>OY756389.1:9245512-10531890 GCA_963576865.1 Anania hortulata
TTTCTAACATCAAGGTGTAAATGGGGAAGAAAACTCAAAACTTTTACGCAGAGGGCGCTGTGTGTTTGTTACATGTCAAAAATTCCGTACGTAAGTCGTTCTTGTTTTTCTTGCGTTTTTTTGGCCCTGTTTCTTATAAATAGTGCAAACGAAGTTTTACAACATGTATTCTACCTGGCGAATCGCAGAACTAAAGGAAGAATTTAAAAAAAGGGGTGCCTCTCGTCAAGGAAAGAAAGCGGAGCTGGTAGAAAAGTAAGTTTTGCTTTTCATTTTGCAAGCCATTTAACGATTCCTAAGGACTTAATGTATTTATTGTGGTAAATAAAATATTTTAGCACTGAAAACTAGTGTAATATTTAGTGTTTTTTGACCATAGAGACGAACTAACAAGTTATCATAAAACAAACATAACCTCACAGTAATTTGATTTTAAAGTTTTATTTCTATTTTAGATTGGAGGAATATGACAGAAACATCAATTTTTACGCTGATTTACGCTGAAGTGGAAAACCTGGAAGAACAAGTATAACATGTGTTAAGTGCTTAAAAACTTTAACAATGTTACAATTAAGTATTGGATATTATGCTTCTTAACACATAAGTATATTATTAAACTTAAGTACTTGTTTCCTTAGAAAAAGTTTCGAAATCAGTTTCTTTAAAATGTTTTGCTTTAAAATTTACTCTTCGCAAAGCTCTTTCCCATTTCTTTCTTAGCTTGGGATTAGGAGGAAATTTATGTGAACCTACTTCTTCACATCCAAAAGCCACACATCGACCCATTTTACAATAAAATTAAATAATCGTAATAATTTGCACAATTTGTATGGAAATTGACAGCTTCTCTGTAACAAACATTTGGCGCCCTCTACAATGAACTATTTGACAGTTAATTCCCCATTGGAGCAAAGAAATAAATGGAAAGCTGCTGTGAAAAGTAAAAAGTTTGTAGGTAGTTTGTGTCACAGCCTTATCACTGATTTGATATTATAGTCTATGATCACAGCTCTTTTAAAGTAGCTTTGTCCGTTGGTTCTAAGCTCTTCAACGACTCTCACATGCTGTACTAATACATTTTTTCCCCTTTTGCACAGTTTAAGCTTGAAAAGTTGAATCATGTTGTATCGATTCAAATCCCGTACGTATTATAACATTTATATTTTAGATCCAGTAAAAAATCAAAAATAAAATAAATAAAATCACTATAATATGCACAAACTTTTTAGATATTATCATCCAATTTCGAAGAAAAACAATCCGAAAATCATTCTCAAACCACTAAATGCCATAATTTGAGAGATCGTAAGTCCACAATTATTGTGGTCTAGGGGCGCTGTCGTTGCGCACACAGCGAATAGTTGAATAACATCCGTCTACAACAATAAAGTAGGTACCACAAAAAATACGAGATGGCGCTATATGAAATTCTCAGCATACGAGCAGATAAAAGGCTCTAATTATAAAAAAAGTAAAGATCATTTTAGTAATGCTATGCCAGCTATCCAGCTTTGTTTGCGGCAGCTAAAATATCGATGTTGGCGGCAAAAGTCGCCCGGGTCTGCAGTGACTTCCACCAATTCCGTCAATTAAATTCCTTTCAAGAAGATACTTGACACTTGGCATTTTCCGTTTCACCCATACTATTTACGATAATATTATATAAAAATAATTTTTAATTTATATCATTGCAAAAACACAATAATCTTTGCCTCTAAAAATCTAACCAATAACCAAACCAATAATATATTTTAATGATTTCACAAATAAATTAATAGGATTTTCTTTGAATACTTGATGCGTAAAACGGAACGTTTACTTATAGGGATTGACAATACATAATCGGAACTAAATCGATGAATCGGTTCGGTCATCTTGTGAAAACAAAAAAATCCCGAATAATTATAGACCCATTGCCCTGATACCAGTTTTTTCTAAGATTTTTGAAAAGGCAGCACACAATCGACTAGCTGCTTTCATTGATAAAATGAACATCATCAAAAAGGAACAAAACGGCTTTCGCAAAAATCATAATACTACACTAGCAAATTATACCTTAGTACAAAATGTAATTGAAAGTATCGATTCTGGAACACCTGTAGTTGCTTTATGTTTAGATATGAGCAAGGCTTTCGATTTTGTGGAACATAATAAATTTATTTCAAAATTAGAAAATTATGGTATTAGAGGCTCTGTGAAAGATTGGTTTGTTAGCTACCTAAGCAATCGATCACAATGTGTACAAATTAATAAAATGGAAAACATTGGTGGTAAACTGAGGAAAGTCGAATACCGGTCAGGATACTGTGAAAACAAAAGCGGCGTGCCACAAGGCAGCATTTTAGGGCCAATACTTTTCATTCTCTATATTAATGATCTTCCTAATATAACAAAACATAAGTCAGTACTATTCGCAGATGACACAACATTTATTATTAAAGCCAGTAATAAAGAACATTTAGAAAATGAAATAAACTTAACTATAAACGAAGCGATGAAATGGTTAAACGTAAATAATTTAAGAGTAAATGTAGAGAAAACTAAAATGATGCAGTTTCGCACGTACCGATCTCCCAAAATCGACATTAAAATAGAGTATAAAACACAACAAATAGAATTAGTTCAAACAATAAAATTTTTAGGCATAATTCTAGATGAACACTGTAGCTGGAAAGCACATATCAAGGTACTATGCGAAAGGCTCAGCAGATTTGTTTTTGTACTTCGCCGACTTCGAGAAACAGTATCTGCAGAAGTAGCTTTGGAGGCATACTATGCCTACGTCGTGTCAGTTTTGCAATACGGCTTAATGATCTGGGGAAACTCCACAGACATTAACTTGGCGTTTAAGATGCAAAAGAAGTGTGTCAGGGCGCTCTGTGGTGCTGATTTTAGGGACTCTTGTCGGCCTTTGTTTAAAAATATGAGGGTACTAACACTCACTGGCCTCTATGTTAAGCAAATTTGTATATTTGTCAAGGACCACCCAGAAATATTTCCATCTAAACAAATTGTTACAGTAAAAGCTCTTCGAAAACGTCCTTCAAACTTGTTGCAACTACCTACCGGCAGATTGACTATATTTAAGAAAAATGTATTTGCAATGGCTATTAAAGTCTACAACGCTTTACCGGAGGATCTGCGAAAACTTTCTGGCCCCCCCTTTAAAAGAAAATTACATGAGTGGCTCATTGATCACACTTTCTACTCACTTCATGAATACTTTTCGGTTGTATATTAATTGTGTATAGATAATGTCGTAATAAACTGTGAAATATGTATATAATAGGTGTATATTTAGTTTCTAATAGTAAATAAATAATGTGATACGCATATGTGTATAGTAGATTTGTAATAATTGTGCTTACTTAAAATTATGGTTGTGTTTCTGCTAATGTTAGTTTTAACCAACAGTTTAATAGTAATTCTTAAGTTCTTCAACTACCCGGGTACATAATATGTACTGTAATGATGTTATTAACAATAACTATCATAAAATAATATTTGTACGCTACTTTTAAGCATATTTTGGTATCTGACCCAATTTATAACATTTATTAAGACCCTAATGTATAACCCAAAATAACGCAAATAAATATTTTGAGTTTTGAGTTTGAGTTTTTTGACTGACGTCAGTAGTACAAGAGCGTCTGCCTTTTAAGCGATTTGTGTTATCGTTATTTTTCGCAGAGTTCCCATTTTGACTTTTGTTACTGTTTTTGTAGTTTTCGTTGTTTTTCGTTTTTTTTAAGGAAAAAAGACGTCAAAAAGCTGTATACGGCACTCTGGCAGTAGATAGAACATTGCAGTATATCTCTTATTTTAAATTAATTTGTTGTTAAATTCATTTGAATAAAAATCGATTAAATTGTCTTTATAAACTTTCTCGATTTTCAAAAAGAATCGGCTTGATTTCGTTAGGGCACATCACTGTTTGTGTCAACAGGGGAGTCACGTGATGTGTCATAAGTTTCTTCATAACTTGAAAAGGGTATAGTAGTGATGCCGGATAATCGATTATCGATTAATCGATTATGTCCACCCTAAATAATCTAAAAATCGATTGGACTATCGATAGTATTGATAATATCGATCAAATCGATAATATCGATATTAATTTTAGGTCAATATATTCGAATTCTTACAATTATTAGATTATAATTGTTTATATTAGACAATACTATCGATTTAATCGATTAAATCGATACTGGAATCGAGCCAATACTATCGATTGTGCCGATTATTATGTTGCAATCGATTAATCTGAAATTATTTTTAGATAATCGTCATTATTATGTCTTCTTAGAAATGTACTGTAGGATAGGACACAACATTATTGAAACCGCATTAAAGTTCATGTACCTATTTAATTATCGACGACACACTAGAAGACAACATGACCAAGAGAAAGGGTAAGTGCTGGTTTCTTTTTCTAAGTAAGTTATTTATTGAACCTAAACAGTACCTTCATAGCAATACTATCTTAGCCGATAGGTCAATTAAATCGATTGGAAATTGGATAAAAATAGGAATTGATATTATCGATTATAACGATACTATCGATTGTTAGATTATTTGGGCCCCATTTACACAATCGTTTAATAATCGATGTACAATCGATATTACGGCAACACTAGTATAGTAATTATTTGTTGTCCGTCTATTATAGTAATTATCAGAAGTCCGTCAATGGTACTCACCTGTGCAATAAAGTTTAAACAAATAATTTAGACTAATAGGATTACAAATTACTACTTCATGAAATGATAACCACATTTTAATACATAAATTTATTTACCATCTTCAAGGTAATTAATGTAAATAGTGAAAACATTTATCAAGTAAAGGAAAGCTAAGCATCTTATAAAAATATCATTTTTTCATGGACTAATAGGCATCGGCAAGTTATATAATCGTTACACATTTTGCTACACAACAAGGTTACAATTACAGCATGTGTAATATTGATATAAAAGTGTTAAACTATTATATGGACCTTTACTGTGCTCGATGATAACACTCCTGAGTTTAAAGATAAGCTCCTTCCACCGACAGTGATAAAATTAAGCGACACTGCATTACAACCCGTCTAGTGTGAAAAATAATTTTGGAATGCATGTTCAGACGAAACTTAGTAACGTGATTTTTATGAGTACAATAAGTTTTTGCTTAAACATGAAAAACAACAGTGCAACCACGCCGTAGGTTCTCACTCAAAACGAATAATGAAAAGCTTACACAATTTTTCAACATAATTATATTAATTTAGATAACGACTTAGTACCAAATGAAGACATGTACCATTCCTTGACCGCGAATCATTACTTAACACGCCTCTCTAATTTTACAATACAAAGTTTGTTTTGGGAATGCACTCAATTATTATTAAGTAAAACTGATACATACCTATTCGGATAATACATTCGATTATTAAGAGCCTATCGCCGATCGTTAATATTTATTCATGTTTAATGTCAAAAGACATGAGCTAACGGATAAGTCCGCATAACCCCTCGCAATAAGTACAAATGAATACCTAACATCGAACCAGTCGTTATACAATTGTATAGGGGAACATGAATTCGCGACGACGAAATGAATGAGTGTGTAACGTATAGGTATAATAATAATATGTCTCCGTTACATGGTGTTCGCTGACCGCGTGGTGGCGTGGTCCCGCGCATGGAGTGGGGGTGGTGGTGGGGGAGGCTTAAGGCAGCGGCTTGTTCTCGGGGATGGTGGGCGAGGTAGCGCCGCTGGCCGCGCGGCTCGCGTCGCGCAGCGCCTCGTCGAAGCTCTGTGTCGAGTTAGACCGAGAGGCTACTTTGCCCTAAAAAAGGAAAATAGAAACACATCGATGTTAATATGATGATTATCGCATGGGGTATATCCTGTCATGGTAATCGTAACTAGTGTGTGTAAATAAATAAATAAAATTATTTTTACAGTTTGTTTTTCATTGCTTGGCGAAAATTAAAAACAATCTTGGACATTTCTTTTTATTAAAATTATTCCTTTAAAAATAAGATAGACACAAAAATAACAACCTACTACAGTAATTAATCATTCAATCAATCAAACAATTTTATTGTAACAGTTCGTTAATTTTATACACTGATATTTTTGTAAAAAGACATGCCAAGATTGTTTCCAATATTCGCCAACTAAAGATGAACGGACTTTATAGGATATAGATAGGCTTTTCGACTTTCTAGGTTACATCCTCTACGACTCTATAAGAAAGAAGCATTTCGGCGCTCCAGGCGATCCCTTCAGGCGATCAACCACCCTAAAGCGTAACACACACAGAGAGCGTGCGCGGGACGGCGACGGGTCACGACGGCAGTACGGCGGGTCTATTAACATAGGTTTAAATGGGCGCCCACAGACAGCGAGCGTGCGGGGAACGGCAGCGGGTCGTGCGCGGAACGGGTCCCGCGCGGCCCTTCTGCCGTCACAGATAGGCGGCGGGCGGACGGGTGGTGCGCGTATACTACGACTGTTGTGTTATTTTACAAAATATTATCATTTTTCGCTATGGATTTGAATGAAAAAAGTAATTAAATATGTGAGGAAATAAAATGTTTGTACGAACTAGGTAATAATCTACTAAACTCAAGGTTGCTGTACTACGGTCACCCATCCATTTAGTGTCCACACTTGAGGTTGCTTAACCACGGCCACCCATCCATTTAGTGGCCAAACTTGAGGTTGATTAACCACAGTCATCCATCCATTTATTGAACAAACTTGACGTTGCTTATCCACGGTCACCCATCCATTTAGTGTTCAAATTTGAGGTTACGTAACCCTCGGTCACCCATCCATTTTGGGACCAAACTTGAGGTTGCTTAACCACGGTCACCCATCCATTTTGAGACCAAACTTGAGGTTGCTTAACCACGGTAACCCATCCATTTTGTGTCCAAACTTATGGTTGCTTAACTACGGTCACCCATCCATTTAGTGTCCAAGCTTGAGGTTGCTTAACTACGGTCACCCATCCATTTTGGGGCTATACCTGAAGCTGCTTAGCCACAGTCACTCATCCATTTATTCCAAGGTTGAGGTTGCTTAACCACGGTCACCCATCCATTTAAAGGCCAAACTTGAGGTTGCTTAACCACGGTCATCCATCCATTTGGTGGCCAAACTTGAGGTTGCTTAACCAGGGTCACCCATCCAATTATTGACCAAACTTGAGGTTGCTTATTCACGGTCACCCATCCATGTAGTGTCCAAATTTGAGGTTGCTTAACAATCGACACCCAAAATATCAATGTCATAAAAGTGGACCGTGGTTAAAGAACCTTAAGTATGGATACTAGGATGGGAGTGATGGGACCGTGGTTTTGACCTGACCATTGAATGGGTGACCGTGGCAAATCAACATTTAGTGACTAAATGTAAAAGTTATCGTGTTAAAGAAGCTTCATATTTTATATGCGTTATTGACCATAGCACAAACCCGAGCCGCGCCTTCGAATCGCTCCAGAACCGCCGCCGAACCGCTCCGCGCACGACCCGTTCTCTGTGTGAAAACGACGAACCGCGCAACTCACGTCGGAGAAACGACCCGTTCCACTCACGCCTTCTGTGTGTGTTACGCTTAATCCGCTCGTAGTCAAAGCCGTCACATTTACGATCCAGAAAGATGCCGCTGTCCAATTCCGTCGGCCCCGACTAATCCTATCACCGCGTATGTCACAACAGCCAACAAGCGCCAAGCACTTCAAGTACTCAACTACGTATTAGTTCTTAGTTTGCATTATCCTCCTTTCATTTCGGCCGACAGAGACATGTGCGTGGCCGTTTATCTCCTATCCACCCTTCAGATGGCGACATTCCAAGCCGAGGTCCGAGCCGCCCAGAGGCAGCACTACAGAGACGCTCTTGAGGCCCGAGTCCGACCCACCCCGAGATCGGAACCGCTAGAAAGAAGCCCGACAGCGGTCTGACCTGTTTCGGCAGTCCCGGTCCTGTCGGTGGCACCACTAGCGGGTTCGCCACCTGGTAAGGTGCCTTATGCACTAGACACTGGCCCGATCACGCCCACCAGTATGGGGCCTGCTGACATATACAATCCCCGGCACGAATCTTGAGCGCTGGAGGCTGGAGGAAACAGTGGGATCGCTTTGCGCATCTTACGAGACGATCATCGTATCAAAGACGCGTGTGCGCGGAGCAAGCAACCAATCCCGGCTGGCGATGCAGGCTCGTCACGCGACAGGCCAATTACGTAATCGTAATGGTCTTCTGGCGCATCTTTCGCCCAGCGCTCAAGATCCGTGCCGCTAGTTGTACGAGCCTAGGCTTTGCTACCCTCACACCCGGCCGGGTCGCTTCAACCGCTTGTGGGGCGGACCTAGGCCGAGCGCCTTCTTCAAAGGCAATCAGCGATAAGTCTCTCCGAAAAAAAAATTTTTTTCATTCGAGATAATTAATATAAACAAAGGTGTTAACATTAAAAAAAGAAAATGCACATGAAAAAATCTTGATAAAATTATTTTATTATTAAGTACAAAGTAAGGGTTTCACGATTTGTTTGTTGTTTGTCTCGTGGAAATTCCATTTTAATATTTACCTAACTCAAATGTTCTTTATTAGTTTTGTTCAGGGAAATCGTTTTAAGACAGCCCGTGAAATTCAATTTTTCTTAAGTTTTTTACAAATAGCTTCTCTAAGTCTTGTTCAAATTGCACAAAAATGTACATTCATCTCTATACTAAAATCATCATTAAAATTTATTTTGCGATTTATGCGTAAAAACAGACAGACGATAGAGTTACTTTCGCGTTTATAATATTAATATGCATTGTACAAAAACACAAGTAAACTGACCTTAACGTTTTCATATGCGGAGCCAACCCGTTCCTCGATGGAGCGGAAGGATTCCGAGTTCCGCATTTGGCCGAGCTTGCTCGACACGCCCGCCGTGATGCCGCCCAAGATCGAGGTCGTCTTCTCCGCCGTCGTTTTTATCACAGATTCAGTTTTTTGGTATCTGGACAGCGATGGAAAATTAAGATATTAATTTAATATCATATATTAACACTCTTTGGAATTTGAATGAACTTAAAAAGATTTCGCTATTCATCAACATCTATGCTTTTTGTGTAAATTAATCAAACTGGCGAAACCTAAAAGTGGATAATTGTAGAGATTTGGTTATACCATTTAAACGGTGTCTTTTATTACTTAATGAATTTAACTATTAACTGGTTATTGAAATAACGTTTTTATATGGTTGGTACAGTGAACGGCAGGTCAACCTACCTAAAAAGTTAAAGTTCATTAAACCAATTTTCAACTTTAAGTCCGACACGTAGAGATCAATATCAATTGAGAAAATTTTACGTTTTGTGGTAGGTTCACAAGGTGTTGTCTGTACCTGTTTTAAGGCGTCAATTATTTTTTTTACTTTAAGACCTGTTCAAATACTTAAATAAATCAGCAAATATATTTTTACAGTAATAATGTATTATTTTTTACAAATACCAATATATTTAGATTTTATAAGGTGCTTACACTACAAGGATAAAATAAATCATTAAACATTTCCTACGAGGAAAAGAGCCATACCGACGCGTTTAGTTTGGATAACAGAATTTCTACAAAAAATAAAAATGGCCAGGAAAGATACATTATTTATTATAGCGCTGACAGTGCAGCGGTTGGAAAAACTCGGAAAATTTAATCGCTATAACTGAGGAGTATCAGGAACGTACCCGGTAGATAACACACCATAATAAGAAAATATCACAAAATCTTATAATTGCCAAGAATCTACAGAAACCAAATAAACATCTATTATTCGATATACATTATCTACCATGCAGTACCTACTACTACCAGGGCCGTCTTAACATATCCTAGGGCCGTGGGGTGCACAAGAATTCTGGGGCCCTATTACAAAGAAAAATAAAAATAAATAATGGTATGAATCCATGACTTCCAAAAAATAATTACATATCTTCGTTTGAAGTATAATTTTAGTTTTTCCCTTCTTTTTTCTAGGCTTTGACCCTTTTTTTTCTTTTTAGTTAACAGTGTTTCTTAGTTTACAAACATGTTTTAGTGCTTTGGGGCCCCAGTGAGGCCGGAGGGCCCTGGGCACAGGCCCATGTGTGCCTATAGAGTAAAGACGGAACTGACTACTACTCTACTGCACCCAAACTTCAAATTTTTTTGTGTTCTGTTATTTTACCTCAAACATGAAACGGTTATTATAGTATGTAGAAAACTTTCTTTCGGGTTAGAACGGGATAAATACAGACAGTTTTAATCGTGAAGGGTAAAGGTAGAGTAGGTAAATGCCCCATGTTTCTAAATTGTCTGTTAATCTTGAAACTATCAATTCTCTTATTAATAAGTCCACTGCGCATAGCAAGTCAAATCCTTTAACCTAAGATAACGGAAGCGGTTTAGTAATTATATTGAAAAATAAATAATGGCATTGATAAATGTTAATGATTATACACAAAGGCATAATGTACAAAGTGCCTCCACAATGTCAACTGTACTTACATTGGTGATTCTGTCACAGCCTGTGAAAATGCAGCCACGCGTGTTTCTATCGATTGATAGCTACAAACCAAAAGTGGAATAAAAAGAAACTAAAATAGCATGCCACCATTCTAAATTTTTGTCAAGCTTAAGCAAATTCAATGGAAGAAAGCGGTAATGTACATATATTACACATCAACCACTGCCAGGCAGGTATTCAAAAGTGTTCTAACCCTCTAGAAATACTTAATGTAGTGTATAAACAAGGAATAATGGGTTCGTGTTTTGTAAAGTAAAATATAGTACAAATAATATACTTACACTTGGCTTTCTTTAACATTTTTCAGACCCTGATTAACATCTTCAGTTATTTCTTTCCACACTGTAATGCCAAGTTTTCGTTTGAGTTCGGAACTTTGACGAATCTGTAATAATAAAAGAAAAAATGTGTCAATTGCATCCATGTTTCACGTAGTTATATAAAATTAAGGTCTCGGTGTAAATGTAAGTATCGAAATATTTCTGCCCATATACCCAACTAATTTAGGCCCCATAACGATCTATCTATATTCTCTATTCTGATATTCTTAGATACGACGCGCGTTACGAATATCACTATAACATTCGCTGAATAAGATATAATATCTATTGATAGAATTAATAGTTTGTCTACGGATAGAAAATACCATAGCTAGCTACGTAATTGACAAGGCATTTTAAATACCACTAAAAGAACATTAAAGTACTCCGCAACGCTACTTTCACAAAGAGTGACTCATATTTATTCAATTGTTTGTAAGACTAACTGTCTTCTGTTTATTCTGTTGTTAATTAACTGTCGTCGTACAGTTACTGCAGTATCGTAACGCAATTTCTTCGCAAAAAAGATGAATGATGAGACGGTTCAGGCGGCACAAATTTACAGTAATCACATCACGGTCAAATTATTTTACGAACAGCTACATTATTTTTTATATTGCATATATATTTTATATATTTAAATTTTATTCTTATCTTATTACGATACGAACGAACGATAAATCTAAAAAGGAAATTGGTGTAATTATCAATAAACTATACAAAAATTATAATTGTATAATTGATTCCAAAATTCACAAAAAAAAATTAATTTTGATAGGAATATCGAAAAAAAAAACTGGAAAAATAAAAAATACGAAAAACTGTTGAGAGCTGGGTTCGAACTCGCAACTCAAAGAATACAAGTCTAGTACGGTATTCATTCGACTATCTATGCTTGTCGAAACAATACCAAATTCTTAATAGTTGCTTGTGACTTGTGAGGACGTAGACGGTTCAGGCGTCGCAAATTCACATAAGTTAATTTTATAAAAAAAATAAAAACCGACTTCAAAAAACTAAAACGCTAAAAATAATCTTAACACTTAAGTACCTAATCAGTTACTTTTGGAGTCGGTGCAAACGAAAACATTGGTCTCTCATTGACTGGCACCGTCTCCAAAAGTAACTGATTAGGTACTTAAGTGTTAAGATTATTTTTAGCGTTTTAGTTTTTTGAAGTCGGTTTTTATTTTTTTTATAAAATTAACTTATTTCATCCATTTTAGTGATAAATCCTAATCAAAACAAATCTTACGAGTGCAAACATAATTTAACTGCTGAATACCGATTTCATTTCCTATTTTTCCACCCTTAGGGGTGAAATTCTTTCCAAAAATGTTTTATTATAGTATCGTTGAAGTAAAAGCTATTCATTAAAAAAAGAATCATCAAAATCGGTCCACATTTGGCAGAGATATAGGTAAGATAGATACTAAAATCAGTTGGCGTGGTACGGAGTTTATGCAATGTTTGATGATTTTCTTATAGATCCCATCATCAGAATTTAACTAAATTTATATGGGACCATTCTGAAAGTATTACCTTTCAAACAACAAAAAAATAATTATCGAAATCGGTCAACGCAGTAACGAATGATCGCTGAACATACATAAAAAAAAAAAAAAAAAAAAGATACCGACGAATTGAGAACCTCCTCCTTTTTGAAGTCGGTTGAAAACAGTCAAATTATTTTCGGACAGTAAAAACATTTATTTATATTAGGCAAGGATTACAATATTATATTTAAGATATTTACAAAATAATATATACAATTAACCTAAACTTAAACAAATACTTTAAATAGAAACTAATAATAAACATAAATACAGAAAATATAAAATACTATAAAATGTAAAAGACATCAGCCCCAGCGCTGCCAGTAGGGATGGTGCCCAAAAGGCTAGCAGCATTGCCCCTCTGGATAGCGATGCTGATCCTTTGTCCGAGGTAGCTGCCAGCCCTTGGATCACCAGTGGCTTGAGTCAGCCTTTTAGCTAACTCTTTAAATAGAGCTGGCACTTGGGCCCCAAGGACCCATGGTCTCAACGCCAAACGGCGCAAAAATGTAGTTATCACTAAGAGCTGCATATTTGCGCCGCTTCAAACACTCAGCAGAGGCCGCCGCCGCACCTGCAACAGAGGAAGTACTACTTATATGGGACGGTACTAGAGTATCTACGCAGGTTGCGTCCCATATAAGAGCACGACCTTGTTTCCAAGGAATGAGCGTCATGCTATCAGGTCTCTTGCCGTCGTCACGGAAAATCCCAGCAGGTTCAAGTACTGCTGGCACATTGGCGGCGACAAGAGCTCTGCGGATGATGTCATTAATACAGGCGTGACGAGAGACACGACCAGCACTAAGTTGGCAGGAGAGACCGTGGTGCCCCAACTCATTGACGCGATCACCACAGCGGCAACGATGGGGGTGGTTTGTCATGGCGCCAACCCGTAAACAAATAGAAAATATGAGAGTGGTCTTGTCAAGCAGGGTCCCGATATTGGCTGAAGGAAGAGCGTGCAGCCAGTATCCTGATTCTGCTTGAAAGACGGCGAGGAGGCGAGCACGCTCTGTTGAGCCCCCGAAGGAAGCTGAAAGCTCACTCTGAACACGCAAACAGAGAGGCTCATCCCACTGCCTCTGGGAGGATAAGGAACATGGTGGATCAACCCCCGGGCAAGCCACAGACCAAGCACTTCTTGCTTCTGCAAGGTTAGCCAACTCAACAGAACCCACTGAAGGATGCCGTGTTTTATTAAAAAGATTGGCTGTACTGTATGCAGAAGAAAGAAATGCTGGCAGGGCAATAGTGGAGATTTTACGAGTACCTAGTCCTCCGAAACGTATGGGAAGGGTGGCCTGTGCCCAGGAACAATTTGAGAAGTTGCAGTTCAAAATTTTTGATAAGGTGGTTTGGAGACAAGTGTCTATGTTAGCTAAAAGGTCCGTAAAATTCCAAAAATGAGTACAGCGAAGAAAATACATAAATTTAGGTGCAAAAGTACAGAATCGGATAATGAATAACGCCATATGTGGATTAATTTTGAAAAGTTTTTCAGAAGTTTGCTGAAATTTGGAAATTTGTTATTGAATAAAAATAGGTATCGCATCATCAAAAATCGGGGCACCGAGGAGACGAAACTATTTTCTATCAAGTATTTTAATATTAGGTGCAAGGGTCGAAAATTCAGATATCAAATGTTGCAACTGTACTGAAGAGACATTTGGATTTGAGATAAATAACTCGCATTTGAAAAATTTAGTTCAAGCCCAATGTGCCTAAATTTATCAATGATTTCTTTAAGATCAGAAAGAACAGTGAAAGCATCGCCGGCGATGGTTCCATCGTCTAAATACCAAACGTTAAATTTTGATTTCAAAGTGGAAATTATCGGATGGATAGCTAAACTAAAGATTGCAGGCCCGAGGGGATCGCCTTGCTGGCAGCCGACCGATGAATAGAGGAGGTTATTCCTGTACAGTAATTTGGAAGGTTCATGGTAACATTGCCAAAGGTATTTAAAAATTGAGGGAGTTTTATTTTTTACCTGTGTCAGTATAGCTCCTCTATCCACAGAGTTAAATGCATTTTTAACCTTTAGCACCACCTCACTGCACTGCATCACGGGAAATAAAAGTGCGAATAGCGTGGACAGCTGCTTCACAACCGCTCTTGACGCCAAAGCCAAGCTGGATTGGTTGGAAATCTTCGGAAACGGATGGTAATATATGTTTACATGAGATTTTTGATGCAATCCGACGAAGTGTGGACCCAACTGCAATGGGACGGATTCCGCCATCTTTTTTCTTTAGAGCAATTAAGTTAGCTCCGTAAAGAATATTGCAAATTTCATTATTAACTTTACCGGAAAGCATCAAATTTATTAAAAGGGTTAAGTTATGAAGTAGGGCTCTGCCAGTGTCTCCAACTGACGTGGAAAGTAAATCTTTTAGGTGTTGAGGTGAAATTCCATCTAGACCACTGGCAGACCCACTTTTAAATGAAAAGATTGCGGCCCTTACATCATCCTCCTTGGCTATGAAGTAAGTACTGTCCGAATCAGGCGGTTTAGGCAGATGGAGTGTGGCAGCAGGAGGTGGATGTTTGTCTGCAAGAGCGCTAAGAGTCTCCTGGCAGTCGGTGGCGACAACGTCATTAGTAAAAAGAAGATTTGAGGCGCCTCTGAGATCACTGTCTGATATTTTTGATTCAATTAATTTAATTGAATTACTACAATGTTGTGGCCGAGAGAGAGGGGTAATTAAAACATTAAAAGGTCTAAATAAACGGCAATTTTCTTTAATTTTTTGAGTAAGGGAACTATTTGTGGTATTATCTTGTGATTGGGAGACGTTTAAAATATATTATTAAATATATTATTCGGACAGTTACTAAAATTATGTCATAAATAGCGCCATCTATTGTAAGTTTATCTACTAAGCCAGGCAGTCTAAGGCTTAGTACAAATAATTGCCGGTAGGAGTGTGAGAACAGCATTGATATTTTGATGAATTTGAAGCTGATGATTGAAGATGTGAATATTTAAGGTACCTATTATCCTATTTTCCGTATTTTGTTTTCTATTTTGGTTTAAGTATTTTTTTTTCAGGATCAGTTCTTTGTTTTTTTTAAATTTAAACAAATATCAATATTTTTTTTGAATAATTCTCACTTTCGTCCCGATAAGAGCCCGTGACTGGTATAGGTATAACTTGGCCTCTCGACCGTACCAGGTTATCGTTGAGTTTTAGGACATCCTGTATTTTGTGCATTTTTAACACACTTCTATTAGTTTCACTTGTAACTAACAAACTAACTATGTAATCAAATCTTGGAAGTACTTTTTACTTCTAACTAAGGTATTGATTTAAAACTTTGAAATATTTGACGTTCGGATGACAATACAATAAATTGACACCGATGTGTTGATCTGATGATGGAGTCAGGAGTAAAACTCTTCAATGACTACAAGTAATATTACATATTTTTAATTAATTTTATAGTTTTTTGATTATTCAAATATTTTAAAATGACAACTTTTTTTTTAATGGACTCAATCCCGCTCGCTATATAAGGTCACATTTTAGTAAGTGCAAATATTTTAACAGAGCATCTAATCATATTAAACAAATATGGCCCTAGCATTTATTTTTAAATATTCAGGCTAGTTTTTTTTAACTTTTCCTAACAAAATAATTATAATATTTTGAAGAGCACCCTGAGTTCGAGAATAACCTGACATGACCTTACTTTTCGGCTTCCACTCATCACCTCTCTCTTTCATTTCACTCTATCCACACTCTTCTTCATTCATAAGTTGTGTTAAATGTGGCGGCCGCGCATCGCGCAAATCAGTGGCTCAGCGCTACACATAAGGATAGACTCCACACCACAAGCTACGTTACCTTACCCAAAGCTATCACACCACACAAGAAGTGACACTGAGCTACATAATATTATTACTTCACCTGTGTAAAACAAAATCTATCTATGCGCTAATTTTGCGTATTTTTTAATCAATAATTAGAGAGAGAAATTTCCAACGAATCAGAGCGACTCTATTTGAAGCTTGAAATTAATTAACAATTAAAATTAATTTTCAATGTTTCTTCTGACCAAAGGAAACAGACAGACATGTATGTAATGCAGTAAGCAAAACAAAAATATTAATATCGAACACGGGTAAGGCAATAAATACTGCTTCGCTTCGTTTCGGTGGAAATGTACCCTAATATTGGATGTGAGTAGTAGGTATTTGTGAATAAGTAAAACTCATCGATAATGTAACTTTGTTTTATTTGAACACTTCGACTGATTGCAACGAATTATGACTTTTTAACACACTTTTTAGGCTTTGCACAACAAACAAAATGTAAACATAGCCAAGTCTAAACTAATCGATATTACGCATTTATTTAGAAATTTTTACAGATTCTTATTTTCACTTATCAAATTAAGTGTTGGACGTGACGACCGCGCCCTTTTTCTTGCAGTACGCACTGTCACCACCACGATCGAGGAATGCCTATGCACTGCACTGAGCACTTTTTATTGTTCACTAGACATCACGTCAAATGCACTTGCGATTCGCGCACGTAATTGTTTCACTGTACGACTTGTATGGCTGTCGTTCTCATACACAAGGTCTTTAGCCCTACCCCACACATGAAAGTCCATCGGCGTCAGGTCAGGTGAACGTGGCAGCCAGCGAATAATGCTACCGCGCCCA
Organism: Anania hortulata; assembly: GCA_963576865.1. Lineage (NCBI taxonomy): Eukaryota > Metazoa > Arthropoda > Insecta > Lepidoptera > Crambidae > Anania > Anania hortulata. Next base: position 9,262,610 of record OY756389.1, read on the forward strand.
AGTCTCCCGAACTCGACTCAGGAGAAGAGGAAAGGGATGGTAACCACGCTGCGCAAAAGCCGCCACACATAGTGGCTTACTCCAAAAATACGTGCAGCAGCGTCTGCGGTGCTTGCCACTGGATGCCGGTGAAAGAAATACAGCACGTTATCTTTCAGGTGTCGTAGCCTTGGCGAGCCTGCCCAAGTCGAGACGTGCGAATGATAACGACGCGTCCAAATCTCACGGCGTACAGTTCTTGTGATCGCAACATAATTTCACCTGCGTCATGATAGCAGCAGATAGCCATATTTATAACATGGCATTTTGGTTGGATGCGCATACGAGTACTTACAACGCGTTCACGCGTACAGCACGACAAAATGTTTTTAGCGAACTGATGATGAACCGCTCTCCCGCGCCGGCCTCCGAGTCGGCGGGTTGGGGCGGGGCGCGGTAGTGGCGGGCTGGCAACGCGCGAGCTTCGCGCCGCGCGCCGCGGCCGCTTTGTCGGGTCCATTGATAACTACCGAAAGTTCAGAAGCGAGAATTCTTTGCCATACACGGAATGTTGTAACTGTGTACTTATTTTACTAATGTTGTGTACTTATTTTACTATTTTGACCAAATCTGTTTTAGTGTTTTCCTTGAAAACTAGCGTATAAAAAATTATAATTTTTGCATAGAAATCATTTATTAAATTTATTGAACTTATCCTGTAAATATTTGCACTTACTAAAATATGACCTTATATAAGCAGAGCAGTGATTCTGACAATGTCGAGTGATTCTTGATAGTGTTTACAATAAATAACGGGTGTTTAGTTTTTATTGCCTTTATTGGATTCTGTGAAAGCTTCTCTTCCCGTAAAGGCAGATTTCAAGACGCTATCGGGTCAAGCAAGTTGTCTTGAGACAAGTCACTTAACACTCGATGCGGCGTTGAATACAATGATATTATCAATAGTTTCAAATCTTTATCACCTTACCAAACATTAGCACACAAACTACACCTAACTTGCACTCTAAAGATCTTAAATGATATATAAAAACCATAAAAATAGATCGACCATGCTTTTTGTTCAACTACCCCCCACCGAATCAATGTCAACATTGCAAGGTATCTCAAATGACCCGATCAAAATGAAATTCGAGTTTGACATATTCACAGTAATAACTTTATTTACATTTTTGACCTTTAGTTAAAAATGACATGGCCAAATTCTGCCTAGCCATGGCCACGAATACCACAAAGGTACAAAATCATAAAAAATAAATATTTCATATATTCTAGAAACCAGCAGAACTTCAGTTTTCTAATTAATCTAAATAGTACTGATACTTCCCTTTTTGCTTGTTGATAATGATAATGATGATAATGATAAATTTTATTTGCATAAGAACACGGTATTAACAGGTGTTATACAGAATAAAGCACATACATGTCTTGCCAAATTTTTTTTTAGCATGCAAATATTAAAGCGAATATAAAATAAATTAAGTAACATTCCGAATAGCATGTCATGGAAAATAATAAAGTTAGATAATTATATCAAATATGTTTAAGTCAATAATTAATTATTTAAGTCACAATTAGAATCTACGGTCAAAAAATTCTTTAATGTCATAGATATTGTTGTCAATGAGCCACTTATACAACTTAGCCTTAAAAGCATTTAGAGTCAGATTTTTTATGTCATAAGGAACTTTATTATATATTTGGATGCACATGGAAATACAATTCTTTTTGTATTTGGCTGATTTTGGAATGATGCCTAGGATCAGTCTTTCTGGATATCTTTTAAGTCTAGTGTTTATATCTTTGGCTTTCATGAACAGTTCATTATTTTTCTTTACAAAGCAACAAATCTCGTAAATGTACAGAGCAGGGAGTGGTAGCAGACCTAGGTTGGTGAAAGCTTGTCTACAAGAGTTTCCGGGTGGAATCCCACGTATAGCCCTGATGCATTTCTTTTGAGCAACAAATAATTTATCCTTATCCGTACTATTTCCCCATATTATAATACCATTGTTTGAATAGATAGTTTAAATACACTAGCGTGTGCACATGACGTAATCAAGGCGAAATGTATAAGCATTAAATTACTTATTTATTAAATAGTTTTTACAATAAACATCAAAATACAAGAAATATTGTTCGTATTTACGGTATTTTACTATTTTATCGTTATTACATTATTAGAAAAAATTTAACGGAACGTAATAAAACAGGAAACGAGACGTCTTTTCTGTGATCTGTCACTTCTGTCACTGTCGATGTCTCCTCGTTGCTGTGCTTGCGTTTGTTGATGTACTGTGACTGTGCGATTATTTTGTGTTATTTAATAAACTGCTGTGTATATTCACGGATTGTTTAAGGTCTTACTGGACCAATAATGAGTTTCAACTATTGTGGGATTGCTGTGCAAAGGTTGCAAATTCAGAAAAGGCATTTGGTATCCATACTTTCTGTGCATCTACAGACAAGACTTTAAAACTGTATTCGTCTGTTTTATTTGAATGACAAGTCCCTTGAGATTATTTCTAAATGTAATAATATGTTCTGGTATTGAGGATTATATAACAATTAAAACTCATACTGCGGAATGAAATTGGTACCTAGGCGAATCTTCATAGAGATATTGAAGTTCATGGAGCACATAACCTATATTATAGAGTAGAAATGACAATTACGCCATTGATAAGTGATGCATGATTATTAAGGTGTTAGTTAGTAAAAGTTAAAAATCACTGATCAGTTTCGGAGATAGATAGATACTCGGTTCACATCAAATGATAGGTACTATAGGGAATGTGCTCGATGTTATTAGTCAATAGTTACAAATAAATTAGACGTAATACATGGTTATGTTACCTTGCTCTGCAGCACAGTGCGCAGAGTAGCGATCTCGTCTTCTACGCGCGCGAGTTCCCGGCTCCACTCGGCGCGGAGTTGCTCCGCCTGCTCCGGCGTCAGGCCGGCTAGCTCGTCTGGCGTCTGCGCGTCGCCGGCAGCGCCCGTAGCAGCCATTGCCTCCTCAGCTTTAATTTAAAAATATGCATATCAAATAATTACTCCCTTCATACGGAAGAATCTCATAAGTAATTAGAACTTTTAAGCCTTTTTATAATGCCGTATCAAATACCATATTGGTGTATGGGTGATTTTGGATGTATTAAATATACACTTCTCATCAGAAAAATCGAAACACTTCCCTTTTTATGGTTTCTGTCCTAATTTAACACAAAAAAGTTTTTATTCCATGAAAAAAAATACATGATTGTATAGTTGGCAGTTTGGCCATTACAGTGATAAGCAAAAATTCTAAATTAGAATTTCATTTGTTTATCCTTAAAGACCGGTCGCATATTATCTGAAGCTTTTATTACGAAACATATCTAGCGCGCGCCGGACCGCACTGTCACAAGCCCCGCACATTATCCGGTTCGGCGATTCGGCGCCAGTTGTTGCTGACTGCGCCGCCACGAACGACACACCTCTCCGTCTTTTGACGTTCGCACAGGGATGTTAAGGATATGGCGACACGTTATTGCCTATTGGCACTATTTAATAGTTTATTAAAGAAGAAAATCATTGTTTATATTTTCTCCTACGCTAGGTCTGGCTGTATTTTATTTTGATACTATCCACATTCCATATGCACGGATAGTTTTCCACTTCAGCACAAAATCTTAAGAATAAGAGTAATAAGAAAAAAATACGTTTATTTGAAACCCAGTTCGCTCTTTGCCGCATAAGGAATCGTAAAGCTGTCGGAGCCGATGGAGTCCCAATCGAAGCCTGGAAGGCGATGGGCCCTCTTGAGGTGGACATCTTAACCTACCTTTACAACCGCATACTCTTAAGCGGGCTAATCCCGAGCCAAAGGAAAATGAGTATTATTACTCCGGTCTTCAAAGGCAAGGGATCGGTGCAAGAGTGCGGATCCTACCGCGGTATAAAGGTCATGTCCCACACCTTCATGGTGTGCAGGCTCCTTGAGCGAACTGTGGACTCCCGGATCCGACAAGAGTGTGATGTCTCAAGAGTGTCAATATGGGTTTCGTCCAGGCAACGGGACTATGGACCCTGTTTTCGCCTTAAGGACCGTCATGGAGAGATACAGGACGAAGAACACGCCTCTGCACTCGCTCTTTCTTGATCTGGTGGTGATCTGGTGAGCACTGAGATCCAAAGGGGTCCCCGAGGCATATATTGACATTATTCAAGACATGTAACGCAGCTCCGATTCTATGGTTCGGACCGCTGTTAGCGACACCATACCGTTCCCCATCTCCGTCGGAGTACACCAGATTCATTCCTCAGTCCGTTTCTGTTCAGTGTGATATTAGACGTTGTGTCAGAAAGCATCAGACTCACATGAGCAGCCACCATGGCTATTGATGTATGCTGACGATATTGCACTGGTGGACGCGGACAGGGGCAGGCTGGTGAGACGGATGAACGACTGGAAGCAGTCGCTTGAGAGCGGTGGTCTGAAACTCAATGTGGCGAAGACCGAGTACCTAGCCTGTAACTCTACAGATCCAACGCCCATCCCGCATAGGCGGTGACAAGGTCGAGCGCACGGACCAGTTTAAATACCTTGGATCTGTACTTCACGCGTCGGGAGACATCGATTGCGACGTCAAAGCACGCATTACTGCTGCGTGGGCCAAATGGCGAGAAGTGACTGGTGTCATTTGTGACCCCAGAATGCCGGTTAAGCTGAAAGGACGATCTATAAAGCCATCATTAGGAATGTCCTTTTATATGGCAGCGAAGCGTGGCCGCTACTTGAGCGATACAAGCAGGAGCTGCGTGTCACGGATATGAATATGCTGCGGTGGATATGCGGAGTCACGCGGTTTGACCGCGTAAGGAACTCGCGCATCCGCTTCAGCCTTCATGTCCGTGATATTGCAGACAAACTGCAGGAGAGTCGCCTACGCTGGTACGTTCATGTTTTGCGGAAACAAATGTCTGGCTATGCCGCCACCGCCAGATCCTGGCAGAAGGGGTAGACCCAAGAGATGCTGGCTTGACGTCGTGAGGGCTGACATGCGTGCCAATGATCTCACAACTAGAGACGCTCAAGACCGCGCGAAGTGGAAGAGTAAATCAAGGAAAGCGGACCCTGGGCTCTAAAGTAATGGCTTTGGACGCAACCGGGATTGACTGACCGTATAAATGAGGAAGAAGAAGAAGTTTCTTTGAAACAAACAAGAAATAATAATTTAAAAACACGAATAAGTATTAAACCGAATTAAAAGTTACAAATGCATTGTGAAAACTGTAGGAAATCATTTGCGCTCGATCTTTAGAGTGTGTTTGGTCACGAGCTAGCAATAATAAGAGCATACATTTTCCTATTTTTCCTTCTATCGACAAAACTACCCCTTTTGAAGTCCATAACCCTCCCTTTTGGTATAGCCGTTTGAACCTCTTCCTTTTTTGATGTCGGTTGTAAGGGTAAAAAATTGTGAACCTCCTCCTTTTTTGTAGTCGGTTAACAAAAGTAAACTTCTGGCAACCCTACTTTCATATTTGACATTTGCAACAAGAAGCGCGTTTTACAGCATACGGCGACGTCTGCCAAACTGACACAAATTTCTGATAATATGCGGGGGTCTAGTACAAAATTTATGGTAGACGGGCCTCTCAAGAATTCTGATGACGTTTCAATCCGGCGCGCATTAGAACCGGATGACCGGCAAGAAACATTTTTTACAATATGCAGGGTCTAGTACAAAATGTATGCACCGAAGTGCCTTCAGGTTTGCGCTAGAATGTTTCTATTAAAAGCTTCGGATAATATGCGGCCAGCCTAAATGAAATAATTCACTGTTTTGAGACAAATGTGTTTAGAGTTGTAGTACATTTCACCTTTGAAAACTAAAAATTTGCGCTTATCTTAATACTTTTTGTTCTGTGTTCTGTATACAGAGTGTACTGTGACGTCTGAAAACTTTTTTTTTTAATATATGGAAACTTCGCCCGCAGAAGCCGCCCAAGTGGTGGCATTGCTGGATTCTGAACTTAGTCAGCGTGTTGTGGCTGAAAGATTGCATCTAAGCCTGTCTTCTGTTCATAGAGTCTACAAACGCTATCGGGAGGCTAGTTTGTTCACGCGCCTTTCAGGATCTGGCTCGAATCGGGTCACTTCTGAGCAAGATGATTGATTTATTGTAACAACTTCTTTACGAAATCGACGCCTTAATGCTTGTCAACTGCAGCAACAGCTTCATGTTGTACGTAGGGTGGCTGTATGTGACTCTACAATTAGAAGAAGGTTGAAGGAACGTGGACTGGTACCGCACAAGCCAGCAAATGGGCCGAAATTAACTGCAGCCCATCGAAGAGCGCGGCTTAACTTTGCACGTGAGCACCTAAATTGGTCATACCTCCAGTGGAACAAAGTCCTTTTTTCTGATGAGTGTAAAATTATGCTGTGCGGTAACGACGGAAGGAATAAGGTCTACAGAAGAAATGGAGAATGCTTTGCACAATGCTGCATTGAAGAAAAGGTCAGTTATGGTGGCGGTTCGTGGACGGTTTGGGGAGGAATCAGCTCCGACAGTAAGACAGAGCTTGTCTTTGTGTCTGCGCCACGTCTGCCTTTACTAAACAATCATCGGTACATCGAACAGTGTCTTGAGCCTGACGTGATGCCATATGCACATTTTATTGACAACGGTTTCATTTTCATGCACGACAATGCTAGGGCTCACACCGTGAGCGTCGTACGAGATTATGTTACCGAAGTCGGTATCTCCATTATGGAATGGCCAGCAAGAAGCCCGGACATGAATCCGATTGAACATCTATGGGATGAATTAAAGAGACGATTTCGTGCCAGAGATTTCCTTCATACTCCATACAAGGTAAAAATTACTTGTTAAGAGCCCTATTACAAAAAATCGCGCAGATGAAGGTTTTCTTCGCTGAAATTGTATATCTTCCGTTGGTCGCCATAAATAACAATTACTAGATAGAACTTGTTTGTATTTTCTTCTACAATAATAATAGAACAGTTTTTGGATAGCTTTTTTCTAAACTTAGTAAAACCTATTCTCGAAGCATGTTCAGGCAAAAGCTCATCGAGACCTGATCTGGAAGCTCTAATTAGGAGATTCTGTTAAATATGAACCATCGAGAATAATACTATAAATAACACAATATCCTATACTTTAATAATGATAGAACACATTTTCGTTTAAGACTTTTCATGTATAGAAAAAAAGTCTAAACCTATTCTAATTTTCTAACGAAAATGCGCCGAAACAAGTCAGAAGATATCTGAAGTTCTACATAATTTTAACGTAATTTATATGCCACAATAATTTTTTACACTCGAAGGCTAGGGCCTGTTTATGTACCTTTTTACCCCAAAATGTACGTTTTCAGCGCTGGCTATGTACCTTTTGGGAACTCAGTTGCGGCAACACTGGGTCGGACCTATGTCAATTTGCTCCCAAGCTCAGTGTTGCCGTTAGAGTACATTTTATACATTGACGTACTTTTTTATGTACCTTTTAAGCGTATCCAAAATCCGTGTAAACGATATGAATGCTGCATGTAACGCGTTTTCTTACGCCTAGAATCCAAAAAAATAGCACTTCAGGCCGGCTGTCTCTCGCTTTCTTGCATACATTGCGACTTTGTGACAGAGCAAGAGAGGCTAGTCAGTATTTTTTGTATAAAACTGCCTATGTGTATTTGATGAAGTAATTTAAACACGGACTTTTATATTTGGGATTAATTAAAGAGAAAGGTTTTCACAAATAATGTCTAACGAACATTAGGTTGTGACACACGTGACATAGAAAAAAGTAAAGAAGCGACAACAGTCGCCTACGCTAGTACGGCCATGTTTTGCGGAAACCGGCAAGCTACGTAGGAAACAAATGTCTGGCCATGCCGCCACCGCCAGGTCCTGGCAAAAGGGGTAGACCCAAGAAATGCTGGCTTGACGTTGTGAGGGCTGACATGCGTGCCAATGATCTCACAACTAGAGACGCTCAAGACTGCGCGAAGTGGAGGAGTAAATCAAGGAAGGCTTTGGACGCAACCGGGATTGACCGTATAGATGAAGAAGAAGAAGACAACAACCTACCTGAAAAAAAAGTTTTTTTTTATATTGACCAACTATTTATCTTTTATTAACAAGAAACACGCAAATTTGTTGTTTATATGTATAGGTCCAAATAAAAGTACATTCCACAACTGCAACGATCAAATATTCGCGGTCATAGTTTACACGACCGGCAGACCATCTAGGGCAGTGCTGCCGAAAACTGAGTTTCCAAAAGATACATTTTGAGCACTAAAAAAAGGTACATATTGAGGTAAAATATTGTTGAGGTTTTATGAACGCAACGTCTGTTGTCGCTTCTTTACTTTTTTCTATCTGTCACGTTTGTCACAACCAAATGTTCGTTAGACATTATTCGTGAAAACCTTTCTCTTTAATAAATCCCAAATATAAAAGTCCGTGTTTAAATTACTTCATTAGGTTATGGGCCGTCCCATATCTTCCGATAAGTATATCTATAATTCTCCACACACAGAAAGGTGTAATTTGATTCGCAAAGACAAAAGTAAAAATTTGTTTGCACCATTACACATCGCCGGTACCGGGTTGCGAAAATTTTTCAGTTTTCAGCTAATTACTGTGAAGATCCGAATAAATATAAGACCAAATGGATGGTAATCATTCCATGATGTCAATTGAAAAACTCACTGGTAGAGAAAATTGGGCTTGTTGGAGTTTTGCTGTTAAAGCCTACCTGCAACATGAGGATTTGGATGAATGTATTTCGTCAGAACCTGACTCTGGAGATCCGAAATCACTAAGAAGAGACATGAAAGCCAAAGCAAAATTAATATTGCTAGTAGATTCATTGTTATATGTTCATATTCAAGATGCCAAGAATACAAAACAGGTATGGGAAAATTTGACGCGGGCATTTGAGGATTCTGGTTTATTGAGAAAGGTTAGGTTAGGTTAGGTTACAGATGTTCTTGATTCCAGCCAAAGTTCTGTTCTATATGAAGACCCAGATGATTCATATGTGCCAGATGGGACCTTTGAATCTCCTTCACCTCTTACGATGAATCTCAGGCCACGTTGACAAGAATTTGACCCAACCTCATGTATTTGCATGAATGCAGAAACAATAGCAAGTTTTTTAAATAGTGATCCACAAAGTGTCAAAGCAGCTCTTCATAGTGCCCAAGCAGATGAATGGAAACGTGCTGTGGAAGACGAATATAAGTCATTACTATAAAATAAGACTTAGAATTTAACTAACTTGCCACAAAATAGAAAATTAATTCCATGCAAATGGGTATTTAAAACTAAAACTAATGAGAGTGGAAATGTTACACGTTATAAAGCGAGGCTTGTCATAAAGGGTTGCCGTCAGACTAAGGGTATTGATTATAATGAGGTATACACTCCAGTTATTAGATATACTTTATGGAGACATACATCCGAACACCGCTGCATCGCAGGCTCACTGAAGCGGCAGTCAAGCGCGCGGCCGTATTTACGTTCGCGTGCGAGTAGGTTAGGCGTATTGTGTTGTCTCTGTCATGCATCTGTATCATTTTGTGTTAATTAAATATAGGGTAATTGTAATTTACTTGTAACGTAGAAATAGTATATAAGGAAGTCATTTTACGAAATAAACACACATATCAAATCATTCTGCCTTTGACTTCTGAACACGCAACAGCTGGTGACCTATCGACGAATAAACATGAGCAACAACAGAGAGGCTGACGTCACTGAAAACGCACCTGCTACCGAAAGCGCAGATCCGCAATTCTACAATGCCGAACAAAGTCCGGAAGTAAAATTCGACTTGGCGGGCATTTCAATCCAGTCGAGAATACTACCTTTCTGGCGGGATCACCCACGTCTTTGGTTCGCTCAGTTCGAGGCACTGATTAACCCGATGAAAATGGCTGATGAGCAAAAATTCAGATACGTCCTGGGAGTACTACAAACATCGGAGATACAACAAATAAGCGACATACTACTGAACCCACCCGCACATCGAAAATACGACGCACTGAAGGAACGCCTGCTTTCTGTGTATCAAGAATCAGAAACGAAACAATTCCAAAAGTTGATCAGCGGCCTGGAACTCGGAGACCAGAAACCTACTCAATTACTACGACGGATGCGAGAACTCGCTGGCAGCTTGGTACCTGACGATGCACTTAAAGTAATGTGGATGAACCAACTACCCACTTACGTTAGAACCGTCCTGTCCATCAACAAAGAAGCTACACTATCTACTTTAGCAGCCATGGCCGACCAGATGATGGAACAACATGATCCCGTTACGATTGCATCGATCTCTAATACCGCAACCACTCGACAGATGGACACAACCGGCGCGGGCGCATCCCAGAGCCCATTTGATTTACTATCAAAACAAATCGAGCACCTGTCACTTGAGATCGCCGAGTTACGTCGAGGAAGACAGACATATCGACGTCCCTTTCGCACATTTGCAAGATCGCGCTCCCGCTCTAAATCGAAACAAGGAAAATCAAAGAAACCTGGAGATACCGACTGGGAATGCCGTTATCACTACAGATTCGGTGATAAGGCAAGGAGATGCGAGTCACCTTGCGCAAGAAAGAAAAACAACCAGGAAAACTAATACATGCACCGTTAGTGGCGGGCGTCGGTGTACCTACTTCATATAACCGCCTATGCATCTACGATACAGAGACTCGAGAACGCTTCCTTGTCGACACCGGCGCGGAGATATCAGTTTTGTCTGCGAAAAACAAGCGAAAACTAACTCCGAGCACCTACACAATGCAGCGAACAACACACCTATACGTACCTACGGCGAGCGCACTATACGACTGAACCTGGGACTACGGCGCAACTTTGAATGGACATTTGTCGTAGCAGACGTGAAAACATCCATATTGGGCGCTGACTTTCTACGCCACTACAAACTACTGGTTGACTTACACCATAAGAAGCTGAAAGATGAAATTACAAACCTAACTGTAAATTCTATCGAAGTAACCTGCGAGATAGAAACCGTCAACATGATAAGCAGCGACCAGATATACTACAACATTTTAAAAAAACATCCAGACGTCCTTCGCCCAATGTCACTGAAGAGCCCAGCAAAACACGACGTGACTCATCACATTGAGACGACCGGCCCTCCTCTCTTTGCTCGGCCACGCCCACTACCACCAGATAAATATAAAGCGGCTAAAGAAGAGTTTGAACGAATGATACAGATGGGCATTTGTCAACCTTCAAAAAGCCCCTGGGCGAGCCCACTGCATGTTGTGAAGAAAAAAGACGGCGGATTGCGCGTTTGTGGAGACTACCGCCGACTGAACGCCGTGACGCAACCAGATAGATATCCAATACCTCGCGTACAAGATTTCACCTACCAATTGCACAATATGAAGATATTCTCTAAGCTGGACCTGAAAATGGCATACTACTGGATCCCTATCTCAAAAGAAGACGCACAGAAAACAGCGATTACAACACCATTTGGCCTTTTCGAGTTCAAATGTATGACTTTCGGACTTCGAAATGCAAGCCAAACATTTCAACGGTTCATGCATGAGGTGTTAAGAGGAATTAACGGCTGCTACTGCTTCGTTGACGATATACTTTTGTACACGGAAAATGAGAAAAGCCACACCGCACTACTTCATGAAGTTTTACAACGCCTCGACAAGTACGGAGTTACCTTAAACGTAGAAAAATGCGAGTTTGGAAAGACAAGCATGAACTTCCTCGGCTACGAAGTATCAAGTGAAGGAATCTCGCCTACAAAAGAAAGAATGGAAACAATCTCGAACTACCCAAAACCTAAAAACGTCACGGAGCTAAGAAGATTCCTGGGTATGATTAATTTTTATCGCGACTGTCTACCGCATCAAGCAAAGCTGCAAGTGCATCTCAACTCATACATACACAATGCAAGAAAAAACGATAAGACAGCAATCAAGTGGACAAGCGAAGCAGATAAAGCTTTCGAAAAATGCAGACAAAGCATATTGGAAGCCACCACGCTAACACATCCTGTTCCTGGCACAAAGCTAAGCATCATGAGCGACGCGTCTGACCACAGCGTCGGAGCAGTCCTTCACCAACTAGTGAACGGCACCTGGCAGCCCTTATCGTTCTTCTCCAAAGCGTTAAGTCCAACGCAGCGTCGCTACAGTGTGTACGATCGCGAACTCTTAGCGATTTACATGTCTGTAAAGCATTTTCGCCGTCTAATTGAAGGAAATGACGTCATCGTATTCACTGATCACAAGCCCCTGACTCAAGCGCTAACTCGACTACCAAGCAATAGCGATACACCACGGCGTGAGAGGCAACTACATTTTATTAGCCAGTTTTGCACCGCAATTGAATACGTGCACGGAAAGGACAACCCTGTGGCCGACGCGTTATCGCGAATAGAAGAAATCCAATGCCCAACTTTCATCGACTATGCCAAGCTAGCAATTGAACAAGAAAAAGACGACGAGTTACTAGCTCTAAAACTGCAGCCGAATTTGAAGTTTACTAATATGGCACTACCCGGATTAACCCGGCCGATAACGTGCGAGATGTCCACCGGCACCCCGAGACCGTACCTACCCTCAACATATCGTTATGAAGCCTACAAAGCACAACACGATATGTGTCATCCAGGCGTACGAACCACAAGAGCACAAGTCGTCGCAAAATACTTCTGGCCAGCGATGAACAAACAAGTTGCTGAATGGACTAAGGCTTGCACAGGCTGCCAGCGCGCCAAAGTCCACCGGCATGTCGTCACTCCTATAGGCGAACTCCCTACGTCGCAAAGATTTGACCACATACATATCGATATCGTCGGCCCACTGCAAATATCGAATGAATACCGCTACTGCATAACCATAATCGACCGATGTACCAAGTGGCCTGAAGCAGTACCAGTACGAGACATCACCGCCGAGACTGTGGCAAAAGCACTGTACGAAAGCTGGATATCGAGATTTGGATGCCCACTACGCATCACCACTGACCAGGGTAAACAATTCGAGTCGTCACTGTTCAACGCACTGCTAAAACGATTCGGCATTACGAGAATAAGAACAACTGCTTTTCACCCTCAATCGAACGGGCAAATTGAACGATGGCACCGAACCCTGAAAGCTGCACTAACGGCAAGAGGCGGAACGACGACTTGGACAGACGAACTACCTACTGTGCTACTGGGACTACGCACAACCTTACGTCACAACAACATCAGTCCGGCAATGATGACGTACGGCTCGACCCTTCGAATCCCTTCCGATTTTTTTGTGCCTACTCAGCCTAAAATCGACGAAGCAGACTACGTACGCAGCCTAGTCCAAACTATGACGTCACTTTCACCGACCACTAGAACAAGCACAACACAAGTGAAGCCATTCGTGCACAAAGAACTCGCCACCTGCACACACGTCTACGTGAGGAACGACACGGTCCGCAAGCCGCTAACACCGTCATACGATGGACCGTACGAAGTAATGAAACGATACAACAAGTACTTCAAGATACAGTTACCAAACCGCACTGCCGTTATCACAATAGAAAGATTAAAACCCGCCTTTACACTGCAAGATCAAGACACTACGACCGCGATCACAGCGAGTACACAGAAAGAAAAAGACGGCACTGGAACCAAAAACTCAGCCTACGTGACAAGATCCGGTCGTGTATCGAAACCGTCCGTGCGTTTTGCTTGAGGGGGAGTGCTATGGAGACATACATCCGAACACCGCTGCATCGCAGGCTCACTGAAGCGGCAGTCAAGCGCGCGGCCGTATTTACGTTCGCGTGCGAGTAGGTTAGGCGTATTGTGTTGTCTCTGTCATGCATCTGTATCATTTTGTGTTAATTAAATATAGGGTAATTGTAATTTACTTGTAACGTAGAAATAGTATATAAGGAAGTCATTTTACGAAATAAACACACATATCAAATCATTCTGCCTTTGACTTCTGAACACGCAACAACTTCTATAAGATACTTATTTGGCCTGGCTGCTAAGTACAGTTTAAAAATTCATCAAATGGATGCCGTTACAGCATTTCTCCAAGGATATCTTAATGAAGAAGTTTACATGATGCAAACGCCTTCTTTCGAGCAAGGAAAGGAAGTATGCCGATTAAACAAGGCTATTTACGGACTAAAGCAAGCCAGCAGACAATGGAATGTACTACTAAATTCTGTTTTGCTAGAGATCGGCATGACATGCTCGAATGTAGACCCTTGTATTTATTTTCGCATTCAGGATAAGAATGATGTTATTTATAACTGTGTATGTCGATGATTTGCTCTGCTTTTACATCAATAAAAAAACTGCAGATCTTGTAAAAGAAAAATTTTATGATAAATTGAAAATGAGAGATTTGGGTGAAGCTAAACAATGCATTGGTTTCACGATTACTTCTCATCAGGATAAAAACGAAATATCCATTGATCAATCAATTTACATAGAAAAGATTCTCCGTCGATTTCGGATGAGTGATTGTAAGCCTATGTGGACACCTTGTGAAACAGGCATTTAGTTAAAAAAAGCAGATCATCAAGATGAAATACTCCATGATATTCCATATCAGGAGGCTGTTGGATGTCTTTTGTATCTATCACAGGGCACAAGGTCTGATATTGCCTACATAGTGAATTCATTAAGTAGATTTAACAGTCAACCAACTGCTCAACATTGGTCGTTATTGAAGCGAGTTCTACGCTATTTAAAAGCTACTATTGATCAGAAACTGACATTAAAAAGTAATGATGAGGGATTTATTGGTTACTGTGTTGCCGACTGGGCCAGCAATGTTGAAGCCCAAAGGTCCTGCATAGGGAATATATTTCTCTTTCAGGGTGCTGCCATTAATTGGAGTAGCAAAAGACAGCCAGCTGTAGCACTACCTTCGACGGAAGCCGAATACGTGGCGTATTTTCTTGCATTCAAGAAGCTATGTGGCTCAAACGACTAGAAGAAGACATCTGGCCAGAGCTTAAAAGTACTCCAATTGTAATATTATGTGATAACCAAAGTGCTTTGAGACTTTCAGGAAATGAGGCTTACCATGCGAGGAGCAAACATATAGATGTTCGTCACCATTTCATCCGAGAGAAGATAGCCAGCAAAAAGGTAGTGGTAAAATACACACCTACTTCAGAAATGATAGCTGATGTCCTAACAAAAGGTTTGCCCCGTCCAAAACATGAAGCTTTCTGCACTTTCATGGGTTTGCGTTCAGGGGAGAATGTTGAGGTAGGTTGTTGTGTAGAGAAATAAAGTTTATCTTATCTATTATCGTATATCGTCACCTAACTACGTCAACTAACAAAACCATATTATGCATACTTCCAAAATATTCGCGTTTTTCTGATTTTTATTTTATATTTGTTGTCGATCTTTTGGTATGTTATGATGTAAATAACTACTTTCCATTTAATTAACCTAAATTGACATTGTTACTAACTGTTTCATTTAAAAAATGCAGTTGTTTAATTCTTCGTGTGTGTGTGTGTATGTGTGAGAGAGAGATAGATATATAGAGGGGGGCAAAAATAATATGCGACAAAATTATAACTTTATTTTAAATCATCTTTTTCTAAATAAAACTTATTGGTAAAAATGGTAAAAAGTATGAATACAATTATTTTTGTATGCGTATTTATTTTAATTAAGATTTCAACACTATAACTTATGAATAATGTAAAATATTAAAACAAATTTATATTGTTTTTTTAAGCATATCAAAACTTCCTACCAAAACTTGTTACGGCGGATCAAGATCGTTTAGTCAACCTATAGTCTGAGAAAATGAGACGACGTAAAAGCAGGGGGTTGTCACTCCGCAGTTTAGGTATATTCGGGCAGCGCGCCGCCCGAAGCGGCGTATGGCAGTGGGCTGTCTGTCGTTTGGCTGGCACGACATATAAGTCGCGGTCACGTTGCGCTCGCGCATACTTATAAATATTTTTGCTTTTGCAAATTGACCCGCAATGTCTTCTAAGCCTAAACGTCAATATAATAATCCGTTTAAAAGATATTGCTGTGTTTAGGAATACCTACACCCGTAGGAATCGAACACACGTCGTTCAGATGGAATTTTTATGTTTACAGAATCAACGTTTGTAATGCTTAAATCTACTTATTTTTATCTTAAAACTTATAAATCAACTAGGTACAAAAACTTTTCAAGTGACAACCCCGTGCCAACGTTCGCAGCTCGGTCATAAAACTGGGGCGCGCAAAGAAAATTCAGGGTTCGCGCGCGGTTATAAGGTTTAATTTTGCTTGCAGGCGGGTAGCCTTTTGTGTGTATGTGTATGTGTGAGAGAGAGATAGATATATAGAGGGGGGAATTTGTTTTATATCAGTTTTTGTTAGGCTAAAGTCTAGATAATACAGCCAAATTTAAGTAAATATTCTGGTTCATCATCATTTCAGCCATAGGACGTCCACTACTGAACATAGCATAGGCCTCCCCCAGTGACTTTCAGAAATATCTGGTTATTTCATGTATAAAATATTGGGATATTTTCCATTTGTTAAGGAGGAGGTGGGCCTCCCTCTAGTTAGTTTAGGTGTTCTCCGGCCCCAAGGATGTGATCTTCGCAGCTAAAAACGATTGGTTTAAATCTTGCAATGAATGTTTCCTCGCAGGAACTGCGTATTTCAAGTTACACGTTGTATAACCTCCTCAAGGAACTAACTCGAAATACGCAAAACTTCTGATTCGATTCAGCTGCTTAAAAACAACAACTTTTTATATGGGATCAACATTGTTTTTGTTTTTAAATATTACTTATAGAAATTATAACACGTGACCAAAAAAGTTAATATAGTTATTAACTTTTAATATAAAAATAATATCCCATAGGGGACATCAATTTCTTTTCGATGTTGGTTTCATAGAAAAAAAGAAATTGAGAACTAGCATCACCAAGGGGTTTTTTGCGTATTTGGAATTACACGTTTTATAGAAGAAGATGCGTTATAAATTTATGGAATTATCACTAACCAATTCGAAATAAATATTTTTACAACTAAACTACACTTGCGGTCGGGGAGGCGGACTCACGGCAGAAAGATACATCAACGACATTCTTCTAGGTAGGCCATGTGCTCCTCCAGGGTAACATTGCAAAGGGGTGCCAAATTTAAAAAATAAGATCTAAGAAACAATATAAATTTTAATAGTAGTATGTTACGAAAAAAATTACTTAAAAATATCCGAGTATAGAGTCAATAGAGAGACTACGAAAGCCGCGCGCGTAGGTACGGCGAGCCAACAAGGACCTTACGCAGTGGACATACGGTGCAATTTTTTCATAAATGAGATAAATAATACGCGTACGCCACGCGTACGAAATAAATGTGAAAAAAAATTTTTCTTCTTTGCATAGGTCGATTAAGTCTCATTCTGAGGCACCCCTTTGCAATGTAACCTTGTAAAGGGTATCGATTTTTTCTTATGGGGATACCTGAAGTCTAAAGTATACTGTAACAACCCCCGCACAATATCGGCCCTACAAGAAAATATCCGACGTGAAATAGAGGCAATCGCCCAAGCAATGTGTGCGCGCGTATTTTCGAATATGAGGGTTCGATTACAAGAATGTGTAGCGCGATATGGACGACACTTGAAGGATATTATTTTTAATAAGTAAATTTTATAAAAAAAAAAAACCGATCGGTCGGTTTTTTTTTTTAAATAAAATTTACTTATTTCATCTATTTTTAGTGATAAATCCTAATCTAACTGCTGAACACCGATTTCATCCCCTATTTTCCTACCCTTAGGGGTGATTTTTATTTTGCAAACTTTTATCATATTATCTTTGAAGTATAAGCTATTCAATAAAACAAAAATCATCAAAATCGGCTCATATTTGTCGAAGATAGGTAACAAGACACACAACCGATAAAATTTATATGGGACCACCTCTGGAGTATGATCTACCAAACAAAAAAAGAATCATTAAAATCGATTCATAATTGGCGGAGTAATCGCGTAACAAACATACAAAAAAATCAAATAAACATACAGTCGAATTGAGAACCTCCTCCTTTTTTGAAGTCGGTTGAAAAGTGAAATCCGCTGAATCCAGGTATCTTTTAAAAATATAATAAATACCATAAGTATGATAATTTAAACCGCTGCCACACCGCTGTAGTGACAAGACAGAACCTGGAAGATGTCGGCATTCCCCACTAGACTAGCCACCCCTAATACCTGCCTGACTTGAACCCAATCGAGCATATGAGGGACGAGCTAAAACGGCGATTACGAGGAAGATATCCAGCTCCGGCGTTGTTAGAAGACCTGAAAACTGTCGAAGAGTGGCAGGAAATCCAAAGGAAAGGATTAAATCAGGAAACTAATTTGGACAATGAAAAACCGTTTACAAGCGGTCATTAGGGCGGTAACACAAAATATTGAGGGGGTTTAATATTTATAAACATTGTAAATAACCGTTTTAATATAACTGCCAATTCGTTTCGACCTATTGCAATAATTTCCTAAATTTAGGTAGGAAATTCAATTAATTTTAAATCTTCTTGATATCACTTGAAAGCTTACAAAATTATCTTTCAAATGATATACAACAATCCCTAGTTCACTAAAAAAATAGTTCTGAACAACCCGCCATTAGGCGATTTCAGTTTAATGCTCGCAGGTGTACTTAAAGTGATTAATTCGATATACATATTTAGCTATTGTTATTTACTGTGACTGTAACATACTTATGAAAGAAATGTATTTCGGTTTTCATTAATAATGGTATTTGAAGCTTTCAACAGGGTGATTTGTTTGTAGGTCTTCTAATAATACATTCCTCAATGGAGCAAAAAGCAATCACTGTCAATTTAGAAGGTTGATGTATTTTTTTGGGGTTCCGTACCTCAAAAAGTACATAGGCACCCTTATAGGATCATTTCGTTGTCCATCTGTCTGTCTGTCAAGACCCTTTTTACTAGGAACGCGTGGAGGTATCAAGTTAATATTAATATGCGAAATAATCATAGATTAACCCCAATAGATCCCGCATGTCAAATTTTTGTAAGGAATCAAAGTCACCAAAATTTGAGGAAAGTGCGTGTTGCGGAGAGCGGGTCAACGGGGCTTCGATTGGCTATTTCAAGGACAAGCTTGCATTAGCCCTTCCCACTATTGCAAATAGTGTTAGGGCATTGCATGTGATTTCGACCACTGATTGTCGATAAATTAGTGACAAAAAGAATATTTTTAGGTTAGTGTCAATTATGTTTATATGTACTTACAGTATAATTCATGTTGTAAAAAATAGGTGTTAATCGTCGGCGCTGATCCTCTAACTCGTCCAGTATCCAGCAAACCCTGGACGGACGAAATAGAAAACTATCGTTGTGGTGACTTGACATCGTTATACTAATTAGTCTATTGATATCATTTTTCTGATACCAAGTAAGTAAAAGAATTTATCTCAGGTAATCCATACTAATATTATAAATTCATGCGAAAATTACTGTTTTCTTTTCATGTATCTTTCATCAATATAATTCATGTTTTCACAGCCAAAAATTACTGGGCTAATTTTGATGTAACTTGATGCGAAGAAAGTTAGAACCAAAGGGAAGGATTTATGGGTACACTAAAGAAGACCTTTAATCTATGACGAGTGACGATCGTTCTGGTGTAGTGATTTGCGCTCCGGACTACAAAGCATGGCGGTTGCGCGTTCGAATCCCGCGAGGGGCAACTGTTTGTGTGATCAGCACGAACAACATAACAGGTTGCATCAATCTATTTTTGTTTTCGATTAGATCTTAAATCCATCCATCCTATTTAAGCGCTTTGCTCTTGTTGGGGTAGTGTTTTACATCTCTCCGTGCATTCTACCTCTCAATATAAATCTAAAATATATTATAAAAGTATTAAAATTGTAAGCGAAATAACAAAATTATCGACATATTTTTAAGAACTAGTTATCAGACACTAGCATGTAAAAATGCATAAAAATGAATGAGACTTTTCAACAAGACATCAACGCGTGCTTGTTGGGATAATGCATTATTCGCTGTGTGCGCGATGACAGCGCCCCTAGGTGGACTTAAGATCTCTCAAATTATGGCAACTGGATGGTTTGAGAATGATTTTCGGATTGATTTTCTTCGAAATTAGATGAAAATATCTAAAAGAGTTTGTGCCTATTATAATAAGTGATTTTCTTACTTGAACTAAAATATGAATGTTCTAATACGTACGGGATTTGAATCGATACAACATGATATAACTTTCCAACCTCAAACTGTGCAAAAAGGGGAAAAAATAGTATTAGCACAGCATGTGAGAGACTTCGAAGAGCTTTGTTGAGTTTGTGCAAGTTTTATTCGTTTTCAATATCAAGATGGAAATTGGAGCAAAGACATAAATGGATATACTTAGCAGCTGTGAAAAGGAAAAAGTTTGTGTCAAGCAATATATGGCACAAGTAAATAAAAACCCCAAAACCGTTTTGTAGAAGCATCACAAATAAAATAAAAAATCTAAAAAGCGATAATAATCTATGAGACTTGATTTCCGTTGTAGACGAACTATTTACACACCTAACTACAAGATTGTAGAGTACCCTTGGTGCGCGAGTTCGACTTGCATTTGGCCGATTTTGTAATACTCCATCTCATCTTGCAAAAAATTTAATTTTGGTATTGTAAAAACTAATTTCAATGTTTTCAGATGGAAAATACACACCCAGATACTACGTTCATTTTATTATCCGTACGACAAAGGTTTTTAAGCGAATATTTTTATTTACCAACTAACCTCCGAGAGTGATACCTAAAAACTTCTTGTAATTTGTGTGACTGGAAACTTTGGCAAGATACGGCTTAGATAAATCTTGAAATGTTACTCGAACTTCCCGCATTTTTTTCCTAAATATTCGTAATCGTCGGCGCCGATTATCCATGTAAAACTCTGTCTCTATACATAAACCAGATTCAGTGAGTTCAGGCAATGCTCGCCAATCTGCATCGGGGTCGTCGTGCGGCCAGTTGGTTATCTCTTCTACCTCGTCCAACTCATCTACGGCCACGTCAAAGCTCGGCGTTGAGTCGTCGTCCGGCGGCACAAAGTAAGGGTCCTCCATGTACTCCAAACTAGTTGGCTCCACGCCGCCGCTCGACGTCCCATCGCTCGCCATACCCCTATCTTCTATCTGCCTCGTCTACCGCGAAAATATAACATATTTCGGATGTACGCTTAGGGATCACCACAATAGACTCTTCGAAGCACAAAATAATATCATCACTCATTCGCATTAGAAACAAAACAATTATGAGATCACTTATAACTCTCGATGCAATAAGCGTTACATGATAGTTTCTAGGAAAGTACTGCCACTTTAAAACATAACGCGACTTTGGTAATGCGCTGAGCACGAGCGGTATTAATGTGTGCGCAGCCGGCGCGCAATGGAGCTGAGTTGGTGTCTTCCGCCACGTCGGGCTCGGCCAGCACACCCGCCCGCGCCCGTCTCGCGCGGCTGCCTGAGTGCTCGTGTTCGCCACTTTCACCAACAATCATGCGAGCTAATCTTTACATTTTGAAAATATGATCTTGACCTCTTAACAAATACTCTGAAAAATATTACAACAAAGCGGAATTTTAAGTAAAACTGGCCAAGTGCGACTCAGAGTCCCACGCCGAGGGATACATACCACCATAATTTCACTCAATAAGTCCTGGGATCTAAATTCGTTTTGTCGGGCTCGTTTTTGCATAGGGCACAAACCCGATTCACACTTAACAGCTTTTAATTTTTTGTTGCTTAGCAATTCTAGGCTTACCTAGCATTAATCATCAATAAATAAAGTTTGACCCTTGCTTTTCTTGTGTATTATCGCTAGACTATAGAAGTCTTTAATATTGCTTAATTTCAAGTAAATAGATAACATCTCTAGCCGTTTTTAAGAGAAAAGACATTTTGATTTCCAGACAGACAACAGTGTTCCTATTTATTTCCTAAGTTAATTTCCTATTAAGTATTCCGTTTTATTCCTTTTAGAAGTTCGAAACTCCTTCAAAATATATCTCTCGTTATCGTATACGTAGATATGCCGGTTTTGATCGTGCTACGAGGAACAAAACAACACAAGTTGAGTTCACCTTGTACGGCTAAAGTTTATTGACAGCGCGGCAGCGCCCGCGGCCAACTAAAGAGGTGCGGGGTCTTCGTGTCGTGGACAAAAAGAGTTACGTCACTCTAAACTTGTTAAAATAAGACAAAAAATCGGACACTATAATGCTCTGAATCACGATTACGGACAACTTAGAATATTATTTGAGTGCTATTACCACAGATGATGGTTACGCGTCCTTTTTCAGATCTTAAATATTAAAAAGGTACCTAAACTAAATAGATAGTTGGTCTGGTACTGGTATTCAGGTACTACCTACTTAGTTTTTCTGGTGTAACAATTGCGAGTCACAACGTGAAAGGTTTATTATCTACCTGTTGAGCAAAACATTTTTGCTAGGTTGCCACATCAAAATGCTGCAATTCACTTTTTCGACTTTTGATAGTTTTGTTGGCTGATATGTTAGATGTCGTAACTAAATTTTGAAATACCTTTGAGACTTCGTCAGACAATTCACAAAATATTTTCAAATCTTGTTTTTCTTTTTTAATTTAGTTTTAAGTGTTCGTGCTAGGTTCGCATGGAAATTACTTTATCTGAAATCACGACAGACTAAATTACATGAAATTCTCCAAATCGTCGCTTCGGGGGTGATTTTATGCACGAAAAATATTTGGGCATTTCTATATCTGGTGGATCCTCAAAAGAGCATATCTCCGTTATTCCGTATCCAGTTTCTTTACGTCAATCATTTTGTTGGATAGGGCTTAATTGAAATTGGACCCGTCCCATTTAAATTTCGTCCAGATTGAACCAGCAGTTTCGTTATCTAAGATTAGATTTCTCGTGATTGTTGTCAATGACATTAAAAACCGTTCGACCGTTTTTTAATGATTTATTTACCTCATATTGGTTGGGTAAGTAATTTTTTTGAGAAACGATTTTTCAATCACGATGCGACTTTCGCGTCAGAAAGACTTAAGAGGCCGTCCTAGAAATCATCTTATTTTCGTACATTTTGTTCTCTGATTGTAATAATTGAATCAAAATAACAGATGATTTGAAAAGATTAGTTCTTATTCTTGCATGTGGCGCGAATGGAATTTTCATATCATTTAAAAAAATAAATTAAATCACCAAAAGAACTACCCTTATTTCAGTAAAATGACGTTCGACTTATGTTTGAACATCGGTTTACAAGAGATTACAAGTTATCCTGACAATTCGATTTTAACATTTAATTAAAGATAATATCTTATATTTTATAGACCATATTAAGGTCTATTTGCACATGGGTTGAATACTTTTTTACAAAATATATCAGAAAAAAAATGCTGAAATAACAAAAAAAAATAGAAATTTCTATTAAATTTATTTTTCTGTCGTTATGAACAACTATTATTTATAAGATTTAAACACTACACAATTATCTTCAGGTATTCTATTAAAAATATATAATTTTATTTTATAAAAATAAACAACGTAACCTAACTTCTTTTACTTTTACGCGCTTGTTAAGTAAACGCGAATTAATTTGTATGGCATTATTAGGTAGGTAGACGCTTGATATGTTCACAGAATATATAGTTAAATTAAAATAAATATATAAGGGGGGCTTCCAATGGCGAATCGCGTATTTTTTTAATCACCTCAATATTGGTAGCAAATGAAAAGGCTCGACTAGTAGAATACAATATAGTCATAGGGCTTAGCAAAATGAAACTACATTATATGCAGAAAGCAAGCCGCTTTACAAAGTGGTACTAGGGCCCAATACAAATGATTTCATTCGAGGAAACGGAAATTTCATCCACTGGAATTCAAGATGGCGGACATTTTTCAAAATGGCGGCTGCATATTTAAAAAAAATTGAATCAGAACGGCTGCTCCGATTTTAGTGATTGGGGTTAGTCAATAAATTCGTATTGACACCTATAATCGAAAGAAAAAAATACCATTTAATAAATTAAAGATGGCGACTAAATATTTAAAAAATAATGTGTAATTTTAGATTAATATCCTATGATATGTCACATATTTTTAATTTAAATAAACCTGATAATATTATCTACAAAATTTAAAAAATGATTGATACTCCATCGAGTAGTTTTAGTTTAGTAGGTATTACAAATGAAGCGCGTGGTTTTAAAATGCACAAGCAAAATCAAAACGAGTACACTGATTTCAGTAATTTACGTAACAGAAGATTTGTTATGACATGACGTCTGTGAAAACAGGCAAAGTGCGAGTTGGACTCGCGCTTACAGGGTATACCGACACACAACTGTTTACTTGTTTTGGTCACAACTTACTAAATTGACATTCTGAATCAATGTTTTCAGTATTTGTATACAGTGGTTTTTATTTTATAGAAATCTCAAATTCCTACCTACTTTAGTTTTTAAGATAGGTCCCCGTAACAAAAAGACAACTTTGATGGCACTTAATTTTGGCATTTAATTTTTTTTAAACCCAAAAAAAAATCAGAAATAGACATAACATATCTTCACAAAAATATTCCCATTCGGAGTGGCCAGAGGCGATCTCCGACAGCTTCCTTAGGGAGCCACAGAAAAATATTTATTATTATTTAAAAAATAACTTGTTTTTCCGCTTATTCGTACTCCTCTTTACCTTCTTTATTTTTTTAGCTTACCTTCTAATTGGTCAGAAAAAAAAAATGACAGCTTTTTCAGTTTCTAGTGCAAGCTTTACCTAAATGATTTTGAAGCTGCTAATGTGGTGACAAATCTTGCTAATCAATTGATTTCCTCAAACTACACTTGCTTCGCAATTTCTGGCAAAACACAATAGGAACGCATGCAAAAGAAGCTGATGGCCGCATAGTACTTCACGCAAAAAGATAAAAAGGTATGGCGGAACAGGGAATCCCGCATATTTTGATCAGATCTGCCGATATAGATGCTTTGGTGTTATTATTAACATACTTTCATCAAATTTAATATTTTATTAAGAGTAGCCTGCAAAAGTTATAGATATTGACCGGAACTGCAAATATAACCAAACACTGAAGAGGCTTTTGACAAAACTATACACAATAGCATCAACCACGCCCTACAAAAATCCAAAGTAAAACCAGTCTGGATCACTTAACTGGTCAGCACCTTTGTGTTCATCACCTTTGCTCATGTGGCCTACCACAGGTAGTCAGAGGATGCTCCCAGGTGTCCAATGACCACTCTTAGGGAACTAGCAATACTGATATATGGGAAAGCTGTAAACATGCTCTGCGCAATAATCCGTTCAGCACTTCAGATTGTAGAAAAATGGTGTGACAAACATCAACTGTCAGTAAATCCGAAAAAGACAGAACTAATCCTTTTCGCCAACAAAAGGAAATTACCAGAAATGCAACCAAAAAAATTATTTAACATCAAACTCTTGATATTAACTCAAGTAACGCCATCTTTAATTTATTAAATGGTATTTTTTTCTTTTGATTAGAGGTGTCAATACGAATTGATTGACACCCCAATCACTAAAATCGGAGCAGCCGTTCTGATTCCATATTTTTTTTAAATTATGGAGTCGCCATTTTGGAAAATGTCCGCCATCTTGAATTCCAGTGGATGTAATTTCCGTTTGCTCTAATGAAATCATTTGTATTGGTCCCTAGTACCACTGTGTAAAGCGGCTTGCTTTCTGCATAAAATGTAGCTTCCGATGTAAATATCGCCGTAAGCCCTAAGACTAAATACTCTATGAATAAAATCCAAACACAAGACGGCCGCCAATTGCATATCACATTTTTCTTAACCCCCTCAATATCGGTATCTATTGAAAGAGCTCGACTAGTAGTAGAAGCATCTACACAATAAAAAAAGTCAAATTCGAATATGGCCGCCACCACAAAATTGGTATCTATAAAAGGGCTTGACAAGTAGAACACAAGCGCTTTAAAGAAACTCTTATCCAGAATGGCATCAGAAGTAAAATGGAGGATTTTATAGTTCAATCGGATTGTGATTCAAGCATAAATCGAGTCGAGAATTTGTATCGTGTCTTCTCGTGGTCCAACTTCAACAAAGAGGTAGCACGACGAATCCAACTTCGTTAGGCAGCGTTTGAGAAACTACTTATCTCCTTATTCGATATCCCCCACAGCCTAATGACTTTATCTTTGAGCAGTGCGTGTTGCCAGTGAGGACTTAGGGTACTGATGCATGGTCCTTGACTGTTCTCTTAAGGGTCACCTAATGTCTTCTCTGACGACCTCTGTAGTCAAAAAGTGAGCACATCGTACTTGGTATCGCCATCTCTGAGGTCCCAGGTTCGGTTCTGGGTGTTGTGGCACCGTTTTTGTTTCTGATTTCTATAACATCAGTGCTTTAGCTACTTACCTGAGGATCAGAGCAATGTTTGTGATATTGTCCAATATTTATAGAAAAGTCCTATGGAGAGTTATGCTTGGCGTTTTTGCCGATATAAGAGAATTCTCCGAAATGAAGAGATCCCTAATTTTAGTCTATTCAATGCTCTAGATTGCTGAGGAGAGTGGTGTGATAACTGGTATGTGGTAGCTAGCCAATACTTTTTAAAATCTTTTAGTGCGTTATCGCATCATTAATATGTTTCTTTACAATGAAACTGTTTAACTTAAAAATCTACCTACCTATACCTATTTTATTTTACAAAATGCCTGAGCTTCTTGTGTTAAAAAATGTGCAACATTCGATTTTCAACTTCAACTCGAAAAGATAGATACTTCGAAAATCCAACATATCTCGCAATATCAATGCTGCATTTGGAGAGGAGACTGCTAATGAACAAACCATGTGTTTTTGGTTTCAATGCTTTCATAATGGAAACTTTGATTTGAAGAACATACCATGTAGAAGAATGTTGAATTGAAGGAGTTGGTGGAAGCCGATCTGAGTCAATCTTAACAGGAATTAGCGGCATGGTTTAACGTTACCTTACTGTGCTCAGTATTTGACTAGAATGACTATGTGATATTGTAATTATGTAAAATTAATACAATTTATAAAACAAATATTTACCTACCTACCTACCTACTTATTTATTTTACAACAATAATTAAGTATGATAAAAATTTGTATTGTTTGTATAAAGTAAAAACCACTTCAAAATCCATAGCATAGTTTAAAAGATTTAAGCTTACAGATGGTGGAAAGCGACTTTGTTTATACTATATAGAAAGTAATAGCATAATAAGGTAAAAGCCTACCTACAAAATACATAATAATACAATGTGGTTTTCTTTTGCAATAAATAAGGTGTACTAACTATTAACTTGCCTTAAGATAACCTGCTAAAAAAATTTAATTATATTTTTTATAACGTAGTATTTTTGATTCATAAAATTACTATTGAATGTTAAGTAAATCACTTTAGCCAGCACAGTTTCATTTTCATGACCAATAATTAAAGTTATCATAATTAAAGACTATCAGTAGATACTAAAAGTTATTTACTTACCCGTAATACCTACTGTTTGGTAACAATTATTGTACCTTCACACTCTTACTAATTGGATTAACCATTAAAAATTTACTGTTACATAAAAATACTAAATTGATGTCAAATTGTAAAAAATACATTACACATGAATAAATGGGTGACTCAATACTGATAACAGTCAGAAACTGATGTGTAGGCTTGCCGACAGAAAACCAAACATTTCAACATCACTGTAGTATCATAAAACTTTACCTTTTATTATTATTATTTATGTAAATGCTTCAAGTATCTAAACATTAGGAACGGTGAATAAGTGAAAATTTAAAACAAATAGATGTGGCACTGCAAATTAGAAAATGCCTACAGACAGACAACACAAACTTACCTGTTTGTACTCCGCTCATTATTTGTAGAACTTAGAAAGAGGACTCAGTCTTAATTGGTTATAAATTTAATTAATTTCAATTTTCTAGACGACGAAATAACTTTTTCTTACTGTTTCACACAGATTATTAGATGTTTAGGGCTGTTTCACTGCTGGTGTCACACACTGAACAAGTAATACTACCACAGATTAGACAGAGTATGTGAATACTACGTTTTAGTGTCACAGATTGGACCACAGAACAATATACTGTAGCCGGTCAACCGTGGCGGCCATTTTGCGCGAATCGGCGCATCTGTGGCGCCACATCCGAGCGGAATCGCGCGATAGCGACCGTTGTGATTAAAATCACGATATCTCGTAAAGTTTTGTATGAAAGCCTTATAAAAAAATTATGTCACTAGAATCTTTATGAAACTAGCTAACATACAAAAAAATTATTATCCCGCTTTTGTCTGTTAATGTATTATATTTTTTATATGAAATCAGGTTGAGCGATTTTTTGTAGGTTTATTGTACAGATGTGGTAATAAAATAAAAAGTATAACATTATTTCAATAAGTTTTTATTGTATTTACTTTAATACACATTTATTTACATTATTCAATTAAATAAACACACTGTCATACATTTTTTTCTCACCCTAACAGTTTTAAAAACATGTCTCATTTAGACGACCCGAGCGACCAAACAAACTGTAGGTCAAGTGTCCTATGTTCTTAACTAATGCTTTAGTGTGGTTCACATTCTTATCACTTACGAAGTTTCGGCAGTGACAAGTGGTTAGTTTAATAGAAATCGAAGAAAAAACCCAACACTTAAAAATAAGCACAAAAAAGGCCTCTCAAACTTTGGGTCACTGATGCGATTAATTCTGATGCGATTTATTAAATAGAAAGTGACATTCTAATACAAGAATAGATTTTACAAATTGATAAGCATAATAACAAGGCTTGTTTCTTTACAAATAATTTAAGAAATTAATAACTAAAGTCGGAGAGTTTCACTGTTATATCGATCTCCTAGAGATCGATCAACAGACGGCGAAAGAAAGATACGTGTTCCATAGTATGGATATGACTGTGAACGGTTTTTTTTAATAAACTACGGCAGCTTTCTTAGTTTATATTTCAAGTCGTGAAATACAATTTCAATTTAGTTTTCATTTATTTTCCGATAATGGGGTGATCTTTTCACATAAATAATTAAAAAAAAATGGTTATTGCTTGATAGTAATGTGGAAAAATGATACTAAGGTTGACTGGTACTTGGTTTTATTATACTGAACTTATAACTTTACAAACTCTTCGTCTTCGTCTCTTATAATAGAAATTACTAGCTGTTGCCCGCGACTTCGTCTGCGTAGTCTTTAGGGGTATGAAAAATAGATGTTGGCCGATTCTCAGATCTACTCAATATGCTCACAAAATTTCATGAGAATCGGTCAAGCCGTTTCGGAGGAGTACTGGAACGAACATTGTGACACGAGAATTTTATATATAAGATGATAATCAGAATAAGTAGAAATTACACTACTTGACTGGCATAGTTACTGCTAAGCATCTGCTTACTTCGAACACCCCAAGAGCAACTGCCTGAGTAGCGATCTCTTCCGATACTGCCGCGGTGTTTCCCCCACTTTAACTTAATTACGTCACGTCCTTTCCCCGCCCGACCAATTAATGATGTCGACAAAATATTATTTTAGATTTAAGATTTGTTTAGTGTAAAATATAAAAGACAATTTTATTTAAAATACATCAAATCACGACAGTAATAAGGGTGGTTTTGAATGGACAATCTGATGTGCTTACCATCGTACAAAAGTGTGGAAAAAAAAAAAAAAAAAATATATAAGGTGTTAAAAAATCAATGTCAAATATTTTAAGGGGTAACTGAAACTACCACATGGATCATATTTAAGAGAAATTTAAAACTATAGAACGGATTTGAATAAATCGAAAAAAGAAAATGTTTATTGATATAAATAATTTATATCATCCTGTAAATGATCGCAAACTCCCACAAACGCAAACAAACACTCTCGCACGATGCTAATACTAGTCAAAACCCATTCATAATCCCTAGGATCTCATTCATGCGCACATAAAATCATACGACACTTAAGCTCATGCTAGACATTGGGTGTGTGTGTATGAATGAATTTTCTTTGAGATAGAAACACTGTTATCATTTCTGTCTCACTCGTTTCATGTCATTGTGTGTGTGTGTGTGTGTGTGTGTGTGTGTGTGTGTGTGTGTGTGTGTGTGTGTGTGTGTGTGTGTGTGTGTGTGAATGTGTGACGTACCTACTCCTTTTAGATAATTGCCGCGAGTTGCAGAAAGGCTTAAGTAAGCTAATTGTATGGGTTATCTGTCAAAACAAGTGCCAGATAGGTTATCCAGAACTTATCAGCAAGTATTGAAACTGGGCCTTATTATCTTTAAAGACGACTTATAGCTATAATGCAGGTCTTTAACATAACGTTCGTACACAAAATAGAAAAATAAGTGTTTATGCTGTCTTTAGAGATAATACATTCTTCAGCAACTGACAGTTTGTCACTTTATGTTGTAATTTTAATGTTAATTACTTCTATCAGTTCTTACGGTAAAAAATACAGTTAAATTTAAAAAAAACATTTTTAATTAAATTACACATGTTGACAATTAATAAATACACTTATTACTAAAAATATCACTTTTATTTTAAGAACACAAAACAAATAAAGAATTTCCACCTCCCATCACACTTTTCCAGGCTTTGGACTGGCAAGTAAGCGTAAAATAATTTATTACTCATCACCTGATTTAATGCAACATAATTCTATGGAGATAGGTACTACTAGGCTATTTCTATCAGTCAATGCAGATAACAAGGTTTACTTACTCTTACTTGGCGTGTTTGAAGGTAGTTCATTATTATGTACAAAATCACAGTCACTTATTTACAAAATTATTTACAATAGTTGTTGGAAGTGCCCCCCATTCTGCTGAATGCAAAGCGTAGCCCTTTTTAAAATATGCCTATGCACACGCACTAAACTTTCACTGTCGCCGCGCATTGTTTCAAAAGCACTAATGATTCGTGCTTTTAATTGCTCGGCACTGGTGATGGTGTGGCCATCTTGACCATACACGAGATCCTTAGCACGGCCCCAGACGTGGAAGTCCAGCGGCGTCGGGTCTGGCGAGCGTGCTGGCCAAGCAATAGGCCCACCGCGTCCGATCCACCGATCCTGAAAACGTGCCGTCAGGTACTCGCGGACATGGCGGTCGTAATGCGCGGGCGCGCCGTCGTGTTGGTAGTGCATCTGCTGCATAAGATTTAGCGGCACATCTTCTAACAACTCCTCCAACTCTCTTCCAAGGAATTCCAAGTAAACGGCGCCATTCAGCCGATTAAAAAATACTGGTATTATCAGCTGATGTCCTAGTAGCCCAGCCCAAACATTCACGCTGAACCGCGTCTGAAAATGATCTGGACGCGCCAGATGTGGGTTCTCCTCAGACCAGTAGTGAGCATTGTGGATATTGAACATGCCCACTCTGGTGAAGGTGCACTCATCCGTCCACAATATGTTGGCTAGGCTGTTACGCCGGATCCACTGACAGAACTCCACGCGTGGCGCGTAGTCCTGCGGCATCAGCTCCTGCACTCTCGTGAAGTGGTAGGGGTGTCTTCGCTCCCTCTTCAGCACTTTCCACACGTACACATGGTTAGTGTTGAAAACGGCAGCAGCATCCCTCGTACTGTCGGTCGGGTGGAGCTCGAAGAAATTCAGCACGTCCTCTTCAAGCTGTACTGAACTGCGAGGTCTGCCAGCGTCACCAGAAGGCATGAACCTACCACTTTCACGAAACCGTTGTTCAGCCCCTAAGATTGTGCGTGGACACACGCGCACACCGTGCCGTTCGTGGAACAGCCCTACTGCTTCCACTAAACTGTAGTTTGCCTCATGGTAGCACATAACCATGTTGAGGTAATCAGAGTCCGAATACCTGTATGGCATGGTGAGACTTCGCAATTAACGTCAAACACAAGAGAAGGTCTAGCGCCGATTGATCGATTGTTGTGACTGTTTTGCAATTTGCAGGAGTAATAATAAATAAAAAGCGCATACCTATGGCACGTGTAAGCGTAGCGTTAGCAAAAAAAAATCACTCAATTATTTCGTGTTATTGTTTTTTTGGTGTAATTATTTTTTACTTATCAATTCGAATCTTGTATTACCGTGCTAAACTACAAATTAAGATTGCTACTAGTTCTTACCAGTGATACTCGTAAATCAAATAATAGGTACAGTACGCGGCGGTAGTATGCAGTATGCATATCGAGCTAAAAAGAGAGATAATCCGTGCGACAGAAACGACGTTCTATAAAAGCCGAAACTAACCGATTATCTTACTCGTTAGCTTGATGTTCATTCTAGCGCCGCGTATTGTACCTACTAATTATTTAACTTGTTATAATTGGTATTAACTAGTAGCTTAGCAATCTTAAGTTTTGAAGGTACTAGCCAGTTGTACCCTCTCTCCCTCCCTCTTTAGCTCCATTTGCGTGCATTCCCTACCGCCGGATACTGTAAGTACAAGTATTCAACATTTTATCCTTTACGTTGAATAAACAGCAATCAAAAATGTATCTGTCTAATCACTAAAATGCATTTATCATGTAAATTTACTATGTATCTACATGTGGTGAAGTAGTCGCAGTCAACTTCCAGACGGGATTCAGAAAAATGTGTTAAATTATGCCCCGTTTGAGTGTTTGGGAGACGAATAACAGTTTCGTTGTACAGGGTATACCCCAGTTTAACCTTATTGATACCTATAAATTATTGCGTACCTACGCAACGTCTGGCTCATTGACTTTACTTTTAGTTCTTAGTAAATAAACCAACGCACAACACAAAGCATAAAAAATCATTTGAAAAGCAGGTTCAAATTAATAGTTATTTATTTTAGATAAGCGTACTCGTCCTTAACCTTAGGTCAAGGTCAGTAAGAGTACTCCGAAACATAACTAGTTTGCCGGGGATCGGATCCAAGACCTTAACCTTACCCTAAAAGCACTTTGCCATCAATCCTTTTTTAATTCATAGGAAATGTAAAATAAGAAACTGTTTTTGTTAACAGTACTTTCTCTGTCTTTCAGCATTTCCTAAATCGTGTTCCGCCGCCCTCAGAAACTTAAAAAATAAAATCAACCTTATGATAACGAATTAGAATCTAAAATTGAATATCGACTGTTTTTAAAGCGGTATCTTTGACTCGCATTTGGACAAATGCCGCCTTTACACTAAAATTTTAAAAATTTAAATCGATTTACATCGATTTAAGAGTTTATAATTGAATAAAAGTCCTTCGGCGGATTTTGGCAATAAATCATAGTAGCACGCACACAAGCGAGCGTTTCTTGCTGTACGGAGTAGTTTGTCCGTAGTAGTGATCAGGTGTTATAGGATGTTGATATTTGAGTTTATTATCAAACTTTCGATCGTGTTTTTCTCGAAAACTAAGGCTTAAATTTTAAAAAAAATCTTACAAAAATTGTTAGTTAACGTAAACTCATTACCCTTAAAATATTTGACACTGATTTTTTAACACCTATATAGATACATAATGAAGAAATTTATAAATACATATGAAGAAATAAATAAATACTTAAGAAGAAATATGTAAATTTGAATATTATACTAAAATTAGGAATGAACAGTAAGAAAACAGGGGTCCATACACACAGACTTGCCGCAACCTACACAGAAAGTACGCACCTGCTTTTTGCAGACCGTGCACGCCCGCCGCATGCGTTGGTGCTTTCCCATAGGGAACTCAGCCAAACGGTGAGTCACGTCTGCTTTCTGTGTGGTTGCAGGCGGAATCGGAAGAGAAGAAGAAGAATGATTGGAAAGAAGAGATTTTATTAGATTTTTACGAAAATTTCGGTGGCTGACAGATGAATTGTGGTGACAGATAATGTAAGAATTTAGAACAGAGACATTCAGAAGTCTCCTGAAAAGTTTTTTGTACCACACTTTTGTACGCTTGCGCTCAACTGGATACATGGCCAGGAGCTGATCTTTTTTGTCCACCCCACCCATCATGATATTGTAATCCAATATCAGGATGGGTTTGGTGGACTCTCCGAGTGTCTGTTGAGCGTTGCCATGGTATGTAGAGATCATAGCCACTCTATTTGTATCTCTCCATACCATGACATCGACGTCCCCAGAGGTAAGGCCAGTGATCTGCCCCGGGCGCATGTTTCGTTTAGTGAGGTTATTTAAGGCCTGAGGGACAAATTTTCTGTCAGTCCTTAAGGTTCCGACACAGTCAAACCCTAACGATTTTAAGTGTCGGGCTAAGGATGGAGATTGATAGAAATTGTCCATCCAGAGGGTATACCCCGGCTGCAAGCCCTGGATGAGCTTCAGCACAATTGCCGGGGTAGCCGCCTCTAGAGGATCATCAGACTGCGGTCGCGATGATTTATTATGAGCGTGAATTTCAAACCGCCATAAGTATCCGGTTTGAGATTCACAAATCTCATAGGTTTTAATGCCTCGGTTGGCAGCTTTGTTGGGGATGAGTTGGCAGAAATTCAACCAACCTTTCCACATTAATAAACTTTCATCCAAAGCAATGTTTTGGGCCGGTGTATACATTTCTTGAATTTTTTTATTTAGGTGCAACAACAAAGGTCTTATTTTATATAGTCTGGCCTCAGAAGGGTCGAGTTCTTGAGCACACATGTCTTCATTGTTATTGAAATGTATGCACTTATTGAGATTTAAAAACCGATCTATCGACATGTGTGCACTAAATCCTGGAGTATAAAAGATGTCCGGGTTCGAATTCCAGTACTCCTCGATGCGCGACTTGACCACAATCCCCATCGCGAGAATCAGGCCGAAATAAACATATAGTTCATCGGGCGTGGTGTCATGCCATCGGCTGATCCTACTATTGGGATGGAGACTGTTGCTCGCAAACATCTGAGAAGCCACCTGCTGCGCATATCTATTTGTTTCTGCGGCAATATGTTCCATGATTGGCCGATCCCAGATTTGAATAAATATTAGATAAGGGTCGACCTCTGGTGTTGTTGGACCGACATCAGCAACCAAAAATGGTTCCCGCCTAACATGAGCTGGTAATGGAGGGTTTGGGAAGTCCCTCCAGTCAAAAAAACTGAGACCCCAAGGTTGCTCCGTCGACGACATAGGAACATCGGTGGGCCCAAGTTCACCGGAAACTGCTGTAGCGGGTGCTGGGTGTTCGGCAACACCCTCATCGGCATCGGCAGTATCGCTGTCCAATGGAGTCTCCATGTAGCTTTGGAAACCCCTTGGTATTATTGGAACAGCAGTGGCCCCTTCGTCATCATCGCTGTTGGCCGAGTCGTCGTCACTGCCTGTAAGAAATAATTGTTTCTAAATTTGGTAGGCATCAGAAACTTGGCCATGGCCTAAGGTCCAAAATAAAATCAGCAGGTACTTACCATAATTGATGAGGAAGGATATATTCTCATCTCGAAGGGGTTGAGGACGACGTGGAAGTGGAGGTGCAAATGAAGTAGAAGGTAGAAGTGGGGGTGAAGAGGCAGGTGAAGGTGCAGAGGAAGTCGAAGGTAGAGATGGGAGTAAAGGTGAAGAGGCGGGAAGAGAGCTGGGTTCTGACTGGCAATCGTCACATTCAACAAACCTGTAACAAAAACAGGTCTGTAGTAACCGTATCTTTACAGGAAACTAAGAAATTCTATAAGTAGCTTACATTGCTGGCGAAGGGACCAAACATGACGCCGGTGATGGTGGTGCAACTGGTTGTGTTGATGGTGAACTTGACCAGGAACTTTGTGGTGGTGGTGATGGTTCTGATGCGGAACTCGACCTTGATAAATAAATTTAAAATAATGTAAAAAGTAATAGTGAGTAATATAATCAGTACATCTTCAAAAATCTATTCAAGCAGAAATACTTACGGTTGCCATATGCGCTTCCTTTTAGGATGCAAGGCGGATTCGAGGCCACGGCCTTCCGGTAGCAACCCAATGTCACAGATCGCAAGTCTAAAATTCAAGACAATACATGTTATTTAACTATATAATACCAAAAAAGCTAACTCGTCAATAGAGTGAAGTCCTGGTCGCTCTTGTCGAACATTGGCACGGCCTCCACGCCCTTGGCCATGCCGACTAGGACTTCCACGTTCGGAAACCTCAACCATATGCTCTTCACCTGCACCTCTGCCACGGACACCTCGCACACGCACACCCCTACCACTTCGTAGACCACGCATGCGAGGGCGTCTAATCAATAAAGCACACACAAAAAAAAAATGCTAATTAAACATGCAAAAAAAGTTTTAAACTTTCGCGTTAGGTTATAACTAAAACTTATAATTTAGACCCATATGCGTTTAGACCCGCAATAATAAGTTTTAGTTAAAAAAAAGTCCCATATTGTAGGAATTCCATCAAATGTGACTAGTGCGCCATCTTAAAAATTACGCCATTTTGAATTTAAAATAACGTCCTATGGCTAAGCATGAATTGTCATCAACTTTACGTATTTACAAAATTTCAACTCAATCGGTTATCTGCTTCAAAATTGAATTGCAAGATTCCACAAATTTGCTACATAAAACTTATAATTTATTATAAATAAAAGTTTAAATTAAAAAATTCAGAAAATATCAAAATCTACTATGTACAAAAGTCTTATCCATATTATTGTCCACTGTCGGAGCTGACGTCACAACTGTCAAAATCCCTGTCTGTTGATCGAGCTCCTTGAGACCCGTTTGAGTTGCATTTTTTTTTCGAATGTTACGCAAAATAGCTTTGGTACTTTCTGTATTAAATGCTGAGTAATAATAGAATGATAAGTAAGGAATTACTAAATTATTTCGATTTCGTATCGTTTGTGCATTTATTATTAGTAACAAGTCAAAATGGACGGGCATGGTGTCGGTATGCCAAACCAATGTTCGTTGAAATTACTATTTCTGCTCGAAATCTTTATCAAATACACAATCTATGCATTTAAAGCTACTGAAATATGACTTACCCACTCATACTGCAATGCTGATTCTTCGTAATTCTTCTTTATAAAACACAAAACACGAAATCAAAACAGCCGGTACGCGTGCGAAAACGTTAATAAAATCAATCACTGCATTCAAACTGTCAAGTTCTCGTTGTAGGCGGGATACAAAGACGTAATACGTATGCCATCCTTGTTCTTTTTCCTATACTTCGTGCAAGTTTGAGCAGGATAGATATAGGAATGCGGCAATATGGAACTGAAATAAACATGTGTACGCAGTCGATCTTCAGGAGCGCGGCCCACATCTGCATGCGGGTTTTTGACGTCAATCTCCAGGAGCGGTCAACAGTCGAAGGGGTAAACTCCAAGAGACCACAGAAAAATAAACTCCAAGACAGACAGAGTATGCACAAGAGTATTGTCACTGATCAAGTAAAACCACAGAATAAATAATAGTAAAACTACGATATAGGATAGAGCACTTAAAGAGTGCGCGCACGGGAGACTTTTGTCGCTGCGACGTTTTTGTCTCTCTTATCAAGTCCTCTGTTATGTATGGAGGTGCGCGCACGTTGCGACGCGACAACTGGGAGACTTTTTTGTCCCCTGACCAGCACGGGTGACAAAATTGTGTCTTTGTTTTTTTTTTAAATACAGGGTTTTACGGCTCTGGGTTCTAGACCTCACAAATAAAAATAATTAAACAACATGTAAATCCAAATACTCAGTGTCTTGTTTTGGTGCTAAAACACAACTTTTTCTAAGACCATCGAAATTTCGAAATAAAAACCAATGTTTTTTAGTTACATGAAAAACATTGGACAAAATTGTGTCTCTCCGCCAGTGTTGCCAGATTCATAGGTTAAGAATTATCCTAGTTTTACTGCAAAATTATCGTGTTATCGCATCCCCAGTTAACAAAATGACTGTATTTGTAACTACCCAATCTAGATTTTACTAGTAAAAGAACAGAATATACGGCTCAAAAGTTTAAATCATGTTACTTGATTACTTTTTTAAATTACAAGTTTTTGTTAACTAAATTACTGCAGTACTTACTGCACAAGCATCGAGCACATACCCTAAAGAGCAGCAAATACGAATCATCTTTCTCCGAAACAAGTAAGTGATTTTTCACTTACATTTGGTATGAAATGACAACTCCTATTGACTATCGCCTAAATAAAAAAGTACAGATACAGATTTAAAAATGGCAGATATTTTTACGCTAAAAGTCTATCTCTTTCGTAGTGCAAAGAAATTATATTTACTATCCTGCTCTCAGAGTCAAAGTTGTCCAAATAAAGGTAAAATGTATTCAAATACACAGATTGAAATTTCATAAAATTTTCATTAACTTAACTGAGCAAAATGTCACGGATTTTCGTAGATTTATCGTGCGATACATTATTATTTTTTCTAGCTTATTTATCCCACGTCTGGCAGCACTGCTCTCCATGTATTCTACATAATATGGCTTAAAAGGGCTGGAACCCAGAGCTGTAAAACACAATTATAAAATTTAAAAAAAAAGTATTCTACATACAAGAGAATGACACTTCGAATTTTTTTTAAAAAGTTTCGTCTGTCTCCTTCGTGCGCGCACCCCTCTTTGGAGACGCGACGCGACAGACAAAAACTTTTTTGTCCCAGCGACAAAAGTCTCCCGTGCGCGCACTCTCTTATTATAGTGATGTGATGTCTGATGACCGTGAAATTTGTTACAGACTATTTAGGATCACAGAGATATTCCGGTCAATATCACTGATCAAGTAACTACTGTCAATATCAACATATAATTTTTTTTTTCATCGATGATAGTTAATCGATACTGATTAATCCATGCTAAAAAGAATCGAATCGATAGTGACCTGTCAAAAATGCCTATTCTTCTTAAATAATTAAGGTTTCCGAAAATTAAATCTCTGTACAATAAAACAACAGTGGTTATAAATGGTCAAATGTATGAATACAGAACTTCGGAACAAGATATAAACTTTGTTTAGCTCCAGACATCTGTTTGACACTATCTACTGTCTGTCATGTAGAATTTTGCAGCATGAGCATGAACTCATTTATCGATCCAGCACGCATAGGTAGTTTCATGAACTTTATGATCATCAAATATCATTAAAATATATTTTGTTAAATTAATGTTTTCTGTACACATACATTTTATTAAATTTATTGACTTGACGCTTGACACAGCTTGACAGACGTCAATGTAACAAATAATTTCAAATACCTTTGGAGAGATAATACAAAGGAGTATGTACCATTTTACAAACGAGTAATGTACTACGAGTATGTAATATTCGTTAGATACTCTTTTATAAAACCTCTCATATTTTGGTGATAAGGCATTGCGCAGACGAAGGGTTGGGGCGGGCGAGCTGGATAATTTTACCTCGAATAATAGAATAAAGGGAATCGTGTACTGTCAACTAGGGATGGGATTGTGTTGCTGCTCGATAGGTCAATATCGATTGTCTATCGATAGCCTATCGATAGTTGAAGGAAAAACGATACTACCGATAGTCTATCGATACTATCGATAGTATCAATAGTATCGTGATCGCTTTTACTGCAATATTAGCATTATATTAGTAGATAGTTCATTAGTTGGCAACGATCGACACTATCGATACTATCGATAGTATTGCTGTTTACCGATAGTATTGCAGTAAAAGAGATAAGGATACTATCGATAGTATCGATACTATCGATTGTCCTATAGATCGTATAGTTGAATTTGACGTTCAACTATCGATTGCAAAACTATCGATTTTTTGGCAACACTAATGGGATTCTATCAGAGTACCTAGAATGGGAAAATACTCGGGAATATTCTCAATTATTCCACCCGAGGGGAATTTATTTGGTTAGATCAGAGTTTTATTAGTAATATGAACCCATTTGACACATGTGCCGTGTAGGGACGGCCGTAAAGAATACACTTCCTTACCGCCAACAGGAGGCGTGTCGTAAGAGTCGCCTAATTCCTGTAGCAGGAGACGGGCAGCAGCGTCTTCGTGCGAAATCTTATAAAAAAAACTGCGCTCGCCAACCCGCCTGCCAAGCGTAGCGAGTATTGGCAAGAAGCGCATTAGAGCCAGCTTGTGGATGATTGTCACTGATCTAATCGATTTGGGGCCTGGGGCAGTCTTTCATGGTGATCAGTGGTTGGACCGCTGCCTTGCAAAGGCAGCAACTTATGAGAGCTGAACATCCAGCTCTATTGCTGGGCTCGCCGCATCGAATACAGACGTTGCTGTAGTCCTCTGCAGCCCTAGAGCCTGGCCGTGATTCATGTCCAGACAATGGGAGCATCTTATTCAAGTTCTAAGAGCTGAACTCTCAACAAGGCCAGCCCACCTTCATCAGTTTTTCTATGATAGGGCTTTGGCCCTGCAACAACTTAATGCCTTAAAGGCATCGGACGGATACAGTGCCACCCATTTCGTAGACCCTGAACCGGCTTACTTTTATTTATTAAGAAAATCACATACATAACAATTACATACATCTAGTATAAAGCATAGAGTAGGTACCTATAGCCAATAACAGATTTCCCTATAAATAACCAGGAAGTACTAAGGTAGTGATAATTTAAAAAGTGACAATATGGTATGATATTAGTTTACAAAAGATAACTACAAACTAGGTAATTAAGTAAATTTTAAACTAGCGGTGAATTTTAAATTGCGTTTAGTTATCACTACCCATTTTAGGAATATACCTGGTGGAATCATTAATTCCGAGCCGCCTATCTCTACTGCCAACGTACACAGTGATCAAAAGGACCGCCGTGGACCGCATAAACCAGTTTGTTTAGATTTAACGAAGACTGCGGCGCGGGCGGCTAGCTTAGTCCGCGCTTATCTCAGGAACGAACGCCTTAAAATGACTGCTCGCTACCGCGCCGCCGTATGCTTTGAGTTCTGGGCGTGGGGATCCGCGGTAAGACGCAGCCTTTATTACTTTGCGGTCAAGAAAAAAACAGCCCACCTCGACGTCTGCGCAGCGTCTATATAAGTTACGCCTACGAAACGCTGGCACCGATGCGACGTAGCAGTGCCGTTGCAGTGGATGCACGTCACCCAGAGGGTCTAGTGTGAGTGCCACAAAACCGTCGCTTCTCACTAAATCGATCGAAAAGTAATACAAATGAACGTTAACTATTCGATCGTTGTATGCAAAGCGACCACTTTATAAAACTAGTGAGCCCACAGAAATCAAATGACACGTCTCGACGAGGATGTGGGCTGCATCGTCGACGAAGACATCCATTTTATCTTGCTTGATTTTTTTCAATTTACACCTTGTCTTTCGATTGTTTTCGTAAAATTTTATTTATTGTAGTTGTAGTAATTTCGGATGTGACTGGACGCATGAAAGTAATTTATGTAAAAACTAAATTCAAAATTATTAGCTCAAGTAACTGGATGTAACGTATCGTGTGTCGGGCGGCTAAATAAGCAAAGCGCAAGCGGGTCGAGTCCCGAATACCAATATCATCGAGCCTATATCCTCTATGTATCGAGCATATATATATGATATGTACTCGATGACCAATATAGACGATGCAGTCCACTTGATTGGACAATGCAGTCCACATATTGCTTTCCTTGACGTTACACGCATGATGTATGTATGTATGTCACACGGAAGGCAAAATTGATAGCATTTCTTCTATGTTAAAAACAAATAAGAAAATTAAAAAGAGAAATAGCAATCTGAATAAAGTTCTACCTTTCTTTTAGGTAACCCAATGGGCTTGTTTCCTAAAAAAAACTAATTAGTCCGTCAGTTGGATTAACCGAAAATAATGGACACGAATTTTTTCTTTTCTTAATAAAACAAAAAATGATGAAGATATAGCCCGTTAAAGTTCCACGTAACGTCGCGCCTTGCGACACTTTTTAGCAAGGCGTGATGTCCCGTGCTTACTTTGATGCGCTTTATCTTTGTCATTTTTTGTTTGATTGACAAAAGACAATGTGTTCAATATTTTTTGATAACCTAACTGACGGACTAAATAGAATAATCACTTTTTGACCCAGGAAACTAGCCTATTAGGTAAATACCTACCGTCGCCAATAGCATGGGTGGTCACTGGAGCACCCGTGTGAATAAGAAATCTACTAGTGTGTTTTATAAACAAGGTATTTTGATCTAAAAGTAATTAAATAAAAGAAACCATTTTCCTTATAAATACGCGTTACTGTTCTCACCAAAGACTATCTAGTGAATACTTATTCTATTCGTTCTCATCATTTAATTTTATTCATTCAGTCGGATGACAGTTCTTATCAAAGATGCCTCTGGATACGCTGTGCAAGCCACAACAGTAAAAAAAAACTGTCATGACGTCATAGGAGTCGTTCTATTGCATCTGTCAGTGTCAAGAGGAGTTTCGACAGGCTGGTATTGTGTGCTGGCCATTGACCTAGAAAATAAAATAGACTGGCTGTCCCTTACAAATGACAGACAAATTGTTATGCCCATTTGAAGCACCACTAGTATTTGAACCCAGAACTAATTTTGACGTATGTAGCGGTGGGTAATATCGCTTTAACTATCTGTCGATATTTATTATCGGATTTTAAAACTATATAAGTTCGCGATTAAACTCGCTAATCTTGATGTGCGCAAGTGGGCCATAAAGTTTTATCAATAATTTTTGAACAAACTTTCGTTCATACACACTTAAACCAGGCATATTCAATTCAATTCAATTTTTTATTCAAAACAATATACATTGTGTGGAATAATACAATAAAACTAATCCAGAATAAAAACATTCATACTAATAAAATTATCTTAAATTTAAATTATTACCATGAATGTCAATTATCATTTCAATGTCAAATTATTAAATTATTTAGTTTGTCAAACATCATTCAATTACAAATTTACAGTGATAAATTCATCTGCAACCATAATATATCATGAACATCGAAAAACGTTACGAATATCGACTTTAGGACATCACTAATTTAGTTCCAAGTTCAAACACTACGGCCTACAGCGCCAAAATGGCGAAAATCAAATAGGCAGGGAGCAGCATACAGCAACCAGTCTATAGTTATTTCTATGTCTATGGTGCTGGCTATACACATAGGTCACTGACTGTCAGACTGACACCTGATCACAATCACAGCCATAGAAATAGAATTAACAATAGACTGGCTGCTGTGACCCGACATTCCTGCTTGATTTTCGCCATTTTGGCGCTATAGGCCGTAGTATCTGAACTTGGAACTAAATTGGTGATGTCCCCAAGTCGATATTCGTAACGTTTTTCGATCTTTATT
Source organism: Anania hortulata (assembly GCA_963576865.1). NCBI lineage: Eukaryota > Metazoa > Arthropoda > Insecta > Lepidoptera > Crambidae > Anania > Anania hortulata. The sequence goes on from OY756389.1 coordinate 9,305,952, forward strand.
ATTTATTATGGTTACAGTTTGTGTTGGTGTGATTACAGTGTGGTGACTGTGCGTGGTTGCCTGGAATAGAATACCCGAAATTTCCTGCTATGGTAAAACTTAGGATTAAATATACAGGCAGTCAAGCATACGTCGCCGTATCACCAGTTTTGGTCTCAATTCCAAACATTTTATAGTTAACTAATGATTCAGCTAGTCGTAAGCCTAGTTTAAGTGTGTAAGAACGAAAGTTTGTTCAAAAATTATTGATGAACTTTAATTGTACCTAGTTAAGATTTCACGTTCCCAATATGTCTATTGTTACTAGAAAAAAAAAAAACCTAAACCGTTATAAAATTATACACAATGAAATATATCTTAGTTATATCTAAAGTCGTATCGAAACGTCAAAGTATCACAGCAGTGTGTAGTTACGAATAATATACAGTTTTAGAAAATAAATTAATATAGTTTCAAAATCCGATAATAAATATCGATATAAGTTAAAGCGATATTTCCCACCGCTATATACGTCAAAAAAGTAGACGAAAGGACCTTTCGTTGCCCGACACATGATCACTGTTCACTGTTCAATAGGCTAGTAAAACTTTTATGAAATTGGTCCTAAATGAATGATTATTGTTCTATTCAAGTAAAAACAAATCGATTGTATTTTTTAGAGATTTAAAAAACTACAAAACTTGTGCAGAAATCTGGGTTCACAGAATCTGACAACCATCAGTGTGTCGACTCGCAGCAGGTGTGTGCTATTTGCTTTCACAGATCCGACGTCCATGATTTATTTAAGTAGATTTTGGAAGATAATATTTTAAGAAAAAGACCACGAGAAACTTGCGAATGATTAAAGCCGGTGACAGATGGCGACGGACGCGGCTCCGGACTCGTCTTGATATTGTAAGGTCAAACGCTGCCATTGGTCGATCCTTGGGCTGGCAGAAGTTGACTGAAGGATATACCAATGGCAGCGCTTGACCTTACAATGTCAAGACGAGTCCGGAGTCGCGTCGCGTCCGTCGCCGTTTGTATGTGCTTTAATAGTTTACGAATTGTCTGACGTCACTCGAAGAATCGAATCTAGAACATCATTTAAAAAAAAAACAGTACGAACTGAGTCCAGTAAGTAGACAAAAAAAAAAACAATGTATATCTATCCATTGCTACTATTTCAGTAACAACAACATATATCAAAGTCATTTATCTAACATTCGTTATGGCGCGTGCACGATCGCATCGTTTTTTATTATAAATTTTGTTGAATTATTCAATGGATTTTTAATACGATTTTCTTGTATTCCACTCCCACTCCCTTATACTTGGCTCATACGCTCAACTTTAATCATCACTCAAGCATGTGTAAACGAGACACAATAGAAATTACATTGTTATGCGACCGCCGGCGGTCTTGTAATCCTCAACAGGTTAAACCGGTGACACACGGGGGCCGTACGCCAGTTTCGAAGTTGACGAAAGGATCGACCCATGACAGCGTTTGACCTCACAATGTCAAGACGCGTCCAGGGACGCGTCCGGCCCCCGTAGTGTCACCGATTTAAAGTTTTACCGTAACAGGAAACGGTTGTTGTATTCTAAGCAACAACCCCACAGGGCCACAGTCACACAGTAACTTTAATAAATAATGAAGATTGAAAAAGTTACGAATATCGACTTGGGGACATCGCTAATTTAGTTTCAAGTTCCGATACTACGGCCTACTGGCTGTGAACTTAGCTCTGGACAGATGATCCTGATGATACTCGATTTGGCTATAAACAAATGAAGAAGAAAAATAACTAAAATCCATTAACTCCAAATATATTATAACATAACATAACACCTGTGACGGTGTTGACTTTTCATATCATTTTTATTTGGGATAAGAAATCCCCATAATATTTTTCTGCAATATGTAGTATTCAGTCTGCTCAGCATCATGTTTGCGGTCATTTCTGATTTAATTTCATGTATGTTCCATGTAACTCTCGCATCTGCCTATGTTCTGCTCTTTGAGTTACTATTTCTAATGGGTCTGACAAATGGAAGCTCCTCTTGACATTTCTTGACCATCGACATCGCTTCTTGTTCCTTAGGTGGAAGGAAGGATAGTCCAATGGCAGCGTTAGTCAGCAATGTCAAGAGGCGTCTGTCCTCCATTTCGCACATGCACACACAACCTTTGACCAACAGAGCCTAGTGGCTAGTGCCAAACCGGGATTCTGTCGTCGGCGTTGAAGTAAGCCACTACTACAGAGATATTTTTCTTGGCTATTCGTGCTAAGCCTAGTGTTTCGTTTCTTACTTAAGTGTTTTGTGTTCTCTGGTTGTTTGGTAAGTTACTAACACTATTTGTTCCGTATTTTTTTATTTATTCTCCTAACCTATCTTTCGTTGTTGTTGTAAACAACAATGAATATCCCCCCTAAACCACCGGATCCCCCGGATGATGACATGCTCTCTCCTCCAGTCTTTTCGGCTGAAAGCCAAAGTAATTGGGAAAAAAGAAAGCGTACACTCCCTCTCGATCCACCTAATAGCGTAACCAATCAAGACAAACGAACACGAGCTACAAGTGTTATTGACTCTTCAGTGTCACAACAGTCTATTTACACTCATCCCAGCTTTACTGAGTCCCGTATTTATAAAAGATGATCGTGGTCCATTTATTGTTCACTGCTCGCGCATCGAATGCTCCTGCTGCGGGTCTCATTATCCGCCCCATAAAATTCGGCCAACTTTTACATCGTAATTACGTGAAGGGCATCGCTAAGGATGGCATTAAAGGTGTTGGACGAAATAAGGTGTCAGTAGAATTTAAATCGGGTGAAGAGGCTAACAACTTTGTGAAGTGTCCATTATTACAACAACGACAACAACAATAAAGCTATGATACCCACATACAATATTACTCGCATGGGCTTTGTTCGCGGCGTTCCGGTTGACTGGTCGCTAGATGAGTTTATTGAATCGCTAGAAATTCCTGAGGGTTTTGGTATAGTCTTGAAAGCAAGACGTCTTAACAGGAAAGTTACCACAAATGGGAATATTGCTTGGACTCCAACACAAACTGTTATTTTGACCTTCTCAGGCCAAAAATTACCTAACAGGGTCTATTCATCCCACTATACAATGCCATAATTGTTGTCGGTTCGGCCACATCAAGAACCAATGTCGGTCGAAACCCCGTTGTTATCGATGTGCTCAGAGTCACACTGGAGACACATGTACTATCCCAGATGAAAAATCTTCCTGCTTACTCTGCTCAGGTGGTCATCTGGCCACTGCTAAAAACTGTCCAGAACATATTAGGCAAAAAAGAATAAAGCAACTGATGTCTCAGGATGGTATATCATACATCGAAGCTTCAGACCTGACACCGAAATCAAGAAGGCTCTATAATGACGTTGCTAAAGAAGTCCGCACATCATTCTTCGCCTCTCAGTCCTCTCCACAACAGTCTGCAAAATCAACTCCACAACATTTTTCAAATTCTTCCAGGAAATCTGTAACTTTGAACACACGGGTCAGAGCCCCCTTGCCTACAGGGTATGATAGGCAAGCTCACTAGGCCCTGGTAGCAGAAATCCCTTCACAATTACCCAATGGCTGTGCCTTACGAGATCAATCTCATTCCGATATTTCCGAAAATGATCAACTCATCGAAACCTGTATATCCATGATAACAGTAATTCTATCCAAATTTAATGATACATTACCGTCCAACGTTGCCACAAAACTTAATATTCTTTTCAGCAAACTTCCCAAAGTCGTCCTATCTCCGGACGACAAGGATGACGACGGACGCTTATCAGTTTCTTCAGTGGAACATTAAGTGTTCGTTCAAAAAAACCAGACTTAATATACTTACTCAATCATAACTCAGTGGCAGTCGCTGCCATCTCTGAGACGTGGCTTAGTCCGGGATCCCACTTCAGGGTTTCCGGCTATGCTTGTCTTAGGGATGACAGAGATGATGGCTACGGAGGTTGCTCTCTTCTGATTAATAGACGTTTCCCATATTCTCTACTCCCTATTCCGCTCCACAGTCCTGATTTTAATGCTGTGGCTGCGCAAGTAATGAATATTTCATTTCTATCACTTTATATTCCTTATCCTTGCACCTCTCTTATACCTGAGCTATTGGCTATATTTTCCTCTCTTCCTCCTCCTGTTCTGTTATTAGGTGATTTTAATGTCCATCATATTGCTTGGGGTGCTCATACCTGTGATACTTTTTCAATCCAGCTGATGGATCTGTTCGATAGTCTTAACCTCTGTGTACTAAATGACGGATCCCCAACAAGGAGAGTATACCCTACTCAAGACCCTAGATCTGCTGTCGACCTCTCAGTGTGTTCTCCATCTCTTTCATCTCTCTGCTCCTGGAGAGTTCTTCCATTAACTTACGGCAGTGATCACTTCCCCATTATTATTAGTAAGCCCCAATCAGTTCTTCAAACCCCTTACCCTCCTCCTTTGCTTAAATATAAATTACAAAATGCGAACTGGACAAAATTCACGTTAGAGGTAGACAGTTGTCTTCTCAGTTACGCTGTTAACCCTCCCAGCAATATCGATGAGAAGTGCTCCGTGTTTATGGAGGCATTGGTTTCTGCAGCTGATTTACACATTCCTGTTAAAAAGACAAACCGAAAAAAGATAGCTCCTCCGCCCTGGTGGGATTCGGAATGTACAGCGATGGTTAAACTCCGTAAATCGGCAGAAAAGGAATACAATGCGGCCATGACTACTGAGAATTTCATAAAATACAAACAAATAGCTGCCTGTACAAAGCGATTTCTTTAAAAAAAAAGAAAAATAGTTGGGTCAGTTTCTGTGAATCGCTTACACCCAGATCCCCTTCTGCAACTGTATGGAAGAACATTCGTCGCTTCCGTGGTTCTCTTTCTGGCCCTTCTCCTTCATCTAATGATCCTTTTGTTTGGTTAAACAATTTTGCAGACAAATTATCCCCTCCTTTTGTTCCTGATAAAAATTGTCTACCATCTCCCTATCCTGACCTCCATAGTAATGACAGATTCGACGAACCATTTTCCAAAGCTGAACTCCACTGCGTTTTGAAGGGACTTAGGGATTCCGCTCCTGGTGAGGACGGTATACCCTATTCTTTCTTGACGCACCTCGGCTCGGTTGCTGAAACTTTTTACTTGGAGCTGTTAAACAACGTTTTTATGTCTGGCTTGATTCCTGAGTCCTGGAAAACTCAAATAGTCATTCCCATCCTGAAACCAGGAAAGAACCCGTCTGATGCTTCTTCTTACAGGCCGATAGCACTTTCATCCACTTTATGCAAGATCTTGGAACACCTGATAAAAAATCGTCTGGAATGGCTAGTTGAAAGTAGAGATATCCTAGCGAACAGTCAATTTGGTTTTCGCAAATCTAGAGGCACTATGGACAGTCTTAGCATTTTAACCTCGGATATCCGTATTGCCTTTTCGAAAGAGGAATTGCTGGTTGGTGTTTTTTTGGATGTAGCCTCTGCCTATGACAATGTCCAGCTTCCGGTACTCAGAGAGAAGATGCTTCGCTTGAGTCTCCCTGTGAGGTTGGTGCATTGTGGTTGCACAACTTGCTAATGGGCAGAGTACTTAAAATTCGTTCTTACAATCAAGTTTTACCCGAGAGAAATATCTGGTTAGGCTTGCCACAAGGTTCTGTCTTGAGTCCTTTACTGTACAGCATTTATACGTACGACCTTGAGCGATGCGTTTCATGTTTTTGCAGTGTTCTCCAGTATGCTGATGTCATTTGTCTGTATTCTTCCGGGAAATCTATTGAAGATATTTCATCACGTCTAAATTCATCCCTTTATTATTTGAATGATTGGTTGGAAGATCATGGCTTGGCTTTATCGATCCCCAAAAGTAAAGCCGTGTTATTTACAAGGAAAAGATTGCATCCTACCATCGAAATTTCATGCAATGATCAGCTTATTCCTGTAGATGAGCAGGCTGAATTCCTTGGTATCGTTCTTGACTCAAAACTGTCCGGCATACCTCACTTTAACAATGTAGTAAAAAAATGTGAGGAGGGAATTAACATCTTAAAATCTCTTTCCGGTGTTTGGTGGGGATCTCACCCCTACAGCCAGAAGCTGTTGTATAACGCAGTAGTTCGGAGTCACCTAGATTACGGATCCTTTCTTCTTGAACCCTGCAACAAGGAGGCACTGGCTAGATTAGAAGGGATCCAGATGAAAGGCCTGAGAATCATTCTAGGTGCAATGAGATCTTCCCCAAAAAATGTTTTATAGGTGGAAGGTGTGGACCCCCCATTAGAACTTCGCCGTCAATATTTATCAGACCGATATATATATAAAACCTATCAAATTGCTTGCCATCCCCTGATTTCCCGTCTGCAAAACCTATCTGATTTAATTTCTCAACCTTCTCGCAGTTCTCGCAAATACTGGGCCCATAAGGACCCTCCTAGAATTATTAACAGTCTTAGAAAACTTTCTTGCCTGATTGCCCTTGATGCCCAACTGTTCAATTCCATCAAAACCCTCTTTTTCAAACTGATTATGATGCCTTGATCTTTGAACCGCACATTATTTTGGACTTTGGCATTTCTAAGGGTGACCCAATGGCTGATCAGAAGCTGTCTCACCGTATAGCCGAAGAGTGGCAACACTGGCTGCCTATTTACACAGATGCCTCAAAGTCGGCTGTTGATGGTCTCGTGGGTAGCGCGGTGTGGATACCTAAGTTCCAGGTCTTATTGAGTTTTTAAGTCACCAAGGGAGTCATCAGTATACACAGGCGAGTCGTTGGCAATTCTTGAAGCAATTTCGTATATTTACTCCCACAAACTAAATAATTCAATTATATTTTCAGATTCAAAAAGTTGTCTTCATGCTTTAATTGGTAACATGTTTCGCTCCAAATTTATCTCACCTGTAATTCTGACAATTAAAAATGTTTTGTTCCGTTGCTATCGTGAAAATATACAGGTAGCTATTGTTTGGATTCCGGCTCATAGTGGTATCCGTGGCAATGAGCGGGTCGATGCGTGGGCAGAAGAAGCTGCTCATCTGGGTTCTCCACTTAACTCCAACTATGCCTGTGACATCTTGCCCTTGGCAACTAAAGACCTCCTTGATGAATGGCAAATACACTTTGATGAGTCGACAAGGGTAAAGGGTCGCCATTACGCTAGTATACAGCCACTCATATCTCGGAGACCATGGTTTTTCACTCATAAAGATATTGATAAACGCACTGTCTCAACCATCTGCCGCTTACGTATTGGTCACGCATGCACTCCAGTTTTTCTACACAAAATTAAAGTACGAGATAGCCCAATATGTGAATGCGGTGAAGACGAGGGTACTCCTGACCATTTATTTTTTAATTGTCAGAAGTATCCTCTTTCGTTGTACGACACTATCCCACTCAAAATCCCCCGTCCTTTCAATTTCCACTATTTACTAACTCTACCCTCCTGTATTAAATATATTAGTAAATATTGTGCTGTTTATAATATAAAACTATAATAAAATTCCTTTCTTCCCAATAACTTGCAAGTTGTGCTGTCTAAAAGTGTTGTCTGTGTTTTTGTTATAGATGGTGTAATAAGAAATGAAAATCTAAAGCTTGTGTCTTCTTAATCACTTGACATTGGCAGAATCACTGCGGTTTCACTGCTGGGATAGGCGTCCATAAAAAACAAAAAGTGCCAAAATGGCGATACACGAATTTAATTTGATTGACATCAGCCTGTCTAGGGTTTTCCTAGGTCAGTGATTTTGTCTTGAGTTTTGTCACATCATTCTGTTAATTCTCAGCATCGTCATTCTTGTCAATTCTTGGTTTTTGGAGTCAATAGTGTTAAATCTATATTTCTCCTCCGGACTTCTTGAAAATTGACTAAAGGAAAGGTATGATAGATTAATTGTCTTGGTTTTTTTTTAATTAAAATCTATAAACATTTGAACGTGTTTTTGAAGTTTTTGGTTTTCCTGGACACTTACATACAAAAGTCCTCTTAATTATACCGTGTTCGTGTTTCACATTAATTAAGATTACTTTCTTATTAGTCTGCGGCATTGACACCGTAATGTAGGGTGCAAAAATGTATGGAGATACGAACATTTTATTCTTCTATTTAAAAGGTTTATACAGTTTGCATGCCGATGTGCAATGGGCGAAACTGCTATTGAGGGACTTAGGGTCTTTTTTTTCCAATAGTACTTTTTATTATACTAATTGAAACAATATTAATGACAGATTATTATATTAAAAAGTTTAAGTGGGAACCCTAATTAACTGATCAAGCATACATAAACGAGACACAATACAAATTCTATTGTTATGCGGTCTCATGAGACTGCTTGGATGTTAACGGCCTAAATTAGGATCAAAATTTCACCATAGAAATTTTCTCCTTCAACAGTGTCTACAATCATGTCAGCTACCGCATTATTTGGAAATACATCAGCTTTGGGTGGAAGCTCTGGAGGCAACAAGCATCTAGTAGAATTCCGTGCGGGTAGGATGACCCTGAAGGGGCGCATGGTCCACCCAGACAAAAGGAAGGGGTTATTGTATGTTTATCAAGGAGAAGATTCTTTAATGCATTTTTGTTGGAAAGATAGAACCACAGGAGAGGTGGAGGATGATCTACTTATATTCCCTGATGACTGTGAATTTGTCCGTGTAAATGAATGCACAACGGGAAGAGTTTATGTACTCAAATTCAAGTCATTCTCTAAAAAGTACTTTTTTTGGATGCAGGTAAGCAACAAGATGTTAAAACTTTATATAGGCTTTTCGCTTTAGGATTCAGACATCCAGGAGCATGCATTGAATTTTGGGCTGGCTAGGCACAAAACAACCAAATTAACAAGAATTTTTAATATGTATGTCTTAGATAATAAATGCTTATAAATTATTGTTTACACATATAGTCAGATAGCTTTGTCTGACGTTTTTGCTATGCCAGTACTTGTTTTGTATTATTTTATGTATTCTATTCATATCTAGATATGTGTTGGAATCGTCTTGATTAAACAACAAAAAAATTCTACCAACTTAGCGGCATCTAGGGCTTGTTGAATTGTTGATGGTGATTCGGCTTTGTAGGTTTACGACTGATAATACGATAGGTATGCTTGGTCGAAGACCATCACTTCCGAGAAAACAATGGGTCATACTGCACGTGTTCAAGGCAATTAAGGATAACAAAAGCTAGACTGACGTCGGATGTTTCGGAGCTTCAAAGTCTTTTGTTACCTGATAACATAACATAAACAATAATACCGATAATAAATATTTACTGTCTAAAAATATGAACACATTTCTTCGTAATAGTGAATGACGTATCGCTATAAAGAGTGTTTCAATATGTGGGTTTTAACGCAAACCAACCAAGTTGGGCTCACTTCAACGTTATAGGGAGTTTATCGTTATAAAGGATAACGTTATAAAGAGTTTACACTGTATTTGAAATAAGACTTACCAATACTAGCTTTTCAAGGCGAGAATAAATAATTTAAGAGAGTAAAGATTTGTATGGAGCTCCACAAACATCCCAAAAAATGCATGAATTATTCTTGAATTATTATAACATGTCATTTTATTGATATTCATAGTGCCTAAAAGTCATTCCGTAGTTATCACTTTTTCACGCACCTATAACCAGTCTGTAATCTTTTATCATATGTATGTTTGCACCATACGCTTATTAAACTGCACTTTATTTAAGAAACTTCATTGTTTGGTAACAAAAACTTAACTTATCACGAGAGGTTTTTTGTTTTTTGTTACATAGTACATAGTATTTATCTATTTTTATGACCTTGTTATTTCTTTAGCGCATTTCAATACGCTTAAACTATTATCACAACTAACTTTTTTACCACTTAACACACATTTAATCAAGAATATTGTTAAAAATCTGCTATATTTGAGGTTACACTTGTAGTGTTATCGTAAATCATTTGACCACTGATCACTAAACTTGTTCCGAATTGAGCCAAAATAAACTTTGGCGTATCTAAACCCTGATAATAATAAATGTGAGTTCGAGCACGCCAAGATCGATATAGGCACAATTCGGAACTCAAATTACCCGGCCAAGCAATGGAAAAATATACTATTGTTATGTTTACGCTCACTTAATCTCAATCATCAATCAATCTTTTTTTTGTATGTTATATGTTTATGTATGTTCAGCGATCATTCGTTACTATGTTGACTGATTTTGATAATTCTTTTTTAAAGGTAATACTTTCAGAATGGTCCCATATAAATTTGGTCAAAATCTGATGATGGGATCTATAAGAAACTCATCAAACATTGCATGAACTTTACACTACACCAACTGAATTTTGTATCTATGTTACCCAATATCTTTGAGAACTGTAAACCGATTTTGATGATTCTTTTTTTATTGAATATGTAGCTTATACTTCAAAGATACTATAGTAAAAATTTACGGAATAAAAATCACCCCTAAGAGTGGAATAATAGGAAATGAAATCAGTGTTCAGCAGTTGAATTTTGTTTGCACTCAGATCTGCTTTGATTAGGATTTATCACTAAAATAGAAAAAAAGTGAATTTATTAAAAATATTCATTTTTTTCATCATTCATTATTCATAGCATTTTTATTTATTAAAGTCGGTTTTTATTTTTTTTATAATAGTTTTTTGAAGTCAGTTTTTTTAGTTTAGTTAAATAAAATTGATTATTTTATCGTATTACGGTCGTATTATTTTAAGTATTTTGGTCGCTGTACGGAAGAGCGAAAATCGCGAGAATTTCGCGCTACGTAAGTAGGCGATCTCTGCAGAGCCTACTGTCGTCAATTCTATAGCGAGCGCATTTTTGAGTTTTAGTAGAAGTAGGTTTTTACGAATATGGTATTTTAATATGATCATGTTTATTGGCATACTTGTTAATTATAGATGTTTCTTTTTTAAATTACAAATCTTTTTATCAGTACGATTAGTTTTATTTGAAGGGAGGTAGGCACAGCTTAATAGCGTATATGCAATGCCCGCCCCTGCAGACATCATTCTGTTTCTGTTAACTTAATGCAAACTGAAAGCTAAAAAATGATGTTTACTACCATAGTAACAGATGGTTCGGAATTAAACTGTAAACTTATTATATGTTATCAGGAACCGAAAACAGAAAAGGACGAGGATTTCTGTCGCCGCATAAATGAGGCTCTGAATAACCCGCCGACATCAGGAGGTCGCGGTGGAGGAAGTGGAGGTGCTCAAGATGGGGAACTGCAAAATCTTCTAAACAACATGTCTCAACAGCAGCTGATGCAGTTGTTCGGTGGAGTTGGACAGATTGGTGGCCTCTCATCACTTCTTGGGACCATGGGGTAAGTAAGGGCAATTATTTTTTAAGTAGCAATCAGAAAACTATATTTGTTTGGTTTGCTTAATAACAATAATAACAAAAGCTTTGTTAAACATCTACTTTCTATGTAAATGTATTCCTATGTAACTTACATATTAGGTCCTTACATATGAAATTGCCAATACTCAATACTGGCAACTTTAACATCAAATATCTTGCGTTTGATTAGGAATTCCAAATTCAAATTTATTTAAAAATAAAGCCAGAAAAATATTGTTTTAAAATTCGTATTTCATTTGTTTTCACATCATTTGTTTGAGCTTCAACATTGCTATAACAACAACTATGGACAAATAAAAACATTCGCGGTATTTACGAATACGAGTTCCACCGTGGCACCAGTGCTGCAGAAACGACTCGAAGTAACGACGTGTACGGACCAGGCACCGCTAACGAACGAACGGTGCGGTTACAACGTTTCCGTTCTAAAAATTTCGATTTACACAATGAGCTTCGTGGACGACCTGATACTCAAGTGAATAACGAAGAATTGAAGGCGATAGTGGAAGCGGATCCATCTCAAACCACTTCTGAATTAGCAGCACCCTCGGCGTAAGTAACAAAACGATACTTATGCATTTGCGCCAAATGGGAAAAGTAAAAAAACTTGAAAAGTGGGTACCGCACGAATTGACTGAAGCAAACCAACAAACACGCGTCGCTTGCTGCGTTTCTTTGCTCAATCGTCATAATAATGAGGGGATTTTGAACCGTATTGTGACTTGTGATGAGAAATGGATCCTGTATGACAATCGGAAGCGATCATCGCAATGCCATGGTGGAACTAGTATTCGTAAATACCGCGAATTTTCAATTTGTCCTTAGTTGTTATAGCAATGTTGAAGCTCAAACAAAGATGTGAAAACAAATGAAACACGAATTTTAAAACAAAAATTTTCTGGCTTTAATTCGGAATAAATTTAAATTTGGAATTCCTAATCAAACGCAAGATATTTGATGTTAAAGTTGCCAGTATTGAGTATCGGCAATTTCATATCTAAGGACCTAATACTATACATGGCCACATAAAAAAAAGAAACGCATTAACATTTTAATAAGATTTAAGTCTTAGATACTTACAAACAGGTGTAAGTAAGTAAAAATAAAAAACTGATGTAAGTTGACGAAACAAAATATATTCAAAGTCATAGGAGTGGCCGATAAGTAGGAGACGATTAACGTTCGGGACATGCAATTTGTTAAAAATGCGGGGTGAAGAAAATATAAATTGTGGGTACAGTCTTAAGCCCATGAAGCTTCACACTTGTAGTGCTCTTAACTCTACGTAAATTGTTATAGGATAAGAAGGTACGAGGTCCAATGTGTAAAGCTCCACGGACTTTTTTTTTAATGTCTAGGAGAGGGCAGCATCTACCCCTTTTCTCTCCCCCCTTGGCGACGCCCTTGGGCAAAAGTTTCTACATAACATAAAAGAAGATAATATTTTGAATAAAAGCAATAACTTCAAAATTGTAGAAACAACAGCAGCAACAGCGGCAATAGTAGCACTCGGCCATCCGCCGGCAGCGGCAACAGCTCGCGCGGCGGCAGCGCGCCCCGCAGCACCGCCCCCGCCGCGCCCGCCGCCGAGCCTGCCGCCGCCGCCCCTGCCGCCCCCGCCGCCCCCGCCGCCGCCCGCCCCCGCCCCAGGGACGTGCCCGCGCCCACCGCTACTCCACCCAACACCGCCACCGCCACCCAGCCACGAAGTGAGTTGTATACAATTATCATTTGTGCTTGCAAGGCTTGCTTGCTTTAAGAAATTTTAGTAATACAATATCGAAAAAAAACCACACCACAATATCGAATTTTTTAAAAGTAAAAAACCTTTTTATGAAAGATTTTTATTACAGAAATAAGAACATATTTGTGACGATTTGGTTGTACTACTCTAGAACTCAACGAAACATTTTGATTTAAAAAAAAACAAGTTTTAGATCAAATTTCACATCCCAATCACTTATAGAGGATAACATTACCAGAGATTTTCAAGTATGAAAGTTAAAAAAAAACCAGGCACAAGAGCAACGTAACGCAATGAAACTATTTTCCTTGGGTAACTAAAGAGCAGAATGGAAGTACAGTTACATACTATAAAAGTTGCCGCTACTATCAAGCTCGCTTTTGCCGACAATATCTCTATTATTCTCTAAATTAACATTCTGTATACCTTAAGCTTAAAAAGATAACTTGACTAACTTTAATTCTGTTAGACTAAAAACAGTTTTGTCTATCAGTTTAGTTGTTTCCCGAATAGAAACAAACGCGATTTTACAGCACTAAACCTAAATTTAGTTTATTATAGTTTGTGCAAGATGATTCGCCACCAATTATGTAAATACTCTTTTAAATAGTCTATAAGGTCTTGGATCAATCCACAAGATCGCATTAAATTGTTGAATCTTTGTGTATGTGTATGTGATAGACCTTCGATGCAATTGATTCCAGTATCTTCTAGTTTTATTACAACACATTTTCAAAAAACAAATAAGCTATCAATTCACACTAGCTGTGCGCAACTCTAGTTTACGCCAGTACTACGTAATGTGGTAAGTGGTAAACGCGACGATATCGCTTCAGACACACTACATTTCGCGGTTATAATGTCATAGCCAAAATCTCATGCTGGCACTTCACATGGCGGTAGGTATTTGCATTAGCGTATTCGTCTAGTTTCAAAGATTTGACACATAGGCAAATATCACAAACTGCACGTCTACACGTAATAACCAATGCCAAATTAGACGAATGTCATAGCCAGTGCTGCCGCAACTGAGTTCCCAAAAGGTACATAGCCAGCGTTAAAAGATATAAAAAACCCTTGCTGCTAAAAATTTATTACAAATGTAATCATTCTCTGCCCGCTGAATTAAAAATACGAAAATTTTATTAAAACACCTTAATTATTTACCTACGTGACCCATCGTACTTGGACTCAGTCGGTAGATTGCATCATGCGCGAGCGCCACGTGCGCGATTTTTTTTAGCGCTTTTAAAATTTTAAAGAGAACTATTAGTGGTGAGATGTAAGTAACTGTAAAAAGCTGCGAGCGAAGCGAGCGCGAAATATTTTCGAGATATTAGGCCATTTTTACACTAGAAGGCATACCAACGGCGACGGCATTGGCGACTGCGACTGCAAAGAGGATTCTTGGGTGGGCGTCGCACACCCTTGATCCCCCTAGCCGATTTACATACATCATCATCGCCCTTAATATCGTTTTACACAGATATTGAGTAGGTTCAAAAGGTACGTAAATGGACAAAATTACACATTACACATGAGAGGCTAAAAAGGTACGTCAAATGTGTAAAATGTACGCTAACGGCAACGCTGGTCATAGCAAATGTTTCTTATGTTGGCTTACTCATGTCAAGTCTGCCAATTTATGCCAATTTGGCAAATGTGTGTGTCTACACGTGGATGACAATTGACAAAGTAGATAAACGTTTGTATACCTATCGCCATGTAAAGTGCCAGCATCATGTGGATTGCAGTAGTAGTCATTGTAATTTTTTTTTTAATTTACCTAACGAAGTTAATAATCATGTTATTTGGATTGGTAGTCATTAATAAGGATAATTTCGACCTATGATTGAAAAGAAATTATATATGGCAACACGACTCTTGACTACTTTGTTAGTTATATTACCACAAGATGGCATGTTTAAATATTTTTCGCGGAGCTGCTAGCGATACTCACTGCGTCGAATGCTGAAAACGATTAAACAGCGTAATATACAATGTTTTCTCTCTAAGTTCCATAAGACCTTTCCAAATCTCGTTTTATTTTCTGTTTTGATAACAATGCCAAATTCAGCTTTTTAGCATTGATAAAATGTATGAGACATACGGACAGACGAATTGACTAAAATAAATTAGAAGAGTTTCGTTTATTCCCACTTTGGCTCCTGAAGTTTAAAACAATTGATTGCCTTATTTATAACACGACTGGACTTTCAAATAAGACAGTTAGTGCAAGATTGCTACCAGTGTTCCACTACCGGTTGCAGTACCGAAAGTTGCCAGTCGGTAAAACTTCTATTCAAAGTTTAATGTAAAAGTGTCCTTAGGTATTTTGTTTTATTACGAAAAGTCGTTAGTCGATACAAATTTTATTTATTTAATATTTGTACACACTTCTTTGGAAAGTTAGGCAACATAAATTTTAATGGAGTTATTTTAATATTTAGAATTTAACCATAATTTTAAAAAGTTAGATTAGAATAGAAAAGTTTTACTTCCTAGCCCTTAATAGATTCGCGCACGCACTACGTATACTACGCACTTGGGGCAAGTCATGCTAAAAATAAATTTATATACTGGAAATGTATTGCTTGAGGATATTAATTTTACGGTTAAAATAAATCATCACGGTGAACTAATGATGAAACAGAAGTACAACCTATTTTCACAGAGTATTTTATTGCATTGCATGGTATAATTTCAGTCAATGACACATTATATTTCACGAGATAAAAGCTGTAAGATAACCTTATATTATGTGACCCCAGGTTATCATCACGATAATGTTTATAAAATAAAACATCACGCTATTTGCTATTAGGTAGTATTTTATTCTTCTGCCTATTTATTTGGAATAGTAAATGTTTTGATTTTTTAATAGATAAGACATTTTGACCACTCGCTTTTGCTTTTGATTTTACTTTATTAGACGAAACGCTCGACTTTATTTATGTGTGCGCGTCACAGGTTAAACTAACAATACCGTGTGCACTTAACTAAAGCGCGTTAATTTCGTAATCGGTAGAAAGTAAATCGAATAAAATTTCAGGTGGTCAAATTTTCTTATCGGACTTGCAACGCTACTTTTCGGGACTAGGCAACGCGCCCCCGGAAGGCTCGGTCGCGACGGGGGCGACGGGGGCGACGGGGGCGCCGGGGGCGGGGGGCGCGGGGGCGCGCGTGGACCTGGCGGCGGCGCTGTCGGCGCCCGAGGTGGTGGCCGCCGCCGCCGCGCCCGCCCACGCGCAGCGCCTCGCGCCGCACCTGCCGCCCGCGCCGCCCAACACGACCCAGGACGATGTAAGGACCACACTGCTCTCACCGCAGTTCGCTCAGGTGAACCCTCACGTATTGCGCACCTGCTTCTGACCGCGGCACCTAACCGGACGAACGATCCTACCCGCAAAGGCTTATGAGGTTGCGGGTGTGCAGTAACGATGAATGCTCTATTGACGCTTAACGGTTAACAGTGCATGTTGAGTTCGTGTTTTGCCGCTGGTGTTATTCCGATCTCATACTGTAAGAGTGAAGAAATAAACAAAATATAATATATTTGCGCAAAAAAACACACTGATTGTCATAGCTTCTGAGTAAAAAATTTACCACCTTGTGTTATTAGGTCCCAGACAATAAATTTTACCAGGGGTGTCTCCTAGCACACCCATTCGTTTTCTGAATTGGTAATCTACTACTTCAATCGGGTCGTCAAATTATTATCAATCCTTTTGGCATATAGTTTCAATTGACAAGCGAAACAACCAGGATTAACAAATATGTTAATTACCTATAATCGTATATTAATGTATTCTAATCAAAGGCTTCTCGGGTTGAAATAATAAATGCGCGAAAGTATTACCTACGGCTACAGCCCATAAGCATAATAGGCAATAGGACCCTATTGCCATTTTGTGCGTTTTTTTTTTAAATTAATTGGGACCACAATCAAGACTGTTGATTTTTGTGTGGAACGCAAGGATATTTCGAGTTAAACCAAACGACTTTTTTTTACAAAATCTAATGAGCTTAAAACCTATTATATCAGCCATTTGGTTTTTGATTGTTTGCCTATGTTGTGTCTACTAGGACTGTAATAGATTAGTTAAATGAGTTTCCCTTATAAGCTTGCGTTAATTATTACAATACAATGTACAACTAAGCATATGCTATCGAGTATAAATTTATTGGTGCAGTACATTTGGCAAAACTTTATATAAAAAACAAGTGTGAGAAAGGAATTACAGAGGTGTAGATGTTTTTTTTTTGTGTTCACCTTTGCTTCAAAAAACCGTAAATGAAGATGCAATAACCATCACTTCGTCTAGAATGAGCTAACTATAAAGGTGAGGAAAGCTTTTTTTATCTGCATTATTAAATAATACTGTTTTTATTAACATAACTAACAACAAACTGACTTTAACAATTTATGTAAGTATGTTAAAATCAGAGACGATTAGAACAAGATAGACCAAACCTTCAAAGTAACCGAGTGAAGCATTCAAACTCATCTAAATTAACAAAGTCATCTGATTTGACTCGCAGTGTGACAGCGTGCGCTACACGGAACAGGCGTCACGAGACCTACAATTTTTTCTTTTAAAAATGCCATCTTGTGTTGTAAGGAAGTGCAAAAATTGTTCTGAAAAGCAAAAACAAGGCGGATCAGTTTCATTTCACAGGTATATTTTATTTAAAATTATCGATTTTGAATTGTTTTCTTCGAAATCTAAAATATCTCAATTTGAAATACTAAACCTCAATATGGGCACTCTGTGTTGCCATTATTACAGCAGCGCGAACTCTCCCCGTTTAATCAAATAGCTAATTTAAAATTGAAATTAATGTCTTTTGTGTCAATTTTTTATTTATAACACGACTGCCCAGAAAAATATTGTAATGTTTTCAGGATTCATTTATGTAAGTGAGGTTATAGAAACATCACCATTTTGTGAAACATTTATGAATATAAGAGGAACCCCGACATAAAATACACCTTGTTTTGATTTTCATTTTGTTTCTTGGCAGGGTATTCGATTTTCTTAGTTGATTTTTTAGTTAATTATTTATTTTTATTTGAACCGATACTGCCGTACAGTCGGCCAAGAAAGTGGTCTATCATCTTAAGGTTGAAAATCGTTCCTGTGTCATAGAACAACAGGGTTGATTTTCCCATGCGAAAATATTCTGACAGCTACTAAATTAGAAGCTAGAAATTACAAACAATACAAACATACGTGCAGCATCTGCGGTGTTAACTACTGGGTGCCGGTGAAAGAAATCCATCACGTCTTCTTCGAGCCACACTAGGTTTCGTGGCCTCTATGGGCCTCCCCAAGTCAAGACGTAGGAATGTTAACGACAAGGTGTAATTGAAATAAGGCAAAACTTTAGAGCTAATTTTGGTGCTAAAATACAATAACATTTTCAATAACACCTTCTATAGTCGCTACAGTACAAGCTCTGATTAGTTTGAGTTTAGACAATTCACCCTGTATTCTGTCAAGTATCCCACAGCCCTCCTAGCATGAGCACCAAAACACGATATAATAAAGCGATATATCGACACCAACTGTAAAAATATGACAGATATAGCCGCCATGTTGAATCGCCGTGCCGGTGACGTCACTTTATGATCGGTGTTTCGATAAAAATTCATAATAGCGGCTATATCTATCATAATTTTACAGTTGGTGTCGATATGTCGCTAAATCATATCGTGTTTTGGTGCTCATGCTAGTTTAAGAAGGCTGGTACACAAGAAAATATTGTATTTCACATCTAAGAAATCACATGACTTGGAATTCATTCTGTGTGAGATGTGATTGAAACATTGCTTATGTAAAAACTAGATTATACATATATTTTAAAAAATAAGGCACTTGTTGAGGTTCTTCTTTATATTTTAGACTCCAAAATAAAATAAGTAGTCTTTTTATTTTCATAGTTCCTAAACTCCATTAATTTAAACAATTTAATTTAATTTAAAGAAGTGGTACTTTCCAATCCCATTTTACCCCACGATCGGGGTAAGACATCTAATCATTGTAACATTACACACACAGTATTCGTGTACGTACACGGAAGTCAAGAACACACGAACAAGTGATTTCACTTGATTATTTTGACAGGTTCGGTCTATCTTGTTCTTATCGTCTCTGGTTACAATGAAAACCCGTTTGTAGTTAGAACGCGTTCGAACGCGAATGCCTCGCGCACCTAGGCTTCCATACTTCCGTATTTTTATTTTTTATTTAGACCACTTTTTTAGTTTAAACTAGAGACAAACCGCGTTACAACTAAAAACGGTCTAACTAACATATTTAACGATCATAGCATAAGCCGCATGGGCAATATTTTCAGAAACTGACACTATTCAAGAATTGATAGAGATTTCACCTCACAACCATTTAGTGGCTGATTCTTGTGCTCAAATACATCAACTTTTTCTATGGTACCAACATTGTAATCTAAAATAAATTTCCCGACTCCATACAAATTGATGTCAGCTGGTGGCGGCTTAGTATGAGAATTTTTTTTTTGCGATTTCAATGGTGGTCCCGTAGAAAAAGTTGTTGTATTTGAGCACCAGAATCAGCCACTAAAAGGTTGTTGATGTTTTACATATAACCCTGTATATTACCATTTATATTGCATCTCGGGCATCGTTTTTTCTATCTCATAGTAAATAAATACATTTTTTTTAAATCCAACTCCTTGTTTTTAAATAATTTGCAAAGTATGATGTGATAAAAAGCAGCCAAGGACGGCGCTCTTATGAGGAAAAATTTACAGATAGACGTCAAATGTTTTCAGTTTGTTCGATTTTCCCAGTGCATAGGTTGCACAGTTGTTTACTTACAAATAGTTTTTTTTTGGTATTATTATTTAAACTCGCGTTTAGTCAGATTTAGAGACTTCTAAGTGTGACTGAAATTCACCATATTGTAAGATCTAAACTAGACTATTTGTACGAGGGCGGCACTGAAAATTTCGGGAATCAAGGAAGTGACACAACATTACTATTTAAAAATGTGTTTATTGCTTTTCAAAGGATTCTCCGCGAAATTTGACACATTTTTCCATACGACGGAACCAATCATTGAAGCAACCATTCCATTCGGAAGTTTGGGTCTCCAAAATGGCCGTTTTGTGACCACGCAATTTATTCTTTATTTTAGGGAAAGTATAGAAATCATTAGGGCTTAGGTCGGGGCTGTATGGCGGATGGTCTAATAATTCCATGTTTTCTTGCTCTAAAAACTCTTTTGTTCTATGCGCGGTGTGAGAACTCGCATTGTCGTGATGGAGGATGATGCGGCGGTTGCAGTTCTCTTTACGGAGTTCAGAAACGACCTGTGGCAAACAAATGCTAGCATACCATTCTGCATTAACCGTTCTTTGTCCCTCAAGAGGAATAGTCGCAACATGGCCGGTTTTGGAGACAAACGTGGCCACCATTTTTTTTTGCAACACTCCGTGAACGAACAATTTTTGTTGGCTTTAACTCATTTTCGAACACCCAAACTCGTGACTGGTTTTTTGTTTCGGGTTCGTACGCGTATATCCAGGATTCGTCACCTGATACGATGTTGTATACAGCATTTGAGGATCCTGCGTGGAATCTTTCGAGAGTTATGACGCACCAAGTAACGCGAGCCGCTTTTTGCTCTTCACAGAGCGAATGCGGTATCTATCGGGAAAACAACTTTTTTACACCTAATTGTTCATGCAAGATTATTTGTATTTGACTCATGCCAATATCTAAAGTTGCCTGAATTTCGCGGTATGTCACATGTCGATCTTCCTCAATCAGCTTACGCACAGCATCAACGTTTTCTTGGATGACTGCAGTTTTTGGACGACCTTGACGGGGATCATCACTGAGCTTGACACGTCCACGTTGAAATTCAGCAAACCAGCGATAAATTGTGGTTTTGGATGGGGCTTCATTACCAAATGCAGAAATCATCCGGTCAACACACTGTTTTTGTGTGAAACCACTTCGAAAGTCATAATAAATCATCGCTCTTGAATTTTCTCGAGTCAATTCCATTTTCTCAACGACTAAACAAGTTTGACAAGACTTTGTAAGACCGAGAATCTTTTTTTAAATAAATAAATGGTATTCGATTTTTAAAACCAAGGAGTTTGCAATTAAAAAGATTTTAATATGACAGGAACAGTGGAAATATTCCATTCCCGATACTTTTAGTGCAGCCCTCGTAAGATATAAACTTGATTTTAATCATCCCTAATTTACAGGCTGCAAACCAGTTTTCATCAGCATTGACATCTGGGCAAATGGGTCCAGTAATGTCACAATTTGGACTACCAGCTGAAGTGGCATCGGCTGCAAATACAGGCGACATGCAAGCATTTTTTAAAGCTCTGGAAAATACTTCAAATGCTTCTGATAACAGCAAGTCTAAAGAGGGAAACGATAAAAAGAAAGAGGAAAAACCTAAAGATGATAACAATGACAAAAAAGACGGTGATGCTGGAATGTCACTTGATTGATTAGTGCGGTAAAATTTTTTTCAGAAGTGTTCTTTATTCTTGTATGTCATACTCGTAGGTTTATAATTATATCAATTATAATTTCCAATATTATTGTGTATCTGTCATAATAAGTTTTAAATTGCTGTTTTTGTGTTATTAAGAATAGTTTGTCTTTTTCTTGAATATTCGATAGTAATTTTACAATAGAACCTAAAAATATTATTTTGCTCTGGAGCATACTTTTTTGTCTGATTAATTGACAAGTCCAATCAAAGAGTAACAATGGAGTTTATTCTGAGACGCGCTTTCTGATTTTTTAAAATTACGGTAACTGCGTAATACGTTATGATGTAGTTAAATAAAATTAAATGCACTTCAGAATGAGCTCTATTAAGCTGTAGTTACTTTAAAGGAGTAGATAACTTGTGGCCTGCGCGGCGGCTACAAAGTGCGGTCGGGCCAAAAATGTAAAACTCTTTTTTAAATAAAATAGCTTATCATCACTTGATATTTGTTTTTTTTTTCAATCAAAAATATTCTAGTTCATACTTATTTCAAAAATTTATCCTGCAATTTCGGAACGAACGGTAATAAACATTGTCATGTCATGTGCTGAAATCACTTTAAATGCCGTTACATATCGCGTCACCATCCATTTGTTAAGAAACGGGGCCCTAAAACCCTTAAAAGGACCTCTGTAGTTCTTGAAAGAAGGTTAAAAAAAATCTGGAGTAACGCATACCCGAAAAAGCGCAACGGCGTCTATTCGGTGATTGATTATATACGGTTTAATACGGTAATGTAGGTAAATACTTATAAAAATGCGGAGAAAGCAGATACCACTCTAACATCGTAACGTCCGATGTATTCAAGGGGGTATTCTAGCGTTTTAATCGGAGCTGACGAAGGGACTCCTCATCGAGGGAACAGAAGGTACAACAATTACTTAGATACAAAAAGCTTGGTGACCTTAAGCCTTCACAGTTCCGCCGGCACCTGCAACACTGGCTGAAACCAGCGTGTCTAAAGACTTTTTAAGTTTCATCCTAGACTAGTCGTTTACTTGGCGGTACGGAAACCAACAGCGACCATAGTATACCTGTTGTGTGCATATCAGACTGTATACCGATATATGGGTACATTTTTTATGTATGACGTCATACCTTTATATTTTTTAAGGTAAAATAATATTTCAAGTACACATATTAATTTCTGTATGACGTCATACATTAATATTTTTGGTAACGTAAAATTTCAGAATATATTCTTAATATCCTTATTAGGCTTAGAAATTTGGTTTGTAATTTAGATACATTTGCTCGTCGCCGCACCCTGTCGCTCGTTTTCTTCTACCCGCTAGCGCCCCCTCCGGCACTGCAGTTCAAATCATTTCAATACAGAGATTCGTCCGGTATAAAATTTCAGTATTGATATTTGTAATGGTTCTAATATTTTATAGGTACCGATATAGTCTCTATCTTCCTAGCATGAGCACTAAAACACGATATGATATGATATGATATGATATAGCGAAATATCGACACAAACCGTAAAAATATGATAGAGATATAGCCGCCATGTTGAATCGCCGTCACATATTATGATCGCTGATTCAATAAAAATTCAAAATGGCGGCTATATCTATTATATTTTTAAAGTTGGTGTCGATATATCGCTATATCATATCGTGTTTTGGTAGACATGCTAGGGGGACTGGTGCAAATTGCCGCAACTGGCAGCACCATAAACGCCATGGTGCAACAGATTGCTGACTCTTTAGTCTACTCAAGTGAAATCGTCGTGTACAGACAACAGCACGTCAACCTACCACAAAACGTAAATTTTTCTCAATGATATTGATCTCTAAGTGTTGGACATAAAGTTGAAAATCAATTAAACGACCTTTAATTTTTTAAGTAGGTTGACCTGCCGTTGTCTGTACTAGCCAGCTCTACGGTGATTGCGTGCGTAAATAGATAGATACTCTTTATTGCACACCATACAAGTAAAATACACATGATTTTTACAAAAAGATGTACAATTTAGGCGTAGGCGTAGTTGGTCCAACAGACAATTTTTGTCAAGCTACCGGTGTACAGCGTTTATTTACACTCGGTATGATACATTCGCTATTTTCCCTAAAGGCACAGAAAAAAAAAGTATACCTCTCCTATAGAACTCCATAGCGAGCGGCTCTAGTTCGTTTGCAATTTTGCATCCAAGCCGCTTTACGCAACCTTGACTAAGTTTGCCAGTCCACCGGGTTAGGAGGCTACGCTGTGTCTTCCAGTGCGTGATTGCCACTCCAAAATCATTTTTCCCCAACAGCTTTTTTTACAGTATTCTAGATCCGATACTAAACCAACCTCTAAAAGTTAGCTCGCTTTTTTAACAACGGCATCCCTCAAGCTCCCTTATGGAATACCGTTTTTAGATTCAGCTAGCTCTCATAATTTTCAACATCTACACAAATTACCAGCCACCTCGATCTGTTCCTGGCACGTTCTGATATCATGCTGATGATTTGGCGGTAGCTTCACAAGCAGCCTCCTTCGAACAAGTTCAGGGGAATATAACGAAGGCACTCCCGATATTAAGATTATTGAGCACGTACGAACATGCAGATTAAGGGGTCTTTTAATTAAGACGTTTTACCAGGACGTTAGTCGGGCGTTTGCAGAACCGCTCACAAAATGCACCTATGGCAACTATGTTTGCAAAAAATATGACAACTATTACCAGTTAATGTGCGGTTCTGCTAAAAACGTCATAGTTGAAAACTTACTGAAGCTGGCTACTAAACTACAATTTGTGTAAGTAGGTTTTAAAACTGATAGCTAGATGGCGTAACCTGTCTGAGCATAGATATTTCAAGGCTGCTCTGCCTTTATTTATTGAACACTTAATGGGCGCTTGTCCTCTAGACTGCAGGGCAACGGCGACGGCAGCAGCACAATATTGCGTGCTACTGCTGTATGGAATGGAAGTCGTGCCCTCACTCGCCAGCGAGTAACAAAACGCGCTCGTATAATTCAATACATTTTTGCCCTAACCTTTGCGGTAGCGTCGTCGTGTCGCTCGTTGCCGTCACCGTAACCGTGTGACGCCTAGTAGAAAATCGGCCAAGAGAAAAGAGGAGCGAACCTATAAGGATGACGCATCCTTGGCCATAATTTATTTAATAAATAAATTAATAATTAGATTTTTTAATTTTCATGCAAGAGGCATATTTTTTTACGATTACAATTCCAATTTATATACGAAATCCCAAGAAACGAAATATTATTTTCCAGGAATAAAAAATACATAAAAATCCCGTTTTGATTATTTGATTTCTTATCCAAGTGTATGGTGCCCTTAATAGTTTAGTAAATAATATTGTAGGGAATACTTTACTAAATAATGATAAATAGGTAATAATATGGGCAATCATTACTTATATTAAAGATAATCTAGTAGCAATTTTTGCTGGCCAAATGTATCATTGAGTAAGTTCAGTTGTAACTGTTTCGAGACTTATTATGTAAACTATAAGGCCCATAGTGCTTTGATAAATTAGTGTTGATGACTACTGTATTTTGTTTGTCAATGTGTTTTGTGTAACCAAAGAGGCGATCTTGGATGTGTGCGTAGTGTACAACACACTTTCTGTTGACAAGACAAGTCTATCTATTCATTCGCCTGCTATCTGTGATCCGTACGCAGCGCGTATTTACATGTGTACCTAGTTTTCGACACGAATTCCTTGTTTTTATGTATAGGTATAACATAAATTTACATTAAAGTTTATAAACTGATTAATCTAGTTTGATCGAAGTAATATGCATCTGTTTTGTGAAATTATATGTAAACAAATTAAAAAATTTGTGTAATGGAACGGGTACAGGTTTTGCAAGATGTATGAGTAACCAATGACCGCAGGGCATCCCTGCGCGGTGGAGGTGGGGCGGGGGGAAGGGAAGATCAGATTGCTCGCTCGCTACACAACGGTCGGCTCATGCTTGCTTCGTCTCGCAAAGGATCAGAGGACAATGACAAGTGAGTACGTACTAAAATACATTCTACGTCTATTATGCAATAAAGTTGCGTATATATTATTATGTTTTAGTGGTATGTGTCATCATCATTATTATTAAGTTACGGATGTAGAGAATTCATTACAATTTGCATAATTATGCAATATAAATGAAGAGTTCATTTGTTTTGATGTTATTTGTATGATTAATGATAACAAGGCATATCAGGGGGCAAACCACATTTTAGTCCTGCAATGTTTTACCAATAGTGGTAATTTTGTTATCTTTTTATTTGGCCTTAAGTTGACAGATCCATAATTTAAGTATAAAGGTGAAAAAACACCAAAAAGTGTTATCACAGTGGTAATATTTTTACAAATCATTGAACACAATAAACACAAACAAAACCAATAATAGGTACATAACGCAAAACCAACCGCGACGGTTGAAAAGTTATCGTAGGATTTATTAAAAATCTTAAGAATAAAAAAAAATGTGACGTCTTGTCAAAGGCTGCGGTATAAGCGTCAAGAGTTTTTTTTGTTGTTGACTGTGATATCATTTAAATATATATAGGTACCTATGTATTTTGGTAAACATAATTTGCTGTATTAAAGCAAGCAGTTTATTACTTTATATTACCCCCTCATGGTAACGAACGAGCATATTATTCCCTCTTCTTTCGTTACTAAGTCAGTTGTATACATTTGATGATACTGGATTCCCGAATTGCAAGGTGCAATGCTTTTTATTTTGTTTCATTCAATAGTAGGTCCCGCCCATTATTTTGTTTAAGCGAACCACTATGCTAAATAATCACTTGGCGTAGATTAGGCATTCGTTCGCGACAGCAAGGAAAGGCACGGGTGCGCGGTGACCTCGAGTGGCGGGGCGGACTTGCGGGGCGCGGGGCGCTGGGGAATCCTTCTGGCGCCAGACCGGCATCGGCGTCTGCCCGCGCCCCGCCGCCCTCGCCCGTGCCCGCACCGGCCAACTCGAAATAGATGCACGGTGATTTACGCCTCGGGCGTATGAGTAAATATGTTGCTTGCCTGCCTGCCTTGGCACGTCCGCCCGCCCCCGCAACATGCCGATCTCGGTCCCATCTCACACCACACCTTTCGACGCCTAACACACGGTGACATTGCGTGGCACGCGCTAACATGCCGTCGAGAAACACAAAAATGTTATCTTTACCAAATTCGCGTACTTATATAATGCGATAATTAATGACACCGAGTAATAAAAAAATTACGCTTTCACAAAGCAATCAAGACTTAAATTTAATAAAATAATAATTTCTATATTCAGATATCACATCTTTAATGTATTCCTACAGACAAAAACTTAGCCTAACCTGTTGCATTTGCAGTCGCATCGGGAAGTGTCAGATCATTGAAACCATTTTACCACTTCTATGATTTATTTATTTATTTTAGGAAGACCAAGGTTTTCATTTTTTCAATAGGTAGGTATACAAAAATAACACTAAAAAACCACTTACAGGTCCACACAGATAGAAATAGATAATAATATAAATGATAGGGTGGTTTTTCCAATTGGCCAATCTGGAAGTCACTGGGGGAGGCCTATGTTCAGGAGTGGACGTCTTATGGCTGAAATGATGATGATGATGGGTAAAGGTGGAGATGTGTTATCAAATTACGTTTACTATCTTGTTTTGGTAAATCCGGATTGTTAATCAGTTGATCACAATTTACAACACAAAGCTGCCGCGATTAATTGGGAATGAAGTTTTGAAATCCTAAGCTTGACTATTCAAATCAAGTGTAGGCACAGTGTTCATTTCGAGGCGCCCAATCCATATTACTAAAAATCAATTCAAAGTAATGAGTTTCACAATAACACTCAGTGGAGGGAGGTCTCTTATTAGTATGGCGTCGGGTTGGCGACACCGGCCGGGAACAAAAAGCGATGCTGCACGACCGGTCCCACGGGTTCCCATCAGCCTCCGCACTCCTTATTTTAAGCAATATTCCATTCATCTTTTTGACTTGTTTCCGTTTTATTTCTGGAAGTTTCTAATAAAATACAATTATTCGTTAATCATTACGTTTACTCATTAGGTTTATTGTTTTTATGTAGAGATATGTCATACCGATTCCCTACGGACGAGCTATACAGCTGCAGTAACACCTTGTCAATTAGAAGGATGTATATCCTGGCGTCAGTCCTAAAACTACATAAAATCCTACCATTCGATCAATCTATATTATTAGCTAGGAGACAGAATAAGGTGGCACCTACCCCCTTTTGTAGAACCATTTTTGCCAAACGACAGTTCCATTTCCAATCGGCTTCGCTTTACAACAATCTACATAAACGTCATAAAATTTATAGTATGCCGTATTATGAATGTAAGAAAGTCCTAGTCAAAGAGCTTGCCACACTCGGCTACTCCGAGACAGAGGACTTACTATCCAGATCAGTGCTCTAATTAAATGGAATATACAATCAAATAGTTGAGTAGTGGTTATCCACACCGAACCCAAGATGTAAATCGTAGGGCTACTAAACACTTACATCCACAGAACGACAACACACACGCGCGTGCACACACACACACACACACACACACACACACACACACACACACACACACACACACACACACACACATAGTGTAACTAATTTGGGTACTAATTTACTTAATTTAGAAACTAAGCTTTGCTGTTCAGTTTTATTGTAATTCAGAAAGAGCGGGGCCTCCTGCCACAAGTATTGTTATTATACTTAATAGGTAGGTCCCAGCCTCAGACTGTGTTTTTGTAAAAACTTGATACTGAATAAAAACAATTTTAATTTTAATTAATAATTAATGTATGCAAAACCTGTCAGGGCCTGAGTTATTGGTACAATTTTTTTTTCTATGGGATTAACATCGAAAAAAAATATGTCCCTAGATATCACGTGATGATTCTTGGTCACGTGATATCATTTGTTAAAGGTTGTTTTTTTTTGTTGATCCCATTTTAAAAGTTGTTTAATTTGAGCAGCTGAATCCCCTAAGAAGTTTTGCGTATTTGTAGTTGTATAAGTAAGTAAGGGCAAAGCTGACTGACCGACTGACGGATCAACGCGCAGGCGAAACCGCTAGTCCTAGAAACTTGAATTAACTTGTAAATGAGCACTAAAGATTTTTGAGGGTCGGACATTGTAAGACGAAGAATTCCATATTTGAGCCGAACGACGAATTCGCGTTGTTTAATCTAACATAGAAAGTAACTTGACTTTGACTAATTTAAGAAAATATCTGGTAGGTTTTAAGAGGTGGAAAATTAACAATGGTTAGTCAAAATAAAACCTGTCCTTAATTATAGCAACACTGGCCTCGAGTTATTGCGTTATCCGTTTGTAGCGTGAAATTGCGAAAGGTATATCTTTATTCCAATAAATACATTATAGAAATATATTTTTTAATTAAACCTTAGGACATATTCTAACAAAAAACTATTTACACGATGTAGCTAAATAAAGGAAAAAAAACAAGTAAAATAAACAATAAAAATTAAAATTTGGGTTACATACAAAAAAAAAACCTTTATAGTCGGACCCCACCTGTCGCCTCGTCTGGGTCATAAGCAAGTAATTCTTATTAGTTAATAAGGTCAAAGATAAATGCAGGTATTAATAAAATCAGAGGCACACGAAATACATGTTGTATTAAATTACGAAAGGGTTAATAACTATAAATAAAAAGATACAACCTTGTTAAACAGCCTGCCATGTGCATAATATGACTTTGCAACCCTATTTGCTCTCGTTAGTACACAGTATACAGCAACACAGATACATAAATAACTATTCATAAAACAGATCTTTAAAAGCATGGAAATTGCAACAAAATTTAATGGCAACTTTCATAAAATAAAATTACCACCTGTGCAGAATGCTTAATTCATAGTACCTACTTACTTACTAAGTATTTTACATTGCTTTCATCTATTCTGTGCAGTTGCAATAATGCTTCAATTAGCATTAATAAGGTTTATAAATAAATAATACAAAATCGTAGCCATTGTTATTTTCCTGTACTTTGTCTAAAGTTCCACGTGGCAGCACCAATTAAACAATTAACTCAATTAATCAATTAAACCAACACAAATAAGGTTCGACAGAGATTAACATGATTAAAAAACGGTCAATTGGGAATTTTGAAACTATCAAAGATAGGGAAATAGTAGGAATACCTACATGTAATGTATATCTTAAAAAATCTTGACCTGGAATCTGCAATTAAGTCATGTCAGATTATTTTATGAGATATGACAAAGTTAGATTTTCATTTTACAAAAGCTTGAAATGCTTGTCTAAATTAAATAAATTGATGACGTGGTTCCTAAACTCGTATCTCTGATGGACTCAAACCAAAAGACACCACTCCCGTCGTGTTTGTGGAGGTATATCATTCGTTAAGTTCGTAATAAATGCGAAAGTACATTATGTGTAATTATTTATGTAAGTGTGGCAGAGGTGAACCAATACAATACTAAATGACCCTTATTGAATTTTATTTATTAGAGTCGGCGGCAGCCCCGTTAGCTTGCTTCCGGCGTCGCGACTATAAATTTATTGATGTCCTCGTTTATTATACATAAAATGTACAGCACGCTTAAAGTAAATACTACCCAAAAATACTATGCACTGTGCACAGAAAAGTGCTAACTTTAAATTTGTTGCTAAGTAGGTACGCCGCCCACGATTTATCCTATTTAGGGTCGATTTTTCAAAAGCCAGGTAACTTTTATCCTACGAATTAAATTGACGTATGTTGTCATTTTACTGTACGAAAACTGTCAACATGTCAAACTTGTTTTCAAATAAAAGTTATCTAGGTATTAAAAATCGGCCCATAATTATTAAAATGGCATGAGACTAACTTAATCAAGAAACTTTCCGGTTGCAAGATCATTTGGTGGTAGTATTAATCCATAGTTACGATGCAAGATTCTATGATAGGATTCTAAGATGATAAGTAAATAATTTTAAGCCGCGAATCCGAATGTTACACTACTTCTCAAATAAAACAACTTTTTCAATGCGATCAACATCGAAATCACAAAAAAAAAAAAAAAAATGACCAGTTGTTACAATATGTATTGGAAAGTGAACTTTTTAAAAATATGTTGTTTTCATTAAAAAAAAAACCTTTCACCGTGTATGGCTAACGATTAAGAGATAAAGTAAATACATTTTTATTGCAATATAATACAAAAGGCTACCCAAAAAATACCATCTTGGATTGCCGTCAGAATCTCCATAGAGATTTCGACATGCCCTCAGTAGCCCAGTATATGAAAGAAGCGTGTCTTCTTCAAAGGCACTCAGCGATAGGTCCGTCCAACAAAAAAACAAAAAACCATCTTGGATTGCTATTATAAAATAAATTGGCAAATAAAAAACCGCACAAGTGCGAGTCTGATTTGCCCACCGAGAGGGTTCCGTAAAAATTTGTAGGTAAGTACATATAATAAATAGTTATGTAGTTCTGTCTGTCTGAGACACCTGTCCTACAGAGATCTCGCATATCTAGGTGGATAACAAATCGTAAGTCACGGCAATCTACCAAGGTTTCGTCGTTTGTGACGCAATACTTTCTTTGAAAATTGATAAAATGTTGGTTCAGCCAGCCAGAATTTGACCTTTGAAACTATATGGTTTTAATTTTACCTCTACGCTTTCCCAAGGTCTTGACAGACAGACAGACGAACAACAAAGTGATACTATAAGGGTTCCGTTTTTTCCTTGTGAGGTACAGAACCCTAAAAAGTGCAACTTTTATTTAAAAACTGTTTCAAAAACTTTTATGAAACCTTAATAGTAGACCAGCATTTATTTACAAACTGAGGATAAATAATTGGTAGCTATAATTGTTAGAGCAATTCTGCTATTATAATAGAATGACTTTATCATCCTACAAGTCGTGTTACCTATCTGTTGCAAAAAATATTGATTACTTACCTGAATACGATCTACTATACTGTACCTAATGTTAGCACGGGAAAAGATAAGATTATCTGACATAAGTAGGTATACTCTAGTAATCGTAAGATTGCTAAAATTTAGTAAGTGACGTCGCGTCGCCGATGTGTTCAACAAAAATTAAAACAAATCACATTAGCACGATATATATTTTTTATTTACCTAATAAATACTGTACACATGTAATAATGATTGTCCAAAGTGCACCCTTCTGCATTTATAAATAACTCTTTTGTGGTATAAGGGAACGAGGAAACTTCTTGGAAATATTGGAATCGTAAATGTGAAAAAGCTTGACGCGTCGCAGCCGTCGGGCGTCGGCGCGTGCTTGAGGGTATTCCAAGAATCGTACGCGTTTAACAAACAGCTAATAAGGAGTCTCTTCGCCTAGTATACTCATCGTAGAATTGCGTTATGTCATTAAAGTAAAAAAAAGTGATTTTCAATAAGTACTAGAGAGCGAAAAACCTCAAAAACTCAAGAGCTTTATATTGGTATTTGCTTGTCGTTTATAAAAACTTTACAAACTAATTATATGATTATTATTATTTATTTATTTTTATTATTTATAACTTTATTGCACAGAACTAAAAATAAGTGGTACAAATGGCGGACTTAATGCCAAAAGCATTCTCTACCAGTCAACCATGGGGCCAGACAGAGATGGTACAGGCGGTGCAACAAAACAGTAATTAGTGTTAGAAAAAATCTAGCAACACAAACACATACTAGATGAATGCATATATACAAAAAAATACATAGATATCAAAACGGTATGCTTACATACATAAAATAAATACATATACAAATACATGCACATAATAATGATTGTACACAGATCATAATATGCCAGCGAGATTCATTTGAAAATAAAGAAGGAAAGAGAGGAAGAGACAGTTACTCCTTAAAATGGCTGCGCAAAGCCATTTTGAATATAAATTTTGAACTGGATTTTTTTATTTTGGAGGTGAGTTCGTTCCAGAGCCGTACAGCCGTCCGGGTGAATGAGTTGGACATAAAACCAGAAGTGTGACGTGGAGTAAATAACCGGAGAGTATCGTTGGAACGAAGGTTTCTATCATGAGAAGTATGAAGAAATGAAAATTTATCTTTTAGATAAGATGGAGATTTGGGTTCATAAAGTACAGAGAAAAGCGTCCGAACACTCCTTCGATGTCTAATGGGGAGCCAGCCAAGCTGAGATCTAAATTTGGAGATGTGGTCATACTTACGTAGGCCGAAGATAAAGCTGATGCAGTTGTTGAGGAGGCGGTCCAAATTATTAAGAAGATCTTGGGAGACATTGGAACAACATACATCACCGTAATCGATGATAGGCAGGACCAGAGACTGCACCAGCAAAATCTTCGTACAGGAGGGAAGAAAGTGCTTGATTCGATAGAGTGCACGCAGAGTGCCAGTTACCTTTCGGCTAACCTCCTTAACATGCTGGGACCAGCTCAATGTATTGTCGATGAGGAGTCCCAAATTTTTTACATATGGTGAATATTTTACGATGACTCCATCAAAGACAACAGGCGAAATAGTCGTCTTGTCGAGTTTACGGAGCTGTCTTGGGCTACCAACGCTAATTGCCTGACACTTGCTAGGGTTCACTTTACTCCAAATTTACTGGACCAGTCGCTGATAGCACGCAGGTCGTCATTGAGCTAGCCAATGACACTATCGATTTCAGTAGAGTTTGCCTGAGAGTATAACTGAAGGTCGTCAGCGTAGAGATGAAAAGAAGAAATGAGGTGAGAAGTAAGAATATTTATGAAGACAGAGAATAAAATTGGTGAGAGTATACCTCCTTGCGGCACACCAGCTGACAGATCTGACCAATCCGAGTATGTTTGACCGAGACGTACTGCCTGCTGACGGTCGCGGAGATAGGAGGAGAACCAGTCCACAGCTGATGATGAGACTACAAGATGTGAAAGAATGGCCAACAGGATGTCGTGACCAACCGTATTAAAAACGTTAGAAAAGTCAATCAGGCCTAGAACGGTTAAACGTGACTCCTCCATGCCAGTTCTAACGTCATCAACAATTTTTAGAAGAGCAGTTGTGGTGCTGTGCCCAGGACGAGAACCGGATTGGAATCTGCTCAAAATATCGTTATCATGGATGAATTTGGAAAATTGATAGTAAGCCGCAGCTTCTAGAACTTTGGAAAGGAAAGGCAAGATAGAAATGAGACGAAATTGATTAAGAGTACTGGGATTAGATACTTTATATATATACTATAACAAACGTTACAGAATAACGATACCGTTGTCGTTACCGTTACAAAAAAAAAACAATTTACCTTGTCAAATTAAAGCTGCATAACCTTTGATGCATTTGCCAATACAGTGATCGGCACAAAAAAGAAACTATGCAGTAGTAAAGCACTGATCAGGTAAAACTACGATAAAATAGTAAAGTGACATTGATTCCCGCTATAAACGCTCAATTACTTATTTTAATTTTAATAAGCCTTGCATGATTTTTGGCGTAGTTTATCTTGATGGAAAACATCTAATACCTCGATCAAATGCGGTATAGTCACATATAAAATACTTAAATTTTTCTAAAAATGGCATCGCACCAATTCTCACCCCAAACTAAGCAAAGCTTATACTATGATGACTAGATAATGGATAAACATAAATACTTACTAAAATTATATAAACATCAATAACTCAGGTACAAATGCTCATCACTCATATATTATTTGCCACTGGTGAGATTGGAACCCGCGATAGCTGGTTTACTAGACTAGACAAGACAGTTGTCAAATGAGGCTACACCCCGTTTGGCCACCTTCCCGTTTCGCCACTCTAATAAAATACCTAATTAAAAAGAGTTTCGTTATACAGGGTTATTTGTAAACCATCAACAACCTCCTAGGGGCTGATTCTGGTGCTCAAATACAACCACTTTTACTATGGGATCAACATAGTAATCTAAATAAAAAATTTCACTGCTTCATTTTATTTACTTTATTTACTACACAAATTAATTGATGACCGCTGGTCGGCGGCTTAGTATGGGGGAGTGTTTTTTTTTGCGATTTCGATGTTAGTCCCATAGAAAAAGTTGTTGTATTTGAGCACCAGAATCAGACCCTAGGGGGTTGGTTGATGTTTTACGAATAACCCGTATATTTATTATTTTACACATTTAGTGGCGTTTAAACAACCATTTTTTAATTAGAAATTTTTGTGGTACAAATATTAGATCAATTTTTATGAAATGAAAAATTTAAGTATGATATTTTTTTTAGTGTAAGGATTTTTCTCCGATTTCCGATTTTTCTATAGTCAGATAACTCTTATTTGAAGAATAAGTTTGACATTTGACAGTTTTCGTTTGGAAATTGTGTCAAAACGTCAATTTTATTCCTCGAATAAAGTTATCTGGGGATTTAAAAATTGGCCCTACAATATTTAAGAGTTAGTTCATGCTCATAATAACTACTTTGCCCAAGAAACTACTTACCTATCTCAACTTTTGAAAATTTATATCTTTTTTGTTCGTGGCAAGCTAGGCTGGAAATATAATTATGTATGTTAAATTATTTGCTTAGTAAATATTTGCAATCTAACACTTTTCTTTTCATCCTCAGATAATGATGGTAGTATGTAATAATTAACCTTGCAGTCAAATAACTATAAAATCTTTGCTAGATGAATAAAAGGCTGGGTTTAAAATGTTTCATGTACAAGATATTTTTCCATCTGACTGTACAATTTAAGCAGAAAGTTGGCCAAACGTTACTAAGTTAAGTACGTCTATATGAGTCCCACTGCAGGCCACAGTCCTCTCTCAACTTTGAGGTAGTACTAAATGTATGAAATATAAAAAAATGGCGAAACACCACTTTTATTTAGGTAAGGATGACAAAACGGGAAGGTAGACAAACAAGATGTAGCCTTAAATGAATCGTAAGGTAAGATTGCGGCTCAATGTTACGTGATTGCGGTTGGTCAAGTTTTGTTTTCATGCATGAGATGTAAAAAGTATGTAATCAAAAATTTATGTAGTACCTACTTAAAACCCACATTAAATATAATATATACATATGCTCTATAAAAGACGTATTTCTGTTATAGCACCTGTCTGTAACGCACCTAAATGAATAGCACCTGCGGTATTCCTGTAAGCGTACCTACTAATATTTTCAACCGACTTCAAAAAAGGAGGAGGTTCTCTTTTTTTTTAAATGTTTGTTACGCGATTACTCCGCCAATTATGAATCGATTTTAATGATTCTTTTTTTTGTTTGGTAGATCATACTTCAGAGGTGGTCCCATATAAATTTTATCGAAATTGATTTAGAACTTTTTGAGAAAATCAACAAATATATACCCAAATAATATTTTGGTTGTGGTTCTTGTTACCTATCTTCGACAAATATGAGCCGATTTTGATGATTTTTGTTTTATTGAATAGCTTATACTTCAAAGATGCTATGATAAAAGTTTGAAAAATAAAAATCACCCCTAAGGGTAAAATAATAGGGGATGAAATCGGTGTTCAGCAGTTAGATTAGGATTTATCACTAAAAATAGATGAAATAAGTAAATTTTATTTAAAAAAATAAAACCGACTTCAAAACACTAAAATGCTAAAAATAATCCTAACACTTAAGTACCTAATCAGTTACTTTTGGAGTCGGTGCAAACAAAAACATTGAATCTCTCATCGGCTGGCACCGACTCCAAAAGTAACTGATTAGGTACTTAAGTGTTAGGATTATTTTTAGCATTTTAGTGTTTTGAAGTAGGTTTTATTTTTTTTATAAAATTTTTCGCAAGTGATGTTAGAGGTATAAAATAATATTATTCTCCGAATAGCACCTAAAGCTTAAAACTTTTAGTGTTAGGACATTTAAACTTTTCAAACTAACAGGAATACCGCAGGTGTAATTCGCTCAACTGCTATTGAGACGAGTGCTATAACAGGAATATGTCCCATAAAAGCCTATTTTTTGTAAGGCATTTCTTACCAAAAAATAGGCTGTTATGGCGCATTCGCAGAACCTCCTTTTACCAAACTCACAAAATTTCTTCTTGTATATACACCTATTCACTTAACTTATTGTCGTAAGTATAAGAGCTTTGTTTTCTTTTAGGCACTATTGAGCACTAAATGGGGACAATTTTTTGACATTCTCCGGATTTCTATGGTGATAATGCTAGACGAATGGATACCTGATACACTGTCCTAATTAATAATAAGCTTCTACTACTGCCTAGCTGCAGTACGCTAGGCACTAATCATATCTCTTTGTAAAGTGAGCGTAAAGGTCAAAACTGAAAGCGAGCAGTTTAAGCGTAGCTCTACGTATGAACCCTTCAGCAAATTCTAGGCCACCATTAAATGGAGAGCCTACGAAAGAGTTTTTATACATATTCGTAGAAACCAGCACAAATACTTAATTCATAGGTTTCGAGAAAATTAAAGGTCTTTACGTTTCCAACAACTACTGCTTTATTATTATGCAATGAATAGGGCTAAAGATGTGAAAAAAACTAAATTAACTTCTGTCATGAACGCTTAAAAGTACCTGGTCTACGTAACCAGTGTTGTTATTATTTTAATACTTCAAACTCATGCAGAAAAAACAATACACTTGCTATTTGAATGAGATCATGAACACCTTTACTAAATGTTATGACAATTTAGTGAAATTCACACTAAAATTATTGATTTTAGGTTTTAAAAACTTACAAAAAATAAAGCCGTCTTCAACTAATCATAGAAAAATAGTCGATATTAGTAGTCAAGCGCGGCCAAGTAGGATGTTGAACTTAAAACGTTAGGGATTTTCATATTATATCGCCATACGTTTTCGTACTTAATATGAAAAAAAAATACGAATAATGATTATAATGAAACACATTTATGTCTTTTTAACTGATGTGTTTTTTTTTGAGTTTGCCTCGTTTTTATTTTTTGTAAAAAGTTTGTTTGATTCTTCATCAAGGTAATAAAAAAAAAAACGAAACCGCTTCTTTAAACTGGTTAAAATTTAAATTGGACGACGTATTATAAGTAAGAGTAAATAACATTCTCCGTTTAAACATAAACAGATATTTTATTTCTTTTTCAGAAAACAAAATGGCACGCGTGGCATTTTTGATACTGCGTAATAAATGTTCTTCATCACCATAGCATTTTCTTCAGTCATAACATCCATGAACAAAACAACAGGTAACGCACACGACACAGCAAACTATTATATAATTTAGGTATTCGGAATAGTACATAGCATAATATTATAATTATACAGGGCGGTACCAATATATTTACAATATGTATGATTATTATTTTTTAAACAGATACTCTTAATTTTTAAATGAATTAAACTGCACTCATAATTATCAAGTACCTTGCCATAACCGAAAATCTTATAAAATATAAAGCAAAAATCGATCAGATCCAGAATGTTCCAATCCCCAAATGTCCAGCGGTTTCAAAATGACCAATCCTGTAGAGAGTGTTAGGTTGTTCAATTAGTTGTCTTTCAGATTAGAAAAAATAATAAACACTAGGAAATCATGAAAATGAGAGCCATATTATTGATTTTATCTAATACATTTGCTTCTCCTATATTCCAACCATACAGTATGATTGGAAAATATATTTTTGAAAGACTTACCACTTTCTATAAGATTGAACATATTTTAGGGAATCAAATATTTTGGGAACTGGACATGTTGTGAATTGGACATTCTGGGCCGCAAAAATTATATCTAATCATGCCCCATCGCTATATTAATTAATACATGACTCAAATTTCTCGAACAAACGGGTTATTGTATTAATGTAATGGGGAATACGAATGTATATATTTTTATTTGGATTTGAAATAAACAGTACCTATTTAATTATAATTAATAAAACTTAAAGAATTTTCGAAAAATATTGATAAATACCTGATTTACAACCCGTTAAAGTCGCGTACTAAACAAGAAGATTCCATATGTACCGTGACCATCCACCATAAAATTTTCACTGTAAAGGTTATTTTAGAAAGAGACAGGTGTATCTAAATTTCTAATTACTGCATTACGTTACGGTTATATTTTACCTAAATTCAATTTTGTTATCACTATGGTCACTAAAATTTCATATTATTTCTTTTAAATATAGTTAAAGCAATATATTAGACCTCGAGTCGGCGGGCATACCGGACTTGATGTCGCTATCTCTGCGGTACCAGGTTCGATTCCTGGTCGGTCATTGTAGAAAAAATACATTTCT
This sequence comes from Anania hortulata, assembly GCA_963576865.1. Taxonomy (NCBI): domain Eukaryota; kingdom Metazoa; phylum Arthropoda; class Insecta; order Lepidoptera; family Crambidae; genus Anania; species Anania hortulata. The sequence goes on from OY756389.1 coordinate 9,344,867, forward strand.
ACATTGTCTTGGGTCTGGGTGTTGTGGTTGTTACTGATTTCTGTAACACAAGTGCTTAAGCTACTTATCATAGGATCAGAGCAATGTATGTGATGTTGTCCAATATTATTTTCGTGCATATTCCCTATTATTGACGAACATTGCGCCACACCACTACCAGTGTAATTTCATCCATTAGGTTAACTCTTAAGTAACATTTTGCTTTTTTTATTTTATTAGATAATGTTGTTTTTTTCTCTACTGTTAAGTCCCACCTACTCAATATGTCTGTTTGGCCCAAGGGTTGATGACATAAGTGACTGAATAAGTGACGTAAAAGCTAAACGTCGTTTAACCTTTTTGTTAAACATCCTGCTGCAGTGCACATCACTAGGGTTTTTGGGTACTCGACTTTTTTAAATACCCGGGTATCGGATATTATATTTTCATATATCCGGGTAAACCCGGGTCCCCAGGTATTTGCCATTTTCACAGAAAAAGAGTAAATTTTCTAATAATCATGTTTTATTTTATTTACGAAAGAGTGAAGTATGTCACTTATGTAGCTTATAGTACAATCAGTCACACAGTTAAACAGTCTTGTTATCATTGACTTATAAGGAACTAAAATAACTTTTTACTACAATAAATTATGTTATAAAATAACAAAAATCAAAAAAACTTTTTTCTCCAAAACAGTTGAAAATTAATAATCACACACAGTGAAAGTTCACTTGTAAAAAAAAAAGCTATTTGCAAAACTAACTTATTATTTTGTTTTTACCTATAATCTATGTTTTATGATAGATGATAGTAACAATTTATTTCTAGGTTTTACGTCACTTTCATCGATAGCAGACATGAATTCAATTTTTTTATTCTCGGTGTGAGTGCGAGTTCGACTCGCACTTGACCGGCTTTTTATAAGAATTACTGTCTACGAATGTTGTCATTGATGAAGTAATTCACAAAGTAATTGTCCACTCATTCTATAAACATTCTCGGATTGTAAACGTGACTAACTGAATACGATTAAGAAAATAAGGCAAACTAAAATGATTTACTTGTGCTTACATTTTTTGTCCAATAAATATCCAAATATAAAAATTTTATAATGAGAAAAGAGACATAATTAGTCACATCCTCTTTACTAGAAAAAACTTGCACGTGGCTTCCACACTATCCATTATCCACAAATTTAAAAAGCTTTGGAATAAAATAGAATAATCTATTCTATTATATTCAAAAAGTTATAATTATTTCACTTTCACAAACCAATTTACGGTTTTTGTGTAAAGAAATATCAACAATCAAACTAAATGATAGGAATCGCCCGTTTATATAAAAAAAAACCCAAATTTCTTTCCAAAGACCGTGACATAAGTACTGTTGAATGGCTAGACAGATTTGTTAGTTTTCCCTGTACTAATTTAATATTCAAAGAGTACCAAGCAAGCACACACCCTACCGTTTACTGAATATATCTCGAATTACCAAAAGCAAGCTAGGTATTATTCAACTTTAATTATTATCTTGTAATTCTATTCATTATAGTACTATTTGTTTTGCAAGAAATATTCTAAAGAATTTTTTAAAAACAATATCCGTCCTAATTTTAGCTTATTTATTTAGTTACAATGAATGCTCTACCTACGGTGAGAAGTACAGTTTGCAAAAAAAAAAAGAGATAATCAGAGACAATGACCATCTTAACCGTTTACTTATTATTTGCTGAGTACCTGTTAGTTTATGGCCTTTTGCCATCACTTACTAGATACCTGTTTGTGCCATTATGTTGTTATTATAAGTACCTACATAGTAAACCCTACTGAGTGTCACTATTACGTAGGTAATATAATCATGAGATTAATAACATAATCTCCACCAGCGATACTTTTCAGGGAATATTATTTTGTATATCAAGTAACACAATTTGGTATTATCTAAAGAAAATATTGTAAATAGATTGCTTAAATCGTACAATAATTTCTGCAAATTAATGTTTGATATCGGTTATCACATCGCACGGATATTTACAAATAGATACGACGTGATTAAAGTAAATAAATATCACTTTCTAAGAAAAAGTTTTTATTTTGAGTAACGTTTTAATATTTATCAAAGAATGTGAACTAATTTATCCTAATCCAATTGTGCCACATGGAGTCAATAACGAATCTTAAGGATTTAAAATCTGATGTAAAACAAACTAGGCATATTCTTAATTTATTTGTTTGGAAGAGCTTAAATAGTAAGGAAGGGGTGCAGAAATGTTACCTGGAATGGCGCATTAGTAAGAAGGAATACGCTGTCCACATTTAATGTTTCTGATTGTACTTTGTTGGTCAATTTGTTAGTAGTTTTAAGTCAGGAAGCTGTTTTATTGTAGGTAGATTATTTATATTCTAAAGTATTTTACAAATACAAATAAAACTTCATTTGTGTTTTATTTTATTAAAATAGAAACATGTGTAGGAATAGGGAATGCCATTGGAAAATTTCAAAGTAGATCCTGTAGTGGAATAATCGATCCGAGTACTATTAACATAATAACAGTGACATGCTGGTAGCTCAGTGGTGGCGGCTCTTTGGCAGTGACCTACCAAAGTTAAGCAACCAACGCCACGTTTGTGAGTGGATGGGTTGGTCACCCATCCACTCACAAACCAACCATGTTTAGTGACATTTATCACAAGCATATCCGCGCTTCGAAAGGCACGTTAAAAGTTGGTCCGTCCCGACTAATATCGCTTGATACTATAGTCGTAAAGCCTAGTCAGGGGTCTTAAGGCGGCTTGATTACATCTGATGACAGTAAGATTTAATCACTAAACTTATAACACCCTTCCTTTTCTTTTTTCTAAATAATAATAATATTATTATAAATTATTATAAATAATTATTATATTATTATTATTATTTAAAAAAACATACTCCAACGTATATAGTTTTATTAATGTGTTGATAACCACATTTATGTTTAATTATTTAATAGTACACATAAACAAAGTTTCCGTGTTACCGCTAACCACTACTAAACTATACTTGTTAACTAGATTGATGCGGTTATAACAATCATTGAGAGAATTACTTGAGGAATCTGTGTTTAATTACTGTAATACACCCGTGCGAATGGCCGGGCTAAGCACATAGATATTATTGTTTTGTTTTTGTTATTATTTATTAGGCACAAAAGTTACATGTTACATTGGCAGGCATTATATTAAAAATGTGCCAAAAACCCCCTATATCGCTAGTTATGAAAAATACTAGTGATTACTTTCGATTTATAGGCATATATTAACGTGAACTTTATTTTTTCAAATAATAATAGCAGAAACAGCAGTACTCATTGCTTTGAAAGTAAATATAACAGGTATTATCCCCTTTTCAAACTTTCTTTGTATCAGATAATGCTAAAATCAAATCACAATGAACATCATTGAGGAAAGACTTGTAACAATGAATAGTTATTTATTTGGTCAAGTGGTACGGCTTTGTCTGACTCACGGGTATTATTGTCACATTCATACATATGCCGTATTTTGGTCGTTGATACGCGAACGGATGAATTCGCAGAGAATGACGCCATTCTCTTGATACAAGTACATACTATAGTTGTATAACTATACTCGTAAGATAATATGCAAATTAACTATAGGATTCTAATATTTCTAATACCGAAAAATACTACTTATTTCAAATACATACAAACATACTTTTTATCGACATTATTTTGAAAATATGTATAGGTTGTATACGCAAAGTTAAAATTTTTACATTAATGTAAATTTAACAAGTCCTAGCATTATTTCATTATTATTATTACTTATGGAAAGACGATGATTGTAGATATTTACGTTGGTACTCACTCGTGCTTACGCCATCAAAAACGAAAATCTAGTCATTCGTATAAACGCGTAAGATACACTAACCGTATTTTACCTACATTAAATTAACGCACCGATCAATAGTTAAATTTTGTTTAGTCTGATTTTATAAGGGCATTTTAGTAGATGTTCTGATAAAATCAATGAAATAATTTTGAAACGCAGGTGTTGTCGCACTGCACCTCATAATTATTGGCCGTAGTTTCACGAATTATTTTGTTATGGTGGCAACGCTCCAATCGGTGTATAGATGGAAGTTAAATAAGTACGTGTGACGTAGCGAGTCTATAGAAAGCCTTACACGGAGATAGAATTGGTGGTTAGACGGGTGCGGCCCGCCTCGGCAGCGAGGCGGCGGCATAGCGGTCGGTAGCCAGGCGATGACCCGGTTCCAAGGGAAGTCCACGCTTGGTGGGGAGACTATGGTTGGGCCGGTGCACAAGCGCGCGGGCACGATTTTTGCTAGCGGATGCCTTTTACTTCTCGCAAAATAAACATCTTCAATATTTTCTTAATAACGTAATAAACTAACTTGTACGTAATGTGCTTTTTCAATATTATAGATCACTAATTAATAGAGCAACGTGTTAAATGAATCACTTATCTGTTGAGTAGGTACCTACATAGCTTACGGCAAAAGAAGTTTATTGAATAATACTCTAAGTATTGTTTATAAAAACTATCTGTTTCGAGACAGCATGATCAATGGATAATCCCAGATGAAAAGGAAGAAACAATTTAGTAAATTGAATGTAAATAATTATATTTTAAAGATAATGTCTGTCATACTAACATAATATAGTATGCAGCAGTAGTATAAAAATATTAAATGAGACGTCTTACTAGGTTATTTAAATGTTTATTTATGTCATACGCAAGTACATACGCTTATAACTCATTATATTAAATATTACTTACATACGATTTAGGTTTGTATAATCATGCACGTAGACGTTCAGATCTGCATTTCGGTAGTTAACGCTGCCACTAAGACGGGTTTCCCGCCCACGCGACTTTATGGCGCCCGACACTGGTACAATGAGTAGGTATTTATTCAATATAAAGGCATGGGAATATCATAACGAATACCACGTCATATTTCTAGAAACTGTAACAGAAATTTTACTATGTATTTAATATTATTAATCAAAAGTAATTAATATTGAAAATAAGAAAAAAAAATACGACATTGCTTTCAGAAAACTGTAATTCCGAATATCTGCCAGATACCTACTGCTTTAGTAGTATTGTTTTGCTAAGTTCAAACAAATATGGAATTTTGAACATGATGCAGAAGAAACCGACGTTCCCCGTGCCGCGTGGCCCAAGGTCGTGACGTCGGCGCTCGCAACAGGCGAGAACGCCAACCAAACAACGCAACAAGTGCCCCGCGCCCCCACTTCACGTGCCATTCGCGAAACAGCTGTCATAGTTTCATTCGCATTAACTGCTATTTTTGTTTTGTATATTAACTAGCTAAATGATTGGAACTCGAATTTATTCATTACATTAATTGAATTATCAGACTATTATGTTTATTTTGACATCGTGCATTGCAATTAGACACTAATACTCACCAAATGTAGAGTTAACTAAAGAAAACTTGTTGTTGCATCAAAAATAATGTCGATTTGTTATAAGCTGTGTCGACAGGTCAACATATCGCTTGCTTCCTGCAAGTTATTCACAATCGAGCGAGTGCCTTCTAGTGCTATCAGCAAAACGCGTGCGTCATCGCCTCCGCACCAGTGATAAGCGCCTACCAATTATCATTGCAAATATAATGTGTGTTATTACATTCGTATCTAACGCGGGTACCGCGGAGTTTCCACTGAATATTATCATCGGGCTAGCAGCTTAGCGACGAAATAGATTAATAAATATCACACAGTGACGCCCCGGCTTATTTGTCTTCTGTAAGTTAAGAATTTGATAAAGGGGTCTTACTGATAATGAGTTCACGAGATAAGTTAAATATAAAAAAGTATGCGAACGTTATTCATATTTTCTAGAATTGTTTGATTAATGATTTAGTTCGGCCAATTAGTATTATATTCTATCATACCTTTTCTATGTTTAACCAAAACATTATCTTTCTTTATCGTCGCTATCGTTTAATATTGGAGAATGCAATGGACGCCAGTATACAAAGCCAATAACCGTTCTAGTCGAGCGCAACCGTTACGAAATCAGTGCTGCATGAAAATTACACTGCGTCGTTTGCGCTGCTGATAGATACATAGGCAGGCAATCACGATAACCAAGTAGGTGTACCTATAATAGTTCCGTAATTAATTCATAGTCCAACAATTAAAAGGCTTAAATGTATTCAATGCAAAAAGCTATTTTCACCTCGTCGTACTACATATACCTACTACAAATCTGTTGACACTGCTTCATTACTATTATGTAGGCACAAGATGGCACTATAATCGCGGTGTTAAAGTCCGTGCATAGATACGTATAAATAGATTACGAAGAACGACCGATCCGGTTGCGGTGAAGGAGAGAGATAGATAAAACGCGACATGAATCACTACTCGCAGGGAGCACAGAGTCAGAACGGCGCGCGGGTGATGCGCGGGTGGCGCGGGGAGGCCGATCGGAGCGAAACGAACCGACGACTGGTACAAACAGTTGTACAGTCATCCGCGCCGTGGAACCCTGTATCGTACGTTGCATTACTCGAATGTATACGACCAGGGAACATTCAAGATTTGAAGGCAAATAATATAGGCACATAGGCTCGTTATCTATACTCCGATAATTACTATTCGTGATAAAGAAAGTGTGGCTTATGTATAAGAGGACCGAGTGAGACGCGTGGTGACGACAATTCAGGTGTATGTGTGTGTTTGTGCGGCGTGGATCGTCGCGCAATTATTAACGATGAATCACTTGTGCGCGGGTGAAATGCAGCCTATCGAACTTGTTGACATTTATTCTGGAAGCGTAAACAAATGATATCAAGACATTAATATCATGGTGGACTGATTTCTAATACCGCGGTAAGACATGTTTATGTTAATATTAGATGTTACGGATGGAATTACATATTTATTGTTTATATTGTTTTTACATGGATAGTCTTAATGTAAATTATGACAAAAATACTAATACCTACTTAGTTAGGTATATATTTTTATATGGTTACTAGGTGATTCGCGTGGTCTTCAGTTTATTCATAAATAATTTTCTGCGTAACTTTCTTATTTTTTCTTTCAAAAGAATCTTCTCCTGACAATAAAGAACACAACAAAAAAGTATTAGCGAAATTGTGCCATCCGTTCACGCGTGATGCGATGACCAAGGGAAACAGAGATTCATTTTTATAAATATAGATTATTATGCAACCTAAAATCACTACAATATATAAAGAAACATAAAAATATATTTGAACATTATTTTATGACACATAATTTAGAAAATAGGCAATTCTGTACCTAATTGTTATATCAATACTTAATATGCTGAAAACATAAAACAGCTTGGAACAACCAGGAATGGTAGTAGGTACAAAATATTTCCATGAAATGTCTTTAACATATTTATTAAATGAGTCACAAAGTATCGTACCTATCTTAATAACATAATTAACATAATATATGTATTTCAAAAAGGTTTACCTAGTCTGGGAAAAGTGTATTTTTTATTTATTATTTTTAAGATAAAATATGTGTTTATATATTATGGAAATGTTCCTTATTGTATATTGATAAAACTTTTCCATAATGTATGCAGTAAGTGTATATAGCCTTACTGCTGTTTGAGAGAGGCGCGTGGTGGCAGCCGACAGAGGCGTCACCAGGGCCGCCTGGCTTGGCGCCAGGCCGGCGGGCGGCGGCCAACCGCCGGGATTCCTTTGTCTCATTACTACACTAACTTGTATTTATTATTATTCCCTTCCTTGGTTAATATTTAACCCACATTTGAGGTAATTTATGTTAGTGTTTCAGTTTTCAATAATATTGTTATATTGCAACATTTTCTTCGATGTATCAATGACGTACATCTGTTTAATTAGGTACTTTAATGGCAATAGTGCGCGTTATAATTAATTTAATCTTTATTACATGAATGACATGAATAAGTATAATTGGCGGACTGTGCGTTATATATGAATTAAAGCTTTTAATAATGACATTTTATAAATGTTGGGTAGGTGTTTAATTTGAATATTTTTTTATCAAGTACTTATCTGTCATTTTGGGGCTTCCATTTCTTAATCAATATGGTATCGCAAACGAACATAAGGAATGTTCTGATTGTGTAACTTATAGATGTGTGCGTAATGCGTATAGCGTTTATTTGCTGCCTCGTTGTTAGCGAGTGGAGCGGTTTGCTTGTCTCCGGTTCTCAGAAATTGTAACGCCTTCTTGGAACGCACCAACGCAGCCGTCCACAAACGACCGGTGAGCGCAAAGCGAGGTCGTCGTCATACCTCTACATGTATTCGAACTGAGTCTACATTAACACCCACACACACACACTTGTAATCGATCACATCACCTCTCTCAATCATATACACTTCTTGTTACTTATTAGAGATTTCAAAGACGCAGATAATACAAGACCAATTTAAATATGTATGTTTAATAGATTTAAATTAATAGGCAGTGACTCAATAACGTTATGATGCTTAGCGATTTCTTTCGATGGTCATAAAGCAAAAAAGGAATCCGTGAGTGGGGATATCCTCATTCGTTAACACTGGTTTGTAATTACGTCACGATATGATGTCACATTTTACGCCAATATAAATAATTTACTTGCGCAATGCGTCAAGTCATGAAAACATATTAGTTTCTTTTTGCATTGTGTATTTTAGGACAGTAGGATAAAATAGTAAACGTGTTTTTGTTTCTTCTTTCCAGATATTAACGGCGCGGGTACGATGCCGCTTACTCAAGATAAACGTTTGGACACAAATTTATCCAACAACAATGACCAGAGCTATCTTCACAAGAAGTTCAAAAAAATGGCATCGTCCATTTCAATCTTTCCTGCCAATTCAAACAGGGGCGGTGATAATATACACAAAGAAACAAATGTAGTACAATCTACATGTAATACTTTTATTTCCAATGGAAGTATCTCAGCAGGCCACCCAGAAATAGAAAAAATTAAATTGAAACCAGATAAGCAAAACTTGGACATTGAGAATGCAGAGAAAAATGTACAAACTAATTATAACGACGAGAATAGTAGGCTAAGTAATGTAAATAATAATATTCAAGTATCTGGTCACACCAGTTTTACTGATGAATTTTCAAATAAGACTGAAAACCTTGAAAATGATTTTATCAGGGAATCCTACAACGGAGGGGTAGGTGGGCGGTATATATGCCCTTATTGTAAATTATCTTGTGCCAAGCCTTCCGTACTTCAAAAACATATCAGAGCCCATACAAATGAGAGACCTTACCCTTGTGTACCTTGTGGTTTTGCTTTCAAAACGAAGTCTAATCTATACAAACATCGAAGATCAAGAACACATGCTTTAAGATTACAAGGAACCGATGTATCTGCTACGTTAAACGATGAAGATTTATCAGGAGGGTCAGAAAGTGATACGTCTATGCCACCTACACCAATGTCTGATACAGGATCAGATGTATCTACTCTCCGTCACGAAAGCCTATCTATTAGGTCTAGTGAGTTCTCTTCGCCCGAATTAATTAATGATAGCCTATCTCAGATAAGCACGAACTTGTCTTCAATTGAAAACAGCAAGTCTAAATCAATTTACAAACCCAAGTTCAGAGTGGCGTTTTATCACGATACTGAAGAAAAAGACAAGGTAAAGAAAACGATTTCCCCAAACGCAGACTTTCTTACGGAACATATCTCTAAAATTATATCAGATAATGAAGCTATCGTAGATGTTATAGAGACACCTTTACAGAAAAAATATGGTAAGATAAAACAGATAGCGGAAAGTAAACAGTTCTTAAATGAAAATTTCGATTCAAAATTTGACCCATCGCCACTAAATCTTACAAAAAACAGTAATGAGACCGACAACAACTTTAGAAAAAGATCATATTCGGAAAGTTTTTCACAGATTGATCATCAAAAGCACCCGCTTAATCCTGAGGGGTCTATAATTAAAGACCTTCTCTTAAAAACCAAGACTAATGGCCTTACCTCAGTACCAAGTGAATTGATAGACGGACAGGGGCCTTTGTTTGTGTGCCCATTATGCCAAATAATGTTTCGCAGTACCGATAACCTGGAAATTCACAGAAACTATTATTGTAAAGGTATTATAAATACTTCAGCAATCAATACAATCCAAAAAGACATTAAAATTGCGAGACCTGAAAATATATTTATGCGAAGTAACTCTGTCAACGTTCGTTTGCCCGAAACGCAACAAAATTCTTTCTCCAAAACAATAACATCTAATAAGGTATCTACTGCTCTAAGAAACAAGCCTGATAATTTGGTGATTATGAAGTCGGAATCTAATGATATAGTAGCTCCTCTACCCTCACCGGGGCCACTGCTTGGAAATACAAGGCTCGTTGATTCAAAGAGTTCTAATGAAATATCAAGAAAAAATGATAGTATAAAATTTAAACCTATAGCTAGTCCGAAAAGAAAAATGGAAAGCAGATCGGACAATAATTACAGTCCAAGATTAATAGAAAATGTGTCTCCTCGTACAGGCGAGTTATATTCCAAACCGAAAGTACGATGCATTGATTCCAGCACTACCGGACTTCGAACACTAGATGAAATGTCTACACACATGAGACACAATTCGACGTCTTTGCAAATGTTTGGAGGTGAGGTGAAGATAGTAGACCACACTGGAAGCACTACTACGTTACGTATAGAACCTAGTAAAAATCAATTGTCCCCAATATTAATACAACAAAATTTGTCACCTTCAAAACTGGCTAACGATTTAGAAGCAAGTAGTGTTGTAGTTCGGTCTGGATTGCACTCTGGTGGTACAATGGTACATAATCCTCCAACACCGAGAGATATTATTGGAACACCGCAACCTCAAACACCTCGAATGTCAATATCTAATACATCTGGAATACCAAATTCAAATCTACCCAATCTACATGATATAACGCATTTTCAGTTTCCTCCTCTGAGTGCTATTACGGCATTCAACCCATTGACTTTACCTCCGTTGAGCCCGTCAGTTTCACCAAACGGTGCCACAACGATTTTACATGGCGGGAAATTAATACCTCATGTTCCTGGGATGCCAGGACCAAACACTCCTGGTGGTTTTGTAGGAAATTTAACTTCACAGACCAAACACTTTATGAGTAATGAAACTGCAAAAAATACCTCAAAATTAGTTCGTGATGATGGACATAATATGGCAACTACAATTGAAATGCAGTCACCAAAAGCAATGGCTGGTTCCAAATACGAGCCACTTCTTAACAATAGAACTCCTAATTTACGAACAGACAAACTGCAAAAACAAGACAAGTTTTCTGGAGATATGCCACAGTATATTTCTACAGTTCCGATTATAAAAGTGAAAAATGTTGATGAACCTGATGTTCTGTGCAAAACATTTTCACCAAGCGTGGTAAAACCAATCATTTCCAAGCAAGATGGAAGCCTAAAAAGAACTTCAGATTGTTCACCGAGAATACCAGTTTTAAAAGAGAATATTAATTATACACAAAACAAAATTAAAGTTAGAGAAAGGATAAACTCCAACACTTTAACTAAAATTAACAATGCCAATATCAAATCTGAAACAGAAATCAGAAATTTTAATTTTGAGAACTTAATAACAAAAGTTGAAATCTATAACAATCAAGTTCCTAGTTCATCTGAAGTTCAAAAAAACATGACCATTGAGGATAACGATTTTTCTGTACCAAATGAACGTTCCGAAACGTTATATTTTCAAAAAAATGTTACTGCAAAATCAACTGCAGAAGACAGAAAGCCAAAATTCCTCCGACCAAGTACTTTGCCTTTGAAACCGGGTACGTTCACTCCTAAGAGGCATCATGGAATCACGCCTAATGCCAACACCATGTCTTTAGTTTCGCCGGAAACACCAAGACCAGCTAAAGCGTATGGACAACTTTACCTTAATGGAAACGCCTATACTTATCTCGGGTTGAAATGTTCAACTAAAGTTTTTTACTGCACGATAAATCGTCCTCAACCAACTTACGTACCAAACCAGCATTTTCTGTCTATGTACAGTAACTGGCAGGTAATTATATGAGTTGTATGTGTTAGTTCTTGTAATATATAGAACGTTAAGTTTGTTTATTTCAATTATTAATAAAACGTTACAGCTACTATCAGAGTTAACGCCAGACCCGCTTGGATTGTCAGCTTCATCTGCCATGTCACTCTATGATTCACGTCATCGACCGCAAAGCGTGGCTCTAGCTGAAATGAAGCAGGATCTCATACTGACTCACTCATCGCAGTGGAACAAACATTCTAAAGACAGTAAACAGGTATTATAACCAATTTGTTATTATAAGTGATCACATTACCGTATTTAAAGTGAAAGTGTAGGCTATTGTAGAATGTACTGCCATTACAACAATCCCATGATTTTACCGACAAACTTAGTGTTTTTACTATACAGGGTTATTTTTAAAACATCAACAATCCCCTAGGGGCTGATTCTGGTGCTCAAATACAACAACTTTTTCTATGAAACCAACAACGAATCACAAAAAAAAATCACTTCCCCATAGTAAGCCGCCGACCAGCTGACAGCAGTTTGTATGAAGCACTAAAATTTATTTTTTAGATCACTGTTGGATAGAAAAAAATATTTTATTTGAGCACCAGAATCAGCCCCTAGAGGGTTGTTGATGTTTTAAAATTAACCTTGTATAATTGGATAAGTCAGTACGAGTACACTCAAAATTTGATTCCGACTACGTTAATAAATCTTATGGTTAAAAATATTGTAAAATGCACTGAAAGTCACAAACCTCCACATTACAGATTTGACATCTACAGTCAAATAGTGGCTTCCCCAATTCCCTTTAATAATAATTTAAGTAGCATATATTTTAAATTGGTACTGTGTGCGACATACAGTAATTTAGCTATTGTTACAGTGCGCCAAGAATGTGGTTTACCAAGTTCTATTCATATAGACTGAGAGCTAGCAGCGAAAATCTTGAGTTTACATGAATGTAATTTTTTCAAAACGAAGTACTTAACGAAGCAATTTAGTGCAATCCGGAAAGGACCTAGACCAAAAATTTTTGTCAAAAAAAGACAGAAACAATAAAACATTATTAGGTTTTTTTTAGAAAAAATGTTATTTTATGTACGACTCAAAATTACCTAGGTATAAGTTTAAGAACTTAGTTATTAAGGTTAAATAAAAAAACTTTATTATTTTTTGCTTTTCAGTTTTTTTTTTTGTTAAAAAGTTTTTATTTTACTATTTTTTGTAGCTATAATCGACTAATTACTACATGCTTATTTGTAATACACAACTCCGCATTAAAATCTGTGAGTGAACAATAAATAAAGTGAACAATAATTTTTATCCAAATAAAATAAAAAGGACCAACTTTGGGGTATACCTTTTCCAATAAAAAATACGCGTCGACTTGAAAACCTTCTCCGTTTTTTCGTCGGTTAAAAATAGTCGTCATCCCTATTTAGAGATCATAGATAGAATCAAATCCTAAATACAAGTAATTTTATTCGAAAAATAAAAAAAGTTTTTAAGTCACGGTAGCTACTTAGTTTTTTTGATACTTTGTCCACCTTACTCATATGTATTAATTTGCCTTTTTTTATCCAACTAAATTGACTCAATTTGAACGAAATCGATTTTTTTTTGCACAAAGAGTGTGGTTCAAAAAAACGTTTCGAACAAAAATTGAACAATGGGAAAATGTGATGGTAGTTATCATATTTTTTTTCAACGGTTGTCATACCATTTTTCGTGTGCGGTCCTGCAAACGCACAATCGACGTTCTAGTCAAAACATTTTATTTGAAAGAGCAATAATAATTCATGAATTCATCAATAAACTCAAATAAAAAAATTTAAAAGTGATTATGATTAGGAATAAGAATTTTTAGGATCTGACATTATTTGTCAAAATCGCTGTCATTCATGCAATAATCTTGTCCTCCAAATAACTTAGAATGGTAAACCAGATTTTTGACTACGTACGTGACTGTAATAAGCAGGTGCCGTTATTGTCTTGAGTTCGATTTCCAGCTAAGGTTTATTATTTATACAAATTTTGACTTATCCTGGATACTATGCTTGTGATAGTCAAATGAGCCAGTTCTTTCGTTTTTCCAAACGGTTTTTTTTGCAACATGACGATTTGATTTAAATGTATCACTTAGTTCTTTATTTTCAGATAATAGTATCAGTTGACACTAAAAAGTCAGAAGAAGATAAATTAATGAACTGTGAAAATACTACAACAGCCAAAAGGGAGTTGACTGGTGGTTTTGAAAGTAACGAAGAATACACATACGTGCGAGGTCGGGGTAGAGGGCGGTACGTTTGTTCAGAATGTGGAATACGTTGCAAGAAACCATCAATGTTAAAGAAACATATTCGCACTCATACAGACGTGCGCCCTTATACTTGTGTGCACTGTGCCTTCAGGTATCGTTTTGATATTACAGTAAACAGTAATATTCGTTTTGTAGGGATAAACATAACCATGTAATTTAAATGATCACACGTATATGTTGTCAGATAACCAGGTGGTCTAATACACTTTTCGTCAGATCACAAAACACGATGTCATGGAGATACCCTATAGAGTAGAAATGTCATTTGATTTGTTCGACGAAATTTTCCGCCTTTAATCTGTATCTGTACTTTTTTGTATGGGCGAGAGTTTGTATGGGTGAAAAATCACTTACTAGTTTCGGAGAAAGATGGTTCCTATTGCTGCTCTATGGGATATGCACTCGATGCACGATGTCAACTTGTATGACACGCAATTTGACAGACACACAGCTCGTCAGACACGCTGTTTGTCAAATACGCGGCTCGACAGATATTTTTTAATTAGACCGAAGATTTATGTAAACAAGAGCATTAGCCAAACAACAGTACACATATAATGATCAATATTTTTTTATAAACAACTTAGTATGTGATATCTTACAAGGAGGGTATTGAGAAATTATTTACTACTTAATATTTATCGTATCAAATTACATTATATTTATACCAACATACGTTAGGTACTTCAATCCTTTAGTAGGTAGGCGTCTATCGAGTTGCAAACCTGGCAAGCTGCGTTTCTATCGACTTGCGTATTGCGTATAAGCGTGTTATCCTTACCAACACAGTAACTGATGTCAATATTATTAGTTTTTCACTAACAATCGAGCTCCACTTTAGGGTTTATATGGCAATGACCCCTAGGTCTCTCTGTCGTTATAAACCATTTGCCGGTACCCTAATAAATTGCAAAAAGGGATTTAGATATTTAGCAGCGTTCATTAATACGAAGCAATTTATTAAGTTTTCACATTTGAAATAACAAATACTTTTTAAATAACATCATTATGTTATTTAATAAATAAAATAACTCACAGATATGTATTTTTGTTTCAGTTTTAAAACTAAAGGAAATTTGACTAAACATATGAAGAGTAAAGCACATTACAAGAAGTGCTGCGAGTTGGGAATCAATCCAAATGAAGGCACCGAGGAAGGCGGGGAGATGACTCAATGTTCGGGCGAAACAGACGACGAAACTGATTCAGACGGTGACGAAGGAAATGAAGGGGAAACCGAATCTAGTGGTAAGATTTTGAAATAAATAATAATAAGTAAAAAAGATATGTTTAAAATGACTCGAATGACAAATCATTCACGTAGTCATTTCCGCTTTAAGCTCTAACGTTGTAGCGATTAATTGATATTGGTGCACTCACACTAATTTCGGCCTTTTGTGGAATAATTTCACCATGTCGCTATGAATTTACAACGCGAAATGTACGAAGACAAGTTTATTTATAAAGAAAATTACTCGAGCAATAACTAAAAGTTTATAGTCTTAGGGATATGGTTGTCGTAGTTTTACAGGGTTTAATTTTAAATAAGATTATTACGTTTTTTATGTTTATTTTCAGACACAGAAGTTTGCAAATCGCGGCTGCCTGAACATGAAGCAGCTCATTGTTTACTATCGTTGGGTGGATCTAGACCTACTTCATCCGCTGCACCTGGTCTTATAACGAGTGCTAGGCCTTCTACATATCCATATACACCTGTAGGTCTAGACACCTCAATCATAGAGTTTTCTCCTGAAAAACTTACCTCAAGAAGCACTTCAGTTGATTCAAAAGACACTGATAATGAACCGATGGACTTAAGCAAAACAGATGTGAAATTAACACAATATATTCCCGAAATTCCAACAGCACGGGAATCCAGTGTTTTGGCATCATTAGCATCGAACACGGCAAAACTTCCCCAGCATCCAAGCCAATGGTCGAATGGTGAGCCTATGTTGCACACTTATCTAACAGAAAGAGCGCTTTTAGATTCTAAAATAAAACAAAGTCAACTGGCTTGTAGTTTAACTAAAATCAGAAAGATTGATATGGATAAGCCAGTATATATAGAGAGTAATGATGTCATAGAAAACGAAAATAAAATTGTGTCTCGTAAAAATAGCATGGCTATTTCGAAACCTTCCACTGGAATAGCAAGTGTTCCAAAAGTAACGGTAGTTGAAACCAAAACAGACGATACATCAAATAAAATAACAGAGACTAAAGAGGAGACCGTTAGTTCTGTGATAGATTCAACTCTTCCAACGCTACTCATAAATGTTGATAGCAAAAGAACAAATACATCAACCAACACTAACGCTGAAAATGCTAAACATGTAGTTTCTGAATATTTAAAGCAAGCTAGGATTAATCTTATTAAGTCTCATGATGAAGCTTTGAACAACCAAGGCGATAACTCAAGCGATGAAAGTAATAATATTAAAATGAATATTGAGGAAAATACCCAGGGTGATGATTTAAACATTTCGGAACCAGACTCGATAAAACTACCGACTTTAGATCACGATCCTGTAGCAAGAAAAGTCGTGATTGGAGTTGGTGGTGTCGCATTCAAAGTTACTAAGGGGAAAGAGTTTGAAACATCATCCTTTCCACCAGGACGACTTATGGAGGATGGGCGTAGAGTATGTGATTTTTGTAATAAGACCTTTACAAAACCATCACAATTGAGACTACATCTTAATATTCATTATATGGAAAGGCCATTCCGATGCAGTGTATGTGCAGTTAGTTTTCGTACCAGGGGCCATCTCCAGAAGCATGAACGTTCTGGATCTCATCATAATAAAGTGTCGATGACATCAACTTTTGGTGCTGCGACGTCATTCAATCCTAGACCTTTTCGTTGCTCTGATTGCAATATTGCCTTTAGAATACATGGGCATTTAGCAAAGCACCTTAGAAGTAAAATGCATGTCATGCGCCTCGAATGTTTATTTAAATTACCCTTTGGGACATTTACTGAAATTGAACGTGCTGGAGTTAGTTTGACCGATATTGATACAACAGATTGTGCAAGCTCACTTGCCAGCCTTCAGTCGCTCGCTCGGAAGTTGCACGAGAAGGATCCGACAAAGCTGGAGTACCGCGAGCCTACGAGTTCAGCAGCAGACGGCCTGACCATAAGCAGGGATTCCTCCGAAGATGATGACGGTTCACTTTATGAAAAGACTTGTGAAAGTGAAAAGGATAGTGAGATAAAGACAGTTGAAAATAGTGAAAACCATGATAAAGAAACACGAGTTAATTATAGTGCCACAGATAATTAGTGCCAAAATATATTAAGTAGAATATTTAATGTGCAATTTTGTTTTTGTTGTTTATTTAAGATGTAATTATTCATATTGGGGTGAGACTCGGAAGCGTGAAACAAAATAATGCGCTTTAAATATATACATTGTATTTTGTTTCAATATATATTGTGAAATGTCTTGTAAATATCTCAAAATGAAATAGTTTTAATGTTGTTAAATTTGCTTCCAGTTTAAGGCTTATGTATATTTGTTATTATTAGTAACTCTATTTTAAGTAGGTAGTAATAATATAAAGATTTCTTTGAAACCTTGAACTCTTTAACCAATTAAGAAGTTATTTACAAGCTTCGATTCAAAATTTAAAAAATAAAACGAAATCTTACAGTAACCTATTGTGGTCCAGTTTGGAGAAATATAATGCTTGAAATATCAGTGAAACATATTATGAAAATATAAATCAAGTATAGCTCGATAAGTACCATTACTGTTTTTGTATGTATTTTTTATAAAATATAAACCGTAATCATGTATTTATACTGTTATAATAACTTCCAAAATACCTATCTTAAAAAATTGGCATATCAAATCCCATACACGAAATTTAGATATATGTACAAATCCTTGAAGAGTCTTCCATATCAAAAATAGTTAATGTGCTAGATATTTATTTTAAATAGTTACTCTTTATTTGGGTAAATACATAATACATAAATTGTGAGTGTAAGAATCCAAATAATATCATTGTCTGTATCATATTATACTTGTATCATCAAATAAAAATTAGCTTGATTAATCTTATGAGAAATTAGTTCAGTTTTCATAGTTTTGATCAAGACAACAGTTGGGTGATATGAACATGGTTTGTAAATAATAAACCTACATGTGAAGTTATCTCATGTTCAAAGGTGTGAAAGTTTAAAACTAATGAATATGATGTTAGTTATTACGAAATCAAAACTACAACAATGCATTAGTTTTATATTTTCACTCTAGTCCTATTTTCGTAATAACTTAAATTATAATAATAATTCCAGAAATATTGAGTGTATCAACTACCTATGTACTTGTCTTATTCATTTTCACAAAACTGTTCGAAAATATAGTACAATAAGTTTGTATTAAATTTTTTGAGAACTGGGTTTCACAATTCGTTTTTATTGATAAAAAAAAGTAATGTTTCCTCACGACTTCATTTATGTAGTTCTGGCTGTCTGAGACACCTGTCTTACAGAGATCATGCATATCTAGGTGGATAACAAATCGTAAGTGACGGCAATCTACCAAGGTTTCGTCGTTTGTGACGCAATGTTTTCTTTGAAAAGTTATAAAATGTTGGTTCAGCCAGCCAGAATTTGACCTTTTCCGACACTTTCGATTTCAGCTTCTAAAGGGTTTTAGGGCCCCGTTTCTTACCAAAAGGATGGTGACGCGATGCGTGACGACATCTAAAGTGATTTCATCCATTATGATCAGTGATCGGAGTAGGTAGATTGATTTGGGGTCAATGATCTCAAACATTGATGTTAATATGGACATGCCTCCGGGATTCCGAAATTTCTTGGTAATAGGGATTTTTTTCTTTCCGAAAAAGATCGATTTTTGAATTGGTTCGAATCTTAACTTGAAGAATCGATTCACAAAAAATCGGGGTCTAAAAGATCGATTTCTCAATCAATTTTTTTTCAAGTCTGCATTTACTAAGTTATATAAATTCATTTTATGAAAAACGGGTCTAAAAGATCGA
This sequence comes from Anania hortulata, assembly GCA_963576865.1. Classification (NCBI taxonomy): domain Eukaryota; kingdom Metazoa; phylum Arthropoda; class Insecta; order Lepidoptera; family Crambidae; genus Anania; species Anania hortulata. Next base: position 9,364,275 of record OY756389.1, read on the forward strand.
TTTCCAAAAAATCGTTTTTTTTTTCAAGTCTGCATTTACAATGTTAATATAAATTCATTTTATGAGTGACCACACTGCCCTTTTTATAGGAATGCGAGGACAACATAGTTTAAAATCTAGAGCAAAGTTCCACGTATGATAAGGTTGATTGCCGTGTCCTTTAATTACATGTATATTAAATAAATATAAATATTGGACAATATCACATACATTGCTCTGATCCTATAATAAGTAGCTTAAAGCACTTGTGTTACAGAAATTAGAAACAACGACGGTATCACAACACCCAGACCCGAGACAATATAGAAAAGGTATTTTTCTACATTGACCGACCGGGAATCGAACCCGGAACCTCAGAGATAGCGACACCAAGTCCGGTATGCTCGCCTCTCGGCTACGGAATAAAAAGTAAGTATTAACGTAATTTAGGATATATAAATTTTATTAAAAAAAATAAAACCGACTTCAAAACACTAAAATGCTAAAAATAATCCTAACACTTAAGTACCTAATCAGTTACTTTTGGAGTCGGTGCCAGCCGATGAGAGATTCAATGTTTTTGTTTGCACCGACTCCAAAAGTAACTGATTAGGTACTTAAGTGTTAGGATTATTTTTAGCATTTTAGTGTTTTGAAGTCGGTTTTATTTTTTTAAATAAAATTTACTTATTTCATCCATTTTTAATGATAAATCCTAATCTAACTGCTGAACACCGATTTCATCCCCTATTTTCCTACCCTTAGGGGTGATTTGTATTTTTCAAACTTTTATCATAGCATCTTTGAAGTATAAGCTATTCAATAAAACAAAAATCATCAAAATCGGCTCATATTTGTCGAAGATAGGTAACAAGAACCACAACCAAAATATTATCTGGGTATATATTTGTTGATTTTCTCAAAAAGTTCTAAATCAATTTCGATAAAATTTATATGGGACCACCTCTGAAGTATGATCTACCAAACAAAAAAGAATCATTAAAATCGATTCACAATTGGCGGAGTAATCGCGTAATATAAAAAAAAAAACATACAGTCGAATTGAGAACCTTCTCCTTTTTTGAAGTCGGTTGAAAAGCACATACAAACGGCGACGGACGCGGCTCCGGACTCTTCTTGAATTGTAAGGTCAAAAGCTGCCATTGGTCGATCCTTGGGCTGGCGGAAGTTGACTGAAGGATAGACCAATGGCAGCGCTTGACCTTACAATGTCAAGACGAGTTCGGACTCCGGAGCCGTGTCCGTCGCCATCTGTCACCGGCTTAATGATCTATCTTATAACCAGTGATCGAAGTAGTTAGATTTTTTTCTTCAAAAACTGATACCAAGAAGTTCCGGAATCCCGGAGGCATGTCCATATTAATATCAATGTTTGAGATCATTGACCCCAAATCAACCTACCTACTCCGATCACTGCTTATAACTAACTAATGGGATAAGAAATATAAGGTCACATTTTAGTAAGTTCAAATATTTTAACAGAGCATCTCATTATATTAAACAAATATGGCCCTAGCATTTTTTTTAAAGATTCAGGCTATTTTTTTAAACTAACAAAGTAATTGTGCAAGTGTAAAAACCTCAATAGTTATTTGGACCGTAAAACTAATTTCAAACTAGCATCACTTAAGATTCGAAGTAAATTTTTAAATCTTTCATTTCTTCATAAATTCGTCAATAGCAACATAAATTGCCCACAACTGCTTCAAAAACTTAATTTTACAATCTCTCACAATCTCCCACGTCTCTCCAGATACTCGAGATACTCGCTGTTTAATCCTAAGCGTTCTAAAACAAAGCTGGGTATTTTTTCCCCCATTAGTAGACTCCAAGCTGATTATAACACTGTTTGCAAGAATAAGGATGTTGATATATTTAGCCTTAGCTTACCCACATTTAAAAAGAAATTACGCCTACTAATATCTACTAACAAGTAATTTTCTAAGTAGCAGCTAATTAAGTAGCATAAGTTACATATTTTTAAGTTAAGGGACGCCTTATGCTCCCAATCCCAACTATATTTGTTTGCGCTTTTCGTGGCAACCTGTAATTAAGGCCGCACCATCCCTTGTATCACCAATCTTCTAACTTTTAGCTTTTAAGGTGTATGATCTTGTTGGTTGTCCAAATAAATAAAATAAATAAATAAAATAATAATATTTTGAAGAACACCCTGAGTACGAGAATAACCTGGCATGACTTTACTTTTCATTCCAAAATTGTTCTTAACACGGCTTCCACTCATCACCTTTCTCTTTCATTTCACTCTTTCCACACTATTCCTTCAATTCATTCATAAGTTGTGTCAAATCGCCGCGCATCGCGCAAAGCGCTGCTACACATTAAGGTTAGGATAGACTCTACACCACAAGCTACGTTATCTTACCCAAAGCTATCACACCACACATAAGTAGTGACACTGAGCCACATAATATTATTACTCCTCTTCTTCTTCTTCATCTCCCGATTGCGTCGAAAGCCATTGCTTTGACAAATAAAATAATTAGCGGGAGACATTTCCAACGAATCGGAGCAAATCTGTTTTGAGCTAGAAATAAAAAATTAAAATTCATTTACTATGTTTCTACTGACCTAAGGAATTAGACAGACGTGTGTAAGTAATGCAGTGAGCAAAACAAAAATATCGAACACGGGTATGGTAATAAATACTGCTTCATTTCGTTTCAGTGGAAATACAGGGTGTATTTCCATAATTAAACAGGCAGACATTTTGCCTAGATTTGAACTATGATGTACTCGCATTCCTATAAAAAGGGCAGTGTGGTCACCCTGGTTGGTGTAATTGCACCAATGTATAGAAAAAAAAGAAATGCTTATAACTTAGGTTTGCTGGCACTTAAGAGCCGTTACAAACGACAAATCGTATTCTCAGTCCCCGTCACCTAAGATTAGACGAGTTTCCAGCTACGTAGAACAGCTGGAAGAGATAGTAGGTAAATTGTGGTTCAGACAGCCAGAAAATTCCAGCTGAACCATCAAGTTTTTTTAGTTTTTTTCTACACGCGTGTTTCACGGAGGTTCAAATCTGGTCGAGAGCCGTCACACATCGCATCACAAGACTTTTATAAAGGTCGGTCCAAAATGTGATAGTTCCGTTTAATATCGAGAAAAATAAAATGGTTCAGCCAGCCTGTCGGAAAAGGTCAAATTCTGGCTGGCAAAACCAACATTTTATCACTTTCAAGAGAAAGCATTGCGTCACAAACGACGAAACCTTGGTAGATTGCCGTCACTTACGATTTGTTATCCACCTAGATATAATATGCGAGATCTCTGTAGGACAGGTGTCTCAGACAGCCAGAACTACATCTTCATTTGCCTTGTCTTCAATGCAATTCCAAAACCTTTTGTTGTGGGCAACACAACTCACCATGTTACATCGCAATCTTATGAGTAGTTTCACTACGCACGCACAGTAGACAAATACAAAAATCAAAATCACCATAAGTACTCACCATATAACGTTACCACCATATTTCGTTACTAATTTCATTAATGCTGAAAATACTTCGTGCGGCTCATTTCGTCTAGAGTCTAGATTTTTTAAAATATAAAACGCGGGCTTGGCATCAACATAAACTATGTACAATAGCCAGTAAGACAGCTTTATTTCACCAAAGCATCTTCTGCAACGCGTCTCGTATTTTTAACAAAATTCCAGAATCCATTCGGAGCACTGATGACCTGACATATTTTAAACGAAAACTTTACGACTTTCTAATAGAGAAATGCTACTATAAAATTTGTGATTTCATGACAGATTTAACTATTGCAATGACATTCCGATTTATTAATTAAGCCAGGTATTTTACAATGTTTATTTATTAATAACGTAAAATAGTTCTGAAATTGATCTGACATTTAATTTAATTCAATTCATGAATACCTATTAATGTATGCCCATGCGGCGGGACACAGTTGTTCTAACCTTATTATTATATTGCCACCTCTCTGTACCTGTGATTCACAATAAATAAATTTGATTTGATTTGAAATAATCACTAACTATAGTCCGTCCTTTTCAAGGGACTTGTGACATCACGTGACTCCACTGTTGATACCTATAGTGAAAGTGAAAGTTTAACTGATGTAATCGTGCAGTTAATGAACAGAGACGACTATTTAGCCACTTAAACATATGTGTTAGCCTAAAAATTTAAAGATATTTCGAACAGAGAAAAAAGTTTTTTTTTTTGTTAATTTCATTTTAATCTCCATAACTAAAAAACAATATAAATTATTTACACCTAAAATCTACAACAAAATACGTGAAATTCTATATTCTTTTTAAATCAGTAATTAGATTTGGCCTACTTGCATTGATTACGAGTTCATATGCAAAGAATGCGGGTAGGTAATCCGCGAGCAAAATCGCTCTGTACGTGACACGCTTAACGGGTGTCGCTGTGTTTTCTCTCGCGCTTCAGGGGGTATACAGTTTTTTGACAGGCGTTTTACTTTTTTTGGTATTTTACTAAATAATATCAAAAACTTTAACTACAAAAAACTCAACAAAAACAGTATCAAAAACCAAAACAGGAACTACGCGAAGCACAACGAAAACATCGCACCGCATACAAGGCAGACCTTTCGTATTGACGTCAACGCATAAGTTTTTACAAGACGACCGATCATCGAACTGATTCATCGATTTAGTGTCGATTATGTAATGTCAATCTCTATGTTAACTTTCCGTTTTACGCATCAAGCATTTGAAGGAAATCATATCAATTTATTTTTAAAATCAATAAGCTATATTATTAGTTTGCTATTTTTGCTTAGATTTCACTGGTCTGCAACGAAATCCTCCTTTGAATAAAAATTTGATAAATATGAAGAGCTTAATATGGAAAATCGATGTTTGTTTAAATTTTTTTTACTATAACATATAGAAATTTTTTAAAGTATTTTTTTTAAATTTCTCAATTACGTGTTTTTTTGTCTAACGTCGTTGCATTAACGCTGCTCTGCTCTATTCAGTTTAGATCGTCTCAGTGCTTACGAAAACAGAGTGATAGAGGCATGGAACAAATTGCCACCAGAAGTGGTGTCAGCACAAACTACTAACCAGTTTAAGAACAGATTAGATAAATATCTGGAGGAAAAGATAACTTAAACTATGACAAGGAGATGCAGGCTGTTATCAGTTGTTTCAACTGCTTGCCTGCCAATAATAATAATAATAATAGAAACTGATACATACCGGTATCTGGGTATGTCACAGAAAACGATAATTGAATTATACTGTTTGTTTCAGGCTGGCCTAATAAGTATTATTGAAATACGCAGCTTTATCAGCCTACAATTGACTGGTTATTCAATCAACGTTTTCCAAGTGGCAATTTTCCATCGTCAATGGGTAGCTGTTCTGGCGACAGATTGGTGCAATGGTGTCATGGAGCACCTGGTTTTGTACCCTTCAACGGCCAAATCACACAACATTAACTATAATAATAAGGAAATCGCAGTAAGGAACCTTAGACTTGGCACGACTTAGTCTAGATTTCATTACTTTTTAGACATAAACAAGCAGCTCCATCGAGACTTGGCTAGTTTTTTACAGAATGTTTTTGGTGGGTTTTATTATATTACTAAAACTAACAAGTCAGGTTCAAAGCACACAGAGATTAAATAACATTATTAAGGCCGGATTCGACCAAGTTGGTGTAAGTTTTAACTTGAGAGTATACCACTGCTTAATCTAGAGTAAGCTGATTTTTCATTCTACCAACTAATCTATGAAAAATATTAAAACGGGTGATTTTGACAGTGTTGAATTAAACTGAGAATAAGTAAATGTCAAAGTTGTCACTTATCAAATCCACTCCTGTCACCTCGAAACTGACATGTTGTCAACATCTAGCATTGACAGTCTATTATCCTACAAAATTAAAATGTTGTGGCATTTCAAGTCAACCTAGAAGAAATGGATTACATGGATTTTGGTAGGTTTATCAATTCGTTGATCGTTCACTCTTGAACTACAGAATAACAATACCGAGTATAGTGTATTGCTCGAAAAACGTAATTATCTGTACTAATATAAAATGTATTACCCAAACACCGTCATTGACCATGATCTTAGCTTTAGTAGTTTAAAAGTTTAATTTAAAGATAAACTTTTCCAGCTTAAATTAAATTTAGTACATAGTTAGCTATTTAAACATTCTGTGAATATTTCGACGACTCCACCTACTTCTGTTTCAAATGAAATAATATTACTATTTTCAAATTGCGCATACGAAATTGGAACTTATTTTCGTCGCCTCGATGATGAGCTGCTGTCTGTCCGTCTAAATGCCTCGTGGAACGGCACTACCAGGGTCTTTACAAGTAGGTCCGACTACCGTGTTGGTCTTCAGTCACATGGTCTTTTGCCCTGTCTTTTCCTGATGAGGATAGCCTTCTTTAGGTTATCCGCTTGATAACGTTAAAAGTTAACGATAAAAGTTGTTTCCACTCAAAATGCCCAAAGTATCATAGACATCGCCTGAGATCCAGAATTCAGATCTTTTCCAGCTACGTTATAGGGTCATAGCACTCTTCGACATTGTGATTCTTATCTGACTTCAGGTTTGCAGGAGGCATTTGCTGTTAGCATCGACCCAAGATACATAGTTGAACTCCTAAACTTTTTCAAAGTGCGATAAGGCGCCAGTCCCGAATCTTTCCGCCACCATGACTTTGGTTTTACTTCGGTTTATGGTTAGCCCCTATTTTCCTGTTAGCAAACCAGCCTGTTCCTGTGGAATTTGTGGATCCAGGAAGTAGCGTATTCGCTTGCTGACTACACAAAGGAAAGGAAAGTTGTCACAAACGTTGGTAGACCCTTTTTATGTAGTGGCAGGATGACTGATCGCGTCCAATCAGTGGGCCGTTTTGGTGTTAACCAGATTCTGTTGCAGATCTCATGTAACAGTCTTAGAGCGCCTTCTCCACGAGATAAAATAACTTCCGAAGTGATTTAATGAGCTCCAGGATGTTTTCCGTCATTTAAGTAGATATCTTAGTTGCTTGTAGTCTTTAAAAAGTATAGAAAGCTCCTGCATGGCTGGCCATGGGGTTGGGTCGAGTACGGATGGTCGCTGAAAAGTTCTTCGCAATAATGCTTCCATCTGTAACCTCACTTATCTCAGAGAGAAAGACTTCCTTAAAAAAGGCATCGAACCTAATTGGCAAACCTCAAGTTGCAAGTAGGTAACCTTAAATAACGTTATTTTGGTGTACACCTATGAAACATACGTTAATCGATAGAGAAAATAATAATTACAAACAACAAATACTCTTTGACAAAATGTCGTAAATGATATGCTTTTTTCAGAATTTTAGGGTGAACATGTAATATTTATTTTTATTTACATAATCAAATTGAAATTCTGAAAAAAGCGTATCATTATACGACATTTTATCAAGGCGTATTTGTTGTTTGTAATTATTTTCTTTTTCGATTAACGCATGTTTCATAGGTGTACACCAAAATAACGTTATTTAAGGTTACTTGGAACTTGAGGTACGCCAAGCTTCATACAAAAAAGTTCGAAGTCTTTTGCATAGTTGGGGCTTATTAGCGTGAGTTTTTATTTCTGCCTAATTTTTTAACCACATTCTTATTAAGACTCCTAGATCTCAACTGACCGTGAAAGTGTGACGTCACAAGTCTATTAGTAGTATAAGTTGAGAGCATACCCATCGTGCCTACAACGGTGGATCCGCGCTTAACAACCGGTACTGCTTCTGTGGGAGCGCTTTCTGGAACCCTTCCAGTCTGACATCAACTCCCTTTCAAGAACTGAGATCGCAGTTTAACAGTATTTCTAGCGCAGCTTTAGAAATTTTTTGTGATTATGAACATAAATATAATAATAATTATTATTAGCAAAGAAGTAAGTGAGGCAGTGTTTTCCACAACAAGATTAATTATTATTATTTTGCTGTGGAAAACAATGAAAATTAAACAATTAGTTATTGTTACATATTTTTTAAATATTTTTTCTTAAAACTAAAGTAAATGCTCAAATTGTTTGCCTTCGGCAGCTTGTAGCAGGCTTTAGATAAGTGGTGACACCTTAGACCCCAATCCTCCGGAGGGCCCGTATTCATTTTGTCTCGCCTCTTGTGCTTGCCTTAACTGGCCGACTAAGAGTGGAGTTGCAAGAGTAGAACCAGTGCTCCAGGTAAGAAATGTAAATTGTCATAACGCCGGGCCCGTTGACTGTTGCATTTAGCACTTGAGATCTTGCGCCCCGCAGACACACCTTTCTATAATCTTAGCCACTCGCATGTTGCTACCCTCACTACCTTCTGGTGGCTTTAATAGGGATAGGGCGGCCCATTTAGTGAGCGGCGAGTCACCGTCTGCCCTGATTATCGAGATAAGACATTTGATATGGCAGGTGTCCCGTTTTCTTATCAGTATCCCAGCAACCAGTCCATCAAGTTCCTTTCCATAGACCCGGTATAGTCTCCATCTAATCTGCAATTGTTCTTGCACCTAGCGGGTGCTGTGCTGTATCTTCTCAATAATGCAGGCAGAGATAGTATCCGCTAGATGTACTTATCCCAACACATTATCTTATCTTAAGGGGCCCACTTACTTTTTTTTCCAAAATAAAGTGTCAAAGTAAACTGACGATATTTTTGTAAACCACAACTCAATGAAACCTAATTTATTTTAAAAAATGTTTTTAAATTTATTTGTTTCACCAGCTATTGTTACAATAATACTTACATAATATACAGTTTTAAGTATCTAACCAAATGCACAATTAATTTAAGGTGAACACCGCATGCAAAATGTGTTATAGGTAACTAGAAACACCAATACTTTAAAGTTCTTACAGTTTTAAAAAGTACAATATTAAACAGTACCTAACTGAAACAAAGATTAATTACAAACCAAACAATTAAACGCCAATCTATTCATCAACAATGGTTTCTCGAAAATGCCTACGAAATGTAGTGAGACTTGCAGTGTGAATATCTGTGGACTTTCCATAACAATTCAGAAGTCTGCTTACCCCATGTCCCCAGACAAATGAATTTGAGCCTAATACTGTAGTGCGCATTGGCAGAGCCAAAAGTGCGATTTGGGTTCTAGGTAACCTATGAAGTGCTCTGAATCTAAATTTACTTAATAATTGTGGACAATCTAAATTATTATTAAATAATTTATATAAGAAAGTGAGATCCAATATTGTTTGACGCCTTCCCAAGGAATTGTATTTAAAATGTTTTAGTTTAGCTTTGTATGAAAACCCGTTTCTACATTGGTTGGCTGAATAGGCCCACGGATTCAGAAGAGATATCTGTGGCATCTCACAGATATCTCTTCTGAATCCGTTCCAACCTCAGAGAGTGACATGCATAGTGTGGTGTCCATACAACACTGCAATATTCAAGAATGCTCAGGACATAAGAATTGTATAGTAACCTTTTTGTTTGCAGCTTACGAAAACCCCTGCCAGTTCTAATTATAAATCCAAGCATACTGGAAGCCTTCTTTATGACAACTTCTAAGTGGGGACCAAAAGTTAATTTTACAATGTTAACAATGTTTATTATGTTGATTTGTGGTTACGATTAAAAGAACCGTTTTTTAATATTACGTCATTAAAAAAATCACTGTAAAATTTTAAAATTTGTGATCACTCATCACAGTACCTAAAATTGCGATCAAGGGTGTCAATTTTTAACTTTTTTGAATAAACGGTAACGTTAACCTATTATCGTTTAACTAAGTAACATGGAATTGTTTTCTTATGTTTTCATAAACTGGTACAACTTGGCCTCTCGCCCGGTTCCAGGTTATCGTTGAGTTTTGGGACAAGTATATAAACTTTTTAGAAGCGTGTACTTCAAAAACGGTTAGAAATTAGGAAAAAGTGTATAGAATGAGAATAAGAAACTAGCGGGTCGTAGTTTGGAGATGCACAGAAGAGTTAATATGAGTGTTCCACAGCTAGAGCAATCACGCCCGCCCTTTCCACCTATACGCTCACCATACTGCCCCACAAATTCGACGCCCTAGGCCCTAGGACGTTTGCCTAACTTTCTAAGTGGTCAAGCTGGCCTCGCTTCAAGGGAATCTATTTAATTGATTGACGAATAAAATAGTCTTGTCAAACACTTACTTGTTTATTGTTTCTTACATTAGAAGTCTCTTAAAATATTTAATCTTAATTAACGGGCATCAAAGACCACCACTGAAATCTGAGTTAAGGATTATAATGATTAGCAATAATTTTCTCGCAAGTTAGCTAGTCACCTGAAGGCGGGGGGTAAGGCGAAAGCTTTCGGATGACAAGACGCAAACAATATTGCCGGAAGATTGATGTTTAACTTCGACCCCGTCCCACCGCTCCCATATGAAGGGCATTCAATAAATTCTCGGTATTGATATGTTCATACATTTTCCAAAACTTCCAAACTTTTTTATAAATATTTTAATACTGAACGGTAAGTGTCATTCAATACCATAAAAAAAAAGTTTATTTGTTATATTGCAAACAAGGGTCATCATAATGACCGATTTTCCAATATTAATTAAATGAGAGCATCGAGCCGTTATGAAATTTTTGACCAAGCAGGGAAAAATCAAAAAACCAACCAAAGATAAAAATATTTTGTTCAAGGATTTAAAAAAAATATACCGAACTTCTCTGTGCACGTATTCGCATAGAGGGAATATATTGAAAATTAAAAATATTCACTTATCACATTCTTTTGTTTTTATACACATGCCGAGAATTTATTGAACGCCACTCGTACCTCAGGAGGTAAATGATACGCGCAAGTATCATTTACCTCCTGAGGCATACAAATTAAAAATATACAATAATAAGCTGTTGCCCGCTACTTCGTTCGCGTAGTCTTTAGTTTATTCATAAATAATATGCATGTATTATACATTAACCTTCCTCTTGAATAATTCTGTCTATTGTTTTTTTTTTGTTTCGTTTTTCTATCTGGTAGTTATTTTTGTTAAGCACGGGTAGAGGTATGAAGTTGAAATTAAGATCAAACCAGTGTTGGCATCTATCAATGCTATAAGTAATAATGACTTAAAAAGCAATATCAATTAATTTTAAAGCAATTAAACTTGCAATTGCGTGTTAGAATTAAATTATTTGGCATAGTCTAGATGTAAATAATAATTGCTGTTTGCAATTCGGTATGTAAAGTAAAATATAACCTAGGCTAATTCCAAAGGGGGTGTAATTGAGTGGAAATATTTGTATGGGTAAATACATTTTTTGTAATCTATGGACTTGACAATACTCACTAACAAAAATAAATAAATATCTGTTTCAGCATTTGTCAACTTGCATCCCTTTAGAGTGTCAAATGGGTGATGAAAGAATGTATGTAAAATCTTCACCCAGCCCAAATGGCTTAGGATAGAAAGTTGAAAAGACTTCGAACTTTTTTTTTGTATAGAGCCTGGCATACCTAAAGTTGCAAGTACCTAAACGACGTATTTTCGTGAACACCTATGAAACATACAGCAATCGACAGAGAAAATAATTACAAACAACAAATATTATCTATAGGCCAATGTAATATTTATTTTCTAAAATATTGGCAACACTACTTTCTCTGTGGTAGGCCATCTTGTCTGTGCTCATGTGCTGTACGTTTTTTCAATGTGAAGCTCAATAAAACTACAGTTGAAATATCTTTTGTTTTACTTAAATTAACAAAAAATACTCTTGGATAAAATGTAGTAAATGATATACTTTCTTCAGAATTTCAATTTGAATATGTAAAATTAAATTTAATATTTTCTTCTTTTAGGTAGCAATCAGGAAGAAAATGATTAGGTACAAAACATTAATACTTCTTGTCGTAAATTCTCTTGTAGTATTAGACCTACTTTCCAAAAAAAACGTAATTTTTTGCCATTTTTGAATAAATGAAGTCTTATTGGTGTGGTATCAACTTTTTGACTTTATAAATGGTTTAAGAATTTACTTGTTATAAATAAATACCTCAGTGCCTAAAGACGAAAGCCTACTAGTGGGAAGTATAGAACTGAAACGTGGCCTCTCACTATGGGCCTCATAAGAAAGCTCAAGAGATCGAATCAGAAATGAGGAGATACGTAAACGAACAAAAGTCGCAGACATGACTGAAGTGGCAGGGCAGGGCACGTATAGCAGGTATAACTGACAGCCGATAGGAAAGAAAGGATCTAGAATGGAAACCACATACCAGCAGAAAGTCCATCCACAAGGTGTACAAATGACCTGGTAAATGTTGCAGGAAGTCGCTGGATGCAGGCCGCCTCCAACCGGCAAATCTAAAAGTCACTGGGGGAGGCCTATGTTCAGCAGTGGACATTATATGGCTGAAATGATGATGATGATGAAATAAATAGATGTCCAAACACTCTAAACATCTTTCCTTTTTTTTATTTGGTAAAAATAATTACCCAGTTACTTAAGTCACCGATACCTTCTCAAAAAATACCAAACAGTAAAGCGGTGCAATCAAAGCTCATATCTATAAATGTATTACCTTTAAGGACATATGGAAACTATCTCCAAATCCAAAGTCAATATCTTCATACAGAGTTTCTAATCGAAGACACTGCCTATGATCGCTGAGGCACCATATTATATAACAAACCACACACTACTTAAAGACCTATACATACCTATCGTCGAGGAAAACACCCAGAAAACCGTCGAAAGATATAAAAAAAGTATAGACAGTCACCCTAATGAGCTAGCTCAAAACCTTATGTCAGAGTCTCTAATTGCTAGGAGACCTAAACGGAGAATACTACAAGACCTAATATAATAGAAAGCAAGTCATGAAAGCAAAAAAAAGGAATAGATAGAAGGATGCGTCGCTGGACACATGCCTTGCAAGACATATTTAACGCAACAGCCACAAAAATTGCCGAATGTTCAAAAGAGAGATATATTGCAATCTACAAGAAGACAAAAAAAACTGGCCAAGTGCGAGTCAGACTCGCGCACCGAGGGTTCCGTACAAACCTGTAGGTATATAAGTAAAAGTTAACCCATCACGACAATCGAGTCATAGTTATGGTATATTTATTGCAAAATGAAATCCATAACATTACGAAAAAATATTTTTTGCCTCTCTAGCCTAGAGCGTTAGTTTGTATGGAGAAATGGAAAAACATATAACGATTTCAATGTTTACCTCATAGAAGAAGTTGCTGGTAATAATAAATACATTCACCTCCTTAAATTTGGCGAGTGTTCAAAACTACACCCTGTATAAAAAAAAACACTCACATAAAGAGTTGCATTTAAAAAAAAATACATATTTAATGTTGTTAGCGCCTTTTTGAATATCAGTTTTCATTGTACATTTTTAAACTCAAAAACTCAACTCAAAATATTTATTTGCGTTATTAGTTTATTTATTTGGGTTACACATTACCTGGGTCTTAATAAATGTTGAATTGGGTCAGATACCAAAATATGCTTAAAAGTAGCGTACAAATATTATTTTATGATAGTTATTGTTTATAACATCATTACAGTACATATTATGTACCCAGGTAGTTGAAGAACTTAATTATTTTTATTAAACTATTAAACTGTTGGTTAAAACTAACATTAGCAGAAACACAACCATAATTTTAAGTAAGCACAATTGCTTAGCAATTTTATGTCAACAGAAAAGATAGTTATTTATGTCACACTAGTCTCGTCGACTTCCTCATAAAAAGAAGCATGCCTTTAAGCACATATTTACGACTCATGTATGATAAAATTTGCGTTTTAAGTTGACATAAGACCACACATTTAATACTTTTTGTCTGCCAATCTACTCTAGAATGACCCAGTCCTACCAAAAGATTTAATTTTGTATCAGTTTGAGCAATTTTGTTTTCCAAATTTCGATACATAATATAATTATAGCATTCAAAGAAATGTACAATCAGGCAAGAGTTTGTAGTTTTGTGAAATGTCTTATCAATTAAATAACCACCTGAAAAAATAACTTTTGTTATGGCATAATAGAATTAGACTTCGCGAAAATGTCTTTCGATAATGAGTATGTCGTCGGCATATTGTGTAATTCGTCATTAAACAAATGGCATCGTCCGTTTACAAACGGTCGCTGTTTTGTAAAACGCCTAAGGCAAATTGTAAAATGCCCCGTCAGTTTTTATCCATGAGAACTTACTGTCGATTCGAGTGCCGTTTACAATATGCTGCGGCCAATTGTAGTTACTAGTTCTTTATTCTACCACCAGAAGCGCTACTAGTCATAACAACTAATACGGCGTCAAGTAGGGAAGCATTTTAAAAAATAAAAGTGAAAATACTGAAGAAGCAAGTGTTTTTATGAAGTTTATCTAAGAGGTTTTAATAAAATTTCCGAATCTAAAAAAGTGACAATGCCGTGGACAAGAGAAAAAGTATTTGAGGTTATCTTGCACATAAAAATACTAAAGTGGCAATGGAAATTAGAGTTCCATGGACTAATACATATTATTGATACAAAATTAAAAAATAATTTTGTTCGCAATATACCTGTGCACTTTAAATAATCACGAAAATTCAAAATATTGAAATAAAAATGCATGTTGCTTGAAGTGCTATTTTAATAAAATAAAATGTTAATTGCTGTTTAAAACGAATGACTGAATAACATAATTGTTAACTATCAATTCTATATAATAATTAAATTTTGATACATATGTTTTAAACTAGTTTTTATTTATGTTTCTTTTTGTTAGTGATAAAAATAAAAGTAGAATTTAATAGTATTTCCCTCTTAATTAAGTACCTACTTTGTTCCATGAATATAATTAAATTATAGACTATAGTCTTAAATCATGGTTAACCTAACTCATCGAGCATATATCCAATAGAGTAGAAAAGTCATTAACTTTGTTCGACAAGAATTCCGCCAAAATTCATATGGCGGCTACTGCGCTCCAATTGGCCGACGCATGATCATGCATCAAACTAGAGTTGGGCGAGAAAATTTTACTATCGATATCGATACTAACCGGGCCAATGCTTAATAAACACTGATGAATGTAAGTTGTTACTGTAATTTTTTTATGGTTCGGAAAAAAGGATAGGATAATTAATTAATACATTTTTGATCAACAATGGTACATTTTAAATAAGACTTGCACTTGTACTTTTAGCTTTCGACAAAAATATCATAAGAGTCTTAATAAGTTTGACTTTATTGTCTGTCGCTGTGTGTCTGTAGCCGGTATATAAATCTAACCGGTAAGTAAGATAACAATGTTTCTGATGAATAAACCTACATTTTAAAACAAAGATATATTGTGTAGGAAATTTCCTTATTATTTTTAAATTAACATTTTATTATTTTGACGTTAGTCCCATTGTATTTTTTTTTTGTTTGAAAAGTAAAATCACTCCCTAATAGATAGATTACTATGAAAATAGGATTGATAGAATCGTAACAGATTTTTTTTCCTATAACTAAAATATAAGTAAAGTCAAAAGTCAAGTCAAAAGTCAAAAATCATTTATTCAGTTTAGGGCAGAAAACTGCCACTTATGAACGTCAATAATAACATTATTGGCCCATATGGGGCAGAACATGTCTCCTTATTTTTTGGGCCCTACTAGCGCTTCGAGACAAGACACAGACAATCTGGCAAGTGCTGAGAAGAAACGCCGGAACAAACTCAGTCACCACTAGCTGCCACAAAAAAAAAGTAAAAGAAAATAATGTATACCTGTGCGAGCAGGGCAGTATTTAATTCCAGACATTTTTGTCATTTAAATAGTCATTAACAGTATAATAACCCTTTTTCATCAAAATAATCTTAACATGCGATTTAAACTCAAACATGGGTAGTTCAACAATAGACTGTGAATACATTTCCCCTTGAACGAATTACTCACTTTATGCAGTCTGAAATTTGAAACAGCAAGTTTATCTTTATTCCGGGTATTAAAATTATGTTTGTCACTTTTCTTAGGGAAAAGATGCAGGTTTTTGCGAATGTACATAATATTTTCATAAATGAATTGAGAGGCCACTGTAAGTATATTAATTTCCTTAAACAGTTCTTTTAATGAGTCTCGTGGTCGAAGGTTGTAAATTGCCCGTACAGCTCTCTTTTGTAGTACAAAGATAGATTCAATATCGGCTGCTGAGCCCCATAACAATATTCCGTATGACATTATACTATGAAAGTAGCTAAAATACACTAATCTTGCCGTTCCAACATCAGTCAATTGTCTTATCTTTCCCACAGCATAAGCAGCTGAACTAAGTCTTCCTGACAGAGTCTCAATATGAGCACCCCATTGCAGACGGGAATCTAAAGTTATTCCCAAAAAGGTAGTGGAATTACTAGTATCCAGTCGTTCATCTTTTACAATGATATTTGTTGAGACCTGCCTTACATTTGGCATTGTAAATTTTATGCATTTCGTTTTGCTTGCATTGAGCAAAAGATTGTTGGTACTAAACCAATGCAGAACCCGCGAGAGTGCATTATTTACATCGTCAAAAGATTCTTGACCTCTTTTAATTTTAAAGATCAGTGATGTATCATCTGCAAATAATACCACCTCACATAGGTCGGTTGCAAAGTAAGGAAGGTCATTTATATAAATTAGAAATAGCAGGGGTCCTAATATTGATCCCTGCGGTACACCCATGGTAAGAGGTGACCCTGAAGATTCAGTTCCATTTATACATACTTTTTGAGTTCTGCCTGTGAGATAAGAGTTTAATAAACCTAAGGACTCTTTTGAAACCCCATAATGTCTCAATTTTTTTAGTAAAGTTTGATGATCTACCTACACAATCAAAGGCCTTAGAAAGATCACAGAAGATACCTAAGGCATCTTGCTTACTCTCCCATGCATCGAATACATGTTTTGGGAGTGCAACTCCAGCATCGGTAGTATTTCTACCGTTTGTGAAACCGTATTGTTTATCATGTAGTAACTTATTTAGGACAAAGTGAGATAAAAGTTGATTAAACAATATTTTTTCAAAAATTTTACTAAGTACGGATAAGATAGATATTGGTCGAAAATTGGAGGGATCAGTTTTCTTACCCGATTTAAATAAAGGAATAATTTTTATTTGCTAAATTTCATTAAATATACACGATGAAAACGTATTGTAAAGGTTTAAAGTGTAATAGAATCTGCATTTCTATACCACTTTAAGGTTTTGCAATATCTTTTAAATTTACGAAATTATTGTCTGGACACACTTAACGTATACCAGTCGGCAGATTGGAAAATTCGAAATCCATGATTTAGGTAAATTGTTTTGGCAAAAATGTCTTACGATACTTCCGAAGTGATACTTCCGATAGGTATCGATGTAATTAGTTCGATTCTATTAGAGCAACACTATTATGAAAGAAAGAGACGACCTTATCGGCCGTGCACCTAGGTGAAAGCAAGATGCATAAATACGCGTCACTTGGCGCCTATTTCATGACCAGTTTAGCTTGACCCATTGCAAAATGGATGTGAATTTAAAAATTATATTATTATTGTTACTAACCCATAAAATGTGATTCCGTCTGTTTTAAAGTTTGATGTCTTGTTGTTTTTTTCACACCATCGAATAGAAAAGCTTGCCATAGTAAAAGTATTTCCATAATAATAGAATTTCTTTTGGATAAAAAGAGACATACACACAGGTCTATTGTTGGTCACCTACTGTCACTTCTACTGTTTTCGTACGTGCAAGGTCGATAGATAAGGTGTGAGTA
This sequence comes from Anania hortulata, assembly GCA_963576865.1. Taxonomy (NCBI): domain Eukaryota; kingdom Metazoa; phylum Arthropoda; class Insecta; order Lepidoptera; family Crambidae; genus Anania; species Anania hortulata. The sequence continues at coordinate 9,382,018 of OY756389.1, forward strand.
AGTGAAAAATCACTAACTATAGCTTGGCCATAAGGCCGCAAACTGGACGGCCGCGGGTGCGGGCGCGGGGGCGACTGCGGCGCGGGCGGCGAGGCGGGCAATTTGGTCCGTTCTCGACGCCAGCGGTCAGTTCGCTTCGTTTATCGCGGTGAAGAGACGTACCGAACAAATAAAAATGTCGATACGGCGGCGTCATGAATATTTTCAAAGTTCATTTATACAATACGATTTATTATGGGCAAAAGAAGTAAATCCTTACTTTAAACAAAGGAAGCAAAGAGGCGAGTTTCATCTAAACTACGAAGACCAATTAAATTAAATTATTCATGTTAATTTTGTATGTACCTACTTTCCTTTTATCAGTAATTACCTATCCTTACTATTCCACTAACTCCAAAATAGTTTTAAGGATTAAACTTAGGTACATGTAGAAAGTGTCAAATTAGTAATAATCATACCTTGTAGAAATATCTACTTACTAGAATAAGAATAAAATAATAAAAGCTATTTACCATCAACATTTAATTCGTTTTTTATTTCCTTCCATAATTGATTAATTATTCGCCGATTCTTGTGGTTGATATTTTTGCTGTTCCATATAGGTAGTCTTTCCAAAACTGCTGAAATAATTTCTTCCAACGACATTTTAGATTGTTTGAGATCGGTGGGACAAGACAACACTATAACCACTCGATCGCGCATTCGCCGCTCGACTGGCGCGTGCCGCTTGTTGCCCGCCGCCCGCGCCGCGGCCCTCCAGAACGGTTAATACAAACTTAAGCATAAATATCAAATCGCGCGAGCCGCGCGATGCACCGCGGTCGCCCCCGCGGCCGTCCAGTTTGCGGCCTTACTGCTGCGCACTCTCTGAGGTATGCGCGCGGCGAGACGGGGGGACGCCCTCTGTCAGTCCGCCGTCAACGCTCGTGGCGGCAGGTAGTGTCATTTGTATCGGACCGTCAATGTCAGACGTACATGAGATAAAAATTTAAAGATGGGTCGTGCGTTATCTCGTGATGTAAAAACCATAATTTTTAAAGTGGCTGAATATTTTAAGAAAAGAAAAGCAGACAGAGAAAGCTTTGAATTCAAAAGTGATGCAAATATTGCCAAAATCGTTGCGGAGGCTACGGGGTACTCCAAAAGAACCGTGCATAGTGTAATTTCTGCGGGTTATTTATCAATTGAAAATTCAAGCCGATTAAAGTTTCAATCGCCGAAAAAACCAAAAGTTATAAAGAAAAAACATGCTGTGGATGATTTTGACCTTGAAGTTATCAGAAGAAAAATTCATCAGTTTTACGATGTCGAAAAAAAAACCAAGTGTCCGAAAGTTACTATCAAGTTTAAGGCAGGATGGCATATTGAATTGTGGACGGGAATATTTAAGACAGCTTTTACACAAAATGAGCTACCGTTACAAAAAATGCAAATCGAAGTGACTACTCCTTATAGAGCAACCTAATATTAGTGGCGGAAAAAATATCTTACACAAATCAGAAATTACAGAACGCAAAACAGCAACATATATTTTCTTGATGAAACATACATCAACGCCAGTCACCATGCCAGTAAATGTTGGCAACCATCGTCAGAATCCGGAATTTATGCTGATATTGGGAAAGGACAGCGATTGGTAATTTTCCACGCTGGGTGTCGAAATGGATGACGTATTGACTATATTCAAATCAGATGCAAAAACTGGCGACTATCATGGAGATATGAACGGGCCTATTTTTTATAAGTAGGTAGATGAAATGTTAAAAGTTGCTGCCGAATTCTGTTGTTGTAATGGACAACGCGTCTTACCATAGCGTTCAGGTTGAGAAGAAGCCAACTATGTCAAGCCTCAAAAGAGAAATGCAAGACTGGTTGCTACGCCACAATGTAGAATTTTCAAGAACCATGACAAAGGCTGAACTGCTACTTCTCATCACAAGTACACAAAAAGAACCCGTGTATAGAATTGACGAACTCCTGAAAGCCCGTGGACACACTGTTCTGCGTTTACCTCCGTACCATCCAGATTTAAATCCAATCGAGTTGGTCTGGGCTGATATTAAAAACAACATAGCCCAAAACTATATTAATTCTTCTCTAGACGAAAAGATAATCATATTTGATAAATTGTTTTCGGAATTCACGGCAGAAAAATGGCAGAGATGCGATGCTCATGTCCAAAAAAATGAAAATGATTACTGGAATCGCGATAGTAGGTTCGATAATATTATCGATTCATTCATTATAAATTTGCAAGACTCTGATTCAAGTTCCAATGGCGATATGGACGATGAAGATGATGACGAAATGGAAGATAAAGTTGAAACACAATCTATGTCAGAATAACTTTACTACTTATACTATTTCTAGAGGTTTGTAATTATAGTAAATTTTCAATAAAACAAATTCTGATTTGAATTATAAGTTTAGTTCATATTCATCAACTGCCTAGGTATTTTAATAAACATTGAATCGAGTATACGTAAATTACATTTTTATCAACTAATAAGATAATACAACTAATACATTTTTATCAACTAAAGAGCCTCCGACCACCGTTCCGCCACAAGTCTTGCCTTACACGTAAACTGATATCGTAAGATTTGCCCGACGTGTATTGATCTCATGTGAACTCATGCTCTTTTTTCCCCAGCTTCCACCTCGCCGCGCATACCTCAGAGAGTGCGCAGCAGTTATGGCCAAGCTATAGTTTCGGAGATAGATGGCCAGTTATTACTACTCTATTGGATATGTACTAGATGTCTAACTTAACGAGTTTTTATCTAACTTGACGAAACGAATACGATTAAAAGCATCATCAATTTGCCTAGGCTTAAAACAGCGAGCGTTTGCAAACGGACGACGCCATTTGTATAATGACGAATCATACAATAAGCCGACGACATTACTCATCACAAATACAGAGCAACATTAGCGCCTCTACCGGTGGGTAATGTAACGATTTTACGATATGATAACTAATTTTTGACTATGTCATGAAGTATTCGTGCGTTTAGCTGTTTATATCGTCAAACGCCAAGTATTCATTGATCTGGTCAGACCACATCATGATGTAGGCAGCGTGTTCTGTTCTATATCATGAAATACCACCATTTTATGAAATAATGACCTAAGGAGTGCAATCTTGCAGCAAGATCTTCAATCTCGATATTTGCAAGATTTAAGAGGTCCAATCTCGCAATATCTTGGTTTTTGCGAGATCTTGCAAAACTACGATTTTTTTTCATTATTATAAGTATTCTATCGGAACTTAGTAAAGTTATTGTTTTAGGAAGAAAAAATGGCGGTTTTTTTTGTGCTAAATAGCCCAGCAGCAGAAAAGGCCCCTTATACCTCTACGCTTGTTGGCTTGCCACCACTGATGATAGGCATTAATATACTGACTGCAGGTGCTGCCCTTCCATTCTTCCAGTGGACTATAAGGCTCTTTATTTTCCGATTGATATATATATATATATATTTATATATAATATCTACTAGAAGTTTAGGGTTATTGGATTTTTGCCTTTACTTGTGATATAAGCATTGCTTCTTTCCTAATTTCATGATTCTAGGTCAATGGGACCCTACCCTATTAATTTTGATTTCCTTGAGTGTTGAAATATACATTTTTTGCGGCTTAAACGGCATTATCTATTTTTTACGCTAACTTAGAAGTTACATTTTTTTACAGCTTCAAGACCTAGAATACATGGGGCATACTAAAAGTTTTGCACTTCTAGCTAATCGGAACTATTTGAATTTCGAATGTTATATGTTTTTAAACGTTGCAACCTTCTTAGTAATAAAAAAAAAAACAATTGGCGGGAAATGATTTGTCAATTGTTTTATAACACACATCAAAGTTCTACGTACGCAACGATTTTAAAAGTTCTTTCTCTCCGCAAGACAGCGCCGCTCGTCTTCAAAATGCTTTGAAGCACCTTGTTTGAGCACCGTGAGGCGATGGTTTGCTGAATTTGAGAGGGGTCGAGTTTCTTTACATGACGAATTTCGTGAAGGGCGACCTTCAACTGCCGTCAACGAAAATAATGTGGCTACTGTTTAGCGGCTAATTGAAGAAAACCCGCGGATTACCTATGAGACAATTCGAGGACTATTGGGGATTGGTATGAGCCAAATTCAGATTTTTTTTTACGAAGAATTGAAAGTTCGGAAACTTTGCTGTCGTTGGATCCCTCATAAACTGACAGCGGAGCAGAAGCAGGCTCGCGTGGAATGGTGCTCACAGATGCTACTGAAGTACGACCACGGACATTCTAATGCTGTTTATGACATTGTCACAGGAGACGAAACGTGGATTTATTGTTTTGAACCCGAAAAAAAACAGCAATCTTGTGAATGGGTGATTGAAAATGAGAACAGGCCAACAAAAGTGAGGCAGGCGAGAAACGTTGGTAAAAAATGATCGCATTTTTTTTCTCAGCTACGGGTCCCATCTGTACAATTCCACTTGAAGATCAAAAGAGTGTTAATGCCGAGTGGTATTCTACTATTTGTTTAACCAGGGTGTTAGAAAAAGTTCGCGAAATACGACCCAAAAGCCGCGTTCTCCTACATCATGACAACGAATATTTTCCCCAAAATCAAAGATTTTATGAGAGGTTTTACTTTTACCAACTCCAAAGAGGCAGTGATAGCGTTCAATCCGCACGTAGAAAACATGCCTTCAGATCTGTGGTCCTCCTGTTTTTAAAAATGGTTCGATCGCATGAAATAATGTTTAAAATGTAAAGGAGAGTATTTTGAAAAGCAATAAACATAATATTTTGGTTATAACATGTTGTTTTTTTAAGTTACGCAAATTTATAGTGTGACCTACGTATATCGTTTTAATTTCAACTCGATACCTCCACGCATTCCCGAGATAAAGTTTTTGAGATACAGTTTTTAGAGTTTACAAAACATTCTTTTTTAAAAAGGATACATCTCTTTGTTCTTTTCTTGTACATAATCCGATAACCACATTCTCTGCACCTAATGGGGTCTCTGGGTTTAATTTCATTTTCTCTATGGCATTCTGAAAGAAATAAAACAAATGTAAATTAATTTTGGTAGGCTGGTTTAAAAATTCAATAACAAAAGGTTATGCAATTATTAAGTGGTGTCGATTCTAAGTTCTTGACATATCTGGATGTCTATCTCTACACTAGAATTAAAGCTAGAAATCTCCAACTCCAAAGTACTACTGCAATCACACTATCAAATCATAAATTTTTAGGTTAAACATTTTTAAATTTTACAGTTCATCTTTTAACAATTACTCTGAAGAGAAAGAGATGTAAGCACAAGAGTTATGAACTTATGAGATTATGTAGTAATAGTGTCTAAAATTAATTAAATTAATGATCAAGTGTGAATGGCATCTAGAATTACATATTTTTAGTTAAATTGAATAGTCTCCCTGATTCTACAGCAAAGGCATAACTTTAATAAATAATACATCACTATACATGTCTATACAATTAATAAATTAAAACCTTAAGATTAAAAAAAAACAGCAAGCATATTAAAGTAGGTAAAACATCACCTACAGTGATTAGGGATTTATAATAAAACAAATTAAAAATAAACAATGAGGAAGAAGTGACTGGAAGAGCAAACTTAACCTGGAAAAGATTCTGGTCGTTGAAAGAAATTCTGAAAGGGGAACTACAGCTTATACATGAAAAAAGTGGTGATGGACACTTGTCCTCTTACCTTGCCTACTATATAGCTGCCAAACATGGGTCTACACAAAAAAGTGAAATCTCAAATACAAAGAACCCAGAGAGCAATGGAAAGATAATAATATAATAATAATAAAAGCCTTTATATGTCTGAATATTTGTGTACAATTCTTCATACTAACTTAAAACTAGTCTTGCCTCGACAACCCTGTCTGTGTGTCTCTTTTGACAAAGGCCTCCTCCAACTGTGACCACTTATCTCTATTACCAGCCACTCTTGTCCACTGGCTACCTGCTACAACCTTTATCTCATCAACCCATCTTCTGGATAGCCTGCCTCGTTTCCGTTCTTTATTATTTGTAAACCAGTACATGATGGTTTTAGACCATTTTTCTTTGCCTCTGATGGTGTGCCCTGTCCATTTCCATTTAAGTTTTCTGATGGTTGCTGTAATATCTTTAGTTTTGGTATGTTTCTTTTTAGTTACAGTTCTCACTCTATCTGACAATATTTTTCCCATCATACTCCTTTCCCTGGCGTTTTGGCAAATTGCAAGTTTCCTATTGTGGGCTTTAGTGACTGCCCAGGTTTGGCAACCATATGTAAGTACGGGTACAATGCAGGTATCGAACAGTTTCCGCTTGATGGTCATGCTCATTTCTCGGTTTTTCATAAACTCTTTTAAACTCCAAAATTGTTTCCATGCGTTTCCTATGCGTCTGTTGATTTCTTTCGACATTGAATCTATGGGTGAGATTATTTGACCTAGGTAGATGTACTCATTTTCATAGTCAATTATGTTGTTGTTGATGACTAAACCTACTTTACGGCTTTCTCTGTCTAGGACAGTAAGCATTGTCAGTAGTCCTTCTTTCGAAGGCGAGAAGATTATCAAATTATCTGCGAATCTCAGATGCGACAGACTCTCACCGTTGATAGACAATCCACAGTTCTCCCAATTCAAGAGGCGAAAAACCTCTTCCAGGACAGCTGTGAAAAGTTTTGGAGAGACGGGGTCGCCCTGGCGTACACCTCTCTCTATTTATATTTCTTCGCCTTCCTTTTCATTAGTTAGAATGTAATCTATCTCATTTTTATAGCAACCATCTGGGGATGTCCATGTCCATCTATTGTTCATGCGTTTTTTGTATAAACTGTTGAGTACTTTCAAGTTGATTTCGTATGCCAGTTGTATAAGCTTCTCCCCATTTCTCGTTCTTTTCCCTGAACAATATGGACCCAATATCATTTCCTCTCCTTCTTCTCTGCTTCCTGTTCTTGCATTGAAATCGCCCATCACTATTAGATTGCAATGTGTATGAAGTTTTATTGCTTCGGTTAGCATAGAGTAAAAGGAGTCTGTAGCGACATCTATCTCGCTACATATAAAACTGACGTATCCTACATCGCGATATTAAAGTTATTGGAGCGATTGAACCATATTTACAAGAACCAGACAAACAACCGTCGGGCAGTAGCCCACCAGACACAACACCCGTCTGGTCGGAGGAACCTCCCTTTTCAATGGGGGATGAGGAACTTAACACCCCGTTCCTCTCACCCCCAAAAACTGGTGACCCCGACGTGATACGTCATCGTGACGTCATCATCACTTCCTCAAGCTTTCGAGCATCGAGTCATACAGCCAGCCAGAGCATCCACGGCTACTTCGGGTATCCTGACCACCAGCATGCAGCGGACGCGGCATTCCTGGTCATCACCCACAGCCTTCTCAGCGACCTTGGCACAGCACACTGCACTTCGGCCGGTCAGCAAGCAGAGACGCACTTCTCTCCTGGTCGACGCAGTAGCCAGCCACTACGCAGCACTGCACCACTCCGACTGGAGCATTTGCAGCATCACCCCGACTCACTGGGGCATCACCGCAGACAGTTCCGACTCACCGTGAACTATGCGGCATCTGATTCCGACTCACTGGAACATTCCACTGGCCCTGCAAGCATCACAAGATGAATGGACGACTCAACCTGCTATCGACCTCCGGTCTCGGAGGGGAGTGATGTAGCGACATCTATCTCGCTACATATAAAACTGACGTATCCTACATCGCGATATTAAAGTTATCGGAGCGATTGAACCATATATACAAGAACCAGACAAACAACCGTTGGGCAATAGCCCACCAGACACAACACCTGTCTGGTCAGAGGATCCTCCCTATTCAATGGGAGATGAGGAACTTTACACCCTGTTCCTCTCACCCCCAAAAGTCGATTTTAGCATTACTGGACTGTTCAGTTGGAGAGTAGATTTGCACAATGGACCATATTTCGTTTTTGGTTTTCGTTGGTTTAATTGACCATATTCCGCCCAAAAACGAAATAACTATATTAAGTATTACAATCCGCTCGGATACCCCTATAAATTCGTCAATAAATTGTCTTAGCTCTTTGTTGATTAGGAATCCTGTTCCATATTAGCCTGGTGTATCTCCATTAGAGTATAGAATAAAGTTGCCGTGATCTTCTATGTTTTCGCCTAGGCGTCGAACTTCGCTTAACCCCACTATCGACCAGTTGATGTTTTCTAATGCCATAATCAGTTCTGTCAGTTTATCAGACGTAATTGAGTATGTTGGGTCTTTTAGTTTCATTTGCTGTCGTTTGGGACGAGTGTGTTGGATTATTAGCTGTGTGAATTTTCTTCTGCGTTGATGGGTTAGGCGACCCTAAACCCTCCCTTTTCCTTTGTTCTCGGTTTTTATTCCAATGGATAATGGATGGATAAAAAAACCAATGTTTTTTACTACTATTTTGTCATATTTTAGAAAGGCTATGTTTCCTTTCGTTTTTTCCTCTTCGACCTGCCAATGTAGTTGTTTCCGTTTTTCAAGGACCTCCTTAGAAAAGTCTTCCTTAACGTATATACCTGTTGGTAGCTTAGACTTATTTTTTAGTATCATATGTTTTTTCCATATAGTCGTAATGGAGACAACAACTGGGCGGTTTTTGTTGTTGGTCCGCAGTCCAATCCTGTATACATTGCTAATTTCGTGGCTATCTAAGTATGTTCCCGTTTCTATTATGGTTTCCTTGATGAAGTCTACCAGCTCAGTTTCTGATTTTCCTGTTTCTTTAATACCGAAAAAGACTAAATTATTCTTTCGCTTTTCTTTTTCTATGATGTTAAGTTTCTGTTCTAGTTCAGATATTCGGATTTTAAGGGTAATATTTTCTTCCGTTATTATTTTCATTTGCTCATCTAGCACTTCCATGACGTTTTTAGTTATAAGCACGGTTTGTTGGTGTAGCTTATCATCCAGTTTTGATAATAATAGCTCCATCTGTTTTTCCATTTTGTTTCTTCCTTATTTTGCTATTACAATACTGTCTTCGTAAACTATACTTGATAACGTTGTTGATAACGCTATTTTTTCGTTATTTTAGTAAGCTGTCCTAGTAAATGGTGCTTCCGTACTATCTTCGTAAATGCACCCTCCTGGTGGTTAGAGACATTTTTCTAAACCACCCGTTTAGAAAAATGTTTCTAACCTTTAAGTTTATAGGTGTCTGTGTTTTCGATTCTCAACTCACAAATTGTTTTCACGATTTAATATCACAGAACACAGCTTGCGTTATCTGCTACGAATTTTTTGCGTTAATGCAACTTTTCTTAAAATAAATTCGCATTATAATTAAATACGAGAAAGCTAATTTCTATGTGTTTCGTTGTCAAACGCCGGAACCGGAACCAACAACACAAATTACAAATAAAGAGAATACACAAAATAAGAAGTGAAAAAATCAGACAGAAGACAAAAATTACAGATGCTCTTACACAGGCTCTATGATTGAATTGGCGATGGGCTGGCCACATATCACGCTACACTGACAAAAGGTACAAAGGTCAAAACTACAAAATGGAAGGGTCCATCGGGAAAAAGGAGTGTTGGCCGACCAAAAAGACAATGGGCCGATGACCTGACTCAAGTAGCCGGAACAAAGTGGATGACTCTGGGAAATGCTAGAGCGGCATGGATGGAGCTCGAGGAGGCCTTTACCTAATGGGTTAAAATCTTAGAAACAGAACTAACCATACTAAAACTCCTAGTTTAAAGGTTTAAAGCAACTTACTAACCAACTACTAACAACATTTGAAATATAACTATCCAAGATTAAAGAAATAAATGGCTATATTATTATAATAATAAAACAAATGATGCAAAAAGACAAAATTAATAAAATGATACAACATTTCTTGGTAAGTATAAGTATGAATTGCATTTTAAACATTAATTTTAAACAAATATGTTTAACATTGAATAGACCTGGGCCCTTATTATAGTTTTAACTCGGCGACATTGACCCAGACGCAATAGAAGTTTTATTGTTATCACGGCTATAGCCGTTTAGTGTTGCGGAAAAGGATAAAGCAGGCCGGCTTTTGAACTGCCTTGCTTTTTCTTACTCATGCTCTGCTGCTTCTAGTAAGGAGCCAAGACATTGTTTTTGGTTATGCATGAGCGTAGTAACAAAAGTTTGGACATGGTGCTTAAAAGGCTACTCACGGCACTGCTCTAAGTTACTTACCTCCACAAACATAAATCATAGGCACTTTCGTGACAGATTGTTCTTTTGCATTTGCATCTGCCATGATAAAAAAGATCGAGGACCTTTTTATTTACGTCACTAACATCAATTGATTTTGAAACTTTTAGCTTATGACTTTTTTTTTCTTTTATGTAAGATGATTGTCATTGACCGTAAAATTTGTCACAGACTATTTAAGATAACAGAGATATTTCGGTCAATATCAAATTATCGATTAATTTTTTCATCGATGATAGTTAATCGATACATTAATCGCTGCTTAAAAGAATCGATTAACCGAGTGACCTGTCAAAAAATGCCTATTCTTAAATAATTAAGGTTTCCGAAAATTTAATCTCTGTACAATAAAACAACAGTGGTTATAAATGGCGAAATTTATGAATACAGAACTTCGGAACAAGATATAAACTTTGTTTAGCTCCAGACATCTGTTTCACACTATCTTCTGTCTGTCATATAGAATTTACATGAACATATCGATCCAGCACGCATAGATAGTTTCATGAACTTTTTAATTATCAAATATCATTAAAATATACTTTTATAAAAATTTATGTTTTTTACACATACATTTTATTAAATTTATTGACTTGACGCTTGACACAGCTTGACAGATATCAATGTAACAAATAATTTAAAATACCTTTGGAAAGTTAATACAAATGAGTACCTATGTACCATTTAACAAAAGATTATGTAATATTCATTAAATACTCTTTTAATAAACCTCTCATATTTTGGTGATAAGGCGTTGCGCAGACGAAGGGGTGGGGCGGGCTGGATAATTTTACCTCGATTAATAGAATAAAGGGAATCGTGTACAACTGTCAACTAGGGATGGGATTCTATCCGGGTAAATACCTAGAATGGGAAAATACTCGGGAATATTCTCAATTATTCCACCCGAGGGGTATTTATTCGGTTAAATTAGTTTTATTAGTAAAATGAACCCATTTGACACATGTGCCATGTAAGGACGGCCGTAAAGAATACACTTCCCCACCGCCAACAAGAGGCGTGTCGTAAGAGTCGACTAATTCCTGTAGCAGGAGACGGAAAAAACCACGCTCTCCAACCCGCCTGCCAAGCGTAGCGAGTATTGGCAACTACTCGCCGCTTCTCACTAAATCGATCGAAAAGTAATACAAATGAACGTTTACTATTCGATCGTTGTATGCAAAGCGACCACTTTACAAAACTAGTAAGCCCACAGAAATTAAACGACACGTCTCGACGAGGATATGGGCTGCATCGTCGACGAAGCATCCATTTTATCTTGCTTGAATTTTTTCAATGTATACCTTTTCTTTAGGTTGTTTTAGTGAATTTTTATTTAATGTAGTTGTAGTAAGTTCGGATGTAACTGGACACATAAAAGTAATTTATGTAAAAACTAAACTCAAAATTATTAGCCCAAGTAACCGGATGTACACGTATCGTGTACCGGGCGGCTAAATAAGCAAAGCGCAAGCGGGACGAATACCAATATCATCGAGCATATATCCACTATGTATCGAGCATATATAATATATGATATGTACTCGATGACCAATTTAGACGATGCAGTCCACATGATTGGACAATGCAGTCCACATATTGCTTTCCTTGACGTTACACGCATGATGTATGTATGTTACATGGAAGGCAAAATTGATAATATTCTTCTTCTATGATAATAACAAATAAGAAAATTAAAAAGAGAAATAGCTATCTGAAATAAGTCCTACCTTTCTTTTAGGTAACCCAATTAGGTAACCTACTGAAACCTACTGTCGCCCATAGCATGGGTGGTCACTAGACCACCCGTGTGGATAAGAAATCGACTAGTGTGTTTTATAAACAAGGTATTTTGATCTAAAAGTAATTAAATAAAAGAAACCATTTTCCTTATAAATCCGCGTTACCGTTCTCACCAAAAACTATCTAGTGCAGCGGTTCTCAATCTTTTTTGGTGACGGAACCCTTTTGGATAGCAAAATACTTGATGGAACTCTACAATAAAACAATGGTTTTTAAGTGTATTTTTTATTAATAAGCATAATTAGAGTACCATGTAACAGTTACTTATTACTTACTTACATAACAAGTATAATAATAAATATAACATTGAAAAAGAAAAAAAATCTAACTAATGGGATGTATGAAACTGTTTTTTATTTTTCATCAATTGGTTGATATCAGGTTTCATAGAGGACAGTTGAAGTCTCATATCAGGTTCGGCGTCCAGTCTATTGCGGTATTTTGTTTTCGTGGCTGCATAGGTTGAGAATCCTGTTTCGCACAAATATGTTGTTGGAAACGGGAGAAGAATATTCAAAGCCATTTTGGCAAGCATTGGATATTCATTTCGGATTCTGCACCAAAAATCGTTGAGAGGCGTCGTTTTGAACAGTGACTCCATACTTGTGTCAGATGACATTTCTAAAAGAGATTCATATATCTCGTTTGACATACTTTCGGGCTTTTGTAAGTTGGGTAAAAAAGGATTATGAATCCATGAATTCAGTTTCATTTTTGTATTCTGTTCTTCAGGAAAATACTGCTCAAAAGATGCGCGCATCGAAGTGAGATATTGGACCAATTCTTCAAATACATCATCTTGAAATATTTCTGAGTTGTTATCGCCAAGAAACTCACTGAGTGACGTAAAGCTTTCTATTTCTCTATTTCCAACGCAAATAATCCAAAAATCTAATTTTCTTTTGAAGGCAGTTATTTTGTTACAGGCCTGGAACACTGTTGTCTGTTTACCTTGCAATGATAAATTTAATTCGTTCAGTTTCTGAAAGATATCCGCCATAAAAGACAGTCGGAACAACCAAGTTTTATCATACAAACGGTCTTTCAAATTAAAAGAAGTATCTGAAAGAAACATTTGTAACTCGGCTCTAAGTTCAAATAGCCTTGTTAAAGTTTTACCCCGAGACAGCCATCGCACTTCTGTATGGAGCAGCAGTGTTTTATGTGTGCTGCCATAATCTTCACACAATAATGAGAACAATCGGGATTGTAGTGGTCGTGATTTGATAAAATTAATTATTTTTACCGCTTCATCCATAACTAATTTTAGATTGGACGGCATTTGCTTCATCGCAAGTGCTTGTCTATGCAGGATACAATGGCTGGAACTACAATTAGGCGCTTTATTTTTTATTCGTGACACTACTCCTGCTGTTTTACCCGTCATCGCCTTGGCCCCATCTGTACAAATGTCAATGCAATCGTTCCAACTGAGATTATTTTCCTCAAAAAATATATTTATTTTATTAAAAATTTCCTCTCCGGTAGTGTTTGTGGGTAGAGGTGAACACATAAGCATGTCTTCTTCAAAAGAACTTTCACATGGATATCTCACGATAACCAGCAAGATAGCCAGACCAGCGACATCAGTCGACTCATCCATTTGCAAGACGAATTGTGTTTTTTGCATTGACTTATATATTACTTCGTAAGGACAGGGCGGACCGCACGTCAGGCTGTTGCCTATAACCGGGCCCTACTCTGACCCTACCTAGGGCCGAAGTGACGTAGTCAGTGGTCGGCTGTCATCGGGAGCCGGTGTCCTAATAAAAAATAATATGTCTGGATTTTCTTTTAAGAATTGTGTTAATTACGACAGAAAGTTCACCAAAAATAATTCTATTATTGCATTTCACCGGTAAATCGTAAATTTGATAATAATTAATCTTATTTACATTACCTTAATAATTTTTTATCGTCCTTGTCAATTAAACGAAGCGACGCCATATTTACCGTACGAATGTCTGATATAGCTTTGTAGCGGCGTGCATTAGTACTACACTGTGAACACTATCATGGTTATAGGCGATGTCATACAAATATTATATTTTATGATGATAAAATATCTGAAGTTTCGATTTATCTAATATTTAAGGAAATCAAACTAACGTGTGTTTTAACGTAGTAAGTGTATTTATGATGATAAAATATCTGAAGGTTTTATTTATATAATATAGGAAATCAAACTAACGTATGTTTTAACGTAGTAAGTGTAAAGTACAAAGAAATAACTACGTTTTTAAATAGATTTTCTACTGATCCTTGGCAAAATGAAACATGGTGTCGTATTTTTATTTAAGTAAGCAAAAAGTTATACATATTTACTATGATAATTCTTTAAATATTATAAAATATAAAATAAGAAAAAATTTTTAATGAATTTCTCTTTAATTATAAGCCGCTTTGACAAGGTTAAATCTGTGATGCGGTTTAACACTTGACATTATAGTCTAATAGATGGCATTAGTGTGTCATGTATGGCAAAAGTGCAATGTGAATTGTTCTGTCAGCCGTATCTTTACTTTTTAAATCAATGATTTTTTGTAGACGTGTAACTAGTTCTTGTTTGACGTAGCTTGCTAGATCATGAATTCGCCGTGAAACAGTATCGTTAGATAGCGGCACAGTAGAAAAATGCTTTGCAGATTTTTCATCGAGCATGCATTTTGTTATGTCTAATACACATGGTTTTATTAAATTCTCAGCGATAGTGTGCGCTTCTCCTGCTTGTGCAATGCGATAGCTAACTAAATATGATGCCTCCGTGGCCTTTTCATTGATAGTTTGGGTTACATGCATCATTGTTTTTTGACTTTCCAATAACTGTTCTTTTTTACGTACAAAAAATTCTTTATTCTTGTCTTTAGACTCGGGGTGTACAGTTTCTAAATGTCGGCGCAACTTGGCAGGTGCCATGGAACTATTAGGAAGCAGTTTACTACATAACATGCAGAGAGGTGAGCCGTTGGAATCAACAAATCCAAAACTGATATATGATTCATCATACTTCCTTTTTTTCGCCTTTGAAACCGTGGAACTTGACGTCGTTGCATCATCGTCTGGATCGGTAATTGCTGTATACTCCACGCGGACTGCTTTTGAACATTCGGCTTCGTTGGAAGATGTTGTTGCGACACGTTTAACGCCTTTAAGCCAACGTTCCATTCTTTCAGGATGGTGAGGTTAAAATAATGCACGGTCGTTACTGCGTAGAAGAGTTTAGCACTTTAGTCCAAAGAAGAAATGTACAAAACTGATACAATCAGAAAACAGCAGTAGAACAATACACATTTTTTTTCTAGCAGGTAGGTACTTATCGCTCCGAACGCTAATCGTCGACTGACTAGTGTCAAGGCTTGATCATCGCTTTTATAGTCCTAGCCTCAATCTCGAACATTCTCAAAAATACTCGAGTCGGCGTCTTTGATAAATAAAAAGCCGATATAAAAATAGAAATTCAAAAAATGTGGTGTAAGCAATCTCGACTTTACGTTTTGAAGTTAGAGCCGAAAGTCGCTTGTTCACAATTATAGCGTCTAATTTCAAAGGCGGCTTTTATCAAAGGGATTGCGCGGTCACAAGTAGGTATCGGCGGTGGCGGCATAGTAAAATTGTTCGTGAATCGTGATACGCCGCGACAGAACGGTCGACCAGAGAGAGGTGTTTTGATTTTTTTTTCTAACTTCTTGCGGAACCCCGACAGGGGTATCGCGGAACCCTAGGGTTCCGCGGAACACACTTAGAGTATGGCTGATCTAGTGAATAGGTACTTATTCTTTTAGTTCACATCATTTTATTTATTCATTTAGTCGGATGACAGTTCGTATCAAAGATGCCTCTGGATATGCTGTGCAAGCCACAAAAGTAAAAAAAAACTGTCATGACGTCATAGGAGTCGTTCTATTACATCTGTCAGTGTCAGGAGGAGTTTCGTCTAGCGGTGGGTGGTAATATCGGTTCTAGAGGATATCAAATCGAAACCATATATCGATATTCAATATCGGATATTGAAACTATATATTTTCTGAAACTATATATTTTCTGTAACTGTATATTTTCGGGAACTATGTATATATTTTCTGAAACTATATATTTTCGGAAACGATATATTTTTCGTATCTATGCACTGTTGTGATATTTGACATTTCGATACAACATTCGATATGATAATGATGTGATTTATTGTATTTATAAGATTTCTTAACAATTTAAGAATTCTTATATTTTTTCTAGTAACTATCTAATCTAGGTACAATTAAAGTTTTACCAATTATTTTCAAATAAACTTCCGTTTACATGAACCTGGTTTAGCACACACATTGATTAACTTACTTTTTTTAATAGAATAATTATTATTGCTAAATTCATAGGTATAAGATTCAAATTCCAAAATCCATATTTCGAGCAATCGGAGGTTAGAAGGAGAGGAAACATATGCAAATATACTTATAATTCAAGTCACTTTGATCTGTAAATGTAAGTGATTGTTTGAAATCGGTACAAAGTCTATACGATACTCGGCGCTACGCGATTCACTCACACGATATCGGAATTCGGATACGAAATCCCGAATCGCCGCGTACAGCACAATATCGTGTTTTGGAAATATATAGTTTCGATTTGGACGAATATCCGATACACGATATTGCTACGACGATTTAGAGTTTCAAAAATCCGATTGATTCATATCGCCCACTCTATGACTCTAGTTTCGTTTCGTCCACAGGTTTCGTCAAGCTCACCTGTCAAGGTCACCTGTGGTGTTGTAGGTAAAAAGAAGAGTTTTTTTTACCTGATCACTGATCGATCAGTGTTGTTGTGTTGAGCTTTGCAGGTTTGAAGAAAATTCATTCAACAATACAAATTTAATTACAAAAAACGCTTCATGAAGATGCATTTTCTAGATAACTTTGATCCAGAAACCTCTGCGCGTGAACGTCGTAAATTAAATCGAAAAAGTTATTTCATCAAGTAAGTTGCTTATTTTATTCGTAGTAGTTTATTGCCTAAACTAGACCTTTGTAGGCAGTTCTACCTCCACCTGTTCCCTACAAGTTTTCTTACCAAGAAAGTTCTGCTAGTATTTTCCTAAAGTTACGAAGGGAGAGAACCACCAAAAAAACAGTAACCAAAGAACATGTTTTTGACAAAAACTAAATTTGCAGATTTATAAAAACTGAAAAAACTTTATTGTCGAAATGTTATAATCTGAGATGGCAAACTAGAATTTTTCTTTTCATTATAATGGAAAAAATTACCATGAGATAACAAAAGTCGTTTAAGAACGAGATCATGTATTAGAAATATAAATATATACCCTCAATGGGGTGAAATGTAGGCTGTAGCAAAGGGTGTACAAGGCGTTTGGGACTTAGTAAATTTTGCTTTTAAAATAAAACAAACAAAGCCTTTTTCATCATATCAAGGGTCTTAAATTTAACACTTCATATACACAATATTTTCCACCAGACAACTTTCACCAACTTAATATGCTATTGCATTGTCCTGCTAAACCGTGCTTCAGCGAGAAAAAGTCACATATAAAAAGTGTTTAATTAAAGTCCCTTTATACAATGAAAACAAAGATTTGACAATTTTTTTTTAACAAAATTTTTCTGTCCCATGCTAAACTTGAACTGTTATTCATCTATTAAGTCAACAGCATGACCATATTGCAGTAGGTAATTTTATCTGAAGCATTTAAGTAATAAACAACTAATGATTTGCTCTGATTACAGTCGAAAAAGCAAAAATATTTATAATGAGAGGGGACAAATTGCTGCAACTGGAAAAGACCTATGTGATTGTTTGGATGAGAGGTGTCCAGGTTGCCACTTTCCGTGTCCAAAGTGCAGCTCAAATAAATGTGGACATGAGTGCAGGTATTACTGAAACAAATATCTTAAAACGATGAACAGAACTGTCTTAACCAGTGATCGGAGTAGGTAGATTGATTATATGTACTTTGGTAGTGCTAGCATAATATGGATATGCCTTTTTTTTAAAAACTGATGCCAAGAAATTGTGGAATCCCAGAGGCATGTCCTAACATCAATGTTTGAGATCATTGACCTTAAATCAATCTACCTACTCCGATCACTGGTCATAATTGACATTTTAGATTCTTTTTTTTAATACAACTGCCAGTCATTTCTTTTTGACTTTTTATTGCAGAATCAGGAGCTTCTAATAGAAATATTCATGTAGTTCTGGCTGTCTGAGACACCTGTCCTACAGAGATCTCGCATATCTAGGTGGATAACAAAATGTAAGTGACGGCAATCTACCAAGGTTTCGTCATTTGTGACGCAATACTTTCTTTGAAAATTGATAAAATGTTGGGTCAGCCAGCCAGAATTTAACCTTTTCCGACACTTTCGATTTCAGCTTCTAAAGGGTTTTAGGGCCCCGTTTCTTAACAAAAGGATGGTGACGCGATATGTGACGGCAGGGGCGTGCATTGGTTTAAGATTAGGGTAGGCTATCACCCATTTCAAGTTAGCAAAAAACTCTGTTTCTTGTAAAGTTATGTTTAAATCAATAAAAAAATATCTAAACAGCCTCGCTAGACGGCCCAAAGTTATAAGCATTTCTTTTTTTTCCATACATTGGTGCAGTTACACCAACCAGGGTGACCACACACACACACACACACACACACTGCCCTTTTTATAGAAATGCGAGGACATCATAGTTCAAATCTAGGCAAAATGGCAGTGATGATGGTTGATTGCCTTGTCGTTTAATTACATGTAAGTAAATATTAACATAATTTACCTACCTAATAATACGATATACATCTTTAGTGTGTTAAATTATAAATAAAAAGTAAAATAGTTTTATAAGTAGGTAATATAAACTTACCGAGCGTAGAAGTATATTATACTTACATTGAATTATATATACTTATCAAGGGTTACCTTCTCAGTTTTAAACTTCATTAAATATCGGCTTCCAAAAATATAAACTAAAAAATAATTCATTTTAAACAAGAACATATTGGCGATACCAGTTTCATGTTTAAAGAGATAGACACGTAACGTGACGGCCATACATACCCACGCGGGCTCAGTGCGGATTAGTGGAAAGGTATTGTAAGGCCAGAGACTTGACCTTACTGTCAGATGTTTTAAGCCGTCCTACCTAAGGCCTCTGAATAGGCTTCACGACTAGTATCAAAGTTTTAAGCGATATTAGTCGGGACCAACGTTTAACGTGCCTTCCAAAGCACAGAGATGTTTGTTATGAATGTCATTAAATATGATTCAAATGATCACCCATCCACTCATAACCGCGGCCACAATCTTAAATTTAGGTAGGTATTAGAAAGCTAATAATAGAAGTCCGTACGTATTTTTGTCGTTTGTTTTATTTTTACATTTTTGTTTTAGCTGAATACTTTTGGAAGTCGATATTTCATAGAAATTAGAACTGAGTAATACTAAGTAGATAAGTATAAAATTCTATGTAAGTATATTTTACTAATACACTGTAAATGTATATTTCTTATTCCAATAGTTATAAGATAGGTCATTATATCCTTAAAATACGTTAATACTTACTTTTCATACATGTAATTAAAGGACAAGGCAATCAACCTCATCATACGTGGAAGTTTGGGTTAGATTTTAAACTATGTTGTCCTCGCATCATTACTATAAAAAGGGCAGTGTGGTCACCCATTTGCACCAATGTATAGAAAAAAAAGAAATGCTTATAACTTTGGTTTGCTGGCAATTAGAGCCGTCACAAACGACAAATCGTATTTTCAGTCCCCGTCACCTAAGATTAGACGACTTTCCAGCTACGTATAATAGCTGGAAGTGATAGTAAATGGTGGTTCAGACAGCCAGAAAATTCCAGCTGAACCATCAAGTTTTTTTAGAATAACTCCTACACGCGTGTGACACGGAGGTTCAAATCTGATCGAGAGCCGTCACACATCGCGTCACAAGACTTTTATATATAAAGATCGGTCTAAAATGTGATATTTCGTTTAATATCGAGAAAAATGAAATGGTTCAGCCAGCCTGATTTATAGCTGGCTGGACACACGTTTTTCAAGATTTCTCGAAGTATGTTGCATCATAATGGATTAAATCACTTAAGATGCCGTTACGTATCGCGTCACCATCCTTTTGTTAAGAAACGGGGCGGTAAAACCCTTTAGAAGCTGAAATCTAAAGTGTGGAAAAAGGTCAAATTCTGGCTGGCTGAACCAACATTTTATCAATTTTCAAAGAAAGTATTGCGTCACAAACGACGAAACCTTGGTAGATTGCCGTCACTTACGATTTGTTATCCACCTAGATATGTGAGATCTCTGTAGGACAGGTGTCTCAGATAGCCAGAACTACATAAATATTCTAGCTCGAACCTGCATATTGTAAGAATTGTCTCGCGCCGGTCATCCATTTCTGATGCGCGCCGAATTGAAACTTCATCCGAATTCTTGCTTGAGGCCCGTCTACATGACCTCGCATACTATCAGAAGTTTGTGTCAATTTTGCAGACGGCGCCGTATGCTGTACACGCGCTTCTTGTTGCAAAATGTCAGATTTGCAAGTAGGGTTGCCATAGTTCACTTATGTTAACCGACTACAAATAAGTAGGAGGTTCTCAATATTTTACCTTTACAACTGGCTTCAAAAAAGGAACAGGCTTAAATGGCCAAACCAAAAGGGAGGGTTATGGTTCGTTATGGACTTCAAAGGGAGTTTTGTTGATAGAAGGCAAAATAGGAATGTATGCTCTTATTATTGCTAGCTCGTGGCCAAACACACTCTAAAAGTCGACTGGGCGAAACCTCCTCCTAGCGTACTAACCTAACTATGGCTATAATTTCGTAAGTTTAAGGGAGCTATTTATTTCCTTTGGGCACTATTTAGAACTATTTAAGAATCAATTATTGGCATTCATAAAATACCGCTAAGGTGTGGTGAGTACGCTAAGCGAAGAGACGCAAAAAAATAAGAAATTCTAAAGATTTTATAGCTGAAGTGGAAAAATATCCGTGCATAAGGAATGTGGATAGTAAACACTATCAAAATAAAATACAGCGAGACCTAGTGGAGGAGAAAATATAAACAATGATTTTCTTTTTTAATACGCTAAAAAATAGTGTCAATATCAATAACGTGTCGCCATCCTTATGATCCCTTTGTGAACGTCAAAAGATGCAGAGGTGTGTTGTGACGGCGCAGTCAGCCACAACTGGCGCCGAATCGCCGAATCTGATAGTGTGCGGGGTTTGTGACAGTTCGGTCCGGCGCGCGCGAGAACGTTTCTATTAGAAGCTTTTGATAATATGCGCCCGGTCTTATGCAGTCATCATTATCTATACGGTCAATCCCGGTTGCGTCCAAAGCCATCGCTCTGGAGCCCAGGGTCGGCTTTTCATGATTTACTCCTCCACTTCGCACGGTCTTGAGCGTGTCTAGTTGTGAGATTATTGGCATGCATGTCAGCCCTTACGATGTAAAGGCAGCATTTCTTGGGTCTACCCCTTTTGCCAGGACCCAGCGGTGGCGGTATGGCCAGACATTTGTATCTTACGTAGCTTGCCGGTTTCCGCAAAACATGGCCGTACCAACGTAGACGACTCTCCTGCAGTTTGTCTGCGGGTCGGCCAGCGCTGGCTGGTAAAACGCGCGCGGTCCGAGCTCCTCTACTGGCCGTTAGCGTTTCAGAGTGACGCCGGTCGCACGCGCTGTCGCGTACACTTGAGTACAAATGAGTAACGATTTCATGTTCCTCGATACGGATACGGGGCGTCTGATCGACGAAGTTCGTATAAGAAGATGTTTGTGGAATGCCTCAGATCAAATGTACAAGGACAGGGACGCTAAAAATGTGAAGCCTGGGAGGATTTCTCTTATAATTGTAGCATTAAACGGATCAATTTGCAATCTTCTATGACGACGTCGCTATTGCACTCTTACATAAAAAATTAATAGCTAATCCTCTTAGTCGGTTTCTCCATGATGACGATCATACACAACTGTACATTGCAAAGAAACGCGCGATACTACAACTCGTTTCACAGCGGTCCGCCGATCATGCGCGCGTTGTCGAAACGCGCTGGCCACCGGCGCGTGCCGCCGGCATTACTCTGAAACCAGGGGGCTGTCCATTAATCACGTGAGGCTCGAAAGGGGGGGTGGGGAGGGGTCCATAAAAAATCACGAAATAACCCAAGGGGGGGGGGGAGTTGTAGTAATATATCACGTGTATTTATTTTCTCGGCAAACCGCGCGATACTCAGTTCTATACGATCCATTCTTTCGGAACGATTCGTTATACCACCTTACCCGATTTTGCAGTCGTCCAGTTGCCTATATTCCATACCCTCAAGAGCATGATGGCAAGACGTTTGCTCCATTTCTTCTGCGTCGTTCTCTTGAAATTACTCTAACGTATGAAGGCTTCGGCAAATTGATTTATGACCTGTATTGCCTTAGCCTGCAGAAGGATCGTCAGATACTTTTGGAAAGGACATGCCAGCGGTGATGAGATTATAAGATGCACAATGTTCGTCCTTTCCGCATCCTCACGCGACAAACGAACGGTAGATCGAGAGAGATTCTCTGCGTAGTGCGCGAAAATGATGACGCCGAGTGGCTTGATGAAACCGATGTTGATCTTCAACAAAGTACTGTGCCAAAAACTGCCTTGCAAGATGCTTATCCAGTTATTGGTGTTGAAGAAAGTCTTGCTAATCCTTGGTCCGAGGATCCTGTACATTAATACCTGCAACTTTCTGTCTATTACTGTAGTTTTAAATTTTCTGTAGTTTTAACATTATTATTGTAGGTAGTTTTAAATTTTCTATAATAAAATTAGGTGATACTAATACCTGTATTTTATAAATATTTAAAAAAAAATCTTTGCAGGTGCTAAAAATACATGTGATATAGGGGGGGGGGGGAGGGGGTAGTCTAACCTCACCATGTATCACCAAGGGGTTAAAAATGCAAAAAAAAAAAACATCACGTGATTAATGGACGGCCCCCAGGGCCCCAGCCTAATAGGGCTAACGTCTTAAATAGTCAAATCCTGTCAGAGTGAGATCATAGTCTACCTACAGCGTCTACTATGCAATAAAAATATTTTTTCTAATTATTTTATTTTCAGAACCAACAGAAAATGGATGTATGATAAAATAGAAATAGAAGGAAATGATTTTGTTATCAAAAATGAGTACAAACATAAATGACCAGAAACTTTTGACGTAATATATTTTTTAAATTAATCATTAGCTAATAGCTTAAAAAAATACTCAACTTCAACCTCGCCATCTTCTGGAAGATCAGTGCAGTGAACAGCATTATGTATAATGGTTTTACCATATTGTGCTCTTATAGAGTTTGGGTATAGCTGACGACACAAATCCTGTAATTTAAGAAATACACACTGCAACTAATTCTCAATGTTTCTGTTTGTCATTTCCTATTTCCCTTTGATGACTTATCCAAATGACGGCGAACACAACGGTGTTTCCTGGTTGCAGTTGCTGGTGTAGTTACCTGCAACTGCAACCACGAGACATAAAGGTTGTGTGTGTGTGTGTGTGTGTGTGTGTGGTGTGTGTGTAGGTACTATGGAGCACATAGGTACCTCATAGAGTAGAAATGTCATATGATTTGTTCGACAAAATTTTCTGCCATTTTTTAATCTGTATGATCTGTATCTGTACTATTTTTGTATGGACCCGAGTTGACTTGTCATTTCATTCTCAATGTAAGTGAAAAATCAATACTAGGTTCGTACAGTTTCGTATTGCTGCACTCTATGGTATGTGCTCGATGGTAGGTACCTTCTGATCTGGCGAATGTATCGCGAATGCAATGCACAATACCGCAACTCTTTGGTGCCCCACTTTAGCACAACTCGTTGCAAGACTCGTAGAAGTAAGCGCGCTTGCATTAAGGAGACACATTTTTGGAATATTCCAATTCGCATACAAAATCGCAAGAATCATGTACAAATTCCTATGACGTTGTTTACGATTCTTAGGATTTCGTGTGCGAATTGGATTCATTCTAATGCTTCAAAAATACGTCTCCCCAGTCGACTAAACCTCAGTTGCGCGCGCGCCTGGCGCTAATCATTAAAAGCTATTTATGTAAAACAGAATAAGTAAATCTCACACTAGATCTCCTATAACACACACACTATAAAATGTCTGTATTTTGTAAAAAGTTAAGTAGGTAGGTCCATAATGATTGTCGTTTTTAAGGTTTTCTCGATAAATTAAAATAGCGGACATATGTTATAGATAGATAGATAGATACTCTTTATTGCACACCATACAAGTAAAATACACATGATTTTTACAGAAAGATGTACAATTTAGGCGGTCTTATCGCTAATAGCGATCTCTTCCAGACAACCTTGTTGTTATTATTATTGTTATTGTTATTTACTAATATGCAACTGGGTTTTTTTGGGGGTTCTAAAATTCTAAACTTATGAATGATAATTATTACCCACCCACTACTAAATGTTATTTTGAAAACATTGGTGAACCTGGGCAAAGTCACCAGATTGCCATTGTAACATAAATTATTGAAAAGATCATAATTATCTTACCGGATCTCTAGGGCCACATAATTTCCTAAATTCACAAACACAGTTTGTTTTAGGATCCAAACATTTAACTTCCAATGCAATACATTTACCCTCTGCTAGATGTATGCACATCGCCTAAAAAAAGAGAAATGACAGGAATTTAATGTTCTAAGTGTACAGCCAACGGCAGGCAACCTACCCAAAAAGTTAAAGGTCATTTAACCGATTTTCAACTTTAAGTCCGACGACAGGTAAAGATCAATATCACAAAATTTGACTTATTGTGGTAGGTTGACGAGCTGTTGTCTGTACCCACGGTTATTTATATTAGATCCTACCTAAGTTACCTACTGATTCTGAGTCGCTCCTGAAAAAGATTGCAAGTACCTAAAATTACGTTATATATGTGGGTAGCTACACCTATGAAACATGTACGCTAATAGTCAGAGAAAATAATTACAAACAACAATAATACTCTTTGACAAAATGTCGTAAATGATATACTTCGTTCAGAATTTCAGTTTAAGTATGTAATATTTTTTGGTGACATATACAAACTAAAATTCTACCTCCATTAAATCGGATAGATTTGAGTAAAATTTCAGCCAGTAGGTAGAAAGCATATCCTGTAAGGGCGGTTTTAGATAAGCTTAATAGTTGTTACGGTAGTTTCGGCATACGCGCTTACACGCGCGCTACATTACGCGCTTCAAAAAACTGGACTCGCGTAATTACGCCTATTAATTAATAGGCATATTTCGGCGTGTTCGCTCGAACCGGTAGTGATTTGCGAGGGGGTGTCTCGCGCGGTCGCGCATTGTACGAGCCTAGTAGTAAGTAATTAGAAGCGCGTCAACATTTGTAAGTTCCGCGTGTGCCATTAGGCATACGCGCCTACATGCGCTTCCAAAAACGAGCTTATACGTGCGTATAAAACGCTAGTTTGAAACCGCTCTAAAATAACTCTCGGTAGTGTAGCAGTGTTTGTAGGTAGTTAGGCCTAGGTATATTCAAAGAAGTAGAAAACTGCCATTCTGTATATTTACCTCGTACTCTGGTAGAACGTTCTTATATATTTCGTAAAATTCTTCTGCGTTGGCTAGTTTGACCGAGAACATTGCCATTGCCGATATATAAAATTTTCCAGAAGTAGATATTTGTTCAAGAATTGCTCCAACATTTCCTTCAATTACTGCATGAGGTTTGATTACGCAACATGTGCAATCTTTAAATGTAGCTCGAAATGGAATTCTTGGTAATCCTTTCTCGTATCCAAAAAATAAATCTAGCATCTAAAGCAAATAACTAATTATACAAGGTTATTTTTAAAACATCAACAACGTCCAGGGGCTGGAAGCCTACTACGAAAATCGAAATACGATGTTTCGGACGAAACGAAAGACAAACGATACGCAAACGGTAGGCTTACTAACTATGTAACACTTTTGGATGTTGATGTTTTAATCGGATGCGACATGTTTTCGGAACGACTTCGTGAATGAATGAATAAAATGTTATTTGTCGTATTATTTCCAAAAATCCGAAGCGTTTCGTAGTAAGTAATCCGAAAAACGATTATCGCATTGACGGATTTCGTTTTTCGTAGTAGACCTGCTGATTTTGGTGCTCAAAAGTCAAATACGACAACTTTTTCTTTTTCTTTAATGGGCTGTACCCATTAAAGTGTGTTAGACAAGGAGATCCGATATGTACCTCGACGTCACATTATACGTCCGCCATACATTTTTTATAGTAAAAGTTGTTTTAGAAAGAGATAGGTATACCTTAATTTCTAATTACTAATTAGAAACCTATTACTATTACCTAAAATCTATTTTGTTTTTAATATTGGCACTATAATTTCATATATTTTCTTACAAATATAGTAAAAACAATATAATTTTTTCATGCATATTCCCTATTTAAAAGGCGCTCCTTTGGCAACTCGTCAAACGTCTAATATGGAAAGAGGACAGCTAACCTCAGTGGCGTCCTCCAAGGTATTGCACCCGTGCGCTGTATTTCTAAGTTTATTTTCGCCATACAGTTGCCGAAGCGTACCGGGAGCCGCTTCAGCTGGATCAGTAGCTCCTAAACAGGCGCGCCACTTTGACACAGCCTCTGGTGCCACCAGTTCCAAACCTATCACTTCACCAGTGGTAACATAGTCAATAATTATCCTGCGAGTTAGAATTAGAAAGCAAAGTTAATGACATGAATTTGCCGACCAGATTGCCTTAGTAGCACGATGATTCGCTTGGAACGCAAAAGGTTCGATTCGCGGTACAGGCCAATCGGAAAACGATTTTTGCTAAATTTACTCGCATCTGGGTGTGCCGAGACAAGTGCAGCAATTGATTTTCAGTCTTGTACCTAGTAACACAAGGATGTTAATTCTTTACTTCAAGACCATGGCGCTGTGTTGTTTGCCACATTAATTTTTAATTAAGGTGAGAAGTGCCCCTAAATTAGCGACTTGACGAAAGTTAGTAGGTACGACTATAGTACGAAATCTCATTGAAATACGGTTCATAACAGTGCGTAATGATACGTGGCTGTTACGACAGTCGCTGCGTCTTTAGGTTGCGAAAATTCAGGAAAATAATACTTTTCGCTTGGACGCCATTGTTCGAATAAAAAATCCTATGCTCAGTTTGTAGCTTTCATGTTAGCCTATCAATCGACGTATAAATGAATTAAATCGGCCGAGCGGTTTTAAAGAAGGAGATTTAGTATCTTTTTTGCTTGTTTTTTCAATGATTTCAATTTGTTTTTTCTTCTGATGTATAAGTGCTAGAAACAAATGCTATGCTCAGAATGTTGTGTAGGTTTTGACAATTCTTAGCATATTTTTTCAATATTTTTCTGACCAACTGGGCTTAAGTAGTAGGTTTTTGAAACCACATGCTTGGCGACTACACGGGCCTTAAAAAAACCTATTTAATTTTAGGAAAAACATGCTTCTTCTGCATTTACCTACCTATTTACATTTACGCATGACTGTCTTAAAAGACTTAAAATGATGATTCTATCTTGGTAAAATGGTTATTGATTTTACTTACGGTAACATACTGTTTCCAGATATACTTCTATAAAGTTCCATAGCGAAGTCTTTGCTTATCTTTCCATTTTTCATACGGACTATTCGAAAACCTTTTTGCATGATATATGTTATTATTTTTCCATGTTCACTGGGTGGTACAGGTTTTATGAGGGCAAATGTGCTAAAAACAAATGATCGTAGGTACATAAATAATTTAAATAAATAAATAATTTCGAGTACCTAAACTTTTAATTATCGGTGTCATGATGTTAATTTAACAAATGAATAAAAAGATTAAAATGATAATATTGCTATCATACCTTTGAACATTTTTAAATATTGTTCGACGGGTTGCTGGGGCGCAATCAACAATATGAAGAAGTTTTGAAAATATATTTACGATGTTTCCTATTTGCAACATTTGCAGGCTTAGGGTAGGCAACTGTACGCGTCGCAGCAAATTTTTTCCTTTTTTAGGATTGACAACCTGAACAGAATTATCAAATGGGAAGAAATTTAAAACTAGCTCCACGATTTCGTCGGCATCTTCATCATACATTTCACATAAGAACGTATACTTGTCGAAATAATCATACACCTGTAACAATGATAATTAGGATTATCATATAAAATATGGTCCAGTGGGGAAGCCCTTTTTTACACCGCCTTAATTATTATCATGAAATGGTCCATATTCACAGATGGACTATTTCATCTAATTGTTGAAGTATTACGTTGACATGCTCATTTTAAATTTTCATTTTGCCACCTCATTGTCTTGTAAATATTCGAAAATGTTATTTTATTTTATGGCAAGTGTGGGAATGTAAATTTTCTCATTAACAGATCGGCCAAATTCGAACTCGCCTTCCCCACGGAAGCAGGTATGCGTAAGCATTTCCTCCGCAAAAAGGTGTTACAATAGCTATGTGTCTATAGTAGTTTAAATTGTCGTGGTTTAGGAATTAAGTACCCTACCGCAAAAAGAAAGTTTGATGCTTAAGAATGTCGGCTGTACGACTATCTGTGGCATCGTAGTTTCCAAACGGATGAATCTAATTGGACGGGATTTTTTAAAATTTAAGTAAAGTAAGGTAAGTGTACAATATCCCGGGATAGTACATAATGCCGTGGCATTTTGATGTTATTTTATGACTTGCTGGCAGGATTTATTTATTTAAATTGTTTTTAAACAAAAAGTTTCCAAATTTGATTGGGTGAAGGGTTGAACCAGAATTTGGGGGTTTCTTTTAGAGTGACATGTACGATGTATGGGCCAGCGTCTGAATCTAAATATTTTTCCCGAAAAACTGGTTTCGGTACATTAGTAGCAGTTGAGGAGGGCTTGTTATTTGTAATTGTTTTAATAAAACCTTCAGGAATGTGAATTTTATTCGTTTTACTTTTTATTTTATTGGATGTAACATTCAACTTATTCTTTGGCTTACTTATTTTACTTTCATTTCTTTGAATGAGTTTAAATGTTTCGATTTCAGATTGTTGAGAATTGATAAAACTATCTGCTTCCAAAAGTGTTAGTAATGGGTTATAGGCTGGAGGAGGATCGGAATCAGGGGCTGGCTCCGTCTCCATATTGGGACTCTTTACAACTGTATATGTACAAAAAATAACTTAGCAGATAATAAATATGTACACTAAACAATAAAACTTATAAATTTAAAAAATAAATTGCTATAAATAAGTAGCAAAACATGAGCACACAATGACATTGTATCAACTCATACTACCATGTTTTAAGCAATTAAAAAAAAAAAAACATTTATAGTTTAACAATAAAATATAATTATTTTAAAATGAGTTGAACTTGTCAACTTCCCGCCAAAAGTCATCTTTGCTTCTTGTTTCCGATTGAGCATTAAACGCTTCTCCGGGTCCTGGGAGATACGTCCGATGACGTGACTTGTACGTTTGTATTTATCGACCTCAGAAGCATAAGGTCTGATTAGAGTTGTAAATTGACGGTCATATATCGATTTTAAGCCAGTGACAGATGGCGACGGACGCGGCTGCGGACTCGTCTTTGCATTGTAAGGTCAAACGCTGCCATTGGCCGGTCCTTAAGGTGGCGGAAGTTGACTGAGGGATAAACCAATGGCAGCGCTTGACCTCACAATGTCAAGACGAGTCAGCAGCCGAGTCCGTCGCAGTTTGTCACCAGTTTTAGCTTACTAAAACTCTGTATAAAATCGGACCAAGTTGGAAAACACTAATATCAATTATAGCCAGTTTCGGAACAGGAAGGGGCGGAGTCTTGCTGACAGGCTGGCGGAAATTGACGGAACTCGGAAGGATCGACCAACGGCAGCGTTTGACCTCACAATGTCAAGACGCGTCCTCCTCGCTTATCAACAGGACTGACTGATCATAGCAGCAATAAAGTTGGTAATGGTGAGCCCAGTAATTTGCCACGAGAACGGCATTTTCCGTGTCATTCCTACGCTCTAACGGCGATGTTAAGAAGGAAGACTAGATCCGCACTGGCAGGTAAGTAAAGCCGGTGACAGATGGCGACGGACGCGGCTCCGGACTCGTCTTGACATTGTAAGGTCAAACGCTGCCATTGGTCGATCCTTCAGTCAACTTCCGATAGCCCAATGATCGACCAATGGCAGCGTTTGACCTTACAATGTCAAGACGAGTCCGGAGCCGCGTCTGTCGCCGTTTGTATGTGGTTTATGTGAAGTAAATAATGTGAATGTGTATGGACTTCGTAGCTAGCACTTACCTGGCGGCACATCAACGGAAACATTTTTCTCTTACAAATCCGCTATACGTTCTCATCAAAAGCTATCAAATGCTATTTAATAAAAACATAATGAGGCCCTCTGAATTATCAGTGAATCCCCAGTGAAAACCTGAATCAATTCAGCTTTTGCACCGGTTACCTTGTGTCCGGAGTCTATTCAGGTAAGTAAGGTTGGTACTTCCATGTCAGCCATGGTAGATCTTCTCCAGGCGGGAGGTGTGTGGCAGTAGGCAGTTTCCCAGGTATACCTACTTACCTAAAATTTAACTGGCTGACTACATTGAAAAAAATTAACGGGTATTTTTACTACTCACCATTTTCTTCAGAATCTTTATTGCAAGCGGTGACAAAATAATAAAACTACGAATTGTATACAGCTACAAGAGTAACCAATAAACAAAGAAACAATAAATCAATGATTATGTCACATACCTACTCTGTCTAATCTGTGAATTATATAATCAATCACCATGAAGTTGTAATACCTAGGTAATACATAAATACAAGTATTTTGGTGTCACACACTCGATTGTAACGATCCGTAGGGACGTAATACGGTTCGGGGATGGTGGCTATGTCGATCAACCACTCCACTATGTGCTGAAGCAGGATGTCGTGTGCAGCGGTGGCGTGGTTGATGTTCCCCTGAAGAACGCGTAGGGCTATTTTAGAAGGGCTCCGAATGATTTACAGAATTACCCTTGAATGATATAATTGTACATAGAAATCACTGTTTATCGTTCATCGATACAAATATATTTTTTTTACCGACAGCTCGCTTCGCCCAAAGAAATATTTATCATTCTTTCGGCGAACCGAGCGTATACATTTCAGAAGCGCTACAGTAGCGCTTCAAGCCTATCAAATGTCTAAATAATAATTTACATAAATATTTTCTTTTATGTATCTTAAAAACTTCCTTACTTAGCTTAACAGCTCTGTAAGTTTCAAACATTTCATTTTACAGCTTTCTATCAAAATATCGGGTAGAATCGAAGCAGGAAAAGGTTTTCTCAAATTTGTTTCCTAAATCAATTTTATCCAGAAAAACTAATAAGTTTATTAAGCATTCATTACTTAATTTTTTCGTTATGTGTTACCTAAACGCTTACTATAATGTACTTTGTGTATTACAAACTGTTGTGTGTAGAGTTGGGATTTGGGTATATTCCCGAATTGGGAAAATACCCAGGAATATTCCCAATGAACCCACCCACTGGGAATTTATTAAGGTAGATATTTTTTTTGTCAATATGAACTTATTTGACACAAACAGGTTGTTGAAGCTTAGGTTTTTCGCGTTTCTATGATGTGTATTAATGAAATATAAACTTATATAAACATAACGTAAGTTTTAAGGTAGAATTTTATTAAGTTTTGTTTGTTTACCTTAAATCCGATACATTGATACACACTATAGCACAAAAGCCCTATTACCAAGAAAATAATACGTTTATTATTTTATTTATTTATTTATTTTATTAGGACAACCAACAAGACAAGCACAATTACAAGCAAATTGGTAAGACATGCAAATATTGGCTATAGACTAAGTGCCGTCTTAATAACAGGTTGCACGGCATGCAATAATGGACTACATAATTTTTTAGTTACATAAGTGACCTTAATTACATTGTTGCTATATTAGCTATTACTATTTTAGAGGAAAATAAACAATTTATCAATAACCTACAACTCAACAAAATTAGACATTGACTAAACAGATAAGGATAACAAAACCCTCCTCTTAAACTTTCCCATGGAGTCAGCAAAGATGTCGATGTCACATTCTCTGCTGAGTTTATTGTATTGTCTTTGAAGTCTATTCATGGTGGCTTGGTGACCAAGGTTGCTTTTGGACAAATTTGTTGAAAAAGGAACGTATCTGCTGCGACGTGGTAACTTATAAGGAACATTAAACTTAATAGACTGTAATATCTCGGGACAATCAACTGCGCCGTTAATGACCTTATATAGAAACATTTGATCTAATAACTGCCTGCGCTCACGCAAACTATTTAATTTGAAATAGTCTAGGCGTTCCCTGTAAGAGGGAAGCTTTTTTGCCTTGTTAGCTTGATAGGAGAGATGCCACATAAATCTTTTTTGAATTCACTCAATCTGCTGTAATGTGGAGACCAGACCTGGCTACAGTACTCTATACCAGAACGAACTAATGCCAAATATAATAAAAAAATTGTAGATGGTTTTTTGAATTCCCTTGCGTTACGAAGAACAAAACCTAGCATTTGAAAGCCCTTAGTGGCAATACTGTCAATATGTTTGTGAAAGCGAAGTTTTTTGTCCATCATAACACCCAAATCACGAACCGACTCCACTTCCTGTAATGTTTGGCCGTTCACGTTATACACTGGGGACAAGTCACTTCTACCTCTAGAGAAACGGATGTGCTTACATTTCTCAATATTCAGGTATAATAAGTTTTTCTCACACCAATCAGCAAGTCGATCTAAATCTTCTTGCAAACGAAACGAATCCTCATATTCTTTGATTTTAATTGCGAGTTTAATATCATCAGCGTATAGGAAACAGGTAGCATGCTTAAATATGGTAGTTATGTCATTTATAAATATGTTAAAAAGGATTGGCCCGAGATGCGAGCCCTGGGGAACGCTGGAAGTTGGTTGAAAGGGTTTTGAGCAGAAACCATTTACTACGACATTTGACACCCGCCCACTAAGATAGGACTCAAACCATCTGAGAAGGCTGCTAGAGATCCCATAACGAAGGAGTTTTCTAATCAGGATTCTGTGATCAACCGAATCATAATAATTAATATAAGCTAAATGTAGATTCAGTTACAGGTTACAGACTTTCACGACTTACAAATATTAGTGTTTATAAGTTACTATACAAACAATTTTTTATTTTTATTGATAGACCTCTTTAAGGGTCTTATAAGATAATTAATAATATTATTTTTATTTAATTTAGATTTCATTAAATAATTATCATAAGTATTTTTGCCTATGTTATCCCTTTACAAAAGGTTCTAAATAACTCTTTGAGGTACGTTTCTTAGAAAAACACCTGTGGTCGTCGCTTAACAATAAAACATGCAATGCATTCGTTACTATTATAATTGCCCAGTAGAACATGTATATTGTGTTTAGAATTTTTACATTTTCAGTTTAGTAAACTGATAGAAAAAATCTTGATGTTTCAAAAATAAACAGAAAAGCTAAAAATAATATCTACACGAACTTACATATTAACTTGGATTTGGTGCAGACGAAAAATTTTCTCATCGGCTGGCTGGTTTTTTTTTTTTTTAATGAAATTGACTTCCTCTATTTTAAGTGATAAATCCACAACAAAACGAACAAAAAAAGTGCAAATCTGAACCTCAACTATCATATTCTGGATATGTGCTTTTAGATAAAAATGCAGGAGACATATATTTTTTGATGTAGGTACATTTATATTATTGGATATTTGTATCTTATGTTTTTTAATTCATTATTATTGACCACCTATACATTTACCAATTGTTAAGTCATAAAAATGAATCTATCCATGAGTTTGGAAACTTTCCGGGTAAATACGCAATTTTAGAATATTTCCGGGAATATTCCGGGTGGAATCATTTAAAGTTTCCAAGCCACCCATCTCTAGCTGTGTGTGACACTTTGACGTTTCCATACGACAATGGATATAAACTGTGTACAATTTTATAAGGGTTTAAAAATAAACATAGTGAGAACTTTGTATTCGTCAAACAGTTTCACGTCGTCAACAATGATATTCAGCTTAGAGAAAATTCTACAGATGAAGCTAAATTAGAACTTGAGAAACTTTTCATTTCTTTTTGTAAAATCATCCACCGGAAGGAAGAGAAATCTTCGATATTTTTTATCCATTTGTACACTTTACAAAAAAACGACCACACCTTTAGGGTTGAGCTTTAACATAGTAACAAGTAATTTAATTTTATGTCTAGATGTGTTAAACATCATAATACCGGTGACACACGGCAGCCGGACGCCAGTTTCGGAACAGGAAGGGGCGGAGTCTTACTGAAGGGCTGGCGAAGTTGATGAAAGGATCGACCAATGGCAGCGTTTGACCTTACAATGTCAAGACGAGTCCGAAGCCGCGTCCGCCGCCATCTGTCACCAGCTTTAAATTAGAATTTTATGAACAAATATATAAATTTCGCCTTTCTAACGCCATCTGCTGTAAGTGTTGTAAGTGTTGTAACTTAGAAAGTAATTAGCATGTCAATAATTATGATAATGACCGTTAGGTTACTACTAACGCCATCTTTAGGTTTATTAGGGATACATTGAATATTTTTAGAATAGGCCAGTAATAAAAGCAGCCAATTTAAAAAATACCTATGGATTCAAATTTTAATTAAAAGGAGCAAGATCGAGCACGTTAGAAATCTGTTGATGTTTAAACTCTTATGTTAGTTTTTGCGAATTGGCGGCAATCTATAATGTGTCTCGTGCGTCGAAATAGATTTGACTAGAGAAAATTTCTGCTCAATGGTTGCGGTCTTACTCACTCTTACACTTCGACTAGCATTCCATGACAAAGCCCCGTAATTGAACAGTAGTCGCAATTCAGTTTCAATCCGCTCCCAGAAACATTACTGTCTAAAACAGTATTCTTGTAAACCAAAAAAATGCAATTATAGTAACAGTTGGTAATGCGACTAAAAATGGAAGAAACCAAAATAACTTTTTTTTCCATTTTCAGTTCTATTGGGATAGTATTGATAAATTTAGAATACCGTTTTAGATAGTAGGTAATGTTACTGGGAGCTGATCGGCACTGAAATGAGACTACTGTTAAGTTACGGGAATAGGGCTGGATTTTATGATTTTAAACGTGGTCGAAGCAAACTCACTGATATTTTCCGAGAAGGACTTCCTTCATTCAACGCCGACTACTGAAGATGATAACATGTCAAACGTGTGTGCGGTGTGGCTAATGATAGACGCTGTTATAAGGGTAATATATCATCAGATTCGGGCAACATTAGGTATTGGTATGAGTCAAGTACAAAAAGTCTTAAATGATCATTTAGCTTAAAAAAAACGCCATGGATTGGTGCCACTCAAAAATTATAAAGTATGGCGTTATCACCTCATTCTATGGACGGACGGGGCATTTCAGAACAATTGTCTTAGACGATAAAAACGGTTACAGCAGATTAGTATGTCAGTTATTGTTTACCAGTTCTATTGGAAAATGTTAAACAGCAGCGCCCAAGAAGCAAGATCCTCCTCCACCCCGACAATGCTCCAGCTCACTTCGCCAGACCGACTATCGAATATTTCTCTATTAAAGGTATGGAGTTAGTGAGTCATCCTCCTAACAGACCCAAATGTGCACCTTGTGACTTTTATTTAGTTACAAAAATAAAAGATAAACGTAGAGGGATTCGTTTTAAAATCCTGAAAATGCCGTAGCAGCGTTTGAAACAGGCCTGCTGGAAGACATACTAAAGAAGAGTGGGCCAACTGCCTCAGACAATAGTACCATTGCATGTGACGGTGCTTAAAAAGGAACGGAGACTACTTAGAAAAGCATAAAATACATTTTATAAATATTTTTCTAATGGAGTCTTAGGTTATGTCGAAGATAAAATTTATAAAAACGTACAGTCCCTCTGATCGAATGCCACGAGCGATCGTAGACATTGGACAAAAATAAACTTTTATTTATTTGTTTATTTCCAAGCTTACATCTATTTTTATAGGAAACCCAATACAATAGAAAAGCAATATAAAACATAATAAACACAATATCAATCAATAGCACAGAATATACAGTGTTACTCGTGAATTCACTTAGATAAAAGTTAAATATGTCAATCTTTTTCGCAATCTCAATAAGTGAGTGCAGTGTGAGCGTCTGCGCCACACTGACTTGTTCCGCAGGTGGGTTCTTCCGCTCGGCACCGCCAGCAGCCGCGGCCTACGACGCTGCCCTAAGTATTAGTTTAACTTCTATTGGTTTAAAGTTTTTTTAAATTTTTTAAATTAGATATGCGCGTTTTCAAGAGTAAAAACATTAGCTTTAAACAAAATCTTTCCCTAAGATAGATTAAGCAGTATTAAAAACTCATGCATGTTACATTGTAGGCAACGAGAAAAAATCCGTATGAGGAATTTTGCAATATGATACACACACATACACACGCGAACAACCTGGCTTCACTTGATTATTTTGACAGGTTCTGTCTATCTTATTCTGATCGTCTCTGTCCTCAAAATGGATTGAAAACTGATTTTTCAATGGAGTCTCAGGTTATGTCGAAGATATAGGTAATTTATATAAAACGTATAGTCCCTCTGATCGAATGCCACGAGCGATCGTAGACATTGGACAAAAATAAACTTTTATTTATTTGTTTATTTCCAAGCTTAAATCTATTTTTACAAGAAACCCAATACAATAGAGAAGAGAGAAGAGATACACAATAAACACAATATCAATCAATAGCACAGAATATACAGTGTTACTCTCGTGAACTCACTCAGATAACAGTTAAATATGTCAATCTTTTCCGCAATCTTATTAACCGTATGCATGCAGTGTGAGCGTCAGCGTCACAGCGCTGACTTGTTCCGCAGGTGGGTTCTCCCGCTCGGCACCGCCA
The DNA here is from genome assembly GCA_963576865.1 of Anania hortulata. Classification (NCBI taxonomy): domain Eukaryota; kingdom Metazoa; phylum Arthropoda; class Insecta; order Lepidoptera; family Crambidae; genus Anania; species Anania hortulata. Next base: position 9,419,094 of record OY756389.1, read on the forward strand.
GCAGCCGCGGCCAACGACGCCGCCCTAGTATTGGTTTAACATTAGATATGCGCGTTTTCAGGAGTAAAAACATAAGCTTTAAACAAAAGATTTCCCTAAGATAGATTAAGCAGTATTAAAAAATAAAATAATATTAATAATACATTAAAAGATAATCCTATTAAAAACACGGTCCTCAAAATTATTACTAGGTAAACAATGTTCGCGAGCCCTCGCAAAGCGGTGCTTTTTGCTAGTAAATAATGAAGATCGAAAAACGTTACGTCGTTATATCGACTTGGGGACATCACTAATTTAGTTCCAAGTTCAGATACTACGGCATACAGCGCCAAAATGGCGTAAAACAAATCGGCAGGAATGTAGGGTCGCCGCAGCCAGTCTATAGTTAACTATTTCTATGGCTTGGGGACATCAGCGCCAAAATGGCGGAATTTAATTTGATATCAGCCAGTCTATCTTGTAAGAGAGTGCGCGCACGGGAGATTTTTGTCGCTGGGACAAAAAAAATTTTGTCTCTGTCGCGTCGCGTCTCCAAAGAGGGGTGCGCGCACGAAGGAGACAGAGACGAAACTTTTTTTTTAAAATTCAAAGACATTCGCTTGTAGTATGTAGAAACATGGAGAGCAGTGCTGCCAGACGTGGGATAAATAAGCTAGATACACGATATTTTGGAATGTAATGCAATAGAAAAAATAATAATGTATCGCACGATAAATCTACGAAAATCCGTGACATTTTGCTCAGTTAAGTAAAAGAAAATTTTATGAAATTTTAATCTGTGTATTTGAATACATTTTACCTTTAATTGGACAACTTTGACTCTGACAGCAGGATAGTAAATATAATTTCTTTGCACTACGAAAGAGAGACTTTTAGCGTAAAAATTTCTGCCATTTTTTAATCTGTATCTGTACTTTTTTATTTAGGCGACAGTTAATAGGAGTTGTCATTTCATACCAAATGTAAGTGAAAAATCACTTACTAGTTTCGGAGAAAGATGGTTCGTATTGCTGCTCTTTAGGGTATGTGCTCGATGCTTGTGCAGTAAGTACTGCGGTAATTTAGTTAACAAAAACTTGTAATTTTAAAAAGTAAACAAGTAAGAAGATTTAAACTTTTGAGCCGTATATTCTGTTCTTTTACTAGTAAAATCTAGATTCGGTAGTTACAAATACAGTAATTTTGTTAACTGGGGATGCGATAACACGATAATTTTGCAGTAAAACTAGGATAATTCTTAACCAATGAATCTGGCAACACTGGTGGAGAAACAATTTTGTCCAATGTTTTTCATTTAACTAAAAAACATTGGTTTTTATTTCGAAATTTCGATGGTCTTAGAAAAAGTTGTGTTTGAGCACCAAAACAAGTCACTGAGTATTTGGATTTACATGTTGTTTAATTATTTTTATTTGTGAGGTCTAGAACCCAGAGCCGTAAAACCCAGTATTTAAAAAAAAACAAAGACACAATTTTGTCACCCGTGCTGATCGGCGAACAAAAATGTCTCCCAGTTGTCGCGTCGCAACGTGCGCGCACCTCCATACTTAACAGAGGACTTGATATGAGAGACAAAAACGTCGCAGCGACAAAAGTCTCCCGTGCGCGCACTCTCTAAGTCTACGCTTTTGTCTATGCATACAGGTCAGTGGCACTGATCAAGTAAAACTACGTTATAGTGGCACTGATCAAGTGAAACTCATCGAAATAGAACGCCCAGAACGATAGTATCTTACAAAGCGGACTGTCAAAAGTGAGGCAAGAATGACATCTTTGTTTGCGTAAGTAAGTCGTGTTTACGCTCGATGAAACGCATGTAGTATGTACAAGTAAAAAATAATGTTGCCTTTATATAAAATTTTACCCAAAAGTAGGGGTTTGAAACGGGTCGCTATAGGGCACGACGCTTAGAAAAAAATTCACTGATTTTAAATTGAACATTGACAGCCGAATTTCTGAAGTATATTAGTATGCAGCTGGGACTTGTAAAATAGACTAGTCAAACCTTGTCAAGGATCATCTGGGTTAGGTTATGTTAAAACAGTTACCACATAAAGCGCGAATCCGAGCGAGCGGGGCAAGCGTGTCACGGCAGCGGCCGGCGAGCGCTAGATTATAATTCTAGTTCTAAAATTTTGATAATATCCCCGTATAAAATCTGCAAATATTTCAGTAACGGTGCGTCGGATCCAAAAAATTATGAAATTTTGGCCCCCTTAAAAACGCAAGATTGTATCCGGTCCCATAATATTTTGACCTCTAAAACGGTCAAGTGCGAGTTGGTAAAAATTTTGTAAGTAAAAGTGTAGAAAAAGTCCTAGCTCCATACAAAAAACGATCTAAATTCACGTCATGCATGAAAATTCCCCGACGGAACCACTTTTGATTTCACTAGTTTAAGTTAATCAAAAAAAATCTATGAAATGTCTATAAAGTTCTAGTCCTATTTAAAAAAAATCTATGTCTCAGGTTTTGCTGTATTTTGTTATTAAAAGTGGTTGCGCTGCGGAGTATCCTCCCAGCGAAACCACCACGATTTATCTGTTACTATGCATAGTATAATCAAATATAAGGTATCAAATAATTCTATAACAATTCTACATTGAATCAGGGAGCCCCAAATCCTGTCTAGAATTTAAATATACGGACAAAGCGGTGCCTCAAATTTTCTCATCGAAATAGTTGCTAAACGCCTAGACTAAGATACGTATTCTGTCATAAATGAGTACGTCTACTTGCATATTTGTTTTTGAAACTTTCCTTGAAGAATCATCATAACAGTACTATTTGGCACCACTTTTGTAGTGTTTTATAGTGCCCTAAACCACCCGGCTATCCAGGCACATATTTTTTAGCAGCAAAGATACTGTAGCCAAAATATACTTAGGGTTCCGTAGCCAAATGGCAAAAAACGGAACCCTTATGGATTCGTCATGTCTGTCTGTCTGTCTGTCCGTCCGTATGTCACAGCTACTTTTTCCGAAACTATAAGAACTCTACTGTTAAAACTTGGTAAGTAGATGTATTCTGTGAACCGCATTAATATTTTCACACAAAAATAGAAAAAAAAACAATAATCTTTGGGGATTCCCCATATAGTACCAAATCAGTGCCCATACTTAGAACTAAAACTCAATTTTTTTTTCATCAAACCCATACGTGTGGGTTATCTATGAATAGGTCTTCAAAAATGATATTGAGGTTTCTAATATCTTTTTTTTTTTAAACTTAATAGTTTGCGCGAGACACTTTAAAAGTGGTAAAATGTGTCCCCCTCCCCCTGTAATTTCTAAAATAAGAGAATGATAAAACTAAAAAATATATGTGATATACATTACCATGCAAACTTCCACCGAAAGTTGGTTTGAACGAGATCTAGTCAGTAGTTTTTTTTTAATACGTCGTAAATCGTAAACCGCAATTTACCTTTCGTAATGATATGGATTTGGATATGGATTTTGCAATAAAAATACCTTAACTTATGACTCGATTGTCGTGATGTAAACTTTTGCTTATATAGGTACCTACAGGTTTGTACGGAACCCTCGGTGCGCGAGTCTGACTCGCACTTGGCCGGGTTTTTTTATCCTCGATTAGAACTATATTGTTTGGTATTTCATTAATACTTATGTTTTTGTTAGCAATTTCAAACACTATTAATATACAATAATAATATAAATAACACTACAATAATTTATTTGTGTGCTAATAAATTTTACCTCTGAAAGATTTGTAATGCTAATGTTGCTACGATTTTTTCTCGAGGCGTTTAGCAACTATTTCGATGAGAAAATTTGAAGCACCGCTTTGTCCGTATATATAAATTCTAGTGAGGATTTGGGAGTCCTGATTCAATGTAGAATTGTTATAGAATTATTTGATACCATATATTTGATTATACTATGCATAGTAATAGATAAATCGTGGTGGTTTCGCTGGGAGAATACTCCGCAGCGCAACCACTTTTACTAACAAAATACAAATAAACCTGAGACATAGATTTTTTAAAAATAGGACTAGAATTTTATAGACATTTCATAGATTTGTTTTTATTAACTTAAACTAGTTAAATCAAAAGTGGTACCGTCGGGGAGCATGACGTGAAAATTCGGCTGTCAATTATATTCCATATTAAATCTGTTAATTTTTTTGTGTCGCCATAGCTCCCCGTTACCTATACTCTAAATAATTTAGTCGTCTCAATTATATAGATTACAAAACAAAATATAAATTAAGACGTTTCTCTTTTAAAAATAACAAAATGTGGGAGATATTTTTTCCCCATACAAGCAACATTTTTATAAAATGTCAAGACTAATTTATTGTAATTAATTTTTATTTTTGATTAATGTTTTACATAAAAATATAAGTTTTAACGCAATTCTTACACGTGAAATGTAATTTTACAATCTTTCTTGTGTTTTCCTGATGTACTGTGACATGTGACGAGTAATAAACTAAGCCATTAAGGCTTAGTTTGTATTGCCTCACTTTACGGACGCGGACTTGGCTTCTGGGCGTTCTATTTCGATGGTAAAGCCGGTGACAGATGGCGACGGACGCGGCTGCGGACTCGTCTTGACATTGTAAGGTCAAACGCTGCCATTGGTCGATCCTTGGGCTGGCGGAAGTAGATCCATCAGCCCTCTGTCACAGGTATTAAACTACGTGTTTCTGTTTTTTTTTTTTTTACTTTTGTGTAGTTTTACTTGATCAGTGACTTGTTTTGGTTTTAGTTGTCCGTCCACGGCGTCCACCGTAGTATTACTTGTTCAGTGACCGCAGTTTTGTTTGATTACATCAAGTGGTTGTTTTGAACTGCTGAGAAAAAAATGTTTTGAATTTTATAGTTTTGTTAAAACTTTAATTTTAACATTTTGTAGCGTATTTTGTGCTTACTAACATAATGGTATTAAATTAATATTTTTGTTTGATAAATAATACCCTATTGACATCCGTGTTTCTTAAAAATATCGAATTTTTAGGAAGGGGCTTATAAAGACAAATATTCATTTATTGGAGAATGGTATGATAATCAAGCAAGTCTCGTCAGACGATTTAATATATTTTACTACCCAACTGATGATACCCTTGAAATGTTTGATTTGAGAAACCGAAAAACTTTTGTAAGAAGGGTAAAAGTTAACGGAATCACCTTAGACAATTTTTATATTGGTTGCACGCTTTATATATTAGGTCGTTTAATCAAAATAGTAGATTTTGCCTGTGAAGATACAAGAAAAAAGTTGCACAAAGATATGCAAGTGTAAGTGTTTAAGTTTGATGTATAATGACAACTGCCATTTTTTAAATTTATAAGTTTTTAGTACCTTAAATAGATAGATAGACCATCTATCGATCACTTCTAATATTAGTGTTATTCTTAAATTTAAAAAGTATGGTCTAAATTTGTTTATAAAATAAGAATTGTTTTTTTTAATTACAGAACTTTTGCTATGATCAAGCCTATTCAAACCAAAATAGCGGGTAAAATATTAAGCCACTTCCATGAACATGGGCTGCATGTTACTCGGATGAAGAAAGCAAGGCTCACTGCGGATGATATTAATATTCTTTACAGGACAATGCTTACCGATCCAACATTCCCGTAAGTCCAGTGGCATTGCAGTAGAAATTTTTAGTAATTATTAATTATTTTAACCACCCGATGATTCTGTCTATCATTATCATCATCATCATCATCATCATCATTTCAGCCATAGAACGTCCACTGCTGAACATAGGCTTCCCCCATTGACTTCCAGATTGGCCGGTTGGAAGCGGCCTGCATCCAGTGTCTTCCTGTAACCCATACCAGGTCGTCTGACCACCTTGTGAGTGGACGTCCTCCGACGTCCGTGGATTCTATCTATAGATAATTTTAAAGTATAGTTAGGTAAGGAAACTAATTCAGTTAAACCATTTGCAGATTTTTAATGGAGTATTTGACTGGCCATCTTGTATATGGATTAGAATTAGTTGGAAAAGATGCTGTATCAGTTTGTATTAAACTTTTGGGTGACAATGATCCACTCAAGGCTGCTCCAGAGACTATACGAGCTTTGTATGGTAGTGATCCGGTGAGAAATTGTGTTCATGCTTCACCAAATCCAGAATCTGCTATACAGGTTAACAATTTCAAATATTTTATCAATCTCAATTATTTCTTAAAACTCCAACTCCACTAAAAAGTTGTCTCTTATAAAAGTTGATTATCTCATTCTAATTCAAGTTATGGCAATTAGACTTCTTTGGATTTAATGTATTTTCAGAAAATAATTTCTTAAATCTATAGTTCAAAGAAAAGTTAAAGGTTTTTGATAAATAACCATCTAATAGGTGTGCACAATTGTATTACCAACAGGATATAGAATATTTCTTTCCACCACCTCCATTGCGTTCCACAAGGCTCCATTTGACTGCTACTCTGTCCAACTGCACACTGTGCATAGTGAAGCCACATGCTATCCGAGAAGGGAAACTTGGTGCTACCTTGGAAGCAATTGATGAAGGTGGATTTGAAGTCACAGCACTCAACATGTTTATTGTGGAAAACATAAATGCAGCTGAATTTTATGAAGTATATAAAGGAATTGTACCTGAATATAAAGTATGGGCTAATTCATATTGTTAGCAGGTGAATCTAATAGAAATCAAATTATTTAACACTCAAATTGTTTTTTTTTGCTCAGGGCATGGTGGAGGAGTTATCAAGCGGACCTTGTATAGCCATGGAAATTGTTTCAAAAGACAAAACCCTTAATACTGCTGTTGAATTTAGGAAATTAGTTGGTCCATCAGATCCCGTATGTATTACTTTATTGATCGAAATCATTGTAATGTTAATTTACTATTAGTAATGTAAAAAATTTTTTTCAGGAAATTGCTCGGTTATTGCGCCCACACACTTTAAGAGCCAAACTAGGCAAAACGAAAGTTCAAAATGCTATTCATTGCAGTGATTTAGCAGAAGACGGATTATTAGAAGTAGAGTATTTCTTTAAAATTTTAGATTTATAAAACTAATAAAAGGCTGTTACTTATATTGAGATGACTTGATAATTGTGCAACATGAATGTGTGATTGAAATAAAATAAATCAGCAATTTCTAATTAAATTGGATTATATTAAAGTATTATTTATTTATTACTGGGCCACCTATGAAACATACGTTAATCGAAAGAGAAAATAGTTACAAACAACTTTGACAAGATGTCGTAAATGATATAGGTACTTACTTTGTTCAGAATTTCAAATTGAATATCTAAATAAATGTAAATATTAATCAAACTGAAATTCTGAACCAAGTATATCATTTACGACATTTTGTCAAAGTGTATTTGTTTCATAGGTGTACACCAAAATAACGTACTTTTAGGTACCTACTTGTAACCTTAGGTATGCCAATAAGGTTCGATAGAAAAAACTAAAACTAAGAGTTGTGAGAGATATCTTTAGGTCCTATTTTGGTTCATAATCCATATTGTCCAGCAAGGTATTGTTTAACAGGGACAAATGCCTACATGATGTTCCCGTTGTTCTTGACCGCTTAGAGGCTGATTCTACTGCTCAACATTAACATTGAAAAACATTGATCAGCTGTTGTATGAGAAATATATTATAACAATTTAGAAAATAAATATAACCGTTTTTAGATTACGATTACGATGTCTTCTTTACTTTGTTAAAGTCGGGCGACGGAGGAGATTGTTGTTCGATGTAAGTCCAATAGAAAAAGTTGTTTGAGAACCATAATTAGTCCCTAAGAGGTTTCGTTAGTGAAATTACACCTTTAAATATTACTGTGGGAGTCGCGTAGTGTCAGTGAAGTCATGACGGTAAAACATAATTATTGTTGGATTGGCGTGGTGTGTGAGTAAAGTCATGTCGTTTAACATCTGTTGAAGTGGCGTAGTATCAAAGAAACCTGTGTCGAAATTCAGATTTAGAGTCCATTTAAATGGTTTTTATTCATGTGCCTATACGAAAAAAATATTACACTTTTGGAATACTTTGGGATTTAACCGCTTAAAACCAGCTAGAGATTATAGATTCAACTGAGATGCAACGAGGCAAGATGCTCAAAAGGGCAAAGCTTGTCTTGTTAAGATAAAACTTTAAACCTGCAACATCACAGCAGTCTGTCTTTTTCTATACTACCTATCTGTTGTTAACCGACTTCAAAATAGGAGGAGGTTCTCAATACGTCAGTTTTTTTACCGGATACATTTCGAGCACTGTGCAATGGAACTGCACAATCAATAGACCTTCGTTCCACCATCAAACGAGGAGAGCCTCAACGAAAAGACTCTCACAAAGCACTTTTCTTCAACATTTATTGTGCAAGCCGCGAAGGAACTCACTGCCTGAGTTACTGTCTTCTGATAAATATAACCCAGGGAGTTTCACAATTATGAACAAAAACAAATATTTAATTATATAAAAAAGAGAAGTAATTAAATGGTCAGCCGTAATAAAATTTGGTTAGCCAAAAAAATCTGTATTTTAATCATTTGGTTAGCATTCAAAGATTTTGTATGCAAGAAAAATAAACAATCGGCAATCCTTGTTTCGCAAATAATCTTGATAATGATCAGTAATTTAACCATAAATAGTCAGCTTAAAATAATATATGTTCGCCAACTATACAGTCTTTTCGCAAAATAACTACTTGATCAGCAAGGTTCACGATTGGTCAGCAAAGAATACATGTCTGGTTAGCAATTCATTTGATCGGATATTTAAAGCATGGTTAGCAGAATAACTAATGGGCTTGCATTTTTATTCAAAGTCAAAAAAAGAATGAAACTTTTAATTAGGGGAAACTGGGGATACTTGATCCTTACGGGAGACTAGGTACACAAGATTTACAAAACTTGTATGGGCAATATTTAGTTTTATAGTGCAACATAGGTTGTCTATGGAACCGGCTAACTTCGGCTTGCTGGTCGTCTCCGGTGACCAGCCTCAGCCGCTGCAGCACGCGCGGGTGCCTGCGCCTTTTTACAGTGGGCGGAGGCTGCTCTCCCTCCGCACCTCCGGCTTTGGAATTGCACTCTAGTATCGGACAGACAAGTACCACGGCGAGTCGGGGTAAACGCAATTGGATAATGGTTCTTTCTCGAGTATTACTCTTGCTATTGTAGACTAGAAAATCTGCAAATATCTCAGTAACGGTGCGTCTGATCAAAAAAATAACGAAATTTTGGACCCCCTGAGGAGCCCCGGACGGCACCCAGGCCCATAATATTATGACCTCAAAAAACAGTCAAGTGTGAGTTGGTAATTTTTTCCAAAATTTTATAAGTCCCAGCTCCATACAAAACACGATCGAAAAATCGGCTGTCTCGGACCCCCTTGCTAGACCCTAACCGCGTCACGCAAGTGGCACTGGAGGTGGGCCAGCAAGGCGTCCAACCTTGTCAGAAATTGATAATAGAGTGCTGGCTATAATGGGCCCTTTAGCCGTGGAAGGTCAAGCCTCGGTAGAAGAGCTTGGATTCAATGTGAGTAATAGTCATTGTCCCTTATTATAGATTCATCATCATCATCATCATTTCAGCCTTAATACGTCCGCTGCTGAACAAAGGCCTCTCGCAATAACTTATCAGCGGGGGGGATTGCTAATACTCGCCACGCTTGGCAGGCGGGTTGGCGAGCGCAGTTTTTTATAAGATTTCGCACGCAGACGCTGTTGCCCGTCTCGTGTTACAGGAATTAGTCGCCTCTTACGACACGCCTTCTGTTGGCGGTGGGAAAGTGTATTCTTTACGGCCGTCCCCACACAGCAATAGCATAGATTACACACACACATTATTATAGATTATCAATATTATCATACTTAAAATCCAATGCTAAAGTATTCGACGACCTCCATATAGCCGAGAGGCGAGAATACCGGACTTGGTGTCACTATCTCTGAGGTCCCGGGTACAATTCCCGGTAGGGTCAATGTAAAAAATACTTTTCTATATTGTCTGATTTCTGTAACAAGTGCTTTGGCTACTTGCCATAGGATCAGAGCAATGTATGTGATGTTGTCCAATATTTATTTATTCATTATTTATTGTTTTTTATTATTAGATATTTATACTTAGGTAGATTTGGTTAGAGTGTAGGAAAGGGGGCGCAGGGTTAGGTTAGGTTAGAACATCTAGGTTAGGTTAGGTTAGAACAGTCACCATACAAAGCGCGAAGCGGCAGCGGCCGGCGAGCGCTAGATTCTAATTATAAATTTTGTCTGAAACTGAAAAGAAATTACTTACAGTGTACACAATAATGCATGCTTGCGTTTTTAGGTAATATAAATTTATACTTAATAGGCTTTATTACTTTTAATTGTTATTATAAGTAAGTGTAAGAGTTAATGATTGTTATCTTAAATGATATTATAGAACGTAAGATAATATGAAACGTTCATTATATTAAGCGAGTTGTTATAAGAAAAAATATTTTGATGTGAAAAATTATATGAAATCATTGTCATTAAATCGTATACTAATATTTATTTGAAACATTACACACCCTATAATCACGTTAGCTTAGGTTAGGTTTAGGTTCAGGTTAGGTTAGGTTTATGTTAGGTTAGGTTAGGTTTATAAGTGCACCCCCTTTGCGACACCCGGACCCCGACTCTGTTAACCTACCATTACCACAGTATTACTAACCATTTTCAGAGACCTCAATCATCTGTACCCTCCCAAACACCTCCACCTGCTGCCGAAGAGAATGATCCATTATATTTAGATATTAAAAATGGTGTGTGTTTAAATTGTAAATTGAAAGTTAATGGTACTTATTATGGTAATTAGGTGTTCATATTCTAGAATAAGCCAATTTTTTATTATGGTTTGTTGATTTAAATGTTAATATCAGTTTTATTTTAAATTCACACAGAGCAGTTATTGATAGTCCAGACTAAAACCCTTTCTTTTTTTGCAGAAGCGTCACAACTGTCCTCACCACCACCTTCAGCATCAAATAGTTGGCACATGCCTTCAACGTCACAGGCACCAACACAACAACCCCCACAAGTGCCGCTCGTGTTCGCTCCACCTTCGACACAAGGACGGGCGCCAGCTACACCAGCGTCGCCCGCTACTCCTCCAAGAGCAAGACGTGTGCCTGGCGGGGGAGCTGCTGCAACTCCTCCGAGACCAAGGCGTGTGCCTGGCGGGGGCGCGGCCGCCACTCCAGCGCCCGCTACTCCTTCGAAGCCCAGGCGTGTGTCTGGCGGGGGCGCAGCCGCCACTCCACCACCGGCCAGGGGTCGACCGCGGTCGACGTCGCCAGCGACGCTGCAATCTGCGGCATCTCCTAGGCGGCCGCGTGTGCGCACGCGCCGTCGGCGTGCACCGACCCCCTTTGAGCGAGCGGCAAGCGAGTTTGCGGCCGTGGAGCTGCGTCGCCTAGAGCTAGAGGAAACTCGGGCCAGACAGCAACACGAGCGCGAGTTGAGGGCGTTGGCAATTGAAAACGACTGAAACCAATTGTTTCGTTCTATAATAAATATTGCTCAATCATGGTTTGAATACTATCGCAGTAGGGCAAATACTGAACCGCTCAACACTGAGTAATCGCTTAAAAAAATAACCGACTTCAAAAATACTAAAAATAACACATAATAAACAAACTTAACTAACAGTTATTTTTGGAGTCGGTGCCAGCCGTGAAGTGTTTAAATGGAGTGTTATGATGTATCCACTATTGTTGAAAATTTTAGTACTTAGAGTAGTTTTAACTTTACAGCAACATTTATACACTCTAAGGCTGGCACCGACTCCAAAAATAACTGTTAGTTAAGTTCGTTTATTATGTGTTATTTTTAGGGTTTAGGTATTTTTGAAGTAGGTTTTTTTTAACAAAAATTTGTTTTCTTTGTCTGTTTTTAGTAGTTTTTTTCCACTATAAGTTAGTTAATTATAGCTAAAGTGCATCTCATGACGATTCAAATAAGTCCAAACACGGCTTTGATACATTATTTTATAACAGAGTTCTGGTGCTTACCTTCCACTTTCGTCATCAGATCAGTTTGATGGTATCATGTTCACTAGAATCATTTATCAATTATCAAAAATTTTAGATTTATCGACTATGACGAAGCTTATCTGTACTATTCTGGCCAACTATGGTCTCCTTTATCAGATTCTTAGCAAATGATACTTTCTGAATGCAAAATTCTTGACTTGTTGTTGAATATACTAAAATCACTATATGTACACCTATAATATTTAAGGAGTTCCCTCAATTCCTCATGGATCCCATCATCAGAATTGAATTTTGAAAAAAATGGGACACCAATCTGTAAGTATACTCTTCCAATTGATAAAATATTTTTTCTTTTATTAATCTTCTGCCTTGTTATATGTAATTAGGGGAGTTGTGCTTAAGATGACATAGTGAGATAAGATGACACACCAACAATATTTATTTAAATATACGCGCTAAAGTTGAACCAATAACGCTTCGGAGAGTGTCGGTAGATGTCGCTGATGTTGACATTCAGTATGGCGGAACGCGAACGCGGATTGCAAAGTAGTGCGTGTTTTTGTGATTCTAATGTAATAAAAAATTTTGTTTACCCTTTTATTTCGTGGTGAAAATATATGAAAGGTAAGTAGCTTCTTTGCAACAATTTTGGAATGACTTTTATAACTATTATACGCTCCAAATATTGATAAAAAAGCATTCTAACCTCAAAGATTTTGTCACGACTGTTAAAATGAAGTTAGCACTATCTACAGGGTAAGATGACATACAAAACGTGGGTGTAAGATGACATACTATTCATTGGTCATTTTACCCTTATAATATACCAACTAGCTGCCCGTTGCGACTTCGTACAATGGTGTTCTACTTTTTCTCTATCCTGCCCCTACCCTACACCTATTCTAAAGAATTAGTGAAATCAGTCCAGCTGTTCACGCGTGTTGCCATGACCAAGGGAAATAGGGATTCATTTTTATATTTTTAAATAAGTTTTTTTTGTTTTAATACAGGATGCCAGGCAATTACAATGAACATCGACGAGAAAAAGTTGGTCACAACAGGACATGGAAAAAGCTATTGAAGCTGTAAAGGAAAATAGGATGGGGTGGCTTTTAGCATCCAAACATTTTAACGTACCACAAGCAACCCTTCGTCGACATTATTATAGTACTCCAGTAAACCTTGGTCGTTTTAAACCTACTTTCAACGCAGCTATGAAAAAAGCACTCGTGGAGCACATCCTCGAATTCGAAAGTCGACTTTTTGGATTTAATACGACCGAAATAAGGAAATTAGCTTTTGAATTTGCGGAGAGATTGGGGTTGGATCATAGATTTGACAAAAATGAAAAAATAGCTGGTTGGGATTGGCTGAAAGGTTTAAGACAACGCAACCCTGATATTTCACTCAGGGCTCCAGAACCAACCTCAGCTGCGAGAGCAAGGGCATTTAATAAGCCTCAAGTATCGATTTTTTTTTCTCTTTTGGAAAAAGAAGTCACTGATAACGGGATCTTGCCGCATAGAATTTACAATATGGACGAGTCTGGACTTAATACTGTTCAAAAGCCCCCAAAAAATTTTGCATCCAAAGGAAAAAAGCAAGTCGGTGCTGTCACAAGTGCTGAACGTGGTGAACATTTCACAGTTGTTGCTTGTGCTAATGCCATTGGAAATTTTGTTCCACCAGCGCTTATTATTCCAAGAAAAAATCACAAGGCCGAATACTTTGATGGCGCTCCTCCAGGCACTTTAGAGCTTTGCTACGCTACTGGTTATATGGTCGCTGACTTATTTTTCAAGTGGATGCGCCATTTTGTAGCTTTCACTAACGCTTCTTTAACAAATAAGGCACTGCTAATCCTTGATGGTCATTCCAGCCACAAACATCTAGGAGCTTTAGAATTTGCTAAGGCCAACGGTGTAATAATGCTTTGTCTTCCTCCGTATTGTACTCACCGGATGCAGCCAACTGATGTATCATTTTTTGGTCCACTTCAGATGTATTATGATCGTGAGATGTCAACCTGGATGAAAAACCATCCTGGCCGAATCGTAGGCCTGTACCAAGTTGCTCAAATTTTCGGAAGAGCCTATGAAAATGCAGCCTCTGTCAAAAACATAACGGGTGGTTTTGCAAAAACTGGAATTCATCCCTTTGACCCACACATTTTTCTAGAAGAAATGTATTTACCTAGCGAAGTGACCGAAAACGAGTTGAATGAAGAAGACGAGCCTGTTACTAGAAATTTATCTCAGGCCCAACTAAATCAGGAAGAGTCCGATTCATCGGAATTAACTGATGCTGAAGAACAGTTAATGGAAATTGCAGCTGCAAGCTCTCACCATCAAACAGGCTGCACTTCTAGTGAATATGAAAGCCCTCATTTATCCCCCTCAATTTTGTTACCAAATGTCGCTACTCATTCAACGCAAGGTCATGACGACAATCCTTCATCCCAGTCCAAGCCTTTAGAGCCTGCTTTTAACCAACCTAATAATTCCTGCGACCAAATGACGATCTTCTCGAACAAAGATGCTACTCTACAACAAGTTGTAAATAATCCATTAGCCCTTAAAACTTTGACAGCAAATATTGTTAAGCATTTATTACGAGATCGTGCCGTAAATATTGTGTCGCAATTCCAGCTTTTTGAGTCTAATGCCAAGAACCCCACTAATTCCAACAACCCAACTATTGCCAAGAACCCTACTAATGCCAACAACCCCACTAATGACAAGAACCCCACTAATGCCAAGAACCCAACTAATGCTAAGAACCCCACTAATGCCAATGATCAGATATATATTACCACTGCCACAAAATATAACCATCAAGGCCAGTTAAGCAATGATCCAATAATATTATGTGAGAAACCATCGTCGAGTACTGAAAAAAATTTAACTGAACGCTTACTTTTGCAAACGGAAACAGTGTCTTCAACAAAGTACGTACTTAAAGACATTTCTCAATTACCAAAAGCTACTTCTACAGGAAAGTCAAGAGTCAGAAAAGTCGGTGGATCGCAAGTTATCACGTCTAGTCCATTCATTAATGATATTAAGGCAGCAGTACAAGAAAAAAAATAAACGGATAATCGCAAATCTCTTAAACAACAAAAGAAAACGAAGCGTGTTATTTTTGAAAATGATGAGACTGCGCCTAAAAGGTCTAAAGGCAGACGAGGTCAAAAGCAAACGATTTCTACTGTACGAGACGATGATGTGAACCGCGAGGAAAGCGATGACGTGGGCTCTGCGGCCTCCTTTAAGAGATCCACGCATGGTCGAAAGCAGATGAAGCGTGTCATTTTTGATGATGACGAGGATCTCGACGATCCTTACGCGAATAAAGACTCTGAAGAAGATGATCCAGCTTGCATTTGCTGCAACGAACTATTCAGTAAATCTACCAGTTTAAGTAAATAATGTTTAAGTTACTACATAAATAAAGAGCCAATCGTGAAAACTAAAATCGGCTGTGTAATAAATATTTAATTAATAAAATAATTCATAAGTCTCGTCATTGACCTCAGGTGCTATTCGATGAAAGTTGTTTCATTTTTTCAAACTATCCCCTTAAGTCATCCTACTAACCAAGCCATTGATCATTGGAGGTGCCAGGTTCAAAATCTTCACTACCTTCTTGACCCTCGGCATATCACTTGGAGGTGGTATGCTAGCGTGTAATGCGACATGCGTTAATAATTTTGCTCGCCACGTAAGGGTGGTAGTGAATTACTCGGTCTCGAAGCAGACACCTACAACGAGCTTTGAGTAATCCGAAACATCACTCAATGCGAGACCTGGCTTGTACATGACGTCTTATGTAAAATTCTGCCTGAGATTCTGATGCAGCATTGACTATGGGTGTCATTAGCCAGGGCCGCTGTAGATAACCAGAATCTCCTGAAAATTGGCAAAATTAGGTTTTTGTTAATATTTAGCTTTACAAATGACCTATGCTAAAAATACAACATAGGTAGGTCCTAATCAAATCAAAGAATATTTATTTTTCTTTTACAGTTTAGGTACATAATATTGTTATTACTATAAATACCTACAAATTGTAGCCTCTAAATAGAGAGGGGCTGGTGCCTGAAATAGGTTTCCAATTAAAACCTATGCCACAGGTCACCTGGTATAATACTAATACTCTGATTATTTATTGATGTCTTACTGTTTACAATAGTATTACTTAAAAAGAAATGTTTTTTTTATTACTTACCTAACAACCAAACAAGTTCACCACTTTCATGCAGTTCCCGCATGTATGACTCCACTTGACTCGCAGACCATAATGTGGGAGTCATGTGTAGCTCCACCAAATTTGGAGTTACCTAACATTTATTATTTTAAGGTCATAAGTAATCACATATCTGAAAGTCAAATAGAAATGGTATTAGATAATATATATATATATTATTATATAGGTATTTTTCTTTACATCAAACAATATAATTAATCATTTTATAATTATGTACTTAAATACTTTAGTTCAAATGCTGATTGTAAAGCAAATAGTTTTATACTGTGCTTAAAATTGGCCTGGCTGCTTACCATTTGAACATGGAATGATATCCTTTTCTATTAAAAAATATATGTTCTTCCTCATCTGGTCTGGTGATTGCCACATGTGTACAGTCTTATCACTCTCGGCAAATTATGTTTCCTTTGAAATCTGTAAGTAATTTAAAATGTTACAACTAACCAATCCAAGTACCTAGGTACCTAACCAATAATAAAGTCGTTAACGATGACAGCTAACGAGTGCTGTGCTAACATATGTTTTTATTTCTTTTATTTTTTAAATCAGATCAAATTTCTTTCTTTTTTTAATACCCTTAGTAAAATTACCTGTATATATTTTTTTGTATTACTATATTAATTTTTGATGTATTGTTTATTGTTTAGATAGTTGAAGTAAAAGAAATAAAAGCATGGTGGATGGAATTACATAGCTATACTAGGCTGATGTATTTGTATACATTGTAGGTATTGTTACCTACGTACAATACAAATACATACAATACAATACATACTTCTCTTTGATTTGGGATCTCTCTTGAGGTGTTTGTGGAAACACTATCCATCTCCTGACCATCCAACTATGGTTAAGGGCGTCAACAACCTGCCTAATGCAGCGACTTGTTGTACGTTGGGTCAAATATTGACTCACACCCACAATCTTTTGGTAGGACCCTGTTGCAAGAAAGCTAAGAGCACACAGGACCTGAAAGAATACAAATGGTGGTATTAACTATAGTAGTACCTAAGTACGTGTGTCATAAATTAATCCATCCGTTCCTTGCGCCTTCGTGCTCCGGAATCCGTCGCGAGAGCACCACCACCGCGGCACCAACTAGAAACGCGGCGGCAGCAGTTTGAGGCTTTAAAAACACTACAACATGCACTGCTTTGGTTATGAAAGCTAGCATATCATTAATAGGTAATGTTTAATTTCTTACCTTTATTTCCAGGGAAATTTTGTAAACCTTTCTAGTATGAACTTTTAGGTCGTGACAAAGTTGCCTAAAGGTCCGGCATATCTTCTATTGCTTCCAACTGCAGACGTAACCTAAGTCTTTGGCGTCTCATCCAGGTATTTTCATTATGCGCAGCCCACAATAAACGCAGGGAATGCATTTTTAAGAGCACATGTACTAGCACAACTAGACAAATAACAGCTGGCGATCAAAATCGGCCATATTGCTTCGTTATTTAAAGCGTCTTGGCTTTCGTTCCATAATCGTTTCGACAAATCACTAACGAAGCGATGACGAACGATTAAACTGCCGCTTGACTACGCATTTGTATGAAAGTAAGCGAATAAACAATTCGCTACTTTAACGTTTCGTTTACAAATGAAACATTGTCCACCAACTTCTTTATCGATAACGATTTACCACGTGATTTTACGACGGCTTATGTCAATCCCATACATTTTGTTATTTTCGAACTTCGTTATCGTTTTCGAATTGTTACTTTGTCTATAATTTTTATCGAAACAGGTCCCCTATTTCGATAAAAATTCAAAATATCGGCTATATTACCATATTTAAAAAAAAATACACTTGGTGTCGATAAAACGCTATATCTTATCTATCGTGTATTGGTGGTCATGCTAGGGGGCCTGGTTTTTAAATGTCAAAGATAAATTTGATAACGAGGGTCTGATCATGGAGCTTGGAGGTGGACAGTGGCACTCTTTAATGATTCTAATAATCAAACCTCCAGCACAATTATTTTGTTTTGACGAGCCCTAAAACATAAGTATTTTGTAACAAAGAATATCTGAATGATGATGAACTATTCAATTGGACTAGTAAAATCTACAAAGCCAGGCCGCTGCGGGTTCGAAAATTCAAATCCTGCAAAGGGCAGGTGTTAGTGTGATGAGCACGAGCATTTGAACCTAATTGGATGTCTATAAAAGTTTATCCGTTATTTTGTCGCCTTAATACAAGCTTTGCTTAGTTTGGGGCTAAACAATTGGTGTAATTTTGGCAAGAATTTATAGCAATTTATTTGATTCGTTTTAACGAGTACCATCATGGTCTGATGATGGAGCCAGGAGGTGGAAAGTGGAAATCTTTAAAGGTTACTAGTAAACAACTTAAATTTGAGCTCAATTGATTCGTTTTGATGAGTTACAAACATAACATTTGGTAATAAGGGTCTGTTAACTATGCTAGGCTACCTCCTAGCGAAACTCGACATCAATAGTTAAGTTACTAGTACTTCGGTACTTATTTACTGTAAAACCTTAAGCCTAAGAGTTTGGGCTCTTTTGTGTTGATGAGTTCCATACATCACATTTGGGAACGAAGTTCTGACGATGGAGACAGGAGGTGGACAGTAGAACGCTTTTCAACTTAGATACAGAACAGACCACTCAAAAGTAATACGTGGACCATGAGGATTTGAGACTGTACCAGTACTGTCTGAGACTGTACCATGGGTATGTTGGTACAGCAAGACTGTACCAACATACCCATAATTTGTAGGATGATGATGATGACCCACAATTTGTACTTTCCTCACCCATCATTTTTAAAAACTTGCCTTCCTTTGGGCCATCGGCTGGCGACGTCCTCTATGTATCTTTTATGATACAAAAGCACAAACTACTTTCAGAACCATTTAAATTCCATTCGATTTCAGAATGGCTGGTGGTTGGTGATGTGATTAACGATAAAGGTTGTGTACGCGATGTGAGGAGTACCGAGGGATCAGGAAGAGGAAATGTGGATAAAACGCGAGTATTTCAATGATACAAGAATTTTAATTATTCGGTTTTTGCGACAAGAAAGAGATTGACAGGTAAAACAAAATCTATGACCAAAAAGAGTTCGGTTTGCCACAGTTATAACTTAGTTTTATATATTATAGCTTCCCCTTCATAATTTCGTGAATTTTTCCGTGTTTTTATAGTTATTCTGCTATTCGGGTCGGAGACAAATTTAACTAAGCAAAGATCATAAAAATCGGTCTAGCCATTCTCGACTTATAAATGGTGTAACTAACCCGACTTTCTATAGATAGATTAAGTAAATGTTTTGTTGGCACACTTAATTAAGTAGGTTGGTTATTACCAGCCTACTTAACTACCTAGAGCCTGCCTAATGGCAGTTGTACGAAATTAAGAAAAGTAGTTAATACTCGTATAGTATGTACCTACCTACAGCAGAATAATTGTAGGTAAGTAAGTAGGTCTTAATTAATATAATACCTTTAGGAGCCATTGATAGTTTATTTTAGTATTAGAATGAAATTTTAATACATGAATAAATGAATCGAAAACTTTATTAAATATGAGCCAGCATTTATGAGTTTTTGGTAAAATCAAGGACGTACAACAAACTGTCATAGATTTTTTCTACCTGATCGTAACATGGTTTTTTATGAAACAACTAGGTAAATTACTTCTTTTTGTATAATTTGCAAAGTACGATTTTACAAAAGACAGCCAAGGACGGAATGCTCATAAAGTCTTCAATCCTTGTACGATATTGACCCTACTTTTGCCCCTGTGTAGTTATAAGCTGGATCTGCTACTACATGGGGTACACTAAAAGTTTTGCACTTCTAGCTAATCGGAACTATTCGAATTTCGAATGTTATATTTTTTTAATCGTTGCAACCTTCTTAGTAATAAAAAAAAGAACAATTGGCGGGAAATGATTTGTCAATTGTTTTTTATCACACATCAAAGTTCTACGTACGCAACGAAAATGGAATTAGGTCGAAAAGATTTTAGAGCGATGATTTTTTATGATTTTAAAAGTTATCTCTCTCCGTAAGACTGTGCCGCTCGACTTCAAAATGCTTTTGGGAGAGAAGCACCTTGTTTGAGCATCGTGAGGCGATGGTTTGCTGAATGTGAGAGAGGTCGAGTTTCTTTACATGACGAATTTCGTGAAGGGCGGCCTTCAACTGCCGTCAACGAAAATAATGTGGCTACTGTTAAGCGGTAGTAGCATCTGTGAGCACCATTGCACGCGAGCCCGCTTCTGCTCCGCTGTCAGTTCATGAGGGATCCAACGACAGCAGAGTTTCCGAACTTTCAATTCTTCGTGTTAAATTTTCTGAATTTGGCTCATACTACTCCCCAGTCCTCGAATTGTCTCATAGGTAATCCGCGGGTTTTCTTCAATTAGCCGCTTAACAGTAGCCACACTATTTTCGTTAACGGCAGTTGAAGGCCGCCCTTCACGAAATTCGTCATGTAAAGAAACTCGACCTATCTCACATTCAGCAAACCATCGCCTCACGGTGCTCAAACAAGGTGCTTCTCTCCCAAAAGCATTTTGAAGCGGAGCGGCACAGTTTTGCGGAGAGAGAGAACTTTTAAAATCATAAAAAATAAGCTTGAGCGTCTACAGAACTTCTGTATACGAATAGTTTTTGGTTTACGGAAGTATGATCATGTTACCGAATACCGGACTCTGCTTAAATGGCTTCCAATCCGTCGTAGGCGTGACTTGCATATTCTTTCGCAATTATTTAACATATTGTTCAGTCCGAAATCACCGCCCTATTTAAAAAAGCGCTTTCAATTTTTGCAGTCATCACAGGGTCATAACATGCGGTCATCCAAAAAACTACATCTTCAATTTCCTCCCCATTCTACTAATTACTATACGCAGTCGTTTACTGTCCAGTCCATTCGCCTCTGGAATTCCTTACCATTAACAATCAGAAAATCCGAATCGATTGCTATTTTTAAAAATCGGCTTAAAGCACACTTTCTTTCTTCTTGACACAAACTGCCTATAAATCTTAGAATATTACTGGTCACTGTTAGTCTCGACATCTCCTCGCATATATCAAGTAGTTATTGTATGTATGTATAATTATTGTTATGTATTTATTTTATTTTATTTTTATTTATTTATTACTGTATGTATACGTCTATGCCATAGATTTATGCAATCCTATTTGTATCAGGTAAGATTTCAACACCTTCCCCTTTCTTTAATGGTTGTCCTCTACCTAAAGGTTGTCTGGAAGAGATCGCTATTAGCGATAAGACCGCCTAAATTGTACATCTTTCTGTAAAAATCATGTGTATTTTACTTGTATGGTGTGCAATAAAGAGTATCTATCTATCTATCGCTCTAAAATCTTTTTGACTTAATTTCATTTTCGTTGCGTACGTAGAACTTTGATGTGTGATAAAAAACAATAGACAAATCATTTCCCGCCAATTGTTTTTTTTTATTACTAAAAAGGTTGCAACGTTTAAAAAAATATAACATTTGAAATTCAAATAAGTAGTTCCGATTAGCTAGAAGTGAAAAACTTTTAGTGTGCCCCATGTATACACTCACGATAGCACACAACTTTACCCATTTGTGTAAACTGGTTGTAATACTCAATAATACTCAATAATACTCATTTATTTTGTACATAGGCCCTCTTCCGGGCACTTATACACGTCCCAAAATATAGCTTAGTCCTACCACCGCTTCGGGACTACATATTGGCTGGTGATGAGAAGAAACGGCGCAACAAACTCAGTTACCTTTGTCAGCCTTTTTTACAGGAAATACAGTTACAAGACATGTAGTAAGTGTGAGCTAAGCAGGTTAAATCCATGCACTCTTGTCGTTTAAATAATCTCTATTTTATAATATCCTTTTTTCATAAGGATTTTTTAAATGTGAATTTTGAATTCATGTACAGGTAGGTCAACAAGAGTCTGTGGTACTTTATTGAAAAATTTAATACATTTCCCCAAGAATGAATCACCAACTTTGTGTAGTCTGAAGCTCGGAACGGCAAGTTTATTTTTATTTCGAGAATTCTATTGATGAAAATCACTTTTTAAGCTAAACAAACTAAGATTTTTTCGAACGTACATAATATTTTCAAAAATGTATTGAGAGGCTACTGTTAATAAATTAATATCTTTAAAAATCTCCCTCAGTGAGTCACGAGGTCCAAGACAGTATATGGCGCCTACGGCTCTTTTTTGCAACACAAAGATTGATTCAATTTCAGCAGCAGAATCCTATAACAGTAAACCATAAGACAACAAACTATGAAAATAACTAAAGTATACTGTCTTGCCGTTTCGACATCAGTTAAAAGCCTTATTTTCCTCACAGCATAAGCCGCTGAACTGAGCCTTCCTGACAAGGCAATTATATGGGAACCCCATTGCAGCCGGGAGTCTAATGTGATTCCCAAAAAAGTGGTAGAATCGACTGCATTTATATGATCATCTGACATATTAATATGCGTACTGACCTGCCTCACATCACAAAATCACAAAAACCCCTAATGCATCTTTCTTTCTTTCAAAGGCATCGTAGATATGCTTAATAAGGGCAACTCCCGCATCAGTTGTGTTTCTACCTTTGGTGAAACCGAACTGCTTCTCATGCAATAGTGTGTTAATTCTGAAATGAGATAGGAGTTGATTGAAGACTATTTTTTCAAATATTTTACTAAGAGCTGGTAGTATTTAAATAGGTCTAAAGTTAGAGGGATCACTTTTATCACCGGATTTAAATAAGGGTATAATTTTACTGTAGTTTATTAAATTGGGAAACAAACCTTCATCAATACACTGATTAAATATACTAGCAAGATGAGTTGCTATACTATCAATTATATTAGTAGAAATGCCCCATAAATCTTCTGTTTTTTTCGTATTTAACTCGCTAAAAGTTTTAACAATAATGTCAGGATTAATATGTCTAAACGTTAGGGAAGAATTGCATTCATCCACATTCGATTTCAAAAAAGTTTCCGCAAGAATTTTTTGAGAAATTTTTAACATATTCTGTAATATTGGGGTCTTGAGTGTGCGCTTTTAGGTCATATAATTCGTACAATTTTTTCCTACTTTTATGAATACCAGTCGTGGCCCGGTCACTAAATTTACATTTATTTGTATTTATTTTAACATGTTTCTGTTTAAATATATTATTAAATTCATCTTTGACCAGCCCAAACAGATTTCCATATTATATGATACATATACAGTATTACTGTTGGGAGGTGGTAATAGATTTATTCCAGAATCAATACTACTCTTAAATCTATCCAATTGTAGGCCAGTCACTGGCCTACAAACAATATCCACCATAGGCGAGACATGATGGTGCTCAAATGTGGCTATTTGTCCACTATGATCCGATCCGGAGACAATTTATAATTGATTTACTATTACTTTACAATTACAGAAAATATTATCTAAGCAAGTAGCTGATCCGGAGTGATTCTTGTAGGTTCAATAAAAAGATTCCTTAAATTATAAGATTTAAAAAGATTTAGGAACCTTACATAATTTTGTGTTTCTATTAATAAATCAATGTTGAAATCTCCACATACAGATAACTTCTTATTTGATTTGCTTATCTTTTCAACCGACTTCAAAAAAGGAGGAGGTTCTCAATTCGACTGTATGTTTTTTTTTTTTTGTATGTTTGTTACGCGATTACTCCGCCAATTATGAATCGATTTTAATGATTCTTTTTTGTTTGGTAGATCATACTTCAGAGGTGGTCCCATATAAATTTTATCGAACTTGATTTAGAACTTTTTGAGAAAATCAACAAATATATACCCAGATAATATTTTGGTTGCGGTTCTTGTTACCTATCTTCGACAAATATGAGCCGATTTTGATGATTTTTGTTTTATTGAATAGCTTATACTTCAAAGATGCTATGATAAAAGTTTGAAAAATAAAAATCACCCCTAAGGGTAGGAAAATAGGGGATGAAATCGGTGTTCAAAATAGATGAAATAAGTAAATTTTATTTAAAAAAATAAAACCGACTTCAAAACACTAAAATGCTAAAAATAATCCTAACACTTAAGTAAACAAAAACATTGAATCTCTCATCGGCTGGCACCGACTCCAAAAGTAACTGATTAGGTACTTAAGTGTTAGGATTATTTTTAGCATTTTATTTAATACCTCTTCCATAGTAGACTCAAAAAGAAGGTAATTAGCTGATGGGGGTCTGTAGACACTAATAATAATATACTGCTCTAGCTCAACACATGCTAGTTCAATAGTTTGTTCAATAGACAGTGCCACAATGTTGTCTATCCCAATTTAATTTTGTTAGTGTGCGAAAAGTACCTATTTATTAACGTGAACGCGGACGGAAAACGTACAATAACAAAATTAAGTTGAGATAGGTAGTAAGTTTCTTTGCAAATTTTTTTTGTTATCATGAGTATACATCCATATCCTTCAGTATTTTACACTAATAAAATTTCACGTGTACCTCTTACTTCACAAACTGGCACGGCTGGATCATAAATATATAAGGTTTGCATAATCACTGTTGCCTTGGCTGGTTTG
Organism: Anania hortulata; assembly: GCA_963576865.1. Taxonomy (NCBI): domain Eukaryota; kingdom Metazoa; phylum Arthropoda; class Insecta; order Lepidoptera; family Crambidae; genus Anania; species Anania hortulata. The sequence continues at coordinate 9,443,910 of OY756389.1, forward strand.
TCTTTTCATCATCATCATCATCATTTTGCCCCCAGGGTTTCCATTGCTCTACATAGGCCTCCCCTAGTGATTTCCAGATTGGTTTGTTTCTTGCATTTAGGTAGGTTCATAATATAATAAATAGATAATCAACTTACACAAAAGTATTTGCATTATTTGGTTCCTAATCACCTGGGTACAGGTGATTAGGAACCAAATAATGCTAATACTTACCTACATTACTAGTGATACCAAATTAACAATTGCAAGGGAGAAGTAAACTAGTTGGTGGGTCGTTGCTCGCGCATTTGCCTGTATAGAAAACCGTCGACCCCGTATACCTTTCACTGCATAGACTTAGTAGAGCTGATATACTTTGGTATAGTCGCATGAATGGTGTTTGCTGTTTCATCGAGGACGCACAGGGTTGCGCCTGCGTCAGTGCCGCGCAAAACTTTCATACTCGCGCCCGCGCACGCGCTCCTCACGCAGTTGTGCGTACTGTGCATATTAAAAACTACCGCAAACATTTTTCCGAAAATCCATAATACAATAGACCACAAGTTTGTTTATTAAAAAAATAAAAGCGTATTGTGTACATTGGAAGTGCCATTTTTACTGGAATCACACGTTACATTCTTTTAATGTGGAGTTCCATGATAAGGTTTTTTTAATTTGCGAATAGGTGAGTGAGTCTTTTTATTCCGTTATTTCACTGTACTGTACTTACTGTGGTGTGGGTGTGCATGATTGCTTACACAGAATTATACATTAAAAAAAAAAAATTACTTATTGATTTTTTAATTGAAATTAAAACAAACACGCCAATTTTTAACCTGTACCTCTTAACAATAATTTTAGTTTTGCTGGTAGGTACCAACGTTTCTCCATTTTTAGTGTTTTTTAAAAGTAGATATACTAATTGATTTGAGGTCTGTGTTGTAGTAGTGTAGTTGTATGTTAGTAAAGATAAATTTATACATTGTTATTATAACAACCGTTCATAAAATTAATAATAATCACTTAAAAATAATGAGGAAACGGAAATGGTTTGTAAAAAAAATATAGAAAGTGAAAGAAAACACTAACATCGAAAGACAATGGATGCCCTGAGTCACTGAAATACTGCTTGCTTACTATATTTTATATGTGAAATTCCACTTCATTTTTAACTAGTGAAAAGAAAACATTTGTAGTATGATGATAGTAATGTATCAGCATGGAATTATAATTTTAAAAAATCGTTTATTAAATACTAGGAAAGCAGTAACATTTGTATTTGGTATAGCTTATAACTAAACAGTGCAGAAGATGATAATATTTTGCCTGAACTAGGTAGAACCTGTTCTTCAGTAAAATTGTTTAAGTATTAGAAATTACGATTTCTGTGGAACTCTCAATCGGAATTAAAATCTTGTAAATGGTACTTAAAAACTAACTTTAAGTACATCGAAAATTGTAAATAAAGTTAATTTTATACTAGCTGTTGCCCGCTACTTCGTTCGCGTGGTCTTAAGTTTATTCTTAACAAACTGTCCCGGCGAAATTCGTACCGCCTCTTTGATCATTTTTTTTTGTAATTTTTTTTTGTTATTCTGCTATTCGTGGCGGAGACAAATTCAACAAATCAAAGATCCGATGAGAGATTCAATGTTTTTGTTTGCACCGACTCCAAAAGTAACTGATTAGGTACTTAAGTGTTAGGATTATTTTTAGCATTTTAGTGTTTTGAAGTCGGTTTTATTTTTTAAAATAAAATTTACTTATTTCATCAATTTTTAGTGATAAATCCTAATCTAACTGCTGAACACCCATTTCATCCCCTATTTTCCTACCCTTAGGGGTGATTTTTATTTTGTAAACTTTTAGCATATTATCTTTGAAGTATAAGCTATTCAATAAAATAAAAATCATCAAAATCGGCTCATATTTGTCGAAGATAGGTAACAAGAACCACAACCAAAATACTATCTGGGTATATATTTGTTGATTTTCTCAAAAAGTTCTAAATCAATTTCGATAAAATTTATATGGGACCACCTCTGAAGTATGATCTACCAAACAAAAAAAGAATCATTAAAATCGATTCATAATTGGCGGAGTAATCGCGTAACAAATATATAAAAAAAAAAAAAAAAAAAAAAACATACAGTCGAATTGAGAACCTCCTCCTTTTTTGAAGTCGGTTGAAAATCGGTCCAACCGTTCTCGAGTTATAAATGGTGTAACTAACCTGACTTTGTTTTATATATATATGTATATATAATATTATTTTGCATGTATAATACTTATAAACCGTTCTCTTGAATAATTCCGTTTATTGGTAAAAACCGCATCAAATGTTGCGTATTATGTCTTTTCAAAGAATTATTGACGCTTTCATAAACTGTATAATTTTGGCATTTTCAACATTATGCGAGAGCGATCGAGACAATCTAAGCGCACAGAATAGAAGTATGCTTAGGTACTTTGGGTGTAAAACTGAAATTGATGAAGTCGGTTGATATCTATGATTTGTGAACATAAATAAATGCAATCGTGAATAGAAAGGCAAATAGGAGTTATATAACAGACAGTAAGATGTCGAAGTGGATTCGGATACCTATTATGAAATCGTGGTCTATGTGTGTAGAGGTCAAAATTCACTCTTCGTCAAATTATATTTTCAACCGACTTCAAAAAAGGAGGAGGTTCTCAATTCGACTGTATGTTTTAAAAAAAATGTCTGTTACGCGATTACTCCGCCAATTATGAATCAATCTTGATCATTCTTATTTTGTTTGGTAGATCATACTTTAGAGGTGGTTCCATATAAATTTTATCGAAATAGATTAAGCAGTTTTTGAGAAAATAACAAAAATATACCCAGATAATGTTTTGGTTCGTGATTCTTGTCTATGTTACCCAAGATCTTCGACAAATGTAATCCGATTTTGCTGATATTTTTTTTATTGAATAGCTAATACTTCAAAGATACTACCTAGTCAGGTCATAAGTTCTGTCACATGTGTAATATGAAATAATTTAGACATGTTTATTATTTATGTAACCATTTATATAGCAAAATGAACTTAATAAAACATAGATTCATATGGTAATAAAGTTTATTCAAAATGACCCCCGCGATTTTGAATACAGGCATTCAATCTGCGCGGCCAGTCGTCTATCGCAGCACGAACGAGGTCCATGTCAATATCGGCGGCTGCCTTAATCAAGGATGCCTTGAGTGACTCCAAATCAGAATGAGGCTTTGAGCAGGCCTTTTCCGTCAAGTGTTGCCAAATCTTGTAATCTAACGGACTCAAATCTGAACTGGAGGAGGGCTAGTCTTCGTGCCGGATAAAGTCGATTTCACGCGCCGCCAGCCAGTCTTGTGTGCTTTTCGCTCTATGAGCTGGCGCAGAATCTTGTTGGTATACCCAGTGCCTGTTATTAAACATGGTATGAGAAACAGGTTCCACAAGGTTCTTGGGGACTGTATTTTGATACACAACTGCATTCGTTTTTACGCCTTTCTCACAAAAATATACCTCAGTTAAGCCCCAATAAGAGACTCCCAACCAAATCATGAGCGAGAATGGAAAATGACCTCGTTGGACACGCGGAATACGGTTGCTAGCTTCTTCACTGCGTGTGCGTACACCTTATCATTTTGTTTGTTGTAGCTCTCTTCCACGGTGAAAATTTTTTCATCCGAAAAAAGAATATCCCGATGCTTTTTTCCCGCGTACCGCTTCAACAAAGCGCGGCATCTCATCAGTCTCAGGTCCATTAAACGAGCGTCCAAACGATGTCCTGTTTTTCTTCGATATGCCCTAAGCCCTAAGTGTTCATTTAACACCCTTTTCACCGTGGTCCTGCTTAACCCCATCTGAAGGGCCAACAGTTTCTGCTTACGTATGGGATTTCTTTGAATTCGCGCCTTCACAGCTTTTATCACTGCTGGAGTCCTAACAGAGCGAGGGCGACCACTTCTTGACCTGTCATCTACACTAGAGTCTTCATTGTATCGTTTTATGGTACGATAAACGAATCTTTTGGTTATATTCAAATTTTTCAGTACGTCGAAAATCTGAATTGGCGCGTAACCGCAACGATGCAACGCAATAAACGCGACACGGTCTTCTTTAAGTGTCCACTCCATATTTAAAAATGAGGAAAATTCTAAAAAGTACACATTTTTATTTTCATGAAAAATTCGAAATTCGAATTCAATAAACTTTTTTGTGGCCAGCATTCTAAATTCAAAAGTTTTTATTGTGTGACAGAACTTATGACCTGACTATTTATAATAAAAAAAATGTTTTTTTTACCCCTTAGGGTGGAAAAAAAAGGATGAAATCAGTTTTCAGCAGTTAGATTAGGATTTATCACTAAAAGTAGATGAAATAAATAAATTTTATAAAAATAAAAAAACCGACTTCAAAACACTAAAAGGTAAAAAATTATATTAACACGTAAGTACCTAATCACCAAAGTTACTTTTGGAGTCGGTGCAACGAAAACATTCAAACTCTGATCAGCTTGCATTGCACCGACTCCAAAAGTAATTGATGAGAGATCGAGAGGAGTATTCTGGGAATAAAAAAGACAGATCTGGATCCGCAACCCATTATCCGTTCAAGAACTAGGATCACCAAGTTATATTATATGACATGAATATTGTGTAGTTCTGTTAGTAGTTGATTCAATTACTTTAATTTTATCACTTTTCCAGTTTAGGCTCTTAAACGTATCCTCCAGGGCATTTGTTAACAGTCTTAGGAAGATTACGTCCCCTTGTCTCACTCCGCAATGTAGGTGGATAGGTTTAGACTGCTTGATTCTGTACTTGGACCGTCATAATTGCAGCGTTATTATACAAGCATCTCAACACTTGGATATATCGCCAACCGACTTGGCATCTTTGTAGCGATTCTAAGACTGACCAGGTTTCTATAGTTAAGGGCTTTCTCATAATATCAAAGACACGGCATTAATATTATCGGCGAGTACATCTCACACTTGCGATTCGCAGATGATATCGTCATCATGGTTGAAACGATTGAAGACCTACAGCACATGCTAGACGGTTTATCTGGATCTTCCCTCCTGTGTGTGAATCGCCTGTGGAACTCCTTACTGATGTCTATTCGGCAGTCTGAAACACTTCAAATTTTCAAAACTAGACTTAAAACATATCTCCTTGGACTTTAGTTTTCTCCTATGTTTTTCTTTGATGTACTTCTTTCTTTACTTTTCCTAACACTTTTGGTATTAAAATCCATATTCATATTAATAGGGTTATTAATTAGTGCAAGTACTTATATGTATTTATATTGTAGCGACATCTATCTCGCCACATATAAAACTGACGTATCCTACATCGCGATATTAAAGTTATCGGAGCGAATGAACCATATATACAAGAACCGACAAACAACCGTCGGGCAGTAGCCCACCAGACACAACACCCGTCTGGTCGGAGGATCCTCCCTATTCAATGGGAGATGAGGAACTTGACACCCTGTTCCTCCCTCACCCTCAAACTGGTGACCCCGAGCATGAACGTCAGCGCAGCCTTCGCAAAGCTACGTCATCATGACGTCATCATCACTTCCTCAAGCTTTCGAGCAGCGAGTCCTACAGCCAGCCAGCATCCACGGCTACTACGGGTATCCTGACCACCAGCATGCAGCGGACGCGCATTCCTGGTCATCACCCACAGCCTTCTCAGCGACCTTGGCACAGCACACTGCACTTCGGCCGGTCAGCAAGCAGAGACGCACGTCTCTCCTGGTCGACGCAGCAGCCAGCCACTACGCAGAGCACTGCACCACTCCGACTCACTGGAGCATTTGCAGCATCACCCCGACTCACTGGGGCATCACCGCAGACAGTTCCGACTCACAGTGAACTATGCGGCATCTGGTTCCGACTCACCGGAACATTCCGCTGGCCCGGCAAGCATCACAATAGACGACTCAACCTGCTATCGACCTCCGGTCTCGGAGGGGAGTGATGTAGCGACATCTATCTCGCCACATATAAAACTGACGTATCCTACATCGCGATATTAAAGTTATCGGAGCGAATGAACCATATATACAAGAACCGACAAACAACCGTCGGGCAGTAGCCCACCAGACACAACACCCGTCTGGTCGGAGGATCCTCCCTGTTCAATGGGGGATGAGGAACTTTACACCCTGTTCCTCTCACCCCCCAAAATATTATGCAAGAGTATGTTTACCTCGGGCAAACATTGCAGTTAGGTAAAAACAACTTCGGGAGAGAAGCCCGCAGGAGAATACAGCTGGGCTTGGCAGCATTAGGGAAACTCCGTCGAGTCTTTTTATCGTTCAGTGATCACCGATTTCATCCCCTATTTTTCCACCCTTATAGAGTGTAATTTTTTCTGCAAACGTAAACATACTATCTTTGAAGTTATAGGGTATTCAATAAAAAAAGACATCAAAATCGGTCAAAGATAATGGGTACCCAACATAGATACGCTGGAAACTGTTTTAGATTAAGAAAACATCTTTATTTTACCGTATTTTATGCAATAAAATATATTTCATTTCATTCAAAAATCAGTTGGCGTAGTATGGAGTTTATGAAATGTTTGATGATTTTCTTATAGTTCCCATCATCAGAACTTGATCAAATTTATAGGACCATTCTAAAAGTATTTTCTTTCAAACTAAAAATAGTATTATTATAATATAGTGCCTTTGAGGAAGACATTCGCCAGCTTAACCCGGGCAGTTGTGGCGTGCGCTGAAGGCGCACGGCCTAGGTCCGCCCCGCTAGCGGTCGCCCGACCCGGCCGAGTGTGAGGCTTCGCGCAGCGAAGCCTCAGACTCGTACGTGTCGAGTCCCATACTAGCAGGCGTGATAGTATTATTGAAATCGGTCAACGTGATAACCTCCTTTTTTGAAGTCGGTTAAAAAATAGAAAGAAGCTTTTTGTTTACATGTAAGTACTTATATTATAGCCATTTCAAATGAAAAACTTTACTTTATTCGAGTTGTACCTACCTACTCACTTTTTAAGATTTAAACATGTTTTGATTTTAAGATAAATAAACGGTCAGATTTAATAATCACATTAAAATCATTTTATACGATATAGTTAAATCGTAAATAAGTAAATACCATAGAGACACCAACACTGTCAGCTCTACACAGCAGCAAATAAAAATTGAAGAAAAAAATAATTGAAGTATTTTAGCATTTACATTATTACATTTGACGACCTCCGTAGCCGAGAGGCGAGCATACCGGACTTGGTGTCGCTATCTCTGAGGTTCCGGGTTCGATTCCCGGTCGGGTCAATGTAGAAAAATAACTTTTCCATATTGTCTCGGGTTTGGGTGTTGTGGTACCGTCGTTGTTTCTGATTTCTATAACACAAGTGCTTTGGCTACTTACTACAGGATCAGAGCAATGTATGTGATGTTGTCCAATATTTATATATTACTACTAATATCGTAATACTTATTAAAATTGATTTACTTTTTTACTACCACAAGAATTGACTCCTTACTTTGAGACCATGACAAGTGGTGTGTTAATCTTATTATCATTTAGTTAGGTAAACCTACTATACAGGGTGTAAAGAAAACGTGAAATAAAACGTTAAGGAGAAATAAATCTCAAAAAAAAGTATGGGAAAGTATGTTTTTTTTTTGTGAATTCGATGTTGGTCCCATAGAAAAAGTTTATGTAATTTAGCCGTAGAATAACCCCTTAGAGTTTTATTTCACCTTTTCGTTACACTCTGTATAGCCACATTATTATTTTGGGTTATTCATTGTCAAAGAATTATTATTATTAAATAATAATTTAATAGAAAGATACGAAATGTAAATACGATTTAGGCGACCTCCGTAGCTAAAAGGCGAGTAGGTACTCCGGATTTGGCGTCGCCATCTTTGAGGTCAGAGGTGCTTGGTCGGGTCAATGTGGAAAACGAACACGTAGTCTCGGGTCTGGTTGTTGTTGTATCGTCGTTGTTTCTGCTGTCCATAACAAGTGCTTTAGCTACTTACCTTAGAATCTTTAACTTTAGCTACTCTTACTTACCTTAGATTGAAATTAACTCATCATAATAGGACAGAATAACTCTTGAATATCAAAGTTTTTACACGAAATCATTTTATAGCTAGATTTTTAGCTAGACTTATAATTATAACCCAAGCACAATAAACAATTTACGCTGCTATTTTCAATATTAATACACATTATTCATATCAGCAATTAGTTGTTTAACTACTCATTAGATTAAGATGGTGTTGTTGAGTTGAGTGATTGACCTAAAACTAACACAACAATATTGGCTTCTGTTATCTGCCAATTACATACGAGTAATTGTCGAGATTTTAATCATGATTTAAAATTAAATATGGTACTTAGTTACAAATTATCATAATTAACTTTCATAGCTACATAAGCAATTTTTGTTGGTATTTCTTATCTTTACAAAGTTTTATTTGTTAAAGGCATACTTAGTTTTAGCTGTAGTAAAGTACTCCTCCCTCCATTACCCCTAACAACTGTGGGTCATAAGTTGGCATCCTTTTGGACCTCTGAATTTTTCGAAATCTAGTACAGATTTTTAAACTTGCTCGGCAATGAGGGAAACATCTTGAGGAAGCCTGCACGTTCTGATAACAATGAATACATGCCATGCCATGTAGCCATGGTACAAAAACAGTATCTATGTAACTCACCCTGTCTGTAAAGGTCTGATGACAATAGCTCTAAAGGTAATAGAGATACCAGACTTACCGCATCTTAGATCCGTTTGTTTTTAATAAATACTAGTTGTCCCGGCGAACTTCCGCCTCGTTTTTTTTCGTGTATAATAGTTATTTTGCTATTCGGGACGGAGACAAATCCAAAAAATCATAAATCATTAATTTCGGCCGAGCCATTCTTGAATTATAAATGGTGTAACTACCCCGACTTTGTTTTATATATTTATAGATGAATAAATATAGGATAATCACATACATTGCTCTGATCTTATGGTAAGTAACCTATATAGGCACTTGTGTTTCAGAAATCAGAAAAAACGACGGTAGCACAACACTCAGACCCGAGACAATATAGAAAAGTTATTTTGCTACATTGGCCGACCGGAAATCGAACCCGGAACCTCAGAGAAAGCGACACCAAGTCCGGTATTATCGCCTCTCGACTACGGAGGTCGTTATTGTCAAGCGATCCTCGACAGGTACGGAACAAAGTGTTAGGGGGAAGATGTTGAGTTTCAGTTGTTGTAAACTACATTGTCACATTATGTTCTTCTAGGTATACCTTTAGCCATTTTACCATTGCTAATTTGCAAACTGTAGAATTTTGGCTGATTAAAGGTGCGGTATGCGTGTCAGCCGGGTCGAGTAGTCCATTGCTTATATTTTGTTACAAGAAGCCATTGTGGCGGGCCATTGTTTGCGGCAACAGTGGTAAGTGTGCCTTGCCGGCTAGTGCCCCACGTCCCACGTAAAAGTCGAGCATGTTATGATGAGAGACAGCAAAACTAGTCTATTGCTAGGAACTTTATACATTAAAGTAGGTAGATCGTGCATCTACCTACTTTAATGTATACTTTGATTGATGCCGCTTGTATAATACCGCCACATTATCCTAGTGGAGATTTGGAAGAGTCGAAAAAGTCCTGTCCTTATCTTTTCTGTTACTTAAGTCAGTCAGGCAGGATTCCTATGCGAATTCCAGCTGAGGAGCTAGATTCCTTTTTTTAAGGTACTAAATGGACTACTACAAGTTATTTATCATGATAGTATGGAGTTTCTTACAGCACAAAGCACTTTGCAAAATTTATTGTGCGAACCGCTAAGAAACTCTCTGAGTTACTGTCATACAACCTGAATTTTAAAATCCAAAGTAAAAATCTACATTCTTGCTAAGGGTGCTTCAACACACACACTTACCCTCAGATCAGAAATTCTCTGATCTGAGCACATACCAAACATCGTGTAGTCCACGCGAACGAAGTCGCGGGCACAGCTAGTCCTCCAATAAATTGATAGAAAAGAAACAGTTGCCGCCGAGCGCCGATTATCCTCGCCTTAACGTTGTAAGGTAATACCTAACCTAATAAACTTTAGTGTTGCAGACTGTTGCAGACGCAATTTATTTTCAGATGTTATCTAACTACCTAACCCAACAATATTTTTTCAGACACACATTTTCCATGCATCATAAAAATTATCAAACGACTACACAAGAGGGAGGCTGGGTGACGAAGACTTTTCCCACATAGAAAGGAGCCCTTGAGCCAAGTATTAGTCAGTCTATAGTACAACTAGTTAACATATTCCGCCATGATGCATTTCATACGCTCTTTCTTCAAGCGGATAATGGATGATCTCAAGCAGAAGAAATTAGTACCCTTGAAGTTATTATTTTTTGTTCATGCCTCAAGTAAGTATCTACATGACATAGATGGTTTTATATCATTTTTAATTTGCGCAATTTTACTAAAGTGGCGGCTTTCTGCGTTGTAGTATATTAAGGTCCTAATTGATAAGTTATCTTCCTTCAAATACAACAACTTTTACTGCGGTACAACTGGAAAATAAATAAAAACTCTTCATACAAACTAATGTACAAAAAACGACAGGTCAACCTACCCAAAAGTTAAAGGTCATTGAACTGATTTTCAACTTTAAGTCAGATATGTAGAGATCAATATCCATTAAGCAAATTTGACGTTTTGTGGTAGGTTGACGTGCTGTTGTCCGTACTTGCGATGGTCGGCCAGTATGGGGAAGTGAATTTTTTTTTGGAATGTCAATGTTGGTGTTATTGTAAAAGTTGCTGTATTTTAGCGGTAAAATAACCCTCTAAAAGGATTTAACAAACTAAATAGGACATTGTATGTGCTTATAAGCTATAGCGGAGCCATGGGTAGTTAAGTAACATTTTTTCCCTTTTTCGTCAAATTCAACTTACAAGCTTTACTTTTACTTTGCTAGCTACTAGCTTAGTTTTACTTTCAAGCGATATAAATTGTTACTTACGAGTAAGTATGGAATATAATATACATTATTTAAGCTTATTGAATTAAATAAATAGTACAAAAGTTACAAACTGCTAAGTTTCAAACGACGATCACGTAATCTAACCGTAATATAATCGATGGTAAATAAACCTTGACATTTTCGTTGTTAGCATAATGGAGCTTCTTAACTCAATGAAGCGATCAAATTCTTTAATAGTTGATCTCTAAACCAGAATATAAGCGCTGGCATTACCTGTATTAAGTATAGGTGTATTTTGGTAAACTAGGTATCGGAATAAGTTAAATGTTATTGCTTAATAAACTATCTAATATATCTTTTGGGGATTCCAAGTTACTACCTTTTAGGGTAAAGACCCTAAAGGTAAAGACCGATTCGTCTGCATTCAGCTCTGCTGTGTCAATTGCGCACACAATTTTGTCGAAATTTAGGATATTAAAAAAGATACTTAATAGTTTAAATCACGATTTGGTTAGCTCTAATGTTAGTGAGTAGTGACATGAAAGTTTAAATGTAACTCGATATGTGAATCAAGTTACTTTTGATATTGATGCAGCAAGCAAAGACTGTAAATTAGTATTTTTCAGCGTTGTTCGTGTTGTACCCGTACCTGACGATTCACATGCGCGAGCTGGGCATCAACGTGGAGGAGACGGCCATCATGTCGGCCGTGACGCCCGTCATCTCCATCGTGATGCCGCCGCTCGCCGGCATGCTCGCCGATAAAATCGGCAACTTCAGGGTCAGTATGTTACTCTATGCATTTTAACGCGGCAGGTTTTGATAACATCTATGCGTTTTGTTTTGTAAGAACACAGTTGCCTACTCCAATCGTAAAGTGCGTTTAGACGACGTTCGTTGTATGCCCTTTTGGCAGAGCATACCTAGATTTTTACAGCAATTTCAGAGTTGTATTTTAAAAGTAGGTATTCATAGGTAAATTGGCTTCAGTGAGAAGTTTGACCTTTTATATTCATATCAGTTTAGGTACTACCAAATTATGTAAATACGAAATCATTTTTTGTTTTGACATCCTATCATTACGAGTGTAAAGTAGGTATTACTGAACAAAAGAAAGTGGTTATTATAAAAACGTTTTATGAGAAAACAAAAAAATGCGTTTCATTTGTAAATCTCAATAGCTCATTTTTCGAGTTCAGCTCTATCTACCTACACAATTAACTCAAATGTAATTTTGGTCCACCTTTTTATGTAATTTTAACTAGCTCATAACCGTGACTGAACATTAAAGCAGTCCACATATTCACATGAGGCGAACAATGGGTGACACGCCAATTTTGCATCGTGACAACCTTACATCATAATCGCGTCATTGATGTTATATTCGGTGCAAAATCAATTCTAGATTATGTTTTCAACCTCCACTCCCAACGCCCTTCCGGTGTAGCCAAATCATGTTGATGCACATCGTCCGTAACGCAAATCACAATCAATTCTGATCACAATAACCTTTACCTTGTATTGTAGCCACGGTACTCACGGTCCTCGTTCGACGGACGGACCGGTACACCACTATCAATTCCTGTTGCGCCTTTAATTAATTCTATGTATGTAGTAGGTAGGTTAAGTACTAAGCAATCGTAGAAATATGTCATTCTAATCTAGGAATAATTAACTTATGTTTATTCTTCCTTATCGACTGTTATAACATTAAGAATTCTTAGTGTTGTTGTTATCGATTACATGTGTTACAACTTTAAGAAAGAATTCATAACAGACCGTTTTTCACTATTCATAATTCTCTATTTTGTACTACGAGCTATGTTTCTACATAGTACAACCAGGATTAACTATTAAGATTTATTGCTGCTAATATTTTTCGCGCAATCTTACGAATGTTATGTTATTTACCGAGATGTCGAAGTAAAAAAGTTGAAGCTTCAAAGAACTTGTTATTAACTAGTGTCTGTAGGAAGGTACTCAGTCTCGCAGAATGGATCATATAATTTACTGTCAAAATCATTGCGTACAACAGTGCCACGACGCTGACGTGCGTCACAAGTAGTTGTGGCGGAAGCACAGCGGCAATCATCGCCTTTATACGACGCGCCAGTCGCCCGCGATACCAAATTGGACGAGTGTATAGTCCTCGACTCGATTGATGAGAAACTTACACAATGAATAATTTAGACTTATACAGAGTTAGAAATAACAGTCGCATGCAACGAGATACGGAGTTTATAACTACATAGAAAATTAGTCCGGGCTAAGAATAGGGCCTTCAGCCCCAGCCAAGTGTTTGTTTGTTTGTGGACCAAACAAAACTTAGGTGTAAATGTAAATATTTTCTTCATTCAAGTTGGCAACCTATGTTACCTCCACACAACAGACTGTAGGTAAAATATTATTGTATTTGAATTTTCCTTAATGAAATCCAAGAAGGCGGATATAATAATTCAGCGAAAACGAATCATAAAATTTGGTAATTTTAAAATCAAAAACGATAGGCAAAACGGTTAGCCGATGTGTTAGAAGTGTTCTTGAGTGGAGACCTCGACTTAGCAAGCGTAGCGTTAGGACGCCCTTTGACAAGGTTGAGCGATGATATACACTAAGCTGCTGGCAGCGGTTAAAAAAAGAAGATAGTATGATAAAGATAGCTCGGTGGCGTGCTCTGGAAGAGAGTCCGACTCACCCCCAGATCGGGCCCGCTAGAAAGGAGCCCGACAGCGGTCCGGCCTGTTTCGGCAGTTCCGGTCCCGTCGGCGCCACCACTAGCGGGTTCGCCGCTTGGTAGCGTGCCTTTTGCACTCCACATTGGCCCGATCACGCCTGCTAGTATGGGGCTCGACACGTACCTATACGTCGGACGGGTCGCGGCGCACGCCACAACTGCCCCATTTTAAGCTGAAGAATGTCTTCTTCAAAGGCATTCAGCGATAGGTCCGTCCATAAAAAAAAAGTGCCCTGGAAGACGCATATGTGTAGCAGTAGAGCGACGTGGGCCGATTATGACGATGATTAAACATGAAATGTTTGTCGTTGGGTGTACCCTGGGTGTCATAAAAAGTCATCTTTGTTCCCCTGATTATTACTATTTAATAATTATTATTACTTTTGGTTATTTTAATTAGGGTGACACGTACTTAAGCTTTTACGTAGTAGGAGTAGTAAGCGCGTGGACCCGGGCCGCTTTCGGTGCGGGTACTTGTACTATTACTTAAGCATAACACACACAGAAGGCGTGAGCGGGACGGTGACGGGTAGGGTCGAGAGTGCGGCGGGTCTATTAGCATACGTTTAAATTTTAAATAATCGCTCACAGACAGCCGCGCACGCCCACCGGCGTAAAGTAACAGTTTTGGAATTTCTGATTTACCTTGGATACATAGAATGTCAATAAAGTAGATAATCTTTTTATTTTATCCTAAGTATATTGGAGGTTTAGCATCAAAAACTTTCCAGGTGTTAACAAAGAATGATAGGTAATTATCCTACGGATAAAATTTTGGTTGCGCATATTCATTTTAATTTCTTAAACTAAATAGTGGTTTATTGACTTCCAAACATAGATTTCTTTTATTGATTAGATATATTTTGATTCCCGCCGTACTTGTTGTTCAGGCTCTCTATGATTGGCTAGAAGCCCATAAGGATGGCGCTGAATGTCACTTTTAGCAGCGATTCCATTGGGAAATAGATGCTTACAGACATGATTGACAGCCAATAAAAATTATGTAATACTCTCTTGTCTCTTGCTTGTCAAGCCGCCCGCAACGTATTTTTCTTTTCCTGATAAAAATATAATATAACGTATAACGTTTATGGCTCATTACATACCGCGACTAAATTAATACCCAAAGCCCAACAGTGAAGGTATTACGAATTACGCCATATCAATTAAGAAGCAATTAAGAAGAAGCATACCCATGATGAAGTGCTGAAGGCCATCGAGGACTATTCCGCAGGTTGGTGGGATATTTTATGTCTATTCGGTAGAAGAAGTTCATGATTTGGAGGTCTGTTTCCCTATTTAGGTTCCTATTATTTTATTTTCCTGTAATATCATACACCATTCAGAGCAACCATCAGAACGTAATTTGGTTCTGAAAACCGCACCGCTTCATGGTGAAGCTATTGACACGCTTCTCCACAGTTTCGAGCCGGATATATATCCGTTTCTCTAAATATTCTTTAATCTTTTCGCTACTTACGTATTCATTGGTAAGTACGCAACCGCATCCAACCGCCATATTGTAATTTTCAAATTTTCTCCGTAAATTTAATTTTCGTGACAACTTTTCACTTTTCTCGTTAAATAGATAGTCTTTAACCATGGCAAATACTAAATTAGAGTCCAAGTTAAAGGTACTTAATGCTAAAAAGGAAACCATATTCGCTCGGATCAATAAATTATTTGATTCATCGAAAAATATCTCTACATTTGATTCGCGATCTAACCAAAGGTTTTTGCAAGACTCAGAAAGCATTAATGAGTTAAATATAAAGTTTGAGTCGATTATTGATGAGATAAATGAGGTACAATTAGAAATCGATCCTGAGCATATAGTGGATTATAGTAATTTAAATACCTTCGAGGATTTATATTCGAGCGTTAAATACGTTCGAAATAAACTGTTAAACTCGACACCGCCTTCTAATACTAATTCACAAAATGGGTCATTTCATATTAAACTTCCACCTATCGAGTTGCCCTCTTTTGATGGCAAAGCCGAAAATTGGCCTATCTTTTACGAGATTTTTCGCAGTAACGTGCATTCCAATGCACAGCTGACGGATTCGCAACGTGTGCAATATTTAATGAGTAAATTGACTCATAGTGCCCTTAAAATGACTGCAGGTATCGTTCCTACCGGCGATACATATAAAATCTTGTGGGATAGTCTCGTAAAGAAGTATCAAGATAAACGTACTCTAGGAGTTCATTACGTCAACAATATTTTAGACATCAAGAGCTGTGTAGGTACCGCTTCGAGTCTTAGTGCGTTTGTTGAAAAGCTTTCCGCGTCAATGGCAGCGCTTAAACAGCTTAATATAGCAGATTTGTCTGATTTTATTGTCTTACAATGTAGTCTGCGAAAAATTGACCCGCAAACGCTCCAAAGTTTTGAGATTTCAGTAGGAGATAAAGACATACCTACATGTGATCAACTTATATCATTTATTCAAGACCGCGTGAAAATACTAGAAAGAACGCGCAATAGTAGTTCAAGCAACGCGTTCTCCGAACCGCGTAAGAATATTGATAATCGTGAGTTTCTGCAAAATAAAACTTATAAATCGTTCGTTTCTAGTAACGAGTCAAGCTCTCGTGATCGATGTGTACTATGTAAAGCTGATCATAAACTGTATTCTTGTTCGCAATTTCGAGATACATTTAACCCGCAGAAGCGTTTTGAATTTATTAAAACAAAAGGAGGTTGTGTGAACTGTCTTAGTGTTACGCACACTGTCAGTAAGTGTAACTCACAACATACTTGCAACTATTGTGACAAGCAACATCACTCGTTACTACATTTTGATGCTCCGCCTCCGTCGCGTAGACAAGTTTCATCCTCATCCGCGCAGCCGCAGATACAGCGCTCGACGGCGGACACCGCGCCACAGTGCACAGCAACATGCAGTAGCACTACTCCGAAACAAATTAATAAAGATACTTCAATTACGCTCACTTCGGAAATGAAACCGAGTCGTACTATTTTATTATCCACCGCTCAAGTATATGCTATGCGTCACGCTAGTAAAGACAAAGAGATCATACGTTGCTTGATAGACAACGGATCACAAAATAACTTAATTACTTTGAACTGTTGTAATCGATTGAACTTTCCTATTAGTAAAATGCATAATTCATTTCTGCAAGGTGTTGGCATGACCTCGCAACCAGTTCATGGTTATACTTATTTTGATATCGAATCCCGCACTAATCCGAATAATAAATATTATATTCACGCACTTGTGGTTGACTGCATCACAGATCGGCTCCCCGCAAATTATATTGAGGTGTCAGAAGACATGACTTACCTTAATAATATTCAGCTCGCAGATCTATCCTGGAATATACCTGGTGAGATCGATGTAGTACTTGGCGTTCAATTGTTTCCTCAGATTTACTTAGGAAACAAAGTAGAGTCTGGTTCTAGAGCTCCGCCCGCAATACTTACCACATTTGGTTACATACTGATGGGTGATATACTGTGTCACTCTCATTCATTGCCAGCGCAGTCAGCTGTTTTCTTTACTGCTTTTACGAATAACGAAATTGAGTCGAACTTACACAAATTCTTTGAATTAGAAGAGGTTTCTACAAAAAAATTCCTTAGTCCAGACGAAGTCGATTGCGAAAATATTTTCACCGCCTCAGTCACGCACCAGAATAATCATTATAGTGTTGATTTACCGTTTTGCAAAGACCCTTCTGAACTAGGTGATTCTCGTTCAATGGCTCATAGACGTTTTTTAGCGTTGGAGCGAAAGTTTGACAAGGTAGATGGCTTACGTCAAAATTACAACCAAACATTGAATGATTATATGCAACAAGGTTATTTGTCAGAAGTGCCTAAATCTGAATTATCAGACGAAGGTTACTATATACCACACCATGCTGTTTTCAAGCGTGGTAAGGACAGCGCTCGCGCAGTTTTAGACGCCAGTGCTAAAACGCAATCGGGTTTGTCGCTTAATGACGTCTTGTACGTCGGACCTAATTTGCAGTCAGATCTATTTTTACTTCTGATAGACTTTCGGCTATTCCCTATAGCAATGACTGCAGATGTGAAACAAATGTTTCTTCGCATTGGTGTAAATGAACACCACCGCAAGTATCTCCGAATTTTATTTCGTTTTGATCCAAACGAACCTATCTGCACTTATCAATTTAATAGTGTTCCTTTTGGACTAAAGCCGAGTCCCTTTATAGCTATGCGCACGATACGCAAACTAGCGCATGACCATAAAGACCGCTACCCTGAAGCTGCTGATATGGTAGATACTCAATTTTTCATGGATGATTTTGTTCATTCTGTTCCCGATGAACAAACTGCAATTAAATTGTCTCGCGATCTAATTGAATTATTCAAAATAGGATCATTTGATCTCATAAAGTGGACAAGTAATTCTTCCTCTTTCCCAACACTAAAAACTTTGAGCATTCCACGTCATATAGGGGTGCACTTAGATTGCGTGGTAAACATTGTAGCTTTTTGCGACGCTAGCTTCAGTGGCTATGGGTGTTGTATTTATTTACACATAACAGATCCTGCAGGTAATATTGCTGTCAGGCTTTTATGTGCTAAATCAAAGGTATCACCGAATAAAATACAAACGCTGGCTCGCTTAGAACTGGTAGCAGCCTTACTTCTTTCCAAACTTGTGCGAGTTGTTAAAGAAAGAATATCTGTCCGCACTCCAATCGCAGGAATTTATGCCTTTTCTGATTCCACAGTGGCGCTTTCTTGGATACATTCGTCTCCCCATAGATGGTCTATTTTTGTTAGCAATCGCGTAGCCAAGATCCAAGAAAATTTGCCACCCAGTTGTTTTCATCATGTGTCAGGCAAGGAGAATCCCAGCGACTGTGTATCCCGGGGAATGTTACCTTCTGAACTGGCATCTCATTCACTATGGTGGGATGGTCCAGTTTGGCTTCATAAACCAGTTAATGAATGGCCAATTGATGCATTTTCTCCATTAGATTGTGAAAAATTACCTGAGTTCAAGACTAAAAGTAACACACTTATTACTGCTGCTCAGGGCGACCCTTCTCTAATCAATGAAATATCGAATAAAGTCAACTCTTGGAATAAACTTGTAAACATATTTATGTACATTCTAAAGTTTACTAAAAGGTTGCCAAGTAATGATCTTGTTCCTAATATGAATGCTTCCGAGATTTTTATAATCAAAGCCGTTCAGAGTATGCATTTTGCTAATGAAGTTCAATTGTTGAAAGCAGGTGAGCTACCTTCGAAATATTTGCGAAGTTTGTCACCTTTCTTGGATTCAGACGGTGTAATCCGCATAGGAGGTAGACTTTCTAAATCTGACCTTCCTTATGAAGCTAAATACCCCGTGCTCCTTCCCAAACGCGACCGCATAGTTGACCTTCTTATTGATCACTGTCATACCGCTAATTGTCATACAGGACCTGGACTGCTAATGTCTATTATTCGTCAACGATATTGGATACTAAATGCCAGATCAACAATACGCGCACGTTGTCGACAGTGCAACGTTTGTTTCCGCTTGAGTCCCAAGCATCCAACTCCCAAAATGGCAGACTTGCCTGCCTGCCGCATCCGTGATGCTAAGGCATTTGTTCATACGGGTACCGATTTTGCCGGCCCAATTAACTTCCTTCCTACTAGACGTAGAGGACAACACTCTCAAAAGGCATACATATGTATTTTTATCTGCCTCGTAACGAAAGCAATTCATATTGAATTGGTTTCAAGTCTTTCTTCAGACGCATTTCTATCTGCCTTTAAAAGGTTCATATCCCGCCGCGGTCCAGTATCGGTAATGTATTCAGATAATGGTACCAATTTCGTCGGTGCCAAAGGTCAATTAGACGAAATATATAAGTTTCTATTAAATTCAGAATTTGAAGACAACATTAAACAAGAATTAAGTAAATATCGTATCGAATGGAAGAGAAACCCGCCAAAGGGAAGTCATTTCGGTGGTATATGGGAAAGTAATATTAAAAGTATAAAAACTCATATGTACAGGGTTGTAGGAAAACAACTCCTAACTTATGAAGAACTTCTAACTGTACTAGTGCAAATTGAATGCATTTTAAACTCCCGACCGCTCGTCGCGATATCAGCTGATCCTCTTCCGGACGTGTTAACACCTGCGCATTTTCTGATGTCCACTCCGTTGCGTTACTTGCCTTCATCTGAATTAAAAGATGAAAAAATTACGCTGACTAACCGCAAGAAACTTTTAGACCAGCTTGTTCTATCTTATTGGAATAAGTGGCGCCTTGAATATTTGCATACGCTGCAAGTGCGTCAAAAATGGTGCACTTCAGAACGTTCAGTCGAGATTGGGACTGTTGTTCTAGTAGGCAATGAAAACGTACCGCCTTTGCATTGGCAACTTGGAGTAATAGTTAAAGTTTTTCCCGGTTCCGATGGTGTAGTTCGAGTCGCTTCTGTTAAGACCAATTCGGGTATTTATAAGCGACCGGTTACTAAATTGTACCCATTGCCTACACAGTAAAAAATAATAATAAAAAATACATTATTTTACTATCATATTATTATATTAAATAAAGGTTATTTATGTTAGATTAGAGTAAATATTTGTTAACTCATTAAAGCTATTTTATAATGTAAATTATTACTTGAATTCTTTATAGGATATATCGAATAAGGTTTCCAATGTTCTCATCTGATAATTTAGTATCAATCTGAAATGTTTCTTTAGTAATTTCATTAGTTTTCTTTGAAGTTCTGTCGAACTTCAAGGCGGGAAGCATGGTTGCGCATATTCATTTTAATTTCTTAAACTAAATAGTGGTTTATTGACTTCCAAACATAGATTTCTTTTATTGATTAGATATATTTTGATTCCCGCCGTACTTGTTGTTCAGGCTCTCTATGATTGGCTAGAAGCCCATAAGGATGGCGCTGAATGTCACTTTTAGCAGCGATTCCATTGGGAAATAGATGCTTACAGACATGATTGACAGCCAATAAAAATTATGTAATACTCTCTTGTCTCTTGCTTGTCAAGCCGCCCGCAACGTATTTTTCTTTTCCTGATAAAAATATAATATAACGTATAACGTTTATGGCTCATTACATACCGCGACTAAATTAATACCCAAAGCCCAACAGTGAAGGTATTACGAATTACGCCATATCAATTAAGAAGCAATTAAGAAGAAGCATACCCATGATGAAGTGCTGAAGGCCATCGAGGACTATTCCGCAGGTTGGTGGGATATTTTATGTCTATTCGGTAGAAGAAGTTCATGATTTGGAGGTCTGTTTCCCTATTTAGGTTCCTATTATTTTATTTTCCTGTAATATCATACACCATTCAGAGCAACCATCAGAACGTAATTTGGTTCTGAAAACCGCACCGCTTCATGGTGAAGCTATTGACACGCTTCTCCAAATTTAATTACATGAAAACTGGAGTGCCCTTAGGTCCTTGTCATATCAGCATAATATCTTGAAGGCCAGCCTAAAGAATAAAAATAAAAAGGTGAAGCTCCAACTTTACCTAATTTGAATTGCAACTTTGACTAACGGAACGGTACCTTAGAGATAAGAGTCTGACCGTTAAACACAAGTGTTACGACTATTAATATCTTTAATAGTTATTAAATTCACAGGAAAGGGCTATAGGATCTAAACATGTTTCAGTAAGTGTGACTGTTAATTTTCTGCTAGGGTCCAGTCATTTAACTAACCGATAGGCGTAACAAATTACTGGAAATGGGTGACCAAATGACAGGTTTATAAAGCACTTACCTATGTAAGTAAGAGCTAAAAACGTGTGAATGTGCAATTGCATATTACACAAATACAATGCTTTAGCTAAACATAAGAAACCATTTTTTACTTGAAACAGATTTATTTGATTATTTATATTACTCAATCAGACTCAATAAAGGTACGATGTGAGGATATGAGATGTATTCTCAAAACAGGTATTCAGACAATGCATAATGTAGATACCGATGTAGAGAAAGTAGGTCGTAACTTTAAAAGCTAAGTGAGTGTTGGGCTTACTATAAGCTGCCTTGCTTTTTATTAAATTAAAGCTTTGAAGTATTTGTTTTTTGTCAGTAGGTATATTACATGGGGCACACTAAAAGTTTTGCACTTCTAGCTAATCGGAACTATTTGAATTTCGAATGTTATATTTTTTTAAACGTTGCAACCTTCTTAGTAATAAAAAAAAACAATTGGCGGGAAATGATTTGTCAATTGTTTTTTTATCACACATCAAAGTTCTACGTACGCAACGAAAATGGAATAAGGTCGAAAAGATTTTAGAGCGATGATTTTTTATGATTTTAAAAGTTCTCTCTTTCCGCAAGACTGTGCCGCTCGTCTTAAAAATGCTTTTGGGAGAGAAGCACTTTGTTTGAGCACCGTGAGGCGATGGTTTGCTGAATTTGAGAGAGGTCGAGTTTCTTTACATGACGAATTCCGTGAAGGGCGGCCTTCAACTGCCGTCAACGAAAATAATGTGGCTAGTGTTAAGCGGCTAATTGAAGAAAACCCGCGGATTACCTATGAGACAATTCGAGGACTATTGGGGATTGGTATGAGCCATATTCAGAAAATTTTACACGAAGAATTCAAAGTTCGGATACTTTGCTGTCGTTGGATCTCTCATGAACTGACAGCGGAGCAGAAGCGGGCTCGTGTGGAATGATGCTCACAGATGCTACTAAAGTACGACCACGGACATTCTAATGCTGTTTATGACATTGTCACAGGAGACGTAACGTGGATTTATTGTTTTGAACCAAAAAAAAACAGCAACCTTGTGAATGGCCGGTGTTTGAAAATGAAAACAGGCCAACAAAAGTGAGGCAGGCGAGAAACGTTGGTAAAAAAATTATCGCGTTTTTTTTCTCAGCTACGGGTCCCATCTGTACAATTCCACTTGAAGATCAAAAGAGTGTTAATGCCGAGTGGTATCCTACCATTTGTTTACCCAGGGTGTTAGAAAAAGTTTGCGAAAGACGACCCAAAAGCCGCGTTCTCCTACATCATGACAACGCTTCTTCACACACGGCCAACAAAACAAAGTCATTTTTAGCTTCTGAAAAAGTACAACTCGTCATCCATCCTGCGCATAGCCCCGACCTAGCACCCTGTGATTTCTGTATTTTCCCCAAAATCAAAGATTTAATGAGAGGTTTTACTTTTACCAACTCCGAAGAGGCAGTGATAGCGTTCAATCAGCACGTAGAAAACATGCCTTCAGATCTGTGGTCTTCCTGTTTTAAAAAATGGTTCGATCGCATGAAAAAATGTTTAAAATGTAAAGGAGAGTATTTTGAAAAGCAATAAACATAATATTTTGGTTATGACATGTTTTTTTTAAGTTACGCACAACTTATAGTGTGACCTACGTTTAAGAAGAAGTATTGCTTTTCGGACAACCTTCTTCTCGTGTGAAAATGCCATACCCAATCAGGAGGTTACTTAACGTTATCATGATATTTTAAAGTGTGGGTCTCTAACATAACACAGCCTTAGCTAGGATTAGAACCGGAGTCTACTAAACATCTACCAATCAAAAAATAGGTGTCTTATTATTAAATGCTATTGCTATCATAAGCACGGTAAACATGTATGATGCCATGGTAGTATGTATAACTAGATTAAAGTTTGTCTCAGTAAAGAGTCTCGCAACAATAATAACATTTCGATGCGTGCGACTAATTACTATGTAAGTAATTATTGACGATATTTCGTAACAACTACTGGACAA
Organism: Anania hortulata; assembly: GCA_963576865.1. Lineage (NCBI taxonomy): Eukaryota > Metazoa > Arthropoda > Insecta > Lepidoptera > Crambidae > Anania > Anania hortulata. Next base: position 9,467,372 of record OY756389.1, read on the forward strand.
TTACTGCTGTAATCGCATCCTAGAACTCAACTACCATTAAGCTTACATCTTTACGTACGATTACATCATAGACATGTTGTTTCATTTGATAAAAACGTCATTATCGTCAAACAAAATTGTTTTTCCATCAGTTAAATGTTTATTTAATATGTATAATTCATAATATTTTCCATAACACACAAAAAATCGCAGTCTGGTAAAAGTTTAATTGGGAACACTGTTACTACATAGTCGACATGCACGAAACTTTCAATTGACCCGACCTTTAAAAAAAAACATTTTTTATTCACTGAAATACACGTACATTTTGGATCTTACGGGTAATTAGAATAGTTTTCGTAACAGTGTATCTTGCCATAACTGGCGTGTGAATGATAAACTTAGTAGTCAGCAATATTTATAGTCAATGTCAACAATACAATATAATTCAATAGTCAATTAATATGAGAGAATAAAATAAAATAGCAATCCAATCAATACAAATAACCAATTTAATAATTTTAAGAAACAATTTGAGAATTCATCGTCCAAAAAATTCGTTTAGCGAGTAAAAACAATTATCAAGCAGCCACTGTGAAGCTCCCTGTATGTTAACTGGCAATTAGTTAAATACTTTAATGGCCATACAAAACACATTTCTTTTATATAATACTAAATTAATTTTGGGTAAGTACAATCTAAACCTGTGCCAAATAGATTTCTTTAATAACTGTTCATGTGTCTCAAATTTATCGGGGTGTTTTTTTACAAATAGGCATAGTTCCTTGATTTAAATAACATGGCAAAGGCAATATTTTTAATTGTTTGAAGAGCGGTTTGCAGCTGTCCTATGACCGGCTCCACATTTGTTTTTGTATTTTGAAGGCTTAGGTGAAATTCATTAGCTTTTCTTTATCTTTATGTACTTACCTATATTTTTTATCTGTTAGATCAGTTGAATCACAAATATATTCTTTATTGTATTTTGAAATGCTTTTTCTATTTTTTTTATTCAGCTGCTCAAATACAAAAAACGTTTCTTATAAGAACAACAGTAAAATCTCTTTTTTCGCGTCTTCAAACTAAATGATGATAATTGAGTGTGGTTCAACCAAATATAATTTATTAAGGTTGCACGATAATAATGAGTTTGTTAGGAACATAAGTTTATACTTAGGTAATTTTCCCGTCCGCGAACAGCCGCCATGGTGCGTGCCCTCCAACATCTCTATTCTTGGTTGGCTTGGCATTGTGCCGCTCATTCACAATTGTACCTAAAAACGGTAATTTATCTAGTTCTGCTGATCATGCTTCGTAAACGTTACATCCTGTTTTTCTCCTAATAGTAGCAAATTGCTAAACCTTTGACGTTTCGTTTTCAATTGCATTCTTCTGCGTACTTCGTAATATAATGGATGCCTGACAAAATGTATAAGTCAGTCTGTATCGATTACCTTTATATATGAGACTAAACATTATGAGTCCACCTTTAGGCCCAATTCCGCTCTCTAGGCAAAGACTATAAGACGTAAGTATCAGTCATATAATCAGACCTTACCTGAGTAGGCCTTAAGTTAATGATAATTAAGACCTATAGTATGAAGGAAGATTTTCCTTATCATCAACATAAGGCCTACTAGTAAAAAATAGTTAAGTTATAGTAAGTAGGTAGTTGAGTAAAATAACTATGTATTGTCATGACGCCGTAAGTACTATATTGAGAAATAACATGCCCTGCTGGCTGGGTCTAACACCCGGACTAACATGGGCTGATGATTGTGACATTAAACTGGTGGGTGTATCATAGCTTGGTTACTGTACTTAAAAAACTGGCACGGTTTTTCATAAACAAGCAAAGTATCTTAGATTAATGATGACACAATGACATAGATAAGCAATCCGCGCGCAAAATTTGAAGCAACTAAATTGCAGCCACAGAGCCCCTCCCCCTACACTAGACAGCTCCGTAGTGTTTAATGTCAATCCGCTCCAAACGCATGACAATCTAGATGTAGGCATTGCTTTTATTTTCCTCGGTTTTGGGGAAAACGACTATTAAGACAACCCTATTTTATTAATGTGTCTGTGTGTAAACGTTTGTTGCACGCAAAACTGTTTTGTTGGTTCAATTTTGTAATCGCCGTAGGTACCGAACTATCATTCTATGTGTCATTATTTAAAGCATAGCATTTACTTAATTCCAACACAAATGGCCTGTGAACTGAAGCCTAATTTTCGTAATTTAACTGTAGTCACAACACAACTACACAACACAATCCTGTGTCGATCTGGTCCCAGTAACGTTACTGTCAAAAACGGTATTCTCGTAAACTTTTAATTTGATGTAAAATTTTGAATTATCAAAACAATCCCAAACCAATACCTACGACTGAAAATAGAACAAAAAGAAATCATTTAATTCCATTTTCAGTCGCATTACGAACTATAATTGCATTTTTTGGGTGCACGACAATACCGTTTTAGATAGTAATGTTACTGGGAGCGGATCGACACTGGATTGCGACTAACGTTAAATTTCGGGAATTGGACTTCTGTTATTTGTACACTTCATGTTTGCGCCACTTTATTCGGTGTAGCTACGTGAAATGTACCAATGGTAAAGTATACTTTCAGTTGCTGCTAGCACTGTCGTCGGCGCTGGGCGGCGCGTCGGCCCTGCTGCTGCTGGCGGTGCCGGTGGGCCGGCTAACGGTCACGTTCCCGCCGGACGTCGAGCTGCTGGCCGGCTGCGGGGACGGCCTGCGCCTGCGACACATGAACGACCACCCCTGCGTTCCGCTCCACCCCTTCCCCTACGACGTTAATTTAACGTAAGTTATGTTCTTACCTAAAAATCGTTTGGGGAAAAGGTATACCTATTTCTACAATGGGATTCCAGAATAGAGATAGACTAAGTAAGCCTATATACGTCCTTCGACAATCTCCGTAGCCGAGAGGCGAGTACACCGAACTTGGTGTCGCTATTTCTTAGGTCCCGGGTTCGGTTCTCGGTCGGTCAATTTAGAAAAATAACTTTTATATATTGTCTCAGGTCTGGGTGTTGTGTTACCGTCGTTGTTTCTGATTTCTGTAACACAAGTGCTTAAGCTACTTATCATAGGATCAGAGCAATGTATGTGATGTTGTCCAATATATTCTTCTTCTTCTTATTTTTTTGTGATCCCTGGTGCATCACTTTGCTGTTAAACTAATTTTGTTAAGTTTTTTATCATAGCAGCGTGACTTGTTTTTATGCTAGTTGCTAGACCATTTATTTTGTCTGATCTTAATACGAGTATCTAGATACCTATACTTATACAGTTATGTCGTTATAGTGATATCGATAGCAGTGATATTTAATATCTTTACAGTATTGCATCTTGTGGTTTCGTTTGCGAGCTGCCGACTGATATATCAACAGAAGAGATAGATGCGATATTACACACACACTCATATGATTTACATGTTCAGTCACTGGATGATGCGCAAAGGCTCGTATACCGGCACACAGTGTCGTCGTTCATGTCTCAAACGATGGCGCCAAAGAAAGATCAAAGCACATCGCGAATATTGACCAACAACGACTTCTTCAACACGACAGTCGCAAAAATTTCGGAACGTGAGGTATTCTTTCCTGCGCCACAACTGTATCAAATGGAATGCGCACGAAACTCAACCGATGCCGTATGCTACTTTGGTAACAATAAGATGTTTGATGAAATGGTCGAGAAGAGGATAGATGAGTTATATCAACTCCGCATTACCCAAGACGATGAAAACGCGATCGATGTAATTGGATTGTTGACTGGAAATGCAACTGAAGTTGATGAAAGTTACCAATGTAGAGACTACTTTGACGGGGTAAGATTCAGTTATTTTAGTTAGAGCCGGGTTAATTTAATGTAAATCTATTTTAAAGATGTATAAACATTTTAGGCACTCGATAAAGAAGGTGTACGAGTCCATGTAGCGTCGATGCGGTTATCTCACTGCTCCGCGGCGTGCGCAGGGACGGTGCCACGAAAGACTCTATGTCAGAACAAGAATCAGCTCGTGGAACTCGACCCTGCCTTCACCTTTTGGACTTATTTAGCTGTAAGTAGAGTTATTACAATAAGAAAATTATAAATTAAATCAGTAGCGATTTGATAAGCCTTCTTAGAACGGGTTTGGACAATGACGTAGCCGTCGAGGATGGAATAATAAACCTAATGAGACTAGGTGGGCCGTCATTGCCTAATTCCGAGACGGACGGTTTCAAGGGGAACACGTGGAGCGTTATCGTAAACGCATGCAGATTGAGTGGCGGAACCGTTAATGAAAAGATTGTCGGGTGATCGTGGCTAACTGGCTAATGGCGAACTTGATATAGAGCGTACGACCCGGCCCATTGCCTGCGTTCCCATTCCGTCGTCTACTGCGCCCAGTGTCGTCCTACTCGGCGCTTCCACTTTTTATACACGATTTCTAGTGGCAATGCGTGAGAAAAATGCAATAACATCGCATTCAATGATTAAAAGCTCGCATTCTGATATAGAAATCTGTTCTAAGAATCAATGGCCTTTATACTCGTATTTATGTTCCTACGTATTGTTATATAGTTAGCAATGAAAATCCTATTATATTTATATTAAACGTGTATATTATTAAATCTCACATACGTAATATTTATTTAGCAGATTTGCTTTGTCGTTATTTTATTAGACGTATACAAGACAGTATTAGTAGATATGAACTACTTTGTTAGACATTTAATTGTTATTTATTTGTTACTAGCTGTTGCCCGCGACTTCGTTCGCGTGGCCTTTAGTTTATTTATACCGGATTTTCTGCTCTTCTCTTCTTCTTCTTTTCTTCGCTTCTCAGATTTCTTTCATAAGAACCTTCTCCTGACAATAATTAACACAACAAAAAAGAATTAGCAAAATTGTTCCATCCATTCACGCGTGATGCGATGACCAAGGGAAATAGAGATTCATTTTTATATATATATAGACTAGCTGCAGCCCGCGACTTCGTTAGCGTGGTCTTCAGTTCATTCATAAAAAAAAATCTGCGCAACTTTCTTATTTTTTTCTTTCAAAAGAACCTTCTCCTGGCAATAATTAACACAACAAAAAAGAATTAGTGAAATAATTCCACCCGTGCACGCGTGATGAGATGAACAAGGGAAATAGTGATTCATTTTTATATTATAGACTAGCTGTTCTCCGCGACTTCGTTCGCGTGGTCTTTAGTTTATTCATAAAGGATTTTCTGCGCAAATTTTTAATTTTTTTCTTTAATATGAACCTTCTCCTAACAATAACTACTACAACAAAAAAATAATTATCGAAATTGTTGGATCCGTTCACGTGTGATGTGATGACCAAGGAAAGTAGATTCATTTTTATATATATAAGTATAGATAAGTAATATAATATAATATAACATAGATAAGTATAGTCTAACTTTATCTACTTTGGAGAAAAATAAATAACTACCGTGGTTTTCCCCACATTATACATGTTAAATGGGAACACTGATCAAGTAAAACACTAAGATGGAAATACCTGCTTGACGTATGTGTGATTTAGGTAATCTCGCCTGCCAAATATTGCTGTAACTGTAAGTATAAAATATGACACTAAATATTTCAGGCGTCGATAGTTAATTAGTACTTACCTAATTTGAATCCTAAAAACTTAAGAGACGTTTTGCAATGCTGGTTTTTTCGTTAAATATCAAACTTTAGGCAATTGAGCAAAATATGCAATTGTTCTCTGAATACAGATGGCTCTGTACTTCAGAAAAAACTTTGAAATTACATATAATTTTCAAGGTAGCAAAAAAATGAGTCACTGGCAACAGCAACAATGTGCTGAGAACGTTGTTGTCATTAACAAAATATGTAGGTAGGTAACAATTTTAATTAGAATTTATTTCGTGGGTAAGATATGTAGGCTCGTGGCTAGGCTAAAGTGAGCTTAGGAGCTTGTAAGCCTCTTTGTTGTTTTGTAATCATTAGACGGAGGCTCGTGCCGGCCTTGTCCCAGATTGGTCGCACATGCTAAGTTGTGTGTTCTGCGAGTAATGTGTGTTTCGAACTTACGAGTACCTATTAAGTCTACGTTTTATTAATTTTACGCTATTATACTTTACTATTTGACATGATTTTCGCGAGGTCTTGTATTCGGTAGGTAACTCTTCTACTCGTTTAATTAGATTGTTCAGTATTCAAGTATTAGGTACGTATGTTGGGTGCATATGAAATCGTGTAATTCTGTACATACTTAATCAGCAGCTAATATTAAAAACTACGGGAATGGGAGTTTACTATAAAACCAAAAGTGAAACACTAAAAATGTAGGAACCTGCATATATAATATCGATGTATGTATATTATTATTTTAGTATCTATGAAAAAGCTTTGCTCACTTTGTAAAAGTTGTTGTAGAGGAGTTGGTGTTCACGTAAAGGAGCTCTGACTTAATTTTCATCTTGTTTTATTGAGATTAACAATTTTATCACTTTATTTTATTGAAGGTTCATAGTTCATTATATTAATATGAAATAAGCATAGAAATATGAAATAATGCCTATTATTATATGTGCTTACTTACTAGGTTCGAGTGTTTATTGGCATAATTGGAGGTACTGCGTTCGCGATGTTCGAGGGCGCTGTAATCGCGATCGTGCGCGAGCAGCGTGCTGACTACGGGCTGCAGCGCGTCTATGGCAGCCTCGGCGGCATGATCTCCTCGCCGCTGTCCGGTCTGCTCATTGACTACGTGAGCATGGGCAAGGGGTATACCGACTTCAGGTAGGTCAGCGAATACAGCCGTCTCACTTAGAACCAACTTAGCTAGATATAGTGCGTCAGAGACAGCCTTTAGGGTTATTCTCTTCATATTGTTTGGTCTACTGATTGACTATTAGAGCATAGGTAAGGGAGAAGTTACACAGACTTCAAGTGGGCCCAACAAAACTGATAGGGGATGGGTGAGTTTACAGGTTACAGGTTACAGATTTTCAATATGGGAATCCGTTTCGGGCTCTCACGCTACCTCGCGATCACTGACTACAGACTTCAGAGTGCATAGGTAATATTATAGGTAAAGGAAGATTTTTAAGAAGTTTTACTTCGTTTGTGGTATTTTTGTTCTTACTTTAAATTATTTAAAAAAGAAAGGAAGCAGATAACTCTTTTATTACCACGTTTAATTGGGAGTAGCTATGAACTAATTTGCCACTAAGTATATAAAAAGTTGAAAACACTGTAATTTATTTATTTATTTAAAACTTAATAAAAGTGTAAAAAAGGTGGACTTAATGCTAAAAGCATTATCTGCCAGTCAACCTATAGGTCATACAGAAAGCTTGCAAAAGGGTGCGGTAAACAAACAAGAAAAAAAAACATTATGTAAGAATATAATGTAACAAATAAATTAAGGTATATTTATTTAACATTAAAATATATTGTATATAAATATAGACATAATTATTAAGATACATAAATACAAAAAAAAACTATGGTATAACACATAAAATACTTATATTAAATAAATAACATACATTTAAATACATATACTATATTATGCAATTATTTTTTTAAAATTTGCGAACTTTGTTTTTAAATGAGACTTTTGACTCTGACTTTTTAATGTCGAGGGGAAGTGAGTTCCACAGTCGTATTGCCCTCAGAGCGAAAGATTTAGAGACGAAAGAAGAACGATGAGCAGGGGTACCCAGCCGTAAATTGTCTGAGGAACGGAGAGAGCGGTCATGAGATTGACTTAGGTATGAAAACATGTTTTTAAGATAAGAAGGTGATGAGGGATTGTTTAGAATTGATTGTTTAGGGATTGTAATCTTCTGTGTTTACCCGTAGATGATTATTCATTCATCTTTGGCTTAATTCTGAAAGCTATGCAGATGAAGTCGTAGGCAGAAGCAAGTCTCAAATAAACGAAATGTGTTTCAAATTAATATTTGATATTTGAATCGGTTAATGTGAAATGATACCCAAAAGAACAAACGAACTATTGATACGTCAAGGCTGAATTGGCAAAAAATCAGATCGGCTTTCGTAGTCAAGTGAATTTTAATATGTAAGTACAGACAACAGCACGCCAACCTACCACAAAACATCAAATTTACTCAATTGAAATTGATCTCTATATGTCGGACTTAAAGTTAAAAATAAATTCAATTACCTCTAACTTTTTGAGTAGGTTGGCCTGCCGTTATCGGTACTATTTCGATTTGTAAAACCTCAAAATGGTGAGTCATTAATTTGGTAAAATAATACCTACGCGGAAATTCGTGAACTAAATTCGTCGTATCCTTCACGTCCTGAGTCAGGAAACTTTCGTCCCTCACCATTTGTTAACCGAGTCACCAGAACTTTTACACAATTGCTAATGACTCCCAATCCTCTGTCAGTCTGCCAGGGAAAGACCTTTGTCTTTAGATTATATAAAGTCCTAATTTATTACATAATTATCTTGTCTGTAGGGGTGATTATACTGATCAAATACAACAACATTTTCCAATCGACCACCATCAAAATCTCAAAAAAAAAACTTACTCTACTGTGTCAGCTGGTCGGCAGTTTAACATGGAAAGGTGTTTTTTTGCGATAGAAAGTTGTCGTTTTGAGCAGTAGAATCAGCCCCTCTAAGAAAGTTAAATTTATAATACCTACATTAGGACCTTAAATACGTTAAAATAATAATAATTTTGGTTTGTTACGATCTAATAATAATTTAATAAATATTCCAGACCCGCATTCTACCTGTATGCAGTGCTCAAGGTGGCGTCAGGAGTACTGATGCTGAGCATCGACCTGGAGTTCAAACAGCCCGCGCAGAACCTTCTAGAGGATGTCATCTCTGTCTTCAGGAATATCGAGATCGTCGCTTTGTTCATTGCTTGCTTCATTATGGGTAAAATACTTGATGCAATTTATCAATTTTATCTATGCAATTGTGCAAAAAGTGACGATTTGGAGAGCCATGCTAGAGATTAGCAGACTTTGGCTCTCAACAGATAAATATGGCGGACTTGGGAGAGACCTTTGCCTAGCAGTGGGGCACTATAGGTTAAAAAAAATATCTATGCAATGGTTACGTGAAAAAAAAAACCTAATTTAATATAGGCACGTCAGACGGTATTGTAGATAGATACACTATTGCGTCTCTCTGTTGTAGGTATTACCACTGAAGAATGGTTACAAGTGGAAATTCAATTGCACCTTTGACGTATACCTACATGCACGTTACGTTTGTGAATTATGTATAGGAACTACCTAAGATATTTCACTGTACCAGTGTAGGTGTGTATCAAAGTGTCGCCTTGTAGCTCGAGCACCATAGCTTTTACTGAGTTTTATAGACTTTAATAATTATTACGAATACATTGACAAAAAACGGCGTAGGAGGAAGGTAAGATCTTCACCCGCTCAAGTCCCAATAATTTTAAAATTACAGGGACAGCGTGGGGCTATATCGAGAGTTTCCTCTTCTGGCTGCTGCAAGACCTGGGGGCGTCCCGCTCGTTGATGGGCATCACCATCACCGTGGGCGGCATCGCTGGCCTGCCGCTGCTGGTGCTATCCGGGCCCATCATCAGAAAACTGGGACACGCGAACGTTCTCTTCATTGGATTCGTGTTCTATGCCATTAGACTATTAGGTAATATGACATGACGTTGTTTCTATCGAATCGATGCTTTCTTTTCACATTTAGTCTATTTGTTATAGGCTTAAAGACTAGATTTAAAACATGACTGAAAAATAGCCAAACAATTGAAAATATGATTAATTTTTTACTGATGCTTGTAACTTGTTCTATATTTTTATTAATAAGGTTATACGATATCTTGAAACTAAGGAAAACGTTGCTACGCTAACGTTGTTATACACTTATAGAAAACAAAAGAATTTAGGTATTTGATGACGCACGAGGCAGAAAATCGTCTCTGCGGGAATAAGACCGATATTAAAATAAAATACTTGAGGTTCAGTCACGTAACATAACATAATCATAATTTGATACTTTGAAAACCAGAACACTCTGTGTTTGTATTACGTGCGTGTATTACAGCCGTGTACGACAAAACAATGGATATTTAAGGATGACCAAAATGCTATACTTAACGAGTTTTTTGTTCGTATGCATTATGGCATACTCATAATAGTTGTACGAGCACTACTCTGGTAATTGCACCAGAACCTAAATAATGTCAATACAATTGAGCTTTAACTTGGCTAGTACTATAAAACTCTTCTTTCTCGTCCTTTTAGCCTTTGTCCCGCTTCTAGTGCTACTTAAAGGACTAAGAGCTGATTGTGAAAATGATTTAACTCTTGTGTTTCGGCGTGATGAAAACAAATGTCGTGTGCCAAATAATATGTACGAGTAAATTATGATGATATATAGCTCCTCATCCTGCCACTTTGCCCGTAGATAAGGCAGCCTGACTATTATTACAGACACGTCCCGTGTTATTTTATTATAGGCGTGCAGATGGCATCGCCTTAGCCCTTAACTCAAAAGGCACGGTTGGTTATTATTTCTAGCAGAGATTTCCTGGGTTCCGTTTCCGGATTGAGTCAGTCCAGAAAACGAACTTTTCTAAATTTGATTTGTTTTGGGTGTGTTGCGAGACGCTGCCAGCAAAAATCATTGGCTGGTACCTCATAACACAATGTTTGTAATTCCTTACTTATAGACCTGGACCTTCTAGATTGATATCATCATGTCATCATCATCATTTACAGTCCACTGTTGGACGACGAGTAAAGAGCGCGAAAGAGCACGATCTCACTTACCAGGGCAATATAATTAATGAAATAGATACTACCTGTTTCCTAGGTCTCCAAATTGACAATAAACTCAACTGGAAAAAACATATTGATAATCTATGCAAAAAAAACAGCAGTGCAGCATTTGCTTTGTACAGACTATCCACTACAGTTAACACAGATGCATTATTGACGGCATACTACTCGTATGGACTAGTTGAATCTCATTTAAGATACGGGGGAAACTCGACCGACAAAGAGATAGCCTTTAAAATTCAAAAACGCTGCATTAGAGCCATGTTCGGTCTACAGACAACTGATAGCTGTAGGCTGCTGTTTATCAAATATAAAATTCTGACACTTCCGTCCCTGTATATAATTGAGACAGCTCTATTCGTAAAAGGTAATCCACATCTGTTTCAACGCCTTTCCGATATAGTCGTGCGAAACCGACGCAATGGAAGTCGATTGTGTTCGCATGTTTCAAAAACGGCTTTGTTAAAAATGAGCTTTTTATGTATGGCACCAAAAATATACAATAAAGTACCAGAGGATTATAAATCGCTAAACACTAATCTATTTAAAAAAAAACTTAAAAAATTTTTAATTGACAAATGTTATTATAATGTACAAGACTTTTTAATGACAAACTCTGACTTATTATGTTTTTTTTTCTTTTTTAATTTTATCAATGTATAATGTAAACAATCAATTTAGTAATTTCTGACATTAATTATGTAATTTAACCTAATATTATTATTTTACACGGCGACTTTGCCAAAACATGTTGACACTTTAGAAAATGTAACAACAACCATAATGCATGATAATTATGTGATATGTTTCACACGTGTTTTAGTAAATAAATTTATCTTTATCTTTATCACGCTTTTCATCCAGCCACTTACAGCCATCTTCCGAAGGTCGTCGGTCTATCGAGCTGGGGGCGTCCTAAACTACATTTGCCGAGGCGTGGTCTCCATTTGAGAACCCGTTTACTCTACCTTTCATCGGTTCTATAACAAATGTGGTCGGCCAACTACCACTTTAGTTTGCTACATTTTTGGACTATGTCCGTGATTGTGTTCACTGGCACATATTTATTTAACTTATGCATTGATGTATTTGCAGGATACTCCCTGATATACAACCCGTGGTTGTGCCTCATTTTCGAGGCGCTGGAGTCGGTGACGTCGTCGCTGTCGTTCACGGCTGCCGTCACGTACGCCGCGCGCCTCTCCTCCACTACCACCGACACCTCCGTGCAGGGGCTGCTGGGGGGACTCTACTACGGAGTGGGTGAGTTTACCTGGTATCCCGTAATACACAATGTTAATTCCTTAATTTGAGACTATTTCAGTAGGTGTGTGTTGGCGCATATTTTTTGGTAAAATGTGTAGGACCATATAATAATCGGAACATATGCAGACGATCCACGATAGCAAGAGGCTATCGTCGCCCATGGAAATGGTTTTTCCTTATTTACGATTTCGATGATTTAAAGTAAAATTGTAGATAAATAGTTTTTTATACGTACATACTTATATAAACTTATAGAAAGTTACAACACTTTGTATTTAATGAAATATGTTTGAGCGAACACAGTTTAGTCGTCGTAGTAGTGAAAGTAATGACGACATTATTTCGTTACAGGTCGGGGTGCTGGAAGTTTAATTGGTGGTTACCTAATGAAATATTTCGGAACAAGGCCGACCTACCAGATATTCGCCGCATCAACGTTTATCACTGGCTGCATTTACTTCCTATTCAACCAGTTCTTCATCCGCAAAAGGGTCGTCGCCGATGTTGACGACATCTGCAAGAAGAAGCCCGCGGCTCTAGACGTCGAGTGTCGAGAGACGATGAATATGGAGGCGCGTAAGGCTAAGGTAGATGTCGCCGCTAAACTCGAAAGTAAACCGGTGAGTAGCCCGGACAAAGCAAAGCTTCGAGATCTGAACCAGCAAACTAAACTGACGCCGGACAGTATAGATGGCGGCAGCGACTCTGGCGTCGACAACCCGGCATACAATGACACCGACAACTCCCCAAGCGAACGGAAAGAGGATGTGAAAACTAACGGATAGTATTACCAGTATAATAATAAAATTAGAATAGATTAAAGTATACAAATTATTTTAAGTAAGTATTCGTAAGAACTACTGTTACTAAATTGACAAAATATAGTCATAAATATATGTAAATAAATTATTATTTATTAATAAAATGTTGTTAGTGATACGGAAAGATTTTGTTTTAGAGACCTTTTGCTTTTCTTGGAAATGTGTTATTAACTATATTAATATGCTTAACCTAATAGGTACATGAATTATTTTGTTGAAATCACTTTGTCATCAATCATACAATCATGTGCGCAAAGTTTTTTTTTCTAAAAAATGAATCATCGTAAGTTATGTAACGGCCATAACTTCCGAACGACTGCAAATAGGTATATGCCAAATATATGGTTAATTCTTTTTTTGTCGTGTTCGAGATTGTCTGAAAAAGATTTGTGTTGTTCTAATTCGGGAATAACTGAACGTCCTTTCTTCTATGAGATTTTTCTTCTTCTTCTTGATTATGGCGAAAACTTGCTACTACGAGCACAAATATCGTTGTACATTGTCACAAGAAAGAAGAAATTATTTTTGAGAAATGTAAGCAAACGTTATAAAGGGTAATACTCTATCTGCCATTTAGCGTGAATGTGTCTAACGAAAAAACGCATTTTTCTTAATACCTGACTCATCTTAAACCTATTAATATCATTTAGTTTATATTTTTTTATTCGTTTACAATTAAATATTTAGGTACATATCACACACAACTCTAAAGAAAATTATGTGAATAGCTCATCAGGCATAAGTAATCGAGACACAATTGACATTCCTTGGTTTTGTGGACTCATAAGACCGCTTGGATGTTGACGAGTTAAGAGTTGTCGGTATTTAGATTAACGGCTAAATAATTTTAGCTAACAAGCAGGTTTCTGTTCATTAGGAGGGCAGGGGCCATACCACGACCTAGACGATCTATTCAATTTCCGACCAAAATTGAGCTGTTTTGCTAATTTCGTACAACGAGGTCTCTTTACCACTCAATTTTAGGTTCAAGTTTTTGACAGCTATTCAGAAATATATTTCCTTCTCTCTGAATCGCAAATGCATTATTTTGTTCATTCAATGAACGAACTAATGCAATTTTTATGATTCTTATTGGCCAAATATCACTTTGCCTAATTTCTAATTGGTCAAAAGTAATAATGCCAGGGCCGGATTTCTATCTAGGCTCAGCCAGCCTAGGGTCCCCAGTCCTAGTGGCGAAACCTGCACACAAGCTCAGTCTGACTTGCCTTATCAAGATTAATGAATTAAAAATATTCTTGAGTCTTAAACAATATTACTTATTCGAGCTACTTAAAAGTTGGAGGTCCTATTGTGGTCTTTCTTTTGCACTTGTCCACCAAATTGTCAAAAAAAACAAACGCCACCTAAGAAAGAGTTGAGTTGCGGTCATTTGAAGAACTATCGTCACTAGGACTGAACAAATAAGTATTTATGTAAAAGCCTTTTTGGATATCTACTCAAACGTCGGGATTGCGCTTTGATTGCTATTGTATATGTCGCCGGCGTCGTTGTTGTTATCATACAATATGCCAACGACATATATACATACACCAGCGTCAAACTGCGCAGCATACGGGCGTTTTTAAGGCTCACTTAGCCTTAGCTCTTAGCTCTTAAGATCTACCATAGAAGAGAACCGGCTAAATTCATCATGTGTAATGGCAGTTAATTGACTATGATGACATCATTGGTTATTTTGCTCAGAAGAATGCTTGTTGTATGATTCTTTAAAATAGATCAAAGTAACTATACTAAAAAGACTGCGTTATTCTGATGTTTTTTGAAGTAATTAGTTCTGTGTACTTTGGCATGTAATTTGCTAAACCAAAATAAATTATTTCGAGTTGGGGCCCTGGCTCTCTAAGTCCGGGCCTGGATATTGGTGTTTTTGTTGGCATGTTTTAAATTTAAACGTCAAAATAATACACGTCTTGATGACAAATTAATTTTTAAGTACTTATCCAGGATGTGGTTGATAATATCTGAACAACTTATGATAGTACCAGATTCCAGCGCGTGATAACTCTACAACAAACTGGAAGCCTGGCTCAAGATGACCTATTATAGAAGCCCAGTTTATGTGCCTCTAGGTAAGGATGGGAAGGATACCCTGTTCTTCGACATGCTCGCACGCTTTAAAACACCAAACAAGACCTTGAGCTGACTAGGCTGGCCATGTACGCTGCATGATTACTAGTACTAGAATAAGGACTATCTCAATGCAGACAATCACTTTGTAGGAGGGGAATTAGCTCCAATGGTTTGCAAGAGATTGATATAGCGTAGTCCAGAATATTTAAAAGTACATATTAAAAAGGAAGACCGTTGCGTCGCTGTGAAACAGTGTAATCAATTAAACAAACCAAAAGTAATTATTTATTTTATTATAATAAATGTTTGATATTTTTATTCATTATTTTATTTTGTAAGAAGATAATACAACATAATATTGGTTTTAAGACAACATCATGATGATCATATGACAACATTATTTGATATGATTAGCACATGGATTGGTTTCTAGAGATATTACTTAAATTATTAATTAAATGTAAGTACATATTGTGAAGAAAAATTACATTCTTGCATGACAAGAATATTATGTACCTATTATCTTAAAATATGTCAATGATTAGATTATTAGTTAACAAATAATATCTATTATAAAGTCTGCCAACGTGAACCACGTTTTCATCGTGATTATCATATTCTACCCACATTAGTCTACCTAGGCACGCTAGATGCTGCTGAATCACAACCACGTCTTTTGTTTTCCATACCCGCAATTTTCATAATATTATAAGTAGCTTCCACCTTGACAGAAAGTGCGTTTTACAATAGTTACGAGTAGTTCGCAACGCAGGGTTTTAAAAATTTTAGTTTAAAATATTTATTTTACAAAATTCTAATGTATTACATTTTTTTTATAAAATCTCATAGTGACATACAGTGACATATATAGATCTCAGAAAATACAAACAAACACAGATAAATAATAATAAAAGGCACAAGAAATTGACAGGTAAACAACCGCCATAAACTAGATTGCCATTCAACATTTTTATATATATATTTAAAAAAAAGAAAATAGGTTATTCAATTTTGAATATGACGTTTGTTGCGAAAAATGCATTTCTATTTACTATGATTAAAAAATAGATAATAAATGGATGTGGATGGAAAAGATAGCTAAGATAAAGATAAAGATAGATAGATTGCCGAGGATCAGGCGCAGTGGCGTGCAATGGGTGAGGTCTATGTCCAGCAGAGGACGTCCTATGGCTGAAATGATGATGATGATGAAAGGTTTATTACTAGGTATTAATACTCAATATTACACATTATTCACGCACTATGACTTATACTTTGTAAAATCTACCTCCGTACCATGTTTTCTATCATTTATTTGTCCGACTTACTTTCGATATTGTATAAACCAGATTTAAAGAGACAGTCATTATAACCTGTGGTGGTTTACTTGATCAGTGGTCATATTACTTTCTTGTAGTTTCTATGCTAGAAAGAAGATATTTTGCATTACATCTATATCTATATACATGTAACTATATAAACATGAATCTCTATTTCCCTTGGTCACGCATCACGCGTAAAGGGATGGAACAATTTCGCTAATTCTATTTTTGTTGTGTTAATCATTGTCAGGACAAGGTTGTTTTTTTAAAAAAAGATAAAGATGCGCAGAAAATCCTTTATGAATAAACTAAAGACTAGGCGAACGAAGTCGCAGGCAACAGCTAGTAAGCTATATTTTTCCATTTCTTTTTTCTGTCATTATTTCAATGTAAGTAAAATTTTTAGAATCAGGCTTTACTTTGCGGAAGCTCATAACTAAATAAATATGAAAATTTAATTATGTTGCTCACAATTTCCGCTCAGTTCAGATAGACATAGGCACCCTCATCACACTATATGGCACCCACACACACTCCGTAAACAAACACAAGCAAAATGCAAAGAGAAAATCTGTCCTGAAGATATACCACGAGGAGTGGCGAAACGCGTCAAGGTTTTTATACCGGTGTTGGGTACTAAGTTTTGCATTCATCTGTCTCGCATGTAATTTTAGGGAGGGTAGGTAGTGCTCTTTGCATGTTGCTTGTGTTCACGGAGTGGTGTTCTTAATTCTAGTTGTTCTCGTCTCTGCGCTATTGCAATCAGAGATTGTCTAGCAGAACTCTAAGACTATGTGAATTAGCGGCGGCGAAAATTTCCTTTGTCTTGAAGTGCAGCACGGTGATGTGGTGTAGACATCGTGTTTATAGTAGCAGCAAGTACCGACGGCCGCAAAGGCCGCGGCGGCTGCAGCGGCACACTGCACCCGTACCAGTGGTGGCGATCGAGACGCGCTTTCCATCAGTGCCGTGGCTTGTGCTCGTACTGCTCGTGAGGTGGTAGCAACAGGGGGCAGTGTTTCCAGTGTTGCATCTATTTTCAAAGACAAAATAATCACTAGGTGTTGGTGAAATGTTCGTAAAGTTGTTTTGGAGAAATGCTTTCGTACAGGATTCTCGCTCTGGCATACACTCGTACAGAAGAATACCTGTGATAATATTCGTTTCGTCAATCAACATATTTTGGTGATTTGGATCATTTACCAGGATAATACTCGGAGGCCCCGTCTCGGCATTTGTGAGGTCTTCATCGGACTGTTATAAAAAATTAAGAATATTTAAATTAACTCTACAGTAAAATTTAATCAATATACAATAAACATAACTAAGTAACATACTATGATAAAAGGCTCCACACGTACCCCAGGAAGACCAGCGCCATAGCCGTAAGATCTCCAGCTGGGTGTTTGTTACTCGTCTGTGACTGAAAATACATTACTTATATTAAAGCAGTTTTTATGTAAAAAACTATAAAACTTTACTTTCGATATGATTATAAAGAAATAATCTAAGCTTGTTACACATTCTAGCAATAAAAAATAAATACAACAAAGAAACTCCTCTTTTTTTTTCATTTAACAATTTGAGTTTAAATTTTAAGCAAGTTCCAAGTATAGCACTAAATGGAATTATGACGGCGCTGAATTTTGTAGCGCGTCAGGTTGTATTGTATGCGAATTCGAACTAGTGGCCATGTTAGAGAGTGATCATCATGCAGACGCGTTTTGGGATCAGGTATCCCAGTAGGCAGTAACGATACCTAGCAAGGAGCTTGAGCGAAGCATCATTAAGAAAATCAAAGCGGCGTAACATGCAGACAATACATACCGGACATAAACTAGCATTAAGTAGATATTGAAATAAATACTTACGACATGATGCCCAAAACCTTCAGCAAATACTATTTAAGTTATATAAGTACCAGCCGCGAATATCTAATTCT
The DNA here is from genome assembly GCA_963576865.1 of Anania hortulata. NCBI lineage: Eukaryota > Metazoa > Arthropoda > Insecta > Lepidoptera > Crambidae > Anania > Anania hortulata. Next base: position 9,485,618 of record OY756389.1, read on the forward strand.
GCTTGAAATATCCTTTATAAAACCATGCGTATTTTCATTGACAGACTTTTGAAATTGTCACTTGTCACTCTGAAACGTTTTACCAGAGATTCAAGAGTATACTATTCACCAATAGGAATCGTCGAGTTTGCTAAAAGACCAATTGGAGAACTAAAACTGCAGGCGATTCAATTCTACGTGCTTAAACTGCATAGCTTAAATTCGTACTACGACGTATTTTTACTAAGTAGCTTTGTGGTCTGATAAAATTGAATGATTGACCGAGAATTGTCTCTGAATCACTTTCGAAAAAGTTTTAACCCTATAATTACTAACGTGTGGTCTTTCAGACCACACATAGCTTACAGAACATCATTTCATTTTTAAATAAAGTTTTTGCAGTTTGCAGAGCAATAAGACTAGAACAATGGTAGAGACGGCCTTTTTAAATCTTAGCTTTTCTCCAATTAATATTGTTTTTCTTAAAATATTATTGTTTTAATTGTCGATTTCGATTCATCATTTCTTTTTCATTAATTCTGAACTCTTCGGCAACTCACAGGCGATATAGCATCTTAGAGCTCATGAGAATAGTCTCAATGAGTAGGTGTTAAATAGATGATGATTGAGACCTTTAGCTGATGCTGCACATCAAGAAGTATGCAGGATTCCCAAATCCTCAATAACTCACAGCAGCAGCAGATATATCGTGTTTAGACTCATAAGAATGGTTTCAATGAGTCGGTGTTAGATAAATGATGATCGAGGCCTTGAGCTGATACTGCACTTCAAGTGTCAAGTTTTTTTTTAATTTTAATTTAATTTAGTTATTATATTTTACAATATTCATAACTTGGAAATAAACTGTTCACAAAATTATATATGATCTAAGTCTATATTAATGCCTCTGTCAATAGGTACGTTCTAAAAAACCACGTTGGCATTCTAAGAGTTAGCTAAAAAGCGACATCTTGTAGAATATGACTATACTAACTTGTTGATGAGTACTACTCCAATGAGACTAAAGATGGCGCTAAATCGCATTCAATATTATTTAGAATTCTAGTTGATTTCGCAGAGGCAAGTAATTTATTTCTAATTTCCGAATAACATCTTGCTTATAAAATATTAATGCATCATAATAGTCAGTATTAGTATTCAAAGTCGTTCATTTTCATATTAAGCAAGTTAGAAAAACTAACTTTTTTTGAATCGCTAAGATATGTCAAAATTGAGAGCTAAGCGTTTCAGTTTAAACTACGCAAAAACCTCATGGTACCAAATGAATGAATGACCTAGGCTCTCTGAATTGTTTCATGAAACAACGCTATATGAGGAAAAGAGAGAGTGAAAAATCACTGCGAGACAACGCTATACGAATAAGGGAGAGAGATATATAAACAATTCAGTAAAAGAGAGATCATGGTACCAATCTGAGCGATTCAGAATAGACGCACAATACTGAATTGCCTGGAATTTGAGTGGATAGTTAAAAGCTTATGGTAAGGCCCCAGAACCAATTAAGTATTTTTGAATAGCGAATAGTGTCAAGAATTGTCGTAGATTTCATTCAGTTCTATAACCATAACGAAATTAACTCTGATTTTAGGCTGTTATAATTGAAACCCATTTGCTGAATTTAGAGGTTCAGGGAAGAGCTATGCGGTGGACAATAAGAATATCCAATCGTAAGTAGGTAAAACATTTAGGAAGATGTAACAAGCACTCAATTATTATTTCCATTTATATAGTAACAAATATCTTACACAAATATGGAACACTTTCTACCGGCCTTAGCGGCGAGTGACATCGGCTGCGGCTAATAGTGCAAATTGCAGCCGGGGGCGATCTGGATCGTGCTTCAGGTGTGCCACATACTAAAGTACCGCTACCAATTATCGCAATTTTACACATGATGCTTCAAAATGTGTGACTTCTCAAAATCTTCGACATAACCCTTTATTTTTAGTTACTAGTCAGACCTAGCGGGCTCCACTTGTCCTCCGCAATCTACATGTGCAAATAAAATTACAATGAAACAAGTAATACTTTGTACTGTGTTAGTGTCTTTATTAATACACGGATCGAAAGCAGTGAATATTCTGTCTCGTCCGTCGGTGTACGTTGTTACCCCATCGCCACGGGCACAGCAAAACAATGAAGCGCGTTCGTCCCCGTTTTACTATCACAACTGGATGAGAAGAATGGACTCTCCACAAAACGCGACTACAACTACAACTCCAACGACGCCAAAAGTAAAGACTCCAGATTTAATTTTCGCGGAGTTTGAGTCTGACAGTGGAAACAACATGCCAAAATCAATACGAAAATTATTGGAACAAGAGAGAGTCGCGTCGAAAACGTCGACGTTGTCTTCTACTTTATCTACTACTTCGCAGCCGATTTACGTTCCAGAAGGTAGCAACGTTAATGATGATCTAATATATTCCGTTCCGAAGCAAGAAATCAAGAAAGATAACGACAAATCCGGTGAAACTGATAAGACAGACTATTTTGCGTTATACAATAACTTATATAACGCTCCTGCTCCAGTGTATTTCCCTAAACCGACTTCTACAACAACTACTACGACAACGCCATTACCATCTAACGTTGAAAATATCTGGCACATAATCGACAGTGAAAAACGTAATCAGTATATTGACAAATGGGAAGAAGTGCCTATTGACTCAAATAAGGAAAACGATGATACAAATAATGAAGATAAATCACAAGATATCTATACAGCGACTGAAGCCGTTCAAATTAACGAGGACTTTGCTTTACCAGGGTAACATTTAAATCTAACTATAAAGTTTCATGTCTGAATATGAACTATGTAAGTTTTATATATTTTTATTTGTTTACAGATTTGGCACGAATCCTGGAAATGGAGCTGAAAACGAATCAAGGGCCATCCGTACTGAACCTAACTTTCATTTTCCATACGTTAGTCTGAAACCGTTCCAAGTAAAAAATTCAAAGAAACCTTTATTAGATATGTTTTCTTACAGTAAAAAAGGTAATAATATGTTAACGAGTTTAGACAACTTTAAAGAAATTAAACATCCAGTGAGAGGAGAAGTTCAAGAGGGCGTTGCAATGCAACAACCTATTGATCGGTATAATCCAGCACAGCCTTATTTACCGCAAGAATATGGAAGTAAGTCAAAACAATCTAGTCTCGACTCGGCGCCTCCTAAGGCGGTGGCTAGTTTAGTGCCTCCACCGCCACCGCCACCTAGGGCAACTGGAGATGATTTCCCTGCACCTTCGAGTTACGAGTCCTTTCCGCCATATGCTCCTTCCGGACCTTCACCCGTTGCAACACCGCCTTCACCAGCATTTAATCCTCCTCCGGTGTCAATGTATCGTCCTCCAGCAGATACTTCGGATGACACTGGACCTGACACATCATTAAGTGATGACAATGACAACTCTTCTATAGATTTAGGTTACAGATATAAGCCATCATCATCGTTCCTTCCAACATTACCACCTTTAACAAAACCTTTTAAGGGCTATTCATACGATAAGCCAGGAAATGCTGCTGTTAATCCACCAGCTATGGATTCAAATGGATATACTTATAAAAAACCTACAATTACTTTTGACTCTCCCGCAGCCATGGATATTGGAGGTTACACTTATAATAAACCACAAATGGATTCACCACCTGTGTCAGATGATAAACCAGATTTTCACGGTTATCATTATAATAAGCCGGCTCCTTCTGAAGATCACCACCATCATCATGGCCCTTCATCGTATCAACACGACAGCGACTATCCTGATTTGATATTTAACAAACCACATAGTGATATGGGTGGCCATAATGATGCAAATGATATGAAAGGAAACGATTTGGCTATGATGGCACCACCACCACTACATGATGCAAAACCAGTATTAGATTCAGCACCCCCAGTAGACGACAGTGGTTTTCCTCATGATTTTCCTGGTGATTTTAAATTTCATCATCATGACTTCGATGAAGATCATGACTTTCACCATTATCATCATCATCATCCGACTACAACTACGACAGAGACTCCTCGTGTAAATAGATACAGTTATTATTATTTAGGTAAAAAACTTTATTACTTGCCGTTGTATTTCAGCGTCTATTTTATTGTGTATGTAGGGGCACTTATAATCAAAGCCGTTCTTCGGCACAAAATTGTTTATCCAAACAGTTGGAGGCCGGACGGCACAACAGCAACGTTCTTTTCTAAACGGTCGGTAGACTCTTGGAATCTTACAAACAATAACCTACATGAAGTTACTGGTAGAGTGACGAAAGCTATTGGGGAAGCTGCAGAAAAGTACATGAATGAAAAAGCAAAAACAGAGTAATAGTGAAATTTATTGAGTAAAAATAAACTATGTAAATAATTAGGCAATAGTACCTTGTATTTTAAGATGTTGTGAACTGGACATATTTAAAATTAGAAGAAAACGACTTTATTAGAACATTAAATATAGTTCATTGTCACAACAACATAATTATAAATGACGCCCTAGTAAAATTAAACTATTTAAATGCTCAATAAAAGTTTTATGATGTGATTACGTTTTTCAATTATTATGTGCCTTAAGTGATAAAATGCTTGTGAATCAAGTATAATTTTTAATCTTCCCGATAACCTTTTTGGAACTGCTTGTTCAACTTATAGAATAAATCCCAGTAGGCTACCCTGTCGTGGAATGGCCTCTTTTGAACAGTAAGTTCCAAGTCTATATTGAGACAGTTAAGCGATTCTTTTGTAACAGCCGGCCATTGCACAGGCAATAAGTCATTTGTCTCTGGAGTTGGATTGCTGAAATTAAAAAAAAAAAATGGAAAACATGTATTTTTGAAAAAAAAAAAATACTGTACTGTCATAACAAACACAATACACGTAGTAAGTAAAGTACTGTATGTATTTTATTTGGAATTAAACTCTGTGATTGTACAGAGTACACTTGAGTATCCATGAATCCAAATTTTCCGGTGCGATTACATAAACTGTGCACTACTTAGGTTATCAAACCCTTTTCAAGGCGACATACTTACTTGGCCGGTGTAATTAATTTTTGTTTTGATTTGCTTTACGACTTACACACCCTTCTGTAAACGGATTTCAATTAAAGGAGTAAAACACACACATCTAAAAAATACTCCTGCTGTAGTGTCTGCTGTAGTGACTTTAGTAACCTAACCTGACCATTGTGTGCTTTTAGGCGTGTGATAGTGGCAATATACATGTTCTTACCTGACTTTAGCGAAGTTGGTCCACATTGTTGTCATTCTCTCAATTATTATCTGATCATCTGGTGTAGGGGTTTCGTTGAAGGGAGCAAAATCAAAAAGATAGGTAAGTTCATCTGCATGTGCTGCTCCACTTTCGGTAATGTTCTGTCTTCTTTTGACGAAATTTCTGTCTCCATCGTAAGAAAATATGTAATGATATATCTTTTCCCCTCCATTTTCAAAATATTTTTGAATACATCTATACGCTGGATGATTAAAAGCGAAATCTGATTCGAAATTAGCTATTTCCCATTTCACATTCTCACTTATATCTTCATCTCCAATATAGAATTGGCGTACGTTTGTTGCCACTCTGGCAAGGTGCGCACTATCATAAGTAAAATATCTTTCTAATTGATTGTAAAACGCATCTGATTCAAACTTTTCAGGGCCAGCATGTGCGTACGAGATAAGTTGTTCGTTGTTATTATAGCCGATTAAAATGGGAACTGATTTAGCTTTAGGTACTTTTACGTTAACGGGATGGTCGTTTATAAAGCGTTCAACATTGTCAAATTCTTTCTCAACGCAAGGTAGAGCCTGAAGATTTGTTGCCTGTGTCGCTGCTATAACTAGATCTGTATTTACCGTTCTCAAAAAATCTAAAGCATCCTCTAAATTAGTTGTAACAAAACCTAAATAGTCAGCAAGCTTTAATGGTAAATTAACATCCTGTTCACTAATACTAAACGGTGCCAATGAAGAACCACTTTGTAATATGACGTTATTAAAGAGATCTTCTTGAGTATAAGTAAGGTGAAAATCAACGGAAGCTGCACCAGCGCTTTCTCCGAATATGGTTATTTTGTCGCTATCACCACCGAATGCTTCTATATAGTTCTTCACCCATCTTAAAGCTGACAATTGGTCCTTCAGACCTTGGTTTCCAGGTACGCTAGGAATATCTAGGCACATAAAGCCGTAAGGTCCCAGTCTATAATTTAGAGTAACTAAAATGACGTCATGTTTAACTAAATATTTTGGCCCGTAGGCATATTTTCCGGCAAATCCTATCGAGAACCCGCCTCCATATATCCACACTAGCACTGGACGAGGATTTTTGGAGCTGGCAGTATTCGGCACATACACATTCAGGTGTAAGCAATCTAGCGTACCAACTAGTGTTTGATTAAATTCTTCTATTTGGGGACAAATTGCAGAGTCATCGTAGGCATCAAATGTACCTTCAAAACCAGGATGTGGAGTCGATGGCTGAAATGGAAATACGTTCATTAAATGAGTATTCGCTGTGTGCGCGATGACAGCGTCCCTAGTGACCAAAATTATTGTGGACTTAAGATCATTCAAATTATGGCAACTGGATGGTTTGAGAATGATTTTCGGATTGTTTTTCTTCGAAATTAGATGAAAATATCTTAAAAGTTTGTGCATATTATGATAAGTGAACTTGAACTAAATATGAATATGTATGTTGTAATACGTACGGGATTTGGAGCAATACAACATGATATAACTTTCCAACCTCAAACTGTGCAAAAAGGGAAACAATTGTATTAGCACAGCATGTGAGAGACGTTGAAGAGCTTAGAACCAACGGACAAAGCTACTTAATAAGAGCTGTGATCATAAGACAAACGTCTGTGACACAAACTCCCTACAAACTTTTTTCTTTTCACTACAGCTAATGCATTTATGTCTTTACTCCAATTTCCATCTTGATATTTGAAACGAATAACACATGCACGAACTGTTTTTTCCAGTGTAGAAACACTTTATAACACAACACGTACTGTGACCCATATCGCGAATTTTAATGTTTTTACTTAATAATGTTAGTATGGAATTCTATGAAAATATAGCAATTTGACACTGACAGTCCAGAGTTTTTTCACATTTCTGCCACATTGCGTGCTGCGATCGATTTGACGGGCCCCACCACCTACTTTGCACACAGCGAATACCTTCTTAAAATTTACTTTAATATGATTAAAAGTCTGTATGAGTGCAGGTCATTTATCTGTTTAATTATGACTTTTTAAATATGAACTCGTTAGTATAAAACTATTTATAATCCATATTTTTAAACGAATGTAAGTATTGTAGTCTATTGTAGAGATCAAAGGGTTGACATAGGTTTTATTTTGTTATACCAGCGGCTGATTCTGAGTAGCTTTTTCAAGTAAAATAATGTTAGAAACAAATTTTAAAAAATGATAAGAAATCTACAACTTAAGTTAATTAATTAAGTTAGTAACACCGTTTGTTCGTTTTTTCTGGCGTACAATAATGAAAATCTTTTTCGTTATAATTGAAATGAATAAGTACCTAACTTACCCCGAAAGGATTTGAGGGGTCGACTGTAGCATATGGTATGCCCAAAAACATAGAATAGTCACCATCCGAAGCTGTCAGGCCTCTGATAAGTCCAACTTTTGAGTCGACTAATGGATCCACCCGGGGCAGTCCGTAAACTTTGTAAATAACACAAAATAAAACAGGAATCACAAATTTGGCCCCACCCATGTTGCTCACAGTCCGATACACAGAGGAGTATTGATCAATATTTGCAATCAGATTGTCTTAAGAGAGCCCACTATCTTGATAGACAGATAAAACTTTGACGTAGTCCTAAGGATCTCTGCACAACACGGTTACTACAAAATGCATGATGCAATTTTGTTGCAGTATCAAACCAGGCCCCCGATTCAGGACGTTTCGATAACGAGTTGTCAACCGGAAATCACGTGACACTAATGTTAAATGATATGGTGTCACGTGATTTATCTGTTGTCAATTCGTTGTCGAAGCTCGAAGGGATCTGAATCGAGAGCCTGGGCCCCGATTCAGATCCATTCCTAGCAAATTGTCGACAGAAAAACCACGTCACGATTTACCGGTTGATAATTCGTTATCGAAGGGTCCAGTCTTCCCATAGGAGTACTTTAATAATTTTAATGTTTTTCCAAATTATGGTTATCAAACCTGCAAAGAAGACAAGTTTGGAAAATAAAGATTGAATGCCTCCGCCTTTTATGAAAATATTATTGTGTAATGAAAGCATATTAGTGCTATATTTTATAGGATATGGATTAGGAAAAACATTTTTTTCGTTATTATCCTTACAATACGTTTTCCAATTTTTAAACTACTTGAACTTTAATGTATCTACTTACACCTAGTCATCACATCGCAGACGATTTCCATGTGAACGCGTCTTTGGCTACCTTGAACATAATCTGTCTTGCGGTAAATAAAAATATGTCAAGCTACGAATTTAATGTTACAGTGAAACTGATAACATCGATCCGAATAATATCTATCATCGGATGTTATCATGGTAACAAAAATGATGCTGGAATGCGCAACACAATTTTGTACCTTTCTGGAAGCAAGTCATTATGGCTAACTATTTGTGTTTTTGGTAAAACACAATTCATTTGAAAAAACTTAGCCAATAGCGAGTCAGTCGCGCACCAGGAGGGTTTCTAGGTCAACAGGGAGTACCTATTAGGTTTGGGTTCCTTTGCGAGTATCAAAAATGCGACAAAAACCACCGTATATTTTGATTGTGTTAACTTAGATTTTTTTTTACATTCTTAAGGGATTGCAAACCCGTGTTAATACCTACAATTGTTCTGGGTAAAAAAGGTCTTGAGTTGACAGACAGGCAGTCAAGACGGACAGTCAGACGGACAACAAAGTGATCGTATAAGGTTTCGCTTTTACCTTTTGAGGTGAGGAACCCTAAAAAGTGTGTTATGTATTACACATCAATACCCAATACTGATAACTAAAATAAATAAATAAAAAATATTTGACAATATCACATATAATATTTCTCTCATCTAAAGGTGAGTCGCTAAAGCACTTGTGTTATAGAAATGAGAACAATGTCGGTAGCACGCCACCCAGACCCGAGACAACATAGAAAATATCGTTTTTTACATTGACCCGACCGAGAATCGAGGCCGGGACCTTAGAGATGGCGACCGCGCCAAAACTGGCGTACTCGCCCCTCGGCCACAGAGGTCGCAATATTACTGATTGACTTGTTTGAATAGCCCTGTTCCCTGTTCCGGGCGCATATACACGCCACAAATTATAGGTAGCGTTCCGGACTACTTACTATCGGTTGGTGATGAGTAGACATTTATTTATTGAGAAATTCTACGTCGCCATGATTGTTCCTTCGTCTAACAACTTTTTTCTAATAGGGAATATGCACGAAAATTATGTAATTTTTTATTTATTTTTATTTATTAAACTTTGGACCACAAACAAGTTTACAATTAATAACTTATCCTAACTAGTTATTTAACACTTTTAATTATTGTGAACTCAGCAACGCTGGTCACTAAATTAAATAATAATGTTGTTAAAAGGTAATGAAGCTTGGTACAATGTATACATATAAACTATAAACGTTAACAGTATTTTATGCTGTTTTAAATTAAGTATTTAAATTTTCAGACAGTGTACAGAACAACTACTACTTATCTATTTGCTTAAGGATTTCAGTGACAATCTTCTTATATTTATTACGTCCAGTGACATGAATATCGATATCATTAAAGGTCTCATTGTATGAGTGCATCATACGTGATAAAGAGCATCTTCGTCCAGCATTAGTTCGGCATAAATTAGTAGAAAAGAGTTTATGAGAATGGGCCACGCGCTGATGTACTCTGGTGGGTACCCGATAATTTATATTCTCAGTTATATCCATACAGTCGTATCTATTGTGACAGAGATCGTAGAACAGCATTGCCTCGAGAAGTACACGCCTAGATTTAAGGGTGGTTACTTTATATTCTCCCAGGAGCTCATTATACGGTATTTTTTTTCTTGCAAATTTGTAATGGATACATCCGAGAAATTTCTTCTGCACAATTTCCAGTCTATCGTTATATTTTTTATATAGAGGATTCCAAATTGAAACTGCATACTCCAAATGACATCTAATTAATTATTTATAAAGGTGTAAGTAAGTCAAGGGATTTTTAAACATATTACCGGATCGGACAACGAAACCATACATCTTAAAGCCTTGTTAATAATATTTTCAATATGTATATCAAGATGCAGTTTAGTGTCTAAGGTAACTCCAAGATCCCTGATCGCATTTTCTTTAGACAGGGGGGTTCCACTTAAGTTATAAATGCAAGAGCTGTTTTTTCTCTTTTTTGAAAAACTTATGGATTTACATTTTTTTACATTAAGTTCTAGTTTATTTTTATTACAGTATGATGTGAACCGATCTAAGTCATTCTGGAAATCTAAATGGTCATTGGTATTATTAATAATTTTGTATATCTTTAAGTCGTCAGCATACAAAAGGAACCTACTTGAACGAAAGCATATATGAATGTCGTTTATCAACATTATAAATAAGAAAGGCCCAATAATAGAACCTTGTGGCACGCCTGAAGTAATCGGTAAACATTCCGATTCGTGACCCCTAATCACCACTTTTTGCATTCTGTTTGATATGTAAGACTTAAACCAGCGCCATAGATTACCTCTTATTCCATTGTAGGCTTCAAAAGCTTCAAATACGAAAGTAGAGAAAACAATTAGATTAGTTACAGTAGATCGATTTTTAACAAAGCCATGCTGCTGTATAGTGATAATCTGGAATACACTAGGAGAGGCTTATGTTCAGCAGTGGACGTCCCATGGCTGAAATGATGATTATGATAATGATGATGATAGTGATAATAGTGAAAACAAAATTGTAAAATTACCGTAATACAGTGATTAGAAATTGACATATACCTGTCTCTTTCTAAAAAAAACTATTACAAACAAAAATGTATGGCGGACGTGTACTGTGACGCCACGGTACATGTCGAAACTTCTTGTCTAGCACCCGACTTTAATGGGTTGTAAGGTATTTATCAATATTTAAAAAAAAATCGTTGTTTTTTAAAATTATAATTAAGTACTATTTATTTTAAGACCAAATAGAAATATATGCATATTCCAGAGAATTACCACAATATTGTAGAACGGTTTAGAATCTAACGAATCAGAATAAAGGTACAAATACAGATTCGATTCCGTTTAAATTTAGTTTATCAGAACTAAAATAAACGCTAACACAGCACACAGCTATTAAAGTTCATATACCTACATTCCTAACACGTATTCTTGCATTAGTTACTTAACGGCTACTAAGATATTTTATCTCTTCGGTGCAATTTATCTATTTTCAGCCTTACCGTATCTCGGTCATCGCATAATCAGAAAATACGAGAAAAAGGAAGAGAGAGTAAATACTTCATTCAGTGCCTAAGCTTTTTTTTTGTTTAACATTAAAAAATAGGTACAAATAATATAGTCAATTTCAATCTAACTAACAGCAGGTAATACGAGTATCAATTTAAAAACGGATATCTATTTCCTTTTTGATAAATACAGAAAAATGCTTTCGTCTTTGACTAAATGTTGATTTTAATCTAATAATGCCACTGTTACAGAAAGTAGGTCAGGGATTGGTCGAATGAGTAGTTTATAGTTCTGGTGACTCTTTATTCCAGCAGAGCTTCGCCTTACAATCAGTGCAGGGTGGAAGAATCAATCTGAAAAAACTCACATCTCGCTTTTATACAAAAATAACCGAAGTACTATGGGAGTCAAAACAATTACATTCAAACTATAAGACAAAATATTCTAACTATCAAATTATTACAATTATCCAAATATAAATAATTAAACAGGTTTTACGAAATTATTTTATATCTAAGGTAATTAATAATAATAAATAAAAAATTGGACAACATCACATACATTGTTCTGATCCTGTGATAAGTAGCTTAAGCACTTGTGTTACAGAAATCAGAAACAACGACGGTACCACAACACCCAGACCCGAGACAATATAGAAAAGTTATTTTTTCTACATTGACCGACCGGGAATCGAACCCGGGACCTCAGAGATAGCGACAGCAAGTCCGGTATACTCGCCTCTCGGTTACGGAGGTCGTCAGATTTATATCAATTATATAAGTACGTTTTAAATATAAATGAAGTCGTTGTGATAATTTAATATGATGGCGCTAGTATTCGATGTCCGCTTGTCATATTCTATGTAGTAGGCTAGGCGTACACCGGCTGTGACGTCGAGTGGCGGTGGTAGATTGTAACACCACATACAAATAAAATGAGTGCAACTGAAAAGTCAGCCTTATTTGTTCTTATCTCCAACCGCTCTGAATTACATCGCGTCTAAGTAGATCGTCGCAATAGCTTTCACTGTCTACACCCGGCCTGAGACACAAATTAAATTTACACATGCGTGCGATGTTTACAGAAATTCAATTGAAGCGTTCCCTTCTTGCGGTTAACGGGAGGAGACGTTTTGAAATCAGTCATTCGCCTAGCCGTCACCTAGCTGTGCACCTGAAAAAAAGTGGAAGTGAAGAATATTTTAGTTAAATAAGAAAATTAATCAGTTTAAAGTTAAATGGCTTCAAAGGGGGGTTTGTTGTTCACTTGCCACGTTTTCGTGTGGGTGGCGGCGGCGCTGTCGCTCTGGGCGGCCGGCGCGGGCGCGGCGGTGCGCTACAACACTGCTACGCCGCACACGCCGCCCTACACCAAATACAAGTACATACCTTTACAGTGAGTATTTCAGATGATATTACTGAGTATCTTTACATCTACTTTATTTACTTTTGTTAACAGAAACATTTTTACATTCAATTTCTTGTAAAAAGTTTTAGACTTTAGTTTCAGAATTCTTTAAAATAAAGGTTTTTTTTAAAAAACTATTCCTTAAGCTCAAGTTGATAACAGTATTGTAATTAATTTTGTAACAGTCAACATGTATTCATATTCCATTTTCATTAAATTAAAGGTTGTCAAGATCTATAGCAAATAACTACAAAGAAAAATGTATGAAGAGGCGGTACGAAGTTCGCCGGGACAACTAGGTAGTTTTAAATAAACAATTAAATTATTCCAGCAACGAACAGTTCGACAATGAAGACTCGCCTGCGCTGGAGGAGCCGGAGCCCCCTAGAAGCGGCATGCCGCCTTCGGAGCTGATCCTGACCGGGCTGCGCACGCTGCTGGACGTCGTCAGAAACGTCAACAAGAAGCGCGAGGGCGCGCGGCTAGCCACAAGCACTGACAACTCTACCGCCGTTGTGGTAAGTGCATTACAGTTATATTGCATTTTAAGTAATTTTATTTATTTAAATCTTTATTGCACTAAAATTATAAAAGTGTACAATAGGTGCACTTAGTGCTCCATGGAGTCTGTACCAGCCAACCTTAGGGTCATTCAGAAAACAAGTTATGAGTGCGGTGGGTCAGGTAATTTTTATTTTATTTTTATTTTATGTTCTGAAATATTGACGGAGTTTTAAATTAAGAGGAAGCATATTCCATAGTCGTGCAGCCCTGATTGTAAAATGAGTTTTGAAGTTTTTAATGTTGTATGCACCTAAATATATATGTATAAATATAACCCCAAACAGCACACCAGTTGTCATGTCTCGTAGTCATTTACATCCTTGTGTTAGAAAGTACCAGACAATATTTTTTTGTCTGTGGCTTCACCAAGTACATCCAGACCCAGCTAATTTAGAAAAGTTCGTTTTCAGAATTGACCTGAAACGGGAACCGAACCCGAGACATCTTTGCGTTGATGGCAATTTGACGCGCCACTACTCCAATGGTTTCGTCATAAAAAACTTTCTAGAAAGAAAAATGTATTCTTACAATGATTATTTGATAATGTAAATAAAATGTAAGCATTGCACAGATCATAGAATGATCTGAGAAGCGTTCTGTTACTTTGGATCATCTGTTTACATAATGTAAATGTTTGTTTGTATTTGTGCTCCTAACCTGTACGTCCGATTGCGACGAAACTTTGGTGATAGTACCTATACGCCGGGAAATTCTAAACTGAATGAATGACCACACGAACAGAATTTAGCAACAGCTACGAAAAAAATATTCCCATTTCAACGGTACCGTCGTTGTTACAAAATCAAGAGTCATTTCTGAGGTCATTGGTCATCAATGAGGAAACAATGTATCCCTTTTAATACAGTTATGATTTTTTCAACAAAAAAATACATTTAAATAATCTCTATACATAATAATATATAATATGTATAAAGTTTTTTTTAAACTGTTTTTTCGTTGTTAACGGAAAATATCGTATTACCGTTTCAGGAATCGTCAGTTATTTGGCTTATGTGTTCATACACATAAGCCAAATAACTGACGATTCTTATTATTATTTTTCTTTCTTTCTATTCATATAGAAAGAAAGAAAAATATACCAATATGTACGAGTGTGTGACCACCGCATATCATACCGAACGCGCGAGTTTATTTCACACTTCAGTGAATTTTCTCTGAGAATAGCTTTCTACAATATTGCTAACCATTCAGTTTTATGTAGCCGAATAAATGACTAAATAGTCATAAAATTGTAACTAAAAATAATACTTACACTATATTATTAACATTACTTAATTGATGCTATTGTCGTCCGTTAAATTGTTCGTAAACGTTCTTTGGACGTTAAGAAAAGACAGTCTTAATACCTTTTATTATGTAATTAATTAGTCCGCTTATTTGCTACAGGGGATTAATACAGGAATGAAAATCTTTTTTCAAAATTAAAAAGAACTTACATTTTCATTAGAACCTCATAAAAGAAATTGTTAGTACATTCTTAGGAATTACTAAATATATTCGACTAAAACACAGCTGTGTACATTCAAGCTCTTTAAACACATGTAGATGCGGAAAGGAACATTAATCCTGAATTACCTACCCACGTTTATCTTGTGTCTCCATAAACTTGTTGGGGTTGGGGCTGATTGTGCCATCTCGCATAAGTTTACAGTAATATAAGCGTGCTAATGTATTCTACAAAATATTCTTACATGAATGGTTTAAGTTGGTCACGATAACGGTACCGCTTGAACTGGGTGACCGAGTGTCGGCGTTAAACGATGCGCACCCTTGTTTAGACTAACAATCATGCCGGATTTACAGAATCGCGCAAATTGATAGTAAACCAATGCTACGAAATAACTACTCTGGTGCACAATAGCATCCCGATAGTAATTTGTACTTACTACTTTATTTTGATATGACAATTGTCATACGAGGATACCCCTGAGGTATCCTGTTGGGGAAAATACACTAATGTATATGTTCTTTTTAGATTAACTAACTATATTGCGATTTTAAGACAACTTTGGATAAGAACCTTTACCCTAATGGCCCGGTGTCCCTGTCCAAAGATTTACGAATGTCAATAGCAATTGGTCCAACCTCCAAGGATTCTGTCAAGCGCTACCCGACTGAAAAGGGACAAAGAAGCGCTAGGAAGACAAAAGAAAACGAGAAGAAGTGTATTCTGCAAGATTTGATCACTTCTCTTAATTATGACATAATAAAAGATACTTATTATGTTTTTTTATGATCTCGGTGATAGGGGTTAGATTTCAGGACGATTGATGTAGGAAATAAACTTGTTTAAATTGGATCGCGTCTGGAAAATGCCTTCAGTAAATTAAAACTACCTCTTAAACACACTATAAAACGTAAAATTTATAAGTTGTATTTTGTATACTCATTAATACTCATTTATTCAGTATATAGGCCCTCTTCCGGGCACTTACACGTACACGTACACGTCCCAAAATATAGCTTTACCCTACCACCGCTTCGGGACTACATATCGGCTGGTGATGAGAAGAAACGGCGCAACAAACTCAGTCACCTTTGTCAGCCTTTTTTACAGGAAATACAATTACAAGACATGAAGTAAGTGCGAGCTAAGCAGGTTAAGTCCATGCACTCTTGTCGTTCAAAAAATCGTCTACCTTATAATACCCTTTTTTCATAAGGTTTTTTTTAATGTGAATTTTGAACTCATGTACAGGTAGTTCAACAAGAGTCTGTGGAACTTTATTAAAAAATTTAATACATTGTATTTTCATTACATTGTATTGTATTATACATTGTATTGTCTAGGTGTTTGCTTTGTTGGCTGTCCTTAATTAAATATAACATAGGAATGTTTTTTCCTTACTTCGAGATCATGTCAAATAATTTGAGTGTTGTCTGGAGCATGTTTATTTATTAATTAAATGATTGAACTTCATTGTATTAGTAGGTTCATTATGAAAATATCATTGCATTCTTAAATATATTTTTTCAGTTACGAAAATCTTCTTCAAGCAATGGCACCGCAGAAAGCGGGCGAGGGTTCGAGGACTACTACGACGAGCATCACCACCACGAGACCACCACGGCCAAGCCGATGAAGCAAGGCCGTTACACGGACCCCTGGGCCGGCTACTACGACTGGATTATCAACGAGGGCTCCTTCAAGTTCTGGAGTGCTTTCCAGGTGAGTTTTAGTTTTGTTACTTAATTTGCTTTACTGATTTACTCTGATGATGAGCACCACAAGAGGACTACGATGAAGCAAAGCTTGTGCGACGACCATGACGACGACCGATCTGTTGGGCTTGGCTACTTTGTGAGTGCTTTGATTTTCTTTAAAAAAAATTGGGTGGACTAGCATCAAATCGTAGATACGAATTTGTTTTTTTTTTTACGAAAATGTGTTTCTGTAATAACTTCATGGGTATTTTGATGCAGTAGGTATTCACTATCATTTTATATTTTTATCGACTCTGTCTTTTTGTTGTGTCATAATTTAACAATTGCATGTGTGTCACAACAGCTAATATTTGTGTAGGTTTCCTGTTTCCTCCGCATTATGGTCAACCTCTTACTTTGACAAATTAGCTTTGTTGTTGTCAAATAAATACAAATAGCTTTAACCTCCTGCTTACCCTAGCGCATCGTAGCGCAAAAATATTTTCGTTAATTGCTCTGCTTAGAAACTAGCCATTACGTTGTTATTTGGTGACCAAAACGCGTAAGACGCCGAAGTCATAACATTGACACAGTTTTGTCAGGCCGGCTGCTCGTCAGGCATGGGTGCCACCTAGGCCAGGCGGTCATTTTGTCGGACCTTGCACGACACGAGTCATTATACTCAAACGTTTCAAACTCAAAGATAAATATTTTTCCTTAATACCTAAATTCTTCCATATTTGTTATAATTATAAAGTAATTAGTAATTATGAAGTAATTATAACCCTTTTATTGAATTTTGTTCTTATTTATTTAACTTATTGGTTGCCAACCGGTCGAATGAGACCGCAACAAAAAAAAAAGAGTCTCGTTTTGTTTGGCTGAGGGGTTAAATTATACGTACTTTACTGAAACATTAAGAACTGCATTATGTAATTCTTACAAATTACTTGTCGAGTTCATTGTATCCCAATCGTCCAGTTCTACGTGTACATACAAACATTTACTGTTACCGACTGTAGATCTACGATCAATCATGCATACAACGAGTACCAGTACCACTCGTCAGTTACCATTAACTGTTAAACTTATAAATAGCTAATGTATATTCCCATATAATTTGCATACTTCTCCTATGCGCCATTGTTTAGTCTAAATAATTAATTATAATTGTAGTATAAAAAACTCGAACTGATCGTTGCTAAAACATATTATTTAAAATAATCGTGATTGTTTAAATGGTATCATTAAATGTTTCCGGATTTTTGTAATGGCCATGTTAGACCATCTTGTTGTAGGTATGTAAGTAGCATCGTTCCTGAACATTGTAGATAGCTTTTTGAAATAAACTACAACATGGTAGGCAGTTTAATTTGGGTATAAAGCAGTTTCTGATCGAGGTGGACAGTTACTGGTAAAAATAAATATGCTGCGTTTGGATAGGTAATATAAACATTTTTATTAAATTATGAAAATATATTAATATTGTTCAGGACGTGTAATAATAACTTCCTTTCTATTTACTAAATAACATATTACAACGCTTAGTTTTTCTAAACTACGCAACGGATTTTTATAGTCTTAAGAAAGGTGTATACAGAATGGTAAAAATGGGTTAAACAAATGATATACTACTAAATTATATAGGTTATTTATTCTCTTGTGATTTTTTTGGGACCCATTGCAAAGTAGACAAAAAACTAACTAGTGACCCCACTGACAATGCCATAAATTGATTTTTATTACTCACTCTCGGAAAGTAGGTCTAAAGTTGCCTAATGAGCGGGTTGAAAGTTATTTTTTTATATATGGACTCAATCCTGCTCTATATGCAGAGCGGTGATTCTGCCAATGTCGAGTGATTCTTGATATAGTGATCACAATAAATAACGGGTGTTTAGTTTTTAATGCTTCTCTTGGATTCAGTGAAGGTTACTCTTCCCGTAGAAGCAGGTTTCGAGACGCTATCGGGTCTAAAGCAAGTTGTCTTGAGACAAGTCACTTACCACTCGATGCGGCGTTGAATACAATGATATTTCAATAGTTTCAGGTCTTTATCACTTCACCAAACATTAGAACACAAACTACACCAAACTTGCACTCTAAAGCTCTTTATATAATAAATAAAAACCATTAAAATAGATCGACCATGCTTTTCGTTCGAAAAAAGTAATACTTTTCAGCCAAGGACAATCGTTTTCAACTGACAGCTGTCAAATCATTAAAAAAATGTTCTATTTTCACGTTTCTATTGGACCATGATATAATTTTCAATACAGCCACTCAATAAAAGCGCGATGTAAAATTGAAACAACATAAAGTTAAGTATTATTAAAGGATTTTTTTTAAAGTTTACTTTCAACAATTTTTTTTAAATAACATAGATTTGGGCAAAATATTTACAATTTTTTCAATGATGAAAAGGAAAAATAATGGCTGAATAGCTGACCGGCCACAGAAAAAAATAGGCAGGAAAACGGCAATTCGATCTTCATTTGTTTTTTCGAGTTGCAGAGTTTTGATAAAATTCACTATTTTTTTCTGTAGCTAAATCATGTTTTTATTTTTCCTTTTCCTATTCGTGATGAAAAGCACAGTGTTTACCTCGGCTTAAAGACCCTCGAACTATAATAGGCGACCTCGCTACACTCGGGCGCTTAAACCCAGTCTCGTGACTAAATAAGTTACTTTCACCCCTAGGGTAACAATGTACTATTGTTTACGTTTGATAAAAGTTATTAACAATATTAATTATCATAAAGTGCCAATAATATGGACACTGTTCTATTTAATAAAATATAGTCATTTCGTCCTATCTCTGATTTTGCACTAAAGTAACGACAAGTTACATAGATTACATTATCACTAGCATAAACTTCCCACTAATTATGTATATGAGGCAGTCGTAATTGATTTAATCATAGTAACCGTATTGGATGCTGGTCTTTGTCTTCATTGGACATTTCGCATCATACATGGCTTTATGGTCACGATAAACACATTACACATTAGTTTATTATTTTTGTATTAGGAAGCTTACATTCATTACATTAGTTGCGATGATATACGCAAAGCTTCTGAAAGCTGCAGCGAATAGTATCTAAATAATAGCTGAGGATCGGGTTTAGTGGAATGATTTGGGAGACCCTATTTCCAGGAGAGGACTGATTATGATAGGGCGTACTCTTAAATTGAGTTACAATGGTAAGTTTATTCGTTTTTTTTGCATATTCATATTCATTTATTGCGTCATAAGTGTACATTAAGATGTTATTACATTGTGTGAGATTTTTTAAATCATTGTAGTAGGAATTTGTTCAAAATAACCGTTCGCCGCCACAATTTTAGAGTTTCGTAGTCAACATCTTCTATCTTCTATCTTCTATCTTCTATCTTCTATCTTCTATCTTCTATCTTCTATCTTCTATCTTCTATTTTCTATCTTCTATCTTCTATGTTCTATCTTCTATCTTCTATCTTCTATCTTCTATCTTCTATCTTCTATCTTCTATCTTCTATCTTCTATATTCTATCTTCTATCTTCTATCTTCTATCTTCTATCTTCTTCTTCTATCTTATAATCTTCTATCTTTTATTTATCTATCTATCTATATATATTTAAATTAATTGCTGTTTGTTCGTCTCGCTAAAACTCGAGGACGGCTGGACCGATTTGGCTAATTTTGATCTTAAAATATTTGTAGAAGTTCAGGGAAGGTTTAAAAGGTGAGAAAATATTAGGTCTTTACCTATGAAATTGCCGTTTTGTATGAAAAATTTTACCGATTTTTTTATTTGTATTAATCGAAGTAATCACCCATGCAATCAATGCATCTTTGCCAACGCAGTGGCAGTTTATTGATGCCCTTCTTAAAGAAATCAGCTGGACGGGATGCCTCCCGTTTCAAATTCTTCAAAGGCATTTTGTACTGCCTCTCGGGTATTGAATTTTTTTCCCGCCAAGAAGTTATCCAAATTCTGGAAAAAGTAGTAGTCTGTAGGCGCAAGGTTTGGTGAGTAGGGCGGATGACGGAGAGCTTCCAACCCCAGTTCTTGCAACTTGGAGACCGTCTGCTGTGCAGTATGAGGTCGCGCGTTCGTGCAGGAGCAGCGGAGACGAGCGATTGACCAATGCTGGTTGGAGATGTGCCAGCTTCTCCATCATTGTTTTCAGTTCTTCACAGTACACATCTGCAGTAATGCTCACCCCGTTTGGTAAGAAGCTGTGATGAATCACACCGGCGCTAGATCACCAAACAGTGACCATCACTTTTCTAGGGGTAAGTTTTCGTTTAGGGCATTGTTTAGGTGCTGAACCAGGATCCAACCAACTTGCTGAGCGCTTGCGGTTATCAAACTTAATCCATATTTCATCGCAGGTAACAATGCGGTTCATAATTCCTTCATTTGTGTGTCTGTTGAGCACTGCAAGGCACGTCTCGCACGCGTACTTCGCGCTGGCGATCATTGAGTTCGTGGTGCACCCATTTGTCAAGCTTTTTTACCTTACCAATTTGATGCAAATGAACCAATATTGTTTTGACGCTAACGTCGAAAGCTGCTGCTAATTCAGTCGTAGATTGTGTATCATTAGCTTCCACAATCGCCTTTAATTCGTCATTGTCGACCAAAGTCTTCGGACGACCGCGAGGTTCATTTTTCAGGTCGAAATTTCCAGAACGGAAGCGAGCAAACCAATAACAGGTGGTGCGTTGGTTTGTAGTGTTAGCGCCGTAAACGTCGTTGATGTTGCGTGCCGCTTGTGCCGCGTTGCTGCCACGACGGTACTCATATTCCATAATTACTCTAATTTTTAACGTATCCATGATGACGAAAAAGATTGAAATGCGATGAAAATGTAACACTAATTAATAAATAAATGACTATTTTTGAAAAAAGAATTCCATGTTTTTAAAACAAAATTAATTTGAAATTAGAATTCTCAGCCAAACAAAAATTATTTTGATTTGAAATGGCCAGTACTGCAGAACGGCAATTTCAAATACCTATTATATAAAAGGTGAGAAAACAACTATTTTATTTGCCATACAAACTGTTCGTACCAGTCAAACAGGATGCGTTTAGTTTAACTTTTATTGGCGGTACGAAGTTCGCCGGGACAGCTAGTATCTTATAAAACATCCAAGCCGACATGGCACTGGCGTAGGTACTACTGGTAAAATATTTTTGGGAGGACGAGGTTCCACAGTTCTAGTTGTTTGTGCTAAAAAATAACTATTTATAATAAGGGTGTAAGATCATACATTGTATAGGTAGCGTGTTTGCTTAGTGGGCGTGCTCCACCTTAGACGCAATCATCACTTACGACGTTTTACTATTTTACTAATTATTTCAAAAAATACGACAAGTAAAACATTGTGTAACTAAATTCACATCTTTGCATTACAAAACGTGATACAAAGTAATGGAATATGAAATCACGAAATCTCCCGAGGGCAACATGGCTCAGTGTAGGGCAGATTTACCTGAATTACGTATTTGTACTCCTTGGTCTTTGTACAAAGTATGTGTACACATGTATTACCTTAAATAAAAAATACTTAGATAATATGTATTAATAAAGACGTAAAGTTAGATTGAAGTTGGGGTTTGTAGAAGATAATCTCCTGAACCATAAAATCGATTATATCAATGTTAGGTACTAATAAACCTTCGAGAAAACACATTTCATAAGGGATAAGATCATATACTTAGTCTGGCCATAAATACTGTTACAATTAAAAATAAACAAAATATTACATTTGAATTTGGAATCTGTCATTTTTATATGATTGTTCATTGAGTTTTCTCATTTTGGCGCCAATACATTGTACAATATTTTGCAATATTATATATAAATAAATAAATATTGGACAACATCACATACATTGCTCTGATCCTATGGTAAGTTGCGTAAGCACTTGTATTACAGAAATCAGAAACAACGACGGTACCACAACACCCTGACCCAAGACAATAATATAGAAAAGTATTTTTTCTACATTGACCGACCGGAAATCGAACCCAGGACCTCAGAGACATCGACACCAAGTCAGGTATGCTCGCCTCTCGGCTACGGAGGTCGTCAAGATATTAAAATGGAGTAGGGTGATAAAGAGAACTGAATCGCTGTGATTGCATTACACAAAGTAGGTATGAAGCCAAATGCAATTTTTGAAACTCTCAATACGCTTGGTATTAGTAAAATGTTTGTGTACCGGGCTATTCAGAGGTGGATTATCCTTAAGGCAAACTAGGCATGTGCCTAGGGGCGCGAGGGTACAAAGGGGCGCGCGGGCGAAAAAAAAGAAGAAAAAAAAAAAGTAATTTAGCTTATTATTAATTGCTAATAAATTAATATGCTTATAGCAAAAACTATATTTGTACTGCATGGTTTTTATAAATTCTGCGTGCCGCTGCTGCTGCATATCGCAGTCGCTAATGCCGTCGCCGCGCAATTGGACTTTAGTGTAAAAATGTCTAATATCTCGAAAAAAATTCGCGCTCGCTTCGCTCGGAGTTTTTTCTAGTTGTATTAAAATAATTTGTTTCACCACTATATTTATTTGTAATAAATTGTAATATGTCACTTTTTGGACCAGCCTGTATAACAAAACTTTCGTTGTTGTTTTTTAAAATATTGTGATTGGTAATATGGATCAAATGTAGACAGGACATTAACTTTATGTAGGCACAAGCAAGTTCGTGAAGTAATATGACTTCAGAATAATGCCTCAAAATAGTCGAAACAGTGTAATTTTAATTTTACCTTGAATAATTTCAAAGTTCCCATGAAATACGACGCATAAATTGTCATTACCACACGACAAGGTTCCATGCCTAGAGGCGTAGAGGAGATGCTTGTACCTCTATTATACCTACCGCTTGTATACTCTTCTTGGCTTTCGAGCTGATTTCTGACTAGAGTTGTAAATTGACGGTCATATGCTATAAGCGTCCGTCATTTATAATAAATGCTTGGTCACATTGGACATTTAATGTCACGATGGTCACATTTTTTTTTGTATAAATTTAAAAAAAGAAGAATTCCTCTAAAGTAAGTCTTAAATGTTAAGTATTTGACAATAAAAACATACAATAAAACATGTAATTGGATCTGGATTGAACTAAAAAAAAAAAAATTCGCGCGTCACGACATTTTTTAGCTTGTTCGTGCAGAAAGATAAATTAATTTTAGAAATTCCATTTCGTTATAGATCATCACTACTAAAGCCTGTCTTTCTTTTAATAATGCACTTATTTGTGATCAAATTTTATTTTTCATAATTTGTCAATAGAATTGATTGTGATGTTAGTGACAATAAATGTTCAAAATGTCCAATTTGCTCGGTTATATTGGTCAGACATTTATAACGTGACACTTTACAACTCTATTTCTGACTGTAATTGTGATCATACGTAGGTACTGAACATTGATTGTAATTCGTGAGTTACTTAGTTTTTTGCCGGTTACTTCTATAATTTAAAGCACCTTCTTAATTAATATAATTAATATTTTGTCACATTTAATAAACTGGAAGCAAAATATTTTTGTAGAGCGTTAAACGTCAAAAGTAACAGTAGAAATTAACCAATATATTTAAAAAATGTAGAAGATAATTATTAATTTATCGAAAGAAATAGCTAAAAAGTCCTCATTTATCGCAAAAAAAATAATTGTTTACTAAGGAATGTTTTAATTCTATGCTGTTTGTGGAAACCATCTTGAATTGGTTTGTTAATGGCTTTGAACTGTTGTGCTCAGTTCCGGAGGCGTGCGGGTCGCGGTATTGAACCCCGGCTCTCGTGAACGGTCCATTATTTTATTTACTTGTTCCGGAACTTTGCAACGTAACGCCTCGGAAGCCATCGTTCATTTGTTTCAACGAACGATGCTAAATGATTGGCGTACACCTATAACTGACCATTGTTAATCACGTGCACATTCAATCTAATTCTAAAAAATTCATTAATCAAATAGTACCTATTTTTCGTTAGCATTTAACACTAATGCCTAGGCTAGGGTAGTTGTTGACGGCAACTGTTTTCGTCATAATTTTTACGTGACCTAGATTACATCCATTTTAGTGGTCCCATGAACATGTAGATGCTACATTAATTTTAATATTCAGGTCATTTTACTTATAATTCAAGAAATGACCGAAAATTATGTACATTTGTCGTCTTCATACGGTTTAACTATAGCAAGTCGAAAATAAAAATACATTTTAATTCAGACATTTCTGACAGATTAATACGACGTTAATTCGAAAATATGCGTCTCGATAAACCAGGGTTAATAATCAATGGCGTAATACCGTCCGGGAGATAGGTCTAAAATTTTGTCTTAAAACTTTCTGGAGCATTCTCAAAGTTAATAAAACATTCTAGTTATTTTGCAATATACTGAAACATTCTGGTGTGTTTTCAAACATAATTTTAAAAATATTATAACATTTGGAAACATTAACAATATTCTCCACTACGATAAATTTAGAGTAGATATTTTCCAATATACTGAAGCATTCTAGAGTATTCTCTAAGTGCTAAAATATTTTAAAGAACATTTGAAAACACCACCACGATAAAAAATTAATACCTGTATCTAATCTAACATTTGCAATAAAATTCTAAACCGAACATGTTTGTCAAGTCTACAGTATGAACGGCAAAGCGTAAAGCGTAAACACAAACAAAAAACAGGCCAAGTGCAAGTCGCACCCAGGGTTCCGTACAGACTATAGGTACTTAAGTAAATAGTTCCTTCATGATGGGAATCGATTCTTACCGCTTTTACAGTTTGTTAAAAGTTTTTTTTGTGTAATGTACCTACACGTTTCTCGGATTTTTTTCTTTAGGTACTTGTCTTTAAGAAATTACTTTTTGCTAAATTTCATGATTCTAGGTCAACGGGAAGTATTCTGTAGGTGTTGGTTCTCGTGTGAGTATCAATAATACGACATAAAACCTAATCTTTTGATTGCATTGACTTAGAAGTTTGATTTTTTCACAGCTTCGAGGAATCGTAGACTTGAGTATTTGATATTTATTTCAACTTGATGCCCACGTGTTCCTGGTAAAAAGGGTATTGACAGGCAGACAGACAGACGGACAACGATCCTATAAGGGTTTCTTTTTACCTTTTGAGGTACTAACGAATACGCATCCTTGAGTCTCCATTCCCGTTATGGATAAATTATTTACATACCTACAAGTTGAATGTGACCCTCGCCAGTTCAACTCGCACTTAGCTGGTTTTTTTGTTTAAATATATTATTTAGAAAAACAAAATTTTCAGTATTGTAATAGAGACGCCAAGTTCATGCGCAGGTCATCCCCGTCAGTTAAAGCATAGTAAATAAACATTACAGACATGAATGGCACACGACGCCGATGATTAGATCAATCAACCTAATGCTGCTATTAAAATTAATTTGCCATGTTTACTTCTTAATTATTTGATTAATGTAAACACCAATTACGTCAAGATTTTGAGCTCTACACGTAAACGTCAGGATAATTATTTATGTTAACTCTTTTTGATTATACTCATAGGTGTTTTAATTACAATGTATTGCCATTGTCTGTACAGACAAGTAGAGACAACAACATTACGTAATAAAAATGTCGACTACAATAAATTATGCAAATCGGTGAACTGATTTATTTACAAATATGTTAAAAATTCGTCAGATTGACCAACGAAAATTGAAGCCATCGAAAATGATGACTTCGGTTAATAACCGAAACAGGAATAAAATAGGTTTATTAGACGAGATTATTTAAAGCCAATGAAAGAGTTAAAAAGAGAGAGAGTTAAAAAAATATTGTTTAACTGCTAAAAATTGTGTGATGCTTTATTTATTATTATTAACCTATTAACTAAGTAAGCAACAGGTAATTGTAAGTATAATAAGATTTTGGAAAACGTTTTAAAGTCCGACTTCAAAAAGGAGGAGCTTATATATTCGGCTGTATGTATTTTTCTGTATGTTCATTAATATGTTAGCCTAAGTGTATCGATTTGAAACTTTGTAAATATGTGACATTAGGATATCAAGCAATACAATAACTTGATACCTGCATCCTGCTAACCTAGTTAGCCAGGAGGTGGATAGTGGAACTCTTACATGGCTACAAGTTAAACCATCGTGCTTGGGCCCCATTTGATTCATTCTGATGAGTCTAATACACATAAAAGTGTTTTTATATGGTTTTTCAAACTATGATAAAATTATTAAAATTCAAATTGAATCTTATGAATTGTTGTCTTTTCCAGATCTTTACTGCGGCCATCCTACTGTACGCCTGTTTATCGGCCATCTACTACGCGAAATTCAACCCCATCCTTCCGGACTACAGCATGGAGTATGATGACTACTTCCTCGAGAGGACGGTAGGCAGGAAAGCCAGGAGTCTCGATTCCTCTGAACTTCCCTCTGGGCTCACCTGGATCAACTCGAGCAAATTCCAATTTATCTTAGATGCTATTGCTAAACATTTCGAAGAAGAATAAACTTTCTTCGTTTAGTACGTAAACTTGTAACTAGACTGATAAAAGTTACTACTAAATAGGTAGTAAGAACATAATTACCTACACCTCACTTTTAAAAGTAACGTGCTAAAATGATTCGGGAAAATATTCTGTTTTGATTTAAAATAAGTGTACGAAAATAACGGGACGATAGATAGAGTGTTGATTGATTATAGGTAGTTAATTTTATACAGGGCAACGATGACTTTGATAATGTTAGTAAGTTCCTGCTATTTTTATTTTATTTTTATTTTCAAATGTCCTTGTTACCCTGTATTTAGTTATGTCAAAAAGTCTCATTGTATCAGGCTTTCATTTGTAGAAATGTTGACTATTTTGCTCAATTTAGTTCCTAGTTTTTTTACCTAGTGAATATGTTTTATAAACTTATAATTATAAGAAGCTAAACATTTTACAATAGTTTTATTATTTAAAATGATTATTTACTACTTAAACTGTTTAAGTTAGGTAATTTTACCAGCCTAACGATCGGATCGATCGACAAATTTGATCAAGACCAATTTCCACCTGTAATTGTTATTTTGGTTTTAACAGCAGCATCGGCGAGTTCCGTAGTTCAACATACACGTTCAAAATGGTAATAGCTCCTCTCGCACCATGTCCAGTGTGGTGTAGGCAGCGTAAGGCGTGTGAAATTTATTTGTGGCCAGTTATAATGGGCTCTTAACCGAGGCCTGGTGAGAGGAGCACTGCGCGGCGAGGGTCGTAAATCCGCTGGGCTGGGGGGCGGGCGTTTTATGCGATGTAGCCTGCACTACCATGCAGCTATTGGGAAATAAAGCTTTCGAGCCCAGCCACGGCGTATACTAGGAGGAAATCATCTTCCATTATTTCCATTTTTGAAGAATTTCCAAAATAAATCATTAGCCAGGGCCTAAATTTAATGTAACTGTCCGTTGCATCAATAAAGTTATTTCTGTTTCAAGTAAAAACTCTCTTGCTCTCAACCCTGGAATTCGATTTCAAAGTGGTATTATTTTATTCTTATGTTACTATATTATTCTCAGTTAGACCTACTAGTGAAAACAGCTCAACCTCCAAGATTAAATTTTATTCCTTTTTAAAAGAAAACATTCTGTGAATTTTAGCGTAACTGAATTTCTAAAATTATAGAAGTTTCTTCATTATTTTGAAGTTTCAATATCTATCGATCAGAAAATTTCAGTATAAGGTCAGGCTTAGCAGCGCGGTGGCGGCGGGTCGACGGCCGGTCGGCGCTCGCGCAGGCAGGACATGCGCAGGATGTCGTCATTAAACCCCTTTACGAGCGCCGAGCGGACGCGCTCTAGCCTCTAGCTCTCTTTCTAAATATTTGTTTTTATATATATTATTTGATCTAAAACTAGGTTTCGGTAGTTAAATTATTTAAAATACAATATTGCTTGTAAGTATACAAAAGTAAAAGTATTTTAATTTCAATATTTTAATGAAATACTTTAGATTTATAACTACTTTGGTAAGTAATAGAATCAGATCTTATTTACACCGTCTTTTTTGTCGTTCTCCAAATTGAAACTTAAGTCACTGCTTAAGT
This sequence comes from Anania hortulata, assembly GCA_963576865.1. NCBI lineage: Eukaryota > Metazoa > Arthropoda > Insecta > Lepidoptera > Crambidae > Anania > Anania hortulata. The sequence continues at coordinate 9,514,304 of OY756389.1, forward strand.
TAATATGATAAACTTATAAATAAATCATTTTTTTATACGCTTTGTAATAATTTTAGGTAAACTTTTAGAAATTTTAATTTATTCATTTATTCGTATTATTCTTTTTTTTCTCTTGGAATCATATATTAGGCATAGGAAGTACCTACCTAAACTATGTATTTACTTTCATATTGATCCCCTTGAATAACATAAATTCAGGTTCCCGGGTTGAGTAATATCGAGACATGCGGGCGAACCCGCAGGCGGGATGAGGCTTCTTTATATAAAACCTTTATTTGCTTTAGCTCTACGATTATTCATGGTAACACTCATGTTTTTATTCATCATAACCTTGTGTTGGACTTGTTGTTACGCTATTATAACAGTTTTATTGTTATTGCTACTAAAATACATAGTTATGTTACACGTAATGCGGATAATTATTCGTATAATACCTACATTTAATTACTTACATACATTTATCTACATATATCTGTACATAATTACGTTGTTTGTATGATCTAATGTTAATCTTTGTTTTATGTAAGTGTTTTTCTATCTCAACTTTGGAGGTTTAAGTGTAAACCTGCGGTGCTTATCGTGTTTATTCCTTGGATTTCCTGGAGACAATATTTTCCAGGAGAATCTCCTATTTCTGCATCCACCTGAATAAGAAATATTCGTATTAAATAGTTTATACAGTTAGATAACATAATTTGAATAGATATTATTTATTATCTTGGATCTTACTAGAAGTTAATAAGTATAATTCATATGTTATAGGTACCTAAGAAGATACATTCGTTTATAACGAGTCGGTCTGATTTATTGCTGAATATGAGCATAAAAGCTTGTTAAGCTATAGGGATGGGGATATGATCATATATGTCTGTATTGAGAGAAGTGAAAGAATAAAACAAAAGTGACGTTTTATTTGTAAGGAATAAAGTAACGGTGTTATGATTTTGACGTCAGTCGTTAAACATCGACTAGAAAACAACTGTTTTGTTTCTAGAAACAATTAGTCCATATCTTATGATACAGTTAGGCTTGCAAGATAATAACGTTACTGTGATATGGGAGATTGCGATCATTGAACGATCAATTAAGCTATCTCGCGCTTCAGTGGGTGACCACAACACATTTTCCGAACTGCGTTTGCGGTTTGGCCGTCTCACCGCGCTCGTATTTTGCGTTACAATTACACGGGCCGTAAGAGAGTTACCCGATAGAGTTGTAGAGGTGTTGTTTCGTAGGGAGGTGTAGGAGGCTAGCGTCGTCCGCGCCGCGGTGGCGTTGTGCCGCCAGTTCAATGATCAAGTGCACCGCGGGCGCACACCCGGTGGGTCCGTTTCTGTGCGCGCGCGCTCGTCTGCGCATCGTCGTCAGTGCCGTGTTCCAAATACGTAAATTTCGAACTAAGTTTGCCGAGTGTCAAAAAATTAGGTATCTGGCAATAGATTTGAGAACGTCCAGTGTAGTGATTGTTGGGACGTTACGTTTTCCCGGCCGTTCCTGGATGCGCCGCTGCCTCTATTTAGGTCGAAGGAAAAGGTGAAACTTATTTTCTAAAAGCACTTATAAAAATAAATGTATACAGCATGTTATAATATATATACTTATAAATCGATAAAGTTGCTGACTTTTTAGGTAAGTACTGAATATAAATTACGCTATACATACTTAATTTTATAATTTAAAAAAAAAAACTGAGAAGGTAAACAAATATTATGTTGACGGAAACGATAAATTAAATTCCCTGTAGTTACTTTTACGACACATACTATTGCATAAAAAGTTCGTAGCGCGTTGCGCTTTCATTGAAAAGACATCAACGTCATGCAAATTGAACAACATTTTAATTTGTAGCAGAAATAAACTTAAAAACACATTAAGTAGTTAGTTTATTGCGTACACGTATATGATAATTATGTATTTAAAACCAAATTAACATAATTATTATACAAATATCAATGACCTACTAAGCAAAACAGAGCGTACAAAATAATTATTAATTTATTTGTTTAAATCAGGGTTATTGTTTCGTACAAGTATAAAACGAAAATCTTTTTGGTGTGCAAAGTCCAGTTTGCATATTTAAGTTTTATTTTATTTCCTACAAAGGGGAAAGAATCTTATAATTTGATCCCTACCTAGTATTCTACTTACCTTTTTTATTTAAAGTGAATATTTTGTTAGACTAAGCATAACTAAGTATATAAAGTAATAAAACCTTTATGGCAAATCGTCATCATAAGTCATTGGACTCCCTTAGCCGAGATATTTCCGAAAAGCTCTCGAATAATGAGCTTAATGCTTAGTCACTGGCAACTGCTAATTATCATTTAGTCTGAAGCAGAACATTAGTTTGAAGCGAATAAAACAAGAAGCCAGAAAAATATTCCTAAACAATCTAACAATTATAGGTACCTAAAAGATATATGCCTAATTCTAAATATGTTTCTTATTTATTTTTGCGTCGAAGATGATCGTGACCTCATGATCTTCCAAAGGACGAAGTGTCAGAATAACAATTACATTTGTACTGAACACATAATGATTGAAGAGTATGTAAAAACAATTTCGTAATGTGCCTTTTAGGAGTTTATTTACTGGTACATGTGAAAAATAAATTGTAGCTGAATTTGGTCATTTCAGGGACTGAACTAAGTGTTTAACTACTTGCATAAACTTAAAAAATAAGTTACTGTAAATCTACTGTAAGCTTATTTATAAATGTCGCTTACATTTAGTCTTTAAACTCTTTCAAAACATTTTTGTAGAAGTAAACATAAGCCTACTTCTCAAATACTCACGTTAGTGATTAATTTACTAGTTAATTATCTTGCACGCCCAACATCTTCTAAAATAATAATGTTAATACATAAATAAAGTAAATCATTTTATGTTTGGCAAGGCATTAAATGACTATTTGCTACTTATATTTACTAGGAACGGAAGGAACTTATTCAACGGTATTCTTTTTTATGATACAATGAATATATGAGTAAATGGAAGACATACCACTATTAAATATAATAATTATAGCATAACATCTAGTACAGCTAGCATTACCTATGTGAAGCAAGTACTGGGGTGCTGTGTGCGTGCGCGCAGCGTAGCGGGACGGCACTGTTGACACACATAGCGTTATGAGCATGCGATAATTCTATGTAAAATCACCGGTAACACTATCTCATGTAAATGCCTTCTATGATCGCTTCCATAACAGACCTTAGACAATGTTGATAATTGGTAAGTAAAAAATGAACCTAACCTAACGGGAAGAAACCAATTGTAAAGATTTTTACGGCAATATTTTTCTTACCAAACGTTTTTATAAGTTATCAGTGCTGCTTTTTGTAAAATAGTAACTACAAAGTAGGTCGCTATGCGTAGTGAATTAGTCTGACTATTGTTTGGGACCTTGTGGTGAGTCATTCATGTCAGAGATAGTCAATTCATAAGAATAAAAGAAAGTTGTGACGTTTTCAGGTGACTAATGTTCCGAATAGTCTATGGTGACTATTTAAACCACATAAATAGAAATATAAATAAATATCGGACAACATTACATACATTATTCCTCAGATCCTAAGGTAAAGCCATAAAGCTCATGTGTTATATAAATCAGAAATAACGATAATACCACACCACCCAGAACCGAGACAATATAGAAAAAAAAATCTCCATTCCGCCAAGTCCAACATGGCCTCTCAAACGGAGGCCACAAATATGATATACTTAGGGCTGATAAGTATTTCACAGTCAGATAACATTTATTTGAAGAATAAATATAAGTAATATAAATATAAAAAATGGACAACATCAGATATTTTGCTCTGATCATATGATAAGTAGTCTAGGCACTTGTGTTACAGAAATCAGAAACAACGACGGTACCACAACACCCAGACCCGAGACAATATAGAGAAGTTATTTTTCTACATTGACCGACCGGGAATCGAACCCGGGACCTCAGAGATAGCGACACCAAGTCCGGTATGCTCGCCTCTTGGCTACGAAGGTCGTCATAATAAGTTTTACATATTGACAGTTTTCGTATAGAAAATGTGTCACAGCGTCACTTTTATTCGTCTGATAACAGTTATCTTGTGATTGAAAAATCGGGCCTAAACCGATTTACGTTATAAACAGAATATGTAGTTTGAATTATGGTGATGTCACTTTGATTGTAATTAGTAGCACAATAAGAATTAAAAGTTATGGTGGACTAAAAAAAAACATACAAAACATACAACTCGAGTACAATATAAATTAGCGCTATGTGTGTGGATCACCAATAAAGTGAAGTGAACAATCAATCAATTTTAGGTACATGCATTGAGTGTATTGTAAAATTAAAGCTTAGCGAATGTTCCTACCTTCAAAGAACTTTAGTGATTAAGTATATTTTACAATTATGAGCGCTAAATACTTAATCAATAAATCTATATTGAAATGCAGCTTGATTGTGCACGTATAACTTACATTTTCCATTGGTGTTAATTTTTTATTATGATACAACGAAACAGTATGTGTCTCCAATGATACATGTTTGGGATGTTCATGAACCATGTTTCATGTGGTCTGTTCTAATAGATACCTAAGGCATAATTTGTTTTTGTACTATTAAAATGGTGCTTTTGAGTTACCTCTTCCTTAAAACCAAAGAAAATAGATTTCTTTGTTAAAACTTAAGAACTAAAAGAGATGTCAACGCCGATTCATTTACCACAAATGTTGATTGTTTTAAAGATTTACAGTGATTTTTGATTCAACAAGATCTAAAATTTCTACTTGTACACTAAAGTGAGCATACACTCCTCTCGAGCGACAGACCTAAGCATAATGAGCTCTTAAATTATTATTACTTTTAAGCAGTGTTGTTTATTCCTCAATGATAATCATATCAGTATCAATATACAGAAGAAACAAAACAAGGTTATTTAATACTGTGCTAAAATAGTGTAGAGTACTCTGTAATTTTATGTATTTGCTCCTGTGCTTCACGCATCGCTAGACTGCGCTATCGGTCGCATTTTTTACTCAATGTTGTCGGTGGCGTGAACTTGCTTGTTGTAGGTACGGTAATTTGTGCTGTACTGTTGCCTCATGAGTTAATAATATCAAATGTAAATCTTATCTTCTCGTGAGTTATTGTATTGTGTAAGTCTGAATTGTTACGGTACATTGATTTTATAGGAATCCTCGATTAGTTCCGGGGTTGAGCGAAGTTGTTGGGTTTTTCTTAACAAAACCTGAGCTAATAGGTAAGTGATTAGGTAACATTTTTATCCGGAATGTGTTTTGTCTTAATATCTAAACGTTCGCGCGCCAGTTTATTTTAAACCGGAATAACCATTTTCTTAGACGTTTTGAAACTTTAATTGGAAATATTTTATTTTGAATGAAAAAGTGGTAAATTTGATTAATTTTACAATTAAAATTATATCTATCTAAAAGATATTTTATCGGAGTTTGAAGATAAAGATTCGTTAATTGGTACATGGTCATTTATACTCTTTATGTTCAATTATGATTATACAATCGTGATGATCATAGCTATTAGATAACACGGCGCATCTGCATGAAGTTAGGTTATCTAGTAATTATTGCGTGACGTCACAAATAGCGTTGATGGATATTGAAGGTGTAAACTAACTTAAAATATCGAAAAGATTATGGGAGTTTCAGAGGATTTAGCTGTTTTTTTTAAAAAGAATATCATAAAACAGTATTTATAATATTTTTTAATTACTTTTTAAAAGTAGGTATTATTAATCTAATAATCTAGTAAGTATTTACCATAAAATTACTTTTATAAGAATAAGTATTTCAAGGATAACATCTTTAAGTTGTCTATGCTAAGATTTGATTTTTAATGCAATTGTAAGTTTTATAAAATACTCAACGTTGCTTAAACATATGTTTATTGCTTGTAATAACAATGCATGGTAATGTAAGTTTGGCAACCCTATCTTCGAGGTCATCTCACAGATCCTCCCTGACTCCTCAGTGAGGACGCCCAGTGCTTCGTGACATGATATCGCGCCACACGGCAGCAGGAAACGCACGCTTGCATTATTAAAAATAATAATGAGTCGTTAGCTGGTCACTTAAATGATGATTTACCCGCGCTTCACGGTTACGTGATCATGTTCGCAAATAATGTTATAAAAAGCTTTGTTTTTACACCTCAAGAGATTCAAACTAACGCATTTGCCAAGTGCAACGCAGAATAACGGTGTATATTTAATATCGTAATTATGCAGCTTGCTGTGTTTAAGTACGTAAGTAATATATTTATACTAGCTTTTGCCCGCGGCTTCGCTCGCGTTAGATTTGATTTTGAGTGATGTATAAATGTCAAACTCAGTAATTTAAAAAAAAAAAAACGCTACAAATCTTCTATAAAGACAATATTTTTTACTAATACAGTCATAGCATGACCATCAAAACACGACATGATATGATATTATAATATAGCGATTTATCAATTTTAGGATAACGCGGGTCTCGTTCTATACATCAAATGCAAAAATAGAACCATTGTGTTGGGATCACGTATGGCTATCTGTCAGTCCGTCTGTTATAACCGATTAGCTCCGAAATTACAGGACCGATTGAATTGCAATTTGGCACAAATAATTTTAAGAATTTTCATGTTCACAATATTCAATTTTAAAATCAAAGTTCCAAAATACCATAAAATCGACAACCATATTGATATTTAGACATTTCAACCCCATCGCATCCCAACAGGGGATATAGAATTTCACGTCCGCAACGTTAAATTTTAAAATCGTTGTTGTTTTCGTAATCAGCGACCCGATAAACCATAGAAACAATACCCATGTTGATTTTCAGACTTTGTCAGCCCCCTTCCCCTTTTTAGGGGTTGACTTTTCAAAAAATCTGAAACACATGTTTACTTATTTATCGTAAGGAGAACTTACTCCTGTGAAGTTTCGAATAAAAGAGTCTGACTAATCTTGTTTACCCGTACAAACTTTGGACCCCCATTTCACCACTTTATGATGGATGAATTTTGAAAAATACTTTCTTTATGACCCCTAGATTTTACAAGAAAACTACGTGTCAAATTAGGAATCTCTAGAACCCGTGGTTTGGGCTGTGTGTTGTTGATACATCAGTCAATCACTTTTGCCTTTAATATATGTATATAGATTAATTAATATAGAATGGAGTAATACAACATACATACAACATAGGATTTGAAAAATCCTTTCTTAGTGACCCCTAGATTTTTATGAAACCTACGTGTCAAATTTGGAATCTCTAGAACCCGTGGTTTGGGCTGTGTGTTGATACATCAGTCAATCACTTTTGCCTTTAATATATGTATATAGATTAATTAATATAGAATGGAGTAATACAACATACATATACAACCCAGTGGTGCGGTCTTTCTGACCGTGAAGCAATAAAGACCCGCGTCTGAACTCGTACACGACGGTCAGTTTAGGACAATCATTCTAGTAGAGCGCGCGGCGCAGATTAAGCTAGCCGCCCGCGCCGCCGTTTGCGTTAGTGTGTACAAACTGGTTTGTAAAGTGCGATCCACGGCGGGCAGCCACGGACCTGCCGCGGTGCGGGGCGGGCACTGGCGGCGCGGTCTTATTGACCGCCGTGTGCGTTGCAGTTTACGATTTCCCTTTGGTCTATTGTTCGCGGCGAAATTGTCCGGCCCGCCCTGCTACGTCGTGTACGCAGCCGCCTTGATATCTCGAAAACGGTGCGTCCTAGCACAAAATAAACAAAATTTTTGCCCCTGTAGACCCCAGGCGACGTCTCTGGAACACTTCAATAGCATTAAAATTAATCTAAAGCAGACCTTCATCGAGAGTTGAAATTAGGTAAGTAGCATTAGAGATCAGAGTTCCCCGCGTAATTCCTATGTCCTATGGAAATTCCGGAAAACGATATTCTTTTTGTCACTTCCACAACTGAGAAGAATCTCATATGATGAAATACATACACTGTAGAGCGTGCCAAAAAATTATAAACACACATACATACGCTCGAAAAACATAACCCTCCTACGGCAGCCGAGTGAAAATAACAATGTGTGTTGGGTTAGTTTTACCATTTTATATAAATAGATAACTGAAATACAAAGTTTTTCCCGCCTTTTCACTTACTTAAGGGTTGAATTCAAGAATTTTTTATGTCCACAATATTAAATTTCCAAATCGATGTCATTTTCGTAATCAACATCCCAAAAAACCATAAAATCGACACCCATATTGATATTTAGACATTTCAACCCCATTGCATCCCAACAGGGGGATGATATTTCACGTCCGTAACGTTGTATTTTAAAATTGTTGTTGTTTTCGTAATCAGCGACCCGATAAACCATAGAAACAATACCCATGTTGATTTTCAGACTTTGTCACCCCTATTACCCCCTTTAGGGGTGGATTCCGCAAAAAACCTGAAACACGTGTTTAATCATGTATTGTTAGGAACACTCCTGTGAAGTTTCGAATAAAATAGTCTAACTAATCTTGTTTGCCCATACAAACTTTGGGCCCCCATTTCACCCCTTCTGAGGGTGAATTTTGAAAAACCCTTTCTTAGTGCACCCCTAGACCTTATAAAAAACCTACATGCCAAATTTGGAATCTCTAGCACCAGCGGTTTGGGCTGTGCGTTGATATGTCAGTCAGTCAGTCAGTCAGTCAGTCAGTTTCTTCTTTTATATATATAGATTATAATATAATATATAATTATATTTTTAATGACCCTGCCACGACTTTCAGTCTATGTATACCTTTTGCGGAAAACTAACGCCGTGAAATCGCTAAGCAGGATGCACTAACCAATGCAAAATTAAATGCAATATCAATTTAATTTTATTTTCAACGTGTCTCTGAATTAAATTGTTTCTAAGGATTTCTGGTTCTTAGTTCCATAAAAGGATGAGTAAGTCTATTTGTGGCAAGCAGGTGCGAGACAATTTGCATCTTATCTTGCTATACTGAACATAGAGTAGGCCTAACAGGCATACAGTGACTAGAACATTTTTTCAGACCTGGATATGTCAGGTCTTTAGGTATGATGTCAGGTACATTGTATGTAACAAAAATACATAAAGCAATGATTGTATACATAACATAAACGGCTTACATCAGTCCACTGCTAGACAAAGACCTCTCCAAATGCACGCCACTGCGCCCGATCCTCGGCGATTCTTTTCCTTCCACTGCCAGCAGCCTTGCGTATATCATCGCTCCACGTTGTCAAAAGGTGCTCCACGCTGCGCTTGCCTCCACTCGAGGTCTCTACTCAATAACACGTCTACTCCATCGGCTATCGGTTCTACGGCAAGTGACCAGCCCAATGATTGTAATTCAGCGCAAACTTCTCACTAATACAGATATTAGTTACAACAACAATAAAATCATGCAAGAATCATAACCTAATTACTCACTCATGTTTTATTTTAAACAGAGTCTGATTAACACATTAATATGAAGATATTCTTCTTTTTTAAAATCAGGCTTATCAATCTTGGTCCAACTCTCTTTTTTTTAAATCGAATAAAACCTTCGTAGGTTACCTATGCTATTTTTTATCAGTTAGTTGGCATCTAAATATATTTGATGACGTCAACTTACAATGTTTAGCAAGTCTGGTATTTGAAACACTGTATTTACGCGATCTAATCTCGTAGTTATACAGTTGTTACAAGCCCTATTGTCAATGGGCTAGTTTCCTAAAAAAATCTAATTAGTCCGTCAGTTGGATTAACAGAAAATATTGAACACATATTTTTTCTTTTCTGAATCAAACAAAAAATGATGAAGATATAGCCCGCTAAAGTTCCGCGTAACGTCACGCCTTGCGGCACTTTTTAGCAAGACGTGACGTCACGTGCTCACTTTGATGCTCTTTATCTTCGTTATTTTTGTTTGATTGACAAAAGACAAAATATGGGTCCAATATTTTTTGATAATCTAACTGACGGACTAAATAGAATAATCATTTTTTGACCCGGGAAACTAGCCCATTTGGTGTTCCACATCAGACGATCTGGCTGTGTCTCACGCGCAGGTACCGTTCGCGGCCGAATTCCGTCTGATTCGCGTTAACTCACCCACATTTACTGTGTTTACATGTATACCTTTACATATATTACCTAAGACTTAAGTGGGTGACACGCATTCCTAAGGTGGGTTCTTTTGTTTTATGTTTAATTAATTGATTTATTAACTCATTTGTTTAATTCTACTAATTAAACTACGGAGACACTACCCGGATTGCTTAGATTTTTAGACTTTATTAAGAATCAAAATGTTAAATCCAACATTATAAACAAATATTTAGACTCAAATCTTTTAAATTACACTTTAGGAATACATAAAGTATTACTTGAAATAAAGTTATCATAATAATAATGATGCATAAAGTTGAACTGCAAGCGATATCTTTGAATTCAAATGAAAGCAAATTCATTTCGTATTCATGAAGCTTTTCTCAAGCCCGATCGAAACGTCGCTGTGGCACCAATAATAACTACATTTAGTTATAATATTTCTGTGGGAGACAAGTTTTCAGAGAAAAATATTATACGACTTAAAGAATGTTAATGTTTGACCTGAACTCAACATCGATGGGTAAAAATGGAAAATATTGATTCCTCATTCAACCCTCAATTGTAAGATAAGATGCAGTCAAGTTGTATTTCTAACACTAATCATTAATTCAATTTTAATAAAAATAATTTGCGCTATTGCTGTCTAAAATCGCACGAGAAAAACAATAAAAAAAAGCTCAACTTCGGAAAAAAATAACCAGTATCTTTAAATACTCTCTTTTCAGGGCCATTATATTTTAACCATGTTTTGTTTCTTCTTTGTGGAGTTTGACGTAACAACAACACTGCTTAGGTACTATTTGGAGTTCATGTATTGGCCCCAGGTTCGTGACCAAAAATGACATGACTGAATCCAACTTCGGAATACAAGCGTAACTTTTTAGGTTATCATCGAGTTCGACACACCACGCAACTTACTAGCAACATTCAAGGTTAATTTTACGCTGCAATGTGATTGTGAAGCGTCTATGATAGGTACGTATGAATGGACATCGCGGCAAACCTCGAGCCGCGACAGTGGGCAGCCGAGCGAGCGGAGCGAGGTGACATTGACATTGGCTTGGCAGGGTCGCACTGAGATACGTTGAACCCGCAAGTAAATTGTTTACCAACAAAATTCCATGAAATAATAATGGGACCTTTGATGGGTTTGGGAATAGCCTGGGTTAGAGTTAAACCCATGTCAACGTGAAATCATTCAATTAATTCAAAGTTAATTATTAGTAGTTAATACCAATGTAATTATTGAAAGACAGACATAAAGTTCTTAGATAAAAATATGAAGATTTGTAGGACCTAATATTTCATGATGGCACGCGATCTTCTAACTAGCGGTTAAAAATATTATTCAATTATTTACAACCATAATATTCAACAAATTATAGTGCACGTATGCTGCCGAGGAACCAGTTAGATCTTGAATCAATTACTATGAAGGTTTTAGTATCGGTATGTTCTCATCACATTAAGAAACGTTAAATAATAATGTAGCCTGTAGGTGACTAGGTACGACTGCTATTATCATTAATCGCTCGAGTAGGTTTCCAACAATAACGGCCTTAGGTACTTGCTCTACATGCGCTAGTTCTATTCCTTAGTGCGTGCCTACCGAGATCAGTTCCCACGGTTGTGACGCTGCCGGGCCATGAGCTGGTGACTCAGAGCCAGGGCAAGGTCTGCTGGACTCGAGTCTGAGGCAACGCTACGTGCTAACGACTCATAACAGCCGTAACGCGCGAAAACTGGAAGGGCATTATGGTTAGCTCTAGCGGTGATGTGTGGTACAGTTGTAACTGTACGCGGTTGTAACATGTGCAACATCGTGTCATACGACATAATAGTGAGCATAATACGACGACATAACTATTTTATGGATCAAAAGAACGACCAAAGGGCAGACAATGACAAGGTTAGTCTGGAGATCCAGTAAATAATATAGATAGTTATTACGATCATCCTTGTTCTTTTTAGACGTTTTACCATAATGCTGTTTGTTCTACCTACTACGACATATTTATTAATAAAATAAAATAAATCCTATTCAATATCGCATAAGGTTTGAAAGTTTATAGAGTAAAACTATTACGTTACTAGTTACGTACGTACGAGGACTATACTATTGATTGCCTCGTATCTAAAAACATCTTGTACTGTCTATGACCAAAAAATCCTAACAGCTTCAGCTTCCTGATAGCAATCAACAATTAATTTCAACATCGCAATTATTTTTTTGTTGTGTTTTGTTCTAATAATGGTTATGATTATGACACATCATTGAGGAAAAACGATGGTAAAAAAACCATTCATCCGTGATATCGATAACTGACAGTGGTCGATACTCGATAGTGCAATGGCTGGCCATGAGTTGAGGTCACGTCACTGCTCCTGAACAGCATCAAAAAATTAAACGTGCTTAATTTAGATGTTTATTACGAATGCATATGTCTGTACTTCTGGGAAAAAACGTGGGAACTATTAACAAATAATTTTACATGCAGGTAATTTGATTTGAATGTCTATAGGTCGTCTCATATTTGCTTGGTCACTGTGAACTAGATTATATGTTCACAAACTTAATAATTTATGTTTATATTTATTAATTGTCGGACTAATAATGACATAATGAATTGTCTTAAAGAATGGTGTCTTCTTACCATAAGGCGCAGGGTAAGGAAAATACATAAAAGAGGTGTTTTTGCACAAGTTTTCTGGCGAAAATACTGGATATAGAATGTGGAAATTAATATATCATGTAACTTATATGTTGAAGTTTTTCCTTTTGTATCTAAATACTAGTTATTATTTCTTATAAACACTAAAAAATATTTCAAAGTACCGCGAATACCGCGAATCTTGTACACATTTATATTTTGAACGACGTGTTTGTTTAGTTTGAAAGTTGGTTAGTTATTTATAACGTTCGTGCCTTTAGGTTGAAGTTTTTTTTTTTAATTGTCAACAAATTAAGAGTTATAAGGATTTTAATGGATTTCACTCTTAGCGCCTACTTTTCCATGAGCGGATAATTTACTCGCCATGATAATCTATTTACACAAAAGCGCAACGGATGGATGTTTAGTCTGCGAGAAGCATTTGTACTATCTTAGGCACGTATAATGTCGCGCAAGTCGACGCTAAATGCTCAAGGTCATTTGCCTTACCCGTCGTCATATGGTGTGTGTATTTCATGTTGTATCAGTGTACTTGGCGAGTGTTAGATATGCTTTTTTTTCAAGTACACACTATAATATGCTAACGTTACCAGTGAACACCTTTAAGTGGTTTATAAATATCGCTTTTCTTTCTTACTACCAATTTGTATACCCTAGTTTTCCTAAAATAAATCAACAAAATTCCGATACCTTGTGTCCTGTGGTGGAGAACCTACCACCCTGTATGACGATTAAATGTGATTTTAGATGCATTAAATGGTCATATTTCTAACGTTCCATTGGTCAAATACCTACTTATTACCTACAAAAGCATTTTATGTCGAGTCCAACGCTAGAAACTGTTACTACACTGACTCACATTGCCATTATTTTCAGCCTAAAGCCATCAATCGCATGCTCGTAGCTATGTTTTACCGTTGATGAACGATTTCAAATACGCTTTGGACTAGATTTCTATGATCCAATTTATTACTTTACTCGTCTAAGTCTAATTAATACGTTCAGTTGTACGCAATTTATTTTTACAACCTATAGCGCCTATCCAAATCGTTAAACATTAAATTTACCTACCAGTTTTATACATCTTTGTAAATCCAAAATAAATTTATTGAGATTTGATTTATGTGAGTCACGTACGGCATATTTAGAGGTAGTTGACCGCCTCATTTGTGCACAGCAAAAACCACTTAATTTTAAAATACAGCGACACTCGTTACCAAAGCAAATCTAGACAGCTCCGTTAACTGATTGTAAATTTCTGAAATTAATTATATGATGATGGTTATAATTTATCAATGGTTTGGCAGAATCACTTGTAATGTAAGTGAAATACATTTCTAGAAACCCTTATTAATGCGTTTGGCAATGGACTCGAAGTAGGCAATTGACATCCTTTGTTACAAGGTTTTTTTGTAATAAACTACGGCTTAGATATTAAACATTATGTAATTAGACGACCGTCTGGTGTAGTGGTTCGTGCTCCGGACTACAAAGCCAGCGGTGGCGGGTTCGAATCCCGCAAGGGGCAAATGTTTGTGTGATGAGCACGAGCATTTGTACCTAAGTCATGGATGTTTATAAAAGTATTTAAGTATGTTTATCCGTTATCTAGTCGCCTTAGTGCAAGCTTTGCTTAGTTTGGGGCTAGATAATTGGTGTGATTGTGTAAACAAATTATTTATTTATTTATTTAATATTGTATAGAATTGACTACTATAATCGGTGCAATTGTCTCTGTTTAATTATGTCAATGACGTGGTAATCTGGACCTCATGGTATCGCGCTTCGAGAAGAGTTCGTCGGCTGGTTCACTAAAGTGCGGGTATTTTAGATATTATTATGAGATTGATGGTGCTATGAAGAGAGCTATGCTTGGCAAGATAAGATTCGGAATGAGGAGATCCGTAGAAGAACCAAAGTCACATGGCTTTTCGAGTTGCAAAGTTAAAGTGCCTATGGGTAGTAGGCCACATCGCTCGCAAAACCGACAACCGTTATAGGGAAGAATGGTTCTTGAGTGGTGACAACGAACTGGAAGACGTAGCAAGAGCAGGCCTCCCACCCGGTGGACTGATAACCTAGCCAAGGTTCAATGGCGATCTGAAATGTAGTACTGAATCGATTCAGTAAATTCCGTTTTTTTTAAATCAATCTTTTTCGGAAAGAATCGCCATCCCTAGTTGCGGGCAGCCGCTGAATGAAGCCCAGAACCGCTCGCTGTGCTGGCGTTTTATACAGGAGGCTTATGTCGAGCAGTGGACTTCCAAAGGCTGATAATGATCATGATGATAAGATAGATGAAACGTTGTTAAAAAAGGAATTGAGTCGGGATATATAATCGTTATTTTCAATAGTAATTGAAAATAACGATTATTTTAGGAAAGCATATTTATTAGTCCTAAATTGTTGTAACAGATATAAGTACGAGTAATAACTCAAATAAAACGAACACAATTAATACTGAGAGAGTAAAACGCCTTAATGTACATTTTTTTTGTTTACTTTAGTAAATCTTTAGACTTAAAAAAAGATCACTACTTAATTTCATAGGCATTGGTATTGGTAAGTATTGAGAATACTTGCCGTAAAAAATACTAATTCCATCCTATGCTAATACCGTTTGCAAGCACGAGTTATTCTTTTTTTTTATACATCGTGTCATGTTTCTAATTTCCGTAACAAAAAACAACTTAGTAAATACATTTTTAATGAATAAATACTAATTACGTTTTTTTTTAAATTACGAAACGTATAAAAATATAATCTACGTATTGTCAGCATAGTATCATCACTTTACTCATTATAAAAAAAATACAAGGAGCTTCATTGCTATGCGTAACATTGATCTTCGCGTATTATGTGCAGGCGCATGCTCCGAAACAGTTCTACGAAAACAGTAGCGGCCGTTACTTCAACTGACATGGATTCGGCCTCAATGTTTAGCAGTATAACATTACCGAATTTTCAGTGTCATGATGTTTAAAAAACTCTACCACAGAATACTAATTCACTTAGCTTACTGAGATTTGCACCAATAAAGCAGGTAAGTATACCATTTTTGGGGATCAATATAATCTCCAAAAATGGTCCCACATAAAAATATGCACACGTTTTCGTATAGCATTTGTAGCCTTTATTTTCAAAAAGTGTAGAGACACAAATAACCACATGTCTCTACATGAAATACCTACTAATAAAATTGTAATGCATGCATGCAGCTATTAATTTGTGATGGGTAAATGAAATTAAATAACCGAACAAGTGCGATTTGAACTCGCGCAGAGAGGGTCCGAACTTTTTATAGATTTTCTATCTACGGTAAAGAACTAATTTCTATAAGTATTATTAGTTTTGCAAATCCAGGTAAGAATGGTCAGTGTTAATCTATTTTCTTAAATAAATTAAAAACGATTGCTACAAACACTGACAAAATATAATTAACATGGATTCCGTTTTTTATACGGATGTTTGTAATCCTAAAATAAATCGTCTATAATGATTGTGACTTTCATCGTTAATAGGTCTACACTGTATCGATTTAGAAAAATAATATTAAGATCTATAAGCATCTATACGTATATAACATGATCTGTATGATCGCTCTAATATCTAGGTAAAGAAATGTACCTACTCTAGTCCAAGTCATAATTTGTGGAGGTATGTATTTTCATTTCTCCTAATGCAAATCACGCTAGTTACTTATTCCATGCGCACAATAACATTACAATACCACTAAGTAATTAGAGTAAGTATATTGTGTTTGTTTACCCATACCATTTTTTCCCATCAAACCGATTTTTATCATTTGTTTCAGATGTAAAGCGTACAGTGAGGGTGAACCCGCGCTACATCGGCTTACAGAGTGATGGACTAGTGTTAGTGTAAACATGCACACCATGGACACGATGGGCTACGGCCACAAGAAGTACCGGCCACCGATATCGCCCACTAACTTCTACCAGCATCAACACGACTACTATTCGAGGCATACGACACTTCGGCCACAGGTAAGAATTACTTACCAGTATTAATTGTACAGTCAACGCAACAGTTTGATTCTCAATTGATTATGAATTCTACTCTTTGACATTTAGGTCGAACATCGGTCGAGAAAACATGTAGATTGATAAGCTGTCTACTGTACAAGAAAAAAGATACTGCAGTAAATTAATAAGTGCCTGCCTCAAATTCAGTGGTTAATTAGTGTCATTACACGTCAATTAATGAAACGCTAGGTTAGTGCCATGGCTCTTCATAGAACTTGCAAATATATTAAGGATGACTTTTCTATGCCTAGCAAATACAGAAACTGAAACGAGACAAAACATTTATGAAATTTACCGGCTGAGGTTATGTGGATTCTTTGTTAAAGTAATGTTAAAAATCAATTTTGTTAGAAAATATTATTTCAAATAAATACATTTCAAATGAGTTCTTTAACACGTCAAGTCGTGTGTAAAGCGTTGCTAAGCGTGTTATGGTAGGGCTCTTAACATAATACCAGACCGCTTATAGATTACTTTATACGCTACTTGGTCCGAAGGTAGATTGTTATGACAGCATCTAAATAATTATTGTCTAGGATTTTCTTAAAAGTAGACTAATGGAGCACAGTGTATGTAGGCACAAGGTGAGGTTACACGGTTACTTGGTTTGAAATTTCGTTAATCATTTATCTATCTAGAGGAAAGTTTGTATGTACGTATGTATCGGATGATTATCTTAAAGGCTTTTTCGGGCGCTTGTCATAATATGACGTAAACGCTATTTTGAAAATCTGAATGTGGTCATCGACTTTTGATGCCGACTGTACCTATAGAATATGACTAAAGGGGTTGTTATCATTATATTTTATATAGAAACCCATTCTATTCACTATGGTAGTAACAGGATTAGTGTTCCCCTGGAACATACTTACATTAATTGATATCCTTACAATTAAACCTATCGATACCAATTTAAGTAACAAACGGCGTAGAGTATAATTTCGAGATGATGTCGATGGGAGCGGGTTCGAGGCTTAGGGCCGAGGCGGTCCCGTTACCCCACAACGGTACCGGCGACGATCGCTAAACTGGAATAACCGACCAACTATTATTCTCGGGTATCTAAATTAAAAGAACCGCCGCGATGATACACCAAACTTCAAACTTTTAGTAGCCATAAAAAAGCGAGCTTTAGTGGTGCTATGATACGGATTAACGGTTACTTTTTCGGATTTTTTCCCCATTATATATGAAATTATTTTTATCCTTCTAAGGGGAAGTGGCAGCATTTGAAAGGTAGATGTCAAATATGTGGTTCTTCTGATTTTTTCAGTGCATCCAACAATAGTTTTAATGGTTTTTGAAACCGTTATTTGTTTTCTCATGTAGTAAGAGAGTTATTTCGAGTGTAATAGTAACTGAAATAAACATAAATATGCGCCAGACAACACACCAATCGTCATGTAGGTACTCGAACTAAAAAAATAATGTACATGTATTACGAGGTGCCAGACTATTAAATTTGCTAGAGGAGTCTTCCAGCGCAAGCAGACAATAAATAAGTATAAAAGTGTTTCTTTTTTACTTGTAACTTCCATACAAGAAATAGTATTTCTTAGTTGTAACTTTATACCATGGAGCTTAGTTTTAACTTAATACAGCCTATACAAGGGCATTGAGCACATGCGCTTTAATGCAGCAATACGAACCACCTTTTTCCGAAACTAGTTAGTGATATTTCTCTCACATCTATATTATAATAACTATTAAAACGTCGGAAAATTTTACGAAAAAAAACGTATGGAAAGGCGGTACAAAGTTCGCCAGGACAGGTAGTCTCATATAGGTATATATATGTCGTAGCCAGATCGTAAAATTGACCAATTCATGATGTGACCGATCATTTCATAAAATGGTGGTATTTCATGATATTATGGCTAACTAAAACTGACCATATCGTTTAAACGTCAACATTCGATGAAATGTCAATCCACGTTTGGCCATATCAAATAAAAATATGTTTACAAGTTACGTGAATTGGTTTAATATTTGTAATCTTGGTCGATAAATAATTTAAACATTTTAAATAGTTATTGTTTTTAAACAAAACTAATAAATAAAAACAGTTGAATAGCTAAATAACCTAACTAACCTCTCAGATTACGTTCCAACTCCATGATTCTTTGACGTTGCGTTTTTTTAAAGACTTTCATAAAAATCGCCTAGCTTTGTGCCGTAACGATATTTCACTGCACTTTCACCTTCAATTTACACATTATTATTCACTTTTAGAATAAAATATTGGTCCGCCGCCATTACTCATCCATCACAAAAACAAAGCAACATTAGCGCCTCTACCGGTGGGTAATGTAACGATTTTACGATATGATCACTAATGTATGACCATTTCATGAGGAAGTCGTGCGTTTAGCTGTTTATATCGTCAAACGCTAAGTATTCATTGATCTGGTCAGACCACATCATGATGTTGGCAGCGTGTTTTGTTCTATATCATGAAATACCACTATTTTATCAAATGATCGGTCGCATCATGATCTTATCAATTTTACGATCTAGCTACGACATAAATATAAAACAAAGTCGGGTTAGTTACACCATTTATTACGCGAGAACGGCTGGGCCGATTTTTATGATGTTTGATTTGTTGGATTTGTCTCCGCCGTTCCATGTATAGGGGCTTAATCAACGTCCATAGAATATCGAATACACTTACGCCTACGCAATACACTTACAAAGTACTACATTTCTGAAATAAACCAACAGGTAAAATTATTAAATAGTAGTATTGTAGATGGTTCTCTATTTCGTTCCCTAACTTTTTTATCCATAATCTAAAATGCAATAAAAAAAATTGTCCTAATCATCATTTGTCCGAATGATAACTTGCCCGAACTTAATGTCACATAATATTACATGCAATAAAATTGAAAGCCCTAAATATAATATGCCCTCAAATTATTTGTCATAAATATTACAATCAATAATATACGAAAGACATAAAACCGTTTTCTATAAAAGTTGTAAATCCTATATTCAAGTTGTAATGTTTATTTTCCTAAAAATAATAAATGCGTAGTGCACGCTAGCAGCAATTATTATGCATGCAAACAATCAGCATGCACCATGCATGCAGGCAAGCAGCATGCACCATGCATGCAAGCAAGCAGCATGCACTGTGCATGCAAGCAAGCAGCACGCACCATGCATGCAAGCAAGCTGCATGCACCATGCATGCAAGCAAGCCTGAAAGCAAGCAGCATGCAAGGCTTCTATCACGGCTTCGGCGCTGCGTGTCTCCGGCGGCCCCACGCGTGCTTATCGTCGCAGACAGCTTTCGCTCACCACCGCAGCTTTGGCTTTTGCCGGCCAGCCTCAGCCGCTCTAATTTTAAATTACACTCTAGGGGTAGGGCAGACAAGACTGCGTGGAGTCGGGTTTACGGCGATTCGTTTCTGTCACTAAAAACCAAAATTTTGGCTATCGTTTTAGGACTAACAATAATATTGTAAATGAACATTCGGAATAAGACACAGTATGTAATACAATACTTAGGACATGTGACTTTATTTTATGTAAAATTAGTAGATCCAACTATTATAGTAATCAAAATTATGACAGAATAGTTTTAGGACTAAAGATAATTATATAACACAACATTTCGAATTTTTTAACATTATGGTTACAGTTTGTAGCAAACGTGTTATGGATAATGATTTTCGGACAAACAATGTTAGGACAAAAAATGGAGTACCATTGTTAGATACTACCGCTTCCAACCGGCCAATCTGGAAGTCACTGGGGGCGGACTATGTTCAGCAGTGGACGTCGTATGGTTGAAATGATGACGATGATGAGATATTTTCTTTGTGCACTAACTAAAAATAGGATTCATTCTAAAGTAGGTACTCTACAATGCAGTATATTTACTTAAGTATGCATGCGTACAAACATTCGTGACTAGCGACTAAATACGAACGAAGCCACGTAGATTAATATCAATTTAGTTTTATGACGCGTTCGTCATAACACCAGTTTATAGGAAGCCATGAGTGAATAGGTACAATACCAAATAAGAAGTCGTCGTCGGGTGAATCGTGAAATATACATAAAGATGCCGGAAGTTTGTTCCTGGCATAGTCAATTTGTCAAGTTAATATGGGTTCTCCTTGACAATCGTATGGGCTTACGAGTATACTAATTAGTAACGCACACACGATTTACTAGAGGAAGGCAGTTTTTGTTAACATGTTTAGTACTCACTTTTGTTTGAACAATGTCTGTTACAAACAAACTAATTTATTTTAGTGAGTGATCTTCTTAAAGTTACACGTTTCTAACTTTTTCTATGATAACCAAGATTCTACTAAGTATACGAGGTATTCAAAGAAATAGAAAACTTCTTAGAACTACATAATTAGCTGCTCATATCCAACAACTTAACTAAGGGAGCAACATCGAAATGCCTCGATGGTAATGTATGGAGAATCGAATAGATTTTTCACGATTCAACGTTTGTTGAATTCTTAATAAAAGTTGTATAATTAGCAGCTGATAAGTGGTTATAACTCTTATTTAACAATAAAGTGTAATGAAAGAGTTTTCCTGTAACACTACCCTAGATAAGTACTATAAAAAATATTTAAATTTATTGTATCTGTAATGTATGTTAATAGAACCACACTCTATTCATGAGACATCAATATTTAGTTTATTTCTTGATACTGTTAATAGATTGCCGATCTATAACGTGACGGCAAATGGTGCAATATCGGCATCGCCGCGCCCGCGCCGGTTGCACGGTGTCGTTCACCGTGTCGCTTCGTAACTGTTACGTTTGCTTTAATCTCAGGGCATCAAATTTCTAAGTCAAACTGTCGACTTGCTCTTGACCTTCTCTAGACCTTAACTTTGTTCGTAAATTGTGTTAAAAAGATATTTGTTTGATAATCGTTGTGCAGTTAACATGTTCGACTGGACTCGCCTTTGACTATATATTTTTGTACATTTTAGACAATCTCAGACCTTAAAAATTCAAACCTCCCTTATCTAATTCACATTCCATAGTGACCTCACGTAACACAAAACATTGTCAATGTTTTTGTGTTTATTTTTTATTTACCGCTGGTGCATTTACGATGCTCATCATTTTTATCTTTGTCACGTTTCTTTATAAAATTCGGCTTAATGTGAAGTGAATGGCATTCTTTTACGTTGGTGGAATCAGGAATATCATACCAAGTCTCTATTGTATGAAAAACACACCTGTGCGTAAAGCGGTCTTTGCCCGGTTGCACAAAGATTTTTACATAATTACTTACCTACTAACATAAATGGCATTTGTCACGTGGAATTTGGTTTGATACAGAATTAAGTTTTAGGTCTTCATTCCAATTGTGTATTTTCCATAAATACAAATTTGTTTGGATGTTGATGCGTAGGATGGGATTGATGGCTAGTTGTGGTTTGACTGTCGAAAGCAGTAGGCAATTCCGTTCGAAAATCTGCAAGTGGCAAATGTTTATGTGATGAGCATTACCAAAACATGTTGTAAGTAGGTAGTATTATCCGCGCGTCAGCATAGTACAAGCTCTGCTGATTTGGGAGTAGGTTGAGGTTGTGAGGATGATTTATTTTTTCTTTAGTTGCGGTTTCATTGTCTGTATCAATCCTCAAAACACCAAAGGCACAATTTCAAATCCAAAACTTGACCAATATCTGACCACAACCCATTGAAAAACGTGATAGAATAAAAAGATTCACAATCTCGTGCCAATAGTGTGACGATCGAGTTCGATTTGGTACATTATACACGAGATTGTGAATTTATGATGGCGTAGTACACATTTAGAGGAAAAAAGGTTTTATTGAAATGTACATAAATAAATCTATAAACTAACGTTTTAACGGATATTTGGTTGCAGGTTCAAATCCTGCAAAGGGCAAATGTTTATAAATGTGATGAACACGAGCTATTTTGTACGTTTATCCGTTATTTATTCGCTGTAGTATCTACAAACTTTGCTTAGTTTGGGGCTAGATAAATGGTGTGATTGTGATAACAATTTATTTATTCATTTTATTATACAGTCTAAGGCTAGGTCAGCCTAGGGCTCCTGACTTATAGACACTAATACACACACTGAACACTTGGCCGGATTTTAGGAAGGTACCTATTAGAGTATTAAGTAATGTAATATTCAAAAAATTCCTGTATGCATGCTTAGGTACCTATTAAACATGTATTTAAAGGTTTAATATTTATGAAAAATTAATCTACCTAATTAGTACAAGAACAATGAACCTAAATCTAAAAACCTTAAAAATATATATATACTCGTATATTAAAAAATAACTAAAATAAATTATTAAAAGGAGTCCCTTTAGGCAAGGTCCCGAAGATACTGGCAGCGTTCCCCCTTTGAATAGCTAGACTAATTCTTTGTCCGAGGTAGCTGCCAGCTCTTCGGTCTCCTGTGATGTCGACTAACCTTTTTGCTATTTCCTTACAAAGCCAGGTTTAATCATTTAACCAGGATAGGTTTAATTATGTGACATCCATGTTCAGATTCAATATGATTTTAATTTTGCGGTTCGATTTGGAAAGAAGCGTAGTATCCCGCCTCGCTTGAAAGCGCAACTGGTAACGGTGTCGAACTCTCGACTGACCTTAAAGATTAAGCTCGATCCCAGTTTGTTTCCGGTCCAGTAATAAGCGGTAAGTTTTTTTTACTACAATTCGGGTTTTGATGCTTTGAAGAGTAATAATAGGTACACCGAATCATGGGTAAACCAGGCGGTTGTACCTACGATCAAACCGGTCATGACTGTACGCTGGGGGTACATAGATACAGTACAGATAAATGTTACTTAGTGATTAGTTTTTTAAAGTTTGAGTGAATAGTTATTTAATTAAGTACATCTCTTCGGCGACCTCCGTAGCAAGAGGCGAGCATGCCGGCCGGACTTAGTGTCGCTATCTCTGAGGTCCCGGGGTCGATTGTAGAAATCAATGTAGAAAAATAACTTTTCTATATTGTCTCGGGTCCGGGTGCAGGTGTGGTGCCGTCGTTGTTTCTGATTGCTCTAACACAAGTGATTTGGCTACTTACCATAGGATCAGAGCAATGTATGTGATGTTGTCAAATATTTATATTTATTGATTTATTTATATACTACTAGTTAGTTCATTAACTTCAATGGTAAAAAAAATCTTTTAGCGTCAGTTGATCACTGTCCGTGTAATGTTTATGGATAAGCTATTTATGGATAATTAATTAAACTTTTCAAGTTAGTTATCGGTTGGTTAGCTCTAAAAAGTTTGTAACCCTCTCCCTAGAACCAAGAGGTTCGGATGACATGGTTTATGTAGGTACCATTTGTTAGTTATAAATGAATTAAAAAATATATCCATCAAAAAATCCCAGAAAAATATTTACTTTTGTAGTTAGATTGATAGATCTGCAAAAAATGTATCTATATTATTCTTGGTTCTCCCTTGTTTTGCCGAAAAACGTTTGATATAATATTACTAAGACTAAAAATTATTAATATAATATTTGTTTGACCTAATTTTGGTTGATATAATATTTGTTTCACAAAATATTTATTTCATATAACAACGATTACGATAATATTCAAGTGGCATAATCATCATAATTTAACCTCATAGTCATTTGATGTATTTTTGTCTTATCTAATCTTAATTCATATAATCATTATTTAACTAACTTTTAACTCATATTATATAATGATCAGTTCAACTAAATACTATATTTTGTACTGGGTGGCGCAAAAGCAATGAGCCAATTTGGTTTAGCTACAACTTAATTATTGCTAATTATTTTATAACATCTTATTTCTTACCAAAAACAAAACACTTACTTTACAAATGATGGTTTACCTTTACAAACGTTTTTAATGTTAACGTATAATTTGTGTATTCTTGAGCGCGAATTAGAATCTAGCTCTCGCCGGCCGCTGCCGCGGTACGCGCTTTGTGTGGTCACTGTTCTAACCTATCCTAACCCAGAGAAGTTAGGTGCCCCGATTCGAATCTCAATAGGCATTTTTAGGACTAACAAATTTATGTTACGTTACTAACGTTCGGTATGTTGTGCTGTAGGTAAAACTATATTTCGGACAAATATATTTATGGCAATCAAAATTAGATGATTTGATTGATATAGATAGTTATCAACTTTATGACTGAAGAGCCTTAGGACCAATTATTATTTGTAAATATAATTATGTGCCTAGTAGGTATTACTTAACTTAAATATTTTGGTTAAACAAAAGTTAGATTAAACGCTCATCAGGCCAAACTATTAGTAGGTCAAACGTTTTTTGTTTAATAAACATTATGTCCTATGATATTAGTCAAAGTACAAATTCGATCAAATGAAATTAATTTAAATGAACTTTTATGTCTAACAATATTAGAATAAATAAATATTAGGCAAAACGAATAATTACAGCAAATTAAAATCGATGGTATGAATGTTTGTAAAGTGAAATTATATCAAACGTTTTTCGGCAAAACAAGGGAGAACCATTATTATTAATATACATGATGTTAAAATAAGGTTGAGCAAAATTGCAGATGGTGGTTCAGAGTCGAGTATACAGGAGAAATGAAGAGTAATGTAGAGTCTCGATTTTTGCTGAAAGCAGTCGCGCCGATCGCGTACTATACGTGTGTGAAGTGCTGACAAATCATAACATCGCCGTCGCCGCGGCCGAGACGCGATGTCCGCGATGACCCACTTATTATTACGCAAGCCCTAAACAACGACTCAAGTAATTTTTAAGGCTAAGTCACACTGGTTACTTTTATTTTAATTAACCATGGCTACCCAAAGTCCCATAAAATTAAAAACAGAGACTGAACACATTCTCTACAAACATTACTGCGATGAGAAAGCGAACCGGTTACGCCTGGAAAGCGTTGTCAATGATTTGCAGAGTCAATTAGAGCAACTCCAACAACAGTTGCAAACTTTAATGGAGCAAAAACTTAATGATAAAGAAGTCCCTTCAAAAAGCTCTCCCCAACCTGTGGAATATACCACTGACGAAGAAGAGCTAGCCAAGGAAACTGAGTGGATAAGAGTAAAATCTCGCAAAAAACGAAAATTGAATACTTCTCCCACTCAAATTCAGGAAGAACCCCTTAATTGTCTCGAAGAGAATAAAAAGGTAAAAATAAAAAAAATTCCTTCACCGCCACCAATAATAGTAGATGGTGTTAAAAATTATCAGGTTTTCTTTGATATCCTGTCCGAGAAACTGCCAAAAGACTCATTTACTATAAAAATGTTAAAAGGTGAAAGTGTTAAAGTAAACACGAAAAATGAAGAAGAGTACAGGGCTGCTCTTGGTGTTATGGACGAAAATAAAATTCTATGGCACTCTTTCGAAAACAAACAAGAAAGACCTATAAGAGTGATGGCAAAGAAACTTCACTTCACGTGTGAACCAGCCAGAGTCATAGAAGATCTTAAGAACAAAGGCTTCAAAATCGAAGATGCTGTTAACAAGTTGCGGTGGAAAAATAAGGAACCACTCAATATGTTTATGCTCACATTCAGCAACACTGAAGATATTGATAAAATATATCGCATTAAGTCCATATTAGGGTGTAAAGTAGAAATACACCCATGGAAAAGTACAAACCTTGTCCCCCAATGTAAACGATGCCAGGCGTATGGTCATACCCAAAAATACTGCGCAAAAGAACCAAGGTGTGTAAAGTGCACTGGAAAACATCTTACTCAAGACTGTAAAAAACCTGCAGAAGAGAAGCCAAAATGTGTGCATTGCGGTGAACAACATCCTGCCAATTATAGAGGATGTGTAGTAGCTAAGGAAATGCAGAGCATTAAGCGAAAGAATACAAAAATTGTTGTTAAAGTCCGTCAGGCACAACAATCATCAAACGACAAAGTTATTGTAGCTCCAACAAACACCGTAAGTAAAAAAATCACCTATGCACAAGTAACATCTAATAAAACCCTGAACGTACATAATGATGATGCAAATGTACCTACTGGTAGTGATGCAAAATTAGATCAGATCCTAAAATATATGTCTTCATTCGATGAACGACTAAAAAAACTGGAAAACAATGCTAAATCTGCTCCATCTAAACCAAAAAAATGAGTAACAACTTAAAAATTATGGCTTGGAATGCTAATGGACTACTTAAAGACCAAAATGAGTTACAAGTAGTCCTAGACACACAAAAAATTGACATATGCCTTGTATCAGAAACGCATTTCACTAAACAATCGCATATTACATTCAAAGGATATGACGTTTATCATGCACTGCACCCCAACAACCGCGCTAGAGGTGGAAGTGCCGTTATTGTAAAGAATAATCTAAGTCATTATGAAAAGTTCAAATTCGAAGAGCAAGCGATTCAATCTGTTGCCATCAAAATCGAAACGAAACGATACTCACTTACAATAGCTTCAATTTATTGCCCACCAAAACATTCGATAAAAACGAAGCAATACATAGAATTCTTACAAAATTTCGGTAATAGGTTCATCATAGGAGGTGACTTCAACGCAAAGAACATACATTGGGGCTCTAGACTAACTACTACCAAAGGTAAAGAACTCTTGAGTGCCATAAAAGAATTGAAATGTAAAACATTATCTACTGGAAAGCCTACGTATTGGCCTACTGATCGAAATAAAATTCCTGATTTAATTGATTTTTTTATCTACAAAAATATATCAAGTAATTACTTGCAAATAGAAAGCAGCTATGATATGAGTTCAGACCATTCTCCTATATTATTAACGTTAAGTGAAACTATTATGCTTAAGGAAATAAATGTAAGACTAGTAAATAAAAACACAGACTGGGATAGTTTCAAAATTCAGTTGGATAGTTTAATAGATCTCAAAGTGCCATTAAAAACTCCAGAGCAGTTAGACTTTGAAGTTGAAAATTTTATATTAAAAATTCAGCAGTCAGCCTGGCAGAATACTCCTGAATCCATAAGAAAGATTAGGGGTCCAACATACCCCAGAGAAATTAAACAACTCATTGCTGACAAGCGTCGACAGAGGAAAAAATGGCACCAAACCAGATCTCCCGAAGACAAACGTATAGTAAATATGCTTACGAAAAAACTCAAACGCAAAATACAATTATTTAATAATACTATTAGTAAAGAATTGATTGAGCAACTGACCAGTGATCGTAGTACAGACTACTCCTTATGGAAGGTGACAAAGCAAATGGACAAACCAGTAAAGGCTATTCCTCCAATTAGAGAAATTGATGGCAAGTGGGCTATTAATAAAGAACAAAAGGCCAAAAGATTTGCTCAACACCTGGAAAGTATCTTCCAGCCAAACGAGGGTGACACTAGTACAACTTTATTATTAAATGAACTATCCGAAGAAAGCTTAGAAATTAAATTAGTAACGCCTAGAGAAGTACTTACTGAAATCAAGACTAACATCAACCCGAAAAAATCTCCTGGGTATGACCTAATCACAGGAGAAGTTCTTAGAAACCTACCACGTAAGGCAATCGTGAAACTCACTACGCTCATAAACGCTGCTTTCAGACTAAAGTATGTCCCAGATCTGTGGAAAGTTGCGGAAGTCATAATGATTCCTAAACCTGGAAAGCCACCACACGAAGCAGCATCGTACAGACCTATATCACTACTTCCTATCATGTCAAAACTTTTTGAAAAACTATTACTTAAAAGACTAAAACTGATTATACAGAAAAAAAAACTTATTCCCGATCATCAGTTTGGATTTAGGGAAAAGCATTCCACAATAGATCAAGTCCATAGAATAGTTAATACTATCGAGAAAACTTTGGAAGATAGAAAAGTATGCACCACTATATTTCTAGACGTCGCACAAGCTTTTGATAAAGTGTGGCATGAAGGTCTAATATATAAACTTAGCAAAATGCTACCAAAGCAGTTTACAGCAATACTAGAGTCATATATAACAAACCGAGTGTTTAGAATAAGACAAGAACATACTTATTCTGAACTAAAACAAATAAATGCTGGTGTACCACAGGGTAGTGTATTAGGTCCGGTCCTGTACCTTCTCTATACCTGTGATATTCCTGTAATAGAAAACAGCACAATTGCCACGTTTGCTGATGATACTGCCATTATGACCATAGGAGAGAGTCACAAAGCAGCAACAGAGCATGCTCAAACTGTCATTAACCGAGTATATGATTGGACAAAACAATGGCGAATCAAGCTCAATGAGACTAAGTCAGTTCATATTGACTTTACAAATAAAACCCCAAAGTACCACCCGGTGTTAATTAATGGCCAAAAAATACCACATGAAAATACTGCAAAGTATTTGGGCATGACCCTCGACACAAAGCTTCGCTGGAAAGCTCACGTCAAGAAAAAAAGGGCCGAGCTAGAGATTCGCTACATAAAGTTATATTGGCTGTTGGGGAGGCACTCCTCCCTGTCAATACAAAATAAACTTACTTTGTATAAACAGGTTCTTATGCCAGTATGGACCTATGGTATACAGCTGTGGGGCTGTACCAAACAAAGCAACTCTCAAATCATACAACGCTTCCAGAACAAAGTACTTAGGGACATCGTAAGGGCACCTTGGTATATAAGAAATGACAATCTCCACCGGGACCTTCAAATGGAGTTTGTAGATAATGTTATAAAAAAGTATGCAGAAGCTCACGAAAAGAGACTTCATCACCATGTGAATGTCGAGGCAATCCAGCTCCTCGATAGCACGGACATAGTGAGAAGACTTAAAAGAACAAAACCTTTTGAGTTAGTGCAGTGATAGTGTGTATAGCTCTCTGCTATTTTTAAAGACTTGTGAACAATGTGTCTTCCCCTTAATATTATTAGTGACAATAAGAAAAGTGTTAATGGACACGTTCTTAGCTATAACTTATCAACTATACTTAGATTAGGTCAAAATTAAATTACTCATTAGTCTAGTTAGGCTAGATTGTAATATTCTTAAGGTTTATTGTATAACTTAGGCCTTAGACAGATCATAAAAAAAAAAAAAAAAAAAGGAGAAATGAAAAAAAAATTTTTTTTGGTAAACAGTAATGACAATTACTGCGATGATCGTGTACGCGCCACGTAACTAGCGTTGGATTTATGATTGTGATGCGATTCTTTTTATTATTATTTTTCTTTTTTACTTAAACTATACAATGATTTTTTATTGATTATACTATACAGAATGTAACGAAAAGGTGAAATTAAACTTTAAGGGTTATTCTACGGCTAAATTACATCAACTTTTTCTACGGGACCAACATCGAATTCGCAAAAAAAAAAAAAACACTCCCATACTAAAACGCGACCAGCTGGCATCAGTTTGTATGGAAAAGTAAATTTTTTTTTTTTGAGATTTCGATGTTGGTCCCATAGAAAAAGTTGATGTAATTTAGCCGTAGAATAACCCCTTAAAGTTTTATTTCACCTTTTCGTTACACCCTGTATACGGTATACTAAATATATCTATAGACTACTAGATCTATAGATTAATTAGTAATCTATAGATTACTAGAAACATTTCGGATAAAATATTTTTTTTGTTTTAACAATGGATCTATAAAGTACACACTTACCTACTTTACTGTATTCTAGGCTCAATTTCTTACTTTTTTTACAACCTGTAAGTTAAAAGTTAAATACCGAAATGACTCAGGTGCTGTCGTCATGTATGTTGCCTACATAACGAGCAAAACAAGTCTCTGGATTGTAGAATGTACACTTTAAAGACCCATTCAGCTATCAATCCGTTACAAGTGTTACAACTGCTGCGTCTGAATGAACAGTTATTTTGCGTATGTCGAGCCTAACGTGAGCTGAGTGATGATTTATTTTAGAAATTCTTTGTGAAATAAGGCTCTCCGGGGTTATCTTCTAATATACAAGTGGCCAGAAAAGTGCCGTCCAAAAAATTTTAGTAGGTGCCTCATGTTGAGAGATATCTGAATCACTCCTATGTATGTTCTACGATTTTTCGTAGTTTTCGAGTTACGATTTTTCAAACTGATTCGGTTGCAAAAATTCATAAAAGCGTCACTTTTCTGGCCACCTTGTATATTGTTAAAGTTTATGTATCATTTGTTTTTTATTTTTATTAAAGGAATATTGCCAAAAATGTTTACTTGATCATGATAGGAAGTTCTCGTTCGTTAGGATGTGCACATGTTTTAATTTCTTAATATTTGATCAAGTAATAATTATGTTCTCTTATTAAAATTATGTATTTTTAAGAGAATATTATTAAGAGAACAGAATAATAATATAATTATTTTGCAGTTATTATAATGATTTTATAGATCGCATAAGTAATGATTCGATTTCGCAAAGAAAAATAATGACTGATAATACCTACGGATCTCCCGTAAACGAACAAAAGTAGCTGACAGCTTCCAACCGGCCTGACGTGTTCAGCAGAAGCGTCTTATTTTTTATTTATGTCTGAAACGATGATGACATTAAGTAATGATGTAATGTGCCAATCAGGAATACGCGAATAGACAGATTAGAACTAAGTTTAATACGTCATGCACTAACAATCAAATCATTAAATCAATTACTGTCGGCATTTTAAAATGAATTTTAATTTTAACTAGCACCTAATAATTTCCTTATTAGCCCAAAGTAGTCAGGCGTAAGTCCATTTTATGTTAAACTATTTTATAATAAACATAGATTTTACTGTAATAATAGTTGTTGTATTAATATTGCCTGAGTTTTTTTTATAAGTACAGAATAAGACACGAAGTTAATCTAATTAAGTAATTTTAGGCATGATATTAAATTATTATATTATTTTAATTAAACTTGATTAAACAAATAATAAAAATAGAGAAATGCTTGCAGGAATTTTAATTTACAAACCATGCAGATATTATAGAACTGTTCGTGGCTGTTTAATATTACTTCCATAACAGAAAAAGATAATGATATCTACTGATACGACACCGTTAGATGTAATATTAAAATTCATAAAGCGAGGCGAGCGAGTAGGCAATGATGCAAGAATGAAGATGCGCAGGCGCACGAGCGGAGCCGGTCGGCACGCGAGGCGGCAGATCAGCTCCTGCGCAGAAAAACCCAGGAACATGGCTAGTCTAAGTGATGCTGTTAATGAATTATGATAAATACTCTTCCGCATATTCGGTTAATTGCCCGCGTAGTGTGAAGCACTATGAGCTAGGTGCGCGCGCGCCTGACCGTAAAGACACGCGCCGCTAAAGATAGTTTCCGCAATTATGTAACAATCTCGCAACGATTAAGCCATGAGATGAGATAATTCAATTTGCTGTAACGTATATCTTGTAAATAATTATTACAATTGCTTCTTACAGGTTTGGTTTAAATGTTAAAGGTATCATTTTAAAAGCTCATTTTCTTTACGAAAATGGCTTACTGTACCCACGCAAATAACGTCTTTAACCTAAGTTATAGCTTAACAGTAACTAATTTATTGTTACTTGTATACATATTTAGAAGGCTTGTCAGTCAATAGCGTCATTATAATTATTATCAATCAACACTCTGTTCATTGTAATAAAATTTAAGGTCTGAGAAAAACTCACGCGCATTGTCCAAATGTGGGTTGATCGCCGAGCCGGGTCGGGTGTCACACAACGGTTCTAAACAAATACTAAACCGGGATTTTTGTGTCAATGATCTTATGATTTCCTGCTCAAATATACACGTCTCACTGAAGACTGGTTGCGCTCATCGAAATTCAAATAGATATCCACGAACCTGTTTGTGTTTTGTAGCTTTTTATTGGTTTCACAATACTTTTTTTAGGACAGTAACGGGACTCGAATTCGAACGTAAAGTATAATGTGTTGAGGTGATGATTTAATTGGAAAATAAACTCTGGGTCAGATACTGCGTACATTAAACATTTAAATAAATATTTATAATTTGAAGAAGTATTCACGATTTCAATAAGTTACCTATTGATCAAAGGAGTAATATAAAAAGCCGGTTGTACTCGTGTCTCTGTCACCAGTGGAAAAGAGTAATAAAAGCTCAAATATTGACGTTTATTATTTAAATACGACTAGGTTACGAATGTTACGATGAATTTAAGATCGAAGTAGGTACAATGCCCAATTCGCTATAACAATAAGCTTAAGTAAACACAGCTATGTGTCGAACAATATTTTCAACTCGTCTCCATCAATCTATGATAAATTAGATTTTCATCATTTAGTTTAACTAAGATTGTTTCAGTTTCATTCCATTCAAATTTGTTTTGTTTTCATTATTGGATATCGGATTTGTCTATCCCTTGAGCAGTTTAAACACCAATCTAATCTAAACCACCAAAACTCCTTAATCACAGTTTCATGTCGCGTTATATTCGCGGATAAAAATGCTATCTACCTTTTGTTGGAAGAATTCGTAGGTGTTTTTTTTACGGGACTTTTTTTATTTGCGCGCACTTAGTCGGATGGGACGTATTTCACACCATTGAAATACGTAAATAACGTTAATAAAAGCTATAGGTTGCTACTACTGATCGAATGCATATTCTAGAAGCAAGAAATAGTACAGATTCAGATTAACAGATTAGTTCAGATTAATTCATGACATAAATACATTTAAAACAAAGCTGACAAAATGGTTATTACACCACAGCTTTTACACTGTTAAAGAATTTCTTGAATTTAAAGATAAAATAAAATAAATTAAATCTTCATTAATATTAATAATTATTATTGTAATAGTATATTTGCACGCTAGTATTAGGCTGAATGCACTGGACTCATTTTATCATTATGTATTTACTGTATTCTTGCAAATAAAACATTTGACTTTGACTTTGACTTTGACTACAAAAAATAAAGCTAGTTGTGACATCTCCTTCTTTTTAATTAATGTTAAAAACTAGATTAATTTACCAAATTAAATTTTCCAGTCTGTAGTTCTATAATAAATACTAAATAATAATAAATAAATAAATATTAGACAACATGTCATACATTGCTCTGATCTGATCTTATCTGATAATATGCTACGTTTTATTAGTTATGGCCTAAAACATAAATTGCTTATTTCTTGCCTGTAGTACCTATCTAAAAAGCTTATTATTGCGTTTTGTGTCCTTGTACTGCGAAATTCAATAATTTGTGGCCAATTTGTTTAACTAACTCAAAAAAAAAAAACTAAGTTAAAAAAAAAAGAATTGTATCTACTTATTACTACGTATTCTAAGTAGGTACGAGTATATGGTGCAAACCTAGGTTGTATCATCTTCGTCCTTAAACAAAACTATACTGCCCTGCAAACTGCCATAGGGTGGGTCAATAAACGTTGTCCGCGCATCTCTTTCTTTTCGTTCGTTCCCTGTTTCAAATTACTATATTTCATAGATAAAAACGACAAAAATTTACGTTTTGTTACACGCGAAGGTATACTTAAAAGTCGTACTTTCTAATAACTTGTATTTTTTATGCTTTTTGAACGGTATTGTTAAAATAAAGTTAAAAAAAAAGTACAAATGCCACGTATAAATTCGATACAAAATATTTCGAACAACAGAACCTACCGTGATTTAAAATGCGTAATGTCATGTTTCACGATTCGAGTTTTTTTTGACGGCGGCAATGATTTTTGAATAACAAATCGTGAAAAATGCCGAAGACGTCATAAATGACGCACCATCGTCAAAAAGCACGAATCGTTTGTTGCTTGTGACGGATAGGCTGATCCACTCGCGCCCCGCACACTTCAGTACATCAATTGATTTTAAACTAACTTCTTCAGCTTTGTTTTAAAATTGGATGGAATTGAACCGAGTGTATTAATTTTCTTTTTATTCGCCGTTCTCCGTACAAATACAAGATTGAAGTTACGTAAGTTAAGTATGTAAATACATACATTGTGTTGGGTAGTTCCTTCAAGACTGAACTCTGAATCACGAATCAAGTGTGAACATTTAAGTATTCGGATACTTTGAAGAATCGAGAAAAACTAAGTAATCTATCCTATGGACATGCCTTAGACAGGCTTAACCCTCTTTCAAACCGTATGGCCACCAGGCCATTTGTCATATAAAAAACTAGTTGACGCGCAAATGTCATCATTTCATGTCGACATTTGTCACTAGATTGTGCTCGTAGAAAAATTGTAAATTGTTCCGTTTTATTTTGCAAAAGCCGCTCTGCCACTGCCAATTTTAGTGGTTATGGTATTACCTATCAAATGTATGTATTAAAGTAATTTCATGAGTTCGTATTTTTATATAATATCGAAAGTAAGTCAGACAAATAAATGATAGAGAAATAACATGGTACGGAGGTAGATTTTACATAGTACAAGCCATAGTGCAGGGATATTGTGAGTGAATGATGTGTAATATTAAGTATTATTAAGTTTAATTCTTATTGATATATAAATTGATTTTCCCAATACAATATGTCGTTAATTTTTTTTCTTTCTACGGATGTGTCCTATTTGAAATGCATGTCGTTGAAGTGCATGCCTTGTTGTGGGTGACAAAAAGTCACTCTGCACGCCTTGTGGGCTGCCTGCATATCTATAAAGATTGATAGGTTTGAACAAGCTAGGGAGCTCCATAACTGTAACATAAACTATAACTAAGGTTGTAGGAAGCCACTTGATGCAGGCCGCTTCAAACCAGCTAATCTGGAAGTCATTGGGGAGGCCTATGTTCATCAGAAGACGTTCTATCTATGGCCTAAATGATGATGACGATATGTATCAAACTGAGCAAGTCAAAATGTATTTAGTAAAATAAATAAATAAAAGCTAAAAATCTAACACTATTACGTTCACTCATTATTAAACATATACCATGTTCTCTCATTCATTCTTTGACAAGGTCACATCACTAACGATTTGCATTCGTCGTCGTATGAAAACTTGTTGTTACATGACAGTTGCAAATGTGTGTGTGTTTGCTTTGTTTGTTATTCACTTTTTCCAAGAGTTGAGTCTATAACAATAGAGAGGTATGTGCCTGTGTGAACACGTTAAATTTTCGTAGTCTGCTATACGTGTCTTCCTCGTCACCCGCAAAAAATTGCGAAAAATTTTGTTCGGTGATTTGACTTTGACTTTGGCTTGCCATCTCCTTAGGATAAATACTCAAAGTATCCCGTATGCAAGGTGAACGTTCATCCGTCATTCTTATGACAATCATGACGTATTTTTTTAAATTAATATCAAAGACGGGTCCTGTGTGTTAATGTCTTAGATGATCATGATTATCACTTGGGTGATAATTTTCTTTAAAAATCATTTTTATTTTTTACTTAATTTGATTTTAATTGGACAACATCGCATACATTGCTCTGATCCTAAGGTAAGTAGCTAAAACACTTGTGTTATAAAAAAGAAAATAAAAAAGAAATAACAACGGTACCACAACACCCAGACCTGAGACCATATAGAAAAGTTATTTTTCTATATTGACCGATAATCGAACCCGGGACCTTAGAGATGGCGACACCAAGTCCAGTATGCTCGCCTCTCAGCTACGGAGGTGGTTTTTAAGATAATTTCTTACACATATAACATAATATTTAATTTATAGAAGCACACTTACTACAATAAGTCAATTAAAAGACATTAATGCATCTTAAGTAAATAAAAGCAAGTCTCAGTTATAATTAATGTAACGTGTGTTAGTTTGAGCTCACGATTCGATTAAGCTGGGCCGACCTTCGCGAGGTTTTGTCTCAGTTTTATTGCGATGCCTTAGGGACATTAGTGCGTCTGCACATCTCATCTATGTGGGAGTTTCACATCAATTTACATTGTGAATTTTGTAATGAGCATGAAATATGTTTTGGTTAAAAATGCACAAGATATCAAACGTCGCTCCTAATTAAATATATTAACCTCCTTCCCTATGCAAAAACGGTATTCGTGTTGTGGTTACTTGTAGGAAACACAAATTAGAACTTAAATAATGAATATGTGGGAATATTTTGTGTTTATTTTGTTACAAGAATATGGTAATATCTGTAAAACAGGTTTAATATTATAGATATAAAATCAAATAAAAATTGTGACTCACCATCCTGTTTCCGACATCTGATAATAATCTCGGACTAAGTAACTATTGTTATATTCAGACGATACATCCTAGTAGTTAATAGAAAAAACCTAAGACTTCTCATTTAAACTGACTCCTTATTATCCACCTTTAACTAAAAATACATATAAGCTACGAAACGAGTAATAAAGATTGTCGAAGATAAGGAGCAAAAACAAAGCAAATAGCGCAAAACACTTACTTGTCGTAACTCGGTGTTACGTGGGGCGGTTAACCTTGCACTTGCGAGCGAGTCGTCTTCAGTGCAACACCCGACCCTGAGGAGTACTGAGGACCGCTGGCCCGCACGATCCTCGAGATCCTACAAACTCCACCACAATATTTAATTGGTATATAGAACACAAAATATATTATACAAGATGTTATAACTTTCACGGACAGTCTTCCAAAACGAAACATTTATACCTAATAACTACTTACTTATTGAATATATCGTGTTTTGAAATCGCTATATACCTTTTTGGGGATAGATCTATGCCATCGGTAGTGATAGATAATTTCTCTACTAGAGAGTATCTTAATCAAAAATATATATTCTCACTTATTCATATTACAATTCTAGCCGTCCCGGCGAACTTCGTACCGCCCTTTAATACATTTTTTTGTCGTAATTTTTTCCGTATTTTCATAGCTATTCTGCTTTTCGGGGCGGAGCCAAATTCTACAAATCAAAGATGATATAAATCGGGCCAGCCGTTCTTGACTTATAAATGGTGTAACTAACCCGACTTTATTGGTTTATATTATACTAGCTGTCCCGGCGAACTTTGTACCGCCTCTTCATATATAGATATTTATAAAACAAAGTCGGGTATATAGATATATTTGCCCTATTATAAAAATGCTAAATGGGACAAATAACCTGTAGGATAAAACAAGTTAATACAAATAAAATCCGAGTGTAATTATGTATGTATTCACTATGTGTATTTTTTGTATGTGTGTGTTAGTACATTGTTGTCCTAGGGTAACAACAACTTGGTATATAGATTTACATCGCGCTGTTATTGAGTGGCTGTATAGAAAGTTGGAACATTGGTCAATAGAAATGTAAAAATATAACTAGTTTTTTATATAATTTGACAGCTGTCAGTTAAAAACTATTCTCCCTAGGGCTGAAAAGAATTACTTTCGACCCGCTCCTAAGGCAACTTCAGACAGTATAGGTCTGAAGTTCCGAGTATGAATAATGAAAATAAATGTTACATAATTTTTATAGCTTGAACTGTTTAGACCCGGACATGTTTTTTTTTCACTACTAGAACTACATGCACTATAAATTGAATGTTTTCTATAGAACACTATAGTTTTACTCTATTTTTTAAGTACAAACTAATATTTTTCTGTATAAAGACAAATAGTTGTTCGGAAGATAGGTTTTTAAACAATAGGCAACTACGAGAATCTCATTCATTCTTACCTTACTACTCATTGCAGAGATTACTTGATTCATCAAGTAAATGTGTAGTGGTCAGATAAACATGCTTCAAACGATAATCAAGTACCTATACGTAATTAGTAAACGTCGGGCATTCAAACCAGTTCTGGAGATAAGAGCAAGATATTGGCTGTCGTAACTATGTTACGTGGAGCGGTTCGCCTTGCACTTGCGATCTTCAGTGAAGTTCAGTGCAAACCCGGTCCAGTCCGGTCAACGGGCCGTATCCGAAGTCCGAACCACGACTACATGTTTTCCAATTTATTTTTCACGACTGGTAAATTGACTTGGGCACTGCTTACTTTGATATTCGGTAATATTAGAATTTAAGTAAGTAGGTAACCAATACGAACTCAAAGAAGATTAAAAATAAGGCAGCATATTTTTTAAATAATTTCATACAAAAGAAGAAAAACAGGGAGTTTTTAATTGAACCAAACGTAATTACTTATCAGATTTAAACAGGAAATTAATATGGGTATCTTTACTCATTTAAAATAATTGAATGAAAATAATTAAATATGTAATTTTCTATGAGAGAGAACAGTTAGAAAAACAGATATACCTACTACAATAATATTTAGACGTTCGTACCTATGCCGAATAACTCTTCATGTCAAAGAATCTCTGTGTAACGATCGCTACAGTAATGGATTGTAGTGCCCAGTGAAATAATATGAAGTTACTACTATTTTTAAACATAAAATCATGACACTGGTATGGCACAGAAACATGGCAACAATTTTTAATAGGTACATAAAGTAAATACAATAAGTTGTACCTACTGTTTTTACTTCCCCTACAAATCTAATATGGGAAAACTATTTCGATAGTGTTGACTTAAATAAAGTTGTTGTATTATTTGAACAGCAGAATCGGCCTCTTAGATTTCTTATTTTCACACGTTGTAATACCTACTAGACAATCACAAAATAAATGTTAAAAAAAAACTCGTCATTAATATTTTCAATATACTACTGGTTAAGTTTACAGATTTTTACAAGCAAATCCATAAATACGTGCTTTCATTAAACACTAAATACGAAAAATAAATGACGCAAGAAATTGGTTAAAGAAAAGTGTCGAATAGCTTTGCATGCGACATATTGTTAGATGAATAGGGACAAAGCGGTAGCACCTTGTCTTTCCAGAGGGCCCAGGGATGTAATGGCGGTTTGTAGTGACTCGGGCGCTAGCATTGTCCCTCTCATATCTCCATGGACTTGTTGAGGTTATATTTAGCCGGGCTAGGCTACCTGACAACCTGTCCTGCTTTATTTATAGGCCAACAACCCTGTTTGCTGGATTTTAATTAAATCCATACTACTGATGTCTCGATGCTTAAGGTAACTACCATAATAGACTACCATAACGTTTCGAGCTAAGCTAATCTGATGTTATGGATTCAAAAGTAAATTAAATTAACATTGAAGATTAAACATGACATTTTCAAATAATAATGATATCAATTGTAATTGTTGTCACATTAGGTTTATTAGGTTCTTACTCATAATGGAAATCAACTCGATTTGGCTACCTACTTTGAAATGTACCGAAACAATAAAAAATGATTTATGTAAAAAAA
The DNA here is from genome assembly GCA_963576865.1 of Anania hortulata. Classification (NCBI taxonomy): domain Eukaryota; kingdom Metazoa; phylum Arthropoda; class Insecta; order Lepidoptera; family Crambidae; genus Anania; species Anania hortulata. Next base: position 9,554,231 of record OY756389.1, read on the forward strand.
TTACACGCTACGAATATTATTTCGATGATTAATGACATGCAAGACAGGTGATCACTCTTACAATGATGGCAAATTCCTTTTCCGTTAGCGGCCAATCAAATTTTAAGGTAAATGGTAAATAAAATACTTAAGTATTAGTAATTAAACGTGCTGGAATAAAGGTCGTAAAATAAAACTTTATCTGCGGCAATAAGAAAATTAATGGAAGAGTAACTCATTATCGCCCCATTTATACTCAGAGGAGGGCTAAATAGAAAAGTAAACATCGTTTCATCCGACGACTCGTAATGCCAGGCGAAGGTAATGTGTCGACAAACATAGCAGTATCTTAGCATTTAAGTACGAATGCTTTATTACTTTTGTGAACTGTAAAAATATGAATTCATGAAAGTAAACAGGCGAATTTGCTGCTAATTTGCTTAAGCCTTAACAAGCTTAAGCTTATATATTAACTATACCTAGCAGAAATATGTTCTGCCAAATGTTCGCAATGAACAATAAGTGCGAGGAAAGTACTCGCAACTCGGTCACTGGGTCCAGTCGCTCACCTTTCTCCAGCTCTCGTTAACAAAAACATATTTTACAGCTGATTTCGTGATACTGTCTGTTTCATTTAGACAAAACGCCGAAGAAAGTGTTTCAAGAACAATCAAAATAAATTACTTTGGTTTTGCGGTTGCGTCTCAAAACCGATGGAACCCGACTTTGCAGAGAGGTGTTTAGGTTAAAAGGACCAAATTAAATGGACTACAGGCCATTGTTTTAATCTTAAACGAAAATCTACTAGGTTTCGCGATCTATTCAATTTGTTTCTGTGCAAACTAAATAGTTAAATATACCGATACTCTGCAAAGAACATACTTGCCTATTATTTTCTAAAAATAAGGATATATAATTTTTTTACTATAGCTTCACGTCAGAATATTAGTAGACTTTTATTCAGCAAAAAAGCAAAACCGAATGTAGACTAGAACCTTGTACAGGTCACATAACATACGAGTATAATTAGAGGAAAACTAGACCTATTACTAGAACTATTGACTTTGCAATTTCACAGGCCGTTAGAATTGGAGCTAATTTGTACTTTAGAACCAATAATTTGACAGATCGACGAGCATCGTGGCTGCGTAGCTTCCTATGGCTGTGGTGTCGGAATGTGCTATCTACGCGGTTGCGTATCGAGGTCTATCGACCGCTAGCGTCAAACTTGCCACCACGCAAGCGCCGGGCGCATTTCAATGATCCGTGCTATGAACACTAATTTCGATGCCAACATTCCGTCTATTTTATTCTAACACCTACATTTTATAGCTGAGTAATCGGTTAGCTTTACAAAGTCAAGATGGGACTCACAACTCTGTCTATTAAAACTAAAACTAAACAGCCCGCCGAGCATCAGAAAGCCTCTTTGAACACAAGAATGATAGCTCGTTAGCAAATTTGATGTAGGCACGGACTAGGCAACTAGTAAGTAAATAGTGATTTTGTTTGAAACTATCAACTATTGTCTATACCTACTGGCCTTGCGCACCACACAATTATTAGGTTCTTAATATGAAATTGCCGTTCAGTATCAAAAAAGTGAATTAACTTTTTTTCATGAAATTTTTATTTAATCAATCGAAGTATGCGCCGTTATTATTGATACACTTCCGCCATTTTACAGGCAGATCATTGATCCCTTTGGAAAAAAATCCTGGAAGCGAGAGTCTATGAACTGTTTAAAGGCGATTTTGACTGCCTCATCAGATTTTATTTTTTTTTCCTTGTAAAAAGTTATCTAAATTTTGAAAAAAGTGTTAATCGGTTTAAGCAAGATCTGGAGAGTATGGTGGGTGACGCAAAGGTTCCAGTCGCAGCTCCTCTAACTTGGCGACCGTTTGATTTGCAGTGTGTGGTCTAGCGTTATCCTGAAGGAACAGTGGGCTAGAGAAATTTACCAGTCTCGGTTGTTTAATGGCGAGCTTTTCCATCATTGTTTCAATTGTTGGCAATACAAGTCTGCAGTAATCGTCGGGCCTGATCTCAAGAAGCTGTAGTGGATAACACCAGCACTGGTCCACCAAACACTAACCAGGATCTTTTTTTTTGTCAGTTTTCGCTTAGGGCAAGGTTTTGCCGGTTTCCCAGGGTTAAGCCATTGTGAATTTGTGATGATCGCTTCCGATTGCCGTACAGGATCCATTTTTAATCACAAGTCACGATACGGTTCAAAATCCCCTCATTATTGTGACGATTGAGCAAAGAAACGCTGCAAGCGACGCGTGTTTGTTGGTTTGCTTCAGTATCGTATCGTTTTGTCACTTACGCCGAAGGCTGCTGCTAATTCAAAAGTGATTAGAGATGGATCCGCTTCCACTATCACCTTCAATTCTTCGTTATTCACTTGAATATCAGGTCGTCCACGAGGCTCATTGTGTAAATCAAAATTTCCAGAAAGGAAACGTTGAAACCAAAGACGCACCGTTCGTTTGTTAGCGGTGCCTGGTCCGTACACGTCGTTAATTCTTCGAGTCGTTTCTGCAGCACTGGTGCCACGGTGGAACTCGTATTTGTAAATACCACGAATTTTTAATTTGTCCACCGTTGTTATAGCAATGTTAAAGCTCAAATCATAGATTACTCGTACTTATTAATGCTCAAAAAAATGATGTGAAAAAAAATGAAATACGAATTTTAATTGTTTTCACATCATTTTTAATATTTTTCTGGCTTTATTTCGAAATAAATTTGAATTTGGAATTCCTAATCAAACGCAAGATATTTGATGTAGAAGTTGCCAGTATTGAGTATCGGCAATTTTATATGTAAAGACCTAATAGTTTAACACGGGATTATTTAAAGACAATAGGCTAGTTTCCTGGGTCAAAAAAAGATTATTCTATTTAGATTAGTAGATTATCGAAAAATATTGGATCCATAATTTGTCTTTTGTCAATCAAACAAAAAATGACGAAGATAAAGCGCATCAAAGTGAGCACGTGACATCTCGCCTTGATAAAAAGTGTCGCAAGGCGTGACGTTACGCGGAATTTAACGGGCTGTATCTTTATAATTTTTTGTTTGACTGAGAAAAGAAAAGAAAAAATACGTAGACACGTATTTTTTGTTAATCCAACTGACGGACTAATTAGATTTTTTTAGGAAACTAGCCCATTCTATCTATCTTTGAACTTCATACAAGCAAGCTGACAGCTATAGAATGATCTTCAATACCGTGTTAAAAGATAGTCCAGGATTAAATCCACTAATCCTGAAATGTGCAATTTGACTTTAATTGTATTTGCTCGTCGTTACCAATGAATAGTTTGAAATACGTAAAAACAAGTTTAGCCAACCAAAGTTTGACCTTTGACTGTTTGTTTGAAGTCGGAGACGTTGTAGTGCTTTGTGACAACACATTCTAGAATTAGTCTATGATGTGTCTCAATTTTATTTTGCTAGACTTGTTGTTTGTCTAACCTTCGATTGTATGAAAATCTTCCCACGATAGAATCGTACTCGGATCCGGATTCCGAAGCGCCAGTATTCAGGATAGGAGAGGCGACGCGTTATTAGTGTACATAGCGAAATGTGGCGAGGCTTTCGCGGCTCTTGACCCGCGCCGCGGGGTTCGACGAACGCTCGCGGCTAGACCGAAACATGCTAATAATAATAGGTTAATCCCAAGATGAACTTATTCGACGGAATACTAAAAAATAATAATAATGTAGCTTTGGCTCGTTCCATTGAAGTCGAGCGTGCACTGAAAGACGAAATTACTTTCAGCAACTAACAGTAGGTGATGATTCAAATAGTACATTGTTAACCTAGGGATGAAAGTAACTTATTTAGTCCCGAGACGGGAATAGTTCGACGGACTAAATAAGTCTTTAACCGGAGGTAAACACTGTGCTTTTCATTACGAATACAAGGAAAGTAAAAATAAAAACCTAAATTAGCTGAAGATTTTTTTTTACAATTTTAACAAAACCGTACAAAGAGTATGCAATCACTACGTTTTACGCTCGAAAAAACAAATGAAGATCGGATTGCTGTTTACCCACCTATAATTTTTTTCTGTGGACGGCCAGCTATTTAGCCATTATTTTTCATTTTCATCATTGAAAAAATTGTAAATATTTAGCCCAAACCTGTTATTATATAGAAATAGTTGAAAGTGAACCTATACTAAGGTCATTAAAAAAAACTTTAATGAATAAGTACTTAACTTTGTGTTACTTAATTCAATTTTACATCGCGCTGTTATTGAGTGGCTGTATAGAAAGTTGCAACATGGTTCAATAGGAATGTAAAAATATAACTAGTTTTTTCTTTTTATAATTTGACAGCTGTCAGTTGAAAACGATTCTTCCTAGGGCTGAAAAGTATTACTTTCAACCCACTTCTCAGGCAACTTCAGAACTACATTCCGAGTATGAGTAATGAAAAGTTATATAATTCCTTTGGGTAAATCGCTACTACGAGCTGTAGCTTATTTTTATTTGCAGGAGTGGAACAGAAAATAAGTTCAGCCGCAGGGTGTTAAACCTTACCATTCATCAACGATTAATTACCTCGGCAAACATTAAATCCCCATTGTGAAGGCGTGTCCGCGCCGTCGAGATCTAAGATCCTTAAGCTATTCTCTCAGATTCTTTACAATGAGAGAATCCATTAGAGTAAAAAGGCAAATTACAAGTTCTTTGAGCACGCCTTGCCCTGCAGTAATGCACGTGCGGTTCAATACGAAGGCATAATATGAAAATAAATACATTGTTTTATTTTAAAAAAAGCAACCTATACTTAGGCCAAATGTGTGAATTTATATTTGAAAATGCCATATGATGGTATAACAACTAAGGATTTATACAATTAATAATATACTACAATTATTGTAGTAAAGTATGGTCTACTATAATAGTAGATTCAATAAGTAATTGGTTAACAATTGTAAATTACATATTCAGTTATCTATAGGTACTGTGCTTAAAATGCAATATTTCAAACATCTGTCTAAATACGTAGGTCTTTTTTCTATTTGTTAAAAAAGCCCTGTGGGCGTAAACTCAACCGGAGGGAAATTTACAGCTCAAATAAATACCCGAAAATAAAAAAATGACTATTTTTAGTAATTTTTAGAAAATAATTGCATTATGGAATGTCAAACATTTTTTATTTTCGGGTATAAATTTCTTGTAATGTTGCTCTCGTAGCCAGTTTAGCATCTTTAAATTAGTTAAAGTTAAATTAATCATCCTATTTTGACTTTAAAAAAAAACTTGTATGAGATCGATCTGTCACTTAGTCTTTATCAAAGACCCATGTCACTTATTAAAATAATACAGTAAACTACACCAATGCAAATGCCTCGCTCTAATAGTAAAAGAAAAGCGACGCTAGCACCAATGCATTATTTTAGGACAAATTTGATTACCACAAAACAGGTTAAAGTGAGTTAATCCGAAAAGATAGATATATGCTGTCATGGACTTTTTATTAGAACCTTTAATAGGGAACAATTATGTCATACATCATTTTTGCGTTACTTTACCCGTTTACGCAGCGCACGCAACGCGCTCTCAAAAGGAATAGTTTTTCTGTTTTTGCAACATTTTTTATTGATACTCCGCTCTTATTAATCGTAGCCTGGTGTAATATAGCCTAAAACCTTCCTCGATAAATGGACTATCTAACACAAACATATTTTTTCAATTCGATCTCCTAGTTCCTGAGATTAGCGCGCTCAACCAATCAAACAAACTAACTCAGCTTTATATTATTAGTATAGATATAATACGTAGGTGTATATGCATAGGTAACATGCCTGTATTTTAACAACATATTTGAGATATGCATACCTACTTACATAATTCAGTAAGTTTCCAAGATACCTTGTCGTTAAAAACACAATTTTAATCAACTTACTGTCCTCGTGTCTCAATGGAATTTTACAAAAAGTCTTTATAAATCTAATTTTGTGCGTCCATTCTTTTCCAAAGTTCTGAACCCGTCGACTGTACTTAATGATCTCATTTATCATTTTCTCGTAATGAAACTCTAAAATCTGAAGGATCCCGAATTCGTTTTGACACATTTCAAAAGCTGCGGGATCCTCTTAATACAAAATTACACCAATCATAATAACATTTTAATTTACTAAAATAAACCAAAAAAAACGAAACTTACCTATTAAGTGGTTACCAGTTTATTGAACTACACTAAAATCCTAAAATTTCAAGACTTTTATTAAGGAAATGTGTTCAGAAATTACGTTCATCTTTATTAAGTAAAACATGTTAAGAGTAAATTGTCTATTTGGTTAATTAATAATGATAAAACTAATATGTAAGCAGGGCCGTCTTAACATATGCCGGGGCCCTGGGGCACACTATTGCAAAATAAATACACACTTTAAAGGAGTCAGATATTGCTAAAGGATATTTTCCATTCACGAAAGTCTTAGGTAAGTACTCCTTTGAAAATCCTATTTCTTCTATTCTTAACGTACTTGCCAACGGGAGGAAGTGGAGAAGGTGGGTAGGGAAAGGAGAGGAGAAAGACCACATATCACAGTGTTCCTTAACATGAGACACTAGCTTCCGCCCGCGGCTACGCCCGCGTAGAGTTCGATTTATCACAAAGTTTTTATCAACGACCCATGTCACTTCCCAGCTCAAAATATTAAAAAAATACAATAAACTACTTCAATACCTCGCTAGCATTCGCAAAAGCGACGCTATTTCCGATGCATTATTTTATTTATTTTAGAACAAATTTGATAACCATAAAAAAGGTTAAGTATAGTAAGTCAACCTTAAAAGATATATGCTGTGACGGACTTTTGTTTTAGAATTTTTTAATTGGAACAATTCCGTCATACAAGATTTTTGCGAACCTTTAACCGTTTAGGCACCGCATGCACGGAAGCTCTCAAAAGTAATATTTTTTTTGCATAATTTTTCATTTATACTTTGCTCCTATAGGTCGTACTCGTAGCGTGATGTATTATAGCCTAAAACCTTCTTCGATAAATGGACTATTTAACACAAAAAAAAAACAATTCAAATTAGTAGTTCCTGGGATAAGCGCCTTAAACCAAACATACATAATAAAATGAAAACTGTTGGTAATGAATTCATGACTTCCAAAAAGCATTTCATATTTCCGTTATAATTTTTCCTTCTTTTTTCTAGGCTTCGACCCGGTCTTTTATATATTTTTTGTTAACAGTGTTTCTTAGTTAACAAATAAGTTTTTCGTATTAGTGCTTTGGGGCCCCCGTGAGGCCGGGTGGCCAGGGCACGGGCCCCGTGTGGTATGGTAAAGAGGGAACTGTATGTAAAAAGTATATTATCATCTTGCTTAATTTTACCTTCCTGTTTAAACTGCTGATTGAGATAGATTTGAATCCCAACTTTCTGAAAATTCAATTATGTGAACTATACAACTTATTTATATTCTCTCCACTGTCACTCTCATGCCTATTATTTTTTTATTAAATTGGTATACTTAAACGCAAGTAAAATATAATAAAATTGCTTGTTAATAAACAATAACAAATTCCATTGAAAGAAAAAGTTGCAACCCAAACAAGGTATTAGATTCGCTTTCTAGGAGAACAAAAGCGACTGTGATATATATTTTTTTATCTTGCAGCAGTGAACGTAGTGCGGTCTTTCCTAAATATTCATTCTGGTTTTGGCGCGGTCAGTGTGTCGCACGTCGCACCCACGCAGCCGGAATCCTGACATAGAGCTTAAAATGAGGCTGTTACCAGCATTTACATGGATTAACGATAAAATGGATGGGCTAAATAAACTCAAACCCAAACAAACAGTGAAAAAGAACAGTTAAGTTTTTTAAGAGGATTCACATCCACATATAAGGTTGGGTAATATAATAATGTATTTTAATTAATTAATTAAGTAAATGCCTACATATTATGTTGGTATTTAACTTCAATTTACCGAACGATAACGAGAGATTCCCGACAGAGAGTTGGTAAAAGTACTTCATCAAGTACCAGCAGAATAAATGCATTATGGAGATTAAGCCAAAAAGTTACTTATAAAAAAATGCCTGCCTTGAAAAAACTCCGCAGGATAAATCATGAAACAAATGACTCTGCCCCAGATGGGCATGGGGATGAATTTAAGGGGTATCAAAAAATAACATCATTCTCATAGTCTTCATACTTTTAGGCTCTAATATATTCTAATAATATTTAAGTTTATTAAACCGAATAGGAATATTATTGGTCAAACTTTCTTAATGTGAATCACATCCACACACCTTCACAGATCGTTAAGATTGAGAGGGACGACCAAATATTACCATTATCGGAGGGACCTCAAAGCGGTTGCCGTGGGAGGGAACTGGGTGAGTGACCGAGGCCTTGACCCACAAGCACACAACCTTGGCCGCGTCCCTTCTAACTGGACCTCGGTTAGGGCCAAGGGCCCCTTAGCTTTCGCCAGGGAAGTTAAAAGGGTTATAAGAGGACCTCCGAATAACTTCAAATAATTATCTTAAGATAACGAGTGTTTCAAATTATTAGTAATATTGTAGGTACTTGATAATGTAGCGATTAGCAAAGAATTATTTTAAAACATAACGACATCCTAAAACTATAAATTCTCATGTAGCTGTATTGCACTGGAGCCGCTTTCAAATTATATGTGGAGTCTGTGTCAAATAACTCATAGAGAATTTCTGCATGCATTTTTGACATTAACATAAAAAAAGGGTTTCATAACACGAACTTTAAGTTTATTTTTTCCGCATTGCGATTAATTCCTGTAGCTCAAGATGGGCAGCAGCGTCTGCCTGCGAAATCTTATAAAAAACCGCGCTCGCCAACCCGCCTGCCAAGCGTGGCGAGTATTGGCAATCCTCCCTCGATGATAGGTCATTGGGCGAGGCCTATAATATGTTCAGCAGTGGACTTCCCATGGCTAAAATGATGATAATGAATTTCAAAACTATTTTATGTAGTTCAATATCGTGTGCAACGGTGGACTCGGAGAAAGTTGTTCGATAAATGCGTGTCGTTGCTAAGTATAATTATATTTTGTCTGTCTGTAAGTTAGTAATAAATACAGAATTTATGTAGGTTTAAAGTTAAGGATAATACATCAATATAATATTTGGCAAAAGTGTTAGTGGTTAGAGTTTATTTAAACAAACAGTTCGGATGCTAACTCTACAGTAAATATAAAACCAAATTAGCAAAAACTTATCTCTTAAGTTATCGCAATGAACAATCATTATGGTATTTACAGTAAAACGTATTAAAATAATTGTGAATTGGAATCACACAGCTTAACAGGGCTTTTTGCCATATTGTAACCGACATCACAATGGCAAGAGCCGGCAGATATTGTTCACATTGAATATAATGCCTCCGCGGCTGCTCGATCATAATTGCTGGTAAGTAATTCTATTCATTTACAATTGGTTCCGCGAAGGCACTGCATTTTAAAATAAGTACGGGATAAATATCTGGTCATTTAATTAAAACCTTCTGAATTCTTTTCCGTATTTTTTAAATTGGAATATTTTGGATGGGCTGGACGGCTGATATTTTAGCACGGATAAGATGCGAACTTTTCATTTCTCTCTCTTTCAAGTCTGTTTAGTGTTTGTCAAATTGTGTTAAATTTGGTCATGTGTAAATCACTTGACAGTGTAAATATTAACGTTATCAAGAGTAATCAAAAGACTTCATTCTTTGGTGGGTATCACCTACTTTTGATATATTGTTGTTACTATCAGCACTAACCTCGTAATAAATCTTTGACGTTTTGATTGTTTTTAAAGCCTAGTTCACATTGTTTCAGTAATTTGGTCCAGTGACGAGAGATTTGGTAACGAAATTAGCTTGACTGGAAGAACCAACTGAGCTACCTACTAAAATCACTTTTTACGGTAATTATTTTTTTCGGGTTTTTAGTCGTTTCTTTTCTTTTAAATTTAACTTTTATCTCGTATTTATTTAAACTAGATTATTCAATGAGACCATGCCAATAAGCTCAAACTCGATATCTGCATATTCCAGGTTATACTGCAGCATCAGTCCAAGACTCTTCTCAAGATCTCTCTTCGCAAGGTTCTTGCCATATTATTGACGTAGGGGGTACAAAATTTCGCTCGCGATGTTGCTTACATGCTTCATCAACTAGAAAATACCTGACATTCTTTTAATGGCTGAACAGATTTTCATGACACAATATAAAAACGAGAGTTCTCATCAATCAAGTCACTTTTAAACAAAAAACATATACATATTTAAAATCGGTTCATCCGTTTGGGATCTACGATTCCACATACAGACACACAGTTACAAACGTTAAATCCCTCTTTTTTCGTCATGGGTTAAAATACTTGTCTAGGTCAAACTTAAGATAAAAAATAAATAAAGTGTAAGTAGCTACTAACGTACTAGCAGATTGTTTATCGTTGAAGCCATTATTTCACGGACGCAGTGGAGCATGGCTAGACGAGCGCAGAAGTGGATAACATTTCATACCTTTCAGATAAAAACTAAATTTTAGGCATTTTTATATTCTGTTTTTAATACTCAATCATATTGCTTCGAAACGTATTTTGGGAATACCTAATTGCGAGTTTCCCTGGAGTAGATAATTATGCAGACCGCATTCTAACTTCTGGTGTTGCAGGTTGTACTTATCTATCTAGATAAAAAACGGGATGCCTCCACATTAAGATCCAAAATATTATAGAGCTATATTGATTTGAAACATCGCATGACGTCATGTCTTGGTACAATTTTTACTTAGAAGTGACGTCACAAGACCCCACTCCCTAACTTTGACGCGCTTGATCTTTGTAATTTTTTGGTGGATTGACAAAAGAAAAAATAAGTGTTTATTATTTTTTGATAATCTAACTGATGGATTATATAGAATTTCATTTTCTTTATAATAGTGCCATGTGTTTTAATAAGATATATTTATTTCGGAGATAAGTAAATAGTTCTTTAAATAAAGGGGTGTGTGACTTTGAAAAAAAAATTGTGTTTTACGTTAAAAGGTTACGCTTCTCTGTTGGTAGTGTATGGCACGAGGAGCGTGACGCGGTTCCCGTTACGCGACATACTCTGCGACGGAAACTCCCGCGCATCCAAACGCGCAGCTCTGTTGCTTTCTATTTTATCTCCAGCCCGCTATAATCGTACCTACGATTAAATCGTTAATGAGAAATTTTTAATTCGTCACAGTCTCACAATTGTCGAAAAATCTTAATTCAGAGGTATAAAATTATTTATTTAGAGAGACCATTTATTTATTGAGAATCGTTTTCTCGTCGGCTTTGTAGAGACCTAACTAAATTTCATTACTGTTTTATAAAGTAAGTCTGGGTTACCTACGTTATTTTACCTCCCATTTTAACACTCACTAGATGTTCCAAAAAATCTGCGCAACATTTTGCTTCATACGCATTGGTAACCAGTGGTTACCAATGCGTATGAAGCAAAATGTGGTTACTAACCACATTAGAACAAAAGTTGTTCAAATCACGTATACTGTATGTTCTATTACTTTTAATTATTAAAAAAAATAAAACCGACTTCAAAACACTAAAAAGCCTAAAATAAATCCTAACACTTAAGTACCTAATCATCAGTTACTTTTGGAGTCGGTGCCAGCGGATGAGAGATTCAATGTTTTTGTTTGCACCGACTCCAAAAATAACTGAATAGGTACTTAAGTGTTAGGATTATTTTAGGCTTTTTAGTGTTTTGAAGTCGGTTTTATTTTTTTTAGTAAAATTTACTTATTTCATCTATTTTTAGTGATAAATCCTAATCTAACTTTAATCTTACTATAGTATCTTTAAAGTATTAGCTATTCAATAAAAAAAATCATCAAAATCGGTTTACATTTGTCGAAGATATTGGTTAACATAGATCCATGACTAACAAACCAAAACATTATCTGGGTACGAGATATTTTGTTATGTTCTCAAAAACTGCTGAATCAATTACGATAAAATGACCACCTCTGAAGTATGATCTACTAAACAAAAAAAGAATCATCAAAATCAATTTATAATTGGCGGAGTAATCGCGTAACATATATACAAAAAAAAAACAGTCGAATTGAAACCTCCTTTTTTGAAGTCGGTTGAAAATAGGTAAGCCTTTTTTTTCTTTTATACAAATTCATAATAACGTTCGGAGCCGAAACGTGGACCGCGACAACAGTAAAGCTGGACCTCCGACTTTATGTCACATCATGTAATTTTTTTATGGGAAGTCGATACATTTTCATGCAAAAGACATAAAACAAAAGTTGTTCACCATGATGTATAGAATATGTGATTACAATGGTTATTATTACTGATATTACTCAACCCTTTAGTTACTGATATTACTCAATCTTCATACGGCCAGGTTGATATGTTCTACCAAGGCTTTACTTTATCACTGTTAAAAAGCAATACTTATCTGCTATTCCATAAAATACATAACAATTACATAAAAACAAAAGGATTTAAGTATAGGTAGCAGAAGGCAAATGATACTACATTATGGGTGTAGAAGACCTATCCTTTAAATTATAATTCTTATAATGATTGGATCATCTTTATAAAAAATAGCGGTTCAACACTGACTACAATATCACTCTGAATGCCAAACGTTATATCTATGACGGATGACACTAAATCGAGCGTGCGACGGCAGCCGGGTCTAGATTTATATAGCCAGCCATTGATGACCATAAAAGAAAAGTCGCTGGTAATGCCGGTAGTCGTGGAATGTTATCGCGAATTGACTCGTCATCGAAGTAATCTGTGCGTTCCCGGCTCGGTTAGCGGCCGTTCGCACCGCATTCCTGTAGCAACTATGTTATTTTAAGATGACACCTGTGTGTACACTATTATAAAAGTGTCATAGCAACGCGTGCCGCTGTTACCCATGCGTGGAATTCTTGTACATATAGTAGATGCACCGGAGAACAAATCTTAAGCAGCAGCTTCACGAGGAAGAACATTACACGTATCCGTAGCTCAAAGTAGGTAAATATAACGCACGTACTTCGAATAACACAGAATATACAGCCAGCTTAATTATGATGACAAGGCACCATTATTGTTTTGGCTTTGCTTGATGAATTTATGTCTAAAGAACTGAGTTATCAAGATGGAAGATACACAAAAACTTCAAATACCAGATCAACGAAAGACAAGTTTTTTAACCTTGATATAGTTCAAAGCCACTATAGGAGTTATGTCCATGTTTTTTTATGATTTATGTAGAGACGTTGTGTTGCTACATGTCAAGGTTTTTTGTCACTCTATCAACGGCATATTATGTAAAGTGCCATACCAATTAACTTAGGTATCTGGATATACCATACAATAGTTACTCGTGGTTCTGACTGGTTCGTTATTCATACTGCGCTCATAGACATAACGACGGCAGTTGTTTTTGTTAGTAGTTTGATGACTTTTTCTGTCTGATATGTTTGAATTTTGATAAACACTTGCAAAGAATTTATTTTTATCTATTGCTTGGTTTCCTGATTGTTGAGGTAACTTTCGTGACGTGAGAAAAGAAGAGTGAAACAAAATTCATATTGGGAAAATAATTCTAGTACAAAATAAACATTCTCTTGGTGCTAGTATTTATCAACATTGTCGTTTTTAGCCGTATTCTTGACATGGTATAATAACGAAATTCCAAGATTTGATTCCAAATAGCTCTAATATTCTTACTTAAAACATCTACCTAAGTAGTTGAAGACGAAGGTTTCTTAGCAAAAACTCTTCCTGTATCAGGCACAATAGTTATAAATAATAGCGCTTATTACACGTAATCTTCTGAGGAAGGCTGTCAGCTCAAACTGTGTCGTGCCAGGACTACAATAAAGAATCCAAGTACCTACCTACCTACTTGCGTTTCATGCGACCGAGCTTAGTAATTGAAGACAATGAGGTAAATTAAACGTCAACGAGGACGAACTGACGTGACTGTGAAGACTGTGTACTTAGGTACATAATTTAGGCCATATTCATAATGAAAAATAGCAATTATATTTAAATAAGAAGCACAATAAAAAGCAATTAATCATAACGTTGCGATTATGTCATACCTGTGCGTGCTTGATGATTTTCCAACAGCCATGACTGCGAATTAGTTCCCGCGTTTATCTGATTTATCGAAGCTCATCCGTGACCTGGCTGGAACCTTGCACAACAATTAACCATGTTGGTATAAGTATTAGTAGTATAATATATTAAACTTTGATTGGCATTCATATTATTGACGACCTAATTGGTGTGGTGGCTCGGTAATCTGCGTTGCACGCAAAGAGTTCGATTCCCGGTTCGGGTCAATACAGGAAACGATCATTTCCAAATTGGCTCGAGACTGGGTACTGGACCGGTACCTCGTAACATTAGGATGTAAATTCCTTACTTTGAAACCATGACAGTTGGTGTGCTGTCTGGCGCATATGAATTTAATTACTAGGCTCTATGCCAGCGGCTTAGCCCGCGTGGAATACAGCTATACCCTAATCACCTGGCAGAATGAAATATACTTTTAGACCTATATACCTAACTAGCTGTCCCGGCGAACTTCGTATCGCCTCTTCATTCGTTTTTTTTTTTCCAAAATTTTTCGATGTTTTAATAGTTATTCTGCTGTCATAAAAATCTGTCATAAATGGTGTAACTAACCCGACTTTCTTTTATATAAATAAATACATTAAAAAAACAAAAAAGCAGTCAAGCCGTTTGTGAGTAGTGCGACCATGCACGAGATTTTTATAATTAAAGATAAAATCTTCTCAATGAATTTTAAGCTGTTGTGTGTTCGATGAACAAATTCCTTTATCAAACGCAGGAAGCAAATTAAAATCCGATCGCATTTTTAGTATTCTGGATCAATAAAGTTAAGCATAAGTATTTCTCATTCTCGGAACTCGGCTCTCGGAGAACATTGAATTATCACGCACAGAAGTCAATACCAACTACTAGGTTTGTGTCGACCTAACTTCAGTGCCCCAATTCTAGAACTACATTATTAATAGATAGAAATACTTCAATACTTTTTATTGCACACCATACAAAAAAGTTACAGTTAATGTATTATTGAACAACTTTTTTTTAAAGATTAAAATTGAAATCCTAAAAAAAATCTCATCGTTATCGTTGGTATGGAAAAGCGAATTTTGTCTTTTTTCCTATAGTGACTAAACGGGGTCTTTTTAAAACATCAACATTTATAAAAAAAACTAACCCCAGAAAAAGTCGTTGTATTTAAGCAGCAGAATCATCTCCTAGGGGGTTGTTGATGTATTAAAAATAGCCCTGTATATTCTTCTGCTGTTGCTTGATGAGGTAGGTTTATCGGTTTTGTTATCTCTGTCTAATAAGGAATTAAATTTCTAAAATTAGATTAGAAGAATAATTATGCTGAAAATTTGTTCTAGACATAACAATAGTCATCTTATGTTTACAGCTAATGTGCGGGACTTAATTGGAATTAGCCTGCGCAAGCGCATCTGCCACAAGGCCGTCCGGTCAGCCGTAAAACTTTGTGCTTCAATTAGAACCTACCACAAGAAATACTTCACCTGAAATTACACGTCTAGTAAATTTTCTCAAGATTATCAATATAAATGATGGTGCATTTTTAATATTCCTCAAAGACGAAAATGTGCGCAACTTTTGCATGCAAACTAACTAAGTTAGTATTCACAATCTATAACTACAACCATCATACTAAATATCGTTTTTCATAGTAGGCCTGGGACCGCTGTTGCCACGAGCGTCATTTGTTTTGGTTGACAACAATCGCAAAAATATTAGCAATAATTATCGTTATTATATGACAAATAACGTCAATTGCACAGTCAATAATTATTTGTGAAGAGCTTATGATAAGAAGACAGCTAGTCAAATAAAAGCTTACAATAAATTCAGAATGGTAGAAAAATGACTTACTGTGTGTCCTAAGTAATACTGTGTTTCACGAAGGTCGATCAATATGTCATTTAGGTAGGTAATTTAATAGCAGTACATCACTTACGTTCATTACACAGCACCTAATTGGGCGTAAAATAGCCCTTTAACGAAATAAGTGGCAGTTGATTGTAATGTCTTATCTATTTATATTACGGATAGTCTAGTTGTGTCATACCTATAGAGCTTTGCCACAGTAAAAATGACGTACCTATCATATAATAGGAAATATATATTTTTGAGGCATTAATTAGGCTAGCTATTCAGATAAAAGGCGCGTTTTGCTACTGCGTTTACATCTAACACGGATTTAAGATGAATAACACATGAAAAAATAAACTTTCTTTAGTAAGTATCAAACCCACGTCCCATCGCACGTTTGAAAATACGGATATTAATAACACGGATTTATTCTTAAGCAGCCATAACAGCTTACATGCTGACGCGCGTTAATCGTGCGTTAGCATGTGTAGCAGATATATTGAATCTATCTTTCTACTACAGAAGAGAGCTGTAGGGACCTCAGACGACCGCCTGACTCGTTGGAAGAACTGTTCAAGAAAATTACTACAGATACAGAGTTACATTTCACGGTAGTGCCCATTTTTCAGGGACCACTCAGAATCAGTATCTAAATCGATCTACGTAAAAAACAAACTTTTTTTAAATATACTTCTACGTATTATATCTTTTAAATGCAGAATCATTTAAAAAATAGAAACCGTAGGAAATTTACGATTACTCGATTAAATTGCACCGTATGTGCACTGCATGTGTTCTTGTTGGAGCGTCGGCGTATGCCTGTGACACTGATTTGGTATTAAAGTGATCTCTGATGAATGACGGCGCATCTCGCGTTTTCTTTTTATTTCGGAAATTTTTAAGTATATTTTACTACAGAAATACGACGACTGAAATTAATTACAATAAATTTGTATTTTTATATTGTTCTATAGACCTTATTTTTTTAATTTAGCACTACCTTGAAATATAATCCTGTATACTAACTGTGGCTTCTCAATTCATTTATGAAAATATTATGTACATCGCAAAAACCTGCATCTACTTAATATATAATAAAAGGTGACATGCATAATATCAATACTCAGAATAAAGATAAATCCAAATTTCAGACTGCATAAAGTGGGTAATTCGTTCATGGGAAAATGTATTCGCTTTTTTAACAAAGTACCAGTCTATTGCTGAACTACTTAAGTTTAAATTTAAATCGTATGTAACGCACTAAAATCATCGTCAAGGTGATTTTAATGAAAAAAGGTTATTATACTGTAAATGACTATTTACGTGATAAAAATTTATGGAATTAAATACTAGCGTACAGTTCCCTTTTTTTTTTAATGAGGCTGACAATAGTGACTTAGTTTCTTGCGCTGCTTCTTCTCGGCGCTAGCCCACAATATTGTCCCCAAGCAGTTGTAGTAAATTGGTTTTATAGGTATAACACATACGCATTGTATTGAATTCGTGTTGGTTGAAAACGTGCGTTATATTATAATTCCAATTCGCATATGAAATCGCAAGAATCGTACTCAATGTAATGCAAACAATACAATAGTCCCACTCTACTCGATCGATTAAGTTCATTCTGCATCGAACTTATTCGGAGCTAATCGAAACGTCTCTTTGACACGATATTGACAACGTTAGCGATTATTCGTTTTGCAATAAAACACTGATTACGAATAGTAACTTTTAATTCTTATTGTGTGTAATGCACCGGTTTTGGTAAACTGGAATCTTTTCAGAAAAAATACTAATACTCCAGAGAGTCTCGGTTTTCAACATTATCCCCGGTTCTAGGCCACACACTATATAATTATTATAGGATATTCTCGGATAAAATTGATGCACAGATAGTAATGTATTACTATTATTACCTCAGCCTAGATGTATCGGGCCCACGGTCAGCATGTCATCCTATTCAGTGTTCAGTACTTAATTATTTATTGTTATTAGTCGTACAACATGCATATTGACTGCGTGCAAGAATACTTTAATAACTTAAATCGTACTTAATAATATTATTTATATCAAACGATTTAGTTTCAAGAACCTACCTATACTCAACTGTTAGTCACATGCTTCAAAAGTGTAAATTCATATAATATCTCATTAACTAGCGGGTAATATATATGGTACAATAATACTACCTAAAAATTAAACTTATTAAATAAGTTAATAATTTTCTTTTTTTAATTAATTTCAATGCAAATCAAACGCGAGTCAGAGTAAACTGAAACGTGCTGAAACTTTCTCTAAGTAAAAAATATCAACCACGCCCAAAGTTATCTTATTAATATTATAAACGCGAAAGTTTGTAGGTGTGTTCGGTACTCAGTCACGTTCGGAATAAACGGAAATTTAGCACACGTGTAAATATAGATCTAGCTAAAAGTCTTCGCAGACGAAGACGCGGGCAGAATCCAGAATGACAATATTTTCAAAATCTTGCTCGACACGAACTACGATCGTACGTCGTCTGTCAGTCCGTCTGTCTGTGCCAATTTCCTCAAAATCATAAAAATTTGGTAGACATACGAACTTCTGTGACCCAATGCGTATCAGTAGGTATAAATGAATTTTGAAAATGAGGGACACTTTTTGAGGTGCGAATTAGATCATTTCAAAAGTTTCGTAAACTGTACCGTGTAAAATCTCAAATGAAAGGGCTTGTTGTGAAAGTTATAATTTATTTCTTATCATTATTTTAAATAACTGCCTAGTTCAACTTGCATTTGTCCGGCTTATTTTTATTCTTGCAAAGCTTTTACATATCCCACGTCCCATGATCACCATCATCACATAAGTATTTGTATTACGAATCTATAACTATAGACCTAATATCTCAACTGCACAGTGGCTTGCACGCATTTACATTTTAAAAATATACTTATAGCGAAGCTTACGAGACGAAGCGAACAACACCAACGAAAAAAAAACACATATTCGTCCTAACACAGTATTCCTTTCTAAAGTCGGATAAAACATCATCAACATCGTGTTGTAAGGCGATTTATATTTTCTACCAGCTTATAAAGCGGTCCCATGGTGTAATGGTTAGCACTCTGGACTCTGAATCCAGCGATCCGAGTTCAAATCTCGGTGGGACCTGCATTTATTTTTTAAAACAAAGACTTTTTATTTTCAAAAGGCATCTACATTTCTATTTCTTTTTATACTTGGTAAGGTATTCTTTTACAACCACCCTAATTTTAAACTATATTTTTTCGCTGAATAATAAAAATGAATCAACTCCAGTCCCAGTTCTAGTATTAAAGGAAACGTATAAAATGTTCTTTATGTAATTAATTATATTAAATGTACCTATTAGGCCATTGCCCAGACCCACAAAGTAACCAAAGCAACGGCAATCGGCACGACAATTCATCGGTATTTTGCTTCGCAAACATAGGTACCTATATTAGGCTCCATCATTAAGAAGGTAACTGAATTTTTTTTCACTAATTAATCTCGAATGCCGCCACGTCGATACAGAGCGTGCCCCCGGGTACGCTTGGCAAAGTTACGTTTGCAGTCCCAAAAGTGTGGAACCTCGTCCGCCTGCACCGGGTTCGTCACTGGACAGAGGCTCCCCCAATATTTGCACCAGTAAATTAGCCGTAGTGCAGTAATGCAGTTGGACCGGGTTCAGGGTCCTCATTACGCAACATCGTTTAGTGAGGTGCAATTACACGGCGGATGTTGGTATCTCGTACGTACCCGCTAAATAAATAAGAAATAATTATAGAGGCCCGCGGACGGACCGACATGGGATCAACTGAGAGGTATGATTCCGTGGCCCGCGCCCTAAGTTTCAATTAAGTTTGAAATACAGCCGCCATTAAACCGATATTGTTCGGACCAAAATTAAGTAGGGATAATGTATGAAATATGAGCTTTGGAGATGCGTATTTTCAACCCTTTTTAGTTTGTAAAGTTATTGTAGTAGGTAGGTAGGCGTCGCAGGCAGGTACGTAATGTACTATTATGGAAGTACAAGAATCTGTTTAGTTATCAACGTCAAAATTACCAGTAATATTTGCACACAAGTCATTCAAGAAGAGTAGGTACATAAGAACAGATATAATATAAGATGGGGAAATTGATATTCATACCAATTTTAATATATAATCATAAAAATATATAGATTAATTAACACACTTTTATTAGCTTTACTTGTACGAATAAATAACTAGGTTAACAAATCTTGGATGTCGAGTTTAACCTATGAAATAGATTTGAAACTTTTTAATAATAATAATAACGTGTTGGATCAGTATCCCCACGCAAGTCTTATAAAGTACCGGGTCACTTTTGGCCCGTGAACTCCTAGAGCGTACAAATAATAATAATAAATAATAACTCATTTATCTCGGACCAATAGTTATCCATAAGAGTGTTAGTAACAAATGGCTTAAAAATAGTGTTAGTAAACTTACATTAGGGTTTGGACAAACTTTTTATTTAAGGGAGAATAGTATTTCTCCGCTACTGTTTCCAGAATGCTGTTGGGACTATCTCTCACTCTTCTTAGCAGAGAAGCTGTTTTTTTGCGTATTATCGCGTGAAAGCCGTCCGTGCGGGCTTGCGCGAACATCTCAGAAGCACTGCAGTACCGTGGCAGTCTCAACAGCATTCTAAAAGCATTATTGTATTGGACGCGCAGGACATCCAGCGACTTTTTGGTGTAACTGAACCACAGATTGCCCGTGTACAGACTTTGGCAGTATGCCTTAAAAAGGGTAATTTTAACTTTGTCTGTACATCGTGCAAATCTGCGGGCCAGCATGTTACTCCTGACCGCTAGTGCCCTACGTTCCCTTTCAATATCTAAATGGTCTTTCAGTTAAAGTTAAGTAGGTCTAACTTTGTGTAATCCGAATGACAATACAATAATTTCATACCATAATGCTGATATGATGATGGACCCAGGAGGTGGATAGTGGAACTTTAATGGCTACTAGTAAAACCTTCGTATTTTGCCTCATTTGTTTTGTTTTAACGATCCCATAGGTACAAATAAAAATTTGTTCTAAATAGCTTCTAAAACTAAAATATAAAAAATCCCAAATGAATATGACCGTGTAGACTAGATGGCAATATAAATACATATGATAAATTGGAATATTTTTGTCCTGGGCAAATGTCAAATGTTTTTATATCTACGTATGATGTACCTATATTATAGTCAAAGGCCTATAATATTTTATAGGCCTTTGATATTATTTTATAGACCTATCACAAGAAGTTTAAAAAATTAAAACTCAAAACTGGAGATCGTTTGTCTTAGCCAGAACTTCTTTATTCCTGTGACTATAAAATGTGAAGCTTTTTATAATGGCAGCGTTTACAGTGTAATTGCTCCACTCAAAAAACCGCCCGCAATGTCCCATCATTATTCTGAGTAACTAATCAAAATTATATTCTTGCCAAAACAAAAGAATGCAGACTCATTATTCATTAAATATTCTGTCAAAGTGGTGTAAAATGATCTTCGTCGGCAATGAATAACTAACTTTAACTAGTAGGAGTAGTAGTTAATAAATAGGTACATAAAACGATGATTAGTCTCACCGAGATTTGAACTTGGATTAAAAAACACGGAGTAACTACTCGTACTATGTATCTAGGAAGTACTTAGTCATCAATAGTCATCACAGACAGATAAATAAAAACGTCGCTCCATGGTTATAACTTTACAACGTTTTGTAGTATAAGTTTGCGTTTTGCTACGTCAACATTTGATAAACTATCGGCATTGACAAGCTAGCAGTGGTGTAAGTGTAGACGGATTGCCAGCCGCAGGCGCTTCTCATCCCATATAGGGGACATCAGGCAGTGTAGACACTCCTGAATTTGCGTTCCCATAGTTTTGACACTCATAGGTGATTGGTCACGAATGCAAATGACTTGAATGCCTAGTTACAAATTATATTGACCTAAATTAGTGCTTATCATCATCACCGTTATCATTGCAGTCATAGGACGTCCACTGCTGAACATATACCTCCCCCAATGCCTATCAGACTCCGTTGGATGCAGTAGCTTCCTTATAGATTTATGACTTAGTTTCTTATAGATCCCATCATCAAAACTTGATCAAATTTATATGAGACCATTCCGAAAGTATTCCCTTTCGAAGAAAAAAAGATCTATATAAATCGGTTAACCTGGTAACCAATGATTGCTGAACATACATAAAACTAAAAATTAAAAAACCCTTACGAATTGAGAACCTCCTCCTTTTTTGAAGTCTATTAATTAAGTCCTACCTATGTAACTATTAATTGCCCAAACCCACCGCTGTTAAGGATAGTAGCAAACTCAACGCTTTTAAGGAGAGTAGTAACGGATGACTAATAAATTCTAGTATGATAAGTTACCTACTTAAAATATCTTATGTAAATCCACCATTGTAAAAATAAGTCATAGGTTCTACCAACATATGGTAGCTCTCAAGTAAGTAATTAAAACACGAATATGTATTAGCATAGGTCTTTGTCTCCAAGAATAAAAAACAGAGGTAATAATAAACGATTCATCTGTGAAGGTTACAGTGATAATCTCAGACCTTGAGGTCCGCGACAAAAACTGAACGCCGAGATTGGAAAAATGGATCACGCACCACGTAATCTGCCTCGTGATGAAAAAAATCTAATCCTACCAAAACGTGTTTTTACACTCCTCTCTAAGATTTTAATAACTTTGAATGTGATGTTAAATATTATTCTATAATTCTTTGTTGATAATTATCACGAAATTTATTAATGTGAGTGTGTAGAATGTTGTGAAGTTGTGTGGTTGGATAGAAATTTACTTTGTATACTTACCTAGGTTCATGTTAATCCAATATATTTTTTGTGACTAGTATTTTTTATATTGTCGATACATCTAAAATATTAGATTTCATACACGGGTAACATTAAGAAAAAAAAGATACTAAAATTGACGATTATTGTCACTTTATATCCTGACTAGCTTACACTGACTACTTCTCTTGTAACTGTACCTATTGCTGACCATTCTTTTTCTCGCTACCACCACCACCACCACCACCTTCTTCTCACCATCTAATAATTATGTACTTAGAAGAGGGCCTGTATTATTAAATTTTATAAGTTAACTCACAAACAACAACCTTTACCATGGAACCAACATCGAAATCCCAAAAAAAAAACACTTCCCTATGCAAGCTTATCGGTTGTTATTTCGTGTGGGGAAATATTTTTAGTTTGATTTTGATTTGTAACAGTAGTTTTTATAAATAAATAAATAAATATCGGACAACAACACATACATTGCTCTGATCCTATTCTATACATAGTAATTGTCCCTAAAATACCTTATTAATAAAAATTAACTTAGGTACGTAAGAAATATTTATTACGGACGTCCTCCGTAGCCAAGAGGCGAGCATACCAGACTTGGTGTCGCTATCTCTGAGGTCCCGGGTTCGATTCCCGGTCGGTCAATGTAGAAAAATAACTTTTCTATATTGTCTGGGTCTGGGTGTTGTGGTACCGTCGTTGTTTCTACAACACAAGTGTTTTAAGGTACTTACTATAGGATCAGAGCAATGTAAGTACTTATATGATGTTATCCAATATTTATTTGAACTTATTATTTAGCAATATTTTCATTGAGTACCGTAATATTGTCCACAGAGTGAATATCGGTTCGCTGGCGGGGGGTACCCGCGTGCTAGCAGCGGGGGCGGCCGGGGCAGCGGGTTCTGCTCGGCGGCGCTGGTGGGCGGCGCGCTGCTGGCCGCCTTCGCCGTGCTCGCCGTCGCCGCCCTGGCCTTCTACATGGGCGCGCTCAGGCCAGACAATGG
Organism: Anania hortulata; assembly: GCA_963576865.1. Taxonomy (NCBI): domain Eukaryota; kingdom Metazoa; phylum Arthropoda; class Insecta; order Lepidoptera; family Crambidae; genus Anania; species Anania hortulata. The sequence goes on from OY756389.1 coordinate 9,578,061, forward strand.
CGAACGTAAGTATTAACTAGTTAAAAACGTCACTTTTGAGGCAGTAGATTATAAGGAGATGAATTTGTAACCTTGAAATTATTTAGAGACACTAAAACATTTAATTAGTATTCAGCATCAGAAAGGTTCTCTGCGAACTTTAGCTGTGTTGGTGGTGCATCGTAATGTTTTTGTTTTTGGGCAGAAATAAGTACCTATAAATAAATCTAACTAGACATGGAAATAGTCTTACTGCATAATATGATTGAATACGCCTACTTACTTACTAATACTTATACAAATAAATACTTATCCAATCGCTATAATAATAGCGATTGGATAAGTATGTGTGTTTATAATTCGCATTATCAGTCTTTAGAGGAATAAATTTATTTAAAACCTAGCCTTATAGGGCAGTCAATAATATTAACACTAATGTCAACATCTAAAACGCGCACGTAACTACGATACACCCCAGTTTAAAACCCTAAAAAACCCTGTGCTATGGTGCTCGAAAAACTGCGAAAAAACATTTTTTTTTTTAAACTACCATATGAAAGCGTTTTTAAGAATCTTTGCTTTATATTTTAGTGAAGATAACGACGGCCTCATCGAATTGAATTGAGGCTATGTTACTTCACATTTCGATCATTTTCTTACTACTAATATTTATTGTCTAAATGATGAATTTTCGTTTTTTCAGCAATGATGACGTTCGAGGGTTCATTCCGCGTGACCCGCGGGGATGTGTATGGAGGCGCACCCAACAGCCCGGCGTGGCGGGAGCGCGCACGCAGGTACGGCGCGGCGCTGCGGCAAGTGTACGCCGGCCCCTCGCCCTTACGGCAGGCATTCGCTGGAGCCCTTGTCACCGGCTTCGGAGACCGTAGACTTGATGTTCATTTTCGACTTTATTTAGATAGAAGAAAAATACCGAGGTAACCTACTTTATTAGGTCATTACGATTATGCATTTTATATTTATTGAAACTGTTTAACATAGGTTTTTATATTATTTTCAGCACCGTGTCGAATATAGAAGAAACTCTAAAAAATGTTTTAGTTCAAGATCTACTTTCGAAACACCCAGCGTTTGGACAAACCATAAAAGTAGATACATCAAGTATAGTAATTAAAAGAGATTTAGAACACACATATCATTCAGAATCATACGTTAAAGAAGCAATGAACGAAAGTATGGCTACTAGTTATCCAAAATCAATAGCTCCACAAAATGCAAAAGATAAGACCCTGCCAACTAGAGTTGGAGTTGTTAGAAAAACTACTGTAAAACCTAACCAATCAAATAAAGGAGAAGTTGAGGAGCCAGAAATTGACATTGAAAATATACCTGTAGTTCAAGGAACATTTCAGATAACTAAAACAGAAGCAGATATTACAGAGAACAAAAAGAATTCTAGTCCTGTACGTGGTACTCATAAACCGGTACCAGCAGCAAAGCCCAGTACAACCACAAGAGCTCCTACAAAAGCGACAACAAGTAGGACGACTGTAAAACGAATTTCAACGACTACACCGAAACCAAGGCCTTTTACTATAATGTCTACTCTTAATGTAAAAACAAAAACAGACGCTACACCAAAAAGAGACTTTGATAAAGATTCAAGGAAGTCAACAACAACCTTTTTGACGACCACGTCAAAAACAACAGCAACCTCATTAACAACAACGTTAGAAACGTCTACAAACAATGTGTCTCAAATTTTACTAGACCTATTGACAAATGAAAATCATTATAAAGATTTACCAAAAATAGATTCACTATTTACAGTTCCACATGTTATTGACAATGAACCATGGAAACCTATTACACGACCATACTATGAAATATCAAGTAAAACACCCCCACCATCGAATGAAGTGAGTAGCGATAAAAATGTAGAAGACAGAATAGGAGTTGCAGAAGTAGTTGACGACGTATCGGTGTTAGAAAGTCTGCTCACCCCTATACCTCCTGTCAAAAATAGAGACAGAACTACGCGCAAACCGGGAGTGTACGTTGATCCCGATTTAGCCGCTGATGTTTATGTCCCGAGTCCTGTTTATACAAGTTTTACACTTCCTACATATGCACCTCCATTAAAAGATATGGAAACTTTAGGTTCTGGATATGTAAAGCCTCATCCCATACCTGTAGATAAAATAAGTTCTGTGGTAGAAGTGCCAGCTGAAATAAGTCCCGATGACGATGATGATGGAAAACCGATACAAAGGCCACCTAAAGATAAAACTACCTCTATAATTTTGAATGTAGCCCAGTCTGATAAAACAGATACAAGCACGGAAAAAATTGCAATAGACGGAGCATCAATAATTAAGAAGCCTAACTCTACTACAACTAGCTCAACCACCACTTCTACAACAACCACAACAAATACGCCAAGCACTACGATGATCAAAACACCAACTTCTACAATAACTGTGCCAGAAAGTATTGAGAAAAGTGCAAATAAATCAGAAATACTAGAAGAGTTGAACAAAAACTTTACCAAAGAAATAAATACAACGAAACGCCCAAATAACAAAGTGTCTATTATTCCAACTACGACCGGACCACTACATACATGGGAATTAGTGAATACCTCTACCAATGAGAACGATACTTTTAGCAAAAATTCGCCGGAGAAATACTACAATGATACGTTGCAGGCTATTATAACTAAGAACGATGCAGTTTTCCCCAACACTACTCCACGTTTTACAAGCAAAGTGTCTATTTTAAGAAATTTAACAGAGATAATCAAAAGGTACTCGCAAAATAGTACAGAAAAACCAATAAAAGAAACAGAGAGTACTACTGAAAAAATGGAAGATCGGCAGGGCCATAATAAAATGACTGGATCGGTAGAAGTGGTTCTCGATGACGAAATACAAACTACTACTGCAAGTGTAATCACATTGTTACCTGCGAAGTCAAATTTAGGTGTAAACCGCCCACTAAGACCGCGTCCTAAAATTAAAGTTGAAACACAGTCATTTAAAGAGAGTATTCGTAGTTTTTTTGGTAACGATCCTGAAACTCGAAAAATTATTAATGAACTTAGTACTGAAAATGATGTGCAAGTAATTCAAGTTTCAAACGAGGCCACTAATAGCCCTGAAATGGTAACATCTTTAACTTCTATTGATGATAGCGTCAGCATGATGTCAGCTACTGTTACTGATACTATAAAAGTCACTGCTGAAAATAACCTAAGCAAAAATCGACTACCAAAATCTAGTGATGATTTAAAAACAGCAACTGATAATATTTCTGAAAATGCTAAACTTATGGAGGGAACGAATATTCCTGAAGGAACGTATCGCGTGTCGTACCACGTAACCGGTAGCGTGAGCAGTAAGCAAGCAAATAAAACACAGAGTCTTCCAGCTTACGAGTTACCTTTAGAACCGGACGTCGTATTAGAAATTCCTTATAATCAATCGAATAGTCTAACATTTGACAAACTGAAACAACTAGCTAACCTCGCTACTATTTCGGATTCCAATAATAATACCTTATTCCGCTCACCTGGGGGTGTTATTTCCACTAAAGCAATTCCTTCAAGTTACACGTTGAATCAAGCAGGATTCAAGATATTAACTAAGACTTACAATAAACTTCAACCGTCTAAAGAGGATGAGAATAGTTTGGACAAAACTGATAAAACATACAGTAAACCTAACTCTTATAAGCCACAGAAGGAAAAAGACATTGTTAAAGACATCATCAAAGAAGGTAGGTAATTATAAAAATAAAATTTCATTACCTTGTATGTTCAAATGTTTGTTTTAAGTTTGCTAGTTTCCTTCATAGAATGCAGTAACGTGACTTCATTTCGATGTGCGACTGGTACTTGCTTGCCTTTGACATCACGATGTAACCGCTTGTTGGACTGTCCTGGTGGAGAAGATGAACGCGCTTGCTCCTGCGCTGACTACCTGCGTGCGGAATTCTCGCAATCTAAAATTTGTGACGGCATTGTTGACTGTTGGGACTATTCTGATGAAAATAAATGTGGTAAGCATCATACCTTAAGAAGTATTTACCAACCTAATTACCACTTTTCATGAACTTGAGGAAATATTACTCGATGTTTTTCAGAATGGTGCGAAGATGGACAATACGTGTGTGCAAATGCTAAACAATGTATCGAAATGTATCGGGTTTGTGATGGAACACCAGATTGTCCTCTGGGAGACGATGAAAAGAGCTGTGTTGCTCTCGCTGATGAGCTGGAGGACAATGAAGTAGTTCCGTACAACGAGGAAGGTACCTAACATACAGAATTAGTCTTTTTCGAAATTATTTATATTTTGTCGGTTGAGAAGTTCTAAGGTCATTATTAATTCTTCTTTATTTCAGGTTTTGTTATGGTGCGTAAACGCGGCGTTTGGGGTAGACTCTGTGTGGAAAGTTTTTCAGACGTAGTAAAAAGGGCACATAGTCCTCTTAAACTCCCAGACTTAGGCAAAGCAGTATGCCGAGCCATGACATTCCAGTGAGTAGTTAAAAATATTCTAGACTATTTCATCCATTCGAAGGCACAATGTTTGCTATCTAATTCGATTATACATACTCAAATACACTTCGACTTTTAAAAATACAATATTGATTCATTTTCAACAAAATCCGACCTTTGAATCTATTTTATTTTTAATTATTGTTACACATTTAAAATTAAAATTGCGGGAAGGCGTAGGATGCAAACAACCCAAAGCCGCTCGCTGTAGCTTTCTATGGGGGGGAGGCCTATTTCCAACAGTGAACTTCCAAAGACTAATGATGATGATGATTTAAAATTACTATGGTGCTCAGGACACGGAGCCACTTTTAGTTTCCTGTTGCGGCAATCGGGAACTCACAACTCTATGTTGCTAGCGACAATACAAGTGGCCGGTTGCGGAAACCAGAAACTCGTCATAATAACTGGTTCAAATCTGACAGTTGTTAGTTTAGGAAATTTAAATTAAAATAATTGCAGCAACCAAAAACAGAAACAGTTGCAAGTTTCTGTGCAACGGATGTTTCTGGATTCGGGTTGCTACGTCTGCGAAGTTGCTCAAAATGATATTAAAATTAAATAAAATTAATCTTTATTACGACCAACATAGATCATAGTGTGATAGTAGCAAATTATAACATTCTTAAACTAAAGTTAGTAGTACAGTTAACAAAAAATAGACATAAAACATTTATCAGATTGTCACTACGTGAATCATCGAGCAATGATTTAGGTAGTGACAGTCAAGCCTCGCTGCAAACATGCCCAGGACGCCGCTGGCGCTGCCCCGCACCCTGCGCACCATATTAAAATAGAAAAAATAGCTAGTTGCGAGTTGCCGATTGCCGCAACAGGGAACAAAAAGTTGCTCCGTGTCTATAACGCCTTAGTAATTTTAAGGAGCTATGCCTTTAAATTGTTGCAGCCCTAAACTAGGCCTTGATTGCTAGTTTTAATCGCCGCCACCTGCTTAAAAAAGTTGACAATTGCGTCAACTAAAGTTGCTCCGTGTGCCTTAATCAATTTGCTATAATAAATATGTATTTCGCTGTCTATATAAATATTGCGTACACATATAACTAACTAGAAGACGTTTTATTGACCGAGATGTAATCATTTCCAAATAAATATTAGTGAGTCGCCCTGGAGTCGCGAGGCGCGTGAAGGTCGGAAGGCCAGCTCGGTGGGGTACTGGGAGGTGTGGCACAACGCCGACGCGCGCTCGGCGGACACGCAGCTGACGTTCCGCCGGTCTACGTGCACGCGCCGACGCGCGCTGCGCGTGCGCTGTCAGGACTTGGACTGCGGGATCAGGCCGCACGCTGATGCTCAACAGCCAAGGTGACCTATTTAATACATACATATTCTCGAAGTTTTATAGTACTAAACTATAAATGGTTTCCCGCGTGAAATTCGGTTGCCACATTAAGATGCCCACAAAAACCCAAATTCAATTTTCAAAAATGTATATTCCGAGATGGAAAGAAATGTTCTAAGTTTTAACCTAGGATCTGTCTATATGAGTGAGATTCCTCCGAATCTGATCAAACGTAAATAAGTAACAAATATCAATACGACCTTTAAAGAATCGTTTAATGTTCAATCATTTAATAGAAATAGTACCTTGTTAAATTAGTAAATGCATCTTTCTGATTAATGCCCTACATAGTTGATATTGTCTAATAGACTATACATAGGAAATCGAGACACATTAGACAGTTCATTGTTATGCGGTCTCATGAGACTGCTTGGGTGTTGACGAGATATTAAAACAATCAATATTTTTGAACAATATGCATTCCTGCAAGGTAAATACCACAAATGACGGCCGATGGGGCAGAAGGGTTCTAGAATGGAGGTCACGTACAATGGGCAAAAGCAGCGTAGGATGTCCACCCACATGGTGGACAGACGACCTGGTAAAGGTCACAGGAAGACACTGGATGCAGGCCGCTTCCAACCGGCCAATCTGGAAGTCAATGGGGGAGGCATATGATGAGCAGTAGACGTCCTATGGCTGAAATGATGATAATGATAATGAAATGAAGAACTGAGAACTTCCTCCTTTTTCAAAGACGGTTGATGGTTACAGAGACCTATAATAGAAATAAACAACTGCTCTTATCTTAAACACCATTATTTCTGGACGCACCGACCCAAGTGAATATACGTTCAAGACAACGCGATTCAAGCCACAGACGCGTACGCTCGAATTTCCTAGGAAAGCAGTGCAGTCCATAATTAGCGGCCGCTATGAAACGTTAACTATGGAAGCAAGATGGCATGGTTGATGATTGCTAGATGTTCTTTGACACCGCAACCTTAACTAAATAAAGTTTGTTGTCCATAATATCGCATTTGCTAAATTACTGCACGCCACCCACAGCTTTCCTAGGAATCTAGTGAATGTTGAGGACTGCTATCCAATAAGTAGTAAATAACTCGTTGTACTTAAGTAGCTTGTGGTTCGGATCGCATCAATACGTCGAACGTGTAGTATTCCCCAAAGAGGCGTGTTGGCTAGGGTTGTAACCTCACGCGTGGCGCGCGTGCGCTGGAGCAGGGTGGTGGGCGGCGCGGGCGCGGCGGCGGGCGCGTGGCCGTGGCAGGCGGCGCTCTACCGCGACGGAGACTTTCAGTGCGGCGCGACCCTCATCACCGCGCAGTGGCTCATCTCTGCCAGCCATTGCTTCTACCAGTAAGTACTAAACCATAAAACTGGCCAAAAAATCCCATGTCCTCATGGTCACTCATGTGGGGCGACAGATACTGACGAGGACAAGGTGCGCTAGGCATCAGCACTCACTAGAGTTAGTGAGTGCTGATGTCTATCATCACTGACAAGTCATGCGATATGCTATTTACGATAAGAAACTAGGTAAACTGTAACTTTTTGCCCAAATGACGCATATTTTCCATATTCATAACTAACATGTAGAAAAAGAAACAGGTTACGTACGATCGTCTGATAGTGCTAAAGAAGTAACGAAAGTTACATTAGGTACCCCACATTAGATTAAGCTATTAAATTCCTAACACAAGTTACCATTTATTAGGGTCAAATTTGAACAAAACGTTGTAGGTATGTTTCATTCAGTTGTAGGTATATAGTTATTATTTATTTATATATTCTGACTACGTTTTTTAACCTATTATGACTATACAGAGCGACTGAAGCCCACTGGGTCGCCCGCCTCGGGGCCCTCCGGCGCGGCGCGTGGCCCCGTGGTCCCTGGGAGCGCGTGGCCCGCGTCCGCCAAGTGGTCCTGCATCCGCGGTACGCGCCGCGCGGCTTCAGGAACGACATCGCCATGCTGAGGATCGACCCTATCGCGCTACATGCGAGACTGCGCCCGGCCTGCTTGCCGCCGTCGCGGGCGCAGCCACCAACAGGACATCACTGCACGGTGGTGGGATGGGGACAGCTCTATGAGCATGAGCGCGTCTTCCGTAAGTTTATAATAATATATTTCATTCACCCACTGCCCCTACCCAAAGTAGGTATAGGTACCTTGGAGTGATCTTAGACAAGGCTCTTACTTATAAGGCTACACTGCAACCGTATAAAGCTCAAATTCAGCGCCCGCAATATCTCTCCTGCGCCTTACACAAAATGGGGAGCAAAGGTTCTACGGACTGGTCTAGCGCTCTGCTCTACTCGGTCGGCAAGTATGCCTGCCCTGTGTGAGGCCGTTTGGCACAAGCAAAACAGGTGGATACAACACTTCACGACACTTCTTGGATAATTAGGGGCTAGTTGAAGCCGACACCGGTAAGCATGCTAATACAGCATGCTTACCGGAGTCGGCTTCGACCCTATCTGGAATCGCACCACCAGACAGCGTCCATAGAGAAGTAGCTGTCTCCGTGGAAAGCTGGTGCAGCAAAGACTTAAAGAGTCATCGGAGCTTCATGTCAGACTTGTTGCATCACCGAGAATGCTCTCACTGTCAGACAACCTCCCACTAGGCACCACCACCTTTCGTGGCCGACCTGGCAAGCCTTGAACAGGCTGCAAACACAGGTTGGCCGTTGTAAGGGAAACCTAATAAAGAAGGGTTACAATGATGGTACCTATGGCAAGTGTGTTTGCGGTGCTTCCCCCCAAACCATGGGCCACCTTCCATCATGTCCCGCGTCTACGGACAGCTGCACAAGCGAAGACCTGTTACGCGCCACCGATAGTGCGGTTCGTGTGGCAGCAGTGTGTTAGCTGCCTTACAAACTCATTTTCTGCCTGCGTACTTTTACCTACTGGACCGTTTAAGCTCAGTTTTGAATCCAGAATTCAACTTTTTGACTATCCCTATAAAACCCATATCTCAAAATAGTCCATACAATGTCTATCCCTAGTGCGTATTATAATTTTTATTGCAGACCCTTTATTGACCCAGAAAGAACAGGCACTGTCTTGCTTATGCTAGAGTAGATCACTTAAAAGTCTGAGCATTATCAAATACCAATTCCGAATACCTGAACCCAACGATATTACATACCGTTGCCTATGATGATATTTATTATCGTTGCCTGCACCTATAACGTCTTTGTACACAGCGGACACATTACAAGAAGTGGAGCTGCCGGTGATTTCGACGGCGGAGTGCCGGCGCCGCACGCGACTGCTGCCGCTATACCGCGTGACCGAGGACATGTTCTGCGCGGGGTACGAGCGCGGCGGCCGGGACGCGTGTCTCGGGGACTCGGGCGGCCCGCTCATGTGCCAGGTAAAGCAGTACGACCATTTTGCTGAGGCAACAATAGGGATGACGACAGGGTAAAGAAAATGAAATTTTATTTAGTCCGTCAATTATTAAAAAATAAAGGACGCTTAGTTTTTCTTTTGTCAATCAACCAAAAAATTACAATATAAAGCGCGTTAACTTCTTAGTAAAAATTGTACCAAGGCCTGACGTCATGCGACATTTCAAATCAATATATCTGTAACATTTTAATTATGTAAAAAAAGAAAAAAACACGTGTTCAATACTTTTTGATGATCTACCTGATAGACAAAGAAAAAAAAGTTGATTGTCATTCCTATTGAGTCCTGTAGCAGTTTTCTCTATCCGTTTCACTCACTCAACGTGCGGTAGGACAGAATTAAGAATTTAAGAGATTTCCCAAGATGTTCCAGATTCTTTCCATTAGAAAGATAAGATTGGCTTGGATTTTGTAGAGCTTAATCTCTGTTTTCGTTAGCTCTCTTAGTTATCTCTGTGAGATTACAGAATTCAGCAAGTTAGAATATACAAGCTATATTAACAATTAATTTGTTAATCTTACAGGAATCGGACAGATGGTACATCTACGGCGTGACGAGCAACGGCTACGGCTGCGCCCGAGCGAACCGCCCTGGCGTTTACACCAAGGTCTCCAACTACATCGAGTGGATCGACAGCGTAATAGCTACCTACACGCCACACCAAAACATATCAACCTCACAGAGTGACGAATATGAATCCGATGACGAATTCTACGCAGACCTAGAGGCTGCCGAAAATAAAAGGGCAACGAGAATCGACACCTGCAAAGGTTACAGGTGCCCGCTCGGCGAGTGCCTGCCGCCGGCGAGCGTGTGCAACGGGTTCATAGAGTGCTCGGACGGCAGCGACGAGTGGCAGTGCCCCACGCACGCACAGAACGCCTCAAGGGTTCACGACCACGACCCAGACTAACGCTAACTAATAAGCCCAGATTATGCTACTTATTAGCCAGTTTGTAGATCATAGCTTAAAGTTTTTGAATTTGACTGATATTTTGTAAGTAGTTTTAAGAATATTGAATCTCAAGTAAGGTAAATGAAAATACCGGCAATCAGAATATCTGCATTTTTGTTTTCACTTCCTACACATTGTAATGCTGGAAAATTTTGCCATATCTTTTAGTAGCTTGGGCTTGTACATATAGCTTTAATTTTTGACGCCCAAACAAATTGTTTACCACTGCATGTTTATGTCTAATTGAAACTATTTATTGAAAATACATGGATGACCTTTTCCGTTTGAAAACTTAGGTTTTATCGAAATTTCGAATGGACGATGTTAGCCATAAAAATGAAATAAAAAATTAACATATCAATTATGTGTTTTTGTTAGACCCTGATATCCTAATCTACGTAGGTACCTAAAATAAAAATAAAAATTTTGGTACTTAAAAATTAGTTTAATATCTCGACAAATAAATTAACAAAATGCAAATTCGTAATATAATAAGATACTGTTCAGAATAATGATGGCATAATAAATAATTAGAATGCTTATTTAAAGACGACACAAACATTATAATTTATGGGAATACAAATCACACTGATTTACATTGTTGACTAATTAATACTTGAATTCAATAATGATAAATAAAACAAATAAAAAATAGTGTTATTCTTAAATAATTCTATAGGATGATGGTTAAAGGAAACGTTTAGTTACTCGGCGAGTATAGAAAAGATAGAAAGAGAAGCCGGCGCAGGCCGGCCGCGGGGTTTAGAGACCGACTCGCAGCGAGTCGAAAAAGCACTATTTATTTCCGAAATCGAGACAATCACACGCCTTACATCTAACTTAACTAACCCGTACCAGGTGGTACTCCAAGCTATCGTTATCATTTTCTGCATAATGTCAAAATTAAAATCTCAAAAACGTGAATGTAAGAAACATCTTTACATTACAACATTATTATTTAAAGGCCAGTAAATACATGAGATATAGTAGTTATTTCTACGTCATATTAGAATTATATTTTTAAATACTACGATCGAGCGAAAATGAGCAGGAAACGAGTACAGAACTCGAGATGACGATAAAGACGAACGACCAATGAGGGGCCCGAGAACCGACTGCTTACCGTTACCGTACAATAATTTGCGCTTAAACGTTAGATACTCGAGGCGAATCGCAGCAAGTGAACTAATATTGAACTAGACCGTGCAAAATATATTTTCATTACCATTAATTTAAGAGACTCGCCTCGTTTCGAATTAATTACTATTACTATACGCTCGCAAATTCAACGCAATCTCCCAACACGGATGAGTACACAGATGATGCACACGTGTCCGAATGATCTTTTAATTTAGGGTTACGTATAAATAGCCGTATTTTTTGCGTGAATTTTGAGATCGTATTGCTCGCTCGAGACAAATATTGCCCGTCTATGTTTTGGGACAGATGGAATGTCAAAAGCAGAGACGAACGATATGTCTGCAAAGCTAAATCATATTAATCTATAAGCAATAAGTGTTCCCGGGCGGGCATAAGCCGGGGGCCTTAGCCCTTGTTCTCCACGGGGGTGGTGGCCAGCCCGTTGCCAGACAGGACCGTTTTAAATTGTTCCGGGATGGGGTGCTCGTTCTGAAAATAATATAAAACCAGTTTTAACCGGGCCTTTTAGGTATTCGAAATAATCGTATTTATTTAATTGGACTTTAGCAGGTAATCTTCAAATACATAGCTGCTGTTGTATCCAAGAGTAAAATAGGGAAAACCCTTAGATTAATGACACATAGATACGTAATCAGCGCGCAAAGAGGGCTCTTACGCTTGACAGCTCCGTAGTGTTTAATGTCAATCCGCTCCGAACGCATAATGACAATCTAGATGTAGGCATTGCTTTTACCGAATTTTCTCCGGTTTTAGGGAAAACTACTATTAGAGAAACCTTATTTAATAATGTGATGTGAGTGTGTCTGTGTGTAAACGTTTGCACACAAAACTGTTTTGTTGCTTTAATTTTGTAATCGCCATAGGAACCGAATATTAGGTCCTTACCTATGAAATTGCCGTTCAGTATAAAAAAAGTGAATCAACTTTTTTAAATGAAATTATTATTTAATCAATCGAAGTATGCGCCGTTGATATCGATACACTTCCGCCATTTTACAGGCAGATCATTTATCCCTTTGGAAAAAAAATCCTGGGAGCGAGTCTATGAACTGTTTGAAGGCGATTTTGACTGCCTCATCAGATTTGTTTTTATTTTTTGTAAAGTTATCAAAATTTTGAAAAAAGTGGTAATCGGTTGGGGCAAGATCTGGAGAGTATGGTGGGTGACGCAAAGGTTTCAGTCGCAGCTCCTATAACTCGGGGACCGTTTGATGTGCAGTGTGTGGTCTAGCGTTATCCTGAAGGAGCAGTGGGCAAGAGCAATTCACCAGCCTCGGTTGTTTAATGGCGAGCTTTTCCATCATTGTTTGCAATTGTTGGCAATACAAGTCTGCAGTAATCGTCTGGCCTGATCTCAATAAACTGTAGTGGATAACACCAGCACTGGTCCACCAAACACTAACCAGAATCTTCTTTTTGGTCAGTTTTCGCTTAGGGCAAGGTTTTGCCGGTTCTTCAGGGTTAAGCCATTGTGATGAAAGCTTCCGATTGCCGTACAGGATCCATTTCTCATCACAAGTCACGATACGGTTCAAAATCCCCTCATTATTGTGACGATTGAGCAAAGAAAAGCAGCAAGCGACGCGTGTTTGTTTTTTCAAGTTTTTTTTACTTTCCGATTTGGCGCAAATGGATAAGTATCGTTTTGTCACTTACGCCGAAGGCTGCTGCTAAATCAAAAGTGGTTTCAGATGGATCCGCTTCCACTATCGCCTTCAATTCTTCGTTATTTACTTGAGTATAGGGTCGTCCACGAGGCTCATTGTGTAAATCGAAATTTCCAGAACGGAATCGTTGAAACCAAAAAAAAACGCACGGTTCGTTCGTTAGCGGTGCCTGGTCCGTACACGTCGTTAATTCTTTGAGTTTTTCAAAAAAACTTTGTGTGGCACCTAACAACGTAACACAGGGCTGAATTTTGTAGTTCCGAAATCATGATGATTATTTAGAAGAAAAAAAAACATATTTTACCCTTTCATTAACTACCATCGCTATGAAATACATTTCCTATTTAGAAGCACAGGAAATTCAACAACAATATGTAAGTATGGAAGTAAAGGAAACTAGTGCAACGAAATAAACTTCGCGGAATTTCATATACCCGAGTTTCAATTACTTTTCAGCTAACGTACAAAACAAACCGCATAAATATTTTTATTTTATTTCAATTATGTTTGTGCCAATATTACCTACAAATGAAGCCGAGTAGTGTAATATATCGAGCTCGTATGAAATCTCTTCAAACGTATGATAGTGTTTGGTTGGCACACTTTTGACATGGATCACTGATGCGTTACCAACACACTTTTCACAGAAACAGCGATTGAATCTCCCAACAAAATAGCTGAAAAGATATGCAAGCATTTTGTCAGGTAATAACTGTATCAGAACATGCTTGTCCAACAATCCAACAATCCGGTGATTGTAGAAAGTAATTTATTAATATTTATCTCATTTTTATCTTATACTAGCTGTTCCCCGCGGCTTCGCACGCGTGTAATTTAGTTTGTCACAGAAATTCGTTAACTAACGTCTCTTAGTAATATCAGTGGGCTTTACGGAACAAACAACAAAATATACGTACACCAAACCTTATATTTAGGTTTGCTTTAATTGTGACTAAGGTTTTAGCACGACTTCAATGATGATGAAGTCCAAGGTGGATCACCCTTACTAAGTAATTAATAACCCTCTTATTCGAAACAAAAGTAAGCTAATTTATAGTAGAAATTAACAGGATGTTGGTACCCACGCAGCCTGAAATCTCGCGCTAAGCGTACAATTACGCCAAGCCAGAGTTATGTTACACGCATTTCTCAGAAAATGTTGAAAAAAAAGTTGGGAAAAAAAGTCTGTATTGTAAGTTGTTTTAAGACCTCTTCCCTCTATTTTACTCTTTGAGATTGTATTGAAATTCAACCCATATCAATACTATCCCTTTTTGGTAAGCATTTATGTCACAAATTATAGCTAGTGACTAAATTTTAACTCTCTATCCTAAGCCATTTGGGCTTGATGAAGATTTTACATACTTTCATCCCCCATTTGACACTCTAAAGGGATGCAAGTTGACAAATGCTTGAAACAGGTATTCATTTATTTTTGTTAGTGAGTATTTGTGCCAAATTTCAAGTCCATAGATAACAAAAAAATAACCCATACAAATTTTCCTAATCAATTTCACCCCCTTAGGGATGCATTTCCCCGAAAACTCCGAATACAGTATTTTTTATTTATAAAGAGTAGCTTAAATACGAATTTAAATCTTTCTAACTTCAGAAATTACGAACTTTCATACAAACTGTAATCGTCATTTTTACCCCCTTAGAGATTAAATTTCCAAAAATCCGTTCTTATTCCTTGTCTATGTTATTAAAGAAACCTCTGTACAAAGTTTCATCATTCTAGATTCAAGGGTTTGGGCTGGGCGTTGATGCGTCAGTCAGTGAATGAATAAGTGAGTCAGGACTTGTCTTTTTATATATAGAGACTAGCTGTCCCGGCGAACATCGTACCGCCCCTTCATAAATTTTTTTTTTTGGGAATTTTTCCGTGTTTTTTATTGTTATTCTGCTATTCGGGGCGGAGACAAATTCAACAAATCAAAGATCATAAAAATCGGGCCAGCCGTTCTTGACTTATAAATGGTGTAATTAACCCGACTTTCTTTTATATATAATACATAGATGATTAGATACGTAGGTCGTATCAAAATTACTATAGCAATTGTATTTCCCCTTTAGCTTATTAGTCGTTCCTATGATATTAATTTTATGAAGCTATAGTCAAAAATATTAAAACGTTAAGACAGATTTTTAATGAACATACATAGTCGCCGTTGCTCTGCGGCACTAGCACGTTCATCTCCGATGACTTGGAGCTGACGATCTCGACGTTGAGCGACTCCGGCGAGAGGTAGATCTGGCAGCCGTCCGTCTTGTCGACGGACACGGTGGGCACCTTGCCCAGCACCTGCAGCAATGTAAAACACTTAAAGTCGTACGCTTAATTTACATACGTAGCCGACAGGCTAGTAAGCCAGGCTTGGATTCGCTATCTCTGAGGTTCTGGGTACGATTCTCGGTCGGGTCAATAAAAAACGCACTTTTCTATGTTGTCCCGGGTCTGGGTGTTGTGGTACCGTCGTTGTTGACTGTCTGATTACTACAACACAAGTGCTTTAGCTACTTACCTAAGGATCAGAGCAATATACGTGATATGTCTAATATTTATTTATATTATGCATACTATTCCATACGCAGCAATAAGTAGTTAATTTATGAAGTTTGGCTAGTTGTTAAAATATTACTCGGAATGTCTCCTTGCGTTAGGCCTATTTTTTTGAACGTCCAATCCTTTAACGACTTCTTACCTGAATGTCTACTAGGGAATTTTTGTCCTCGAATAAGAAAATAAAGAACACGTAACGACGATAAACGTGACGATTACAATGAGTTTAGGATTACTTGTTACGCAGACGCTTTAAGTGGGTAATTGTGATAGAAAAGAGTTTCCTCTATCTGGCAAAATCTTGTTGCTCCGAAATTCATTTAGCATAACACACTTGGCATAAACTTCTTAAAACGAATATTTGTAAAGCATATTTATTCTTGAATATAATCATTATTTGGTCGAATATTTATATGTCCGAATTCACAATGGCAAACATTTAAGATGGCAGAATTTTATTAGGCATAATTATCTTTGGCAAAGTTTCATTAGGCATAATTACGTTAAGCATAACGTTTACTTAGTACGATTATTTGGTACAGTTTTACATGGCATACTATGAAGATGGCAGAATTTCATTGGTACAATTTCACTTGGTGTACGAGCTAGCACGTACAGATTGCAATATCAGCTTTAGCCTAAATGCATTATTTCGTAAGCTCGCGGCGCATCAGCATTTTTACTCCACATTCATAATTTAGTCAATTCATGTACGACTATCATCGACTCTGTTCGCGTTCTCATTATCATTCTATCATTTAGAGAGTGCGCGCACGGGAGACTTTTGTCGCTGCGACGTTTTTGTCTCTCTTATCAAGTCCTCTGTTAAGTATGGAGGTGCGCGCACGTTGTGCCGCGACAACTGGGAGACTTTTTTGTTCACTGACCAGTACGGGTGACAAAATTGTGTCTTTGTTTTTTTTTAAATACTGGGTTTTACGGCTCTGGGTTCTAGACCTCACAAATAAAAATAATTAAACAACATGTAAATCCAAGTACTCAGTGTCTTGTTTTGGTGCTCAAACACAATTTTTTCTAAGACCATCGATATTTCGAAATAAAAAGTTTTTTAGTTAAATGAAAAACATTGGACAAAATTGTGTCTCCCCGCCAGTGTTGCCAGATTCATAGGTTAAGAATTATCCTAGTTTTACTGCAAAATTATCGTGTTATCGCATCCCCAGTTAACAAAATTACTGTATTTGTAACTACCGAATCTAAATTTTACTAGTAAAAGAACAGAATATACGGCTCAAAAGTTTAAATCATGTTACTTGATTACTTTTTAAAATTACAAGTTTTTGTTAGTTAAATTACTGCAGTACTTACTGCACAAGCATCGAGCACATACCCTTAAGAGCAGCAAATACAAATCATCTTTCTCCGAAACTAGTAAGTGATTTTTCACTTACATTTGGTATGAAATGACAACTCCTATTAACTATCGCCTAAATAAAAAAGTACAGATACAGATAAAAAAATGGCAGATATTTTTACACTAAAAGTCTCTCTTTCGTAGTGCAAAGAAATTATATTTACTATCCTGCTGTCAGAGTCAAAGTAGTCCAAATAAAGGTAAAATGTACTCAAATACACAGATTGAAATTTCATAAAATTATCTTTTACTTAACTGAGCAAAATGTCACGGATTTCCGTAGATTTATCGTGTGATACATTATTATTTTTTCTATTGCATTACATTCCAAAATATCGTGAATCTAGCTTATTTATCCCACGTCTGGCAGCACTGCTCTCCATGTATTCTACATATGGCTTAAAAGGGCTGGAACCCAGAGCCGTAAAACACAATTGTAAAATTTAAAAAAAATGTATTCTATATGACGCTTCGAATTTTAAAAAAAAGTTTCGTCTCTGTCTCCTTCGTGCGCGCACCCCTCTTTGGAGACGCGACGCGACAGAGACAAAAACTTTTTTGTCCCAGCGACAAAAGTCTCCCGTGCGCGCACTCTCTTAGTCGTAAGACTCGCCCATAGACGGGCCTCTTAAGAATTCTGATGACGTTTGAATTGACCGGCAAAAATTTTTTTTTACAATATAAAAAAATAAAAAATATGCACCTGGGCACAATGGTCTTGTATAAAATATATGCACCGAAGTGCCTTTAGGTTTGCGCTATGTTTCTATTAGAAGCTTCGGATAATATGCGGCCTGTCTTATCCAACGACACCCTACACCATAGGATAAACCAAAAAAAAACGTGCACATGTACAGAGATTCTTTTGTTTTTTTTTACCTCTATAACGGCGTGTATGTATAACCATGCTGAAACACTGCTTCCTAGTAAGAGTCACTAAGTTAGACCGCGGACAGACGAACATGGTGAGACTATAAGAAGTTTGTGTTGACTACGTAACTCTAAAAATTTTTTTTTTTTTAATTTGAAATATCAATTTTAGTAGCTGACTAAACTCGTGCCTCTCCATGATAGATAGTACGTGATTTTGATAGAAAATAGGTCCGATAATACTTCAGAATAAAAAATATAACCTAAGAACTTTCAAAATTAGAGAACGTCATGTCTGTGGTGATTTATCTTTTCTTTGTCATGTCCGATGTCAGTGCCGTAGTTTTGAAGATTTTTCAAAATTTGTTTTACAATACATTTAGATGTGTTGTCCGCATAGGATTTTTTATAATATATATTTTTAGATGTTTGCGTTCGTAGTGATATTGGCGACGGTGCTCTTGGCGTTCCGCATGTGGAACATGATGGAACACGGCGAGGAGACGAAAATCAGCAAAGGCCTGACCAACGGAAGCGAGGGTGGCTTCATGCATTTCTGGCATTACCTAATTAACCAATACGGTAGTCCGTTTGGGCACGTTTGCATTAGTTTCTTATATGCTTTCTACATGAGATTGACTTTGTTTAATGTGGTTTGTTACGTTTTTTATTACCTTTCTTTTATTATTCTTTGATTGGATTAATAGGCTAAAACTAACATGATAGAAACTTAAACTTAGTTACGTAACTTAGCTACTAGAACTAGATAAAGGCCTTTAAGTTCATGTGAATTTAATATACAATTTAAACAATATAAACGAAAGGTCAAAGTGAACTCAACATCCTCAGTCAAAATTAGTTTAACGTGAAACGGCCTTCCCAGTTTGGTTGGCAAAAGCAAGATACAAACTTACACAAAGTAAACATCAAAGTTTATTTGATGAATACTGCCCGCTTTGCCTTTTGCTTATTTCATTTTGACAAAAGTACCTAAAAGTGTTTAAAACGTTGAGTATAAAACCTGTAGGTAGATGTTATTTTTCTAAGTATTCGTTTTCTAATAAAGACGACGACAACAAAGAAATATCTGTACTTACTATTACATTTTAATTTAGATCTTATTTTCTAGATAATTGCCTCAAGTGCAATTTATATTCAGGCAACTTATGAAATTACATCACCCACTTGACTAAAAATAAAACGCTTAGCTGGAACTCAGTTGAAATAAGATTCAAAGTGCATATTTATGTTAATTTTCCAGACAATATTCGTCCTAAAGTACGTTCCGACTGGGCTCTACATGTATAAGTTCTTAAAGAATATTTACATAACTTCGCGAGAGAGGATAAAACAGAAGAAAATAGAGCTGGAGGACATACAACTTCAGGTTAACTAGTTTATTTATTGACACACTCATACACTACTCGTATACAGTTTGTTAATTATTAACCGTTTCGCGGTCAGCGGCAACCAGCAACTAACATTACAAAGTGGACTTTATTCTACAAAATTACTGATTTGGTGCTTAAAAATATTAACGAGTAACATTATTAAAATTGGTAGAATATCCTTATATATTAATTATTCCATCAGTTTCCCTAATAAATTAAATTATATATCACAACAACATCCTTCGTCTGCGTGTCACACAAAGCATAGCCGCTATCATGACAAGGACACTCGCAACGGAGCTGTGTTCAGCATTTCTTGATTATTTGTAATTAATATTTGGAACATCTAAAATGGGTAACTATAATTGTGTAGT
This sequence comes from Anania hortulata, assembly GCA_963576865.1. Classification (NCBI taxonomy): domain Eukaryota; kingdom Metazoa; phylum Arthropoda; class Insecta; order Lepidoptera; family Crambidae; genus Anania; species Anania hortulata. The sequence continues at coordinate 9,597,662 of OY756389.1, forward strand.
CTATTTACTAATCTATATATGTTGATCACAAAGGAATAATAGATAGTATAGAACTAACTAATCGTTCTATTCATCAGGTTCGTAATGTATGATGAGGTATTGGATACGTCCTTTACATTGATCCTTGTCTTACAATAGACTTAGAAATACATGTTTCAATAAATTAAGCCGTACGCTTTTAACTCAAGGATAAAACTAGTTTATGTACCGACTATTCGCAGTTAGTGCCTCAGATGTCTGCGCTTACAGATTCAAATAGTGAACACGAAGTTATGCGTGCGTGACGCGGAGTTCACGGAGCGCGCGGACCAACTGCGCCGCGACGTGGAGCGGCTGCGGCGCGTGCGCGAGCGCGTGAGGAACATCATCGCGGCCGACGAGGCCCTGCGCCGCGCCCTGGACGGCGCCGCGCTCTGGGACGGCGACCAGGACGCCAGTGTGCACACCACGCCCGAACAAGGTCACTGCCCACATTAAACTAGGGTCTTGTTTTTTTCATCTATCATTATGATAGCGATGCAATAAGAAACTATGTTATTTGCGAGTATGGGATGGCTAACTAACAAAGATGGCAGAATGACTACGCCCCGATAAGCCGATAAGGTCATTTGTGATTGTTATCGGTTCGTAATAAACAAGTATCGCAATTCCACATATTTTGTTTCACACACTAATCAATAACTATGTACCAACTCATCCAATGATTCATTCAGTGAGTCATAACTCTTATACTAGTGTAACAATATCATAAATTAGGCATGAGATAAAGATCTTCACATTACTTGTAGAACTTATTGAGGCTGTTCTCTCCCGCGTTAAATATCACCAGCTTCATTTGACATTAATGAGGTCATCATATTTTTTTGCGATTCATCCTTTTTAAGTAAATAATAATAATGTGCTGACTCAGTTCTCCCGAGGAATTTTCTGCGCAACATTCCTCGCGAGTTTTATTGGCGAAAAAATTACGTCACAGAAACTAAAGCAAGTTCCAACTACTATACAAGAGGCTGTGGTTTCAGCAGCGTAAGCCGAGGATTCGGTCCCTCGAGATTTTAACGGGATAAAATGTGTTCAATATTATTCAGGATAACGTACCGTACCGGCTGGGTCTACTTTCTAGCAAATTGGAAAAATAGTCAGCCACTACGTGTTTATAGAATGACAGGTTTATGTGCGTAGTTAATGGTTTTCAGATCGGGAATTTATTGTAGAATTGCTCAAGGGTTTAAAGTATGAGAATATGGGGATGACTGAGCGGCAATCTGAGAAGATGGAGCGTGGGGAGCACGCGCAAACGGAGCCGCACACGCCGGAGACCAGCGTGTACTCCTCGCTCAGCGACATGGACATCAAGCAGGACTGCCGCGTCAAGATCGTCAAGGTCACCAACGTGTACAAAGTCGCCTACCTGAAGCACTTTATCAAACAGAAGCGTCTACGGCGTGCCCATAAACATGCTCTTTTAAAAAAAAAGGTAAGAGCAAATCGCTTGCTCTTATACCACAATCGCAACATTTAATTGCACGAGGTAGCCAATCTCAGAAACTGCCGATTCAAACAAATCGCTCTACTATGAGGTAGGTACTTCTTTAGATACGGGCAAACACTTTATCGGTAAATGGAATTGAAGGGAACAGGAACAGGAAATTTAAACCCCGCAAATGACCAGCATTTTGCGAGAAAAAATTTTTTAGATTGAATTACTTTTTGTGCAAGGTTTTGTTTTTGGTAATTGTTGACATTCTAATACAAAAAAATGCAGTTACGAATATCATATTTAATCATTTTGAATACGCAACCAATTTTAATTATGATGCAAATATCTATATTCGCGTTATTCAGAAAATTCAAAATTAACCCTATGTTTAACTATTTTTTTGTGGCGAAACAAAGTACCTTATCGACTATCAATATAGAACACGTCCACTATTTAAAGAAAACCCAAAGATAATACAAATATTTTTCAGATGGAAAGCATCAAGAAGCTGTTAGAAGACTGGCAGAAGTCGCTGAACATGGTGATAAACAACAAGTTGACGATCCTGACCATGGACTCGCGGATCGACGTGGCGTCGCAGGAAGCGATGGGCGACTACTCCAAGCCGACGCTTCGCGAGTCCTCCGACTCGGACAGCGACCTGCGGAATAGCGGCACCGACATCTCCTACGACGAGTACAGCCTCAGCTGGGCTCAGAACCCTTACAGGAATTACTGTTACAGTTACGAGGTTTGTCTCACTGAATGTTTCAAAATAAAAAGCCCTTACATTTTTAAACCACCCATGTCCCGGTCTACATCTACTTCGGTTTATAAAAAGGAACATAGTTAACTCCAATAATGATTCATCCTTACCATACAAATTGTAACAATATAACACTCGACAACTTTCTCTTACTTCATGTATTCTTACATTATTCCGGATGTTGCCTAGCAATTTATAAAACGGTGCTCTCCAAAATTTAACCGCGGTCTGGATACGCTATTACAATTAACCCTTCCAATTAGTATAGAAGCACGTGTTCGGAAAATATGGGCGTGAAAATATATTTCAACAGGTTAATTACAACATAGCGTGACGAATTTGTTTCCTACGGGAGTGGAAGACCTATAAATATCGTTGTGAAGTTATAACATTAAGGAAAAGTTGTCATGTTAACGCAATAAAAAACATATACCGCTTTTTAGTCCCAAATCCCAATACGTAATAACTTTATTAAATATGGTTCGTTGAAAACATCTCTCTATTGCGGATATTTCGTTTTTATTTTTGTCCGCCAGCAACGTACTACACTGATTCACCGGTACTCGTACCGGTTTAACTTGTTTTTCCCGTTGTCATCTGATAACGGCTATATTCATTATTCATAATAACCTAAATTTTGCACGTTAACGCTGTTTACTATGAGGACGATAAAATAAGAAATTCTTCGAACAAGCACACCAACTTTATCTAGCTTCAAACTAACCAGAGTTGTGGTGTCCTACAGCGACTAGTTAGCGATTCAGACAAATGCTCGTGCTCATCACACAAACATTTACACATTGCGGAATTAGTACACCGCCACTGCTCTGGTTTCCAAGTCCAACCCAATTCAGAACCGTTCGATAGTACATTCTCAACATATAAACCACGTGACACTGTAAAGTAAAAAACTTTTTTTTTTCATACAGAGTGATCCAAAAGGTGACGTCCAAAAATTCGTTTAGGATTCCTTACATCTAGGGCTATCCAAATATACACTATAAATGTTACCCGATTTTTCATAGTTTCCGAGTTTTGTTTTTTCTCAAATTTTGAGAATTTTCGTTCTAATCAGCTTAAGAAAATATTTTTTCCACTTTTTATTAAGTTGTCGAATAAATTTTTTTTTTTAGTATAATCCATATAGATTAAACTTACTTAAATACAATTATCAGCTAGCAAAGACTAACAAGTTTCCAAAAATTAAGTACCAGTTTTTTGTTTTATTTTAAAAGCTAAGGCTTTCTGAAAGTTTTAGAAATGATCTAGGTTTTTGAAACTGTTAAACCACTTTATATTTATTTTATTTAAAGTTCAAAATTAAGCTCTGACTAGCTTGACCGTAAACTATTGACTTTTTTTTAGACCAGGTGGTCTAAAAGGCGACGTCCATTTTTTTTTACTGTATTGTATTTAAATCACAATACATCCATAATGGTTCCAATACTTAGCAACTAACAAAACAAATTTATCATTTTGGCTTGAACCAAAAATTCTACCCTACGTTTTAGTAATAATTTATCACTGTGGCACGGTAAGATATGTGCTTTGGCATTAGTGTCGCGTGATTTATCGGTTATCAATTCTTTGTCAAATTTCGTTGTCGTTCTAATTTGGGCAAGTTACGCACCAGGTGATCTAGTACTCAGCGATCCACTACAAATGACATCTAATTGATATGTTTTTATTAGCAGGAGGTCCCTGAAACTGGTGTAACTCGTGAGTTCGGCGAGCCTCAAGACTTCTGTGAGATAAAGTACCCTTTGAGCGTGGTGCACCCGTGCGAGTGCCCCGAGCCACGCAAGCTGTGCGTGCTGCCCGAGGAGACCACCAGCCAAGTGGCCATAGAGGAGATCAAGGGCGACGAAGATTACGCGTTCCAAGACCGCGTTGTAGCGTGACGTTATTTAATTTGTTATTCTTTTATATACTAACTGCTCGATTTCACATTTAGTTTCATTCGATTCTTTCAATAGTAATATATCGATCATAACAAAATAGTTTCATATCGATGAAATGTACATTTAAATTTACGTAAAGCAAAACGAGCAAACACATCTAAGGGCGCAAGTCCACGACCAACAATCGCTGAGCGATTATTTTGTCGCCGAATATAAAACATATTTTGCGACTCTGGCAAACATGTGGGCATGAACGTTTTATATTCGGCGACAAAATAATCGCTTATCAATTTATCACTCGTGGGCGAGCGCCTCTACATGTTTTTGCTCTTTTTGCCTTTACGTAGATTTAATTGTTTATTTTATCAAAATGTACTTATTATTATAGGAGTACATGATTCCATCAGTCAAAAGTAGTTTAGACTGGTGTTGGGTTTTGACTGTAACAGATATAGCACATGGAAGTTGCAATTATCTGATCATTATTCAATTAACGAATCTCGAATAAGCATTGCTGACCTATTTCCGCGCTGACTACCAATGAGGTAGTGCTCTAATTTATACACTTCCACCATTGAACGTAATAAAATTCTGGAATAAGGAAATATTACAAATTAAACTGCAGCCTGCCACAGAGGAAGTCGCGCAGTAAAATGATATGAGCTGAATATTTCTCGGAATAATAATGATTTCACCGTTTATCGTTAAGACGCTAAGGTTTCTATAATATTGGTATATCAAATAGCTGTAAATAAGTTTGATGCTGGAGTCGAATGATAACAGCCACCTAACTCGCGTTATTTGCGTAATTATTTCCACGCATTTGGATTGTTCTATGTATGTGTAAAAATGAGCATGTATATTACCATACCATACGAGATGATAAGTCTAAGTGCACTTACAAATTATTCATTATTCAATGCGTCCCCGTAACAAGCCAAATAGATTATTTATGAAATTTAAGTGCACGCGTCGTTCATACATTCATTCCATCCATCTATCAGTAGCAAAAGCAATACATTAATTTTGTAGAACCAGACACTAGCGCGTAACGTGTCTTGTGAAGTGGGCTCATTTGCCCGAGCTGTAAGTTCATATCATCTAAAGTACACACACCACACCATTTAATTCCTTTTTGCACGGCTGTAAAAATGGATTGTATATCAGGAGTCATGTACGTTTGGGCTTGGACGGATATAAAGTATATGTTATCGATAGAATTCTAGTATCATTTTATAATCATTTGATTTTAATCAACCATTTATTGATTTTGAATTATTTCTTTTTAATATTTTAATTACAAACTTGACTTTTGTGATTCAACCAATCAATGAAGTCTGTTTATCAGCATCCGTTACTAGGTTAAGCTATGTCCGAACAGTCTATTTCCTCTTGTTTTTATTCCAAATCGGTCAAGAATTTCCACGCTAGCTCACTGCAAGCTGAGCGGTAAAAAAGCAACACACAATTTTTGACTTAACTAAGCTCCCCAGGTTAATATAACTTTTGCATGTTACAGTCAGAATAATAAGCGCTTTTAAAGTGAATAAAATGACACTTTTATCGGATTCACACCATAAAACCTCTTTAGTAATGCACTGACCTGCATCTGCACCGACTGGCAGTTGACGAACTCGATGCTGGAGACGAGGTTGTCGAAGACGACGGCGCACTTGGTGCACGAGTCGAGCACGACGCCATTGATCTTGCCGCGCACAGTCAGCGCCGAGTCGCGGCATCGGAACATGTACACCACGTTGTTCATGTCCGCGTTCTCCACCACCAAGTTCGAGTTGCCCTTCTGGTATTCCTATGCAAAAAAAAAACAATTGGTAACGCTACGGGTACGCCTCCCGGCTCCATGGACCAATGACTTTAGGAAGATGGCTGGCAGTGGCTGGATGAAAAAAGCGGGAGATCGTGCTCTGTGGTGCTCTTTGGGGGAGGCTTACGTCCAGCAGTGGACTGCAATAGACTGACATGATGAACGCTACGGGTAGGTACTAGGATTTCTTAAAAAAAATAGAATAGCCTTGCGAGAAACAAATAAAGACGTTAACGCGGGCGCGGGTGCTGATTTCCGGTTTAGGAAAAAGGCATTTTTTCATATATATTTTTTTACATTCATTAGTTTTTCGATGTCTACTTGTTTTAAAAATAAATCGTCTTTTTGGAAAGTGGGCGATATGCAAAGTTTTGGAAGTTGTAATGTTGTCAATTTATGAACTAGACGTTTTAGAAAGTCGTGTTTTTAGGAAGTAGATGATATGCTTCAGCTGCAAAATTGTCTACAAATCCGTTCATGATGAATAATCGAGTAAAATACAAAAATCTTCTCAAAGTACCGCACCCGTAATAACTGAATTCAGACTACAAAGATTTAAAGAACGGTTTATTCCGAACTGTTACCTTCTAAAAGGCTTTTCAAAAGGTACGCAGCAAAAAAAAAGACTGAGTTGTCGTCACCGAACCGAGAGATTTAGCGAGTAACGAGGGTATTACCGGCGGGAGACAAATGAAACAAGGATTAATCCTGCAAGATTAATTAAGTTTGAGCAGTAACTAGGCCTGTGTGGTTTATTTGATTTGGAAACAACGTCGAGCAACTGTCTTTCCGATATTCATGAATGTATATATTTGTTAAACAATTGTAGTAAGAATTGTGTCCTTGCCAATCAATTGGAATAATAATAAAGAATATTTGTGTTGTCAGGCGTGATATAATGTCATATTGTCAGATCTGATGCACCTCGCTCGCCTTGGCATTTCTCCCCATCCCGTAAGTGCCCGGAGGAGGAATTATATATTTTAAACTTACTCAATGTTTCGTTTGTTGGTATAAACCAACCGTAAAAACTGCGGACAATGCCTTAGGATTGTCAACTAGTCACACATTTATAAGCTCTACACAATAGTCGTACGCGTAAATACTTACAATAAGCCACTTTTTCCCGTCGCGCGTAAAGACCGGCGGCTTGTCGGGCAGGGTGCCGGCACCAGGCTGCGGTATCGGCTTGCCGGGACCTGAATGCGAGGCAGCTTTGAACGGCGCCGGGCCCTGCCTCAGTTGCGGGTTCTTGTGCGTCTGCATGTCGGATGTCACTTTACGCAGGCCTGGAGGACAAAATTCGTGGTTATTATCACATCACGTCACCGTTTACTAATTAAACTAGATAAGAAAAAAAGAGCAACAATATCTTCATTCAAAAAAACGAATGCAAAAAAGACAAACGTTTTCAATGCCAAATATAAACATAATAAGTAAAAAACATATTATGCAGAAGTAATGAATGTTGTGACTAATAGATCTGTAAATAACAGACTTATAGTTATTACTAATACATCTCGAGAACGTATCCTATTTAAGGCGAGCCTAAATACAGGCCAATAAATTACCTTCATATCTTTTTTTTTATATTATTAGAGACATGATGTGTAACGCTTTTTCAGCCAAACGTATAGAAAATAAACGTTAAGTTACAGCTATAGAAGTCACAACGACAAATACTAACTGCTAGTGATGCCCTCGCCCTGGTTGATCTCGGCAAAGAGAGCGCTGCGGTCGTCCACCGACAAGTTGGAGAAGTCGACCTCGGGCAGCACGGGCGGCGGCGGGGGCATGCCGCCCGGCGGGGGCGGCGGGGGCGCCCCACCTTTACCTAAGTTACACAAACAAACGAAATTTATACTCTCCATTGAAACAAACTTTAGACAAGGAACGAAAGCATGTACCTACTCGTATTGTTTCATTGGTACAATACCGATCCTGAACTTCGATCTAATCAAAAAGCCGTTATCCAATTTAAAAGAGACCTTATTTAATAAAATAATAACCAATTCGGTGCCTCGTTCAGCATTTATGCAGGGTGGCCAGAAAAGTGACGTCCAAAAATTTTTTTTAGGTGCCTCGTTTTGAGAGGTATCTGAATATGTATGTTCTAAGATTTTTCGTAGTATTCGAGTTACGTTTTTTTTTTATCCTATGAAGTACTACTTTTTTATTATTATTATGAAAGCTTAAGAGTCTAGCGCATTCTCTGAAGCTACTTAGAAACTAAGAAATTATCAGTTTAGATTTTTAATTTTAAGTTGAAAATTTAAATGGTAACTCACTTAACATAAATTCTCAACTTTAGGTAAATTTTGTAGTAACTTCCATTTAAGTTATGAGGCTGTTTATTTTATGCATAAATGCACAGTTCATAGAGATTTAGCTGTAAGAAAAAAAAATCGATGAAACCTTTTACTTTTTTTGGATTTTTAAAAAACTGATCCCGTTGCAAAAATTCATTAAAAAAATCGTAACTCGAAAACTACGAAAAATCGTGGAACATACATATTCGGGTGATTCAGATACCTCTCAACACGAGCCACCTAAAAAAAATTTTTGGATGTCACTTTTCTGGCCACTCTGAATAAGACCAAATAGGTTGTAATTAAAAACCTTTTGAACTCTGGTATTCGGATAAATTATTAATAACATTACTGTTGTGTTGGTAAACTATGAAGAAGAATGTAAACGAATCTACACTTTTACACTTCCTAGATTATATGAAGACAACATTAAACATAATCAAAATCTGTCTGGATGAATGGACGGCGGACGCCGAATAAATTATTTGAATATCAAATTACTGCTGACTTGACAAGGTCATGGACTAAGTCTACGTTTAAATTTTGGAATGTGTATTACTTTTTATCGCAATTCAGTGGTGGTTTTTAAAAAGAATAATAAATCAAGCAAACGAATCTCGGCTCCGATAGAGCCATTTCATTAAACCGAGACGAGCGCCAAAACGGGCACTTTGGAAGGCCCACGAAATAATTTATTTACGATTTAATTTTCTGTAATGTAGCCTTCTCGGTTTGACACGTTGTCAAATTAGAAGCGACGAGGTAAAGTTAACCAGATTACTAGACCCATTTCACTGATTTCGGTTTTGTGGCGACGGATTTATAGCAAGTATAAAGCGTTTATACACTTGATAACAAGTTATATATTATTCAGTTTCAATTTATTTTGATGCGAGTATGTAGTAAAATTAAATACCTAGGTATTTACAAGTACTAAAATACGTAAGCTCCGCAGCAATCCCTTCATAATTTTGCTATTTATAAAAACCTGGCACGATGTGTACTAAATTAGTACATATTTTTAAAAAGAAGAACGCATAAACAGTACAGACCAACTGATTTAGGAGTTGCTGTAGAACACCTCCCCAGCAACCCCAAATTGAAATCATGGGAAATTGTATGCAAATTGTAATTGCTGAAACAGTAACAATTTTGTATTTGTGTGAACATATTAATACTGCACTTTTGTACATTGCAGCTACAAGTACGGAACCGAGCATTACGATACAAACTAATTGTAACAAGCCGCGTCACGCGATTAAATGTCAGTGGCCAACCAAGTTTTTAATAAAGTATGTACTTATTCAGAAAACATTTGTGTACAACTGATAAAGAGGTTGCTTGAGAGCGTGACGTACTAAAATACAAATCCAAGGATCTCGTAAATAAATTTAAAGCAAGAAGCTTACCAGACCATACGAGTCCAGTGGTGTGGTACTGTTTCACGTAAGCCTGCAGGTCCGAGAGCAGCTGCACCCAGGCGCGGCACCACTCCACATGCCTCTTGTCCTTTTCTTTCCACTCCTTCAGCACGCGGTTCGTATAGAACTGTCCGGCGTCGTTCATCTCCTTCACATACGGCGCAGGGGTAGGTGCTATCGCTACCCATCCAAGAGCCGGGATACTTTCCGATATAGCCGAGAGATGATTGAAAAACTGAGACGCACGGTTTTTCTCGCGGAATTGTTGAATGGCGGAGATCTGTTCGCTCGTTGGAGCTAAAAGCTGCATCTCATCGCCCTGTGAGGGCTTGCTTCGAGATGCCGCCTGCTGGATGTAACGTAACTGTGCCCTGTTAAAGAATCGCAATTATTTTATTGGTACTTTTTTTAAAAATACACGTGAGTGTTTGAGTTCCATATTATAAACTTACTGGAAGGCAGAGTTGACCAAATTAGCGTGCGTAGCAACATCTCCGCCGATCTGCTGGGACAGCTCGATGTACGTGCGGAGTGGCCCCTGCATAATAATACCAAATTGATCATGTAGGCCGTCATTCAACTACTCCGAAAAGAAATTGATACAAAGAAAAGAACTTACAAGCCGATATGTTTTACATTTAAAAGTTACATGTAAAATGTAGTACAGACAAAGAGCACGTCAACCTTCCACAAAACGTCTAATTTTCTCAATTGATATTGATCTCTATGTGTTGAACTTAGAGTTGAAAATCAATTCAATGACCTTTAACTTTTTGGGTAGGTTGACCTGCCGTTGTCTGTACCTAACTAAATTATTTCGATTATTTTATCTGCTTTTGCTAAAATTATTTTACTCACTTCACTTTATACGCTGTTAAAAAGTTATTTTCCATAAATTGTTTTACTTCAACCTTAACTCTAAAGCACCTAGTTAACGTAGTTCCGACAACCGACTATGTCTGGTAGCATGAATAATAAAAAAGGTTACACAGAGACAGAGATAAAAGCTCTTCATTCAAATTGTATCTCGCCCTATTTCGATACTGATGTAGTAAATGTTACATAAGTAGGTTTTACATATCTGGAGGTACGAGTAAATAGCGCGATGTGATAGATGACGATGACGTATAGGTTCGGAGATGTATGATACTCGTATCAGAGCATGTGATCGCGACATCGATTGGGACTCAAAGTATTGCGACGGGCGTCCTGTTTATCTGATCAAAGACTTGGCTGAAATAACACTTACCGTGGCTTACGTGCAAATAGATAGCGACCCAAAAAAGGTTCAAAGGTAAATCACTTCGTATCTTAAATGTACTCGTATGCCTTGTCCGACTGCCAAACTTATATCTCCATTATACCAGAATTTCAACAGTGTTTTTTGCAAATGCAAAATAATAACTCTTCAAAAGAGATAGAAATGCTTTCACAAAATATTGAAGAAAGTCATTTATTTGTTATTTGTCGAAAAATATACTAAAAATATTTTCATTCTCCTCTCACTGAACGGGGCCAGTAGGTAATTAAACGCCAACTTCGTTAAATTAGATTTGTTCCCAAAGGATGTCAAAAATTCGCCACCGTTGCTTCAGAATATTAACTTGTAGATAAATTATTTATACTACCTAAACGATTGTCAGGGCTTGATTAAGTTTAAGTTGTAAAGTCGCATGCCAATTATAAATATGTATACTGAATTTGACTTTACTTTAAATGATCACAAAATTGATATCAGGTATTTATTAACTTAAATAGCCGATAGGAAAACAAATACATTGTATCGTAAAATATTTTGACGAATACGTTATCCCTTTTGCATCGCTGGAAACGACTCTAAGATTATTTGAAATTTATTTGATCCTCGTCGAGCCGTTTTACCTTTCCAACATAAAGCTTTTTATATTTATAAAATCATTCGAACATTTGTTAGGTAGACACTGATGTACCTAATAATAATAATAAATATTAGATAACATGACATAATAGCGCATAACTAAAGAAAAGGACACTATCATTTTTGCGTGGGTTGTTCACGTGTGTTAGTTTAAGTGTCTACTAAATAGCAATCATATTTCAAGATAATTAAGTTTATTTGTAATGTACCATTAAATAACACAAAAGCCCTGCGCTTTTATCAAAAAGAGTTGAATATAAATCAAGCAAAACGAGCAAAATAAAAAAATAACATGTTTTTTAAAATAGAATTAAATTGATTGATTAATTTCTACCTATTTTTTCGGGTAAATACCCAAGTAAAATGGGTAGAAATCTTGTTACGAATATCGGATAAATACCTTCCGTCGCCCATTGCTCCATATAGTAGATAAGAACATAAGTAGTCTTGACTCGTACTTCCTCTACTCAACAATTAGATTTATAAATAGATAATTTTAAAAAAAATTTTTGATTTTTAACTAATTCGTTAGTAGAATTTTTTTTCTTCATTTATTTTCACGGCATTTTTGCAAGCTATCTGCATGGCCTACAGGTTGACTGGCAGATACTGCTACCAATATTAATTCCACCTTTTGTACACTTTTTGCAAGTTTTTTGCAATATAATTTTAAATAAAAATAAAATAAATTTGAAAAGCTTATTTGTAACATACAACTTTTAAACGTACATTGAAATAGGTAGCACAAGGTAGAGTTTTAAAAGGCTGAAATATTCTGTTGCGAACGCATTTAATATTCAGGTCAGGGTTGATAATTTCTTGGACTTTCCAGATAGTGTTTAGCCTAGTTTGCACTAGGCTAGTATTTTTGTTAAGTGGCATGACAAGTAGGTAATTTATTAGTCTCGCTGTAAATAAGAATAATTTAATAACTAAATTAGTCGACCTAATTACTAATACAGTGCGAACTAGGCTTTTGGTTTAACGAACGTCACTGTCAGTCAGCGACATGCAACAGAACTAGAAGAAAAAAAAGCGGCCAAGTGCGAGTCGGACTCGCCCATGAAGGGTTCCGTAGCAGCAAGTAACATAATATAAAAGTTCTTGTAGTTCGTTATAACTTTGATCGATATTTTAATAGTGTAAATTGCGATTTACGATTTATGACGTATTAAAAAAAAACTACTAAAAAACTACTGGATCTCGTTCAAACCAATTTTCGGTGGAAGTTTGCATGGTAATGTACATCATATATTTTTTTTAGTTTTGTCATTATCTTATTTTAGAAGTTACAGGGGGGGGACATTTTGCAAAGTGTGTCTCGCGCAAACTATTCAGTTTAAAAAAATGATATTAGAAACCTCAATATCATTTTTGAAGACCTATCTTATACCTCACATGTATGGGTTTGATAAAAAATATATTTGAGTTTCAGTTCTATGTATGGAACCCCCAAAATTTATTGTTTTTTTTTCTATTTTTGTTTGAAAATCTTAATGCGGTTCACAGAATACATCTACTTACCAAGTTTCAACAGTATAGTTCTTATAGTTTCGGAAAAAAGTGGCTCTGACACACGGAAGGACGGACAGACAGACATGAGGAATCCATAAGGGTTCCGTTTTTTGCCATTTGGCTACGGAACCCTAAAAAGATGTGACAGTAATGTTTTATTTCTGAAAGCCATTCCTTATTAAAGCCATATCGTTTTGTTGCTTACAAAAGATCTAACCAAAAGAGGCTTTTCCCGCGGTAGAATACGAGAATGAAAATTCAGAATCCTTTTATCGTCCTTATTCTTATCCCCAATCCATAGTCTTCATATGTAAATTCACGTCATCGCCGCTATAAAATGTTTCATATTGGCACATTGAGTATTATTATTATTTATAGGTTTTTCATTCGTTACTTAATAATAACATATTAGGAACATTAAAAAAAATTTTTACGGCAGCCGAAGCTGTCATACACTATTTAAGATCTAAGCCCGGATGTCTAAGTACTGGCCGCAAGAATCTCCATAGAGATTTCGACATGCCCTCAGTAGCCCAATATATGAAAGAAGCGTCTAAGCGCTTCTTCGATAAGGCAATAAACCATTCCAATCCGCTCATAGTCAAAGCCGCCACGTACACGCCCCAGGAGGATGTCGCTGCCCGACTCCGTCGGCCTCGGCACGTTCTGGACGACCCTGACGATTCCTACACCGCGTACTGTAGAACAACAGCCAACACCGCCTTAAGCACTTCAAGTACTGCACAACATTTTAGTTCGCATCACCGCACCCGCCGAAGGGTGCGAGGTCCCGTATTTCATTTCGGCCGACACAGACATGTGCCTGGCCGTTTTTCCCCTGCCCACCCTACGGACGACGGCCCAAGCCGAGGTCCGAGCCTATAGAGGCGCCCTTGAGGCCAGAGTCCGACTCACCCCCAGATCGGGCCCGCTAGAAAGGAGCCCGGCAGCGGTCCGGCCTGTTTCGGCAGTTCCGGTCCCGTCGGCGCCACCACTAGCGGGTTCGCCGCTTGGTAGGGTGCCTTTTGCACTCCACATTGGCCCGATCACGCCTGCTAGTATGGGGCTCGACACGTACGAGTCTGAGGCTTCGCTGCGCGAAGCCTCACACTCGGCCGGGTCGCGGCGACCGCTAGCGGGGCGGACCTAGGCTGTGCGCCTTCAGCGCACGCCACAACTGCCCGGGTTAAGCTGGCGAATGTCTTCCTCAAAGACACTCAGCGATAGGTCCGTAACATTAAAAAAAAAAAAAAGTCTAAGTACTGCATGCACATGCATGACCTCATGGTCAAGTTTTGTCCGTATATTCAATACACGGAAAATATCCTTATTTGTACATAACCTATATCAATGCTGGGGTTACATAAAACTTTGTTAAACCGGAGTAAAAGTTTACTCAGTTTGTGACAGGAATTTAAATTAAAAATTAATACGAAAGTAGCTTCACTTGGAAAGTACCTTGACTTGAGACCTTTAACTAGAATAATTATACAAGTTTGACCCTACCTTTGTTGACTCATGATGATTCATGTAACCAAATGAAGAAGTAAATGTTAAGTAGGTATAAAGGCCGATTCGTTATTACTTATCTTTAGAACCGGACTAATAAATTAATAAGAATGTGGTAAATACGCCCTTAACACTTTTATTGATTGTTATTTTTTGGTCTTTCAGACTCACTGTCTAATATGTATTGAGGTGGTAATATCTACACATTTTTTACGATAACATACGATGAAGGTCTGGCCTCAAAAGGATAAAGTAATGTGGAAGAGTAGATGGAAATTGGAAACTAAGAAACCAAGTATTGTTCATACCTGCACAATATCTTGATACCCGTTGACACTCATGGTGTCGACAACAGCTTCTGATTCTGGAAGCGGCTGTGCCGGCGGCGGCGGTAGTGGTGGCGTTGACGTGGACGCGAGAGAAGGTGCTGGGGACTGCGGGGGAGTGGGCGTGCGCAGCTGCGGCAGGCGCTCCAGCCGCGAGGTGACCCGCTCCAAGCGCTCAATCAAGGCCTCGAGCTCCGCAGCCGGACTTGAGGTAGCAGCTGCAGCCTCGACTTCGTTAACTGTCAGACAACGATTTACAAGTTATTTACGTCGCTTTATATAAAATCTGTCTCTCTTCATGGGCGTTATTTTTATTATTTAACCGAGACATAGTATTCTCTGTCCGTTTGAATTTCTTTAAAAGTCCTTTTAAACAAGACGTGGACGGCCAACTTCAGAATACACACTTTGGATCAGTCAATCTGATCAGGCCACCGATTCAGAAAAGTTCGATAACAAATTGTCGGCCGAAAAAACCACTTGATACTATATGAATTCCCATTATTGTTACGTGATTTACCAGTTGTCAATCCATTTTCGAAGGGTTATGAATCGGGTGTTCGGCAAGCCAATTCTATACTATTATAATGCCAATAAACAAATGCAAGTAATGAAGAGTTATTGTAAAGCAATGTTACTGGCTCAATGGCTTGGCTTATTGGAATGCCTGTTCAAATAGTAAATGGTTCAGCTAAGATGGCTCGTGGATGGTGCGGTGGCGCCTCCAACCAATAAGAATCTGACAAAGTGACATTTGACAAATAAATTACAATTGGCGTTCGTTCTAAAACATCTATGGGCCAACCTCACTTCGTGCAGCTGTGGAATAACTTTAACAAACTGTTGTAATCCAGAGAATATGTGTAAGAACAATGTTACCAGAGTACGTACTGGACTCCTTACCGATCGGCGTGGACAGCATTCTAATCAAAATTATTATGAATTCTAGGTGAATATATGATATGATAATTGATAATCAATAGAATGTATACAAGGTAGGTAGTTTTTGATTTCTTGGTAAGTTTCCCTAACACATTCATGATAATCATGACGAGATGAGAATGAGACCCGAACAACTCGCAGTCGAAAACAATAAATCAAAAAGTTTTGAGGAAGGCAAGACAAAGTGCAGAACTGTAGACAAAGACAAGACATGTTTGGATTTCGGTATTTAAATAAGCATCAATTTTATATTGATATAAGGGCACTTCTTGATTTAAAAAAATATATATGTATAGCATGTCTTCCTAATTGATCGATGTTGTCAGTGTTTGAATTATTTAAAGAATTACCGTACAATTGCATATTTTTGCATTTTGCATATTAAATAGTTGCTTCGAATAGTTTATTTGTATTATTATCCTAACATTTTATTTCAAAAAATAATAAACAGTTCAGTACTTATATTAAATCATACATCAATAAAAGTACATGAAAGGCAAAATTATAGAGATATTTTATAGAACTAGTAAATAATTTACCTAAAACATCATCTGGCTCGTCGGTCGATTCATTCGCCACGCCCTCTTTATCCGCTCTACGAGACTCAAACATATCTATAAGAACTCGTGCACGTGCTCTCGCCTCCATGATTATTTTAGAAA
Source organism: Anania hortulata (assembly GCA_963576865.1). Classification (NCBI taxonomy): domain Eukaryota; kingdom Metazoa; phylum Arthropoda; class Insecta; order Lepidoptera; family Crambidae; genus Anania; species Anania hortulata. Next base: position 9,614,215 of record OY756389.1, read on the forward strand.
AATGTAACCACTATTTCTGTTAATACTTATTAAACTGCAAAAATATGTGCACTAAACTCAATACTTGTAGTTCTAATATAATACTGATTGGACGTTCATTATCACCGGTAACTTATGATATGGAGAGATAACGTGTCTTTAGACGACCTACCCAGAAGGCTTAGTAATCGGCAGATAAGACATTTTCCATAGTTTTACAGAATCAATAAGTACCATTATACATATCACTTAGATAATTGGTTCCCTAATTTGTGCAAATGTGATAAGGAGACTTGGTAGCGGAACGACTCAGTCCAGGGGGAGACTAGGGTAAAGAAAACCCTCTTTAAAAAGTGGCAAGCGTCCAGATCTTCTGAAGACCACGACGCGTACAAGGGTGCAAAACGCGCTGCTAAGAGAGCTGTAGCCAGAACCAGACGAGACCACTTTCATACGCTCTATGACAAGTTGGAATCGTCTGAGGGGCAGAAGCTAATCTATAAGCTGGCGCGCTCCAGGGTCAAAGCGGCACAGGATATTTCCCAGTGTCGCTGTGTTAAAAGACCCTGGGGGCAACCTGCTATGCGAGGACCTCGCGGTGAAGGAGAGATGGCGCTCTTATTTCCATGAGCTGCTGAATAAGCATCACAAAGAGGAGCAGCCACCGGACCTCCCTCCGAATCAGGGGCTAGTACCACCGGTAACGCCTGAAGAAATCCAGTTCGCTTTTCGCCGCATGAAGAATCGTAAAGCTGTAGGAACCGATGGAGACCCAATCGAAGCCTGGAAGGCGATGGGCCCTCTTGGTGTGGACATCTTAACTTACCTTTACAACCGCATACTCTTAAGCGGGCTAATCCCGAGCCAATGGAGAATGAGTATTATTACTCCGGTCTTCAAAGGCAAGGGATCGGTGCAAGAGTGCGGCAACTACCGCGGTATAAAGGTCATGTCCCACACCATGAAGCTCCTTGAGCGGATTGTGGACTCTCGGATCCGACAGGAGTGTGATGTCTCGGAGTGTCAATATGGGTTTCGTCCTTGCAACGGTACTATGGACCCTGTTTTCGCCCTAAGGACCGTCATGGAAAGATACAGGACGAAGAACACGCCTCTGCACTTGCTCTTTCTTGATCTGCAGAAGGCCTTCGACTGTGTCCCTAGTGGTGATCTGGTGGGCACTGAGATCTAAAGGGGTCCCCGAGGCATATATTGACATTATTCGAGACATGTACCGCAGCTCCGATTCTATGGTTCGGACCGCTGTTGGCGACACAGCGACAGAGTACACCAGGGTTCCATCCTCAGTCCGTTTCTGTTCAGTGTGATATTAGACGTTGTGTCAGACAGCATCAGAGACTCACATGAGCAGCCACCATGGCTGCTGATGTATGCTGACGATATCGCACTGGTGGACGCGGACAGGGGCAGGCTGTTGAGACGGGTGAACGAGTGGAAGTAGTCGCTTGAGAGCGGTGGTCTGAAACTGAATGTGGCGAAGACCGAGTACCTGGCCTGTAACTCTACAGATCCAACGCCCGTCCGCATCGGCAGAGACAAGGTCGAGCGCGCGGATCAATTTAAATACCTTGGATCTGTACTTCACGCGTCGTGAGACATCGATTGCGACGTCAAAGCACGCATTGCTGCTGCGTGGGACAAATGGCGAGAGGTGACTGGTGTCATTTGTAACCCCAGAATGCCGGTTAAGCTGAAAGGACAGATCTATAAGTCCATCATTAGGCCTGTCCTTTTATAAGGCAGCGAAGCGTGGCCGCTACTTGAGCAACACAAGCAGGAGCTGCGTGTCACGGAGATGAATATGCAGCGGTGGATGTGCGGAGTCACGCGGATGGACCGAGGAACTCGCGCATCCGCGGTAGCCTTCCGTGTCCGTGATATTGCAGACAAACTGCAGGAGAGTCGCCTACGCTACGGCCATGTTTTGCGAAAACCGGCAAGCTACGTAGGAAACAAATGTCTGGCCATGCCGCCACTGCCAGGTCCTGGCAAAAGGGGTAGACCCAAGAAATGCTGGCTTGACGTTGTGAGGGCTGACATGCGTGCCAATGATCTCACAACAAGAGACGCTCAAGACCGCGCGAAGTGGAGGAGTAAATCAAAAGGAAAGCGGACCCTGGGCTTTGGACGCAACCGGGATTGACCGTATAGATGAAGAAGAAGAAGAATTGGTTCCCTAATTTGCTAATTGGTGATGTTAATTGCGCATATTCCATCTTCTGACCAACCAAGCTGGTTTCTGTTCTAGTTGTTCTCTTTTAACCGTATTACGGATACGGTTAAAAGCGAACGAAAAACGAAACGATGTCAAAAAAAAACATTCGATCGGAAAATACACGAGCATGCATATTAAAATATTTAAAACTCACTGAAGCATTAATATTTCAATTCTCTTTATAATCTAACTGATACCAACAGTCTATTATACTTACTAAGTTTTACTATCTATCACGCTCGAGATAAATTCAAAGCCGTTACAACCGTATGTAATTCGCACTGAAAGAAGGTCATCATCGCATTTATTTCATTCTACTCCGCATTTTTCTAAATTCGTATTATATTTTTTTAGGTTTACAGTTATATAACCAAGTACAAAATGTTTGGTATACTTGTTTTTATACTTTTTGTAGAAACCAACGGTAGTCGTGTGTATCTTTAATACTAAATATTAAATGGTATTCTAAACAATTTCTTATTAATATTTCTCTTATCTGTGAAAATGCTTTCACACTGTTAAGATAAAAAAGTCAAATCGTTCGATTTTCCTACAGTTTATTACCTTGAACCTTGAACTTACCGATAACTACTATCTACTACTACTATTGTAAAACAGTTTTACTGATACTAGTGAATATTTTTTATGATGACTAATTTCCCATTAGTGACAAGAAATATTAAAGAATATTAGCTTTCAGTCAGTAAGATCGTTAACCGCAGGGACTCACTGAAGCGCACGGCTCAATAAAACGCACGAAAGGGCCACTACGGCTAATTAAAAAGGTACACAACACAAACGAAATACTATTACATGCTAGTAGTCTGTAATATTAATACATTATTATGGGTCAACATTACTCAAGTGGGCAGAATGCCAGCAATAGATTTGTCGTTTTCTATTTTAAAACGTTAAAAATGGATTAGAATCTAAATATACCTTTGTACCTTTTTTTTTCTATTAGTTCCAAATCCTATTAAGCAAATTAATGTTTAGAAGAATTAAGCCCTCATAACATTGATTCTCGCCTAACACCAATAGAGAAAGATAAGTGGCTGAAAATCAGCGTTGGGTGGGATCACGATCCCATATCAGCACAAGCTGAGTCAACTCCTATTGCTTTCTTAAAAGATCTTTTTTTTTAAATATATATATATATAAATGCATAGTTGTAAGTTTATGAAAGCAATAAACTCATTTTTCATTTTATTTCATATACGATATACGGTTCATTTGTATTAATATGATTCAATAGTGACTAATAAATAAATATTCTGAGTAGGTACTATTAAAACTGTAATTTTAACTAATAAGTCTCTGCTACATTTGTTTTTTAATTTCATTAAACGACGAACGATTACGATGTTAATTGACTACGTTGCAAGATTTCAATTAGGTAGGTTGCCGCTTATTTAGCTGAAACGAAAAGCCATGTTTTTCCACGGGTGTGCTTGGTATTTAAATGGAAAACCCGGTAATAAAGGACACTTTATTAGTCCCAACAAAGCCTTAAGGAGACAGTGATGGCGTTTATTAATGAATTTATTGTTTCTTCCTTAAAATAGAACGAACCAACGCGATGAATTCAGTAAGTGGTATTTTCAATATATATTTTTAAACAGTATAGTAACACACGTACGACAAGCTTTTTTTATTTGCATTGCGCTACAATTTATCTTTCAACAATAATTCAAGTTATTTCTCAAAATAAATATTCTCGTGTCTAGGGAACATAAATACCGATGTTGGTACCTATGTTTATGCACCATAATTTTCTGTTTTATGTACAAAACAATACGACGATGACTATGAAAAACAACTTTTCACATTAAATTAATGCGATGTAGTTAGTTACACGGCGAAACAAACAAACAGTTCAAAAGAATGATATGACTTATCTTATTATCGAATAAAAGTTCAAGTAACCTATAAATAATAAAGGAATATAGCCTAGGGCCGCAATATCCGCACACATCACTACGTTTCAGGGGAACACGACTTTCTGTATTGCTTTGCTGCACATAACTAAACCAAATAAAACATTTTCCATCGCGTATAGCAATCGGCGATATAAAAAATCTCCTTTGAGACAAAATTTCGTCTAATTGTTACTGTGACGACGTCTAACGACTTCTTGAGCGCAGAGTTTCAGCTAGATAGCTGTACTCGTTACGGATAAATTAGGATCTATACTGCTTTTCTTAGAAATGGAAGAGATATGATTTGAATTGTTAATCGAACACAAGATTATGATTGTCATGAAGATAATAATACATTTCAGAAATGGTTTTCAGAAAGGTTTTAGATGATCTATGTCATTTGAAGAATTCTTTATAGACTCCATTTTTAACCATCTAACTTTTATTTTAGAGTAGGTAGTATACTATTTGTATCAATTCTAATAGGCAACAAAAAAAAACATCTTTTCTCTCAATTGCTTCGGTATCAAAACAAAACTTTCCCGTAACCGAAGCTGATACATTATACGTGGTACCTATTCGTAGTAAATGAAATGAAAGCTCAAACCGCGAGACCACAATGCAATGCAAAAAGTGGAGGTGCACTCGTGTCTCGGACCCGCTACGGGTACGACTGGATTACGGACAGACGTATACGGACTTGTTTTCAATAACGAGATTCATTCCCTAGCAGCGATTTTAAAGCCTACAGGATATTTAAGTACATTTAGTACATTTACTATGTTGCTAACAGCAGTTTTAGGTACTTACGAAAAACCCGCCATAGAGCAAATCCACGATTTTGTGTTATCGCTGCCAAAAATAACACCCGTATTGTTTGGTGGTTTGAGAGATTAGATAGCTAACGCCGACGGTATTATTTCCCTCTGGCTGTCATCATCATCATCGTGTAATAAACCGTAACTCTAGACGCATTTAAACTATTTTGATACCTATTATGATCTCAAACGATATTTTCAAGTAAGCGTAGGACCAAAAAATTGTTATTTAAAAAAATCTATCCATAATATTCTACTAATACAAATATTACTTTTAAAAGCCGTTTACGAAGTTTTACGATCTTGTTTTTCGCCCCACAGAATTCGAGCTGGATTTACGGTCCAACTTTGGCAACTACTCGTAACTTAGAATAATTTTTTAGAACTATATATATTGTAATCCGTATTCTTTTGAATAAATATTTTGTCTGAAATAAGCTTTCACATATTACTTACTCGTGGCCATAAGTTAGTTAAAAGCTCTTTGTGTTTGGTAAACTTTAATGCCTGAAGTTTAAAACTTCGCTAAACAAGATCTGAACCTTTAATTACACAACCACCGTCAAATACCATAAACATCAAACTAGTTTAATTCTAAACTATTTAAACTCTATGTAAATTATATAAAGTCTAGTTTACAAGAGAAAAGATCTAACTAACCCGTTAGACCTTCTAAACGAGACACACAGTAATTCTATTGTTACGCGGTTTTTTATGTGATGTGAGTGTAACCACAGAATACTTTATTAGTACTACCGGTGTAACGACTCGGTCGGTAGCCAAAAGAATGAGAGCCTCACATAAAAATACTTTTTTTAAACCCACGCCGGAAATAATTGTATAGAAAAATTATTATCCCTTTTTAAACTTTTTGAAAACTCCGACTTAAGAAACGAGGCAAGTAACCAAACTAAATACGTCTGAGGCTGCCATTCCCTGCCCTAGTGTAAGAGATAACCTAGCAATGTCAAACGAATTACATTTTAATATTTAAAAAGTCCTATTAATTCCTATTACGTTTAAAATTACTACAGGTCCAACCCTATGATTCGTGTGCGTTTATTTTTGTACGGCTGCACGGCCAAGGTCGTCGCCAAATTACAGAACACAAATGCTGTCTTTAACACTTTTAACGGCGCGTCATTAAGGATTCATTAATTTTAAGATACGACATTGACAAGTTAAGGGTTATTATTTATTCAAACGGAAATCATTCAAAAGAATCCACAATTATTAATTGTACCTAGCCTTAAATTTTTCCGAGCACAATAACTGTAACCAAATGCCAGTCTTACAAAAAGGATAATTCGATCCAAGTACTTTTGTGCGATACAATCATACAAAGCAATGTCGAAACAATTTCAATCGTATTCGTGTCTGGATATTTTGTAAAGGTATCTTTCGTTTTTCTTAACCAAACTTATAGCAAGCAAATAATATTTTACATCAGATAGATTCAGAATGTGTCATCAAATTAACATTTACCTCCAAAAAGCATTAATTTGAGTTTGACTGTGCGATTCGACGTTCTCATAACTAGAGAGCGACTAATTTAAAATGAAAAACGTTGCCCTGAACCCTGAATAGACCATCTGTTGCACTAAAGCTAGATTGCCATGAATTCCTTATTTGTTCAGTGACACACATTTTCTGATTCACGAATGACCTGTTATGCCATTTCAACATTATTTTTGGTAACGCATAACAATCCCGTGACGACTAAAATCAAATCTTACAAGCTCACACGAGCCCTCAAGAAACTACTCTGATTAAAGTGAAGTAAGGTGAGACTAGCAAGATGTAAGTGGAACCTCTTAGCTCGCTCTACATTCGCAAGGTACCACTGACTAACTAAACGACCAACTCGCGTACATTTTTAATGAGCACCTCCCTCTGAAAACGTGACAGAATTCAGACGCTAAATAATTAAAAGATATACCGCAGAATGTTTACCAACGTACGAACATAAAGGCTCAGAAAATGGATCCATATAGTATTGTAATTTGAATGCTGAGAAAAATCGCAGAGAGATGTTACGAGAAGTGATGTCAGAGAGTTCGTTTTCCAGCAATATTTTCCGTTCTATATTTATATTTTGTTCGAGAGGTGTGCCAGCCGGGTCAGATCAGGTCCGCAAATGTGTGTTAAAATATGCCACAATATTAGACTCTTTCATCAAAAAGTCTTTATAATGCATGGATTAATAAATAATATATATAAATAAATAATAATAGCGATATAAATCGCTATGATAACGTTATGAAATAATGCGTAACAGAGTAACAACAAAATTGTATGGAATTTCATTGCTAGTGAATTTTAGCCACCAGCAATTGAAATCCATTATTGTTGAGTTTTGTTTCAAAGCAAAAAGATTTTACTTAGAATTTGGCTGTATAGGTAGACAGTACAATCCTTATTTCCCAATAAATAAAAAGCATAAGGCAACTAAAAATATTAATAATTTCCATGTTTTTCATGAATTTTCGTTAGTATAGTAAAAATAAAATAGTAAAAGAAAACTCTTCCAGGGACGAATCCTTCAAATCATTTTTTTTTAATTTATTTAAAACTTTATTGAACAAACTTAAATGTGCACATCAGGTGGACTTGATGCCAAGAGCATTATCTGCCAGCCGACTTTCAGGTCATGCAGAAAGCAAGTTAAGGGTGCGGTATCAATGTGTTTGACATCACCAGAAATTTCAAATTCAAATTGAAGCGATATAGTGATAGAAAAACAACGCACTAGGATTATCACAAACTATGTGTAGGTATTATAAGCAAAACTTGGAAAGGCGGTTCTGAATATAAGTAAGTATGTAACTTTACTTTTACCAACTTTTACTTCAAAAAAATTCTGGTAGGAGTAAATTGTTTGAGTAAAGCACTATATAAGCTTTGTTCCGCAACAAATACATAATAGTGGTATTTGCGTATCCTAACCGTAAGTAATAGTAGTACCTAACTCCACGGAATTGCGAATTTGTCATTTTGGAGATGATGTAGCTAAGAGCATCGGTCAGCAAACAATAATGAATCCGTGCTTATCACATCAATAGGTATCAGACAATTGCCAGCGTAATCGATACTTATACAGGTCCCTCCCGTTTCGAAAAATGAAAATTATCGAACTAGATGTTGATTTTGCAATGTCAACAACAGTTTTTGAGCATTTTTTGGGCAAACTGAATACACAGTTTAATCAATAAAATGTAAGTCTTTCTTTTTAAACGGAGAGCTACCAGTGAAAATCTCACGTGATTTATTAATGTATCATGTAATCATGTATGTGTGGATGTTTATTACTTAATCAAGCTATACACACATTATTCATTTTTCTTTGGCTTAGTTTTGAAGTCTACGCAAACGAAGTCGCGGAGAGATACCTACTACCTTACTTAGAAGTATGATACTGTACATATTATACTGTAAATATTATGTACTACTACTATAAAGGAGATCTGCTCTCAATATTTTTTAAGGTATAAACTCTTCTTTCTTCTTTCAAATTCAACCAGACTACGAAATTGGTGTGCCAGAGACACGCCAAACAAAACAAAATCTTAATCCAAACAAACAAAACAAAATCTTTATAAATAAATATCAACAGCCGAATGAGAGATCGTCACTTGAGAACGGCTCGAAGGATAAGTATGTTTTTTTGTTGTGTTCATTCATATTTTTTTATGTTCGTAAGGGAAAGGATGGAATGAAAAATTGAAAGTTTCCCGGAAAAATAAAATTAACTCGGTATAAACCGGGATTTTTCTATGGGATTTTTACTCCAACGGGGCGATAGGAGCAAATGACAACGCAAAAAAAGCAAATGTCGTTAGACCGTTGATTGACAAAGGACATAACATTTATAACGGGTCGGCTCATAGCGTACCTATTATGACTTATATTTAAAATAACGTTCTTAGTCTACTTTTTAAATCAAGTATCGGTTCCCTCAGATTATAGACATTATAGTATCAAGCTATGATTTTATTAATTCAAAGTTTCAGTTGTTAATATTTACAAAATAAGCTATGTATTTCAAATACTTAGATATTTCCATTAATTCATGCCTTCACGGGTATTCAAGGAACTTCTGGTGCCGATGTTTTAATTAATTTATTTGCTAAGTTTTAAATTCACTGAGAAAATTAGGATGTTGAATTAAATTATAATTAAGATAATTATTAAGTTCTTTAAACTCCTTAACATAATCAAAACCTGTAAATATTTAGCAAATATCGTTCCAAATAAATAAACTTTGATAATACCTAGGATCCTCAAAAACAAATGACAAATGCACTTGTTTGATTACTTTAATACTTGCTGTGCCCGCGGCTTCGCCCGCGTGGAATACCGCATGACACTCCCTATTTTATCCCTTAGAAGGTGGATTAAAAAATAGAAGTCTATGTCCTTCCCTAGGGTTCAATCTTTTTTCGTTCTAAATTTGATTCAAATTCGCGACTAAAAGTAGCTTAAAACCTTTTTCAAGGTCCAATCTATATCTTTACTAAAAATCATCAAAATTGGTTTAGCGGCTTAGGCGTGAAAACGTAAAAGACAGACAGGGTTACTTTCGCATTTATAATATTAGTATGGAAGTATGGATTACCAGTAGTAGAGCTTTGCGCGGACTAGCCTCCTGTTGTCACATATTTTAGGCAGCGTATTTACTAAGTAAAGTTTATGGTCATAAGTTGAGTTGAGACTGACACTATACAACTAGTATAGTAGTACTCTAACTCGATATTTTGATAGTCTCCGGGGCTTCAATTTATGTAAAGGTCACCTTTGCTCGATTATTAAAACAACACTAGGAAAGTTAAAACTTGTCATCATGACTTAATATCAACATGACGATGGCATAATATGACTAACTTAAGGAACTATCTTTTAGTGTTCGGCCATCAAAGAAACAATTTCAAAGCCCTCTGTCGAGGGAGTTGTCAGCAAAATAAAGAAGGTTGACAGTTACACAAATTATCAATTTCTTGGGAAGGTACTAGTAACTTATTAATATGATACGCCAACAAGTAATGTCTGAATAATATAATATTGATTGGTAGTATTGGTACCAATTTAACCTTACGCAGATATTATGGATAGTGAGAAGCTACAATGTGTGGTACAAACATAGGTTATACACGAACACGTACTTCTACACATACTATTCACTACTTCTGCGTCGTCTCTCAGGTGGTACCAGAATACCAGTATCTTTGCTCCAAGAGCAATTTTTTACTGAGCTACCTCCCTTTCGCAATGCAGCGGTACACACACTACCTACTCGGTTTAATTTAAGAAGTTTTTGGCAATGTTTGTTTTTATTTTCGTGTTTTAGTTGTTGTTAATCTATATTTTATTATTTTCTGTCTTGTTTTTGTGTGCATTTGTCTGGTTTACGAAATAAATTTTCTATCTATCTATCTAATATATTCTAAAGCGTATTATTCATTGGACTGCATTTTAATAAATATGATACTTTAAAAAAAACGTCCAAAGCAGATAAGACAAAGTATAAATTCAAATCATCTGATTCGGAGATGTTGTTTAAACTTATATAGTTATATATATTGAATTTCACTGTTTATAAAATCACTCTACCAGTAAAGTATGCTTGCATATTATTTGACGCTAATATCATCAGTTGAATGACATTACCGAAGTACTTACTGTGCTAATGTTACATCCGGTGACATACAGGGGAATCGCCAATGAAACAACAGATACATTGAATTACTCAGAGGAATGTCTTTTAAAGATACTTATTTAAATTTGTTTAACGTTAACATCGTGATGATGGCGAGCTTAATGCCTACCCACGGGAACATTATGTATGCGGTATCATGCATAACGACCACGATCGTCAAATGCGGGATGGCGAATAATAGGAACTCGCTTGATTAGGGAAAAACACAGTTCATTAGAACAAGTATAAGGTAAGCACACATGATTAGACTAATTACTGTTTTTTAATTTATTTATGTAAGTTATGTTACCTTTTGAAAGGGTTACAAATCCAAAAATCTGTTGGAATGGGCACGGTTGCGAGCACTCGGTATAAACACTAAACCGTTCATTCACGCACTAGTAACAGTATGGCAACACATACGCCGCATACGCGTGTGAACATGCGCGTGCGTTTCCGAACACTGACACTTAGTGGAGCGCATTCGGCCAACGGATACAACCATGATTCACCGATCTGTTGTCAGCCGGTCTCTCTCTAGCTAGAGCCGCTCTACCGAAGCAAAAGCGAACGCCCAAACTATTCACTCAGTGCACGGCATCAGTGAGCCATGATAATGACTCATTACGGTGACGTAGGAATCGCATTGACGGTCGACTAAAACCAGTATATTACATTGATAATGAATATACATACAGTGCAGTCAATAAAATAATGAATAGCGACCGCAATACGGCGAAAACGATTATTTTTTTTACATTAAAACGTACTTATCCACGAATAAATTAAGATCTACATAAATATATCTACAATGTAATCTGATATTAGATAAAGAAATAAGTCAAGATAATAAATGCATCACTTTTATGTATTACTACGGCATAAATAACTACGGCACAGTTCTTGATAATAATAAATTTACAGGAAGACAAAGGAGTTATTATTGTGTTTAATTAAAACGAACTTTATTATTTAGGGCCCACTTGTATTAGTCTCTAGATTTAATCTTAACCTGGTTTTAAATATAATTCTGTTTTATCAATTTCAAATAAGCTCACAAAGACAAAAATAAATAAAAGTTACAAAACCTGGTTAGAATAGCTTTTCTTAAATTTAATTAAGATTAATATTATTGACCTTCTCGCGCGCTTGAGGCGATAAAAATGTTATTAAATATTATAAATACGAGTAGTTCTGCAAATGGGCCTAAGAAAAATATGTCGTATCTTAACGGATCACAATGCAATTAGGGCCAGATTTACTATCATAACTAAAGTCATTATTTTTATTTATTTATTTATTATTAGCAACGATATTTATGAGTCTTTATTTTTCAATTTGAACTACATATACTAGAAACAAAGGTTTCCCTATCTTTACATAATCTTGCCATAAATACTGAGACAAAAAAAAAATCCATTGCAAATAACATTTATTACTTTTACAGTGTGTTAGTTTAATACATCAATATAAAACAATTTAAAATATAAAAAGCTTATTCGAAGTGGTCTCCATTGGCTGCAATACAGTCCTTTAAACATTGAGGCCAACTATCAATAGAAGGACGCACTCTTTCCATGGGAAAATTCTTCACTGCCAAACGTACAGATTGACTTTTTAGGGACTCTAAATTATCAGAGAGCGTTTAGAGCAAGCCGTACTCTCTAAAACTGACCCATATATCATAATCCAGCGGATTAAGATCGGGAGTAGACGACGGCCAGTCTTCAGCTCTGATGAAGTCCGAAACGTTCGTTTCCAACCAAGACTGCGTAGACCGAGCTTTATGACCCGGCGCCGAGTCTTGCTGGAAGGACCATTCTTGGTTATTGAACATGGTGTTGTTAAGGGGCTTCACTACCTTCTCAAGAATGGTATCTTGATACACTTGTGCCGATGTTTGATACCTTTTTCACAAAAGTATGGCCTAGTCACTCCTTCATAGCTAATACCTTACCAAACCATAACTGAAGTCGGATAGTGCCCACGTTGTACTCTGTCGACTAATTGGGAAGCTTCCTTAGAGCTTTGAGCATAAATACGGTCATTTTGTTTGTTAAAATGTTGATCAATTGTAAAAAAAATCTCATCCGTAAACAAAAATTTTCTGTGACCTCCCTTTTTGTACCGCTTCAGCAGTTCGATTTTACTACCCTATTCTTTTTTAAATTATCAGTTAAGAAATGACCTGTACGTCTCTTAAAGGCTGCAAGTCCTAAGTCAACATAAAAAAACGCGACATGGTACATCTCCCGAGATAAAATCTTTTGCTTTCGGGCAGGATTTCTTCAAATTCTTACCCTTACTGCTTTGACCACCTTTTTCGTACGAACACTACGTGGTTGGCCAGATCTTTTTCTGTCACAAACAGAGGAGGTCTCATTGTACCTATTAATAGCCCGGTACACAAACATTTTACTAATGGAAAGTTTTAAAAATTGCATTTGGCTCCATACTTACTTTGTGTAATGCAACCACAGCGATTCAGTTCTCTTTATCACCCCAGTCCATTTAACTATCGCAAAATATTGTATAATGTATTGGCGCTAAAATGAGAGAACTCAACGAACAATCATATAAAAATGACAGATTACAAATTAAAATGTAATATTTTGTTTATTTTTAATTGTAAAAGTATTTATGGCCAGACTAAGTATACATAAAAATGAATCTCTATTTCCCTTGGTCATCGCATCACGCGTGAACGGTTGAAACAATTTCGTTTTTTTTTGTTGTGTTATTTATTGTCAGGAGAAGGTTTTTTTGAACTAAAAAATAATAAAAGTTGCGCAAAAAATTATTTATGAATAAACTGAAGACCACGCGAACGAAGTCGCGGGCAACAACTACATGGGGCACACTAAAAGTTTTGCACTTCTAGCTTATCGGAACTATTTGAATTTCGAATGTTATATATTTTTAAACGTTGCAATGCAACCTTCTTAGTAATAAAAAAAACAATTGACGGGAAATGATATGTCAATTGTTTTTTTATCACACATCAAATTACTTCGTACGCAACGAAAATGGAATTAAATCGAAAAGATTTTAGAGCGATGATTTTTTATGATTTTAAAAGTTCTCTCTCTCCGCAAGACTGTGCCGCTCGTCTTCAAAATGCTTTTGGTAGAGAAACACCTTGTTTGAGCACCGTGAGGCGATGGTTTGCTGAATTTGAGAGAGGTCGAGTTTCTTTACATGACGAATTTCGTGAAGGGCGGCCTTTAACTGCCGTCAACGAAAATAATGTGGCTACTGTTAAGCAGCTAATTGAAGAAAACCCGCGGATTACCTATGAGACAATTCGAGGACTAGGACAGGGATTGGTATGAGCCAAATTCAGAAAATTTTACACGAAGAATTGAAAGTTCGGAATCTTTGCTGTCGTTGGATCCCTCATAAACTGACAGCGGAGCAGAAGCGGGCTCGTGTGGAATGATGCTCACAGATGCTACTGAAGTACGACCACGGACATTCTAATGATGTTTATGACATTGTCACAGGAGACGAAACGTGGATTTATTGTTTTGAACCCGAAAAAAAACAGCAATCTTGTGAATGGGTGTTTGAAAATGAGAACAGGCCAACAAAAGAGAGGCAGGCGAGAAACGTTGGTAAAAAAATGATCGTGTTTTTTTTCTCAGCTACGGGTCCCATCTGTACAATTCCACTTGAAGATCAAAAGAGTGTTAATGCCGTATTCTACCATTTGTTTACCCAGGGTGTTAGAAAAAGTTCGCGAAAGACGACCCAATAGCCGCGTTCTCCTACATCATGACAACGCTTCTTCACACATGGCCAACAAAACAAAGTCATTTTTAGCTTCCGAATAAGTACAACTCGTCACCCATCCTGCGCATAGCCCCGACCTAGCACCCTGTGATTTCTGTATTTTCCCCAAAATCAAAGATTTGATGAGAGGTTTTACTTTTACCAACTCCGAAGAGGCTCACTGCCTCAATCAGCACATAAAAAACATGCCTTCAGATCTGTGGTCCTCCTGTTTTAAAAAATGGTTCGATCGCATGAAAAATTGTTTAAAATGTAAAGTATGAGTATTTTGAAAAGCAATAAACATAATATTTTGGTTATAACATGTTGTTTTTTTTAATTTCGGAAAACTTATAGTGTGACCTACGTATTAACATAACTTGAGTAATCATGCACTCCGATCACACGGATCACAGAACAGAAGTATAGGCTATTAGTTATTCTGTGGTATGGTGCAGGTGTTTAAACCAGCAAACCAGTAATCCTGTCCCGCGTCTATTACCGCTCAAAATTAAACACAAAAACTATCATTCAAAACCAAAACATACTAATAAATAGTTAAAGTAGTGTAAAAAGACTTTTATAATTACAACTCTTACATGTTTATGTGTTGTTTATTCTGGAATATAGAATTTTCAATACCATGCCTGCTATTTTACCGCAAGTAATTTTATCTGAACTTTAGCGGGGACGAAATCCCTTGAGGCTATAATAATATTGACAAAATATACAAGTATGTTCTTATATGGTTGGGAAACGTCATAAATCAAGTCAAAATAGTAAGGAAATATTATTACGGGCGTATGTATGAACATTGTTGTTGAAATTATGAGATTTAGATCTCAAGTTTTTACTCGATCTCAATTCTCAGTGTTCTTACTTAGTGCCCATGGATTCACAAAATAACTTATCATTTTAAAATAATATGTTTACATTTTATATATTATATCTGTTGTGCTGTTAAATAGAAACCATTGATTCTGATTTTCACACACAGCTCTCATAGAAAGCTCATTTTCATTTACTGACATAATAGGGTTTGTCTACGGACAGCAAATATATTTTATTAGTCACCGTAATTGAACGACTTTAAGTCAATACCAATTAAAACAAATTGCCAATGTATTACACCCTTGTTGTGCCTACACACTTAATCGAAGTAGGTAAGAACTTACTTCCTGATTGTCAGCAGAAATACAAGATAATTTAAAAAGGAGCTGGGTAACTCAAGATAGAAAAGTGCTTATTTGGGCTTTAGCCAACCAACATTGATTTTCGCCGACTAGAAAACTTTTCACTATTTCTTCCCAAGACTCTTATGAAGAAATAATATACCAAGCATGCTTTTAAAGAAATCAAATTATGTACATATTCACGTTTAATTACGTGCGTTAGACTGTTAGCCTTCTGGGCACTGTCGTAGTCTTAAATATTTGTATTATTACATCTCTAGATCTCTACTTAACCTAGCAATTTTTGAAATACTTTAGCCACACTTGGTACGTTGATTATTTGATAATCACATGATAGTAAATATGAGTCAAGTAAAATACTCTATCTCACCTGAATCTGCGACAACAGGTCCCAGGGGATCAAATCGTACCCGATGCTCCACGGCTGCGCGTGCAGCACAAACGAGGTCTGAGAAAAACCTGTGCCTGCGCAAGGCCAATTCATCTCGGCCCACAGGCGTCGCTGGGGGTTCTTGTGGATCGTCTCCAGTCCCATCACGTGCTACAGTTCCTTCAAACACTTCATCGTCCTCCGATGACGATTCCGGTTTGACTAGTAAACGCTGTTCAGACACACCGTTACTGCTGCTTGTTGTCGATTTCAATATACCAGAGGACTTTCTTCTGACGCCAGGCCGCACGTCGACATTAGTCCGCGCCAATTCTTGCTCGAGTCGCGCTAACTCTTCTAAAGTAGCAGAATCTCGACGACAATCCACGGAAAATCTTTTGAAATCCAAACGACTTCGTTTATAATCCACTGAAAATCTTTTTCTTGATAAATCCCTGTTAAACTGAATGCGATTTAGGATATCTCCATCTCCAGAGTCGACTGCTGAGTCATCAAAAGCAACTTTATTTTGCTCCGAATGCTGTTGTTTCGCTTGAGAATCACTTTTTTGGATAATTTCACTATTTTCAGAATTTGCATTATCTTTAGGTGTAATCAACTGATCGTCTTTTGTGTTTACGTCTGGTTCAACTTCAGATTCTAAGTTTTCTTTGGTTTGGCTTTCATTCGTTTCCGGCATTGAATCCATGTTTTCAGACTTTGATTTACTTTTACTGACTTTTTTATTTGGCCGCGCACAACAACTTTTAAACATAATTAGAATATTGTACTAAAAAAATATATTTCAACTTCTATTTATTTACTAATAAGAATTCTCAAACATCTAAGAGTAAACAATTATTATCAAGGCAATATAACAAGTGAATAGAAAATTGTGCTAAAAATAGAATTTGTAGTGTGAATAACGTGTTTTTAATTCACAAAATGTATATTAGTGTAACAATTGAGTCGTCTTTTGGTGAAGTGTGCAGTTTAGGTCGGCGGCCGGCCGGGCGCGCGGCGGCGGGCGACTGACGCAGGGCGGCAGGCGGCAGGGTGGATGCGCCGCCCGACGCGCCCGGCGCATCCTGCCACCCACATAGCACGCAGCTCGGAGTATTGGGGTTCCAAATCCCCTCGTTTCGAACGATAATCGTAGGCACGTTTGTTTATACAAATGAACGTATTTTAAAAACCGAAAAATCACAACACGTACGTAAAACTAAAAAAATAAAAAACCTTCACGGTTGGTTAAAATACCATTCATATAGGAACTATTCCACATGTAAGAATTAATTTACACAAAACAGACCCTGAAAGAACCCGGGCCGTAACCCGTTACCCAGGGTTACGGCCCGGGTTTTTTCTGTAAAGTTTAGAATCAAGGTAATTAAAAATACAAGTAATAAGAAATTATTATTTTTGCTTACAAAAGCGATAAGCGGTTGCAGATTTCTAAATTGCCTTTGCAAAATTCGGTGGATTATTTAAAAGTAAATCCGGAAAGTGCTTAATACTCGATTACTAGTTTTTAATATTCGTGCCTTAGCATACTTAGCATTCGTATACTACAGGAAAATTATTTTTATTTATATGGATGAATAAAATGAATATAATTTAAAATTATATTCATATTATTTAGCCATAGGCAACCACTGCTAAACATACGAGTTTGCCGATGACTTCCAGATTGGCCGGTTGAAAGTGGCTTCCTGCAACCTTTACCAGGTCGTCTGTCTACCTTTCGCTGCGCTTGCCGGTACGTAGCCGCTATTCTAAAAATTTTATGCCCTACCGGCGCGTCGTCGGTTTTACGTGATGTTTTTCTTTGCGAGATCGAATCAGAAACGAGGAGAGCCGTAAACGAAAAAATATCGCTAACATAACCTGCCTGACGGATAAGCAAGCATAAATTATTATACTCTTTCCAAAAATTAAAGCTAAAATAAATTTCATGCATAATTAACGTGCCGTGTGGGGACGGTGAAAACGGAACGAAAAGACGGAGAAAACATGTGCAAAACAACACCAATTAAAATTATTGAGGGATTCGATAAAACTCTTACAAAAACTAAATTGTTTGACGAATTTTTTTTTTTCAAAAGGTACGGGATTACTCATTTTCGTTAGGGTTAGTCACGAACGATAATACGAAGGTGTGGGTCGCATTTTAGGGTTAAGATGATACCATACCAAAGATCTAGCATATCTGATGTAAGTAACATGGAGCCATACCCCTCTAAGAGTAAAAATATCATTTTTTTTTTATTTATTTAAATTCACCATTAATTCATCTGTGGCTCATAAAACAGTATACTGTTTTATATTGGTGAGGAGAGTTTGACAGAACTTATACTAAGTGTAAGTAAAAAATCACGAACGTGTTTCGAAGAAAGATGGTCCGTGTTGCTGCTTTATATTGGGTATGTGCTCGATGGATGTAACGCTTGTAAGCCTAGGCCTCACATCCGTAGTGAGTTTGAAAAGAAGAGGTTCTTAATTCGACTGTATGTTTTTTTATCAAGAATGAGAAGAATTTGCCTAAATATGGATATATCACAAGTGATTTCACATATTCTAGTCATGTATGTTACGCGATATCTTCGCCAGATGTAAATAAATTTTGATTCAATAGAGTTCGAGGAGGCCTCACATCCGTAGTGAGTTTGAAAAGAAGAGGTTCTTAATTCGACTGTATGTTTTTTTATCAAGAATGAGAAGAATTTGCCTAAATATGGATATCACAAGTGATTTCACATATTCTAGTCATGTATGTTACGCGATATTTTCGCCAGATGTAAATAAATTTTGATTCAATAGAGTTCGAGGAGGTCACTCCGTGGCTGGCACCAACTCGAAAATTGATTTGTTATGTTTATGTAAGGTAATAAGAAAAAGGTTTTTAGTTTTTGTACGATTTAAATAAACAAAACTTTATTACCTATTTTATTTAACAACTTTACAAACAACCGTACATACAACCGAATCGAGAACCTCCTCCTTTTTTTGAAGTCGGTTAAAAAGGGTAACATGGCCAGATAAAGCGTCTTCGTATAACGTCTGACAAAGTGACGAAGATGATAGCGCAAACGGCGTGAATGGGAACAAATCAAGTTAATGATTGTAGATTTATGGTTTTGCTTGGTATTTTGGTATTCGTAGCTACAAACAGCTAGATGATCCCATTTTGCCGCGACGGAAAAACGCCAACGCTCGTAGATGTGGGCTTGCCAGAACCAGCCTTGGAAGTATATGGTAGACTGCGGTTGAGAGAAGTAGCTAGCCAGTTGCCCTCTATTTTCGCACCCGAGGGGGGGGGTACGGGAGAGGAGGAGTGCCAGTATTGCGTTGCGCCGCTTCCCTGTCCACTGCGGCCAGCTTGGGGCGAGACTCGGTCGAATTGGCTTGCAGCTGACTTAATGCTCGGCTTACAATACTTTGCTAAAGGCGGTAAGCTCGGGCGTACAGGTCTTTGTTGGCTCATAGCTTCTATCTATACTACAGTTTGGAATTGCGACGACTATTACTATATGGTGTGACTATGTAATGTTTTTTTAGGTTGTTTGTCCATACTTTTTTTCATTATCTTTCTCGGGGTTTTTATATCATAGGAAAGTTACTGAAAGTACAACGCTATGGTAGCAATAAAAGAAGAAAGTATGGATGTTATATTTATACAAAGGTGTGGCAATAATAGGTCTGGGCCGAATGAGAGACATTCTAAGACAATAGCAGTAGCCGGCTGCAAGTAATGACTCGCCGCTGGGTGCAAGTGGGACGCGCCTGCGAATTAGCCAATTGTTTTTATGCTATCCGAAATGATCATTTACCATTAGAGTAATATTTTTGTGGCATAATGGAAATCCGTATTTTGCAGTTTATTATTACCTGGAAATTATAGGACCTGTATAATGCCTCCTACATAATGAGTAAATCTATCGAACATTTCTGAAGATTTTATTCATGTTCCTATATTTAAAACCTTTAGTTAGTTACTAAACAAACAAGTAATTTTTACCACTAGACAGCTAATACAATGTAGAATAAATTAGAGTTTTAAAAAATGTAGGTAAAGAATGGGTTTTATTAAGAAATTTTAAAATCTATATATATAAATAAATCTCTATTTCCCTTGGTCATCGCATCACGCGTAAACGGATGGAACAATGTCGCTAATATTTTTTTTGTTGTGTTATTTATTGTTAGGAGAAGGTTCTTTTGATAGCAAAAAATAAGAAATCTATATATAAAAATGAATCTCTATTTCCCTTGGTCATCGCATCACGCGTGAACGGATGGAACAATTTCGCTAATATTTTTTTTTGTTGTGTTATTTATTGTTAGGATGTCACATAAAAACTGTTCATTAGTACCGTTTAAATCAAAGGATATGAATTCTGACAAGTCATGGTTTACACTTTACGACTATGCAGGAACTTCCTATGTAATGTTTCTTGAAACAATATTATCTCTTGATTGCATGGACATCCTACTAGTATGGAAAACCTAATTTGTACATTTTTGGTAAAAGAACAATAAAACCAGTGACAAGATAAATACAGATCGATAATATAAAAATTTACTAAGCACTGAAAGGCTCCACATTTTTGTATTTTTT
The DNA here is from genome assembly GCA_963576865.1 of Anania hortulata. NCBI lineage: Eukaryota > Metazoa > Arthropoda > Insecta > Lepidoptera > Crambidae > Anania > Anania hortulata. The sequence goes on from OY756389.1 coordinate 9,634,811, forward strand.
GTATTTAATTATATTTTAAACAATTAGCATTTGCATAGTGTGTGAACTGAGGGCCCACCAACAAAAACGTAAAGTTCACAATATTTACCACTATTTGTGATTTTTCTTTAGTTTTGAAAAATCACAAATAGTGAAGAAATGGAAGGAATGAAGAGTTGAGACTTTAATTATATCCACCGCGTCGTATCCGACGACGGCGACCCTTGCAATTAATACTGACATACTTAAATTAAATAGTAATCAAAACAAAACGCAAAGATATACAGAGAATAGCAATATTACCAAACAGAGTATTATCAAACTCAAAAAGGGAAAGAACCTAGCGAAACATGGTCTAGAACAAGTGAATTGGCAGAAGGAAAGGAAGTTGTACCAAAAGTTTTGGCAGCAGAAGTAGAGAGAGCCATCAATTCTCAAAAACTAGACAAAGTCTCTGGGCCTGACAAAATACCCAATGATGAGAGACACTATCGAGGAACTAAGTCCAATCCGAGCATGCGTATTTAAGACGATCTTGTACAGAGGACTTATCCTGAACAATAGGGGAATATTATTCTCCTACACAAAAAAGATCCAAAAGACGACATTGGTAACTATAGACCAATTGGCTAAGAAACTGGACGAGAACCAACCAGTCAAGAAAGGTGGGTTCAGTAATAACTTTAGCACAATTGATCATATTCACACTGTCAAACAAATACTGCAAAAGTACAATTCGTGCTTCGGACTACTGGGTAGTACTGGGTTCGAATCCCGCAAGGGGCAAATGTTTGTGTGATGAGCACGAGCATTTGTACCTAAGTCATGGATGTTTATAAATGTATTTTTAAGTACATTATGTTCATCCCTTATCTAGACGCCACAGTACAAGCTTTGCTTAGTTCGGGGCTAGCTAATTGGTGTGATTTCGGAAACAATTTATTTCATTTTAATTTCATTTACAATGAATTTTTAAAAACCACCATAGCATTAATTGATTACTTCAAAGCCTTTGACAGCCTTAATCACAAATGGATGTGGTCAAGTCTAATGGACCAAGGAATTAATGAGACATACATTAGCACCTTCAAGAACGTCTACAGCAAAAGTAAGGGAAGCATAAAGCTGGAAGTGACACGAGAACCATTCCCAATAGACAGAAGCCCTTTATCACCTAAACTATTTTCGGCAGTACTTGAAAGTACGAGTTTTTGTTGTGTTATTTATTGTTAGGATGTCACATAAAAACTGTTCATTAGCACCGTTTAAATCAAAGGATATGAATTCTGACAAGTCATGGTTTACACTTTACGACTATGCAGGAACTTCCTATGTAATGTTTCTTGAAACAATATTATCTCTTGATTGCATGGACATCCTACTAGTATGGAAAACCTAATTTGTACATTTTTGGTAAAAGAACAATAAAATTAGTGACAAGATAAATACAGATCGATAATATAAAAATTTACTAAGCACTGAAAGGCTCCACATTTTTGTATTTTTTGTATTTAATTATATTTTAAACAATTAGCATTTGCATAGTGTGTGAACTGAGGGCCCACCAACAAAAACGTAAAGTTCACAATATTTACCACTATTTGTGATTTTTCTTTAGTTTTAAAATTTTCCTTGTAATTTTTAACTCTAACCTTCGTTTTACAAATATTTCCACAACTTTTACTAAGCACTGTTGTTAGTTAAACTGCAAAAATCCCCAAAAATAAAAGTGGGCTCTCAGTACACACATACACAAATATATGATTAGTCAGACCATGGCTAGCAAACAATATCAAATCAATCGGCAATTTTTTACATTCTGGACGGCTGTAAAATGTTTTAAGCAGCATAATAATTATATGAGCTGCATTGAGTGACTCATGTTTAATAAAATTTTGATAAGCACTTAGAGGGTAAGCGACTGATCAAATTTTGTGGAGCATATAAAAATAGCAATAATGACATGCGCAAAATGGGCGCATTCCTAACAAAAAATATTAATAGGTAGGTATTTATAGTAATGAGTTTAATTTCTGAGTGGATGTGTTTCGTAAAATAAAATAATAAAAATGTGATATAATTTAAATTTTTTGTTAATTTTTTTAAAATGATTATTGATTACACATGGTTATTCTTAAAATAAAATTGAGATCGATTGAAAACCTTATATATAAGTAATCAAAAAATGACACATTTTTATTTAAAAGTTTTATTCTTATTGCATGACTAATGCCCGTTTAGCTTTTAACGGACGGCCACGCTTTTTTTTTTTCCCTATGGGAATATTTTTAGCTTCGGATGGAGGAACCACATACTTTAAGCAGTTCGCCAAACCAATGACGTGCTTGCATTTGTAGAAATTAAAAAAAGCTGGACCGTCACATTTTTCATTTATCCAATCATTGCAATTTGACAGCTACTAAAAAGTCGCCGCATAGACACCGAATGACAATACACGCATGCGATTGGCTACTCTTGTCATTCCGACTTTTCATTAAAAATGCAAGCCAATTAATTATTCTGCTAACCATGCTTTAAATATGCATACCGATCAAATAAATTGCTAACCAGACATGTATTCTTTGCTGACCAATCGTGAATCTTGCTGATCAAGTAGTTATTTTGCGGATAGACTGTTTATTTGGCGAACACATATTATTTTAAGCTGAATATTTTTGATTAATTACTGATCATTATCAAGATTATTTGCGAAACAAGGATTGCCAATTGTTAAATTTTCTTGCATACAGGATCTTTGAATGCTGACCAAATGATTAAAATACAGATTTTTGTGGCTAACTAAATTTTATTACGGCTGACCATTTAATTACTTCTATTTTAATCACACTTTATGAAGACTAACACTGTATTTAATAAAAGGGATTATAAAATTTATAAAACCCCCAACTAATAGGACGTAAGTAAAAGTAACTAAAGAGAATCCATGCGGGGCTGCCATTTTTTGCCCTAAATTAGGAATAGGGGATTATTATCAATGAAAGAATACTATTAGTTACGTACTTATACTAATTTGAATCAGTAAGCAAATTCCAAATATTCCAATAAGCGCGAGCAAATCGAGCGCGAAGTTTTTGAGCATTTAAACAATTTAAAGATATGAATAGCGGTAAAAAGTACTATTTTTTTATGTACCCGGAAAAAACTGTGAGCGAAGCGAGCTTGACAATTTTTCGAGATATAAGGCATTTTTACACTGGGCGCACGCAGAATGAAAGCCGTGTTGACGCCGTCACCAGCAAGTGGGAAAACGCTGTTACTTATATACATTTATGCCATCACATTTGCCGTAACCGTAACCTCAGCAAACAAATAAGGGAAAGTATGAGAAAAGACAGATAACTTGTAAGAATCCAAACACTAGAAAACAACATCAAAAGAACAGGAGGAACTAAGGCTCTGAAAGAATTAAAAGAAATGGAAGGAATGAAGAGTTGAGACTTTAATTATATCCACCGCGTCGTATCCGACGACGGCGACCCTTGCAATTAATACTGACATACTTAAATTAAATAGTAATCAAAACAAAACGCAAAGATATACAGAGAATAGCAATATTACCAAACAGAGTATTATCAAACTCAAAAAGGGAAAGAACCTAGCGAAACATGGTCTAGAACAAGTGAATTGGCAGAAGGAAAGGAAGTTGTACCAAAAGTTTTGGCAGCAGAAGTAGAGAGAGCCATCAATTCTCAAAAACTAGACAAAGTCTCTGGGCCTGACAAAATACCCAATGATGAGAGACACTATCGAGGAACTAAGTCCAATCCGAGCATGCGTATTTAAGACGATCTTGTACAGAGGACTTATCCTGAACAATAGGGGAATATTATTCTCCTACACAAAAAAGATCCAAAAGACGACATTGGTAACTATAGACCAATTGGCTAAGAAACTGGACGAGAACCAACCAGTCAAGAAAGGTGGGTTCAGTAATAACTTTAGCACAATTGATCATATTCACACTGTCAAACAAATACTGCAAAAGTACAATTCGTGCTTCGGACTACTGGGTAGTACTGGGTTCGAATCCCGCAAGGGGCAAATGTTTGTGTGATGAGCACGAGCATTTGTACCTAAGTCATGGATGTTTATAAATGTATTTTTAAGTACATTATGTTCATCCCTTATCTAGACGCCACAGTACAAGCTTTGCTTAGTTCGGGGCTAGCTAATTGGTGTGATTTCGGAAACAATTTATTTCATTTTAATTTCATTTACAATGAATTTTTAAAAACCACCATAGCATTAATTGATTACTCCAAAGCCTTTGACAGCCTTAATCACAAATGGATGTGGTCAAGTCTAATGGACCAAGGAATTAATGAGACATACATTAGCACCTTCAAGAACGTCTACAGCAAAAGTAAGGGAAGCATAAAGCTGGAAGTGACACGAGAACCATTCCCAATAGACAGAAGCCCTTTATCACCTAAACTATTTTCGGCAGTACTTGAAAGTACGAGTATTTTCAGAAAGCTTAACTAGGATGAGTTTGGCCTCAATATAAACGGCAGACATCCAAACAACCTAATATTCGCAGACGACCTAGTACTATTGGAAGAAGACCCAAATAAACTAGGTCTTGGTTTAGGATTTAGCCAAAGAAAGCAGAGTGGCGGGTATGGAAATGAATCCATAAAAAACCAAACCTATGACTAACTCAAAAGAAGTCGACATAAAAATAGAAGGGACTAGAGTTGTAAATTGACAGTCATATGCTATAAGCGTCCGTCATTTATAATAAATGCTCAGTCACATTGGACATTTATTGTCACGATGGTCACATATTTTTTTTAGTATAAACTAAAAAAAAAGAAGAATTCCTCTAAAGTAAGTCTTAAATGATATGTATTTGACAATAAAAACATACAATAAAACATGTAATTTGATCTGGATTGAACAAAAACAAAAACTTGCGCGTGACGCCTTTTAGCTTGTTCCTGCAGAAAGATAAATTAATTTTAGAAATTTCATTTCGTTATAGATCATCACTACTAAAGCCTGTCTTTCTTAAAATAATGCACTTATTTGTGACCAAATTTTTTTTTTCATAGTTTGTCAATAGAATTGATTGTGACGTTAGTGACAATAAATGTCCATAATGTCCGGTCACATTGAGAAAATGTTCAATTTGCTAGGTCATATTGGTCAGACAGTTATAACGTGACAGACACTTTACAACTCTAGAAGGGACCAATTATGAATATGTCAGTGAATATGTATACTTGGGCGAGGTAATCTCTCCCAAAGACCAAACATCCAAAGAGATTGATCAATCTCTTTCAGAGACCAGTACTTTTATTGATAAAAGAATATCTTTTTTTTTTTTTTTTTTTTTTTTTTTTTTTTCATGTTTCTAATGTGTACATGGATGCAAACTTGGGATAAAGGGATGTTACTTTTAGCAGGTGTATCAAAACATCCTTCTTTGTAGGATTGTTCCCGGCCATTGTGATGGCTTTGTTCAGTGCCTCCTCTGTGAAGGGTCTTTCTCCCACAGCAATGGTGAAGGTCCTGCTACTCCCACCTTTCCCCCTTAACATAATCCCCTCCCGGAAGGAGTGTATAAGGTCATCAACATTGAGATGAATGGATGATGGCACATTTGTTGGGATTGTCCGGACGGGTTCCTTTTTCTCTTCAGACTGTTTGACTGGTGTACCTATCGGTTCTGTCTGGGTTGAAGCAGGAACAAAAACAGCCCTTTGGCGGAAATGCGGTGCAAATTTGCCCATGGCTTTGTCATAGGCCTCTTGGAACACTGCAATTACGGCTGTGGTAATATTAGGAATCGGGACCTCTATGGATTGAACCTCCCCACCAAGTGAGTCTTGGGTTTCCGATGACTTAGAGGAATGAGATCCATCTCTGTGACGAGACTTGATCAGAGTCAACTCCTGGTCGAAGAGTTTCCCTGCCACCTCAATATTGTCCTCATTCTCATCCCAGTCGGAGGCACTGGCATAGTCCTTTTCGGTCCCTGAACTGGTTCTCTCTGGAGGACTGTCTGGAAATTCCTCATCTTCACAGCCATATGTGCTCTTTCCAGGATCATCCAAGCTTCCCCCCTGTACGAGACGGCGAAGGGACTCCTTCAGGTTCTTGTTGTCCTTTGGGGCAATGAATTCCATTTTATCTCAATTAATATTGATATGGCTGGAAGAAGTACTGGTCTCTGAAAGAGATTATGAAAAGTGGTGATATAGGCATGCAAACTAAGAGAAAGACGTGGAACACCTGTGTCCTACCTTGCTTGACATATGGGTGAGACCTGGTCACTAACAACACACACACAAAAAATCTGGCCAATGGAGAGGAGTATGTTAGGTGCAAAGCAAGGGACAAATTTTGGAACTCAGACCAAGGAAGAAGGAGTCCAGAGGAAGGTCACCAACATACTAATTCGGATTGAACAACAAAAGTGGGGTGGACAGGCTACATGCTATGTGGAAACATAGAGCAAGCGGGTGACCAATTGGTACCCAAGAGAGGGCAGCATAAAAAGGGGGTGACAACCAAGAAGATGGAAGGATGAAATTCGGCTGACACTGGGTCCACATTGGAGCAGGGTGGTGGCCGACAGACAACAATGATTATCGTTAGAGGAGGCCTATGTCGAAAGGCACACTGCACTTAGAGACATTTTGTGAAACGTAAGTTTAAGAATTGTAGTATTCTTTTTACAGAGTAAATGGCTAAGATTAGTGAGGCTTGCTCTTAATCTCACCAAAGGGTTCACAGATGTGATCTATGAAGAAGTAAGCTTAATGTTACTGAGAAAATTCTTAAAGAAAAAAAGAAAAACTGCTTAAATAGCTCATGTACAATATTTGTAAAATGTAATTAATATTAAGTTTGCTCACTAAGTGATATAATGTAATTTCTTTTGAGATAATAACGTTTTTTTAACCTGAAAATTCCAATTTACTTGCCCTTAACTCATCAAGCATATTAATTGAGACACAATTGAAATGCTATTGTAATGCGGTCTCATGAGACCCTTAATCATATGAATCCATAGCAGACACTGGCAGTCCACTTAATAATAATAATCACCTATGCAACAGGTCAGAATGCATATTTGTATAAGAAAAGGTCTTGTCTTAATGTTCAACCCAGGAATAACTATAATCTCTCTGTTCACAAAGGACATTAAAACTACCAATGTAAAAAATGTAAAAAATTAAACAGCTTCTAAAAAATTGTTATAAATAAAGCTAAAAAAAATCTTTGAATGTTTACGCGTCGCAGTAACTTTGGCAAATTGGTTGATCTTAGTATAACCACATTTATCTCATAAAGATACAATCTGGATTTCGATGGGCAACATGAGATAATCTAAAATCTGCGATGAACTAATAAGAAAGAACAGAAGAATTAATAATTAATTGTCGCTACGCAGGTAGTACCCAAATTAATATCAGTTTAGAAAAGTAACGTTACACTACATGACTTACCTTAAGTCTCCAATTGAATTTTAGTTCCTTGATGCTCACTGGTAATGCTTTTAAACATTTAGTTATTAATTTATTACGGTGTAAAATGATAAAAAATCAGTCTTGTTTTAGGTTATTTGTCAGATAAATGGATGCCACAGACAAAGAAGATATAACCTTTTTACCCTACCCTATAGACATATATTAAATATAGACTGCCTGCTGTCAAATTATATTCATGCCTATTTGATTAACGCGTTATTGGCGCTGTAAGTCGTCGTCGGATTTCTTCAGCCTCTGGCTGGTGCGGGACACGGGTGATTGCCCTTTACCCGGGCGTCTTCTCAGGGTGTCCACTGATACTACTGGTGATTGGTCGCCGCGATTGCGGCTGCTAGTTTGTAGCACGGTTGTTAAAAATTTTACGGCCTGACTGATACTTGGCACGAGTGTCTCGCGACGATCTGGCCGGTCTATCAGTCGTCTCTGGGTTGGTATCTGTGTTATCAGACACCCGGAGCTCGAGCTTGGAGCGAACTATGGCCTGTGATGTATGGCTGGGATGACACGGAATCTCGGTCGAGGGATACCGCTATGTTGCGGTAATGGCACTGATTCTATTGTTTCGGTCTCAGTGTCTCAGTTTAGTCCTTAGGGCTAGGGAGCATAGCGAGTACCATGCGGGCACAGAATACCTAATAGTACTGGTGCCGCGTAGGTGTCGCGATCGCACGTACGTCTTATAGACGCTGAGCTTGGTTCTCAAGGGTAATTGGGATGTCAGGACCGGTTTAAGCAGCGCTCGGCGCTTTAAGACGTAGTAATTGAAACTTGGAACTAAATTAGTGATGAACCCAAGTCGATATTCGTAACTTTTTCGATCTCATTATAGTTACAGTGTGACTGTGGGTGGGTGGTTGCTAAGAATAGAATACCGTCTGGTGTAGTGGTTCGCGCTTCGAACAACAAAGCCAGCGGTTGCGAGTTCGAACCCCGCAAGGGGCAAATGTTTGTGTGATGAGCACGAGCATTTGTACCTAAGTTATGGATGTTTCTAAATGTATGTATGTATGTTTAATCATTATCCGTTATCTAGTCGCCATAGTACGAGCTTTGCTTAGTTTGGGTTTGGGGCTAGCAAATGATGTGATTGTGGAAACAAATTATTTAAGAGCATAGTAAGACAGACCCCTCTTTGAGTCGCAAATAAGTGAGTATCGCAAGACGATTTGAGTTCTATACGATGAATTTAACTACTCATTTGAGTAGCTACCAATCTGGATTTTTAACAACCTTTTTAACTACCAGGTTCTTATTAAAAATAGATACTAATAAAATAAAGCGTACTTTATTAACATTATGTAAGGCTCCGACATCGAGTACATATCCAATAGAGTAGTAATAACTGGCCATCTCCGAAACTAGTTAGTGATTTTTCACTTACTCACACCTTATCTATCGACCTTGCACGAACGAAAGCAGTAGGAGTGACAGTAGGTGACCAACAATAGACGTGTGTGTATGTCTCTTTTTATCCAAAAGAAATTCGATTATTATGGAAATACTTTCAGTAGGGCCAGTTTTTCTATTTGATGGTTTGGCAAAAAAACAACAAGACATCAAACTTTAAAACAGACGGAATCACATTTTATCAGTTAGTAACAATAATAATATAATTTTTTAATTCACATCAATTTTGCAATGGGTCAAGCTAAACTGGTCATTAAATAGGCGCCAAGTGACGCGTATCTATGCATCTTGATACAAGACCGATAAGGTCGTCTCTTTCATTCATAATAGTGTTGCTCTAATAGAATTGAGCTAAATATATCGATACCTATCGAAAGTATCACTTATCGTGAGTCATTTTTGCCAAAACAATTTACCTAAATCATTGATTCCGAATGGGGAATATGCATGTTTTTTTATTTGGTCTAAAAATGAATAGTATTTAAATATAATTAATACAACTTTAAGAATTTTCGAAAAATATTGATAAATACCTGATTTACAGCCCATCAAAGTCGCGTGTTAGACATGGAGATCCGATATGTACCGTGATGTCACATTACACGTCCGCCATACATTTTTATATTAAAAGTTGTTTTAGAAAGAGGTTTACTACTAAATTTTTTGTTGTTACATAAAATAAAAATTATATTATTTTTAAAGTATACTTAAAGCTTATTGTGTAGTTTAAATCGTTTAATAGTTGTTCATAACAATAGAAAAATAAATGATATTTAATTAGAAATTATGTTATTTCAGTATTTTTTTTCTGCTATATTTTGTAAGAAAGTTAAAAAATAGTATTTAACCTATGTGTAAATAGACCATATCTTCAATTAAATAGTAAAATCGAATTGTTAGGACAACTTGTAGTCTCTTGTAAACAGATGTTCAAACGTAACTCGAACGTCATTTTTCTAAAATAAGGGTAGTTCTTTTGGTGATTTACCTTTATTTTTGAAATGATATGAAAAATACATTCGCGCTACATGCAAGAACAAGAACTAATCTTTTCAAATCACGTGTTATTTTGTTTCAAAATATCATTCACGTCTTTACAATCAGAGAACAAAATGTACGGAAATACGATGATTTCTAGAACGGCCTCTTAAACTTTTACAATACGTTTCACCGTTTACCTATACTTACTTGAATTTTAGTTATAGGAAAAAAAATACTATAACAATTCTATCAATCCTATTTTCATAGTAATCTACCTATTACAGAGTGATTTTACTGTTCAAACAAATAATAATAATACAATCACTACTATCTTACACTGATCACGGACTAACATCGGACTAACATCAAAATAATAAAATAGTAATTTTAAAAAAAATGTCCTACACAATATATCTTTGTTTAAAAATGTGGGTTTATTCATCAGAAAACATTGTTATCTTACTTACGGGTTAGATATTTATATACCGGCTACAGACAATAAAGTCAAACTTATGACTCCTATGATATTCTTGTCGAAAGCTAAAAGTAAAAGTGCAAGTTTTATTTAAAATGTACCTACCATTGTTGATCAAAAATTTAATTATTAATTAACCTATCCTTAATTCTGGGTGAGCTTCATTTGAATTAAAACCAAATAAACTAATTTTAAAGGTGCGCAGGTGAGTGTGGGTGCCTGGGATTTGTACGCAAGGGCAAAAGGACTGCACTTCCCGCAGCGCCGGAGAAGAGCAAATCCAATTGCATGTATGCTTGCATCATGCTTGCTTGCATGCTTGCATCATGCTTGCTTGCTTGCGTGCTTGCAAGCATGCGTGCATGTTTCATGCTTGTATGCTAGAATGCTTGCATGCTGTAATGATTGTATGCTTCATGCTTGCATGCATGTTTGCATGCTTGCTTAAATGCATGCTTACATTGATGTTTACATGAATGCTTGCATGCTTGCATGGATGCTTGCATGCTTGCATGGATGCTTGCAGTAGAGTGTTATTAGGAAATTGAAATAAAAGAAACATAAATATGTAACCTGTTTTACGTTTTAGCTAATTACAAACAGTCAGGCGTTAAGTGAAATGATAATTAGAAAAACTAATATTATATTAAATAAGCTTTATAACTCTTAATTGTTATTTATAATATGATAGATTATATGAAACGTTAATTCTATGAAGTGAGTGGGTATATGAAGAAAGATTATATTAATTGAAATGATAATAAAACAGCGTGATATTAATAATATTTATACGGAACATTACACACCCCTTTTTTCTGAACCACAAAAAAATTACAGTAATAACTTACATTCATCAGTGTTTACTAAGCATTGGCGAGGTTAGTACCGATATCAATAGTAATATTTTCTCGCCCAACTCTGGTTTGATGCATGATCATGCGTCTGCCAATTGGAGCGCAGCAGCCGCCATATGCATTTTATATATCGATTATCTATAGAACATCAAATATATATTATAGAACATATCTATCTGGCACTTTTTTGACAGCTAATTGTATGGGCTATCTGTCAAAACAAGTGCCAGATAGGTTATCCGGAACTTATCAGCTAGTGGTGAAAGTTGTTTGTTTATTATAGAGACTACGTCATGGCACAGATAATCTATAGACCAAAATGGCTGACCGCGTTTTCGTCTGTTGAAAATATTATTTATAATGAAAGTTTTGTAGTTTTCTAGTCTTAAAAAAATAAAAAAAATTTTTCGGTCTAATGGAAGTAATGGAACACTTGTTAACAATTTGAAACCTATCTAAAAAAAGTATCAACTAGCCTATTTTTGTCGAACCAGTTCAGTTGATTTCAACTGTGTAGCTATTACGGTTCTTAAGATACATCATACATGTAATTTAAAATTTATTTAAAAGGTTTACATAAGCTTGTTCATGGTATTCCTTTTTAGATTTCTAAAAAATGAAAGTGCGAAGTGCTTGGGCGCATTGAGTGGCAGTATTTTGAATCCGATAGTATGCAGCCGACATTTCAAAAAAGAGGATTTTAAACCTACAATAATTATGCCTAGGTTAACATGTGTTGTAGCTAGTACATTATGTAATAAAAAGTCCAACACACAATATCTAGTCTATTTTTTAGATTAATAAATCACTAGCTGTTGCCCGCGACTGTGTTCGCGTGGTCTATAGTTTATTCTTAAAGGATTTTCTGCGCCATTCTTATTTTCGCATTTAAAATATTAGTAGGAAGTAGGATAGTACGAAGTAATATATAAGTCAATGAGGATAGCTTTTAGCCCGCGACTTCTTCTGCGTTGACCTTACCCGGATAAAAGTATCCTATGTGTTAATCCAGGCCATGGTCTATCCGTATGCCAAGTTTCATTAAAATCCATTCAGTAGTTTTTGCGTGAAAGAGTAACAAACATCCATCCATACTCACACTTTCACATTTATAATATTAGTAGGATAAATAAGTACATTTAATTTTTTTACCCTATTGCCACTACACCCATATTTTTGATTATTTCCTTTTAGGTATATAATTATATTTATTACACATGATTCGATGTTAGTATTCTAGCTCGAACCTTCAAGAAAGAGGTAATGTTTTTCTCTAACACTAATACCATATTATGCAAAGCTCTCTAAGGTTTATTTTGACGGCAGTTTAAGGAAAGATGTGTAGCATTTACAAAAGGCTGGCTTAGGTAAAATCCAAAGCTACGCCAATGCAAATTAAATTAATTAATTAAATTAATTTACTATTTTGTAGCTACACCACAGAGCCCGTTGTGGCCCCAATTTAGTTTTTTCAAATTTTGCGTAGATTTCGTAGGTTGGATTTCGTATAGATCTAGTATCAGTAAATCTTTGACAATAAGTAACTCAAAAAAAAAGAAGACAATTTGCGACTTTTTTCGAAAAATGGTGCTAGTTTACTAAGAATTTTTGTTTTAAATAAGCATATTTACAATCATAATATGTTACAATACCTTTGGTCTTTATTTATTCGAAACTAGCTGTCCCGGCGAACTTCGTAACGTTTTTTTGTGGTTATTCTGCTATTCGGGGTTAGTTGCTTGGTTGATAATAATCAGTTATTAATAGGCTAGTTTCCTGGGTCAAAAAAAGATTATTCTATTTAGTCGGTCAGTCAAATTATTTAAAAATATTGGACCCATATTTTGTCTTTTGTCAATCAAACAAAATATTACGAAGATAAAGCGCATCAAAGTGAGCACGTGACGTCACGCCCTGCTAAAAAGTGTCGCAAGGCGTGACGTTACGTGGAACTTTAATGGGCTACATCTTCGTCATTTTTTGTTTGATTGAGAAAAGAAAAAATACGCGTCCAATATTTTGTGTTAATCCATCTGACGGACTAATTAGATTTTTCTAGGAAAATAGCCCATTAATTACCCAAAAACGCTTTGACATCTCACCCTAAATCAAAACATTTTCGATGCACCAGTGCCAGCTTCACAAAATAACGGCGCAATTTTGTGAAATAAAACTTATGCCAGTTATAAAAGTACACTTTATTTACTCAATATTTAAATAAATTACTATTTCAAGCTTTTTACGAGTACAATTCACATCATAGTATTACATTGTTTAAAAAGCTTTAAGTACAATTTTATTGAAGGCACAAAAATCATATTGCGTTTTTAATTTTGCATGCAGTGCAAATCTTACCAGATAGTGCATACTTACTACTTTGTACTTATCTCCTGTTATATAATTTATTCACAGACGTGAACTTTCCACATTATGTAGTGTAAAAAATATTACAGGTAATAATTCTACCATCAGACAGAGAATGTGTTAAAAAAATATATTCTTTTAAATTATAGCCAATTTATTAATGGTATATGTGGGTACCTATTATTATATTAAAAGTCGATTGTACTTGTATACTTATACTGAGGTGCCAGAATAAAGCTAGTGGGATTATATTTTTTCCTGCTTTCGAAAAATTTGCTTGTTCGAACGTCACAGTTCTAGGCTTATATTCATTGTATTTTTTTAAATATTAATTAAACAGTTTTTCCATTTTTATACTTAAAATACCTAATTACCTACTGCTTTTACAGATGTTTAATTTTAAATTTAGCATGGATTTTATCACTGCAAAGGCCTAATCCCAAATCCCTCCAAACAATACCTACTTTTTAAAACAAAAGCTGACGAAAAAAAATCTCCCGTTAACATCGTGATTTCTTATAGTATATAACTGCGATGCTTTAAGATTCCTCCAAGTCTCAATATATTCCACATAATAAATGCGAATTTTAAAAAATAATGGTAAATTGTGATTGACAGCCCGAAAAATGTGCGTTGTTTAGCAGATTCAGTTAGTAATTTCAGAAATAATATTATGATGACTTAAATATAGTATTGGCTAAGATTAAAATATTTTTTGTATGCTTCTATCTATAACAATTTACTTTAATTTGTTATTAAGTATTCAGTTATTTTTGATTTTCATAAATCATTTTGACATAATACAATCAAAAACAAGTTTAAATTTGTATTTTTTTAAATTGCGCCGTTTCTGACTAATAAGCAAATAATAGTCAACTACTCATATAAGATTAAACGGGCAAAGTTTAAGATAAGAATATGAGCGTAGCATGTCATTCCTGTTACAAATATGTAAATAAAGTATATAATACAAAAGTAAAAAAATGCAAAACGTTGCTGGAGGAAATTCTATTTTTATGTATAATATTTGCAACTTAAATTTATTACAATTATTTGCACAGAGCACAGAATTTATGTGATGGCTAGAAAATAGTTATTGACATATCAATTTATCATAATAAATGAAATAATACTTATACCTTTCTCTCTTAAGAATATTAATATTTAGATAGATAGATAGATAGATAGATAGATACTCTTTATTGTACACCACACAAAACAAACAAATCACAGGAAAGTAGTTAGTGAATAGCACAATTTAGGCGGTCTTATCGCTGGAAGCGATCTCTTCCAGACAACCTTCAGGTAGAGGAAAGTTGAATTAATATTGAGAGAAGGGAGGCGGTAAAGAGTTCCAAAACATAAAAGTCCAAAAAATTTAACAAACTAATTAAACAAACAAATAAAATAAAATAAGAACAAATAAAATAAAATACATACTACCTAGTACATGTACATAGTAAAATACTTATATAATACAGACATAATATGAATACATACTTAAAATAAATACATGTAAATAAATAAATACCCTATTAACATGAAAAAGAATCTAGTGACCAAGATGTAGGAAAAATGGCTAAATAAATAAAGTAGAAGAAAAATAGACAGGAGAAAACTACAGTGAAAGGAGATAGGTTTTAAGTCTAGTTTTGAAACTGTGAAGCGATTCAGATTCTCGAATAGACAATGGCAAGGAGTTCCATAGGCGGATGGATTGCACAGTGAAGGAGTGGGAATAGGTTATATTTATTACACGCTACCAGAGAAAGAATCCTATTTTATGAAATATTTAGATGACGACTCTACTGCACGAATAAAACACACAATTCACAAAATACAACTTGTAACATGTGATTGGATGCTGAAAAAGAATTCATTATATTTCGCGGTTTCAATGTTGTCCCCCTAGTGAAAATTGTATTTGTGCAATTTAATCATCCCCATAAAAGTTAAATATACCTTTGGAAATAGGAATGGCGAAATTAATTTAGAATATTTTTTTAAATCACTTGGTCCATAAAATATGTACAGAGTGTAACGAAAAGGTGAAATAAAACTTTAAGGGGTTATTCTACGGCTAAATTACATCAACTTTTTCTATGGGACCAACATCGAAATCGCAAAAAAAAAAACACTTTCCCATACTAAAACGCGACCAGCTGGCATCAGTTTGTATGGAAACGTCATTTTTTTTTTGAGATTTTGATGTTGGTCTCATAGAAAAAGTTGATGTAATTTAGCCGTAGAATAACCCCTTAAAGTTTTATTTCACCTTTTCGTTACACCCTGTAGATTAGGAATTACGTATACATTATTTATATACCTGAAGAAATCTAGACTACACGTTTACATTATTCGGTTAGACCTTATTCGGTCATCGATTAAAACCGTTATTTAGTTTAGCCGTATTCGACTTGCCCATTTTCGGTCAAGTGTAAATCATGCTTCGGTTGGCCTATTTGGTCGTAACGGACTTGTGGTAACGCATTTAAGCGAGGCGCGCAAGGCTTGCATGCGGTCGACGCGTTAGGTCACCGAACAATGTAAATAAGCCAATTCAGTTAATCGAATGGGGTTGACATATTCGGTCACTGATACAATGTAAACGCGTCATGATGCCCCATGTTTTTTTTAAAAGTTCTATAATTCTAATTCAACAGCGATTATGTATGAGTCTAGCTAGACTCAGGTAGACTTGCGCATCACCGGATTAGGTCGGTACGGTATAAATATAATAATTCTGAGCTACGCAATTGGATCTTTGAAGCTTAATTCTTTTACACCTTTATGAGTATTTTTATTAATATTTGTAGGTATATTTTAATCTCAACACAATCTTTGACCGTGCATGAGGAAAAGAGTCTTGCTTGACCGACGGACTGATAGACAACAAAGCGATTCTATTAGTGATTCGCTTTATCCTTCCGAGGTGCTGAACTATAAAAATCATAAGTTCTACGAAATTCAATACTTTTGCAGTTGTATGCTTTCTAAAGACCTTCCTACTTTTACAAACCATACGAAATGGTATGGAATCATTTTCAAACAAGAGTGATGTGACTAGGAAATTGTTAAATAAAGGTTTTACAGTTAAGTACATTGAAAATGTACCTTTCGCGGCGCTTATATTACTGTGAAAAAGTTCATAGTCACGATACCTTGCAGATTTTGTATTTTTTCTCACTAGGAACATAGATTTGAAATGCCTACGTACACTAAAATTATAAATCCCTTATACACTCCAACTTTGTAGTTTAACTAATGCACTAAAAGTGTATCTAATAGCATGATTTATCAAGTTTTTGTTAGTGTATAAAATATCACCATTTTCATTCATTTATGTACCATATACATAACAATAAAACAACAGATTTCTCTTAACTACCACTAAGGTTTAATCTTAACTACTAGGTGTGGTCTGCTTTTGGTCGTTCTGTAACTTATTTGGTACACTAAGGAATGCGAAATTACCATGGACATTGTTGTTACACCGTTACACCTAAAGAGGTTCGAAAGGCGTCTTAAGTACTACATAAAAAAAGAATTATTATAACAATACAATGCATTTCGACTTTTACGATTGCTAGAGCTAGACAAATACTTGACCTAAACTATTATTTATTAGGTACTCGTAATATATAATTATTTGATTTTAAATTAGCTTACTGTTTTCAACATTCGTACCAATTTGATCAATAGTTTACAATAATGTGCTAAATTATGATAACCTAAACCTAATGTGTAGCAAAGTTTAATAATAATACACATAGAATAGATACTTCCCTACTGGTATTAAACAATTAGATACCTAGTACCTACCTACACCAACTAACCGACAGAATCACAATTTTCCTCGTAACATAATTTACGCCATCACAAATGAAAAGTGTCAGCACACCGTTAAAACTAATTTGACTAGTTCAAATAATTTATTAATTTTAACATTTTAACGTGACATGAAACCCCGGTTTTATCTCACTAGCCAATTATTCGGAGTTTAAATGATAAGCCGAGGTTTAATGATAGTTAAAACACCTTTACTCTACCAATTTAAAACTAAAGTGATTTATTTATAATATAATATAGCAGTATCTAATATGCAAAAATTTTTGTGTCCCTTCAGCTAGCACACTCACCATCGATTTCCGTCATTTCTTGATATACTTTATACTTACAATTACAAATTTGTAGCCACAGTACGGCGAGTTTTGCCCAGCATCCTCACTCCTCGTTTAAGAAACAAGCTAAGCTATTCTTAATTTAATGCATACTTCAAAAATACCGCATTCAATAATAAGTGCCAGAACTAAATAAAGAATGCTACATTTTCGGAATTATAGACTCTATATCCTCACCTATCTGCACAAGAACGAAATTAGGTACTATTTAAACTAGCGTACTTGAGTATGGCTCTAAGTTCGTAAGTTTAAGAGCACTAATTTCTTTTTTTTTGAGCGCTGTTTATCAAAATAGACCCGGACGGTCTATTTTTCGGCAAAATACCGGTATTGCATGGCAAGTAGTATGCTAGGCGAAGGGACACAAATTTTCTCACGTAAAACTTACTTTTATTTATTCTTATTTTACCAATCAACAAGCCAATAAATAACGTTTTGTGACACTATAAAATAACTTTGGTTCCATGTTTGCATGGCAAGACATTAAACTATGAATAACGAATAAACATAACATGCAACAAATTAATAAAATTGTATTGTAAGTTTGTGCACATTTCATATTTCTTACGTCTAAAAATTACGCTCAAAATAAAACCTTGGGACATCAGACAGTAATTATTGTTTTTAGGTATTTTTTCCACGATAACATGATTTCGTTTCTTTAATGATTAATTGCAATCGTTAATTGCATAGTCTGATTAGGGCATGTGATTTATTTTCACGATAGCTCCCCGATGGGCGCGTTTTGAAGCCACAAGTCATGTATGAAGTTGTAGAGATCATCACTCACAGCCACCTAAGAGGTACAGAATATAAATAATAAGTAGTAATCATAAGCATTTTTTTTTAATAAATAGAAGATCTGAGATAGGACAGATCAAGATGTTAGGAACGACAAAATGACAACTGAGTATTGATTAATTTTTATCAGTCGGTGATATCTACAGTAGGCACTATAACAATCTAAATAGCTTTAAAAATCCTAAACAGATCGAGATATGTCTATCGGCTTTACCTTGTAAGGAGTGGGGTTCAAGTTCCTCTTGATATCCTGCCGCAACGTGCGCAGAGACGACTGCACCCGCTCCCGCACCTCCAACAGGGGCTTCGGCTGGATACAAACGCGTCCATCCTTCCAGCACACCTAAAATTGACCAATACTTGATTTAACTATCTCCATCTACATTGAGCCAAATTTCGTGCAGCCACTCTTATCATAATTGAATTCAGAGTTCCTGTGTCCTACTGGGTCCATATGTAAGTGCCATAAGTTACTAGTAAACCTAACTGCTAACATAATAAAGCAATCAATGGTTCAGCATTGAGTATTAATTAAGATTTCTTAAATTATCTTAACTCACTCGGAGAAAACACACTCGGTTTTTAATACACACACCGGCACATTTAGCAGGACATAAAAAAAATTAAGATTAAATAACAATCAAATATTTATTACACATCAAGAGAAAGATTAAATTAGAAATAGCGGCCTAATTTAAACATTGGGATAGTTTAACATTAAACAAACGAATACACCACTTGACTCGGTATGGGAACTAATTTGTTCCCGTCGCTACTTCACTACACCACTACTTTAAAAACAGTTTTTGTGTTGAAAGCTTTGTTTATTCATACCAAGTGTATGTAAGTAAAAGAGAGAGAATGAAGTGCTCTTTAATTTGGTTTGTAATGTCTATAGCATTGAGTCCAGTGTTTAGTAAACATGTCAGTGTTGAGTGAATGTGAGAACGTAATTTATTACAAGGCATTTAGGGCCATTTTCTAAAGAGAAATTTTCACGAGCAGATAAATCATTTGAAATTGAAATACTAGAACACAGCATTATTGAAGAATAGTTTTCTTTTAACATCAAGCAAACACTTTTTATAATTTCGGAGCATAACCATTTTGTACACCGCAATATACTTTGCAGCGCCATGACAGTTTTTCTCCCCTCCCCAAATCATCCCGCCGTAAAGTACACCTTTTTCTGGCTTGACGCCTCTCCTTCTTACAAGAGAATTGGTCAATCTGTACCATTAGATGCTGCAATGAATTGTCGATACTGATCGGCGAAGCTTTTTGCACGTTACTAAAAATTCACATTTTCAATAATAACTTATTAGTCCACTAATCACCACACACAAATAGCCGCAAAACTGTCAATATTTTGTAATAGGCCTCTAAATACAATTCAGAACAGACGACAAAACTGTTAAGGGGAAATTAAAACAAATGAAATTAATGTAAAAAAAATTTGGCTATTTAAATAAAAACATCTTAACCAGTCACTTTTTACCTATAAAACGTTTATATTCATACTTTTTTTCTGTTTCGCTAAATGTGCTGGTGTATTTTTAGGATTTCAGAGTAAACCAGGATCCCTTTATTTTCCATGGGCATTTGTCTGTCAAATGTCTGCTCCATTAGTGTACGTTTCGGCACTGTAACTCTTTATTCGCTATGTGCAAAGTGGGTGGTGGGGGCCGTCAAATCGATCGCAGTGCGCTATGCGGTAGAAATGTGAAATAACTCTGGCCTGTCATGTGTTATAAAGTGTAGAAACAATGGGAAAAACAGTTCGTGCATGTTTATTCGGTTCCAACATCAAGATGGAAATTGGAGTGAAGAAATAAATGGATAAGTAGCTGCTGTGAAAAGAAAGTTTGTAGGGGGTTTGTGTCACAGACGTTTGTCTTAATGATCACAGCTCTTATTAAGTAGCTTTGTTCGTTGGTTCTAAGTCTAAGCTCTTAAACGTCCCTCACATGCTGTGCTAATAATTTTTTTTCCCATTCTGCACAGTTTGAGGTTGAAAAGTTATAGCATGTTATATCGATCAAACCCCGTACGTATTATAACATTCATATTCTGGAAGTTAAGTAAGAAAATCAATTATTCAAGAATCATTTATATAGAAAATCATTCATTTTTCATAGATAAAATCATTTTCAAACCATTCCATTGCCATAATTTGAAAGATCTTAAGTCCACAATAATTGTGGTCACTGGGGGCGCTGTCATCGCGCACACAGCGAATTGGGCGTGTCCGAGTAGTTCCAACACGCACCTGGACGGATTTTTTAATGTATTTACTAAGGACAAAAAGAAATTAGACCGTTTATCTCACCTTATAAAGATGTTCCACTTTGCTGGGGATTACGTATGCCCTTTTGGATTCCTGGAAAGGGTGGCGGCAGAGCACCTTCTGGCCGACCCCGGGCGCGGGCTCCGAAGACCTCTGTAGCAAGTCGATGAGGGCATGCCCATCAGCGCCGAATAACCTATAAGCCTGCAATAATATTCACATGTAAATGCAAAGTAAGCCTATACAAGGTCCCACTACATGGCACATGCCTCACTCTAACTATGAGGTGGTTTAGGCCATATTCAAGCAACTTACTCAGAAGCTACCTTTAAAGATAAATGTCACTAAATTTGGTGGGAATGGTCACCTTACAACCACGGTATTGGTTGCTTTAACTTTGGTAATAACTAACAAAGCCATTCTGCCAACACTAAGCTACAGCATGTCATCATCACATTACAGCCTACCATATAACTATAACAGTCCAAATGCAAAAGAAACTAGTCCTGTAAACAGCGCCCTAGTCAAGCAAGTGTCCTAACATCAACCATCAACGCCGTCAAGTCTAAGAAGCAGTCCTGCTAAAATCTCTCTCCTCAATGAGTATTTGAATAATTATACTGTGCTTTTGAACTCGTTAGATTTTATGTGTCTTGTTTCCAAGATTGTTTTTCTATTTAAATGGCATGCACAACCTAATCTCGGGATCGATTGAGGTTTCATGCATTTTGTTATACTAAACATACTCAAATCCAGTCTCAAGTTTGGCGTTTCAGAATTTTAGCCTAAATTCAGCAATTGTAAACTAATCCTCCTCTATCTATTATGACCTACATTTTGACTTCGGTGATCGATCATAGATAACCAACTACATAAAAACATTGAATATACCTATTTAGGTAATTATAGAACATAGCGTCATCGTGATTCCAATGCAAGATGGAAAATATTATTTAAGGGTCACCACCACTTGAATATGCTCAAACTGTTCTTTGTTGGTATCATTACTGTAATTTTTTTTATGTGTGATATAAAGTGTACAGAGTGCAGCAAATAAAACTGGCATCCACGAATACGGACCATAAACAAAATGAAAAGCTCTTAATTTACTATAGTTTGAATATGATATGCTGACCTCACAGTCAATAAAGGATGTACATTATTGTTATTTATTTAGAAAGTGGCATTTAATTGCATAGTTCTGTGCCATTATGAAATTAGCAACAAATAAGTTTAAAATAATGAAATATAACAACCTTAAATATCGAAATAGCAAATAACTTTTCACAAAGTAGGCTTCAGTTGTATTCAAAAAGTAGCTTACCATAACCAAGGTTCAAAGACAGAAACGTAAAAAAATACATTTATTATGAAACAAACATTGTATCTTAAATCGACAAAAGACTTCGGTCTTATGTCGATTTAAATACAAATGACGTCTTCTATGTAAAAAAATATATTTGCTATTTCGATATTTAAGGTTATTTTATTTCGTTCTGTATTAATTATACCTACACACATTATCAAGCCTTAATAAACTAGCATCTTATCCCGATAATATCTAGATTGACTTTATCATGTCTGTAATAGTAGTGATAAGATAGCATAACTTTGTAACAAAAGTACATAATGCATCTAATTTACGAATAATGACAGAATACGATCTGGATGTATAAAACTGAACTATGTTTTTGTTTTGTGTGGTGTGTAGAGTTGTAGTGTCCGTCACGTTATAAATGTCTGACCAATATGACCGAGCAAATTGGACATTTTCTCAATGTGACCGGACATTTATTGTCAGTAACGTCACATTCAATTCTATTGACAAACTATGAAAAAAAATCATTTGGGCACAAATAAGTGCAATATTATAAGAGAGACAGGCTTTAGTAGAGGTGATCTTTAAAAAAATGAAATTTCTAAAATCTTTCTGCACAAACAAGCTAAAAAGTGTCGTATCGTTACGCGCGAGTTTTGTTTTTTAGTTCGATCCAGATCCAATTACATGTTTTAATGTATGTTTTTATTGTCATAACTATTAAACTTAACATTTAAGATTTACTTTAGTGGAATTCTTCTTTTTTAAATTTTTACGAAAAAACAAAATGTGACCAAGCATTTATCATAAATGACGGACGCTTATAGCATATGACCGTCAATTTACAACTCTAGTGGTGTGCTAACATTTTTTGGGGTAATTTAAATATTTAAAGCATGTCGTCCACATACACGCATGTCGTACACGCGGTACATACATATGGACATTGTAATAATACATATTAATATGTCAGTAAAAAATATAGTAAGTACCTAATACAACAGAGTCTCAACATCGGAAAATTTTCCTGTATATGTACAACTTAGTTTTATGATAACCTCATTATAATCAGAGTAGTAAATTTAATCAATCACACACGGTATCAGTCACTACCTAACTAAGATTTATTAAACAATCATTGTTTTTATAACTTAAAGACTGGTATGAAGTGGTTTGGCCTCTATATATATATATAGGTAATTTTGCCCGCGGCTTCGCTCGCGTTAGATTTGATTTTGAGTGAATGTATGAATGACAAACTCAGTAATAAAAGAAACTACAAAACTTCTTTATAGACAATATTCTTTACTAATGGTGCCAAAACCACTAAACTACTGGGCGAGATTACACGTGAGCAATCTGATCGTGTTGTCCTTGAGACTTGTTTATAGCCTGGGTCCATTGCATTATTTAGGGGGTTCTAAATTTCGCAACAACATAACAGGGGTGCCCACGCGTAGAATAAGCCTATGGTAAGGCAAACCTGGAGGTTTCACCGAATCCAGATTTTCTACAGGGTAATTAGGGTAACCAGCGGTTTGGGCTGTACGATGATACATCAGTAAATCACTTTTGCCGTATACATACATTGATAGAAGATAGATAAATAGTTTACTATCCACTTCAATATTTTAGGATAACGCGGGTCTCATTCTATACATCAAATGCAAAAATATAACCCTTGTAGGATAACGTGTGGCTGTCTGTCAGTCCCTCTTTTACAACCGATTAGCTCCGAAACCGCTGGACCGATTTAATTGCAATTTGGCACAAATAATTCCAAGAATTTTCATGTTCACGACATTAAATTTTAAAATCGATGCCATTTTCGTAATTAACGTCCATATTGATATTTAGACATTCCAACCCCATCGCATCCCAACAGGGGAGATGGTATTTCACGTCCGCAACGTTGAATTTTAAATCGTTGTTGTTTTCGTAATCAGTGACCCTATAAAACCGACCCGATAAACCATAGAAACAATATCCATGTTGATTTTCAGACTTTGTCACCCCTCTTCCCCTTTTTAGGGGCTCTTTTCAAAAAATCTGAAACACTTGTTTACTGATTTATCGTAAGGAATACCTACTCCTGTGAAGTTTCGAATCAAATAGTCCGACTAATATTGTTTCCCCATACAAACTTAGGACCCCCATTTCACCCCTTTAGGGGGTGAATTTATGGCAGCAACGGACATGCCGCGGCGCGGTCTGAATGACCGCCGTGTGCGTTGCAGTATACGATTCTCGTTGGTCTATCGTTCGCGGCGAAATTGTCCGGCCGCCCTGTCCCGTCGTGTGCGCAGCGCCTCAATATCTCGAAAACGGTGCGTCCTAGCTCAAAATAAACAACATTTTGGCCCCCATTGACCTCAGGCGACGTGTTTGGAACTCTTCAACAGCATTTAAACTAAACTAAAACAGACCTTCATCAAGGGCTGAAGCGAGTAAGTAGCATTAGAGATCAGCGTTCCCCGCGTAATTCCTGTGTCCCATGAGAACTCCGGAAATCGATATACTTTATGTCACTTCCACAACTGAGAAGAATCTCAAGTAATGAAATACATCGGCTTAGGCTGTAGATAGAGCGTGCCAAAGAATTATAAACACACATATGTACGCTCGAAAAACTTAACCTTCCTACGGCAGTCGAGTGAAAATAACAATGTATTATGTTGGGTTAGTTTGCAACCATAAGCAGAGATAATATTTTTGGTGATTATTAATTTTAGTTTACTATAAACATAAATAAGTTTAGTTATTTTTACTCTAAAAATTAAGGACTTTCAAGACACAACTTAATCTCCTTTTTCACCCCTTCGTTAAATAATCAAAAACGCTGTAATACACAAATTTATTTTTAATCGTCACCATAAATACAGTATTTGAAGATTCTTACTTTGAAACTGATATGTTTTCAAAATTTTCATCCCCTATTTTACCCTCTTAGGGCTATAATTTCCAAAAACCAGTCCCTAATGGGTGTTTATACTGTATAGGGTAAGGCTGTGTGTTGATATATCAACAGTTAGTTAGTGTACCATTTTATTTAAATAGATAACTGAAGTACAAAGTTTTATCCCCCTTTTCACCTACTTAAGGGTTGAATTCAAGAATTTTCATGTCTACAATATTTAATTTCAAAATCGATGTCATTTTCGTAATTAACATCCCAAAAAACCATAAAAACGACACCCATATTGATATTTAGACATTTCAACCCCATCGCACCCCAACAGGGGGATGATATTTCACTTCCACAACGTTGGATTTCAAAATCATTGTTGTTTTCGTAATCAGTAACCCGATAAACCACAGAAACAATACCCATGTTGATTTTTAGACTTTGTCACCCCTTTTACCCCCTTTAGGGGTAGACTTCGCAAAAAACCTGAAACACGTTTTTACTCATTTATTGTTAGAAATACTCACGTGAAGTTTCGAATAAAATAGTCTAACTAATCTTGTTTCTCCATACAAACTTTGGGCCCCTATTTCACCCCTTTAGGGGTTGAATTTTGAAAAACCCTTTCTTAGTGCACCCCTAGACCTTATAAGGAACCTACGTGCCAAATTTGGAATCTCTAGCACCAGCGGTTTGGGCTGTGCGTTGATATGTCAGTCAGTCAGTCAGTCAGTCAGTCAGTCAGTCAGTCAGTTTCTTCTTTTATATATATAGATTGATACTCCACCGAAAATAACTAAAGTATATCCAAAAATCGGTGTTAGTTTAGTAATGTTAAGAAACCTTGGCGCAAGAATAATAACATGTACAGACAGCGTATGTGTTCGTTTTTATCACTCAGTTCAAGACCACAGTTTACGTAACTAAATAAAATATCATTTTTATCTATGGCAGGATCTAATTAACATAAGTAGTTTTACAGCACTTACTATGTATTTAACGTTCATGTTATGAGTATATCAATAGTCGGTACGTATTATGTATATAGTTATGTCAATGTACCTGTTTCTACAATTAATTAAAATTAATTAAATTAAGAGAAGTTCAATATTTCGGTAAAACTTTAAAGAACATATATATTTATGTTAAACACTTGACAGTGGACCTGATTCCACATCACTGACTAATGGTTTCCCGTGCGCTGATTACGTCATCGGCTTGTTGAATGGTTGATGCACTACAAGCAAGATTCTCCTAAATATAGCAGTTAACTTAATAGGGACAAGCCGACTTAATCAGACGTATTTGAACAAATATTACCGTTATCTGGCCAATGCAAAGTCCTCCTACTGGGCTAATATGAGACTTTGGGCCAATAACAAGCATATCTATATATATAAAAATGAAATGCTGTTCGTTTGTTTCGCTAAAACTCGAGAATGGCTGGACCGATTTACCTAATTTTGATCTTGAAATATTTGTGGAAGTTCAGGGAAGGTTTAAAAGGTGAGAAAATATTTTAAAAATGCATGGAAAGTAGTAAAACAACTATTTTATTTTCTCATATAAACGAATTGGCGGAACGAAGTTCGCTGGGTCAGCTAGTTTGTTATAAAACTTACAAATACGCCATCTGTAGCTGAATACAACACAGTCATGGTCTGCAGCAGATATTGAATCTATTTTTGTACAATAAAAGAGAGCTGTACGGGCAATTTACGACCTTAGACCCCGAGACTAGTTGAAGGAACTGTTCAAGGAAATCAATATAGTAACAGTGGCTTCTCAATGCATTTATGAAAATATCATGTATATTCGCAAAAACCTGCATCTATTTCCTAAAAAGAGTGACATGCGTAATATTAATACCCGGAATAAAGATAAACTTGCCGTTCCAAATTTCAGACTGCATAAAGTGGGTACCTAATTCGTTTATGAGAAAATTTATTCGCTTTTTTAACAAATTACCGCAGTCCATTTCTGAACTGCCTATGTATGAATTTAAATCCCATGTCAATATGATTTTCATGAAAAAAGGTTATTACACTGTAGATGACTATTTAAATGATAAAAATGTATGGAATTAAATACTGCCGTGCTCGCACAGGTTCATTTTATCTTGTAATGTAAACACACTATTCAAAAAGAGGCTGACAATAGTGACCGAGTTTCTTGCGCTGCCTCTTCTCGGCACTAGCCCACAATATTATGGTAGGGTAAAAAAATATATTGGGACGTGTAAAAGAGCTTAATTTAGGCCTATTTACAGAAATAAATTGGTTTTATTGGTTTATTGGTATAGTTACAGACAAAACTTATAAAAGCCCACAATTTTATTTTATTAACAAATAAAAGGTACAATAATTTTGCAGATTATAGAATAGCGTTGATATTCTTTGCAGGTCGAGAAGTAAGAGTAATCGACGTCATTTCGGTATGGAATATGTTAAGTTGATCGACGATACGGTTATTGTGAATTGAAATTATTAGAAATCGTCCAATATCTAACCGAATCCGTAGATAACAGTTATCGTAAGGTTCTGAATCGAGGCGCTAGTCGGAATACGATTGACTTGTCTATGACCATGATCCTAGATGCGGCAAGTTAGTTACCTATATTTATGACATTTAGAATCAAACTTTCATAACCTTTGGGAACTATACCATTTTGGATCATAGCACATCCAGCGTTATCTAAATGTGCGTTACTCATCTATATGACATGGAAAAAGTATCAGCTATTCAAATACAGCATTTTTCCCTATATGGTACCAATTTCAAAAACCCAAGTTGTAGATACGGGAATGATGTATCACAAATTATGAAGATAAAAATAGGCATATCTTTATTAATTGTTTAGATAAAGGCGAAATAAATTACCTCTTTGTGTCCTGGGATCGTGACTTTGCCAACATCTTGGCTCAACTTGATTCGCGGTTGTCCATTTATTTCCACTAATTTGTAAACACACCCTAACGCTGGCTGTCTTTGGCATGTAACTGAAAACAATATATACAAAAATGTAGTGTTTATAAAATCACCGCCACGAGACACTAGTAACAATATAGGTACAGTAACAAGATAAGTAGAATGCCTAATTAAAAAAAAGAAATAAAGATTCTAACGATACGATACGATAGATTAGAACACTGATCAGAGTTATTCGCGCTTATTTTATAGAAAACATATTTTTTAGTATGTTAAAGAAACGCACAAATCTTCTTTTAAATTTTTAAAATACGTATTTATTATTTACGCGATTAGTGCGATTGTGGAGGTTCAATGTTTTGAACTAACAACCTAACGTAATTACAATGTGATAAAATGACAACAAAGTTGTTATCAGTATAAATTAACAGTAAAAGTCAGCCGTAGTGTACACAATGGTTTTATTAATTAACTTCAAACTAAATTAAATTCCACCAGCCCCATTTCAACATCAAGAACCAGCAACAAGAATGTACTAGCCATTAAAATCGGGTCTGATTGTAATCAAATGTTATTCCAGAAGCTACATAAAATTAAAAAGTCAATTTACCTAAATGTGTTCCGATGCCAAAGCAATCGATTTTGTGGCCTTGCTCGTTCAGGCTCAGTATGGTGTCTTCGTTGATGTCATTAGACGCGACTATAGTCAGTTTGGAGAACCATGGCAGTTTGAAAGCTTCCGCGATCTGTTCAAATGTCTCCCGAGCTAGTACTGACAAATAAGCCAGGTCCCCGCTATCAATGCGAATGCCTACCGCCCGATAGCCGCAATCGTTAAGAGCCAAAGCCACAGCGCAGAAGTTCAGCAAACCACTCCTGTTAAAAACAAACGCAGCTCAATAACAAACACAAAATATTAAAACCGTAAACAAGCAACTGCGTCGATCTTTGTATAATCATCATTTAAGCCAAAACAAACAAAACCGTAAGCACTTTATGAATGAATACAGCCAAAATTGTGATAGTATTAGAAGATTGGTAATCCAATGAACCCAACGTTATGCAGATTAACTTTATCAGAAACTCTTTAGGTGAGAAGGGTAGTATAGATTACTCAAGTAACAACTGCAGTATAATGTCTGCACTGATTCGACTGATTAGAACGAATCATACTAGTGCATTCGTTTTAATAAAACTTGGTGCAATTACTGAGTATTATTTTAATTTATACGTTATTACAATGGACAGGAACATAAATAAAAAAGAAAGAACGATTTTTTATGACGAGGTGGTCTCAATAATTATGAGTCCATTTGGTAACTAACACCTGTCAGCAAATATATGACCATTATCGTTATGAGGACGATTAAAACATATTTGACTTTACCATCTTTAAAATAATTCCAATACCAATTAAAATTAGTGGCGATGCGGTTGTACGCACTTTTCGTTGAACAAAAAGAGGCAGGCTATCTTATTTAGAACTGTTTGACCGTAGACAAGAACCAACAAAAATAGTATTTCGCCTAATCTTTTTGAGATATTTTTTAATCAATCGACCATGCCTTCTCACATGGTGTGTGATGCTATGTTTGACAGATTTGTTAGCTTTACATAATGCTGTTTCTTTTCATTCACTTAAAATAAGATCTATCCTGACTTTTAATATAGATATAGAGAGTAGGTAGTACAACCGAATGGCAACCATAGCTAACTAAGAAGGCCTTATTTGTTAACTAAATATGGCATGGCGTGAAATGAAACAGATTCAGCTCCACTCTTTGTAATCAATCAGTAGCAACAAAATTTGATTTTAAATGGGTAACGTGGGATATTGACTAGTTTGTATCTGTAGGTATACCTACATAGGTACTTTTAAAATACATTTAACCAAATAATAACACATATCAGTTAATCAATGCTTTAAAAAGCCGGCATGTAGATTTAATTAATGTGGGTTAATACCATTTAGAAAATAAAATAACGCGAGAGAGTGCAATATCAAAATTGTCAGCGACTAGGTACTTATTTAGCACTTATACACATACTTAGAAATCGGGCTTGCATTAGATGTAAACGCAGTATTGCAGCATGATGTCATTGCCATATGCAACGTAATCTTACCGCTACATCAAGCAAGGATAGACTATGATACAGGCTGCTAATACTTAAATAAAATTATGTGTCTTTAATACGTAGATGATCGAAAGATGGAAATGTGCATGCATATACTATAAACTTATTTACTGTGATTATGTGCATATCCCTATACAATGCAACTGTGCCCAATGACTAAAATTGTCCCTATTTTGTTGTAAGTCCAGGACAATACGTCACACTGAAGCAAATGTAAGTCTTCTCGATTGTGTTTTCGTTTATTTACATTCGGTTGAAAATGAAGCGCCGTCCGTTTAGGCTTCACTGAAAAAGCCAAACAAAATATATCGTACTACGGCCATGAGTATAATGTTAGGTGGCCCCGAGGGGAGTCCCAGCGTGTGTTACGTGCGCCATCGACATGTCTCCCACCAGATGCGATTATTCATGCCCATCCCAATGAGGAGGTATGTATGAACCGGACGCATGCCAGCTTTGAAAATAATCTAATAATCGAAACTCCACATAACTTAGACATAAATGAACAATGCAAAACAATAATACAAGTTTATCAGACACCAAATGTCAATGTGTTTGTCTATTGCATCTTTACCTCAGTGTGCGTTCGACCGTGCTATATCCATATGTACTATGTATCGGTGATTTTAGTAGTCTAGTATCATTGGATCCACAGTTGCTATTGTAGCCAGAATGCCCATTCATATGCTGCCTGTGTCGTGACGGTAAGCCTTGAAAATTATACCTCTTGACATCGTACGTATCCACTAGAGCCAGGAAACCTGTTGGAAAGGCTATGGCATACGAGATAAGTGCGGCCAGTTCGCCGTCGCTTGCCTCCTCGGGGGATATGTCTATAACGGAGGAGACGCGGTTTCGCCACTCTGTCGCGAGATCTAGCAAGTTGCACGGCTCTTGCGTCTCCGCGTGCCTCAGTATCACGGAATGTAAGTCGTCCAACGTGCTGAATGACGTCACAAATGAGTGGGCGTGCGTCCCTTTAACGGGTATGTTAAACATTTTTCCGGCTAAAACATTACTAGTTCCATCGAAACCACCTGAAAATAAATATTACCAGATGAATTGTCAGAAAATTTTTAGATAATTGATTAAAAAGGTGAAATCCCAGTTATAAATAATCATCTTTATCATCATCATTTCAGCCATAGCTGCTGCATCCACTATACAAATAAATACTATGTAACAATAAGTACCCACTCCCATGATTCTTGTTACGCATACGTACAAACGTCTATATTCATGATTACTGACTAGTGTAATTCATATTTTATTAAAGAGCGATGACGTCAGCTCAGCAATTACGTTGAATGATATCAACAATGCTTATTAAAAGTCAACGACGCGTTTTGACCAAGTCTGCCGTACTCGTACTCGTAGCTACGTATCGCAATAATGCAAATAGGGCTTGTCACAATGTGTTAGTTATATAACGGTGTAGAAGGTCGTAGACAATGGGTACGTGAAGGTATTGAGGTAGATCGTAGAATTTTGATAGCATGGATAGGAATTGGAAACTTTGGTAGGCATGACTAACGGTATGTTAGCGTTCAAGGGCAAGGCAAGGTTCGCGAAAACTTGCCTGATTAAACCTATTAAATAAAAGTATATTCGCTATTGGAGCTTCTTATGAGTCAGTGGCGCGGCGGTGTGTTATATTGCACAAGTTTGAACAGGGCGGGCGGGTCCGTGCCAGGCGCGGTGGGATCGGTTTCACCTGCCGGGCTGCGGAAACACGCTAATACAATCAATAGTATAAGAACAAGATTATTTACGCCGTTTTCTTACTAATTCATAAGTCGAAAAAGCTACGCTACGCCTTTTTTTCTGTCTACGACATCAGAGAAAAAGAAACATGATTACCATTTCAGTTTTCTTTTTTATACCTCTAAGCTTAGCTTAAAAGAACTAAGGCCTCCGTAGTACTTACAATCTACATTATTATTTTTACGATATTTACCAATGTAAGCGTATTTGGATGCAGACAGCCCACCGTCAGGACCTTGGGCTCTGCGCAAACCGAACTCCAGCAAAGACACACTCTTACCGGCTACCATTCTGTACCTTGCAGCATTTGTCGCCATCAAGCTAAAACAACAGATACAAAATAATTTATTTATAAGGGCTTATTTTCTATCACAGTCTTAGTCAAAGAGTGTAGAAAGAACTCAGAACTGTAGACATAGCCTAGGGGGCTAGCATGTCCAGAAAATTCAAATATCGAACTTTATTTCTATATAAAAGCCGATTAAAGTATAGTTAAACAAAAAGAAAAACATTTTTTTAAAAGTCATAGAACAAAAACTCTTCACCGCCTCCCTTCTCTCAATATTAATTCAGCTTTCCTCTACCTGAAGGTTGTCTGGAAGAGATCGCTTCCAGCGATAAGACCGCCTAAATTGTGCTATTCACTAAGTATTTACTTTCCTGTGATTTGTTTGTTTTGTGTGGTGTACAATAAAGAGTATCTATCTATCTATCTAAAAGCTGCTTATTTGATTACAAGGTTTGTTGAGTTGCAAAACACTGTAAATTGACGACACAAAAGACGACTACATAAGGAGCTAACAACGCAGGAATATAGTCAAAATCCTTATAGTTTCGCCATGTCCGTCCATCTGTCTGTCCGCGGCTAGAGATTCTTAGAGATAGGCGTAATTTCGCATTGATGGATATACGTACATATTTATCACGCCGACAAAGTACCTAGTTAAATAAAATCTCTGAATACCATTTTTCAATTCAGAAATATAAGGATTTAAAGTGCTTTTTTTGAAAGACTCAAGTGCCCCCTAATTGTTTACTTTAAGAAATGTAAAAAGTTACGACAGTTTTAAACTTTAGTTAACGAGTTAACTTATAAAATGTACTCCACGAAAATAATACTTCGGGCCAGCGCAAACCTGGTGAGGTGCGGCGAAGCGACTGAGATGATAACAATTTAAACTAAACCGACGAGCAATTACGGAACCCTACATTGCGTGTGGCCTGATTCGCACGATGTATGGGTACTACTCGTCACATTTGTGTTCCTTAATATGATTATAATGAATAGGTAGTATTTTTATTTTTTATTATCTGCTGATGTTAATTGTTTTATTCAATATTTATGGTTTTGTGCATTTGGTTATTAAGGTTTTATAGGGTTTCACAACTTCCATTAATTGGTTTTCAAAGTTACCTTGTTTTTAGGGATGTTAAGATACAGAATATTTAATAAAACAGTAACTTTTTAACAGAATGCTGCGTGGTTACTGTATTTTGAAGAACAATCATTAAGCAACAAGTCCGTTTCCAAAGGAATACTGATTTTAGTTTTTTTTAAGGTGTGTTTTCAAATCAAAATAAATTGAAGGGCTCACCTAGCTAATTTCAGGCTTTCGTTTCCATATCAGGGATCTGACGATTAAAGATTCTTTATGTTTTAGTCAAAATAAGGATGCAGCGACACTATACTTTGTTCAAACGAAGATAATGGATGGCTAGCAATTAATTGAGCTAGTGGAGCCTGACAACTGATAACCGTATGTGGGTTGCTAATAACGATGACGCCTATGCACGCTTAATAGAAAATACATAGTGCGTTTAGAGACTTGGTTACAATCTGCAAAACGTAATACTGTAAAAATAATAGGTCGGGAAAAATGTATTTTCACATATAGCATGTATAACTTGTAATAAAATCTCTTTGCCTGTACTATTTGTATCTAGTTTAAAAAAGAAACAATATATACGGTGCTTCATAAATATCTGCAACGGCTGAAATGGGTAAAAGTATTGCTTATACAGGCTGTAACAAAAAGGTGAAAAAAAACTTTAAGGGTTATTCTACGGCTAAATTACATCAACTTTTTCTATGGGACCAACATCGAAATCGCAAAAAAAAAACACTTTCCCATACTAAAACGCGACCAGCTGGCATCAGTTTGTATGGAAACGTCAATTTTTTTTGAGATTTTGATGTTGGTCCCATAGAAAAAGTTGATGTAATTTAGACGTAGAATAACCCCTTAAAGTTTTATTTCACTTTTTCGTTACACTCTGTATAGATTACGATAGTAAAGAAATTTTATTGCCAGAACATCATTATTTTTTTCATAAAAAAAATTATATTAAATAAAGATTAGGCTTTATTCTGTCTCAAACCGTCCACATCTATCCAAAAATGCTAAGGTTTCACATTATATCGCTCCCGCGCAGTGTCAAGGGCGGATGACGAAGTGTGTTATGCAAATTGAAGCAAGTAACCATTTATTTATTGTCTTTTCGCAAATAATTAATTACCGATCCGGTGCACGTAATTCCTTCACTATCGTAATCTATATAGGCAATACTTTTACCCATTACAGCCGTTGCAGATATTTATGAAGCACCTTATATAGTGAAATGTTGTTTCCAGCTATTTTTCATTTGTTTTTATTTCTGTCAAAATGAGTTAATATAATGCAGTGTCAGTAACAGTAGCACCAGTAGCACAAAGTTGGTAAGCGATTGAAACCCGGGAATTTTAATGTCAAAAATGCATCTCGCTCTGGTCGCCCTGTTACGGATAAAATAGGCGCCATTTTTGAAAATGTGGAGCGAGATCTGCATATCAGTAGTTACGAATAAGTTACGATATAGCTGAAGAACTGGGGATTCGACCACAACACAGTTTTGAGTATTGACCCATTTGAAAAAAGCTGGGTACACAAAAGCTCGATATATGGGTGTCACATGAGCTTACTGAAGGAACCTAATAAACCGTCTACTCATTTGCGATTCTTTATTGATACCTAATAAAACCTAACAGTTTTGAAGATATTGATAACAGGCAAGCGCAGATCCACCGTTGTGGGCACGATGGGCATGCCTAACTAAAACCCTAATAGACACACTTTCACGGTCTATTGAGATCTAAGAGTCTTAATAAGGATGACAAGGAGTATAAAATGGCTGATTATGTGAGTTAAAAATTATGCTGGCTCGACAAGAATCACCATCTTGAAGTTACGTGCGCAGAAATACAAACTCTCGCTGAGAAGCTCCAACCAGGCAAACTTTTTAAGATAAAGTCCGCTCTATAACACCTTTCTCTCGGAGATAAGTGAGGTTACAGAAAAATGGAGGCAATATTGCGAAGCTCTTTTCTGCAACCATTCGTACTCGATCCAACCCCATGGCTAGCCATGCAGTAGCAATCAGGAGCTTCCTATACTTTTTAAAGACTTCCTGCAAGCAATTAAGATAATGAAAGACGGAAAAGCACTTGGAGCTCATCAAATCACTTCGGAAGTTATTCGATCTCTTGGAAAAGGCGCACTGAAACTGTTACATGAGATCTACAACAGAATCTAGTTAACAAGAGAATGGCCCACTGATTTGACGCGATCGTTTACCAAAGTTTGTGAAAACTTTCAGACAATTTTGCTGATACCGCACGGAAGCATAAAGCAAGGTGCTCCTTCATGTAGTTAGCAAGCGAATACGCTAGTTCCTGGATTTACAAGTTCCACAGGAACAGGCTGGTTTTGTTACAGGAAAAGGAACACGTTAACAAGTCCTCAATATTAGACAAATAATTAAGAGCTGACACAGATTTGCCGATCCAATAATTCTATGTTTTGTTGACTATAGAAAAAAAGAATTATATTAAATAATTAAAATTGTAATATTTTGACTGCGTGGTAAGGTGGTCCTTACCACATGTCTGGTGGCTATGGCAGGTTTTGACCAAAATAAGAATGCCTCCTTACCTGACCGCGCATATCATGAAACTATACAAGGTCAGCAAAGGCTCAGTTCGCATTGAGTCAAATATATATGTGAGATGACTTTGGGTAGGGTATTCGGCAGGGGTGTATCTTTTCGCCAGTCCTCTTGAACTGCACCTTCAGATTTCTACCTGTTTCGTCGATTTCTTCAGATTTTTTATGCAGTGTCAGGTTAACATCAAGACTGCTAAAACTACTTTTTGCGTTTTTTTTTAACTGAAGTCCCAAAACTTCTATAGCTACGGGATTATGTGATTATGTCTTTACCTACAAGATGGCAAAAAGTCATCGAACAAAATGGCACATATATAGTTATAATACTTTTGCACGCACACTTTTGATACCGAGGTTTCTACCATTTTAGTGTTCGATATTCTAAGCGCTTTGCTGACTTATCGTTTGTTGTTCAACTAAGTACAGGTTGTGTATTGTAATCACACCACGTTTGACGCTGGGATGTATTTCTTACCATTTTAATTGCCTAACAATATGATCTCAAACTGAAAATAAATAGTACTTTTTTGACTCTATAATAGACATTGACCATCGTAAATAAGTATTCGTACATAACGTAATCAAACGACGCGTGTCGTCCACGTCACGCAGCGGCGCTCATAGATTTTGTAAAAACAAGACTGCGCGCAGACAATTGACGCGGGACCCGCTTCGCACAGCGGAGGCCCTAAGTTAATTTATTAAACGTGGTCATACAAAGTTTAGCCTAAAAAATTTACAAAAAAAGAACAGCAAAAATGCAATAAAACCAAACTAAAGGTTCCATACCTATGAGTAACTAAAAAAATATTTGTGAGTAGGTGTGTTGTATTTTGTATGCTTGGGCTACTATAAAATATGCTAGACTATAAAATAGATGTTCTTCTAATAGGGGTTCAAGGGTTTTTATAAATACTTATGTTGGTCTGGGTCTTACGAAGCTTTGTGATGTAACTACATTTTATGGATTTTCGGTTATTTTTTGTGCTATTGAAACCTTGAGTTCGGAATCCGTACGCGAGCCTTACTCACACTAGACAGGTTTTTATAATCGACCGTGTTATTTTGGAGTCTGCAGTTCTGCACAATAATCACATCAAGATTGACGCTACCATGGCAATGTATTACACTTTTTACGGTAAAGCAAAAACTGGATTCTAACTAATTCTGTTAAAAAAATAAAATTGCTATCTATATTTACTTCTAATGAAGGAACTTCCATACATACAAAAAAATCATCCATCAACATAGGTCAACAAGGTATCAATAATCGCTGACCGACCATACATTAAAATAAAAAAAACGGATAAGTGCGAGTCGAACTTGTCCACCGAGGGTTCGTACATATTTGTAGGTTCTTATTATAATAGTTCAGGAATAGTCGCACAGTTAAATTTCAAAATTAATTAAAAATGTATTGATTTCAGATTTTTATCTATACCTACTTGTAGTTTAAGACGATATTACTCGCCAAATTTCATAGTTCAACGACAAGTACCCTATAAATTTTAAATCCCCTGGGGTCTCGAAGGTTACAATATAGCGACCTCCGTAGTCAAGACGCAAGTATACGTGGACGTGGCGTCGCCATCTCTGAGGTCCTGGATTCGGTACTAGGTCGTGTGAATGTATAAAACGAACTTTTCTATGTTATGGTACCGTCGTTGTTTCTGTATTTCTATAACACAAGTGCTTTAGCCTTAACCTTAGGATCAGAGCAATGTATGTGATATTGTAAAAAAAAAATATACGTCTTTTGCGGCATTAACGGCCGTATCTTTTTTTTACGCTAACTTAGAAGTTAGATTTTTTCCTAGCTTAACTGTAGATTTCGACGGTAGGTTTGGTTTTTTCTTTTTGAGGTACAGAACCCTCAAAAATACATACAGAACAACATAGAACCTTCTGTGTTTTCTTAAGTCAGTTACAAATTATGTGTGCACTGATTATTATGAAACCGTGAAGTTTATCTTTGTTTAGTCTTGAGATATTTTTATTTCACAGAACTTTGTATTTGTAGTTGTAGTAGTAGACCCACATTCATCAACATTTTCTGTTTATATTTGCTGCACTAGTGGTTTGAAAATATAAAGAGCAACAATAAGAGCGACATCTATATCATCTTAATATAATATAAAATAGATGTCGCTCTTATTGTTGCTTTAACTAAAAAGGAATATGCATATCATCCTTAAAGAAAAAATTGACCTGACAGGTCTACTACTCTCAGTATAACTTGTAATGGCACTGAATCAGCCGTAATTCCGTGGAAGAATACCCACCGTAAATTTTACACAATCATAATAATATGATAACAATAAATGGTGATGAACATGCGATTTTGAACAATAACTGCCCACTAGTTGCAGACTAGAAAAGTGGCCAGACAAAACTTTGTTGAGTTTTTGTGTATGTTGAGAAATTCAAATTAAACTTAAGACCAGCAACCAAAGTCACGGGCATAAGCTAGTTTCAGAAATAAATATAATTTATTATTATTATACAATCACAATTGATTTCTTTCTCACACAATTTTGAACATAACACATAATATTTTGGTCTGGGACTGTGAGTGTGACTTAAATCACTTGTTTTAAATAAATTATAATTAAAATAATTACAATAGTGTGTCACTGACTTACCTTGCAAAGTTAACCAGGGTCAATAAGGTTGTCTCCAGCAATTGAGCAATTATTAATGGCCCTTCTACTCTTAAGAGTGGTACTCTGAAATTAAAATACTAATTTAAAAAAAAGGGCCTCACGAAAAAAGAAATTCTATTAAAATATTTTGACTTACCTTGGAAACACAACTGAACCTTCTTCAATGGCACTCAATTTGATATCTTTACATGTTAAATCTTTCAAATAAGCAAAGAATTCGGGTTCAATGTTGTCTGGGAGAGTTTGCATCAAATATTCTATATCTGGTAAAAAGACCATATTAAGAGAGGTTGCACACTGCATTCAATCCCAATCCGAGAAATATCAGTCCAAAGTAGCTGTAATGCTATTTATGTGAAGTTCTCAGATTCAGATCATTCATACAAATAGTACTACATCTACTTCGGACTGGTATTTCTCAGATTCAGATTGGTAACAGATAAGATGCAATGTGTAACCACTCCTAATAAACATATATAACAAACACAAAACCTTTACAAAAAAATCAGTGCAGCATGATATTTTGTAAGAATTTTAAATCAAGGATGTTCCATCACAGACACAATAAAAATATATTTTATAATTGATATGGGGGGAGATTTTGGGACTTATTTTAGTTGATAAATAACAAATTTAGAAATTCACTTACCACTGTCTGAATAGTGAAAATTTTCCAAAAATTTTAAACATTCTTCCAGCCCCGCAAAAATTGTAAATTCTCCTTGAAATGGGTTGGTACGGAAAAATAGATCAAATACTGCAACATCATTTACTTTTCCAGATTTCCAATAGGCATATGCCATTGTGATTTGGTAAAGGTCTGGGAAAAACAAATTAAGAATACTGAACGTACAATGTTACCTTTTATTTAGATAATTTCTCATAAAATAAAGTTAAGAATTAATGTTTATAAGTTTAAACATGATTTTTGTTGATAATTGTTTTGTTCCAACTTACAAGACAATCAAATTTAAAATTCGCTCCAAAATCAAAATTAACTCGACTTACCAGTGAGTAAGGGTTGCACAACACCATTTTGCCGTGCCATTTTAAATTTGCAGGTTAAGTCGTGATTAGACATTTTAATTTAAAACAACGCGTGAAAACAAGCGATTACGTACGTCTAATATACACAGTATCTGTTGAACGACTAAAAAAAACAAACTCATTGTGATCAACAGCTTCAATGCTTGCTATGGCTATTGGCTGTGCTTATCAGCGCGCCAAACACAATTTGACAGATATTTACACATGCGCACTAATTTTCTCTATTGATACAAGTTTTAGGGTCACTTTTGAAGGTCGTTCAACGAAGTTTTACGAATTACTATTTAATTAACAATAAATTTTAAATCATTTGTAATAATCACAAAATTAATAACATTTTATACGTAGAAGACATCACAGAAGGCACTACTAATTAATTTTATAGTTACACTTGCACTGTGATAACTATTCCAATGCAAGTAGCAATCAATTTTAAGGTAATAAATTAAATCAAATTGTTTTTGTGCGGCGGAGAAAGAAAGGGATTTGTCCACGATTAGTTAGACCTTGAACTTACTGTATGTATTATTATGCCGGCTCCACACGCTTGGCAAACAACGGCAAACAGCAAACAACAAACACAACCGTGTGCATAGCTGCTTGCCTGTTTGTGATTGTGTTTGCCACTGTTCGGCGTCGGTGTCGGTTTTTGTGCACAAATCAAAGGGTGTTCGACAAACGTGTTTGCGATGCTTCCACACGCTTGTTTAGCAATCAGTAGTACGCGCGAGCTAGAAGGCGGCGGACGTACGTAGTAGAGATGGGATTAGGAAAATAACATGTACTCTCTGTTTTTTAATAATTTTATTTACTTTTTTTTATTGTTGTTCTTTGCGATCCCCGTTCTATTTATTACTACGAAAATTTGTAAGAATTTATAAAAGTATGTTACTCTTTCACGAAAAAATGGCTGAACGGATTTAGATAAAATCTTACATGCCGTTTGTTGCTACTTTTCCTTTTGCATTTAAATATTTTATGTGATACCTAATACTCGAAATATTTTACGCCTCGGATTAAGTAAGTATCAATTAGTATCGAAAAATACCTTTTCCAAATACCTGATCCGATAAAATTTAAACACGCAAATTTGTAAGGATGGATAAAAGTATGTTACTCTTTCACGCAAAAACGGCTAAACGGATTTAGATGAAATCCTAAATGCCGTTTGTTGCAACTTTATCTATTGCATTTAAATATTTTATGTGATACCTAATACTTGAAACATTTGACGCCTCGGATTATGTATCGACTAGTATTGAAAATACCTAATTTGATACTTATGCCTCACCTCTAGGACGTAGTTTCTATAGTTCTTTTCTTTCAAGATACGAAAAAATGGTTTTGTACAAGGAGGGTACTCCTTCTTCTCTTCTATCTTCTAACAATTTCTTTTTTTAACCTTTTTTTTAAATAAAAATTCGGAATAGACTTCATGTTTGCCAAGCATGTGGATTCCCTGTTTGTGTTGGGTGTTTGTGGTCGGTGTTTGACACGTGTTTGGTGTTTGTGTCAAACACCAAGCATGTGGATACCCTGTTTGTGTTGGGTGTTTGGCACGTGTTTAGTGTTTGTGGCAAACACCAAGCGTGTGGAGGCACCATAACACTCTTTTTAAAAGGATTGTGCATTGTGCGAAAAAACGTGCCGACAGAGACCACCAACAGGTGGATTGTGTCCCTTTCTAAATAGGGTGACCAAATTGTAAGTCTAGGCGGGATTGAAATAACTAATTTTAAAGATCGTTAACTGAAAGGGTGGGTCGCTTATAAGTTACTACTATTCAAAATAGGGGATGTATGTAAAAATGATTTTATAAAAGTAGGTATCAGGGGCTCTATTTTACTGAATTTTAGTTACATACATTGAATTTCTTAGAATGTGTAGGTCATCGAGCACATACCTTATAAAGGAGCTATATGAACCATCTTTTTCCAAGACTAGTAAGTGATTTTTCACTTACATTTAGTAATAAAATGACAAGTTCTGCCAACTTTTACCCATATAAAAACAGTACAGATACAGATTAATAAATGGCGGAAAATTTTGTCAAATAAATCATGACATTTCTATTTTATAGGGTATGTGGTCCATGGTGTAGGTATTTGGGTGTGTTTAAGCTCACGTCTGATCATTAGCTTAACACCTATGATTTAACCATTTCCTCTAACTCGAATCAACACTCGCAGGATCACATTTTCTTTTTAGTGCAGGTCCTCCAAATCACGAGATACGTAGACAGACGTCAAATTACTTTAATGTTAATTGTAAGGTAATTTTGCGGTAAATACAATTTTTTTTTTTTAAAGTAAGCCTTAGGTATTAGTGTTACCTCTTTCTCGAAGGTTCGAGCTAGAATATTAACATCGAACCATGTGTAATTATAATTATATGTCTAAAAGGAAATAATCAAAAATGTGGGTGTAGTGGCAATAGGGTAAAAAAAAATGGTACTGGTAATGGTAGGTAGGTACTTATTTATGATTTAATAATTTAAAAAAATAGACTAGATATTATTGTGTGTTGGATACTTTTTATTACATAATGTACAACAACTTCTAACCTGGGCAAGATTGTAGGTTTAAAATCCTCTTTTTTGAAACGTCGACTGCATGGTATCGGATTTTTCAAAATACTGCCGCCAAATGCGCCCAACAACTTCCCAGTTTCATTTTTTTAGAAATCTAAAAAGGAAAACCATAAACATAAGCTTATTAAAACATTTTGAATAAATTTTAAATTACATGTATGATGTACAGTGATCGGATAATCGGATGCATATTTACCTAAAGTTGAGGTGTTGGTTATTATGGAATGCACTTTTGTATCGAAAAAATCCTGGGATTTCGGAATCGACAAATTTAGTTTATTTTACTATATAATCAAATCGGGAGTAGGTATATTTACTTATTTTAAGGTGTTGGCTAATATGAAATGCAATTTTGTATCGAAAAAATCCCGGGATTTCGGAATCGACAAATTGTTTTTATTAAAGAATCAAATCCGGTGTAGGTCTATTTACTTATTTTAACTTTATATAATAAAAAAAACTAGAAACATCGAACGATAGTTTCCTACAAAGCGGACTGTAAAAAGTAAGGCAAGAATGACATCTTTGTATGCGTAAGTAAGTCGTGTTTACGCTCTAAGAAACGCACACAAGTAAAAAATAATGTTGCCTATACATTAATCTTTACCCAAAAGTAGGGGGTTGGAGTATAGGAAACGGGGCGCTATAAAATTTCATTGATTTTAAATAGAACATTGACGTGCAAGCGTGCCACGGTAGCTAGAAATAATAACGTTCTCTTAATTTTTCAAAACATTTATCTCAAACGAATCTATCTATATATATAAAAATGAATTGCTGTTCGTTTGTCTCGCTAAAACTCGAGAAAGGCTGGACCGATTTGGCTAATTTTGAACTTAAAATATTTGTGGAAGTTCAGGGAAGGTTTAGAAGGTAAGAAATTATAAAAAAAATGCAAGGAAAGTAGTAAAACAATAATTTTATTTTCCCATACAAACTGTTCGTACCTGTCAAATGAATTGGCAAAACGAAGTTCGCTGGGTCAGCTAGTAATAAATAAGAATTACAAAGAAAAACCATTCAATCTTATTTATTAACGTACAACAGCATCACCATCAAACTCCCGCGCTCAACTGAGTCTGACTGACAGTATCGTATTAAACGACTAAGTATGTAACTTCACTGCCTTCTACCACAAACAGTCATATTACATAACTTGACTAGTTATCAGCTGTCGGTAAGGATTGTAGGCTATCTTTTGTTTTAAATTTTGTCGTAATGTCATTGGCTCAACATACTCATCATGAATTGATGGGAAGCTTAAAATTAATTTCAAGTAAATACACATTAATAATTATGTAATCCCGGAGTCCAGCTTTTTTTTAAACTCTATACGACATCCTTAAGACGTAGTTTCCTCACGATGCTACCGACTAGTTTCGCATTCCCGAATTTTTTGGAATCCCGGGATTTAAATTTAAAAAAATATGTTTTAAGAAGCCGCTTCCATAATTTCTTAACCAAATATGAACTTTAGGTAAATATGTATCCGAT
Source organism: Anania hortulata (assembly GCA_963576865.1). Classification (NCBI taxonomy): domain Eukaryota; kingdom Metazoa; phylum Arthropoda; class Insecta; order Lepidoptera; family Crambidae; genus Anania; species Anania hortulata. The sequence goes on from OY756389.1 coordinate 9,678,485, forward strand.
TATCCGATCACTAATGATGTATCTTACGAACCATAATAGCTACACAGTTGAAATTTTCACCGATGATGTATTTTTGTTGCCGCTACAACAACAAATGTATAATAGGCGGGCTCTCATTTAATAAACGTGATTATTTTGCCGTTTTTTGCTCGATATTAATAACGGCAACATGTACACGCTTGAAATATTTACAGATTATTTAATTGTTTAATAACCTTAAAAATAATTAATCAAATTAAAATAAATATTTAAGGGGGCTCCCATACAACTAACGTGTTTTGAATCCGAAGCACCGTAACTGAGATATTTGCAGATTTTATGAGAGAATATTTTTTAAATTTTAGAACCAGTATTAGATGATCCTTGGCAAGTTTTGACTAGTCGCGCCGCTTGCGCCCCCTTTGCGACACAAGGGTAAGGAAAAAGTAAAATTTTTACAAGTCCCAGCTTCATACTAATAGACTTCAGAAATTCGGCTGTCAATATTCCATATGAAATCAATGAAAATTGTTTCTGTGTCGTGCCCCATAGCGCCCCGTATCCTATACTCCAACCATGTCTAATGTTGCATAGACAATGGTACAGAAATTTTGGAGCGCGAGTCCGTCTCACACTTGGCCGGTTTTTTATATCTGGTTTTTAAAGATGGAAATTATGGTCACCTTACATCATGTTAAATATTCTATTTTAATATTTTATTTTCACCAGAATTAAACAGGTTCAAAGACATACATAAGAAAGGATATTCTACAATTGGGATAACTTTCACTTTTGCAACCTTAACAACAAACTTTTACCATTTTGCACTTTTTTATTTTAAAATGAACTGACAACCATGACATGACACCATATTGCTACTGTGTCAAGTTTAGGGATGACAGAAAGACACCCAAAATAATACGTAATAATAAACCATTTATCAACACCGTTGACAAAATTGATAATAAATCAATTACATTTTTTTATAAAAAAAGCAAAACGCACTAAAACTGTCAATTCCCTATCTAAATTTCATCGAGTCACGTTATTTTATTGATTCAAAGAAATCGATCAACAGATTGTTTACTACCATATAGTAATATTATTTCATAATGGCAACTGTGCAAGCGGGACACACTCCTCTCCTTTACCATCTCACTCAACGCAGTCCCTCAATTTGGTTACATCAAAGAAAATTAAACTTTATCAGTAAGGACTAAAGTGTAAGTTCTTTTAGCAACATTTTAGAAGTACTCAATCCATGATTACTATTAAGTATAGACCATGGAGCACATCATACCTATGAGGACCAAGTATCAAATGGACTGGACAAGCAAATAATAATACCACGTGCAAACGGGATAACTACATACAGAAACCTCTAAGAGTGACAGAGACATGAACTATGTTTTTTGTCCTTGTCAAGAGTTTCACTTTTTTGTGTTGGGCACAATCGTCAATTGTGCTCAGCATAGTTGCGTCTTCCAATAACGTGAATTATTGTGAATTGTGGATTTTGAATGGTCTACTGTGGTTACAACTGAGTGATACGTGTTTTAGAACCTTAACACAATGGTGCATTGTTGTTTATTAGGCTGTAATAGCCGCAGTGAGCAAAAAACTGAAAACATAACCTTTCATACGTAAGTACGATATTTCGATCATATTTCGCTTGATTCGTGAAAGTATAACTAGACCACAAGTAATGGCGTGCTATAGTCGTGTCAAAACATACTAAATTTGTTTAATTTTGTAATTTTTAGTTACTTGATTTATAGTATTATCCACCCAAATTCAGTAGTGAGGGGATTACACGGAGGAGATGGTAATTAACATAAGTCCACCATTTTCTACTACTTTTTAATTTGACTGGGTTATACAGATGTCAGGGATACCAGCACTGATAAGGGTAAAGTACCCAAAATTGATGTAATTTCACATTAATTAAACTTTGTATGTTTTAGGTTCTCAAAAAATGACTTGTCAACGCGTCAACTATGGATACTTGCGACTGACCGAAAAAACTGGGAACCGACCAAATTTACTCGCAAGTGCTCTAGACATTTCCAAGAAAATTTCTTTCGAAAGACAACATATAACCTACCTAAATGCATTTGCTGTTCCAATGCTACACGTTGTTAAGCTGGTGAGTTAACCTGTTCTTAATTTCTAATAGTTTAGAAATAATTAAAGTTTTTTAATACTTTGGAGCAGGCGAACGGAGTCGCGGAAATCATCTAGTTAGAAATAAAGATAATAATTTTCCAATTTAAAGCGCTTAAGGGCCACTCACCAGTTGCTGATCGTATGGGTTATCTGTCAAAAGAAGTGCCAGATAGGTTATCCGGAACTTATCAGCAAGTGGTGAAAGAGGCCCTAAGTCTTATAACATATTACAGTAGTGCTTTAACTTAATTTTTAGGATCCTGCTATATAATGATGACAGTACTGCCACAGATATCCAAGAGCTGGAAAAACCTTCTACGGCAACAACTGCTACAGTGATGGAAACAAAAACATATGGATTAAGTATCAGAAAACTAATGGCATTGCATTAATGCACAATTTAAGTCAGTCTTAAATAATACTACAGTATAGAGAGCCGAACTTCACGTAAAGGTGTTTGGTTTACCTATTGAATAATTATTGACATTTTCCTAATATGTAATTATGTTTTAGATACCGACAATAGAAAAACCTTCTACATCTAGAGAAGCAATGGATTGGAGACAAGTTCTGTGAGTATTAGTTACGCAAAACAATAGCTCAATCAACAAATACATAATTTTATTATGTAAGACTTCAATACCTCTAGTCGCTGATTCTGATTCATGATGTTGATTTTTCTCTTTACTTCAGGATAAAAACCTAACCCCGATTGGACAAGCAAATTCTACGACGGCTGAAACAATAACACCGCGAAAACAGAAACTTGTCAAACAATTAAGTCGTCAAACACTTCTAGCTCAGACACGTAGAAAAAAGATAGCTGCACTAAGATCTAAATATCGCCGCCTTGAAAAGAAAAATGCTGAACTGTCTGCCATCATCCAAAAATTACAAACGAAACCTTACATAAATCAAGAAGCTGCTGATTTACTGTCTTCTGTTAATCCAAACGACACACACTATTTAAAATCAAACAGAATTAAATTCTCACCGGAAGTTCGTAGATTTGCATTAAATTTGCATTTTATTAGTTCACATGCTTACAATTTTGTAAGAAAAACACGGAATTTGCTCAGCATGTAATAATATATATAGCAGGTTTTGTCGTAAAACCATTGGAAGGGCAAATTAAATGTGAACAGTGCTTGACCTCATTACTTTCGTCTGAAAAATTGGAGAATACCGTTCAATATAAAAAAGACAAGGGTGGACTGCGTTATCCCTCTAAAGCGGTTATAAAATTGTGTGAAATTGCGGAAAAAGTGTACAAAAGTAATAGAATGTCAAATAAAAAAGATCCAATGCATTATATTTTGCAGGAATGTCTAAAAAAATGTATTGGCCTCGAATTATTTTCTGATGATCACGATTTTTCAGATCGATCTGTTTTTGACAGTCATTATTTATTCTCTTTTAATCTATTTGTAAAAAATACCTGAATGTGCGAGTTCACTAAGCCACAAAAACTTGATTTTGATTTTGAAAATTGATTTTGTTCAAAGGACAGTAATAAAATTAAACTTATGTAATATTGATAAAATTGTTTTATTTTTTAATAATAAAAAATGTGGGGTAATATTTGGATGACCTGGTAACCCTGTTTATGCCATGTACTCTGTTTCTCTTTCTGCTCGTGACTAGTCCATTAAATGGTCCTAGATATACCGTAGAGAGAAGCAATGTTAAATCATATGATTTGTTCGACATTTTCCGCTATTTTTGAATCTGTATCTATGCTGTTTGGGCGAGCGTTGACAGGAGCTGTCAATTCATATTCTAGGTAAGTGAAAAATCACTTACTAGTTTCGGAGAAAGATGGTTTGTATTGCTGCTCTTTACGGTATCTACTCGATGGTATAAACATCTGTGTTAAGCCGTTGATAGATGGCGACGGACGCGGCTGCGGACTCGTCTTGACATTGTAAGGTCAAACGCTGCTGTTGGTTTATCCTTCAGTCAACTTTAGCCAGCCCAAGGATCGACCAATGGCAGCGTTTGACCTTACAATGTCAAGACGAGTCCGCAGCCGCGTCTGTCGCCATCTGTCACCTGTAATAATGTATTATCTTCTTCTTCTTTTGGTTATGGCAAAAACCCGCGTTTTGACATTCTCAGTCATGTACCTACCCTATCACAGATTAATATAAGTCTATTAGCCCATGGAGCACATACCCTTTAATTATTAGAAATGTCATATGATTTGTCATTTGTTCGACAAAAAAAAATCGGCCATTTTTTAATCTGTATCTGTACTGTTTTGGAGTTTTGGACCGCCTGTGGAACTCGCACATCCGCGGTAGCCTTCATGTCCGTGATATTGCAGACAAACTACAGGAGAGTCGCCTGCGCTGGTACGGCCATGTTTTGCGGAAACCGGCAAGCTACGTAGGAAGTAAAGGTCTGGCCATGCCGCCACTGCCAGGTCCAAGCAAAGGGAGTTGACCCAAGAAATGCTGGCTTGACGTCGTGAGGGCTGACATGCGTGCCAATGATCTCACAACTAGAGACGCTCAAGACTGCGCAAAGTGGAGAAGTAAATCAAGGAAAGCGGACCCTGGGCTCAAAAGCAATGGCTTTGGACGCAACCGGTACTGTATAGATGATGAAGAAGAAGAAGAATATCTATCAAATGTAGGGCAGCAGCGTCAACGGCGAAATATTATAAAAAACTGCGCTCGCCAACCCGCCTGCCACGCGTGGCGAGTATTGGCATTCCCCTTGATGATGAAAGTCATTGGGGACTTGGGGTAGGCCAATGTTCAGCAGTGGACGTCCGACGGCTGAAATGATGATGATGATCTATCATAATATTTAATCCAAGTTTCGTTATGGCGCGTGCACGAACGCATCGTTTTTGATTAAAAAGAATAATTCAATGCATTTTTAAATACGATTTTCTTGTTCTAGACTTGACCATAAACTACTCCCTAAAACTTGGCTTTTACTTTCTTTAGTTCTTAAGCTGGTGTCTATCCTTCAGACAACTTCCGCCAGCCCAAGGATCGACCAATGGCAGCGTTTGACCTTACAATGTCAAGACGAGTCCGGAGCTGCGTACGCCGCCATCTGTCAACGGCTTAACACAGATGTTTATACCATCGAGTAGATACCTTAGAGAGCAGCAATACAAACCATCTTTCTCCGAAACTAGTAAGTGATTTCTAAGCCACCATCCACTGTCATAATGTAACTATAATGAATAATGAAGATCGAAAAACATTACGAAAATCGACTTGGGGACATCACTAATTTAGTTCCAAGTTCGGATACTACGGCCTACAGCGGCAAAATGGTGAAAATCAAATAGTCTTAACTAGTTGTAAATAAATATGTCAGTTTTGAAAAGGGTAAATTGTCACTGTCGGATTGGTGTCAGTCATCTTAAAGAGAAAAACCGGTTTATTTGATTACTTGTGTAGTGAGTACTGCAGTTCAGTTAAGAAGTGGGTAGTAACAAGATTTAAACTTTTCAGTCGTATATTCTGTTATTTTCTAGATTCGGTAGAGTTACAAAAACAACAATTTTGTGATCTAGGGATGTGATAAAAACACGATAATTTTGCAGCAAAACTAGGATAATTCTTAACCTATGAATCTGGCAACACTGAGTGAATTCAGTGTTAATTAGAACCCAATAAAAAAAAAATAGTGATAAAAAAAATCACTCACAACACAGATCAAAAGTTAATTGCTCTGTGAGAGCAATTACCTCACAATTATAGTGCTTTTGTTTTTAAAAGGTTAGGTTAGAATTTGATTTTTTGTTTCAGTTATTTGATTGACGATCTCCTTACTAATACTGGTAATTCTATTAATGAATAAAATGTGGTAATTTTATATTCATCTCGTAGTATTATTTTTTGTAGACTAACGGGCACTGGGCATTAATTTCTCTTTGCTTTGCGCATAGTCCTCCCTTACAGAGTTATTGTTTCACGCGAGTCTGCGCAGTAAGTTACATTAGCTATCCGGCCAGGCAGTATACCTTTTGGAAAATATCAATAACGATGAAGTATACAAAGCTCATCGACATCGCTATCTCTCAACGCGCATGCGTCGTACTTTACTGGAAAGTGGAAACTAGAATGGAAAAATCGTTACTGAATAAACTTCGTAAGAGTGGTACTACTTGAACTATATCGTACTCAATTTAGTCATGGATCAATCACTGCAGGAGAGTTTTGAGAGGTCCTGCCGCCTTTGTGCCGAGGAACAGGACGTGACAATAATGATATTTAGTGAGGAAGCAGAGGCTATGCTTCTCCGAAACAAGCTGAACCAATATCTTTTGATTGAGGTATGTACAAAATTCAGACCATTCAGTCTTAGTTATTGTTATTTTTTTACTCCTGTTTATGAAGGTTAACCTGAGGATAATCTTAGAGTTACAAACTCATATCTCAAGGTGTCTATGGTCAACATACACAAAATGGTTAGACTATTTAAGTTGTAGTTATAATTTTTTAATTTCCAAGACATTAATGTTTATTTCACAAAGGGTCAACTATTGAAAAAAGCAGGGCAGTCTGGTCTATTCTTACATGGAAGTAAATAAAAACATTGTTTTTTTAAACAATGTTAGTAAGTAATTAAATGAAAACAAACACACATAAAACAAAAGGCAAAAATATTTCAAATGAATAGGCATTAAAATATTTAAATTAACTACAAATTCAAACTCCGTTTTTTTTTTTTTTATAACCCATAATGAGTGAAGTGACGATATAGTGCTCTGGGTGGGATTAGTGATTGGCAGGTATAAATAAAATAACACAGTGTCCCGTTAACCCTTTTACTTTTAACAAGGCTGGGTTTAAGTCCTTGAAAATACTTGCCTAATGCCTATGTTACTGTCTAGGTCTATTCCCATTTTACTGTCTTGCCATTGTACTTGGTCCGTGTAATCATTGTATATGTTAACATTTCTTAATTTTATTGTAACAACAACTGTATTAAATTCTACACACAATCAAGCCTTATTAAAAGTCACCTCTATGTTCTAATGTTTATAAATTATTTTCAGGTTGATGAAGATGATAAGCTCCCTAAGAATATTTGCATCAAGTGCTGCTCAAAATTGCAAACTGTATGTGATTTCATTGACACTGCTAGAAATTCCCAAGAGTTATTACTGAAAAAAAGCTTAATGATAGATCAGTATAATGCTGAGAAAACTTTTAGAGTGATCAATAATAGAATTAAGCTAGAATTTGAAGGTTCAGATGATGAGAGTAAATTCACTGAGATGGAAGTTAGTGTAGACCCAAGTATAGTGCTTCAAAACTCTGAAGAACCATTATCCCCATCCGCAAGTGTTGATGAAAGCTGCACCACTTTTGAAGATGTTACTCACCTGCATGATGTAGATAGTGAAAATGTGACAATTAAACTAATTAAGAAAGGAGATAGAGGTCCAGATGAGGATGACAAAAAAGAAGACTGGAGTCCAAAACCATTTCCTTGTATTACATGTAAACGGAGCTTTTTTACTGAATTAGCACTTAAGAACCATTCTTGGATTCACATTAATGAAGAAAAAAGCAACAATCAGTTCAAGTGTACTACCTGTAACGAAACCTTTGATTATAGGTGTTCTTTATTACATCATTTAAAAGTACATAAGACTAATGGAGTCTGTCATTTTTGTGGCAGAAGGTAAGTCAGACCAGGGTCATCTCTAACCTATTGGGGGCCCTAGGCATATAGGATAATGGGGCCCCTATTGTGGGGCCCTGGGCAAGTGCCCAGACTGCCCAGTGGGAAAGACAGCCCTGAGTCAGACATGAGGAAACTTTAAAGGTTTTTCTATTGAATATTGTGATTAATTAATAAGTTTTATTCTTGCTCCAGTTTTAGGACTGAAAGAAATCTAGCTGCACATATGGCTGTTCATCTGTCATCAGGCAAGTCTTATACTTGCAAGGTGTGTGGCCGGTCATACAACACAAAGAGTAACCTAAAGACTCACAGCATCACACACAGCAATGAAAGACCATACCATTGCCATCTTTGTAAGAAGAGCTTTAAAAGGAATCAAGATTTAAAGGTAACTTAAAATATTAATTTTAAAGTTTCTATTTTAATTTTAACTACATCTTGTCTTATCCTAGTATGAGTTTATGATTGTGTCTTATTTAAATTAGACCACATTACTACTTGTATTACTTTAAGTTAAATGTTTTTAAATACCTATTATGTTCTTTGAATAATGACACTAGAATAATAGTTTGGTACCTATGGCCATTACAAAATTAAAGCTTTGTGTGCAAACGCTTACTCACAGACACGCACACAACTATAAATAGGGTTGCTCTTAATAATAGTTTTGCCCCAAACTAAGGAAAATTTGATAAAATCAATGCTTACATCTAGATTGTCCTGCATTCTGAACGGATTGATATTAAACACTATGGAGGTGTCAAGCGTAGGAACCCCTCTGTGGCTCCAATTTAGTTGCTTCAAATTTTGCGTGCTGATTATGTATCTATGTGTCAATAATCTAAGACCTACATTATTATTTTTAGCAAAAAATTAATCTATTTCAGTTTCACATAAACCAGCACACTGGAGCCAAGCCATACAAGTGTCCCTTCTGTGAGAAGAGTTTTGCGAGCTCTGGCAACTGCTACTCGCACAGAAGTCGAATGCATCCCGGGCGGCGCGTGGAAGGCAAGATACGCCGGCGACTGCCCGTGTCGCGAGAGAACCAGCCACAAGCCCCGCGGGCTGTGCCATTCAGGCCTCCGGTGGTAGCCATAAAGGGCGTCTACAAGTACCAGTGCACACTGTGTGACCACAGCTTTATGAAACGGGATAATTTTACAGTAAGTAGTTTTCCTGATTTAAGGTTGCTAATATTGGCAACCCCTATACTAAAAAGTAGGATTTGTGGCGCGTAGAAAGCAAGTTGCACCATCTGCATCGGCTGCACGAATCACTGGGGCATCTGAAAGAACTAGTGTACACTACAGCCTTATTAAGTGGAACCATTTCACAGTAAGTAGGTAGTTTTTCAATTTTTTTAAAGTTAGTATCTTTTGGCAACTTCTATCACAATAGCGGGATGCATCAGAGCGGCGCGTAGAAGGCCAAATTTGTATCGCAGAAGAACCAACTATGACCTTGCACGCTAGTCGCTTTGCCCAATCAAGTCGCCACTTCAGTGGTTGCCATACAAGGGTTACATACTGTTGTAAGCAAACATAGCTTTATTTATAACATAAGTTCACATCATAATTTCCTAAAGATCGCCAGATCTGATACAGTCGCGGAGTCTGATACAGCCAGCCAACTATTCACGAGTAATTCCTAGACAACTTGTCTTTAAATACCACCTATAAAAGAAAACCTAGTTCGTTGTCAATTATTTGTAATTATTCTTAACTAGCTATCCCGGCGTACATTTTATCGACTCAGAATTCATATCTTTCCATAGACAGTAAATAATTACTTATGACTTTTTTTAAATTTGTGATATTTTAATAGTTATTCTGTAATTCAGTCGGGGTGGAGACAAATCTAACAAATCAAAGGTCATAAAAATCGGACCAGCCGTTCTTGAGTTATAAGAAGCATATTATCAGAAGCTTCTAATAGAAACATTTCTAGCGCGCGCCGGACCGAACTGTCAAAGCCCCGCACATTATCCAGTTCGGCGATTCGGCGCCAGTTGTTGCTGACTGCGCCGCCACGACGACACACCTCCGTCTTTTGACGTTCGCACAGGGATGTTAAGGATGGCGACACGTTATTGCTATTGGTACTATTGATTAGTTTAGCTTAGTTAGCGAGTTAAAGAAGAAAATCATTGTTTATATTTTCTCCTAAGCTAGGTCCGGCTGTATTTTATTTTGATAGTGTTCACTATCCACATTCCATATGCACGGATATTTTTCCACTTCAGCTACAGAATCTTTAGAATAAGAAAAGAATTCGTTTAATAAGTATTAAACAGAATTAAAAGTTAGAAATACATTGTGAAAATTGTAGGAAATTATCTGCGGTCGACCTTTAGAGTGTGTTTGTACACGAGCTGGCAATAATAAGAGCATAAATTCTCCTATTTTTCCTTCTATCGACAAAACCACCTCCTATTTGAACCCTCCCTCTTGGTATGGTCGTTTGGATCTCATCCTTTTTTAATTCGGTTGTAAGGCTAAAAGAAGTCGGTTAACAAAAGTAAACTTCTGGCAACATTAGCTATATTATAACTATATTTGACATTTTGCAACAAGAAGCGTGTGTACAGCATACAGCGACGTCTGCCAAACTGACAAATTCTGATAATATGCGGGGTCTAGTACAAAATGTATGGTAGACGGGCCTCTCAAGAATTCTGATGACGTTTCAATCCGGCGCGCATTCAGGGGCGTGCATTCCATATAGGCTATTATGCAGAGCCTACCTTCATAAAAAACCGACAGCTAACCATAATTATTAATTACGTATTCAACAATAAACAATAAATATTCTGTAACCATTTTGTCGTCTATCTGTACTTATTCCTTACTAAAGCGCGCAACTTAGATCGTTTCTGTGCAATTTAACCAATGTTAGGCTGCCGCGAGATCGCCTACTGTTTCACGCAAACTTACTCAATTTTCACTCACAGCCTACCCCCATCTGAAATCAATGCACGCCCCTGCGCGCATTAGAACCGGATGACCGGCAAGAAACATTTCTTACAATATGCGGGTTCTAGTACAAAATGTATGCACCGAAGTACTTTCAGGTTTGCGCTAGAATGTTTCTATTAGAAGCTTCGGATAATATGCGACCGGTCTAAATGATGTAACTAAACCGACTTTTTTTATAATAGACTAGCTTTTGCCCGCGACTTCGTCTACGTTAACCTTACCCAGACAAAAAGTATCCTATGTGTTAATTCAGGCTATGGTCTATCAGTATGCCAAATTTCATCAAAATCCATCTCGTAGTTTCTGCGTGAAAGAGTAACAAACATCCATACTCACATTAGTAGGACAGATTGCTTTGAAATTAATAGTAGTGTTATATTAAAGAACAAGTGAGGATAATCCTGGGACTGAGGGATTTTTAAAAGCAAAAAAAAAACTAGGCTATATTTTTTGCGATACGATTTCGAAATAGTTCTTTTTATAATTGCTTATAGTTGTTGGACAAAAAGGTTTTATGCATTTTCACGGAACGTGTAACGCTATCGTTAGAGTTTCTGCTCGAGCATTCTCAAACTAGTGAAAACTCGAGAAATTTGGCTTCATTCGAGATGAGATTTTTTAAAATTTAATTTGAAATTAGCTAGCTTCAAACTAAGCAAAGCTTGTACTATGGCGACTAGATAATGGATGAACATCATAATATGAATGCACGAAAATCTTTCAGGACTTAAAAAAATGCTTATGCTTATGATTATCACACTTACATTTAATTCTTCTCCTTCCTCCTAATTGTCGCCTGACACATTTTACCAAGTAACAAATTAAAAATGAAATGTACATGTACAATGCACGAATAAATTAAATTTCTGGTACGGGTTTGACATGGACTTTCGACATAGCCTTCGTTTTGTCCCTGTTAATTTAAAGACCCACCAGATAGGAAAGTTCCTGAGTACAGAGATCGCCAAGCGTGTACCGAGACCCTCGAGCGACTGCGTCATTATAACATCAAATAGTAATATTGCATCCTGCAATTCTTTTAAACATATTATTGCACGGGTGCTGCATGGCTTTCTGTGCAAAAATACTGCTTGATATTTAATTGTGATCATTCTGTGAAAATGTGGTGTGACACACACCACATTGCGGCGTGAAGTATTAACTTTAGAACACTTTTTTGCTGTTGTATACAATTTCATCAGTGTAATGTAATGTGAAAATTAAGCCCATTGTTAATAATGTAGGATGCAAGGAAAAAAAATTATCTCGGTCTATCTTTAAAATAGGTTGATTTCCTCTTAATCTTAATAATACAGTCACGATTTGTGATTCTAAAAAAGTTATTTTTTTACAGTATCACATGTACCAGCATACCGGAGAAAAGCCGTTCCATTGCTCGTTTTGCACAGAAAAGTTCGTAACTCGAAGAGGCTTGCTAATCCACCATGACAAGGAACACCCAACGAAGGACCGACCCCTCGCTCTTTTGTCCAAGAACGTTTTACTCAAGTAGACCGTTTCAGTATGTAAATTGCAAAAATATTACTACTTCTGAAATACTATTTAACATTATTAACTAGGACATAAGCCTCAGAAAACTGTTGAACAGGATAGCTTGCATCAAAACCAGGATTATTACAAAATCCAGAAAATCCTAAGTCGTGTTAGTCAAAGCCTTTTCTTTCAGTCATCTAACTACTAACTCGTATTAAAGTCGCTACATTTTTCACGCTCACGCATTACAATAACTCGGTGAGTCTTTTAGAAGGAATCGGTTGTTCTTTCAATGTAAAATTGACAATATCACAACAACAATATTTAGGCGCATGACAGTAAAAAGATTCGGCGCCCACACCTATAAGCCTATAAGCCCGCGCTTCCATAATCTCGCGCTTACTTGCTCTGGGCAGTGATATTACGTCTTTAGCGCTTTTTAAGTTATTTCAATATTTAGTATTCGTTTACGTTTTGCTGTAATGCGCCTAATTGTTGTAGCGTTGTAAGTTTAAATATGATACATCATATCAAGTGTCACACTTATTACATATTTTATTGGTTAATAGTATACAAATGGATGAAATGCACTTACAGAAGTATAGTGTTACACTTGATGCGATTTTGCAGGCTTGTAGTCACTTCAAAGATTTAATACTCTTCCTGTTATTTTTAAAGAAATACAAGCACTCTACATCATTAAGTAGTTTTCTTTAATTCTCACTTCTATAATTTTGATCACAGATGTGAAACAAGACGCAAGGTCGATCATTATTAAATAATGCAAAACCTACATCCTGTCGCACAAAGTGATACTGCTCTGCAGTAAGGTATCTTATTTAGATACATTTCCTTAAAAAAATATCACTCATAATTTTGTGTAGTAAAGTTTAATGATATATGTTTGATCTTAATGATCAGATTTATAAGTATATTAGTAAACAAATAAGTATCAAATCATATAAAGTACTAGCTGTTGCCCGCGACTTCGTTCGCGTGGTCTTCAGTTCATTCATAAATAATTTTCTGCGCAACTTTCTTATTTTTTTCTTTCAAAAGAACCTTCTTCTGGCAATAATTAACACATTAAAAAAAGAATTAGTGAAATAATTCCATCCGCGCACGCGTGATGCGATGACCAAGGGAAATAGTGATTAATTTTTATAATATAGATATATATAGATTTCATCCTCTAGCCTAACCTAGGTACATCACTAAAGTCCCGAATCCCGTTAAGTTACGGGATTAATATTTTTGAATGTTATAATCTCAATCCCTTAATCGCCGTTCATTATAAAGCCACAAATAGTGTTCCTCCTATACCAGTTTACAATCCTATTCATATTCCTTTGTACAGATCTGCAGGGTCCCGCGGGTTCAATGAAGGTGGTGGTCTTTGTGCCTCTGTAATATAAATAAATAAATAAAAAGGTGTGTTGCGTGGTCGAGGCTCGCGGCTGGCGGCTGGCTAGTGGCTACCTACAAGGCGAAGCAACAGGCAGGCTAAGGAGATAGGTAAGGTCCGGGGGGCGCGGGGCGCGGGGCGCGGGGCCGCCGGGACCGGTCCGGCGGAGCGGCGGCGCGGCGGGCGCGGGTGGTGCGCGTGGGCAGGCGGCGCGGGGCGTGCGTCAGTGCTCCTCAGTCGCGCACCGAGCGCTATACTACGAGTACGTCGGGTGGCGCCGCGCCGACCCGTCGCGTGCTAGTGTTGTGTCACTGCGGTGGGCCAGGTCGGTTTCGAGATTTCTTCGTTCCGACGCAACCATGGCTCTCAACTCGGACGGTGAACAGAAATCGAACCTGGTCCTCCGGGTGGACCAGGATTCGGACTCGGTTCTGCAGTCGTTGTTCGACACTGTGCTCAAGCCGGACTCGAAACGGCCGCTACAGGTGCCTCTTCGTATGCGACAGCTTCCAAAGTCGTTCTTTAACCCGCCGTCGACCGGTTCCAAGTCGCCATCTGTGTCTCACTCGCGAGAAAACTCGGCTGACTCGGCGTTCGGATCGTCGTCCGCGACTGGCGCCGCTCCCGTGTCGCACTCTAGGGCGCACTCTTCGCCGGCCAGCCTGCAACAGACGTACGCCGCAGGCCAGCAGACTCAACCACAGCCACTTCTGCACCAGCACGCAAAACACAGATCGTACGATGTCGGATCACACCTTCAAGACGATTTGGGTCCACTTCCAGCTGGGTGGGAACAAGCTAGAACCCCGGAGGGACAGATTTATTATCTCAAGTAAGTTTAAGAATTTGGTTAATTTCATTAACACCATCCTTTGTTATAAAATTGGGTTTTTATTAAAGAATGTACATAATACAGTGTAGAAAACAGCTACAAATTATGATATTTTGTAGTTGTTAGCTGTTGCGTTGCGGTTTTTGGATTCACTCACCACGCCACACAAAGAAATACTGTTTTATCCAAACCTGTTCAATTAAGCGGTATCATCTAAGTTGTCTTTACAATGATCTCACATCTTGGAAAAGATAAGAAGCCTATAGAATTCTTTAAGAACTAAAGAATCATTTTAGATAACATACCTGCATATGAAATAAAGGAGATTTTATGTCTTATAATTTCGGTTAAACTTTTATGTGGTCTCTGAAATGGACCAGCAAGAAATATAATTCTTGATTTTATTGTCATTAGTATTTTATTATTACGCAGGCAAAGTACGAAGTAGACTTGTAAAGGCAGGTAGAAACTTACTTAGCTATCGACCTGCACAGGTACTATTGCAAATTACTAATAAACCACAGCACCAATATGGTTTCAGCTCTCGTTTACTTTTTATTCACGTATAACTAACTAATGCTCCAAAGAAAGGTAAACGCTGTTAAAAGTTAAAGTAATTGAGTTCCATTTTGAGTTTTGAGTTTTAATCTTCCGAAATAATGGTGAGAACTGTTATCATCGTTCTCCATTCTAAAAACACATTGTCGTCATTTGCTATCTTATCGCGATCGTACACTTACCTGCCGTCAGTGCAGTGATAAAACAAGATAAGAGTTAAAACCTTTATTATTAACTATGAGCAATGACACGAATATAGAGATCTTGCAAATAGAAGATATTTTCACATTTTCTTATATGAGCTTTTCATCATCATTTAGATTGTGAAAGAAATAAGTAGATAGATATTAATTTAGGAACATTCTTCCGTGTGCGCACAAACATCTACTCACCAACGGTTTATCGCTATCGGATAAATAATTTAGAAGCGAGGAGTTTGTACTTATTATATTAGATTAGGTCTTTGGTTGTTCAGTAAATATATAAATTTTAATTCTCTATGAAAACAAAAAAATATACCGGGAGTTTAGTCCCGGAGTTTTATGTTCCGGTATTCTATTGAACGTCACTACCAGAAAATTTTGAAAATTTATAAAAATACCTTCACAACTATTTTGATATTGTTTCCGTGTGTACTACGCAAATATACCTTTTTATTAGATACATATGATGATCATTTTTGTTTAAATAACATAAATGCAAATTTTTACTCTTAATTGCCGCAGAGTATAATCTATCGTACTGCAAAGTAAGTAGGCATATTACCAGTTGGGTAATATGCGATTTGCATTGTGCAAATCTGTGGATCTAAAACTTAAAGATCTAAACTTAAACTTAATCTAAAACGTTACTGGAACGGGTTTCCTTACTAAGGCACACATACAACTTATTAAATAAATACAAGGCAGTCAATAATTAAATCCACCAAATTTCTGCACAAGGTGTACTTACAGCTGTAAGTAGGTACATCTTGTAGTAGAGTTGTAGTAGTAGAGTGAGTAAATGAAACTCATTGTTGTAGACATGATCGATTGACTTTGAAGAAAAAGCTCGCCACGATGCATCCAACAGCACCATACTTGACGTCCACTGTCTATTACGTTTTTTTATAAACACCAATAGTGCTTAACTAAGCAGAAGGTGCTTAAACGGAGGTGTACATTAATTGAGGAATCTACGCAAGAAGGTAGTCTGGTTATGAGTATGCCTTTTTAAGTATCTCTTCTTTTTTCCGTCTAAACTAAACTGAACTCGAATTCGGTTCAGGCTGTTTTAAAACAAAAATCCTCATTTCGCGAGTCTTTTCTTTAGCCTTTTGTCCATCTTATCATCTTAACCGTTTCACACCACTACATCCTTTCTGTCATGCTGGGTTATCGTTTTCCTGTCTTTAAAAATGCTACAGACAGAGATAATCGTTTATAAGTCTTTTAGAATGCAACCTGAAACAATTTTTCGGCATAAAGGCTTTTTCCGCCATGTTTGTTACCAATTGGCTGTACCTGTCGGTGCCCAGCAATTCCAGACCTAATAGAAAACTATTATTAAGTAACCAGCGAACATCGAAGGTTTATTATTAAGTACCAACACACTCATGTACTTTTGTATTCTAAATAGGTACGTACTGTAGTTTAGTTTGGTAAAAATAAACCTACAAAATATAAAGCCATTCTAACGTGTTCTATACTCTTTATAAATGATTCCAAATAGATTTTATTATATGTATCTTCATAATATATTTGGCTAAAACAGATGCGGCGCTAATGCTTGAATTCGAGTGTATTGAAATAATTATATCGATAATCAGTAATGGCTGATAGTCTGGCGCCGTGGCCATTATTGTCGTCGCCAACGCAATTCCCACTTGCGCATGAGTTTGCGATTACGGAAAAAATTAACGCACTTGGGTCCGGTTAAAAAGTGACGCAACGACTAATCGAAAGCATGTTATAGGCTAATTAATGTACCTAATACCTATTAGAAGTACATGCATAATGACAACATAATGTGGCTTTATTGCTGTTTTTATCAATGAAATTAGTCTTCATTTGTTTTATAAAACACGGGTCGTCAAAAGGTTCTGTGTTAAATCAAAATATTCATAATGATCGAGAATAAATATAACATTCTGTTATTATATCATAATATTATCCGTCGACAGAACCGATATTTTATAACAATAGCAAGGTGTTTAGAAGACAGTATCTAGATTCTAGCATCTAGCAAGTCGCATGTCGATGTTACCGCGCCGTGTGTGGACGACAGCCAACGCAACATCAAAGGCTTTGACACCTCGTAAATAAACGCAACTGTTTAGTATGTAGTTATATGCTAAAAACTAGAAATTGTAACACTATTATACTCGATAAAATTTTAACGATTAAGATAATAAGAGGCATATGGAGCGAAAGTTTTAAAAGGTTGTACCTTTAGGCACTGATTTGTGAAAATTATATGAATTCGAGATGTGCTACAGTGTTGGGAGGATGAGGATTTATTATGTATTTCGCTTCGCTCGGTTCGTTAGCGAACGTCAGGTTTGCCAACGCGGAAGGCCCGAGCGTATCTGCAACGACGCATTTCATAAGCTCCCTTAAAATATTGATATTTCGAATATCAAAGGTATTAATTTAGACGGCAGGCCAGCGCAGGAGCACGCCGGCCGCTATGGGCCATTGCAAGCGGTGCGTCTCTTCCGTGTGTTCCTAAATAGACGTGCGCGTCGTTTCTTAATTGCGAGCTGCGGCTGATGCTTTATAAGCTCTATAACGCCCGTCGGCCTGCGTCTCGGCTGCGAAATGTTTGCTTTAATTATTATTGGAATGGAGGGTAATTCTCAGTGGTTTTGTTCGGCTAGACTTGGCGATGTTCCGAAACGGGTAGCGATGCAAATTGCCTTGGCGGACGCCCAACGCGGCGCTATCGGGCCCAGAGCTTCAGCGCATCACACCTTCAGCTGATTCTTGACCCGGAGTTTGTGTACCTTACAGAATCACTTACACGTTACACAAGCCGTCTCTCTATAAACATACAGACTTACTTATGACATTTTCCTAACACTGGGTTAATTTGCTTAAGTAACTCTTAAACTGCTTACCAGCACACAAATTTTAATGTATGCGTTCCGATTATCCCTTATTACATATTCTTCATCGTTCTTAATAAAAATTTAAAAATTTTTGGATATTGTTTTCAATCTTTCAAAATTGTGTAATTTACCTATCTCGGCATTATCATTAAATAAATCTGTTCAACTATAAATAATTAACTTGTAACAGAGGTTATCATTTGCTCACTTTAGTGTTGCAAGTTCAACCGGTAATATTATCAATATTATTGTCAGATAAGTAAGCCGAACACATAGTCCGATCTTTCAGTAATTTTATCTGGAAAGAGTGACGGGTGTTTTGAAAATCGGTAATCTTATAGATTTCGACGTGTCGATTCTAATTTTAACTTTGGAATAATCTACTATTGTTATAGATCCATTTTAATGCTTTTTTCACCACTTCACCACCTTGATCATTTGAATGATTTTATTCCTAAACAAAAAGTAGGAATTTAGTCTTTAACAGCAGTAATGTAATGTAATGTACAATTAGGTTGCTGAGTAGGTACTCTTACTCCTAAAATTAATGAATCTGACTGTATACAAATTTGTACTTTATTTTACTGCTTGTGTTCTTCTAGGTAATAAATTCAACGATATTAAATACCCGTTGAATAAATTAAATAAAAAATGTGTTATTTTAGAAATACATTTCGTATTAAGCAATTACCTTGACAAATATCGATAATTTGTTTAAAGTATAACATTTATTTATTAATAGAAACGTGCTTAAGTAGGTGCCTAATAAGTCTAATAACATTAGTGTTGCTAGCAGTAATTAGTCATTGTTCGTATAATATCAGATGCCATGCAAATTGCAATAAATAAAGTGCGTCAGTAAATTATTTCAACCTGCCGTAGTTACGTTGGCCGCTCGACGCTCATCTACACAATGGGCGAAGTCAAGCTTCGAACAATATTTCCTTTTAAGTGTCGTTCTTTGAATCCTTAATCAGAGAAACCTCTCGCGCTGCATACAAAGGAATAAGCGTCGTACGAAAAGATAGCAGAAGTTCATTCAACTCGTCTTATGGAGACAGGTAGGTTTAGCTTTAACATGAACCATTCAATTGAACATATTTTAGCCTCAACTAAAAAAAAAATACCGTTTTTTTTTCTTATAGCTTTGTCTTAGGTACTATTTAGGTACATAAGTTTATATTTTTTTACTTCATACTCACCTTTATTAATCTGTGCCATAATGCTTCCTGTCTTTCCGGATTAACGACCTTACATTGACTACCTCTACCTACTCTTTCTACTTTTTGCCATTCTGTATGATTCGTCCTGATTTATTTTATGTTACAAGCAGCACAAGTGACAAAATTAACGCCATACTTTGAGTCGCATAAGAATAGGTTAGTCTATTCTCAGTAGTAATTATTACGTCAACTCGCTCAATTATAATTTAAGTTAGGTACAGATACCTACTTGCTTAACAGTAAACGTGTCGAACCTCTTCGTTGGATTCTGACCTTTGCGTCTGTTGCAATAAGAGCTAAGAATATGGTTCGTAAAATTGCCGTGTGCGTAGTGGATGGCGAAAGGAATAGCCTCTCCGACGACTTTGGCAAGGCCGTTCGTGCAGAGTTACAGTGCCTTGTCTGGTATCTGACACCGGTTGTACATGCACTGCCTGCATGTATCATATTATAACCTACCTTACATTATCTTATTTCTTATTACTTACTTTAAACTTTGAAAGAATGCTTCTCGAATTTTTCAAATACGAAAAATTTTAATACATCTAATCTTGACTATAATTTCAGGTTTTAATCTTGAAAACGTAAACGTATTGTTTAATATTAAAAGTTCCAAATTGCTTATGCAATACTTGTGTGTAATAAGAGAAATCGGAATATTTATGTTCGTTAAGGTAGGTACTTAGATTAGTAGGTATTTAAAACTGTTCTCTTCCATATTTCATAATATAAATATGTTTAACGACTTCTGTGTCTGTGTTTGCTAGTTACAAATCAATCTAAATGTATAATCTACTTAAATGGCGGAGAATGCTACCGGGCAAAATGTCCACCATTTGTACTTTTTCAAATCAGTGCAATACAGTTTTAATAAATATATAACTTTATTTTGTTTAATAGATTTCACGTGTAGGTAGGTATTTCTTACCTATTAAGTATCTGTTTTTAAATGAAATAATAATAAAAGCCGGCCAAGTTCGTATCGTTTGTATTTACACGTACTAGGGTTTTGTAGGTTTCAATAGTTTTTCAGTATTTTTTAATGGGGCCGAAAAGTTAGGAGATCTCACCTCTAACTAGGTGTACTGTGTTTAAAAAACATGTGTGCACTAAGATTTTAATAAAAATGTACCTGATTAACGTACATTTTTAAGTTGGTCGACTATTACGAGTAAATATTTAATAAAGCCAAAGTCCTCGTTAAATATTTCCTCTATTTTTATTACTTAAATGTAGGGGTACCTCCGGTATTGAGTTTTCTAATTTTAAGAAAAGAGCTGCGAGCAAAACAGAATTATGATACAGACAGATGAACATGGTGGCGTCTCTATATGGGTTCCCGGTTTACTACGGAACTATAAAAACCACAATGAAATCGGTGAATGGTTCATAGCAATAATTTATTAACGAACTATAAGTAAAAAGTCCCAATATGTACCTACTCAGTTTACTTTCTAAGATGAGGTACGCTAGCGTGCAGTAATCACACACAACAAGTGGACTTATCGGAGGGTGTTCTACGCGATAACATAAAATGGCTTACTATCGCCTTCCGAGAACTCGCCTGCGCCCGCGCCGAGGCGGGCCGTGCGCGACAGGTAGCTCTACCTAACGGCACTCTCTTGAGAATACAATTTTCGTTTTAGAACAAAGTAATAACGTGCCGTTAATATACTTTCTCCTATGCTCGCTTCAAGCTGGCATTTGAACACTCAGTGAAACCGATTCTGTAACAGGTGGATTACCAAACTATGGCCATTGCTAATTAATTACACGCTAATGTGAGTTTATAAATATATTATCAACCTACGCCTTGACGGTTGTTGTTATGCCGCTGATGAAGTCTTGATTGTAAACAAGGGGTTCACTAACTGCGTATTCCGACTGAAGTTATTGGCATTATTAATATAGCATTACGTGTATCTTTCAATCGTCATGCGACATCTACCTACATCCTTATGTATACTTCGCTGTGAGCGCCGTGCTGTGTAACGTGGACCCTAAGATGATAATGTAGAGAGTGTTGTTTTCCGCGCGCGGCGGCAACAAGGTACACAGTTTCCACGCTCTGATTACTGGATGTTGGCTCTAGACAACGTCTTTATCGGCGCCGATCAGAAACTTAGCACAGTAGGAGTGTTCTGAGAAATCGATCAACGCGAAATGATTATACTTATAGAAAATGAAACCAACCAATTTGTTAAGTCGATAATATGGTCATCTTAAATTAGGAGAGGTGGAAAAGCCAGTTCTTCTTTGTTCTCTTTTTGAATCGGGATCAGCTACTACGGTAATGTAGTGATATGGATACCTATTCCTAGATGGTAGAGACCAAGACGAAATGCAATAAATGATAAGATATCTCTATATCTTATCATTTATTGCATTTCGGATGATGTCTCTACCATCTTCATAGAATAAAACGCCGAACAGTTTTGAAACTCTACATTATAGCATAAAACGACGCGACTTTGGGTATATTTGCAGCAAAAACCTAACTTGCATTTAGGTAGGTATTGGCTGTCAAATTCTTGATATGGTGACTTTCGTTAGTGTACGTTACAAAGCCTTCCTCTAAAATGTCATTGTAATTGCGAAACAAACTCACGCCTTCGAAGACCTTTAAATGTCTTGTACTTAATCTATGAAAACGGATTGAACTTTAGCATTGAATTATTAAACGAAATAATGGCTTAGCAACTAATCCAAACACTATGCTTCTTCATAGTGAAACTACCTAAAGTGAAATTAAACATATTACCTACACGAGGGGGTATTTGGAGCTGATACTTCAGGCTGTCAGTCCCGGTACAAGAACACTTGAGATATTCGAAATTCCTTTAAACGCTTGTAACAAATGCATCTAATTTACTATGTTTAGTTTAGCCAACATATCGTGTGGGTACTTATACTTACCTATAAGTTATAGACTTCAGTGCGGCACCTTCAAGGGCAGACCTTTGTTCGTGGTGCATTATATCAAGCCTTGTGGACACAGATGGTTCTCGTCGGCTTGTGTCATCGGTATTAATGTGCTCCAATAATACTTGCCATGATCAACAAAGCTGCTTGTTGCGATAAAAGAGTGAGACGGAGCATTCAGTCAGACCACGCCGGTGGCCTACCGCGGGTAGCCTCTTACCACCCATCATTTTTTAAGACCTTTACGTTGATATAAATACAAATTATGTTGTATTTTACTTAATTTTAACTAAAGATTTGTGGGACTTGACTTAATAATAACTTTATTTTGTAAGAACTTTAGAAAATAAAGCTTTCAAAAAGTTTTCTGTATTGTAGTTGGATAACGACGAGACCAAATGTGGTATATGGGTAATACAGTCGGAGAGTATCGCCATGCTTAATTGTAGGATCAAAAGGGGTCAACTGTGTACATTGACAAGCGCCTTAGGGCCAACGTCATCCGCAGGCACGGCGCGTCTCTTGGCAATGATGATTTTCTGCTCGACCATTGTAAAAATCAAATCAGCATCGTAATAATGTGTTTTATTTTACTTGAAATAAAACGATAGCCGGAACACATAAACTCAACAAAAAAAGAAACGTCTTTTTAACTTTGTAATTGGTTGAAGGGCAAAGCAATTTTGATAATATATTCGTCACGGCTAAGCTAGAATAGCGGAATATTATAATATGTATTATATATTCGTATCGTAATCGGTTTGTGAAGTAGACCCTCAGAAAAAGATTTTATTTAAAATGGATGCATAATTATAGTTAACGTTGACAATGCATATTTAAACAGCGATAAGGTAATACAGGGTGAATACCTACGACATTATGTAGGTGATTCTTTAAAAGCACATGTAATCAATCAGCAGGTAGACGTTATTGTATACCAGCAGCTGATTACCTACACACTTTCAGGGAATTACATGACTATCATTATCATAGTTTCAGCCATAAGACGTCTACTACTGAACACAAACCTCCACCATGACTTTTTTTAAACAAACTTTATTATAAAACAAGTTATCTCATTCATGATATTGAATGATAAACTAAGGATCAACAAAATTAGAATGCATAGATGCAGAAATACTTGCATATGCATAAGAATTCGTTTGGTTTATTTATATGAATGAACGGTCAACGGAGTCAGCTTGAGTGACTGAGCAGTGGAAGGGCCGAGGGCCGAGTGGTGGCGTTTCTGATTGGAGTTAATGCAATGTGTTCAATTTACCATTATGAACTGATTGTTGTGGTTCATATTACTCATACTTACGATGTCACAGCACGGTACGGATTGGTGGTCGACGAACGGCTACCGTACGCGGCTTCCTTCATTGAATACTGATAAGTTTACTCATAAGACAAACCGAGTGTTGTTCATTATTCACCCGACTGTTTTGTTTTTATACCGGTTTCGTTGTGCGAAGTGTTATGGATGGCATAAACATATTTTTTAGTTTCTGCGCTACGTTTAGAGTTTTTTTTTGCAATAAGTATGACTTAGCAACATAATTAATAGGTACCTAAATTTGTAAGAACGACAAAAACAATTTTGCATGATCATGTGCCAATGTTCAGTACTAACTTACCTACTTTGCAATTTTTATTACTTTGTTAATGTCACTAGCAAGATATATTTAATTTGTCTCCTAAAAAAGACTTCATAGGTTCATCAATTCAAACATGTCATTTATTACTAAAGTTTCTGCATTAAAAATTCTTTAACCTTAAGGAATAAACAACGAGATTATCATCATGGGTTTCGCATAATATGCCTAAAGTACAGTAGATACTGCAGCCTATTGAAGGACGTTCTTTAATTTCGTAGCTATTCGTAGTCGTCGTCGATTTGTTACCCTGATCCATAATTGTGCGATTTCCTTGTCCTTAGCATCGCGTCGAAAAGTGCGTCGTGCACTCGTTCGTGCAGTATGGTTTTCGTTTAGTGATGATCTGATTTGAGTAATTGTAGTTTGAGTTAGACTAGACTGGGAATACAGTTTGTGACAATCTTAAAAGAGATAGCGTCTGCTGCTTGGGTAGTTAGTTGGAAACTATATTCGATATAATTTACCTATGTTAATTCGGAATTGATTTCATTCTTAGACAACGGCAACAGTACCTCTAGTTAGTTTTTTTTTCTATATGAATACTCGCTCATTCGTCATCAATTGTCCCCCAGTTACTAACTTCGATTCTAAATTGGGAAACCTGATTTGAGAATGTGTTTGTTGTGATTCTGCGTGCAATTTTCCTCGAATCCTGAGAAATCCTTATAAAACATTGTACGTGGATGGTATAAAGGTGTATCGGCGTCGGGTGCGTCGCCGCCGGCGCCTCGTGCCTCGTGTTTACGTCTAATTTTGGCGCGAGCGCCGCGACGGCCGCCCCCGCGCCCCCCCACGCCTCCCCCGCGCTTCCCATTGAACACAGTACGCATGCGGTTATTTCGGCAGAGCCAAGCTGAAGGCGGCACGCCGACGCCACTCGATATACTCACCAGCCTCCAACTCAAAGCCTCATATCGCTTTCGATTTTGCACTTGATCGATGAGACAGGTGAATTTTGCAAGTGATGATTGCAAAAGAGAAGAATAGAACTGTTTTAGATAGAGTGAATAGAAAATGTTCAGCTAATATTTTTAATAATTTATTTGATATAACTAAAATATTTGATGTCTAACTGTCAAAGACTGCGAGTTAGCCTTAAATAATAATTAATTGAATTGTATAAACTCGTTATAGGTAAGTCTTATCTCGTTATCTCCAGTTTCTACACGTGTATTTAATTATCCATAACATAATTTATCTACTATAGTTTGTGCACTAGAGCTAGTCACCTGAGACTGTCTGAGTAGGTATGAGAGGGGTGAGTGTCACTCCCTCTGGGTGAAATATAAAGTAGTTATTTCAATTGTTTGTTATTCGCCACAAAAGAGCACAAATATGGTAAGATAAGTTGATAGTCGAGAACTATTGTATTTTATTAGCCGATTGATTAATTTAATATATAGTATATTAATAATTTAATTTTTTTTAATGATACTGTAAATTTGAAATACATTTCATATTATTACAACTTATCTATTAATATTAAAATTCTAAAATAAAATGATTGCCTAAATAATAGACAACATTTCGTCGCATTTGTTTTCCATGTAATAATTTTCGGCCGGCCTACAATTTTAAAAATAATTTTTAATCTTTCAATTCTATTTTTTTATATATTGAGACACGTACGCATTGTCGCTCTACTGTGCAATACGTGATATGAATTATCTCCTTAACATCTAACTGATCCGCAATATCAGATAATTACAATACTTACTTTCTTTTAAATTATCGAGCAGTAAAATGTTTTTTTAAATTTAATTGAGTCTGCTTAAAGTGCATCCGCCGTACGTTTTTCACCTCCCAGTCGACTTAACGAGCGATCGTCCTGTGATGTTACCGACTGGAGGCTGCGGAGCCTACTTCTCGGAATCGGAGCCCCTTGCCCCTCGCCCTCAGTAATCGCCTCTCACCACAGCCTCGCTTATGGGATAACCATTGCTGCACTACACGACTATCGATAATAGCTTTTAGGCCATATATAAGGCCAGTTATATATACAGTATTTACTCATTGCGATGGTACAATTTGCTTTGTTACGTTGAGTTGATGTTCTCAACCTTATCAGTAAGTAGTCAATATTTGTTAGTTATGCAAGCCAGTGTTAATTATTTTGTACCAGTTCGTTACTCTTTAGACTTGATCAATGTAAAATTTGGGTATTTATTTATTTTTATCGTGACTAGTTATCGAAGATATGGATTAAATAGAAAAACTAAATTTAAATATAATTATCCAGTATTTTTGATTGCTGTAAATACCTGCCTAAAGATTCATAAAAACGTCGTCCTTATATTTTTTATTGGTATGAATGATATTCGGTCAGTCATCGATAAAACTTTTAAAGGCGGTTTGATATTATCGATAAATCGTGTGGCGTCTGCGCCTCCTTGTGCATTGCCAGTTCGTGTTCAGTTCTTTTTATTTTATTTCTGTACACCTGAGTTGTTAGTAACAAAGGGATTGATTTTTTCTCTTGACTCCGCCCTGGCCTTTGAGCGACTCGCCGCGTTTCTCGGAACTAGCGCTGATCATTCAGTAATCTCCGATAGATATCGCTGCGAAGCTCACCAAACAACTCCCCTTACGAAATTACTAAAACTCAACACAAAAACGCGATCACAGAGTGATTGTACTTTCGTGTTAGGTTTGCTTTTGTTATCTTTTGCTTGTGTTATTTCTCAGTTAGTTATAAACAATTTATAAGCAATCCATTCCCTAGAAGATAAATTGAGCCATTTTTGTTCTTAGTTTTCGCAAAGCTCATTCCATTCATTATAAAAAGGCGTATCTCGTTGAGTGGTAAATATGGCAAAACATAGTAGGTACAATAATCGAGTTTTGACCTTGAGTTATTAAACAATCGTAACTGGGACGAATATTATGTAAATCACAGCTGGCATTTGGTTTGAGTTTCGAAGGCGGGTGCCTGTTTCGTTCCCTTCTCGCTTGCCTTTACCATTTCGCAACAGAGAATTGCGCTTGTTTAGATTGTCCTAGATTAAAACATTTGATTTAACATCTCCTTGTTCTAGCTTAAATAATATTCTGACTAGGACTTGTAAAACAAACACAATTTCCTTGTTCTAACAGTCGAGCTAGAATGGCTTAGAGGCGAACTAGTCATGCAAGCCGGTTCCGTGACTTGTGAAATCGACGATAGGTTTTATATTAGTTGGGATCGAAAACAATAGATTTAAGAAGGTTGTCGAAGACTAAGTTTTACCTGTTAGTCTCGTGAAGATGTGCGCGAAGGGTTCAAGGACCGCTAAGTCATTTAGTAGCCAGGTATAAGCTACTCGCCCGCGGCCACCGCGTGCACCCGCTCGTTTACTTGCGTGTGGGAAATGGATTGTCATTCTGTCTCCGGCCGAAACATGAGCATTTTGCAAAAAATTGTGTCCTGCTGTATAATTTGAATAAATAATGTAGAGCTTACTGACTTATCGGAAATTAACAGTTATCAAATTAGGCACCATCCCTGCGGGTGTAATTTTTGATCGAGAGAAAGATCTTGGCGTTGAGTTGTCCTTATGGTGATGGCAAAAAGTGCACCGATACGAATCGTATTCGTGTGGCGAGGTAATGATATTGCGGGTGTGCGGGGGAGGGCCGGCTCGGGGGCGAACGGGACGCATTGGCCCAAGAGGAAACGAGATGCACATAAAACAGCCGGGTCCAAAGTCTACGCCCGTAGGACACTAGCCTTTTGCATCGCCCTATATCAGCAGGATCAAGATTTTTCTCTTTGATACATAATACCGTCAATGTAAATCATCTTCATATCATCATAAATAGATAGATAATTATAAAGTTAGAGTCTCTTTATTGTATACCTCACAAAAGAAAAGTATTACAGGAAAAAAATACATTTAGAATAGCATAATTTTGCTGGAGCACAGCAACACATCAACTCATGGAGCACATACCCTGTAGAGTAGAGTGGAGTAGTTCGTCAAAATTTTCGGCCATTTTAAATCTGTAACTGTTTTTGTATGGGTGAGAGTTGAGGTCTTGTCATTTCATACTAAATGTAAGTAAAAAAATCACTAACTAGTTTCGGAGAATGATGGTTATTGCTACTCTATAGGGTATATGCTCGATGTATACACTATACACTTTACATGTGCATTACTTACTTATACAATTATTGTTAGTGGGTAGTGTTGTGGTAGTTGTTTCATGATTGTTTCCGAGAATTTATTAATTTTTCTAACTGGTTTTTTTCAAAGTATCATAACTTGTGATATCCTTATGAAGCGTCTATTTTTCCTATTGATTTAATTTATAATTATTGAACACAAACAGGTGAGGTGACAGATATAATAGAATAAAATATATTTTTATCAATTTATGTTCCGTTGAATGGCGATAACTTTACAGTATAGTAGAAGATAACAGGAAGATAACAAAGTGGCCTAACGTCTTATATCTTGATAAAACGAAAGGCTAAGAGGCATGTCCATCAGCGTGGTTGCACCACATGTAAAGTGTCGTGTATCAATCATAGACTGTCGAATGTTATCAAATCAATATTTTATAATTACCAGCTAATATTCATACTTTTCCTGTTCGCAGGATACAATTAGCGTCATCGTGCACAAATAGGTATATGAAAAGCACAACAAGTCAGTTCGAACTTTTACTCAAATCTGGTACATTGATAATATATTTCGATTCCCGGTAGGTCAATGTAGAAAAATTACTTTTCTGTATTGTCTCGGGTCTGGGTGTTGTGGTACCATCGTTGTTTCTGATTTCTGTGACAAAAGTACTTTGGCTATTTACCATATGATAAGAACAATGTTTGGGATGTTGTCCAATAAAAAATAAAAAAACTTAATGATCAAATATTTTGATTTCATTTAAACAGAATATTATTTAATGCTGTTTATCAGTACGCTGAGGGTACTCTACCACAATAACTTACTCTGTACCCCTATAATCCTGTTGGTTACCCAATTTAGTTTTCTTTCGAATAAAATATCATTTATGACTGAAAAATTGGTGGCAAGGGAGAGAGCTGATTAAGTATGTTAATAAAGACACAATAGTACATTACCATTAATTGACGTACATTGTCCAATAAATGGAAGTCAGAGTCATGTGTGTAGCTTGAAGAAAGATTTTTTAGGTTTCTTCATCAATAAACTTGTTAATTTAAACATAGTTTTTGATCTAATATGGTGAGGTAGTGTGGTCCTAAAGAATGCTAGGGACAAAATGAGGATTTTGCAATGAAGAAAAGGATAAATAGTATGGAATCTTATTATGAATATTTGTAATATACTAACATTTTAATCTTTTAATAAATTTACATTAGAAACAGGGCTAGGGAACGGTTCGAAAAATACCGGTTCATAAAGGTTTTTAACCAGGATTTTCCTTATTACTCGCTCGGAGCGGAACCTATTCGCGAGCTTTATTGTTGCTGGGATTAACCTGGTTAATTCCAAGCGACCTGCAGGTGGGACGTCGCTCCGCCCATGCGCTTTATCTCTTTTCAAAGCGTTATAAGTAGGAATTCCCATCTCACTCATATTTCGGCAAGACATGAATCGTGCGAGTTAATCAACATTTTGTTTTTATATCATAACTTACTTTAATATGGGCCGCACAAAGAGAAATGATGATGCAAATTACTTTTATTTTAAATGTAAAATATCAGCAAATTTTCCATGTAAGGGACTGTACTATGTAACAACGTATTTTAAGTTCCTTATCAGCGGTGGGCGGAGCGAACAATAAAAAAAAACTGGTATTTTGTGCAGGCACCGATATTTTGTATCAAAACCGAAATAATATGGATTCTGAGGGATCGGAAACGAAATTAAAATGCTTTTTCTATTTTTGTATGGTGTTGCTTACGAGCTGGTTATTTTTTTAACCAGGTTTCCGAGCCCTCCTTTCTAATTAAGTGTCCCCCCCTCTGCCAGCAAAATTAAGAAATGTGAAAAGTTTTGTTATAAGTAACAAAGTTAAAAGAAAAACTATCACAGATAGGTATAGACTTTACAAGTTACAGAGTTAAATTGTAAAATGCCCAGACAACAGCTCGTCAACCTACCACAAAACCTCAAATTTTCTCCAGTGATATTCATCTCTGTCTCGGACTTAAAGTTGAAAATCAGTTAAATGACCTTTAACTTTTTCGGCAAGTCACTGCTGTTGACTGTACTCTGAGAAGAACATTACTTGGATGATGTTGTTATTTATGTAAAACAGGTAGTAAATATCGCATATTGTGACGGACGCAACTTCTGAACCCTACATTGCGCGGGGCCCGACACGCATTCAACCGTTTTTTTTTGTAGTTATTAATTGTGTAATAATAATATGTATAGCCTTTTATTTAGATTTGTGTTTGTTCCAACTAATCTAGTAAAACTAAAATTTGCTTCTTGCTTGTTTTCTGCAGATTTTTTTGCCAGTCTGCAAAGGCCAAGGCCTCCTCCAACCTTTTCCATTCCTGCCTTTCTTGAGCCACTCTGTTCTTAATCAATCAATTTACAAAATTAATTGTGTAAATTTATATTAAATACATATCTATTGTCTTTATTAGAATAAAATAACACTTTCACCAATAGCCAAAAATGGATTGACATCTGCTAAAACGCGTCCGCGGTAACCGTTCAGTTCCTGGCTTCCAGTTCCGGTGGTGCACCATTAGAGCTTCCTGCGCTCGACGCAGGACAGGCCTGTTGCCGCTCGCGTGACCAGCTCGCAGGACCACAAATTAGGACCTAAGTTTTGATAATACAACTGGCCAGCAAATCATAACTACAGCAGTAATAGTTTTTTTAATTTGAGCTTGCAAAAATTATAATACGTACAATCACATCGATATATTTCATGTAAAACTGGCGCGTTTTAGGTACCTATTTGTTAAAAAGGCCGCTCTTGATGTGCCTCAGTACTAAAATTTAGGGCCTGTAATCATGTATTGTACCATTCTCTCTGTTTTGGTCGCACAGCAGGCTAATTATATCTAGTTTCAGAAGTTACACTTTAATTTTTAGAGCTTGCAAAAAGTATAACAATACTTACTTATAATCAAATCCATATAATTCACGTAAAACTAGTTCGTGTTGGTTATTTGATACAAAGGCCACCCGATGTAGAGGTGTCCTAGTAAAGTTTGTTTGGTTGCATTACTGATGGAAAGTTGTAATGGTAGGTACAATACATTATTTGTAATCTGAATGTAACATTGCAGAGACATTCAGACTATTTCAGACATGACACAGACAGATTGAAAGAAACAAATTAATTCCTGCAATCACACCAAAATAATTTTCACTTCCGAGGATAATTACTTTGGTGTAATACATGCTTTACCTTTTTTTGTCTTCTATGCAAGGATATTTAAATCCACTTACCCAAGGTAGACCGGAAAAACAATGAAGAACAATAGATATTTTTTTTATTGGCACGCGAAG
Organism: Anania hortulata; assembly: GCA_963576865.1. Classification (NCBI taxonomy): domain Eukaryota; kingdom Metazoa; phylum Arthropoda; class Insecta; order Lepidoptera; family Crambidae; genus Anania; species Anania hortulata. The sequence continues at coordinate 9,709,891 of OY756389.1, forward strand.
GGAAGAAATAAAGTCAATTCTACTCATTCTCTTTGCCCTTAGAAAAACTAATCTCTTTTTCCAATCACATATAAAAGAATATCTAACAAAATCTAGAGGTATCTAATCGGAGTATGAGAAGGTGCTATATAAAAAACAATAATTATATAAAGGAACAGCAATTCAATTCACTTATGACGTGATTTATGTACGTGTTTATTAGGTATAATAACATCTTTAACATTATCTAATCACATCAAAGCTATCCGGTAAATAAACCGGACTAAGTAGTGATAACGTTAAAAACACAAGATTACAAATTGTGGATCCTGTTACGTTACACTTAATTTTGTATGTATTTTTTTTTCTGCAATCGCGACTTTTACAAAGTTGTTAGTATGTAAGTATCAATATCAAATCGGTACAGTAGTTTTTGCGATTAGCTTACACAGGCATACAAGACAACAGAATAAACACAAATTTATTTTTAAAGTTGAAGTACCTACTTAAATAAATGTTCAATACAAAACCATTTCTTTAACATTAAATAATTCTAGAGCGTTCATGAAGAGGTAGTAGTTAGTACTCCATTTTCATATTATCTTAGTGTTCAAATGTAATCAGGGTTTAGCGGGCTCAAAGGGAATTTAAATTTGTTTTAAATTCTAATCGGATATCGCGACTTTAATTGCATTTTAAATGATAATCCGTTTGATCGAGGTGCTAAGTTTGTCCTGCCAAAAACCTCCCGTCTGGTCACGTTAGCCACACCATATGAATGAGGAGCGCGTAATGCACAATGAGTTATTCGTGCCAGACCGGCTTCCGCTGGCGCCGGACATATGCTCGGTGTTCTGCCTTTTACGCTGATTAACGTCTAATTATAGGGCAGCTCTTCACATGATTCTAGTGACTCAGACCTGCTTAATAACTGCACAATACAGTTTGGGACTTGTATTAGTAGCTGTGTTTTAAGAACGGCAGATTTAGCCCAGCGGGCTTGATGTGGTGTTGGTTTATAAGTCTTCGTTCGCTAAGAGTTGTTCAACTTGCTAATTTGGCTTTATTTTTGAAACTGCTGACTGCTACTTTGACTGTTGGGAGATTTTATTTCAATACAGTTATTTTAGTGATATGCCCAGATTGCAATTTAAAAGTGTATGATTATAGGATAAAATCGTAAGATATGTGGTGCGTAGGTATAAAAGGTCACGCTTTTCTCTTTTATTTAGGAGAAGAAAAGAGAGGTGGGTGAAAATACCTATGTATTAAAGAGATAAATTCATTAATGTATGTTATCTGTTCTCTAAATAAGTACCTAATGTAAGCACACTTAAGCCTGTTTTAAATGTTATTTGAGACAAAAATGACAAAATTAACAGGTTTACAAAAGTAATATTTTTTCAGATGCTATTCTGGAACGAATTTCCGCCACATGAACGGATTTGACGCAGTTAGCTACACAGATTCCCTTTACACGTTTCTAAAAGTGACGTTTATGAGCACTTTTGCGAAATATTTTATGACTCTTTTAGAAATAACTTCATTACGACTTCCAAAATTAACATGTTCGTAGGTGTTCACGGGTTAATTTTCTGATCATCATTTAGGTTTCAATTCAGTGTGGTAAATAAAATAGCTTTTGATATTTTATGTAGGTTCCGCCGTACGCACTCAGTAATGATGAAGTCAATGGCCCGAGGCAGCTTTGCATACGGAAAAAGCAGGTTTTCGACCATTAAGGTTATTCAAAATCAAAATTCTGGGAAGTGTTTGGTGGTTTTGAAGTACCTTTAGATCTGCCTGCTTGTAGCGCGAGTCGAGGCGTCGACCCGGATGCTGTGACCAAATGATGGCGGCCTGACTCACACAGCGTAGGTAACCCAAAAGTCAGGTCACGACGCCGTCAGCTTTATTAAGTCAACCAAACGATAATTTAATTCATGCGAACCATAATTTACAATTACCTATTGCATATTCATCATTGAATACATTTCAACATGCTCTTCCACTGTAATCAATAATCCCACACAAAATAATAATGCTATTGTTGTCGATATTTCAAGGAGCCTTCTCACCCCGATTGCGAGATGACACTCGAAGATCGCTTTTATGTCGATGGTCCGTACAAGGTGGATACGGCGGAGTCGTATGTTTATAGATAACGTTCGATCTGTGTTATCTTATTACTTTCTAAGTTCGATGAAAAAAACACGTAGTTAACCTCTGGCAGCGAGAGGCAGGCCACCGGGCCGCAAGGCCGACTGGTCTCCACCGCCTCCGCGCCCGCGCCTCACGCCCGTCTAGCCTGGTGCGTGCGTGAGTGCGTACGCACCGAAACACGCTCTAACTATTTATTGAAATGTACAGCTGTATATGGAGGTGTAATCATTTAAATAGGTCGATTCTTACAATATTGCAACTTCTACAGTAGTTTAAATAATATTGCCGAATTTGTGTGTGGGGCTGCGCTGCGGTTGACAAACGCTAAATAAATATAGCATCTTACAAATCTGTATTAATTATTTAAGGTATATTTATGTTGGTATCACAAATCACTGATGCGTTGTTGCTCACTGATATTCGAACAAGGTAAATAAATATGTGTCACTGGCACTTGTTTAGATTTAGGAGAGTCGCCTCTAAGTATTGTAAAAGACGATGTAAGCACCCATTTGTTTGTCTTTGATGTAGGTAATTTGAATGCTAGAAGCTGCATTAAAAATTTTGTTATATTGGAGACCCGGTCCGCAGCGCCACTTCGGCTTTTGAAGTCGCAGTGTATAAATCAGACGGGTGTTGTCGCACTCGTCCCGGCGCGCGAGTTGGCGCCACTCTACGTCCAATCCTTTTGTTTTGACTTGCTCAGCCGCTCCCAAAGCCTCGATTTCATGTGGTTCACTTCACTTTTCAAAAGAAAATTGATCATTACTAATAGAATTTGGTTTAGTATTTATTTACTCGTTTGTCTCTACTGTTACTTACTATATAAGATACCTACTAGTAGCATTTGATCTCTGAAAATGTAGACTACATATCTAATTTACCGTAAATATTTTCAGGAACTTTATAAATAAAAAACCTTTTTTGTTATGTCAATTGTCCGCTGAAAATAGTAATAAACTTTTGAGATGTAGGTACACCTCAATCTCACAATATTTGTGTCAATTCTCCAAGTTATTTTGACGTCGGGAGGTATCTCTACCAACAACAGGTGATTCTAGTTTTAGTCAAATGTAATTACGTACTAATTAATAATTTTTCAGAGTTTTCTGTTCATACAATTGCTGAAAAATCTCTCGAAAATGCAGGTAATGAAAAGTACGTTGGCTGGAACAGTACGAGTAGATCCCAATAATAAAATCACCGACCGGAAGTCGATGCGTCACGCTTACGTTTTCGTCCACTCGTGTCCGTGTGAGTGAGTACGAGCGTATGCCAGAACAGAATACAGCATACTCTGCATAATATTTTGGGTTTCGATTGTTTAGCGCAGAGTCAGTTGTCAAAGCTGTAAGGGTTGCGCGCATTGAGCCACGAATATTTAGTCTTTTGCGCACGCCTATCTATCTATACTTGCCCATTTATCTAAAGTAATAGTTAACGTTACTCCAAAACTTGTATAGTGTTACTGATTATTAGTGTGTGCGTTTATTTACGTACGCGAGCGCCGACTCGTCCGAGATTCAAATTTAGAACGCCGTCTCCGCCATGTTGTTCTCGGTGAAAAACCTACGATCCATCGTTTGAAAACCGTGGATGTGTCACAAAGATATCGTTAACTGAAAATCGTGGAATCGCTGTTTGTTCATAATGCCAAAACTAATATAGAGCATGAAAAGCTCTGCACTACAAAAAAAATATTTTCCTGTAACGCATTCAAAACCGTCGCTGTGCAACTTTCGTCGTAAAGATATGAAGGAACCGGGATGACATGTAATAGAAAAATAACTCTAACATATTCATATCTCTGTCAAAATATTTAAATAGGAGAAATATACATAATTTTTTTCCAACTGCCTCTAGTGAGATTCGAACCCACGTATATTTTCCCTAATTATTCTATCTGTTCAATAAACTAGCAGTATTGTGAATGCACAAAATAAAACAGTTTAAATACATAAAATAAGTTGTGATTGGGCATGATAATCATAAAATATCTCTACTTCGAAAACGCGTAGGTAAAATATTGTTTAATTACATGTAACATCATCATTTAAAATGTATTAATTACTCGTGGTGTCCATCATAGAACTAATAAATAAAATTGAATCGTTAAGTGTAGTCAATTAATAAGATAATTTTAGATGTCGCTCGAAATCGTTGGCGCCAATCGTAACAGATAAATCAATATTTCGTTTAGAACGAAACTTAATTTTCCGTTGTATAATTTATGTTGTCATAGGAAAACATACAAAGTATGTATGAATGGTGCGTAGGTTACCATAATGTATGATGTGAATGAATGAGTGAGTCATGCTCGGAATTGGATCAGTTATTCCACAGATTGTTGCGGGCTAGGTAGGTACTTGGGATGACTACACTCGCTCTGAACGTACGTTGTGTTATTGCTTCAGCAAATCAAACGACCATTTAAATCATAAATAGATATCTTTAAAGTTCTTACTCTATGAATAAGGACAATTGACCAAAATTAAAGGCCTTATCGGATCTACAGGTACAACTTCTTCTTCTTCTTCATCTATACGGTCAATCCCGGTCGCGTCGCAAGCCATTGCTTTGCCAAGCCCAGGGTCCGCTTTCCTTGATTTACTCCTCCACTTCGCGCGGTCTTGAGCGTCTCTAGTTGTGAGTTCATTGGCACGCATGTCAGCCCTCACGACGACAAGCCAGCATTTCTTGGGTCTACCCCTTTTGCCAGGACCTGGCGGTGGTGGCATGGCCAGACATTTGTTTCCTACGTAGCTTGCCGGTTTCCGCAAAACATGGCCGTATCAGCGTAGGCGACTCTCCTGCAATTTGTCTGCAATATCACGGACACAGCCTTCGTGTGCGCGCGGACCACCGCGGATGCGCAAGTTCCTCACGCGGTCCTTCCGCGTGACTCCGCACATCCACCGCACCATATTTATCTCCATGACACGCAGCTACTGCTTGTGTCGCTTAAGTAGCGGCCACATGTACAACATTAATTCGATTAATTTTAGTTTATTATTAAAATATTTTTCTTATTGCATAATCATGCTAAACATAACAATCACATTGACGACCTCCGTAGCCGAGAGACGAGCATACCGGACTTTCCGTCGCTATATCTGAGGTTCCGGGTTCGATTCCCGGTCGGTCAATGTAGTAAAATAACTTTTCTACATTGTCTCGGGTCTGGGTGTTGTGGTACCGTCGTTGTTTATGATTTCTGTAACAAGTGCTTAAGCTACTTATCACAGGAGGTATGTGATGTTGTCCAATATTTATTATTATTTTATTTATTAACATATCTTTCACTTACAGTTTCTTATTACGCGATACTGGCCCTCTATCTTTCTCGAAACTTTAAGGATTAGTTTTGGATAAACACACCTGAGGGTTTGCTGCCAATGATAAGGCTTATGTGAAAGCTTTACCTAAGTTTAGTGCAAACGAGAATAAATCTAAAATTCTATTAAATAACCTCGTCTCAAATTGTTTACGCGTTACTTGAACTTATGTTTTCAGTACAATGCGAGCTTTGCAAAAGCTTCTTAAAGGTGTCTTCGCACACTTTTCTTAAAGGAGTTATTTGATATGGTGAGGTGTCAACGCAAACGCATAGTCCCTGGTTTAACTGCCAATATTGAAATTTGCTTATCACTCTATCAGGTAGACCGCTTTCCAAATTTTTTTTTAGTGGTGCTTAACCTGTTGGCAGTTAATTTATACAACTAGGCATCCAAAGGATTAATCCTGTTGTTGATGCTTAGTAGTTTTGTTGATTCTGAAATACGACTTTTTACGGGCACAAAGCAGCAATGGTTTTTATTATCATAACAAAATGCGTGCAGGAAAGTGCGAAGATTTAAGAGAATAATTTGTTATCTAGGTACACCATAACATCTGTATATTAATTTAACTTAAACCTAATTCAATGTTTTATTTCACAAAAAAGTACCAATTTGCAAGTTACCTAGGATTTTATCTTAGCTGACCCGGCAGACGTTTTTAGTACGGCAGTAATTGCTGCCGACATTTGCACTCATCATCATCATCATCATCATTTCAGCCATAGGACGTCCACTGCTGAACATAGGCCTCGTAAGGCCTCATGCCATTGACTTCCAGATTGGCCGGTAGCAAAATTCCTATACATAATAGGACTTTCAATTCTTCTCAAATTTGAAAATGTTCCGTTTTTTTTCCTTTCAATAACACTTATTCATATAAACCTTCTCCAAAATATTACAAACAACAAAAAGAAACCAACCAGATCGGTAAAGTCGTTCTCAACTGATAATTTTTCATACACAAACATGTGGCAATGATTTTGATAAAAAAATATTATTAGAAAACATTTACACAGCACATGTAGTGTAGGCAGCCGTTTTCAAGTGAAACAAAGATGTGGACTAGTCTAGGCGCAGGTGCAGTCTCATTGTTGACGAGTCGGCACACTTCGGCTAACGGTACTCGCTGTTTATGTTACTGCCTCTACTTATCTCTTGGTTTACGGCATATTTGAATTTTAACCTATAGCTTAGTTATGTCTTTTATTATTCAGGTGCAAATACAGCATCATATTTTTGTATAGCCAATGTATTGTCCATATCGTAGACTCGTAGCATTCGTAGCATCCAAAGTTAGTAGCAAAGCTTTAAAACAAAACTAGAAAAAATAAATAACTTGAATTTTGCGCTTTAGATCAAATCATTTCAAATTTAATCAAAGTGAGTAAATAAATGATTTGCGCTTTAGAATAAGGTTATATAGGTATTAATTACCCTTACTGTTAGGTCTGGTTTTTTTATTAAAATAATATAAATGTGGCAGTAATACGCTTCCTACAGATTACTTTTCCTGCTTACCGCGCAACATCGCGGAAGGCGGTGTTATGTAATCAAACTTGGAGAGCAAATAAGCTGCTTTATTTCGAGGTTACAGTTGTTGTTCATTGTTGTCTGTAGTAGTTACTTACTTGCAGTAAAAGCGGGGAAATTACGCACACTCGAGGATGTGCGTCCGACGTGACGCGCGTCCGCCGCTGCCTCGCAGCTCTTCGGAGCCGGGCCCGCTGCAGATTGTACTCGATTTAACTAGCTAATTGACTTGTTTATCTCAATTTACCAAACGGCCCATAATATATAATATGAGATTGCAACCGGCTATGATATAAACGGTGGACGTTACATTATGCACCAAACGCCGGCGAAAGACGCAACCGCAGGGAATTATCGGAAATTATTTGCAGCTAGTCAGTCAAGTTATATCTGTACGAGTACTTACTCGTAGCTCAAATAAACACTACCTGACGAACTGTAACGTAAAGTAAGTATCGTGGATATGTAATGTATTGGCAGCTGAATGAGATTTGGGTGTTGCTACTCAACCATCATAGTTATTTTAATGTTTATGTTACGTCGACGGACGCGGTGCCAACTTTATTTTCCGTTTAATTGAAACACGAGGCATTTCACTGAATTCGTCATATTGTGCCCGCGATTTAGTTTACGAGCCTTACTTTGTTGCGGCGAGGGTTTATGCGCTTTTGAGTGTTTGTTGACAGAGAAAAATGATATTTTGCACCGTTTATGGATTAAATTAATCCTGAGTCGTTTGTGCGTATCCTCTCTAATTAGTTAATGTCAAAGCGACCCCGCGTGAGCCAGTAAATTTTAGCCGTGGTGATAAAAACAAAAGGTTTATCTGTATCAGGCGGGTTGAAAGCTTTGTCGCTACAATATGTCATTTTGAAGGCCCTTTCGATCTCGAACGTGGTCGGACTGGCTCGCGCTGTGCGAGTCTTGTGTAAGAGTAGAAGGCCTTCACGAGAGAGAAATGGTTGCCGTTTCTTAGTTCTCGTTGTCATCGTGCGATTGTTCGCTACGACCTATTTAAATTCTAATTTTGTGAGGCTTACACGCTTATGTCATCGTGTCGTATGACAGTCCACTTGTTGTGTTATTAAAACAAATTACTTAGGACTCGCTTTCGTTAACCTACGCCTGGATACGTCACAATGTTTGTAACGTATTGTTTACATGTGCGTGATTGAAATGGAAGTTTTATTAGCGTTCCAAGCCGACGTGATCTAAAGCACGAATTTTAATCAATCTAAACATTTTCCCGTTTTAATTATGTAGGTAATGACAGGTCGTTGGAAGTTTGGTGGTTGGGTTTTTTATAGGTTTAATACCTATAGAATAGACATTTTACTTTTCTACCGACTTCAAAAAGGTTTTTTTTTGTATGTATGTACGCGATTACTCCGTCAATTAAGTATGAATCGATTTTGTAGATTTTTTTTTGTTTGGTAGATCATACTTCAAAGGTGGTCCCTTATAAATTTTATCGAAATTGATTCAGTGCTTTTTAGGAAAATCAACAAATATATACCGAGATAATGTTTTGGTTCGTGGTTCTTGTATCTATGTTACTCAATATCTGCGACAATAGTAAACCGATTTTGATGATTCTTTTTTTATTGAATAGCTTATACTTTAAAAAATAAATTAATTAAATATAAATTGTTTTAATATTGTTTTTAGCTTTTCAGTGTTTTGAAGTCGTTTTTGAAATCTACGAAAATCTTTTATTAAAATCACATGATAATTAAGAATAAATACAATACGGTTACAAGACTAACCCCATTCCTAATTACTTTACTAGTAGTAAGAGTAGGGATATCATCACAGGTAAGTATTTTGATGATTTCAATACCTTCATCAGCGATTTATCGACACGATAGGCGAGGACCATGTGTACTAGTACGTTTAGGTAGAGTACATACCTATAGTACCGATAAATTGGAATGCGCTTAGATTCTAATATATTCTATAGAGAAAATGCCTTACTTGCATAAATAATGGTATTAGAGCGATGACTAACAAACCCAGGTGTTCTTTACAGTTGCCAATTTTGAAGTTAGGTTTCTGAGAACGACCGATTACGTGTTTCGTTTACGGGGTGTGAGTAAATAGTGTGATTGTGTACAAACACGATGCACCCGCGCCGGTGTAGGTACTACAAGTACAAGCACATTGAGCATTACACGGGGCGATTTAATACTATGCCGTGCTTCAAATTGCCCGATTAGGCACCATGTATCTGTTCTATGGTTCAAAGTTACAAACACCTTCATGCTTTCATCTAATGAGTGAACTTGCAAGTTTATATTTTTATGATAAATCAGAAGCTTGCAGTAGGTAGTACTTATAATTTATTTTTGCTGCTTCAGCAACTTGCGGCATTGTCAAATTACTATTGACATAGATAAGTACAGCCTATTTACAAAAACTCTCGTAAAGATCGAAAAAAAAAACATCTGTTATGAAAAGCCATGGACTACGTATCGTTAAACAGGTTATTTTCCTCATATCAAATATTTATTATTATACTTTGTACCTTATGAAACCAAAATATAGTTATATATTTAAAATAAAACCGACTTCAAAACACTAAAATGCTAAAAATAATCCTAACACTTAAGTACCTAATCAGTTACTTTTGGAGTCGGTGCCAGCCGATGAGAGATTCAATGTTTTTGTTTGCACCGACTCCAAAAGTAACTGATTAGGTACTTAAGTGTTAGGATTATTTTTAGCATTTTAGTGTTTTGAAGTCGGTTATATTTTTTTTAATAAAATTTACTTATTTCATCTTTTTTTAGTGATAAATCCTAATCTAACTGCTGAACACCAATTTCATCCCCTATTTTCCTACCCTTAGGGGTGATTTTTATTTTGCAAACTTTTATCATATTATCTTTGAAGTATAAGCTATTCAATAAAACAAAAATCATCAAAATCGGCTCATATTTGTCGAAGATAGGTAACAAGAACCACAACCAAAATATTATCTGGGTATATATTTGTCGATTTTCTCAAAAAGTTCTAAATCAATTTCGATAAAATTTATATGGGACCACCTCTGAAGTATGATCTACCAAACAAAAAAAGAATCATTAAAATCGATTCATAATTGGCGGAGTAATCGCGTAACAAATATACAAAAAAAAAAAAAAAACATACAGTCGAATTGAGAACCTCCTCCTTTTTTGAAGTCGGTTGAAAATACAACCAGTGTGTGTTACCAGTGATGATATATGGAACTGAAACGTGGCCTCTCACTATGGGCCTCATAAGAAAGCTCAAGGTCGCACAGCGTGCTATGGAAAGGGCTGTGCTTGGTGTTTCCTTGCGAGATCGAATCTGAAATGAGGAGATCCGTAAACGAACAAAAGTCGCTGACATAGCCCAACGGATTAGCAAGCTGAAGTGGCAGTGGGCGGGGCACATAGCACGTAGAACTGACGGCCGATGGGGCAGAAAGGTTCTAGAATGGAGGCCGCGTACCGGCAAGCGCAGCGTAGGACGTCCACTCACAAGGTGGTCAGACGACCTGGTAAGGGTCGCAGGAAGACGCTGGATGCAGGCCGCTTCCAACCGGCCAATCTGAAAGTCAATGGGGGAGGCCTATGTTCAGCAGTGGACGTCCTATGGCTGAAATAATGAAACGATGATATTTAAAAATAACACATTTTCACTAATAAAGTTTAATTTTTCTAGTTAATTTTAATTGGATTTCAAAATTAATGTCAAAAACGCCAGCCAGCAGTTTATTAATCTATTACAAAAATCATTAAAATAGCCTACTGGCAAATTGGCATATACCGTTTGGGTTGATCTGATAAATATTTTAAGATCGCTTAATTGATACTTACTACGTATTACGTAAGTCGTGCGGCAGGTCGGTTCGTGTAAACCCCGCATTAAATCTGTTCGGCCGGTGTTATGCAACCGGAGTCATCCGCGCCCCACGCAGCCTGTAATTGAACACCTCTTGTACACCTCCCTGCCCCCCTCGAACTGACTCCGCTACTGCGAACTGTAATGTCATACAAAGACATTTTTATGTAATTGTATTCGTTCGCAAATGTTAATTAAAATTGGTACCTATGAAAAATAAAGAGTCAGACTTGAAGATGGTCCGGCCAAGTAGTTCGCGCTCCAGGCTACAAAGCCAGGTGGTTGCGGGTTCGAACCCCGCAAGGAGCAAATGTTTGCATGGTAAGCACGACACGATCATATATACCTTGTCATGGATGTTTTGTTGCGAAAGAGCATCATTTATGTTCGGATCATATGTATTTATCTCTCTCTGCAATACAATAAAAATCACTGTTACTGAAAGTAATAAACATTATACTATTACATAATCATATTTACGTTTGATTTCAAAGTTTTTAATCACACGGATAAATTGTTATTGTTTGAATCATGCGCTGTTTGTATTCATAGAAAAACAAAATGCAATTTAGCAAATTTCAAGTTAAACATAATATGCACGTGACTTCACGTGAAATCAGCTTGAAAATGAAATGTTACTGAGCGTAGTAGGTATAAAATTTGATTTATTCAGTAAGCTGTACGAAATTACCTATCCCTAGTACTTATACGATTTGGAAGATGATTACTGCTTGCGTTTTGCGCTTTAGGTATAAAATAGTAACTCGCAATTAGATGCAGACTCGATAGAGATATGAAAAGTGGCTTCTCTACATTTGACACTATTGACACAATTATTATTTTGAATACTATCGCTATTGGTGGGGGAGTTAAAGAGTTTAATTCACGAGATAACCAGGCGTTAAAGTTGCACCTACCAGGTGGATGCGGCTTTAGAGGAATACCGAAAACTTATTTGGGTTATCAAATTCGTTCAACGTTTGTTCAGAAGAACGATTCAATGCAAAAAAAAAAGAAATGCAAGTTGAGTTCCCGCATATAAAACTTAAAATCTGACCACAGCCCGGAAAGGGAACAAATTAGTATGCTTATTGGTTTTTTCTACAAAATCTCATCAGTAAAGTTCAAATATCAATATTATTATCAATAATTATCTTTGTTTAATACACATTATAAATATGAGCGCTGTAATTAATAACAGGAGTTTACAATATTTGCAATAATTGATACTAGTATTAACAAGACTTACTAACTCGCGTATTCTAACCCTATTTAGCAATTTAATAGGCCTGCGAAGTCCCCTCTCAAAAAGAAACAAATGCAGCACGCGACCACAACTGCAGCGGTCTAGGTGGTCTAAAATTATAACCAGCTGCGTTGCCCGCTAAAGGTTAACATGAACACAGAGGGAAGTTTAACGATTTAGACGTCGATAAGCGCATGCAGCGAGCAGGTGCCCTGGCACAGGTGGTGCCGTGACACAGCCAACAGCTGATAGCCAGCCCAAGTTCATTACCGATCCGCGCAAATCGATCCGTCGTGGTAACGCCCCCACCCACTTTCGAATGCAACACTTTCTTATCTTACCGCCTGTGAATGTTCGATTTGCACTGCCGGAACATACAACTCGTTTTTTAATCTTTCCGCACAGATTCAAACGATCATTCTGCTCAACTATTTTCCTAAGCAACAACTGTTTGATGATGTGTATCAACTTGAGTGTTTTGGTTACCTTTTTCAAGAGCACACACGCACGCTCTAATTTTGAACAATATCCTGCGTACAACTGATAACGTAAGCGTCTATTACTCATGCTTTATTTACCGAGGCAATAATCATCGTGCGCGTGTGCCTGCTTAGTATTGAACAGAAGTTTGATAAGTGTTTTGGGTTCGAGCATTGGCAAGCAGCCTTTAGTATCTTAAAAGGGGTCGTTGCGCTGGCGCGCCGTTTGCCTTGTGACGAACTGATGACTGCCTACTTTCAGTGAAGAAAGTAAAAGAGCCATTCATCATGCCGTAGCAGCGGCTATTCAGTGGGTCGCATACACCGTGTCCGGTTTGCCTACAAATTGGTCACATCGACCGCTAAGTGGGAAGATTCGGCTCACACACACGCTGCCGCGGTGCTAACTTTTTTAAAAAAAAATATGTCCTGGCTGGATTTATGAAAGCGTTACAAAAATTAGATTTTTTTATTTTATGCTTTGTTTCATTCTTAAACGTTCTTGTCGAGTCTATAAAAGTGAAATCGTCCTTTTAAAGTTAACCGGCTATAATAAGTGCGAGTCGAATGCGCGCACCAAAGGTTTTCCGTATCATTCGTATTGTACTACTACTACTATTGTACTACTACTACTATTGTACTATTTTCTTCAATCTTGGCGCGAGCAATCTTGACTGGCTTTTATTCTTGTTGTTTAACTACAAGGTTTGCATTATAATCACACCAAGTTTGAGGCCTGTATGTCTGAGTAGTATCGTTTATTAAACGATTTTCGTAGCTGATAGGCCAGTAGGTATGCTGGACTTGGCGTCGCCATCTCTGAGTTCCCGGGTTAGATTCTCGGTCGGGTCAATGAAAAAAACTACGTCATCACGGGTCTGGGTGTTGTGGTACCGTCGTGGTTTTTGATTTCTACAACACAACTACTTACCTTAGGACCAGAGCAATAATGTTGTCTACAGCCTTGATGACTTGGATCGTTCTTGCCCCAAGTTATCTTATTTAACGGATTACCTTTGTTGTTTCCAGTCACATAACAAAGACAACGACGTGGGATGACCCGCGCAAGACCCTGGCAGCGCAGGCGGCGCAGGCGGTGGGCGGCGCGCAGCACCAGAGCGCGGAGACGCTACTGCCGCAGCCCGCCAGCGCGCCTTCCATCACGCCCGCAGCGACCCCAGGTAATTATGTAATAACCAAACCTAAAGTGGCCCTCTACCTGAAAGTTAAAGTAAAGAATGCCTATATATACGTCCCACTGCAGGGACAGGCGTAACCACAACTATGAGGTGGTTTGGGCCATATTTCAGCACGCGGACACAGTGCGGATTGGTGGAGGGGTGGTATAAGGCCAGTGTCTTAATCTTACTGTCAGATGTTATTAAGCCGCCCTAATCTAAAGGCCTCTGATTAGGCTTTGAACATGCCCTCCGAAGCACGGAGATGCTTGTGATAAATATCACTTAATATGGGTTGAGTGGTCAGTCACACATCCAATCAAAACCGCGGCGTAGGTGCCTTAACTTTGGAAATCACTACCAACTGAGCTTCAAGCACCTCTCACCTTTACCTGAAAGTTACCTGCGAGAAATCGCTATTAGCGATAAGACCGCCTAAATTGTACGTCATTCTGTAAAAATCACGTGTAATTACTTTGTTTGGTGGGCAATTAGGATTATCTATCTATCTATTAAACTTAGCTCCAAGATCCTATGGTCTCTGGTCTCTAATAAATTCAGCGATGTTCAAACAATCACCAAACGACATAGGATTGCGCCGCGAACGCTAGTGTACCTTCGTATAGTTTCTAACACGATGAAAATGGTGTAAATTGGAACTACATAATAATAATAGTTGAATAGATTTAGGGTTTTTATAGTTTAAAATATTTATTTCTCATTAAGAATATAGTTACATTCACTTATCAGAGATATACAAGTTTACACAAATTTATTTAGTATCTATTGAGTTAAGTGTGATGGAGATTACAAATAATAGCTATTCCTTTGGTTTATTTAAATTCGCAATAGTCACCTAAAACGTGTTTTTTATGGTTCCGTTGCCAAATGGCAAAAAAACGGAACCCTTATGGATTCGTCATGTCTGTCTGTCTGTCTGTCCGTCCGTATGTCACAGCCACTTATTTCCGAAACTATAAGAACTATACTGTTGAAACTTGGTAAGTAGATGTATTCTGTGAATCGCATTAAGATTTTCACACAAAAATAGAAAAAAAAAATGTTTAGGGGTTCCCTGTATTTAAAACTGAAACTCATTTTTTTTTATCAAACCCATACGTGTGTGGTATCTATGGATAGGTCTTCAAAAATAATATTGAGGTTTCTAATATCATGTTTGTCTAAAGTGGATAGTTTTCGCGAGAGACACTTCCAAAGTGGTAAAATGTGTACTAATAACTTCTAAAAAAAGAGAATTATAAAACTAAAAAAAATATATGATGTAAATTACCACGCAAACTTCCACCGAAAATTAGTTTGAACCATAACTATGACTCGATTGTGATGGGTGAACTTTTACTTATATAGGTACAGGTTTGTACGGAACCTTCGGTGCGCGAGTCTGACTCGCACTTGGCCGGTTTTTTAGCTTTGTCATTATTTAAATTAAGAGATTTGTTTTTTTTATGTTATTTGGTAATTTGTTGTACAATAATTGAGCTCACTCGAACATTATATTTTTCTTTTCGTAGTTGTACGTGATGATATTGTTGGCTCGCCTAGTTTTAATTGGTCTATTAGTAGCACCAAGAACGTACTCAATAATAATTTGCGTATATAAAGCCTATTCCCCACTGCTTGACAGATTAAATATACGTCAATTATGTAGAATTTGTGATTTTTAATTTAATTTCAATCGTTAGTCAGTTTAGGAAAATATAGCGAATATTTGGTAATAATATTTTCTGTTTATGGTTAAAACGCTGAATCACTATATTGTAGTTTTCCCTTTATGAGATTAATTCTGGTGTCAGAATTACTAGTACAGTCAGCATCAGAAGTAGCTGATGAATAAGTAAATTATATTTTAAAAAAACGACTTCGAAACACTAAAAAGCTAAAAATAATATTAACATATAAGTACCTAATCAGTTACTTTTAAAGTCAGTGCAACGAAAACATTCAAACTCTGATCAGCTTGCATCGATTCCAAAATTTATTAGGTTTATTTATTTATTTATGTTTATATTATTTTTGGCGTTTTTAGTATTTTGAAGTTTCTTTTTTAAATATTTACTTATTTAATCTATGTTTAGTGATAAATCCTAATCAAATCAAATCGTAAGAGTGCAAATAAAACTTAACTGCTGAACACCGATTTTATACTCTATTTTTCCACCCTTATTTTTCCGCAAATTTATTATAGTATTTTTGAAGTATTAGTTAATCAATAAAAAAAGAATCATCCAAATCGGTTTATATTTGTCGATGATATTGGGTAACATAAATACAAAAACCACGAACCAAAACATTATCTGGGTATATGTTTTGTTAGTTACTTATAAACTGCAAAGTCAATTTCGATAAAATTAATATGGGACCACCTTTAAAGTATGATCTATGTTGGCACCTACAGCCAGTTCGGTCATCATCGGAGTTCTCCGTATGCCTGGGCGGTTGGCACACTCCGTAGGTGCCCTCCGCCACACTCAGCCTCCCGACCATCATCGGCATCAAACGCGTTTCCTCCCTCGTAGGCGCGATCAAATAAGGATAAATTAATTTTATCCTTATTTGATCGCGCAAGGTTGAATAACTCTGGCAAATGGTGCACTTTCACCTTAGCGACGAAACTGTTCAAGTAGTTCTAAAGCACTACTATATTCAATCTACCAGGGAAATTTTGACGTTAAAGAGTTTTATGAAGATTAGCGATTAGAGTTTCAAAATGAGATAAAATACGGTACTCTTCTTCCATCCACAATATTTTTTTGTTTATTTGTTCTACTCATTGTTGAATAATGAAAAAATTGTAGCTAGCTCTCTAACATCACTTATTACTTAGTGTACAACATTTGCTTAAAATGTATTTAAAAGTATGAAATCATCATGAATAATCACGAATAGTGAGGAACTCATAATTTTTATACCTATTTAAGTTATAGGTAGAAGCGTACCTATCTCACCTTGGATTTTCCATTTTATCAGCGGAATGATGTCACTTCGTTTCAAAGTTAAATATTAATTACAACACCTAAGAAGGCAAGTATCACACTCAAAAATACTTTAAAAAATCCTCTTTAATAAAACAGGTATTTATGTCAAACAATCAATTACAAATCGTAGGTTTGTTTGCAAGCAGACAAGTAATACATCATCATTTCTTAGATAAGTGAATGAATCTTATTTAAACTAAAAAAATACATTACTTATTTTGCAGAAAGAAAGATTACGTCAAAAATAATACTGACAAAACGTTTTAAATAAAAAAAAGTCATCAAGATAAGTGAAAGAAACAAGATATGCGCAAACTATTCTCCACCTGTAAATCGTAAGAACGATGTACTTTATATTATATTTGACTACAAAGGGAGTCACTGTTTTCGTTGTTATTCACTATTCCGTATTCACGTGATCTAATTGGCCACAGAGCCGAGTTTAAAATTAACATGGAATTGAAATAAAAACAAGTAAATAACCCGAATTCTAAAACTGATTTTATGACGGGAATTAACGCGTTGTTTCCGTCGGTCGATGCGAGACGAGCGTTGAAAGGTGTTCAGAAAATACATTGGTGTCTCGGCGCCGGGCGGGAGCGCGCTGGCCCTGGCTCCCGCCTTTCAGCGGTGTCTTGCGACACATCCGCCGGCCACTGCTACTCGCACACTTCTCCCAGCCACTCTTTGTCACATCCCAATAAACAAACATTTATCATCCAGAAATTCCAAAGCAGTTTCTTTTCGAAACTCGAATGACGAATTCGCTTTACAGCTGACACGTTGATTCCATGGCGTCGCAGTCACGTGTCCTCGCACCTATTTGTGCATTCTTTCTGATAGTTTACTTCAGTACGTGCCCTAGTCACGTACTTGGATGTCGACGTTGTTTTAAACAAGTGACTAGCCCCTAAGATTTATCATTGTGCAGGAGAGACAATCTAAGTAGATCAGGTAACAAAACAAAATAATTTATGTTTTCGTAGCACATTCTTCCGTAATCTGATGACAGGGTGCTATCTTTCGTGTTATCTTCTCAAGTAAAATTGCTTTGTTATTACGTAAACTGTTCTCAAAATACTTATCTCGTTACTCTTTTGTACACTACACCGTTTTGGACTTAGTATTGATAATGTAAATGCAATTTTTTGACATTAACGCTCACTGCTCTCAAATAAATGCCATTTAAAACAAAATTTTAACTACTTACTTACTGGTTATGACGTGTTACTCGTTTGTTTTGACTCTACATTTTGAATCAAGATTTACTTGTTTTAATGATTTTTCTTAATATTTTTGTAGGACCTTAAAAGTAGTCAGCATAAAATATTCAAGCAAGCTGATTAGATAGTTTGAAGCGAATAGCATAGCAAAACGAATTATTAAGTAACGTAATAATAACACAGTGCTTAGTCGCCGTACCGCTGCAGCGCTGGCGCTGTTGAGTAATGGAGCTGTAAATAATGTTTAATTATACTTGCACACAGTGCATCGTGCAGTCATCAATAAGGACGTAATCTTGATGAAATGCCCGTGTCTCTACATTTAATTATTGTACTCCTTTGATTGTTACAATGTAAATTCAGTAGCTCTATTTTTCTTCATAAACAATGCATCGACCCAAACTGGTAGGTTTTAGACCGTCACGCGTCATCCGATATAAAATAGCGTCACTGGTGGGCTGTGGAAGTAACAAACGGCATCCTGATATCGGTTGCACCTAATTGAGGCATTTCATGCGAAAAATTAGGTGAAACATCTCTAGGATGTCGTCCACACCGCACTTAATGACGCACCGCACGTTAGGTAAATTAATGTGGTGTACCCAACAATCCTTAAGGGTTATTTTTATGGTACTAATCCATAGAACTTTTTTGCCTGAAATAAATGTATTTGAATAATGATAACATTATCTAAAGTACCTCCTCCAAACGTTATGAATCTGTGTTGCATTTCAAGAAAATATGAATCAATAAACATTGAGCGTGAAAAGAAGCGGCAAATGACAAATGATTCTATATCGGGACAATTTTGATCAATAAGCATTAATCAGCAGCTATTTGTGTATGATTGGAAAGTTGGCAGAAGTTGTATTTGTGTGATGCAGGGTGGTGTCCGCGGCGACATCCGTCCCGTCGTGATTCACTCGGCGCGTGCGCCAGCGCGACCGCGGTGCGGGTGCGTCTGGCGCCGTTGTTTTCTTCGAACAAGCTCTTGCCGACCTTCCTTATACCCACCTGATTTCCAATCACGTGCGCTAGCTTTGCAATCGCAATTCATATGTCTTTATTTGCTTCCAAGTTCAAACTACTAATAGTTAATATTTCTAAAAACACTAAAAACCTCCAACAACTATTAACGGTATGCTTTTCTTTGATTTCAGCAGCGAAGAGTACAAGTAGTAACACGACGACAGATCCACTAGGGCCGCTACCAGAAGGTTGGGAGCAGGCGACGACACCTGAAGGTGAAACCTATTTTATAAACCATGCCGCCCGAACAACGTCATGGTTCGACCCTAGAATACGTAAGTTAGCTTCAATATTCCCTGACGTTGCTTTCATTTAGTGGATGTTAGTATGTTATTTTTATTGATGTTTTATATTTGTTTCCAGCTCAACACTTACAACGCACACCGGCGGCGAACGCCGGCGTGGCGGGCGGCGGCTGGGCCAACGCGTCGTTACAGGCCTGCCAACAGAAAATACGCCTTCAGTCACTCCAGCTCGAGCGAGATCGACTCAAGCAACGCCAGCAGGAAATTCGGCTCCAGGTAACCAAATCAAATTCAATTTCAAATTTCAAATTCAAGTTTTTTATTCTGTACCATTTTTTTTAAATTTTTTTACATCTATTGTAGTGATTGAGGATTTCCTTTTAAGTAAATAAATACTTGTGTTAGGAAATCCCTCCTCTCCATATCAGCGATTTACATTAGTGATACCTATTAAGTAGATGATAAGGGCCTTACTACAAAAAAGATAGACCAGATCAAGATTCCTGATAAGTCAACGCATGACCTCCGAGTTCGAGTCTTCTAGTATAAAATGGAAACCCTTTCGTTAAAACCTTGCGCATGCTTGGCTTCGTGCCAGTAGTCGGGTTAGGTCAGTGGGACAGAAGATTGGGTGTCCCGAAAACATATCAATCAACACGTTACTAAATAACTATGAAAACATTTCCAGCAAGAGCTTATGGCGCGGCAATCGTCCTCGATTATGTCGTCGCTGGCGAACAGTACGGGCGCAGCGGCGAGCACGGAGCTGTCGCTGGACCCCTTCCTGTCGGGGCTGACTGACCACCAGCGGCAGGAGTCCGCCGACAGCGGGCTGGGCATGGCTGTGCCCAGAGTGGGCGACGGCGATGGGCTGTTCTCCATTCCACACACTCCGGAGGACTTCCTTGCGGGCATGGACGACCGCATGGACTGCAGCAGCGAGGCCGGCGCCAACATGGACTCCACCGACATGGCGATCGGCGATAACCTCGACTCTACAGACGACCTGGTACCTTCCTTGCAGGTAACTTTGCTTACGGCTTGATAGCGTTAATTAATTGATAGGTATTACTTATATGTAGATGTGCGGTCTCAAAAACCTAAGATCAAGCCTTATCGATAAATCGTCTGGAAATCAATTGATCCAGAAGCACACCTACATCTATATATAAGGACATCATTCTTTTAAATAAATGATAAAAAAGCCAATGTGCTTACTAATTTATGCTTAAGAAGCTGTGTTGTGTTTATCTACTAATACAATTATATGTTGGTCTGTTCTTATAAATGGGTATAATGGGAAATCCTCTTTCTGTTTAGATATACCTATAATATTGTTTGTTTTCCTCAATAAACTTGCCGTTATAACTAACACAATAATAATGACTCATTCATGAACTTAAATGGGGAAAAATTGTGTAACAACTATTAATGGCACGTAGCTGTTACCGATTTACAAATTAAGTAATATTAAAACTACGTCGTTATTTATAAATAAATGTGGTAAATAATAAATTGATTATTGTCTTCATGAGATCTCGCATGAATTAGCAAAAACATTTTTTATTTGTCACTGATCATTAAAAACTACTCGTAAGATACTTAAGAGTTTCAGTCTTGTATATTTTCGATAATGTGTAAACGTGTCAAAGGTTATAATAACACAAAATCGATTGTCGTAGAAAATATTATTCTATCTTTAATTGCTCACCTTTGATGAGTATTCACCCATTGTTACGCAGGATTTTACACAACTGAGTGAATTCAGGGATGCTATTCATAACCTGAATTGAAAACAGTCAAAAATGTTTTCGTTCGAAGAAATCATTTGTGTATTCCACACGACGTATAAGCATAGTCGGTTTTTACGATTAAAATTGCGTTTCCAAATCCAGTAAGGTTTCTCGGATCTGTACGTATTACAAGTGTAAACGTCCTATAATGTAGAAATGTATGTGTTACATTTAAAACAATGCCTGTTTGTCTTCAGCTGAACGAGTTTACAAACGACATACTGTTGGACGACGTGCAGTCGCTGATCAACTCGACGCCGAGCAAGCCGGACAACGTGCTGACCTGGCTGTAGGCCCCGGCCCGCAGGCGCCGCCGCTAACAAACATTCAGATTAGATCATATCGTAAATTTAGCGTACTTACCGCTTCAAACGTCTACCGCACAGAAAGTCGGTGACCGGTAAAGGTGTACATTTCACTAAAATGACAATAGTGCAACGTGTGACTGAACTGACGTGATTTTTATGTTTGAAGAGTGTGTCTGTAAAGGTAACGGATCCGTTATCTACGATGGCCTCTGGTGTAGCCCCACTTAGTATACAGAATTCATTTTGTCGTCTCTGCATTTATTCGAATGAGACAGAAACACGGAATTCTGTGTGATAAGTGTAATTCTCCAATCTGATATTTACAACAGTATGTTCGAGTCTGAAGTAACTTTTTGTCAATTCGTATTTTTACAATGTATCATTTAATGTAATTGCGTTGCATTGAGTAAACGGCAGACGGTAAAGTATCAAACACTTGCATTGCCTAGAATTTGGAGTGTTTTGTATGTCGTGCACTCAGCAATGCAGTAAGGGAGGCCAAGGACCGCAGGTAGTAGGCCATGACTGTCGTATGTGGCTAGTCACATTAGGTACTAGGGCCCCGAGGCCTAAGCGTTGCAATCCTTCTTTCATAACCGAAAGAAGATGTGTTGTGACCATAATTCAATTCTAAACTTAGGTTTCCCATATTCTTTTACTCTAAGACTATCGGAAATCCTATTTCATGCATATTTTAACTAGACATAATGTTGGCTGAATATAAATACCTACTATTTAATGTATTATCAATAAATTTAAGATTGTGATAACATCTTGACATAACAGTGCCTTATTGTGCCTTTATAAAAATTATTTATTGTGTTTTGTAATTTAGATAAATGTTAAAATATTTCTACACTCTACTATCATCAAACTTTTGATGTAATTATTTGATATAACTATAAAACTACGTATTGATGTACTTGTAGTTATGTGTTTTTTCGACTTACACCGTCCTTGTGTATTTTTGGAGATTATTGATAGATGTTAAGTTTTATCGTTAATTGTGAAGTAGATAATTATGTTGGCAACTATTACTGTGGTTATTGTAATGATTATAATTAGTGGAAGTGAGCTATGTATCGCTACTTAGCTGCGTAGGTTTAGGGAGGCGTGCAGGCAGCGGCATGAGACCTTACTTCGCCAAAATATGACATGAAGATGATTCTAGCAATCGCTTTGGAAAGTCAATAAGTAGGTAATTTTTTGTTTATTTTTTTTATTTTTAGGAGTTGTGCGGGAGACGTGTCGGTCGACTGTTGGGTGCGGACGGCGACGGGTAGGCCTGTGCAATATGGATCCGACGTCCAATTTGGTGCCAACTTAGATAGGATCAAATATATTTTCAATATTTACCGTCGCCCTAGAAATACTTCGTTTATCTTATACAACTCAAATGAATCCATCATCCGTATCTTGTCTAAACGTCAGTTCTTCTCAAAATTACGTTTTAGCCCACCTAGTCTTTAGATTTCTTTATTATGAGTGTGATGATGTTCAGCTAGCTTGATTGTTACAATTCGAAATTAGGCCTTATGAAATGCTACATAGAAAACTTTGCCATATTAGTAAAATACATTTATTCTTATAAGACTTAATGTAATCTTCAGTTATGATATAGATAGCAAGTGTAAGCATCTATGTAACTACTGTAATTAGAGGTAACGGTGCTGGGTTTATGATACATTTTATTTTGTATTCTGTAGATCCATTTGTTGTACTTTATATTGTATCGTGTATTTCTTTGTACTCCGTAAGTGGATGCTTCTCATATTGTTCGGTTCATTATTCTCAAATCGCTCCCTTCCCTTTTGTATTCGTGAAGCTCGGTGGACCGGATTGAAGCCACTGACACTCGTCGGTCAATATATTTCTGTCTGTGGCTGCGATTGAATACTTACTCGTATATGTATCATTAATTTGCCTAATTACACAATATCTGTTCGTCGCTTTAATGACACATTGAGAAACATTCCATGTTGCTGACAGGCGGCCGGCCGGCCGCGCGGCGGTCGGGCCTTGCTTACGGGGAATAATATTCGGAACAATAAATCAAGTGTAAAATATCGTTTATTTCTTAAGTATAGCCTTTATAATTTACAAACATATCTTTCAGTCTGATAGCAGATGCAAGTTTTCTCTGTAGTGTAATGTAACATTACGTGTATCAATGTAATAACAATGAAATTCATAAAAATGTTAAGAGTAATGAATTAATTTACTTTTATTTCATTGTAAATAATTTGATATTCATAAATGAATGAAATAAATATTTGTTTTAATACTTATAATTGATTTTAATACCTTCCCATCGAAATCAGAGCTCGTTCCGGATATTCTGTAGACGAAAAAATAAAGGGACTAGGTAATGTGTTATAATCAATTTCATAAAATTTATAAATTACGTTTTAGAGCTGGCGCGCAAGGGCGATTTTTGTTGCTGTGACTGTTTCGTCTATCATCATCACCCTTGGAGATTAGGTACACAATGTCACGTTGCAACGTGCGCGCTGCACCTCTATCGTATTTAAGGACTTTATTTATGCGACGAAATAGTCACGGTGACAAAAGCCGTGCGCGCAAGCCCTAATAAAAAATCGTGCATGCGATGTAATATGAAAATATTGTCATGCCGTTAACTTCGTTTTCATGGGTCTTATTTTATCAAAACCAAAATGTTTAATTATTAATAGTTATTTTTATCACCATCTCCGATTTTCATTCAAACTATAAACATAAAAATGCTGTTTTTTTGCCAATATAGATTTATGGACGACTTGATTAAATGTACATTGTACATAATACCCGTTCCCGAGTTTTGAAACATATGACTAATATTTGAGGCCAATATTTATGAAATTGCCCGGGTTTTGTTACGATTGTAAAATATACCTAAATTAAGATTTTAGATTCGCCAGCCGCTCCGCGGCACCGCTGGCTTCGCTCACTTGGCTCACTCTTTTTAGTCACTGTTGTAGCTTAATCTAACCCAGACGAACTTACTCTTGGAGATATTGAATTTTGCCAACGTTAATTAAATTTAACGGCTAGTTTGGTTGATATCCTCTGGGTTAGATTAAGATTTGAGCAAGCTGAACGAGCGAAGCGAGCGTTGCTTGCGTTTGCCGGCGGCAAAGCGCCAAAACTTTAATTAACTTAAATTAAATTAACTTTAACAAAACTTTAATTAGGTAACAATTAATCACTTGGGCCGATCAGACTTGTTATTATTGATATTACCCGGACATTATAACTAATGCCCTTATCAATTGGTTTATAATAACAAACGTACTAGAAACCGGAGTTACCTAAAAATAAATAAACAAAACAGAAAAAGCTCAAGGATTTATTTACATTTTTACTAAAATTATGTTAACAGGAATAAAGCACTTTGGTATTAGTAGATGTTAATCTGAACACTTATTATATTAAATTATTATATTTCTCGTAATCTATGAACGCCTCACCTGTAAGCAACAAAAAATCCGTTAAGCATATTAACTAATGAAGTTGCAAAACACGTTACAAGGAATGTTACAAAAAATTGTGTCATGCGGAAGTCCAGCACCCTGCATCGATCCTGCGTTAAATAGATTTCTATTAATTTATTTTCTAATTGACTGTCCTTAATTAAAAATAAATGTCCTTATCAAAAAAAACATTCTTCTAACAATCACCTAGCCCTAAACTAAGCGAAGCTTGTACTATGGCAACTACAAGTATAAATAAATAAACATAATTAAATACACAATAAACATATACACTCCTAGGTTTGTATCTATTTTTTGTATGCTCATGATAATCTAACAAACATTTGCCCCTTACGGGATTCGAACCCGCACTGTCTGGTTGTACATTTATATAGTCCAAAGCGCGAGCCGCTAGACCAGGAGACGTATTTTTGAATCATGCGAATTCCAATCCAAATACGAAATCATTTTAAATGGTTCATTACCGGTTTTTAAAATCAATAAGTTTTTGCATTCCGTTCCATAAGTAATATTTTCTGCGTAAAACGAAAATTGTTACAAGATTTCGATTTAATAGCAACACTTAATTCGAGTGATTCAAAAATGCGTAAAATCGCGAGGAGCAATAGAACTGAATTTCATACACAAATTGTTTTCGTGTTCGAATTCGAGATTCATTTCTAATGCTTCAAAAATACGTTTCCTGATGGTTGTAAAATAGTCGAAATAATGCATCCTACTCGAATTAACTCGTCAAACTACTAAAAGCAAAATCTATGAGTCCGCATAACAATACATTTCTATGTGTCACGTTTCCCTGGGCTGTGGTGTCAAAATTGTGAGTGCTTACAGCTGGGTCTTTGAATGACTCGTCTTGCGGCAGCTCTCGGTTGGCGATCAGCTTTTTGAAGTACTCCACAGACAACTTCGGTGTACGCGGCCTCGCCGGCTCGGTGATGTCCACGTAGTAGAAACCGAATCTTTCGCTGTAATTTTAATTAAAGTTACCTATAACTCAAAGAACAGTTACAGTGGAATCCGTTTATAATGACATCGAAGGGAAATAACAAACACGGCATACTAAGCGGACGGCATACAAAGCGTTTTGTAGAAAATAAACAGTCTCCTGTCTTTGTTAGTATGTATTTATTTTAATAGAGAGAAACAAAATAGAAATAAATCAAAATAAAAATTATACGTAATAAGAACATACAAAATGTATATATATCAATATATATATTTTTTACATTACTTTTAAGAGAGATAAGTAATGCTTGTTTGCTTTTGTTTTGCTGACAAACTGCCAAAGGTGTTAGGAATCATGTCGGTCACTATTACCGGACACAATTGATTAAAAATGGGTCACAATAAGCGACATGTCACTTTACATGAAGTTATCATATCTGGTTTTGTTAGAAATAATTTAATATGAAAACTAAACTTCGCTGTGTTCATAATAAGCGGTTGGGCAATATAGGCGGAGTCTTAATAAACGGATTGTACTGTACTTTATTACATAGGTACAGAATACCCGAAAAATACATGGTGTTAAAAAAGCAATTAGACTTATCTAAGATACTGTTTTTGCTGCTAAAATTTGAAACAACGAAACCCACTTTTTTGAAAAAATGTTTTGCTTCCTCCTGCAATCTTATCATTAAAAAGGAGATTTCAGTATAGTTCCCTTTAGGAAACTGATTGTTGTTATATTATTGCAACATACGAGTAATCAGCCCTCAGGGATTTATAAAAATTTTTTGGAGACGTAAAAAAAGTTAGGCAAAACCACTCACCAACTCATGGTAGGTCCTACCATGAGTGTCCTGACTGACGGTTTCGGAGAGTTTAGTATGGAGATTTGTACACGCCTAAACGATACTACTTATTGCTAATTTTAAGTGTCTACACAAAAATATAACTACGTCGGTAGCATGTATAGACTTCGTAAACGTAAGTTAACTCATTATAGGTCCTCAGTCCTCTCATCCTCTGTATGGCGTTTCCACCGAGGACCCGAGGAAACTCCGTTCGTCATTTGAGTCTCCGCATCAATGGAAACGCACCCTGAAGTTAATAATAATCATTCTAACGATCGTCGAACTATTTCAAGCACTACTTAATGAGATATAAATTGTATCTACAGCTTATATAGTTTGCGCGCACAGAGGTGAGTACGCTAGGCGAAGAAGCTCCTTCTAGCGTACTCACCGGCTTATTATAGCTATAATTTCGTAATTATATAGGCATTATTTCTGTCCTTTGGGCATTATTTGGCATTATTTATACACAATATTTTGATGTATGAATTATAATCATAGCTTGTATAGTTTTCCCACACGAGAGGTGAGTAAGCTGGGCGAAACCTCCTCCTAGCGTATTCACTAAACTATGGCTATAATTTCGTAAGTTTAAGGGAATTATTTATTTCCTTTGGGCACTGTTTAGAACTATTTAGGAATCAATTATAGGCATTCATGAAATACCGCTACGGTGTGGTGAGTACGCTAGGCGAAGGACACTAACGATCGCACCAATTTTCTAGTCCTAGACTTAACAAAGCTTATACGTGTACTATGGCCACTAGATAACGGATAATACTAAAATACATTTATAAACTTAAATGACTACGGTATACTCATCTATAAACATCTACTCCTTGCGGGATTTGAACCCGCGACAGTGGCTTTTCTAATTCGGAGCGCTAAATACCATGCAGACGGTCGTATATTGTAATGTAAAATAATAAATAAAACCGTATAGATGATGAAGAAGAAGAAGAAGAGATCGTATAGTGTAATGATTAGTTAAGTTAGTGATTTATTATAATTGAATAGTTATTTACCCATCGTCTCTAGTAGATACTCTCTACAAATGATAAAAAATATGTATATTAAAAGCGTATTGATCCTAATAAAACAGTTTTATTTAACCATTTTTTCAGGTGGAGTGATAGGTTGCCACCTTTGTAGATGGACCTGGTCCAGCAACACCGAGTCGTTGTGGCGAGCGCTGAAGGCACCCAGCCTAGGTCTGCTCCACTAGTTGTTTCCGCGACCTGGCTGAGTATGAGACTTCGCAGCCTTTGGCTCGTGTGTGTCTCATACTAGTGATCGGGCTAGACTAGTGAACTTGAAATGCCATTAAAAAAGGTATAGTCAAATTGATAACTTACGAAAATCCAGCTCTCCACTCAAAGTTGTCCATAAGAGTCCAGGCGGTGTAGCCGAGGACCTTAACGCCATCATCGTAGATGACGTTCAAAATTTCACTCAAATAATCCTACAAAAATAAAAAATGAACTATTAAATTTACTTTCAATCTCAGTCTCAGTCTCAACTAGAAACAAAGCAAAAAATAACTTGCTAATTATTCATTAGTGAAACGAAGTAAAAAGTTAGAAATAAACGGTAAATACAGTAGAAAATTGTTAGCAGCTCCTTTATTTTTCAGGTTCTAACAATACCTATTACATTAAAATCGGTTAAGGCGTGTCGCAATCAAATGTGTGTCACAATTATCGACATGATGTGTAATGTGTCATAAATTTTACCCCTGATTTTTAAATCTATTCTATTCTTTTGTGGAATACGGGGTAATTGTTTATTTAATAAGTCTTATTTTGGGTAATTGCTTAAACATTATTTTTCTCAAATGTTGCATATCATGCGACACAACAAAACACACAATATATTTTATTTTATACTAGTTGTTGCCTGCGACTTCATTCGCGTGTTCTTCAATCCACATCAGAAACCATTCGCGGCAACAACTTACCAAAGTTTTATTCCAATCGGATAAACGGTTTCGGAAACGTATAATGGAGAAACATACAAAAAATCATTTTTATTTATACATGTATAGATAGAAGATAGCTATTGATATATTAATACTTACGTTGAAGTAAGCGATCCGGCCATAGTCTAACAAATTACCAGGCCTGTCTGAGAAACCGTTTTCGGTGATATAGATTGGTGGGTCATTGTAGGAGCTCTTGCACCAGCGCAACAGGTTTGCAAAGCCAGTGGGAACCACCTGTATCAAGTAAAATATCGTATAACATAAGTTATTTAGATGCCAGTTTCATTACAATAAGATTAAAGAAAGGCTAAGATTACCCTGAGCCATTCCGAAGCCGAGTCTCCTCCAACATCCATCGAAGTAACGGCTCCGATATCCTTTAACCAAGACGGAGACTTGGCAGTGGGGTCTACACCTGGGCCGGTTACCAAAAATGTGGTGTAGTGGTTAATGCCGAGGAAGTCTGAAGTGCCCTTAATCCTTTCGATCCAGTGCTCATCGAATTGCTCAAGGCGAGACTTGGGCAAACCTTCAGCTGTACTTAGCAAGGCAACGTTCTCCACCATCGCTGCGGGGTAACCTCCTTCCGTAGTAAAGATCGGGTGCGCGAACCAACCGAACTGTAAATACGAAAGTGTATATTAAACGTTAAAATATCTACGTAATTAAAAAAATATATTATTATCTTTATTAAGGTCTCGTAATACTCACTTTAAATTGGTTTGCAACTTCAGCTAAAGCAACTTGCTCCGCATTGTTGGGGTCAGCGGGTTCGTACCAGATAGAGTTGATAGAGATCATGATTCTGCCATTCTGTACTGGTCTGTACGTTTCATTATACAGGTGGTATGCCTCAGCATGAGCTTTCAGAAGGGTGCTACTGCACAAATAATTGCCAACACCGTGACTATCGATAGCTGGCGCCTTTTTAATATCACCGTAGGCATCCTCGCAAATTTCGTAAGGCTCATTGAATGTGATCCAAGACTTGATCTTATCACCAAATTCCCGGAAGCAAAGGTCTGAGTAGTCACGGAAGTAGTCAATCATTTTAGGGTTGGCCCATCCTCCAAGATCTTGGAGAGTTTGAGGTAAATCCCAGTGGAAGAGTGTGACCTGGTGAAAGTTATTATTATTATAATGTTGAGTTAAAAGCCATTATTAATCATTTTTATGAAATAATATGAAGGGCATTTACCAAAGGTTCAATATTCTTCTCGGCCAAAGCATCAAGAAGATCGTTGTAGTAGCGAATGCCGTCAGGGTTGACATAGTCTACACGGCCGGTGGGCAGGATGCGGGCCCATGAGAAAGAGAATCGGTAGAAATCAACACCCATGTAGGCCAGCTCGTCAACATCCTCCTGGTATCTGTTGTACGAGTCACACGCAATGTCACCGCTGGTGCCATCCGCGATTAATTCTGGACGTGTGTGGGAAAGACGATCCCAGACATTTTCAGATTTACCTGAAATGCATCACGGTAAAAAGATAAGTATGGGTTAGTTACGGTACGGTTAGGCTTTGGCTACGTGATTATTCTGTTGTTTCAATTGGTTTGTTTCAGTATCACCATAGAAACAAACTGGTGAAAAAGTTTCAAGTGCCTCGTGTAATCTAAGTCACGAGAATACCTCTCATCTTATCTAAACTGATGTACGCACATCTTATAAATAGATAAACACCGCAAGGTGCAAATTCTGACATTTGTAATCCGGCTTGAAGCAAGATGATAAAATGATATCTTCGATCGATGATTTTTGAAGCGAACTTACCACTAACGTTCCACGCCCCCTCGATTTGGTGAGCTGCGGTCGCCACACCGAATGTAAAGCCCGCAGGGAACTTGGTGTACCCTGCTACGAGGCACCTGCAGAATCAGTTAAAACATATTTTTTTTTGGGATAAGCTCAAAACATTCTCATAGCAAACTCGGGAGTCGTAGCAGTAGGCTTCACAATGAATATAAAATAATGTTATCTTCTAGCTACGAACTTGCTACGAGATAAAAAATTTGTAGAAGTTTAATGCATGCTGATTATTGTTATATGTAGGTAATAATATTGTACCGTATCAAACCATATCATAGAGGAGCAAACCAAGCATAATTTGTATTTTTAAACTAGATAAATATTAACTCATATAACTTGAACTTTGCTCATTAGGGTAGGTAGAGTATAGATAGCAGAATGTCGTGTTATTCATAAGTATGTCGTAACTTGAAACCTCGGAAGTCACAAAGCTATTTTTAAACAACTTCAAAAAACCGGCCAAGTCGTGTCACGCCACATGCAGTATAGGGTTCCGTAGTTTCCCGTCACAATTTGTACAAATTTTCCTTTTTACTTCTCCAAGTACATTTTATAAGTTGGTCGAGGATTAATCGTAAACTTATAAAGTCTACCTAGCCGGATAACATTTCAAAAACAGCCAATTTGCTGGCAGGGGGTAACACTAATTGAACAAACATTAAAGCTTATTACTATACAAACGGATACTTGAATCGAAAAATGGTGTTCACACAGCTACAATATTACATCACAACACCATTATATAAAAAGAAGAGGAGACAATAAACAAAAATGCATCCTCACTTTGCATGTAAGGGAGGTACCGATAACTAAGCCGTGGACAGACAGGGTTCCTTGTTGACTACAGAACCTTAAAAAACAGGAGGTTCTCAATTTGACAGAATGATATGTATATAAATATCTACGCGATATCTCTGGCGTCAGTGAACCGATTTGGCGCATTACGATTTTGAAATAAAAATATTATCGGACCGCTTCGCACGTATTTCATCGGTTTCGTCGATGTGATATTAATTTTATTTATATTTAAGGAAATACTATTGTAAAATACATTTTAGCTCGATCGAATACGTATACAGTATTCGATTTATTTTTATTTTATTCGGAAAACATACAGTGCTACATTTCTTAGATAACTAATTGCTAATACGACTGTACACCAATTACCTACATGTTTTAATTGTAAATATCTAAAATACTTGTTTCAAAATCTTGATACATAATTTGGCTTTTGATGAGATTCTAAATTAAACAAATAAAAGATAAAAAACAAAACAACAATAAATCATATAAGCCACAATCAGGAAACCAATTCGAACCAGTGATTCGCTAGAGTCAAACAGATCTAGTTCTGGGTCTTAGTTATTTACTTTGATCGAGCTAAGTACAGTAAAGAAGTGATGACAGTTTAATAATATGGTGATAGAGACCTAAGCTGGTGCTTAAGGATAAGTCATCTCCGTAAAAAGGAACTCCTGAACAGCTATCACATATCATTTGACATCATTTAGTTTTGATAACAAAACACATTCCAAATAAGGGAAACTCGTTTTATGAATGAAATAAAAATGTTTCTTAACACAAAAATAATAAAAAATAATGAAAAGACGTAAAAAACAATATTCTGAATAACTAACTATTCACTGTATTTTTTGAAGTTGGGCGAATCCAAGTGTTATTTATGTCAAAGTAAAGATAAAATAGATTTTCTTAACAATTTCTTTGATTAACGTATTTCATTACCCACCCGACTTCAATTCATGCTTGGACAACATTATTCGTTAACATCATTGAGTCATTATTGTAACCATTTAGAGAGCTTAAATTATGCTACTTGGCCGTCTGCACATTGCCGCGATGAATACAGTGTCTAGGTGACCATGAACTTGTCTGACCTAAGATTTTAAGACTACGGCTTATATACCGCCTTGGTCAGGAGTGAGGATGTTAAGAGTTGTTTTTTGTAAACAAAGGAACTCACGTGTGGCAGAGAGCAAGTAGTCCGATAAGCGTCCAGTTGGCCATAGTGTCGACTGACGACCCGCTGAGCCGCAATTTCTTGGCGTACTGCCCTGCGCGCGGCAACACCACACCTTTTTACCAGCCTGAATTATTAACGGTAATCTCGAGAGGTTACCTCCATTTTTTTACCTTTCAGATAAAGTAATAGAACTAAGATTACATCGATAACACAGTAGGTTAGTTATGTAATTTGTTTCTGTGAGCCCTAACTTGCGGATTACATACATCTACTGCCTATACTTTGATATGTTCAAGTGTTGTTTTGCAAGTGTTTTACGAAGATAAAAACAGGACAAGTGCGTATAGGGCCATGCGCAATGTATGGTTCCGTAGTTTCCCGTCACAATAAATAAATAAATTGTTTCCACAATCACACCAATTATCTAGCCTAAAACTAAGCAAAGCTTGTACCAGCAACTAGATAACGGATAAATATACTTAAATAATTTTATAAACATCCATGACTTAGGTACTTACCAATGCTCGTGCTCATCACACAAACATTTGCGGGATTCGAAGTTTTGGCTGTAGTTCGAAGCGCGAACCACTACATCAGACGGTCGTCATTATGCGGTATTTATTGCTACCTGTTTTACATGATTAACAACAACATCTTAGTAATTTTCTTTTTAATTTTAAGTATATTTTACACGCTAAGTCGGGAACTTGCAAAGCCTACCTAGTTGTGATGTTTTATTTTTACTTTGTTATATATTACTCGTACTATACTACTGTCGTGAATTTTTACACATTTTTTAAAGCAAATCTTTCCTGGGACACAACACTTTAAAGCTTAATAATACGCAAACGGAATACGGATCCTTGGATCGAAAAATGGTGTTTGCACACCCACAATATAATTAAAGGACCTATCCAAACAATACCCCATATCATGCGATGCACCCAGACGGATAGACGGATATGGCGAAACTATAAGGATTCCGTTTTGACTACGAAACCCTAAAAAGTCAATGTTCGCGATATCTATACCTATACAATGTTTTTTTTAAAAATGTAATCACAAAAACATAGCTACTTTTGGCGAGTTTTAAAATCTTAGGTAAATTATGTATGAATTGAAATTGAACGAAAATCTGTTCTATGGCACAAAATTACAGAAAAAAATATTCGCCAATTTCTATACAACAAATCGGATTCAAATTACCATCTGTTCTATGGAACAATATGAAAAGAAAAATTGATTCGTTTTGTCCGATGACGTTAAGTTCCATAGAATAAATGGGGCCCACCCAAATGTTTTAGTAACATATAGCTCTGAGTATTGTCATATAATAAATAATAGTTATAGGTATCAGAAGTTAAACTCTAATGCGCGCTCGAGCAACGCATACATAGTCATAGCTCATGGACACGAAATCTCGTTGCACTCTGACAGTGCTTTGACCCTGAGCCAAAAAACCAGAGAGTATCAGTAGTAAAGCACATATATTATTATGTTATTCATTTTTTTACTCTTACGCTCGGCGGTCTCGCTAAGGCTGTACACTTTGGCTTACTCAAAAGATGTGATCATTGACTTATATATTACTTCGTAAGGACAGGGCGGACCGCACGTCAGGCTGTTGCCTATAACCTGGCCCTACTCGGACCCTACCTAAGGCCGAAGTGACGTAGTCAGTGGTCGACTGTCATCGGGAGCCGGTGTCATAAGAAAAAATAAAAATGCCTGGATGTTCTTTTAAGAACTATGTAAATTACGACAGAAAGTTGACCAAAAAAAATTCTAATATTACATTTCACCGGTATGCCGTAAATTTGATAATTTTTCAACTTATTTACATTACTTTAATAATTTTGTATCGTTCTTGTCAATTATACTAAGAGACGCCATATTTACCGTGCGAATGTCCAATATAACTTTGTAGCGGCGTGCTGCACCGTGAATTCTATCATGGTTGTAGGCGATGTCATAGAAATATTATTTTTTATGATGATATATCTGAATAATTAGTTACGATTTATCTTATATTCAATTAAATCAAACTAATGTGTGTTTTAACGTCAACTTTTGAACTCTACTAATCCTTAAGAAAGCCTGGACACTGTTTTTTTTAGTCAATGTACAGAAATGGGTTTTATAGAGCTTTATTATGTGTATAGATAATAATAATAAATTGTTTTTACAATCACACCAATTATCTAGCCTCAAACTAAGCAAAGCTTGTACTATGGCGACAAGATAATGGATAAACATACTTAAATACTTTAATAAACATCCATGACTTACAAATGCTAGTGCTCATCTCCAAAGACTCATAGATTAGTTGAATAGTTATCACAACTTACAAGAAATGTTTTGTTTATTTTATTTGAAATAAATGTTAAAAGTATTTACTTTTTTTATTTAAGCAAGCAAAAAGTAATATTTACTATGATAACTCTTGAAATATAACATCTAGAAAATTTCTTTTTTCTTAGTTTCTCTTTAATTATAAGCCGCTCTGACAAGGTTAAATCTATGATGTGGTTTAACAGTTGAATTATAGTCTAATAGATGGCGTTAGTGTGTCATGTATGTTCTTTCAGCCGTATCTTTACTTTTTAAATTAATGGATGTGATGTAGAAATATAAAAACTATCGTGGTGGTGGTTGCCCAGCGACTTTGTTATACGGCTAATGCTGATAATGTCACTTTTTAATGAAAATAAAAAATACTATTTTTTTTTTATTTACAATAATATTATACTAGATATTAAACCAAATGTTTGATTTAAAACTAGCATTATTGTATAATAAATTATTTTATGAGATATAAATCTACCCGGTTATATAAAAAACAAAGTGAATAATATTGTCATGTCAAAATAACAAACTAGCAGAGAATGCCACATGGCATTAAGTCCACCTTTTGTACGATTTTCATTTGTGCAATAAAGTTTAAATAAAAAAGACAAAATACGTCAAAATCACTTGCATAGAACAAACTATCTGTGGCTTATACATTATTTAAAATCAATTTTAAATAATTAAAATTTAAATAAAATAAGCTTTATGGACTTTTGATATTATACATCGTATATAATGACATATTATTTATTAAAATCAAACCATCCTTGTGAATTTGATGCGTAATATTAATTATGGTGGTACTCGCGCTCGTACCGTTTCAGCCTGTTCCGAGATTTCATGTCCGTGAGCGATGTCTATGTGTGAGTTGCTCGAACGTGCATTGTATGAAATTTAACTTCTGTCGAAGCGACAGCGCCACAGATATTTTGTACCCGAGCGTTCCGCGGTTTCGTGTCCGTGACCAATGTCTATGTATGCGTTGCTCTAGCGCGCAATAAATGTAGCTAACCTATAACTAAAATTATAATTTATTCGGTGATATTAGTCAGAAAAATCGTTAGTTATTGCCAGTGTAAACTTTTCCTCAAGTTCGACCTTACCTTACCTTAAGGCTACGAATGCCATTCTATATTACAAAGTAGTTTGCATCGACAATGGATTAATGAACGATAACTTGAATAATTAAGAAGTGATAGAAATAATTTATACTTATGAAATAGTATGCGATCTAAAGAGAATTATCTTAACTACTGTTTGTTAAAAATACCTATGTCCTTCCGGTCCAATTAATGATAGTCCCTTCGGACTAGGACTTCGGCAACGGCTGAC
Source organism: Anania hortulata (assembly GCA_963576865.1). Lineage (NCBI taxonomy): Eukaryota > Metazoa > Arthropoda > Insecta > Lepidoptera > Crambidae > Anania > Anania hortulata. The sequence continues at coordinate 9,746,005 of OY756389.1, forward strand.
GAAACTGACGACATTGGAACATGATCTATTTTTAATAGTAATTTATGCTTTTAGCATAAAAGTTTCCCGGAACCCAAAATATAACAAAAAGAGGGTTCTTTACACTCTATCTATTTTATGCAAGGCTAAAAGGTTGTCTGAAATAGATCACTTTTAGCGATAAGACCGCCTGAATTGTATATCTTATTCTGTGAATATAATCCTCATCATCATTATCATTTCAGCCATAGGACGTCCACTGCTGAATATAGGCCTCCCCGTTGACTTCCAGATTGGCCGGTTGGAAGCGGCCTGCATCCAGCGTCTTCCTGCGACCCTTACCAGTTCGTCTGACCACCTTGTGAATATAAACTATAACTTATTTGTGTGGTGTGCACTAAAGTGTATCTATCCTATAAAACTTAAATTAAAGTAAATATAAAGTATTCAGGAAAAATGTTAAGAGTCATACTTTACAGATAAAATGCAAAAAGTTAATGTCAACGAAACAGACTCTTCTGGAGCTCCATTACGCATGCGTCTGCCGAAGGCTCTATATTGGGACCTCTATTATTCTTAACCCTTCGCGTGTCACAAAAACCCTATTGTTTTTCTGGTCTACCGTGGGTAAGTGGAACGCGAAGGCTTAATCTATAATAAATGACACATCCTTACTCTACTAAAGACTTTTGCAAGATATTATTGTTTGCAGATGATACATCATTGAGTTTTAAAAATAACAGAGTTAAAGATGCCTTGGACGATTTAAATAATAATAATAACCTTATTTTTGTGCCCAACAGGGTCTTTATTATCTGTGTCATGTACCTATTTATAACACCTATGTCAATGTTACAATATGCAACGCAATAAATATATTGTATTGAATTGAATTAATCATCTCTCAAGTAGTACGCTGGTTTACTACTAACAACCTGTTAATGAATGCAAAAAAAACAAGTACGTACATTACTATGTCAGGCAGTTCACGTCACGCTTAATTAATATGTCAGACAATCTTAAAGATGCAGTCAATTCAACGACTTTTTTGTTGAAGTTACATTAGACTTCCGACTGCAATGGAATCCTCAGATAATGTTTTAAGCTGCTAGATTAAGCCTTTCTGACAGCCTTGTTAGGAAGGTTAAATTTAGCGGCTTAGCTGTGAGGAAAATTAGGCTTTTAACTGATGTCCAAATGGCATACTAGTCTGTATAAGGACTTAAGTTATTTTGATTATAGTTTGTTGTCGTACGGTCTACTGCTACGAGGTCAGCTGACATTGAAGTGATTTTTGTATTGCAGAAAAAGCTGTGCGTGCAGTATAGGTAGATACTATCTTAATCTCAGTGACTTTCTGAGGGAGATTTAAAAAATATTATTAGAATTAAAGTAGCCACGTTATACATTTTTGAAAATATTATGTCCGTCGAAAATATCTTAGATTGATCAACGAGATGATGATGATAAAAAACTATGTGGAAACCTAAGTTGCTAAGTTTTGGTAAGTACCTAGTCCTTGCATGCATGACCACAGCATGATGCCACCGTACTTGACGGAGGTGACGAGCAAAGATGCGTCTAATAGGCAGCAATAGCACGTCGTGCAGAGTCCACGGAAGGAATAACAAACAAACTTCGTTCAGAAAACCTCGTTTGAAATAAAATACAACTTTTATTCCCATTTTTATTGGTAGCTTAAGTTTCGTCTAGTAGTCCTTGCATGACGCATAAATAGTCGACAGAGGTGGCGAGCGAGTGCGCGAGTAGGATGCCCCTAGTCAGCACCTCCCGCACCTTCCACACGTCGTGCAAGTTGCACGGGCGGAAGGAGACGGAGATCGCTCGCCGCATGATGCTCGTGGGTAAGAAGCGCCATGGTTGATCCAGGTGCCAACTGAAATTATTGTATCAAACTTTTTGGTAAGAAGTACACTACTGTACGTAAGCTTCCCCAATCGTCTTTAGCGGTAACGCTGTTACGTTGTAATAAAACTTAATGATGGTTTCTTTCACCAGTAAGACGAAATTTTATTTTCTAACTAAATTCATTATTATTTTTCTTTTATTCAGCTTTTTCCAAACTAAAGGAAAGAAAAGACTTAGAGCAAGCCCGACTCATGTACCTAGGCTGATTATTCGCAATGATTACACTTAGGCCTAGCGCGCACTGCGTTTCGTTTACTACCGCAAATACTGTGAACAATGAAATGCTATCGAAGTGCGTGAATTGTGATGAAAAAACCCATACGGCTTATTCACTGTTCCACTCCCGCTGCAAATTAGCAGTGCGTTTACCGCGCGGTTTTCTTTGTATCGCATATAGTACACAAAGCACCGCGCACTGCAGTGAAAAAAAACGCACTAAAATAAACCAAACAGCTCAGTTGCTGTCGAGGAGACACAATGTTAAGGTAGATAGACGACGTAAGTTTCCAATTCACGGGTCCCGTAAGTAAAAAAAAAATAATCTTTATCAGCTATACTGCTATATCTACTCTTACTGCCACACTCAGAAACGTCAATTAACAATACAGTGTTGATTAAGATTTTTGTGTTGGTTTAATTAATAATATATACAGGGTGTCCCAAAAAATTGTGTCAAGCCGAAGTCGAGAGGTAGAGCATCACTAGGGCTATCCGAATCACCCCTATGTATGTTCCGCGATTTTTGATAGTTTTCGAGTTATGACTCTTTTAATATTTTTATTTTTATTTTTGTGTTAAGGCACTTTTTTGGTCACTGTGGCGCGAATAGTTAAGGTACATGCCTGATTTTTTTTCTTTATTAGATGAATACTAGGACTAGCTGATTCAGAAGTATTTCCATCCATAACACTAATGTAACCCATTAAAATAAATTATTGAAACTAAAAAAGTTATAAATCCTGTATTTTTTCTAAACTTTGAAGCCCATTTAAAAAATAAAGTTAAATAAACTTTTTAATTCAAACCTTTTTTAAAAACTTGACTATTCTATCAGCTATTTATCATGAAAATTTCATTGAGTTACTTTGACGGTATCATACTTAAATTAGAGTTCAAAGTAAACTATGTTTAAAGCACAGCTTTTGTAAATTCTTAGAAATTTTCAATTAAAAACAAAACTTTTTTGTGGTTTAAATTTCGTTTTTTTTAACCTGCCGTCAAACAGACAAAAGGCGTAGAAGGACATAATGATGCGGTTATTGGAAATGTTTTTTTTTTAAATTAATTGTTTTTACAATCACACCAATTATCTAGCCCCAAACTAAGCAAAGCTTATATTATGGCGACTAGGTAACGAATAAACTTACTGAAATACTTTTTATAAACACTGTAAGACTGTTGCTGCTTCGGAAGCATTTCCTCTTGCGTAACCGTAGTAATCAAAACATGGTTGCATAGTTTTTAGCGAAGAAAGACATAGTAGGCAGCGGTAATCTAATGCTAATGCTCTCAAAGTCCGTGTAACAGCAACTTTGTCACAAGGCGGAAACGTAAACAAAAATCCAAAACGATAGCAATCTGAGTCCGTACGAATAGCCAAGTCCAATGAAAGTGCACTCAAGTCCGTAAGAGAACGCCAAATCGTTAGTAAATAATCCACAAAGCAAGAACGTATCGTACTTTAATGCGCAAAGTCAAGCAGACGACTAATGAAAAAAAAAGTAATTCACAAGAACTGTTTGAAAGATAACATTACCAATAACATTATGTCCTCCTACGCCTTTTGTCTGTGTTTGACGGCAGGTTAAAAAAAAAACGAAATTTAAACTACAAAATAGTTTTAAGGCATAATTATAAAACTTTCGCTACTTGTGTAGTAATAGTTTTGTTTTTAATTGAAAATTTCTAAGAATTTACAAAAGCTGTGTTTTAAACATAGTTTACTTTGAACTCTAATTTAAGTATGATACCGTCAAAGTAACTCAATGAAATTTTCATGATAAATAGCTGATAGAATAGTCAAGTTTTTAAAAAAGGTTTGAATTAAAAAGTTTATTTAACTTTATTTTTTAAATGGGCTTCAAAGTTTAGAAAAAATACAGGATTTATAACTTTTTTAGTTTCAATAATTTATTTTAATGAGTTACATTAGTGTTATGGATGGAAATACTTCTGAATCAACTAGTCCTAGTATTCATCTAATAAAGAAAAAAAAAACAGGCATGTACCTTAACTATTCGCGCTACAGTGACCAAAAAAGTGCATTAACACAAAAATTTAAAAAAAATATTAAAAGAGTCATAACTCGAAAACTATCAAAAATCGCGGAACATACATGGGGGTGATTCGGATAGCCCTACCTCTGGACTTCGGCTTGACACTATTTTTTGGGACACCCTGTATATAATTGACTATATTATCATCACATGTTTTTCAGTAACCATTAAAGTTAAGTGACGTCTCTGAGTGCGGCAGCTTGCAGGCCATAATTTTACAAACAAAGGTGGAGTGTACTGCCACTGAGTGTAAGACGTAACGGTCAGACAGTGAGCGTATCCTTAATTTTTTACATACCTCAAATAAAGCCCCTCATATGTAAAGTATGTCATTAACATGACGAACAGCGGATAAATGAGGGGCATAATAACGAGTAGACACAGAAGTAGAGTTCCAATGAGTTTCAGGAAGGTGGGAAAGGGCGCGCCGTACCGCCAAAGGGAGTGGACATCGCTGGCAAACTCCCGCGCCAGTACGCGCAGCCGGCCCAGTCGCGACGCCGAGCGTAGCTGCTGAAGACCAAACAACTTAAGGTACCATTCGGATCCTGTCAGGCAAGACCCGGCAGTCTCGGCCGACTGCTGCGACCTACTGATTTACGGCGCGACAAGGAGCACTCGGATAGTCTCGCAGTCTCGTCTCGCGTGATCGTGACTGTCTCATAAAATAAACATAAAGCACAGCACATGAAACAGCAGCTGGACGATGAAGAAGTTTCTTTTTTTGCAATAATCTCCAAAATAATTTCACGGATCACTTTGTCTTTATTTAATTTGAGTTTAATTTTATTTAGTACATTTTAGAATTTTATAATCAGCCCACTGCAGGACTTAGGCCTCTCACAATATACGCTACTGAGCCCGATCCTCAGTGTGAGGTATGGGCTAGATGTGTTCTTGGGTGGAGAATGCGACTACAGGCAATGTATTCAAAATACAAATTTCTACAGAGCGCGAGCGGTGCGACCGGGCAGCCGCTGCCGGGTATGACTGCTAGGTCGTGGTCGTGACTCGTTAGCGTCAAGATCTGAATGGTACCTTTACATACAACCCCGAAATAATAAAAATAATAAATAAATACATAATGGACAACATCACATTCATTGCTCCAATCCTAAGGTAAGTAGCTAAATAACTCGTGGTATAGAAATAACAGAAACAACGACGGTACTACAACCACTCAGAGATGTTGGTACAAAATTAAAAAGTTCGTTTTCTACATTGACCCGATCGAGAATCGAACTCGGGACTTTAGAGATTGCGACGCCAAGTGCGGCGTATTCGCGTCTCGGCTACGAAAGTCGTCAAATCCTATCCTAAAATAACCACTTTCGTACTAGCCTATGTACAGTATAGGAAAGCATTATGAAGAACCTGTATTAGGTTGTTGGCTGGTGTGTTAAGGCGCAGGGTAAGGAGAATACACGTAAAAGAGGTGTTTCTGTACAAGTTTTCTGGCGAAAATACTAGATATAGGATGTGGAAATTAATATATAATGTAACTTATATGTTGAAGTTTTTCCTGTTGTATCTAAATACTAGTTATTATTTCTTATAAACACTAAAAAGTTTTTCAAAGTACCGCGAATATCGCGAGCTTGTTTACATTTCTATTTTATACGACATTTTTGGTTTTTGTTTAGTTTCAAAGTTGGTTTAGTTATTTCTAACATTCGTGCCTTTAGGTTCAAGTTTATATTTTTTTCAAATAGTCAACAAATTAAGAATTATAAGGATTTTTAATGGATTTCACTCTTAGCGCCTACCTTTCTATGTGCGGATATTTTGCTCGCAATGATAATCTATTTGCACAGGAGCGCAACGGATGGATGTTTAGTCTGCGAGAAGCATTTGTATTATCTTAGACATGTAATAGAAGTCGCGCGAGGCGACGCTAAATGCTCAAGGTCACTTGCCTTACCCGTCGCCTTAATTAATCCACTCAATACTTGACATATCTCCTTCTTAACCTTTGATAGCCACATTAGAACAGAATAGTGTTCTATTGACACAATGAGGATTGTGAATGGTGGTAGCTGGTAAAGAGCCTCAGATATCAGAAATACTACTAAGGAGGTTTAAAATTACCTACAATAGAGCCGGTAATATGAAAGTAGGTATTGCATATCGCATCCCTCAACATATTGTGTCTGGGGGCCCTAATGGAAATACGGTGTTAGGGGTCTACCTATTTAAGGCGTGAGGCGTTCTGTGACGGTGTAATCTAGCAGTATTATTGTGGGATAACCCATCTGGCCTTACTTGAACCATAAATACTTTGTTAGCCCGGCGATATGGTTTCATACTGGGCCGTAGTTTGGCTGCGTTTGCTTTGATTAATCTCTTTCCCACACTTCATACTATCGCATTACAAAGCCAAGGCTTGTTAAAACTTGTTTATTTTTGTTTACGGTATTTTTATGTATTGCAAAACTTTTTTTTACTATTTTTTATATTATGTAACATTGCACTTTTATTTGACATATTTTGTGTTATTGTTATTTTGACACGAATGTCAAATCTTTGCACAGATTCAGCAAAAATTTTTAAAAGAAGGTAATTAAACTACTTACCGGTTAATGTTATCGTAAACCTTTTATCTAAAAATATTAAAATGAATTAATGTTTGTTTGTTGGTCCCGTATGTATGCATTTGTTAGCTTTATTAATACAATAGGCTAGTTTCCTGGGTCAAAAAAAGATTATTCTATTTAGTCCGTCAGTTAGATTATCAAAAAACATTGGACCCATATTTTTTCTTTTGTCAATCGAACAAAAAATGACGAAGATAATGCGCATCAAAGTGAGCGTGTGACGTCACGCCTTGCTAAAAAGTGTCGCAAGGCGTGACGTTACGCGGAACTTTAACTGGCGATATCTTCATAATTTTTTGTTTGATTGAGAAAAGAAAAAATACGTGTCCAATATTTTCTGTTAATCCAACTGACGGACTAATTAGTTTTTTTTTAGGAAACTAGTCCATTACCATAAAACTGAGTTAGAGGTACGAAAGCCGGGGAAGGTTTCTAAATTAAATTAAAGATCACGCGGACGAAGTCGCTAGCTAGTTTATTAAATGCTCAAATAAGTTTGGATCTAATACTAGGGTATTTTTATAACCTTATGACTAAATTATTATGTAAAATATTTAAAGACCCAACATTATTAGTAAAACATCAAAACCTCCTACGGACTGATTCTGGTGTTCATCTACAACAACATTTTCTATGGGGCCATGATAGTAATTTTAAAATAAGTAACTGCTTCATACAAACTGATGTCCGCTCGTCGGCGGCTTGGTATGGAAAAGTGTTTTTTTTTGCGATTTCGATGTTGGTCCCCTAGGAAAAGTTGTTGTATTTGAGTACCAGAATTAGCCTCTAGGAGGTTGTTGATGTTTTACACATAACCCTGTGTACTGTCTGACTTCTTATTACCTATATCAATTATTTAATTAAATTGTCATTTCTAAAACACTGTTACTATTCATTAATTTGTTTAACTGTTCTGATAATCATGCCTTTTTTCAATGTAAAAAAATACTTTAATTTAACTTTACTAACGGTTTAGAACTTAAGCTCATAAAAAGCATGCTATAGATTTCTGAAACATGTTATCACTATTGTTGTATTTTATTTCCATCAAATCTAGACTATGTTTCTACAAATAAATAATTTATTTATTTATCAATTGTCTTTCTGTTGTTGGTATTATCAAACAAATTGAAACTTATCGCATTGTTCTTATTTTCAAGTCCAAAGAATTATTAATCGATAAACATAAATACCTAAGCATAAGTTAATGCTCGACTCATTTGTGAATGTGAAGTGCTATGAGAACAGTGTAGTCACAGAAAAATGATACTTTATTTATTGGGCATCGCTTCAGTTTTACTATTCGTACACGTTTTGTTCAACTATAATGTGCGGGCGCGGGCTTTAAGAAAAATACCAGGATTCAAAGACCAGTTCATTATTGGGAACGCTTTACAGTTGTTGCTGCCACCAGGTAAATAAAACAACGTAGAGCATATGAATCTGTATTTTATTTATTACCTGTAACTTTATGAAGTGACTGTTATTATGTGATTTCAGTGGAGCTATTTAAACTACCGAGAAAATACGCACAAAAGTTCGAAAGGATATACAGGTTTTGGTCATTTCCCTTAGGAGTAGTAGTGATTTATGAACCAAGTGATGTAGAGGTACATGTTTTTTTTGTTATATCTAATATATTACTTCAGTTAGAAAATCCTTTGCTTGTCATAATAAAATACAGCCTGCTCATTACATTAGGGAATAGTGTAGCCTTCGATCAGGAAATGATTGCCACAATCGTATCAGCACTTCAGCGAGTTCCGTAAATAGAGATCGTGAATGAGATTAAACGTTTTAAACTACAAACGAAACACACACAACTATAGTATAATTTTATTCAAATATGTTAAGGTAAACACAAGTTGCATTTTTTATCTTAGCGATATAATTGCGATTACTTATCAACATAAGTATAAGGCATTAGTTGCACATCGAAAGATAACTGTAAAATTGTATAATTGAAATAGGGTAATTTGGACTTCTTTATTAAAACGTATTTTTAATCGAAACATAACTAGTAGAAAATATAACTTAGCCCAGTAAGACTAACGTACGATTGCAAGCCCCTTGCGGAAATTCGCTTACTGTACTGGCCGAAACCTTTTTCTGTGCTATTACTTTTTAGCCTATACTTGAATTTATTAAATAACTTGTAAGTAAGCTCTAAAAAAAAGTTATTTTTCAGAGCTCTATTTTTTTTAGAGCTTTATCTTTTATTCACGGTCTGTGTACGCTGGGCTAGGAGACGCCCTTGGCAAAATTTAATGTCTAGTACTTCGTGAGGATTTTGTTTCCTTAGTTTGAGACCACTTTATAGGTATATTGTTTTAGTTTCTTAGACTGTGATAAATAAATCACACCAGCTTTAAGATTATAATTTCTGCTTAAGCCTGTAAAACTAGAATCAATTTTTAAATTACAGTTACTTAAGCAAGTTAACGTAACTACCTAACTAATGATGATTAAATTTTTTGATTTGCAGAAAGTATTATCTAGCACCAAACATAATGAAAAAGGTGTTCTTTACACGATTTTAAAACCTTGGCTGCAAGATGGACTCCTTTTAAGCAACGGTATGAATGAGAGGCTACTAATTTTAAACATTATTTTATGAACCGTTGGATTTTAGCGGCATTTCAAGTTTAACATAAAATTAATACATTACCTATCACTAAAATTCACCAATAAATTGGTATTGGACTTTGGTCTGTTCGAGATAAAAATATCATATATTTTTCAAACTACTTAAATAATCGTCGAAGAAAACGAAAATGTCAGATCAACTGTGAATTGTGCAGCGGTCCTCTAATAAGGCTCGCGTATGAATAAATGACTACACGACTGGAGTGGTGCTGAAGTGTTGCTACCAGTTGGAACATTTTCAGCACGGGCGACTTACAAACACCCTTATTGAGAGAAACACAGTCCGGTAAATCATGGCTAAAGCTTTCTATGCTAGGTCTTTTCAGTTTCAGTCTGCACCAGACCCAACTCTTTAAGCGCAGAAATGGGTCACCCTATGCCATGATGTCCAAACAAATGTGTTTTGTTAAACTTTTAATTAAAATAAAATTACAAAAAACTTTAAAAAAGTACATAAGTACCTATTAAAGTTTGAGAAGCCGTCGTGCAAATTATTGTTATTATGATGATAGGACTTACTGATTGTTTTATTTATTTGCCGCATGTATATAAATATAGTCATTATCTTCTACGTCTTTGTTCTTATCACCGAATCAGCGGTCAAAAGTCATTTATTGAAATGACAAAGTAAGAAGACAACAGTCATCTAAATTAGGTCAGTGTTTGGTGAAGTCAATGCCCTACTGTTAGTAGATAAATGCAGTAAAATGCACTCTGTATTATGTTCTTAGTACCATTGACAGTACGTAGAAAGATAAAGCAAATCTATTTTCGTTTTTACTGGCGGGATTTTTCCACAGCTCGACGCAAAGACAATATTATTTACCAGTTCGAGACAGGTACAAGAATGACTACATCATTTATCAATATTGTATACCTACGGTACACAGAAAGTATCAATCACCTTATTTCTAAAGCTCACGCAGTTCTAACTTCAATAGAGCTACCCATTCATGGTAATCAGGTATCTTAAACAGGTGCAAAATGGCAGCATCGCCGAAAGATTTTGACGCCTGCCTTCCACTTCAACATCCTGAAGCAGTTCAGCGTGACCTTGGATGAGAACAGCCGCCGCATGGCTGACTCTTTGGAAGCGGCAAAGGGTGAACAGGTCGACGTGGTACCGCTCATCTCGGAATTTACCCTTAACTCTATATGCGGTAAGTATAATATGAAAATGTACGACAGACTTAAGAATTTTAGAAATACAATTTTATATTATCATAATACTTCGCTGCTACTAAGAAGAAATCTATAAAAAGTTATTTTAACCTATAAAATGTTAATAATGAGATCATTGAGATTACAATTTCTCGGCTTTAACACTATTCTTGCTGTTTACTGGACGTAATTTTGGATTCCTGTAGGAATGCTCTACCTCTGGAGACCTCTACTTTCTACATTGCTTACAGTGTTTTGCACATATGTATTTTTTTCTATTAATTCATCATTTACAGTAATTGTAATGATTTGAACTGCCACAATTTGCATCCAATGTTTGCATCAGACCGATATTTGACACTTATCCTACTCGTTGCCTTTGCAAACTTGTAAGGCGTACATTCGAGACCCAAATGAGTATCAACTGTATAAGTATATAATCACTTTAGTATTAGCCATTTCATTTTTATGATATTGTCATATCTTATTAACAATTATTTTAAATTTAAATAGTTCATTCCAGAAACATCAATGGGCACTCAACTCTCTGACGAAACATCTACAGCAGCTATAGAATATAAAAACGCGATATACGAACTCGGAAAAATGTTTGTCGAGAGGTTTACCAAAATAATTTACCTCATAGATTTTGTATTCACTCTGTCCACAACAGGGAGAAGGCAAAAGAAATACTTAAAAACAGTACACACATTTACAAAAAGGGTTATCAAAGATCGGAAGGAATATGTCGAGAAAAACGGAATCGACATCAATGAAGATACCATTGCTAATGAGGATACGTTCTGTTTAACCAAAAAGAAGACTGCTATGTTGGACCTTTTGTTATCGGCTCAAAAGAAGGGACTGATTGACAATCTCGGTGTTCAAGAAGAAGTAGACACCTTTATGTTTGAGGTAAAACAACTACTTAAGCTTACACAAACCAAAATAAAGGTAATGAAAAGTAATGTTTTTTTTAAAACAGGGTCACGACACCACTGCCGCAGCTTTAGCATTTGCGTTGATGTCCATCGCTAATGACAAAAATATACAGGTAAATATTTGGTTTAGTAAAAGTAATATTTTTAAAGATCTGTTTCTATTCACTCATAGATAATTTTTTTTAGGATAAAATCGTTATTGAATTGGACGAGATATTTGGCAAATCTACCAGACATACCACTATTGATGACTTTTCAAAGATGCACTACTTAGAGTGTTGTATTAAAGAGACTCTACGCCTATATCCACCAGTCCACTTCATAGCCAGGAGATTAGGAGCAACTGTTCAATTAGGTAAAGTACTTGCGAGTATGTAGATACATCCCACAAACCATAGTTGTGATATAATGCCACTACAGCTATGGTTACATGAATCTAGGGGCACGGTAGTGACGGTAGAGCCAAGACAAGCTAAGCGAAGCTTTTTAACCCTCATAACTTGGGTTTGGATTATACCAGATAAACAAAATTTTCGAAATATGATGACAATAGTAAACTTATTAAACATATAAAGTTTCAATTGCATAGCTCTTACACTTTAGTTTACCTATATTGGTAAAAAAAAAGCGATTTCGTCACTGACTTACTGATGTTTATCAAATTCATACGGTACTTCCTGAAGTCCTAGAAAGCTGAAATTTTATATGTAAGCCAGAATTAGTACACAAATAAAAGTTTGTATGAGATTTCCGCAAAATTTGATGCTAGAAGTCAAGAAAATTGATATAAAAAGTCGTTTTCATAAATAAGTAGTTGTCCCGGCGAACTTCGTACCGCCACAACATTTGTTTTTTTTTCGTGAAGTTTTCTGATGTTTTAATAGTAATTCTGCTATTCGGGGCGGAGACAAATTTAACAAATCAATTATCAATAATATTGGTCCGGCCGTTCTTCACTTATAAATGGTGTAACTAACCTGACTTTGTTTTTTATATATAAGTACATATTTCATGATTTTTAGTAAATTATACAAAAAAAAAGAAATTAAATCCCAACAAAAACAGTTTCATGTAAAATGTTGCCAAGATAGTTACTGTCAAAAAGTTACAAAATCTCATGTAGAGTCAAGCTCCTAACTCTACACGCCCTAACTCTACAAGTTCTAACTCCACACTTTACACCTTAGTCAAAATATGTAGATTAGCCTTTTCGTTACTACAATAACTATTGTATATCAGAAAAGTAAGCCGTTTTGCTACTATCACCTTACCCCTATGTGACGGAAGCGAAACGGCCAAGCCACATATTTAGATAATCAATTATTATTATTTTGCTATTGGCAGATTTCAATTATCAATTACTAGCTGTCCCTGCGAACTTTGTAAGCTTTGTTAGCTTTGTTTTTGTGAATTTTTCCTATTTTTAATAGTTATTCTGCTATTCGGGGCGGATACAAATACAACAAATCAAATATTATAAGAATCGGTCCAGCCGTTCTTGATTTATAAATGGTAATAACTAATCCGACTTTGTTTTTTATATAAATACGTAGGTCACACTATAAGTTTTGCGTAACTTAAAAAAATAACATGTTATAACCAAAATATTATGTTTATTGCTTTTCAAAATACTCGCCTATATACATTTTAAACATTTTTTCATGCGATCGAACCATTTTTTAAAAAAGGAGGACCACAGATCTGAAGGCATGTTTTCTACGTGCTGATTGAACGCTATCACTCTTCGGAGTTGGTAAAAGTAAAACCTCTCATCAAATCTATGATTTTGGGGAAAATACAGAAATCACAGGTTGCTAGGTCGGGGCTATGCGCAGGATGGGTTACGAGTTGTACTTTTTCGGAAGCTAAAAATGACTTTGTTTCGTTGGCCGTGTATGAAGAAGCGTTGTCATGATGTAGGAGAACGCGGCTTTTGGGTCGTCTTTCGCGAACTTTTTCTAATACCAAATCAGTGCCCTGGGTAAACAAATGGTAGAATACCACTCGGCATTAACACTCTTTAGATCTTCAAGTGGAATTGTACAGATGGGACCCGTAGCTGAGAAAAAAAACGCGATCATTTTTTTACCAACGTTTCTCGCCTGCCTCAATTTTGTTGGCCTGTTCTCATTTTCAAACACCCATTCACAAGATTGCTGTTTTTTTTCGGGTTCAAAACAATAAATCCACGTTTCGTCTCTTGTGACAATGTCATAAACAGCATTAGAATGTCCGTGGTCGTACTTCAGTAGCATCTGTGAGCACCATTCCACACGAGCCCGCTTCTGCTCCGCGTCAGTTCATGAGGGAATCCAACGACAGCAAAGTTTCCGAACTTTCAATTCTTCGTGTAAAATTTTCTGAATTTGGCTCATACCAATCCCCAATAGTCCTCGAATTGTCTCATAGGTAATTCGCGGGTTTTCTTCAATTAGCCGCTTAACAGTAGCCACATTATTTTCGTTGACGGCAGTTGAAGGCCGCCCTTCACGAAATTCGTCATGTAAAGAAACTCGACCTCTCTCAAATTCAGCAAACCATCGCCTCACGGTGCTCAAACAAGGTGCTTCTCTCCCAAAAGCATTTTGAAGATAAGCAGCACAGTCTTTCGGAGAGAGAGAACTATTAAAATCATAAAAAATCATCGCTCTAAAATCTTTTCGACTTAATTCCATTTTCGTTGCGTACGTAAAACTTTAATGTGTGATAAAAAACAATTGACAAATCATTTCCCGCCAATTCCTTTTTTTTATTACTAAGAAGATAGCAACGTTTAAAAAAATATAACATTCGAAATTCAAATAGTTCTGATTAGCTAGAAGTGCAAAACTTTTAGTGTGCCCCATGTAGCTGTTCCGGCGAACTTCATACCGCCTCTTAAAAGTTATCCGATAAATAGATTTTAGACAAATGCGTGCGAGATAGACGTCAATATAAGGTCAAAGTGGGTCAAGGTCGACGAAATTTAAATTCAAATCCAAATTGAAATTGCACACATTAAAATAAATAAAATTAAAAATCAAGTCTCATCATGCTACCCTGATGATGGCAGGGCAAATCAAGAAATATTATTTAAGCATTTCATAGGTAGTTGGAGTCGAGCATTGCATACACAGACAATTAACATACAAATGAAATTTTATGTAGAAATTGAAAGCTTCTCCTCAAAACACTCATGCAGATTATAGCAGATTTAGCTAGGGGATAAATTCTACTGCCTAATTAATTTTTTTCAATGGGACTGACATCGAAATCTCAAAAAAAGCAACACTTCTTTTACAACAAACTGATGTAGTGTGTGGAAGTCGTCGATGAGCGACGTCGACGAGTGGGTACCCACTTCTAGGCTTAATCTAAGACACCCATGTCAATTGGAAGTCTCACCTAAATAACCTAAAATCTAAACTGTCTAGATTTGTCTATGCTCTCTGGGAGACCAAAAAGTCTACTAATGAGCAGACTGCACTTGTGACCTACATAGTCAAAGCGCATACGTTTATTTATGGCTTAAATATGGTGTTATTCTGTGGGGTAATTGCACTGACGTTAGAGCCTCGCTTACTCTACAAAAAAAAAACTAATCAGTATAATAGCAAACATCCAGCTAACCAACAGTTGCAAACCTTCCTTCTGAAGCTATAAACTTTAACCCTACCTTGTATTTATACCTTTGAAATAAGCCAATTCGTAAAAAATACCCAAATTTTTCATAAAAATCTTTAATAAGCTGCCTAATGCATCAAAAGAAGAAAATGAGGTGCTTTATTAGAAAATTTCAATTATTAATTAAAAAGAGTTATTACTCAATCCAAGAATACTTTACGACAGTTTGGAAATAGGAAAATATTGTTAAAATTAATTGTGCACACAAAAATAACCCAAAAAACCTATTCTAATTAATCAATAACAAAGCTAAATAAATAAAAATATAGTTATACCTAAATAATTCTAAAATTCAATATATTTTAAAATTTAATTCCTGTTTTAAATGACTTGAGTGACCCGATTGATTATTTCTCCTCTCTTCTAATTGCAGCGCCCGACAGGGTCCATAATGATCTGTATAGCTTAAAGCCTTATCTACTACCTCTTGTTATGCAAAATAAAGAATTGAATTGAATGTAATGTAAGCTGGTCAGCGGTTTAGTATTGGAAAGTGATTTATTTTTGTGATTTTGAGGTTAGTCCAAAGTCGATATTGTATTTAAGCAGTAGGTAGTGCAGTTTGACGCTGACATTTTGCATTCCACCAATGTTTGTCAGTCTCTAATATTATTTTAATAGTAATTATTTGTATGCACCGATTGAATCATGACAAACATTATATAAAAACTGATTTAAATATTTCTGTTGTTAGTAAACATGAGCTTAACACATGGAAGACACTTGACATGAAGCCACAAGATGAATATCAAATGATTCATGTTATGAAATAAAAACACAAAATTCAAAATTGTAACTCCTGACAATTTGTAACTGGCTAGAAGATTTAACTTGTCATTTTCTATAACATGATCATGTGGTTTCTAGATAATTACACAGTGGACAATGGAACCATCTGCGTTGTGCTTATCTACGACATGCAACGTCGTGAGGATTTGTTCAAGGACGCTCTGAAGTTTGATCCTGAGCGTTTCTTTCCTGAAAACAACTTTAAGCGCCATCCGTACTCGTACATACCATTTAGTGCGGGGCCCAGAAACTGTATAGGTAAACCATCACTTTATTATTATTATTATATATGCTTATTGTAAACTTAAACCTAACTAAAAAGTAGGCTATACAATATTATTTTTATGTTATATTCCATGAGATCAGCCCCCCTAGCAAGACCAACAATTCCAACAAAACAGGATATGATATAGCGATTTATCGACACTGTGTTTTAATATGATAGATATAGCCGCTATTATGAATTTTTATTGAAACAGCGATCATACCATGTGACGTCACCACGGCGATTCAACATGGAGGCTACATCTATCATATTTTTACAGTTGGTGTCATAAATCGCTATATCATATCGTGTTTTGTTGGTCATGCTAGGGGGCTGTAAATCAGAGCCTAGGTGCAGGGGTATACTACGCCGTAGCGTTTTCGCTTGTTCATAATATTTAAAATTATCACACGTTTTTTTATGACAGCTACAAAATTAAGTACTAAAAAATGACAATTACATTTAAGTTTAAAATTAAATATTATTTTATACGTAACTAAAAACTATTAGTTAATACAATTATTATCATATTCATACTTACTAGTTTAATAACTTTTCAACATCGGAGAGATCGAAACTCCAGCAAACATTGAAGCATTTTTTTTAAATTTGCAGGCCAGAAATTCGCGATGTTGGAAATGAAAGCAGCATTAGCAGCTGTGCTGCGCAAATTTAGACTGGAGCCTGTCACGCGCCACTCGGACATAGAGATAACAGCAGACATCATCTTGAGGACCTCACACCCAATATTCGTGAAATTCATCAAGAGAGAATAGTGGTAGCCTTTTTTTATCACAGTTTGTTTTAGAAAATTCTTGGTATACATATTATGTTGCATAGGATGATTTCATTTTTGTGGCATGGAGAGTTTTGGCATAAAGTAAAGTAACGTGTAATAATAACAATATTATTGTAAAAATTGATTGTTTTTTTTATTGTTTTTTGTACCCACTTTAGCAAACTATGTAGGTACGTTATTTTTCTGTATTTCGTTAAAATACTTTATATAATAAATATCTAGAAGTCAGTGGTCAGAAACTGTTTTATTAATACCTACTCATTATATACATACACAAGTACTAAAAGATATATTAATTATCTCACAGAATAATATTAGTAATACTTAAAGTTGCGATTAGCTATCGTTATATTAATAAAACAAACAAAATATAGATGTTTTGTCTGAAAATGGATTGTAACACATATTTTACAACGCTTATCTCTTTATCATCGTATAAATTAAGTAAAAAAACAATATTTAAGGGCCAATTAATATGACATTTTTGTTGTTATCTTTAGATTTCTCTACCGTGTTGCTTACTTTTTAACCGACTTCAAAAAAAGGAGGAGGTTCTCAATCGGTTGTATGTTTTTTTTTAAATTTTTGTTACCTCAGAACTCCGCCATTAATGAACCGATTAGAAAAATTCTTTTTTCAATTGAAAGGGTATACCTCCAGATTGGTCACATTTTTTTCAAAATTCAATTCTGATGATGGGATCTATGAGGAGTTGAGGGAACTCCTAAAATATTATAGGTATACATATAGCGATTTTAGTATATTTAACAAGTCAAGCATTTGCATTCAGAAAGTATCATTTGCTGAGGTGGAACTGATGACGGAGACCATAGTTGGCCACAATAGTCTTCCACGAGGAGCGATAAGATACTCGTATTTTCATTCAGACAGTTAAGCCTTGCCATAGTCGACAAATCAAATTTTAATAAATGATTCTGGTGAGAATGATACCATCAAACTGATCTGATGAAGAAGGCGGAAGGTAAGCACCGGAACTCTGTGATAAAACAATGTATCATAGCCGTGTTTAGACTTATTTGAATCGTCATGAGAAGCAATTTAGCTATAATTACATCACAGATCGCTATTTAGAATGTAAAAAAACACTAAAAAACAGACAAATAAAACAATTTTTTATAAAAAAAATTACCGACTTCAAACACAAAGACACAAAGTCGGTTGTTTGTATTTTATCCAACTCTCAATTTGTCAAAGAACACATTTACAGGGAACTCTATGGCAAGTCTAGAGTTGCTAGAGAAAATTTTTAAATAGATTTTAACTTAGCAGATCTGAAAAATCATTTTTTTATAAAAAAAAAATAACTGACTTCAAAAACACTAAAAAGCTAAAAATAACTTTTAAACAATCATACCAAACAGTTATTTTTGGAGTCAGTGCAAACAACCACATTCAAACACTCCACGGCTGGCATGTTATGTGTCATGTCATGTTACAAACAACCGACTTTGTGTACAATTAGTGCCTGAATAATTGGACACTAGAAATGTAAATTTTAGCACATATTACTGTTATACAGGTGGACAGACGACCTGGTAAAGGTCGCAGGAAGACGTCAGCGTCTTCCTGCGATCCAGATGCAAGCCGCTTCCAACCGGCCAACCTGGAAGTCAATGGGGCCTATGCTCAGCAGTGGACGTTTTATGGCTAAAATGATGATTATGATGATGATATTGTTATACATCCATTAAGACATAAGGGTTTAAATAACAGACAGAAAGAGAAATTGTAAATATTTCCATTTATTATTTCTAATCAGTACTAAAATTCTAACAGAAACCAAAATATCTAAGAAACTAAAAATCTAGTCAGTCAAAGTTTGTAAAATATACAAGAATTAAAACAAATATTAATCAGGAACGAACATCCATACTTTCATACTGAAGCATGAAATTATTCGTAATTAGGTATAACGAAGTATTACAACTGTTAGACCGATATACTGGGTTTCGATGCTCAGTTGAGCGTATTTTGCCGTTCTGCACGGACATTTTGTGCAAGAATGATAGCATATTTACTCATTGCCACTATCGTTGTGTTGTGTTTCGCAGAAGTTTACTTAAACCACAATAGACGTGCAAGAAAACTAAAAAAGATTCCCGGCCCGAAAGATGTTTTCATCGTTGGAAATGGTTTTGAAATCATTGTATCGCCAGGTAAATAAGAAACAAATGAGTTACTAAGCCGATTTGTGTATATGTAATACATTTTGCAACATTTGGATTGATAGTACTGACATCGATATTCGTGACATAAGAAATAATTAATTATATTCACTATACATTTTCCACTGCATGTAAGTAAAAGTACAGAGAACGAAAAGTATGTAGAAATAATTGTTTAACATTTTAGCGATGTAAAACAATATTCAGGGGAAAAAGTTATAGTCGATATTCGATGATAGTAATAATGCACGGTTACCAAAGTTATTTAAATTTATTTTTAGGAGGAGAAAAAAACTGAGAATTTTAAAAGGTCGTATAATTTTAGTTCATCACAGTTTTTCCCCCGTTTATCACAGTGACAGATGACACCGAAGTCAATGCTATATAGACGACATCATCGTTTTTTCTAGTTCTTTACATTAGCTCAAGAGCTGTGCACTTGTGCACAGTAGTAAAAGAATCATACGGGGACGATGCGGGTATAAGATTAAAGATTATACATTAACTGTTATTTTCAGTGGAACTGTTTAAATTAGGAAGAAGGTATGCCAATAAATGGAAGGGGATCTACAGAATATGGGCGTATCCTTTCGGCGCCGTAAACATTTACAACCCAGAAGATATTGAGGTATAATTTCTATATTTATTTGCGCACAGAATAAAAACATCATATCATCAATAAGTCATTGTCATATTATCGTAACTAGAGTGAGTAATTCGCTCTACCGACGACGCAATTGTACTTAGCTGATAATAACGGACACATTGTGTGTATGTAATTATGATAAAGCAAAAGAATGATACTTACTACCATTAATTATTTATTATGGGGCGTCTCCGAATTAAAGGGAAAGATAAATTTGAAACAACTTATCTGACATCAACATCAACTGAGCACTTATCAACCCACTATTTTTAACATGGCTCTTCTTCTTTTAAATCGCAGCTCTTGACATGAGCGGTCGTGGTAGTTATGAATTGTAGTAGTGGGCTCGTGTAACTCGCCTCTCGATTTCTTACCATTTCTTTCAATCGGTAGTTAATCTAGAAGACTCGTCGTTTGACATGACTATAGGTATGTTACTAATATTATGAATGTGACAGTTTGGATGTTTGTTACTCAATCACGCTTTAATAACATCTGAACGGAATTGGATGTCATTTGGGACTCATATAACTGATTTGACGACCTCCGTAGCCAAGAGGCGAGCATGCTGGACTTGGTGTCGCTATCTCTGAGGTCCTGGGTTCGGTTCGCGGTCGGTCAATGTAGAAAAATAACTTTTCTATATTGTCTCGGGTTTGGGTGTTGTGGTACCGTCGTAGTTTCTGATTTCTGTAATACAAGTGCTTAAGCTACTAATCATAGGATCAGAGCAATGTGTGTGATGTTGTCCAATACTCAAAAGTATTATACAGAGTGTAACGAAAAGGTGAAATAAAACTTTAAGGGGTTATTCTACGGCTAAATTACATCAACTTTTTCTATGGGACCAACATCGAATTCGCAAAAAAAAAAAAAAACACTTTCCCATACTAAAACGCGACCAGCTGGCATCAGTTTGTATGGAAACGTCAATTTTTTTTTTGAGATTTCGATGTTGGTCCCATAGAAAAAGTTAATGTAATTTAGCCGTAGAATAACCCCTTAAAGTTTTATTTCACCTTTTCGTTACACCCTGTATATATATATTACTTACGAGCATTGTCCTTTCATTTCTGTATGGTACCATAGTTGTACCAGTGTTATATTTTCACATTTTTAAGTATATATATTGTTTCAGTATGTCTGTTTTGCTTAATGAACCATTAATTTAGATAACATTATGGAAAGTAGCGAGTTATTCCCACTACAAGTGTCTTTGACTACTAACCGGGAAAACTCTGCAAAGTATTGTAAACTGGTTTCTTGAAATAAATGTTTTTTATTATTATTATTATATTTAGATATTGATCTAGCTTAGCACAAGGTATAACTTTTTATATCCTTGAGATGATAATATATTTCTCTTTGGTTTAATGCTGAACTCTACGCATCAGTCGCGGGCAGAAGCTGAAAATAATGAATGTATTTCGACAACATTTTTTTTGTCTCAAACATTCTCAATAAGTAAAGATTTAATATTTTACAGGTAGTGGTTTCAACCATGAAACACAGCGACAAAAGTCCGATTTACAAGTTATTAAAGCCATGGCTTCGCGACGGATTATTACTAAGCAGTGGTAAGCGGTAAAATTTTAAATCTTTATCTTTTATAAAGTGTGTATGTATCTACAGTCTAGATTGTATACCTATTCTTAAATACTGGCAGGTACTAAGTGGCAGCAGCGCAGAAAAATATTGACGCCGACGTTTCATTTCAACATCTTGCGCCAATTCTATGTAACTTTGGAAGAGAATAGTCGCCGTTTGGTAGAAAAGTTAACTACAACTTTAGGACAACCTGTCAATGTTACTCCACTTCTTTCGGAATACACATTAAATTCGATTTGCGGTAAGTAGGAAATTTACAAATAATAAGTCCAGATGATTAATTATTTAGAAATAATAAACATAGTAAATACATTAAATTACAGAAACTGCAATGGGTACACAATTAAATAAAGAGATTTCCAAATCTGCAAAGTCTTACAAAGAAGCCATTTATAAACTTGGAAATTACTTAGTAGAAAGATTCGTAAGGATATATCTGTATTCCGACTTTTTATTCAGTTTTTCTACACTGGGAAGAAAACAGAAAAAAGCGTTGGAAACAATTCATCGCTTTACAGAGAAAGTTATAAATGATAGAAAATCGAATGTAGATGAGCGAAAACCAGATTTTATCGATGAAGACGACGACGAAAATCTATATGTACATACTAAAAAGAAAAAAACAGCAATGTTGGATCTCCTAATATCAGCAGAGAAAGAAGGTTTGATCGATGAGTTGGGTATACAAGAAGAAGTTGACACGTTCATGTTCGAAGTACGTGCATACGACGACGACGTTGGAATATGTGTATTTTTAGTATTTTACCTTTTCTTACTAAACATATGGATTTGTTTTATTAACAGGGCCATGACACCACAGCAGTTGGATTATCATTTTTCCTAATGCTGCTAGCTAACAACAAAAAGGCTCAGGTACTACATTTCTAACCATTCGTTATTTTTCTTCACGTTACGATAAATCTTAATAACTTTTTATATTTTCAGGACAAAATAGTAAACGAATTAAACGAAATTTTTGGTGATTCAAAAAGATCTGTTAACGTTGAAGATTTGCCTAAGATGCGTTATTTGGAATGCTGCATAAAGGAATCTCTACGTCTATACCCACCGGTTCATTTTATTAGTCGTACAATAAGTGAAACTGTAGTGCTAAGTACGTAATTAAGATTTAATCATGATGATGTTGGCTCATATAAATCTGTAGCACTTACTTTTACGTCTTCTATGAGACCATATTAATTTGGATAATATAGCAAATTTTTTTAATTAGTTTTTTTTTAGGTAAAAGAGTAAATTGACTACTATTTATTCAGTTCGAGGCTAGTTTGTAAACTGTAATGTGCTTGAATTCTATTTTTTCTAGGTAATTACACTGTACCAGCGGGATCGTTGTGTCATATTCACATATACGATTTGCACCGGCGCGAGGACCTGTTCAAAGACGCATTGAAATTCGACCCTGACCGGTTTTTACCGGAAAATTGCATAGGACGGCATCCTTATGCGTATATCCCTTTCAGTGCCGGGCCTCGAAACTGCATAGGTACCTATTTAGACTTTATTTTTACTGTTTTTATATATAAGATCTTTTAGGACCATTTACTTACTTTGTCTAAATTATTGTCTAGATTTAGTATTTGTAACAAGTAATTATTGACAACTTATAATATTTTTTAATAATTGACTTTTATCGTTAACGTACATTTCTACTATGTATCCTCATAGTTCTGTCCCGTTTGGAGGGTCAATGTCGGGGCACGCTTGACCATGAGCCTAGATTCAGTTAGACTAGACTAGACTTGTAGTTATTACACATGAGA
Source organism: Anania hortulata (assembly GCA_963576865.1). Lineage (NCBI taxonomy): Eukaryota > Metazoa > Arthropoda > Insecta > Lepidoptera > Crambidae > Anania > Anania hortulata. The sequence goes on from OY756389.1 coordinate 9,769,268, forward strand.
CGATAAACTCCGTAACCCTTAGATAGCGGAACTAGACCGTCTAGACCACAGTTACTATAATAATCTAGCCCCAAACTAAACAAAGCTTGTACTATGGTGACTAGATAACAGATAAACATACATAAATCCTTTTTTATAACCATCCATGACTTAGATACTCACAAATGCTCGTGCTCATCACATCACAAACATGTGCCGCTCGCGGTATTTAAACTCTCAACCACCTGGCTTTTAATCTGCCTTAAAATTAATTAAAGGAGCGCGAACTGCTACAACAGACGATCGTCATTGCATCTACTCATCCAGTTCATTAAGCAGGTTTCATTAGGATGTTGTCCTAGCATCACAAGTGGTAAAGAATCGGTAAGAAACATTTGCTGCTTCGAATGCACGACCCATTTATGTGAGACCCCAGTTCCATTACTCCTCCCTGCATGTAACCGACGTCAATTAAAATATCCTGTACTTTGTTTAAGGTCAAAAGTTTGCGATCATGGAGATGAAATGTGTTGTTTCTACGATATTACGGAATTATAACCTGCTGCCTGTTACACGACCTTCGGACATAGAGATAATAGCCGATATAGTGATGCGGAATAATGGGCCTATTAACGTTAAGTTCGAGAGCAGAATCAAATAATGTGAAAATGTATGAATTATTTATCCATAACTTGTATTTACAAATTAAATGAACAATAATTTTACAGAACATGTGTTAATTATTTACAACGGCATAGCAAGCCAAAGTCTGTTGTAGGTTTGTTTTAATGTTGACAAGATTATATTTTTTTAGGATGTGTTTATTTTTAGAGGGAACACAATTAATTTGGCTGCGTACCTAATCAAAGCAGTAAAACAACATTTCATTGAAACATTTTGTATAGAAACCAAAAAATATTATTTATCGGACATTTACATAATTTATTAAAAGAAATAAACTTGTTAACATCCAAGCGGTCTCATGAGACCGCATAACGATGGTATTTCTATTGTCTCGTTTACGTATGCTTTATCAGTTAACGAGTTTTTAGATTTAAATATATACATTTTATGTATAAATTATTAAATTCCTTACTTTATTTCTTTGTATTTATCTACTCTAAATAATAATTACGATGTTATTGAGATAGTGAAAAACAGTCAGTATATCATATCATAAGTATATCTATTAGCTGATAAACAAACACTCATGTACCAACAGCGTTCTAGTTATTCGAAAACAGAACCCTAATCAAACGCATGATCAACTGAGTTTATCAAACGAGTAGTCGGCTGGCCCTGCGCCGGCGCGGTCGGCAAAATGTTCCTCTTGTTTCTCACACTGACCGCAATTGTTTTATGTTTTTTGCACATTTTGTTTAATTATAGTGAAAAAGCGAGATTGTTTAAGAAAATACCGGGACCTCGTGATGTCTTTTTATTGGGAAACGCACTGGAATACCTTGTCACTCCAGGTAGGATTCATCATTATAGCAATATTATATTTCTTTGTATACATAGTAGAAGTTTAAAAAAAAAAATGTTAGTATTTCTGTAATAGTTATAGCAAGCTTCTTTATTTTTCATTCACGTTAATGCCAAACATTATTTCAAACAAACTTTTCAAGTCCAAAATCTTTAAAATTAACAAGCGTAATAAAAGTTAGAAGTATATGTTTATTCATTTCGGAAGGTTTTTGACTTTATACTTTGTAAAAAAAGCTTACCGGCCTTTAAGCTGTTAAAATACACACAAAAGAATTGTACCACGCTGTGCACTGTTAGAAAGGCCGCCAGCGACAGGTTCGTCATAAAAAAAAACAGACAAGATAGTTAGTTCCAGTCGATGAATCAGACAGAACAAGTTCTATAAAACGAGTCAGTACCTAGTAAAAAATTTTTTTTTCTATTTTAAGCCCATGACCGGTCCGGTCCGGTCCGGTCCCATGATACGGGTCAAATGTGAGCATTTACAACTGTTATATTAGGTACAACAAACAAGTGTTTGTCTACTTTACAGACATCACAAAAGTTATTCGCTTATCGTCATGCATCTATGATTATTACAACAACACATGCACAACGAGCTCAAACAACAGATTAAAACAATTATTTATACTTAACAATTTTCAGTTGAGCTATTTATGCTGTTGAGGAAATTTGCAAACAAATGGGATCGGATGTACAGATTTTGGGCCTTTTCCATCGGAGCATTAAATATTTACACTCCAGATGATATTGAGGTTTGTATGCATTGTATCCCTATCCTAACACTTAAGAAGTAATGTTACAGAATAAATAAATAGGTGTCGTTTCCTACACAACTTTAATTTATTTATAATCAAACTAAGTTAAACTACAAACTCACAAGACATTGTGATATTCCAGACGATAATATCTACGACTAAACATAACGGCAAAAGTCACATATACTCATTTTTGAAGCCATGGTTACAAGATGGACTTCTTTTGAGCAATGGTTAGTTTAATGATAATAACTTTATATACTATAAACTGAATTTTGACTTGTTCTATAAACATTTAATTAAATTTGCAGGTCTAAAATGGCATCAGAGAAGGAAAATTCTCACACCAGCATTTCATTTTAATATTTTGCGTAAGTTCCATGCATCGATCGAGGAGAACAGCCAAAGAATGGTGGAGACGCTAGACAGCGCAGGGGGGAGGGAAGTCGACGTCATACCTCTTCTGTCGGAGTTCACACTGAACTCTATTTGTGGTAAAAAGACTTTATTTTAAAACACTCTATATGTCAATTAAACTGCGACAGTAAAATCATCTAGCACAATAGACGTTTTCATAAACTCAACTAAAAAAAAAAACAAATTGTAAAACGAGTCAGTTAATTCGGTCGCTCATCATTAGATGTCACCTCTTGTAGTACAAATACACCCTCAATCTGACACTTATTTAGTTCGACTTCTCACCACTAGTGACAGCGACCAATCGGCTCTCATTATACACTCTGCCAGCACCGACATCTAGCGAATAAACTTGGAACTGACTGTCATATATGATCTAGCCGAGAACAATATGTCGAAACCCCAGCTAAAAGGTACCTCCGATTCTCGCAAGAAGCCGCTACTAGTTTCATGTAGCAAATGCAAAAGAAAAGTCGATGTGAAATATACTGTTTTATGCTCAGTATGTAAGGAAAATTATGAATTTGACTGTATAGGATATTCAGAAAAATTGCACCGGCTAAAGGATGCAGACACAAAGAAGCACTGGCAGTGCATGAAATGCCTCCATAAACATAAAGGACATTCATCTCAGTCATCATACAGCCCATCATACGTCACCATTAGGAAAAAAACTTCTTCACCAAATGGCAGCAACGATCCAAAGCTCACGATACCTGGGCCAATCGCTTCTTTACAAGGTACACCGTCTTCAAGCTTCACCCTCCAACCTAACGACTCACCGACCCCATTTGTAGAGGGTGAAACATTTTTCAACCACCCTGATGACTCGCACATATTGACCCCCTTCCAAGACCGTGATGGCACCCTAGAGACAACTGATAATTTGCTGTCCAAAAGTATGGACTGTACGATTACTGACCCTCTTCCAATCCAAGAACTGACGGACACAATTAATGTTCTTCGCTCAGAGTTTTCTGTACTGCAGAATGAGTTTGACAATACTCTGATAGAAAATAGTGATCTCCGACAGCAAATAGCCAAATTAACCAAAGAAAATCAGACGCTGAAATCCCTCTGTCAGTCTCCACTAAGTGATTCGCTGTTTATCCGAAATAGTTCCCAAAAAAATAAACACTTTAGACGCCGATCGGTAACACCTACCTTTGCGGAGTTCGGAGGATCTCCACGACACCAAGAAACGTCTCTAATGTGCAAGGAAAAATCACTATTAACGCTCCAGCACAGAATAGAAGACCTAGAAAAAAAGCTAAAAGACGCTGAAGAGGAGATTTTCCGTCTAAATACATTTATAAATACTCTGGAGGAGAGATTGGCGACATCCAGCACCAAACAGTCTTTCGGTAACATAAGAAGCACGGCGTCATTTGACACTGTAACTAAAAAACAAGATGATAGAAACTGCATTTACATCTTTGGGGCTCAACGGTGTGTCGGCCTTTCCTCTGCATTGCTACGATCGAGAGAAAACACGAAATACGAAAAGTATAACATAACATCACTAACAAAGCCATTCGCTCTAACCTCTGATATTATGGAAAATATCAAAAACCTACAAATAAAACCAAGAGACAAGGTAGTTATCTGCATCGGTGAAAACGACTACGATGTAAAAATCTTGACTCTTCAACTACGACGACTACTTAAACAATTTGCTGATAGTTATATTATTGTTGTTAATCCTTTGACTAATAATTATTTAAATGTAAATGATCTAAGTAACACATTTGAGAACATATGTAATAACTTTAAAAACTCTCACTTCTTAAACTGTAAGTCACGATCGAGAGAAAACACGAAATACGAAAAGTATAACATAATATCACTAACAAAGCCATTCGCTCTAACCTCTGATATTATGGAAAATATCAAAAACCTACAAATAAAACCAAGAGACAAGGTAGTTATCTGCATCGGTGAAAACGACTACGATGTAAAAATCTTGACTCTTCAACTACGACGACTACTTAAACAATTTGCTGATAGTTATATTATTGTTGTTAATCCTTTGACTAATAATTATTTAAATGTAAATGATCTAAGTAACACATTTGAGAACATATGTAATAACTTTAAAAACTCTCGCTTCTTAAACTGTAAGTCAGATAATGCTCACAACTTATGTAAACATATTAATTTTGTAATTGACTGTGCGGACTATGAACATAAATATTTAAATCTGAAAGAACTAAAGAAAATAATCCAGGGTAAGCAAATGTCTCAAAAATCGTGCGGCGCTACTAGAGAGTATTCAAAAGGTACAATCCCATATTATTTCCCCAGGTCTCAGTTAAGGCGGGATGCCTCTATTGGTTCTAAAGTAACTACACCCTCATCCGCGAAAGCCTTGTTGCGTTCTATTTCAGAAACTAATGCAAATTCGTCTTTTTTTCGTGCCTAAAGCAAATAAACACACACTTACGATTATGCACCAAAACATAGCTAGCGTACTCTCGAAGCAGGAAATATTAGAATTAACCTTGCAAGAACTCTACTATAAAGATAACGAGCCAGACATAATTTGTCTATCGGAAACTTTTTTACGAACAGGATGCGAAAAATATCTAAGTATCCATAAGTATGAAGTAGCATCCGTTTTTTCCCGGGATAGGCAAAGAGGAGGGACATGCATCCTAATTAAACAAAACAGTATTTATAGAGAAATGGTCGAGTTAAAATCATATGCTATGCAAAAAATATTTGAGATTTGCGGCATCGAAATGCCTCTACATAAATTACTAGTACTTTGTGTATATCGAACACCAGCATCAGATCCAAGTATTTTCTTAACTAAACTAGATCAGCTATTGCATAAGCTATCAAAGAAGTATACGCGTAATACAAAAATAGTAATAGCGGGCGACTTTAATATCAATACATTAAAAAAAGGTAAAATCACTAACTACTTCCGCGAACTGTGCCTCAACTATAACTTACAAATCCATATTAATGTCCCAACACGAAAAGAGTCATGTATAGACCACATACTCAGCAACATAAAGGATGCCTATGCATCTGTGCTCCCACTTTATCTATCCGACCATGATACAGCTCAAATGCTAAGTTTTTCAGTGAAAAAAAAAGACAGAAAGCCGAAAACATACTCCATCCTCAGAAAAGACTACTGCTGCGATAACATACTGAAATTCAGGGAATGTCTAAGCAGTTTATCTTGGTCCGGGGTATACTTGGAGGTCGATCTAAACAAAGCATTTGGTAATTTTCACGAATTGCTCTGTTTATTTTATAACCTTTGCTTCCCAAACAAAAAAGTAAAAATTGATACTGTAAACAAAAATAAACAAAAGTGGATAAGTAAGGGCCTAAAACTTAGTTGTAAGACTAAAAGATCACTTCGATGTAAATATTACAAACAAAAAACCATTCCTAATAAAAATAAATACTTAAAATATTCAAAGGTACTAAAAAAATGCATTGATTTTTCAAAAAAAAATAGCAACTCGAAATTCATACATAACAGCAAAAATAAATGCAAAGCGGCATGGACGATCGTTAAAAATGAAATTTGCAATTACAAAAATGACGTTAGTATACCTGAATTGAACGTAAATAACCAAATTCTGACCCACCCTTCTGACATAGCCTCAGCTTTTAGTGACCATTTTATCGACTTGACTAGTGGTACTTCTACAACAAACACATTTGCAAAAAAAGAGATACCTAACTCAATGTTCCTTTGTCCTATGGCAGAAGAAGAGGTAAAAAAAGAAATGATGACCTTAAACAACACCGCGTCTGAGGGTTTTGATGGAATAAGCACACAAATAATTAAAGCCTGTGTGGAAGAATTAGCCGCCATCATGACTTACTTGATAAACCTATCCTTCACAACAGGCACCTTCCCTGATTTACTAAAGGAGTCTGTTGTCAAGCCACTCTACAAAAAAGGCGATAAATCCGACGTAAATAATTATCGACCCATCACGCTAATATCTGTCCTATCAAAAATTTTTGAAAAATGTATTTATAAAAGACTGCTGAACTATTGTAACAGGTTTAACATACTAAAAAACGAACAATTCGGCTTCCAAAAGGAAAAATCAACAACGCTTGCAATTTATACACTTTTAAATACTGTACTAGAAAACATAAATGCTGGCAACCTGACAACGGGACTATTTTTCGATTTGTCAAAAGCATTCGACTTTGTCAACCATGATATCCTCTTGAAAAAATTAGAGTCGGCAGGAATAAGAGGACCCACATGGCAGTGGATATCGTCGTACTTGGGTAATCGTAGCCAGCGCGTGGTTGTTAATCAAATAATTAATGAAGAGCTTACATCGTTTGCATCTGATACCAAAACCAACACACGTGGTATTCCCCAAGGAAGCGTCCTGGGCCCCCTTCTGTTTATAATATACATAAATGGCATAACAGATGCAACAAAACACAAATGCATACTATTTGCTGACGACATATCGATAATTGTAACATCTGATAAGAAAAATGATAATTCTATAAAAATGCATGAAAATGAAATTAGTAACACTATTGACAACATAACGAAATGGCTAGATAGAAATGACCTTAAACTGAATTTGAACAAATCAAACTTTATACAATTTAATAAATCAAAACATGCCCAATACAATTTTAAACTCAACATTGACAAAATAAAAGAAATCACACATACCAAATTTCTTGGCGTAATCATCGATCAAGACTTAAGCTGGAAGTTACACATTGATAATCTGTGCAATAGAATCAATATTTTTGTTTACGCACTCAACAGAATTAGGCAAGTTACTAACAAACAAACTGTTGTCACAACTTACCACGCTTATGTAGCTTCGTTATTGCGTTATGGCCTCATAATATGGGGGAACAGCACCGATCGAAATAGAGTATTTATTGCGCAAAAGAAATGTGTTAGAGCCATGTGCGGGGTCCCGCCGGGTGAGTCTTGCAGACCAGCTTTTATAAAACTTGGACTTCTACCACTGCCTGCGCTGTACATTTTTGAAATTTGCTGCTTCGTAAAGAAACACGACAAATTATTCATGAAGGCTAAAGATACAAACTCAAGGCTTAAAAGAAACCCAAACAGATTGGTCTTAAGTGTCATCCCAAAATCGCAAAAATATAACAAGAGTTGTGTATCTATGTGTGTTAAGATATACAATAAAATTCCTGATGACATAAAAAAACAGAAAATCAATGTTTTTAAGACTAAATTGTACAAGTGGCTTATTGACCAAAGAATTTATGACCTAAAAGAACTACTTGACCGCACATCTCATTGACTCGATTTAATTTGACCAGTTAATTAAAAGTGATAATACCTAGTAATTTAGTATTCCAATCGATGTTATTAATTTGTCAATCTAATTATATTATAATTGTCTCACGCATAATGTATCTACATTTAATTTAATTAATATTTGCATGCTAATAATCCTGGCAAGACATGTGAACCTTTTTTAATGTAACATCTTTATACCATGTTCTTACGCAAATAAAATATTATGATTATGATTATGATTATGAGTCAAAACTAGATTTTTTCGAATTAATAGAATTCTAAGATTAAGGAATCATATAACTGTTTAACAATGTAACAAACGGAAAAAAAAGATTGTTGTTAAATGTACCTATATTTCAGAAACGGCGATGGGCACACGACCTTCTGAACAAATATCTGATGCGGGGAAACCTTATAAGGCTGCCATTTATGAACTTGGAAGACTGCTAGTGCAAAGAGTAACGAGAATTCACTTGCATTCAGAAATTTTATTTAACTTTTCATCTATTGGAAAAAAGCAAGAGAAATGCTTAGATACAATACATAGCCTTACAAGAAAAGTTATAAAAGAAAGGAAAGAATACGTGGAAAAGAATGGGTACGATATTTGTGAAACTAAGGAAATGGACGACACAATATTTTTAAACAAGAAAAGAAAGAAAACAGCCATGCTAGATTTAATGCTTTTAGCTCAAAAAGACAACCTGATAGATGATGATGGTATACAGGAAGAGGTTGATACTTTTATGTTTGAGGTAAGAAAGTAGAATAACAGATTAAATAACAAAATCTTAATTGGTAGAATGTAGAATACCAACTTTTTTTTTTGAAATGTAACAATATTATGAAAATAATTCGTTTCTATTTACAGGGACATGACACAACTGCAGCTGGTTTAACATACTGTCTCATGATGTTGGCAAACCACAAACAAATACAAGTAGGTAAAAAGACTACGAACTTTTTTGTATGGAGCCTGGCAACGTATATAACGTTATTTAGGTGTAAAACTATGAAACACGGTAATCGAAAGAGAAAATAATTACAAACAACAAATACCCTTTGACAAAATATCGTAAATTCTATATTTTGTTCTGAATTTCAATTTAAGTAAATAAAAATAAATATTACATAATTCACCCTGAAATTCTGAACAAAGTTTATAATTTACGACATTTCGTCAAAGAGTATCATTTCTTCAAAGAGTACATGGGGCACACTAAAAGTTTTGCACTTCTAGCTAATCGGAACTATTTGAATTTCGAATGTAATATTTTTTTAAACGTTGCAACCTTCTTATTAATAAAAAAAAACAATTGGCGGGAAATGATTTGTCAATTGTTTTTTACCACACATCAAAGTTCTACGTACGCAACGAAAATGGAATTAAGTCGAAAAGATTTTAGAGCGATGATTTTTTACGATTTTAAAAGTTCTCTCTCTCTCTCTCCGCGAGACTGTGCCGCTCGTCTTCAAAATGCTTTTGGGAGAGAAGCACCTTTTTTGAGCACCTTAAGGCGATGGTTTTCTGAATTTGAGAGAGGTCGAGTTTCTTTACATGACGAATTTCGTGAAGGGCGGCCTTCAACTGCCGTCAACGAAAATAATGTGGCTACTGTTAAGTGGCTAATTGAAGAAAACCCGTGGATTACCTATGAGCCCATTCGAGGACTATTGGGGATTGGTATGAGCCAAATTCAAAAAATTTTACACGAAGAATTGAAAGTTCGGAAACTTTGCTGTCGTTGGATCCCTCATGAACTGACAGCGGAGCAGAAGCGGGCTAGCGTGGAATGGTGCTCACAGATGCTACTGAAGTACGACCACGGACATTCTAATGCTGTTTATGACATTGTCACAGGAGACGAAACGTGGATTTATTGTTTTGAACCCGAAAAAAAAACAGCAATGTTGTGAATGGGTGTTTGAAAATGAGACCAACTAAAGTGAGGCAGGCGAGAAACGTTGGTAAAAAAATGATCGCGTTTTTTTTCTCAGCTACGGGTCCCATCTGTACAATTCCACTTGAAGATCAAAAGAGTGTTAATGCCGAGTGGTATTCTACCATTTGTTTAACCAGGGTGTTAGAAAAAGTTCGCGAAAGACGACCCAAAAGCCGCGTTCTCCTACATCATGACAACGCTTCTTCACACACGGCCAACAAAACAAAGTCATTTTTAGCTTCTGAAAAAAAGTACAACTCGTCACCCATCCTGCGCATATCCCCGACCTAGCACCCTGTGATTTCTGTATTTTACCCAAAATCAAAGATTTGATGAGAGGTTTTACTTTTCCCAACTCCGAAGAGGCAGTGATAGCGTTCAATCAGCACGTAGAAAACATGCCTTCAGATCTGTGGTCCTCCTGTTTCAAAAAGTGGTTCGATCGCATGAAAAAATGATTAAAATGTAAAGCAATAAACATAATATTTTGGTTATAACATGTTGTTTTTTTAAGTTACGCAAAACTTATAGTGTGACCTACGTATTTTGTTGTTTGTTATTATTTTCATATGTTTTATAGGTGTACACCATAATTACGTTACTTAAGGTTACTTACATTACTTAGGTTAGCTTCGATGCTTTTAAAAGACATATTAACGAGCATTTCATACCAATAAAAAAAACTTTATTTTATTCACCATTCGAAAAACAATGGATTATGTTTACTTCACAAAACAAACCATTCCGGAGAATACGAGACCATTAAACAACCACAGTTTTATTTAATTAAATTAAAAGCGTCTTTAATTTACTTGATTTTGTACTCTTTTCAGGACAAAATATATGAAGAATTATTTGAAGTGTTTGGTGATTCCGACCGGTTAGCTACTATCGAAGACTTGACCAAGCTAAGGTATCTCGAATGCTGCATCAAAGAGTCTTTGAGACTCTACCCGCCGGTGCCTTTCATCAGTCGAACTTTGACAGAGGATGTTAGATTAGGTTATTTATGTTTATGAAATCTTATTTCAATTAATATGACTTAACTGCCTGGACTTTAATTTCAAGATTCTAAAATGATAGGAAGGGCAATAAAAATGGCAACTTTGGGTGGCGAATGACCAGTTTTATAATATACAGTTTTAAGATAAACACAATTTCAATAAGAATTAACAAGTTCCATTATTTAAATTTTAAAAGAATTAGTGAGTGTGTTATTTTTTTAGGAGAGTACATAATTCCAAAGGGGACGTACTGCCACATACACATATTTGACCTCCACCGACGAGAGGATCTGTATCCGAACTCTACCAAGTTCTGCCCTGAACGATTTTTACCAGAAAACTGTGTGGGCCGGCATCCCTTCGCCTACATCCCATTCAGTGCAGGTCCTCGAAATTGTATAGGTAATTTATCAGTTCAAAATATACTACTAAGCAATTACAACAATTAGGCGCATGATGGCAGGCCGATGTACAGAACAAAAAGAAAATACAAATTATTGAAATTGTCTAGCGCTACAAACGTTTTATCACTGCCGAGATCGATTTAGCGCAACGGACAGAAGCGCTGGTTTTAGGCGAGGTGTGGGCGATGCATTTTTATCTGTCATGCGCCTTATTGTTGTGTTCGAGTACTCTAGTATTTTTTTTAACAATATACCAAAATGTGTAAGTATAACCTTGCAAATACGTTATTAGCACCATGATTTTCGAGCTATCGTACCATTCTAAAAACTTACAAGTAAAAGAATAAAAAATACATTGGAACTCAATAAGCTCTAGACTAGTCTAGGTCTAGACAATGAGTTTTGCTAGAGTCAAAATTGAATTTCTAATTAACTAGGAATTCAATTTGGAGTCTAGAGAGCGATACACTAAACCAAATCGTTAACATATTACTAAAATTTTAGAGAGATTTTAAAACTTAACTACTGTTTGCTTTTTCAGGGCAGAAATTCGCAATTTTAGAGATGAAATCCGCAGTATCAGCCATAATCAGGCGATTCAAATTAGCACCGATCACCCGCCCCGAGGACCTCAAGCTCGCCGCAGATTTAGTTTTAAGAAACACTGAACCTGTATACGTCTCTTTTTTAAGAAGAACAAATATAACAAGAGAGATTTGACCAAGTGCAGCGTATTGTTTTGACACCAATTTAGTTGCTCCGTTGTCTATTTAAGGGCTTATTCACAATAGCAAAAGCCCGGCGTGGCACAGGATAAATTTCAGCGCAGGTAGCGCTGAAATTTTACAATCCCATTGAGGTATCAGTGGTCGATGGAATGCGGCGGTGCGTTAAAAAGCGGTCTAATTTCAGGCAATGAAAATACAAATAAATTTCAATCAAATCAAATATTTTTATTTTCTCGATTTTGATTGATAAGTGTATCTAGAGAATAAGGAACCAATAAAATGAATTACAAATACTTCGTTTGGATTATTAGAATATTAATCTCACAAACAAGGATGATTCAATGATTAATATTTTCCCTGAGGCACTTTACCTTATGTCATAGTTTTACTACATTATGTCATTTTCAAAGGTTTGCCTATGACGCTTATTTTGCATTACTATTGTGAAGTCAGATTATCGCGCCGCAGCGAAATCGCATTGCAGTTTGTCGCTGCGTTAAAATTGTACTATTGTGAATGTAGCTTAATGGGGCTAATTTTAGTTTCGATCCCGGCTCGTAGTTGTGGCACTTGGCACTATTTGGCGGATATTTATAAACGTCAGTGTGAAGTAGGATGGTTCAGTACAACGCGTGTGGAAGTCGCGGCCGAAGCGCCTCCACGTTCCGCGAACTCGCGCGTTTTGCGTCGCACGCGTCACCTTCCAGCGCGCTTCCAGTAACTGTTATGCGATACTTTTCTAAAGGCTACGAGGATTTTGTAATGGAAAGTAGCAGTGATTTTGAGGTGATTAACACAATTATTTTGATAATAAATTTGACTTAGCATTTAAGGTTCATCAAAACGTATTTAATCTGCCTCCATAAATATTATCTGCAAAAAGTTTCAGAATTATGAAATGACGCATAAAAGATTAGATTTTGTCATAACACTTAATAGCTAAAACGATTGAAACATAAAATTGAAACTAAAATAGATCGACAAAGTTCTGTGAATTTATGATACATTTGTAAGTAGATTTAAAATAAAGCCGTCCAAAATTAAACTTTGCTAAATTATCATTTTTTGTAAGAAATTAAGTAATTGCCTACAAAACGTATTAGGATCACAGGTTCACAAAAGTGAAAAGATACCTACTCGTTTAATCTGTTGTGGAGGTGTATAATTATTAAATTATTACGTAAGTAAACATTCGTAGTAACTTTTCACCGTTTAAAAGACATCAACGATTATGCAAGTTTTTTATTCAGCAATAATCCAACCAAAATTGTTACTTTTTATAATATGTATATGTCTATAGACAAACAGACGGAAAACACCGATGTAGAAAGTATGTATTAACTTTTATATAACATCATTATACATATTTTGGCAAAATTCCAATACGAATTTGCAAAAAAAATTCAGCAGTATAAACACGACATTAAAATGACTTCCTATACTCAAAACTACCTATTCAAGATTAACTTTGAATCACGCTTTCCATAAGAATATAATTGCCGTCGGGTGTAGTGGTTCGCGCTCCGGACTACAAAGCCAGCGGTTGCGGGTGCGAATCCCGCAAGGGGCAAATGTTTGTGTGATGAGCGCGAACATTTGTACCTATGCGATGGATGTTTATCAAAGTATTTAAATATGTCTATCCGTTATCTAGTCGCCATAGTACAAGTTTACTTAGTTTAGGGCTAGATAATTGGTGAAATTGTGAAAAACAATTTAATTTATCGTGAAAAAACCATATGTAGGTACCGTCAATTTACGAACCAATTACCAATCAGACAGCAAGATGCATCGTGCCCAAATATTGTTTAATTTTGTAATTTGAACAGACGCAACCGAATGTTATACATACATCTATGTAAATTTGATAGTAAAAACTTTAATCATACATCCTTGATGTCTATCAGGAGTTGCAGCTGCAATCAAACATAGTATGCAATCCAAAAAACTCACTTAATCATAGTGTCAGTGATTTATCAGCTTACATTTTGATAAGAAAACTCGTCAACTCGCATGATAACTAATGCAAATTTTATTAGTTCTAAAATATTTTTAAGTGTGTTGTCATTGTGGGTTATTTATTCTTATTTGTTTAGCAATTCTTTCTTAGGCTGTGACTTATGTATATTCTACTTTACAATCCGAGTAACGTATCAAACGAGTTGACAATATTAGTTAAATTTGGATGATAACGTGACTGGAAACGTGATTAATGTTAAATGATTTTCCCGTAACCACACGTCATCATAGGTAAACGCTGAAAGTAAACAGTACAAGATAAACGAGTGGAGTGTACAGGCGAGGCCCTGACTGGTAGTCAGTTGGCGCCTGCGCGTTGGGCCAGCACAGTGGAACGCCAGCGCGAGTTGCTTGGCCCACTCCGCCCGTCAGTACTTTGTCACCTGTTCTGGGTTCGACCGTGGCCATGAATAGCCGTCAACTCTGTCGCCTGGCAAACACCGCCAGGCCTCTCCAATCATCCCCGAGTATCCAAATCCGAAAATACAGTCAAGTGAGACCCGTCTATGTAATAGATAAACATGTGAGTGTCTTTCGCTTTATGTCGCTACGGGGATACGAGTATAGCGGTAGCCCGGTGACGGTTCAATCAGATGTTACGTCAAAAAATTGTAAAGAGTATTGATAAATCAAACTCCAAAAACGTTTTTTCATTGTTTCAGAAATGGCGGAATTCAGCTCCGACCTTTTACGCCGTTCAAACTATCGATATGAGGTAGGTACGATGCAACTCAAAACTTTTGCTCTAGTATGATGACTGAAAACCTAAATCTATTTCAGTGCAGTGAAGCTGTCAGGTTTCTATTAGAAATAAATTGTCGTTAATGACCCACATCGACTCCTATTGATCTGTATTGAACTGGGAATGATATTGTTCTCGCGTCAGCCGGCAAAGCGCCGGATAGGTACTTGTCCAATTCACCCCTGACATTTCGAGCTGTTTACAGTCTACGATACATATACTCCATCGTATGTGTTTATTCCGTTACGTAACTATAACAACGACAAAATAATTAATTACGCATGTACACCACAGAACGAACATCCTAAATTTGTCATCATGATAAAACGAAAATTCTTACGCATTTTTTTACGTTTCATGATGCAGACCATACTCGTTCGTCCACAACGTTGATCCTGTTTTGTGAGTATACGAGTATTTCAGGGCTTCGTGTTTTGCATGGCTACATTTTTTTATTTATTAAAACTAAAACCTCAACTGTTGAAATGATATTTAGACTATTGATTTGATTTTATACACATCTAATTCGTTATTATTTTTGCTTATTTTACACCTTGGATATTTAGTAGGTGGGTATCATTTACTTTTTCGATGTAATTAGATTTTCGAAACTGCTTTGCACAATAAATATGAGCTGGAACTAATTAGTAATTTTACAATATCATCGATATGACGACCATGATACCTATTAGTAAAATTACTAATTACCATAACAAAATATTTTAAATAACCTACTGAAGACGTAGACTGTGATTTGTTAATAGTTTCTCATTACCTTGTTTTTAAAATTTATATAATGCAAAACTGTGAAAATGCCATCATTTTTACTGCTAAAGGACCAAAATTGTCTTACATTTCAAATTTCAATAATTAGTAGAATAAAATATGTAGTCCAAAAATAATTAAGAGCATTTACTTTTCCTGGCCACGTCAGACTCTATCGAATCCATGGAATGCCAAGAAAAACTAAAATTCCGTCACAATTTTATGGCATTCTTTGAAACCGATTTAATCGAATGAATTTTAATAACCGTGTAGCGATGGATAAATGTTTTTTTTTTATTACACCACTTTTAGTTTGTGGTAAACATTTTGTTTTATTTTACATGATCTATTTATTTGTGCTGTTCTCATTACCAAACGTTTTGATTTTAATTTTCTTAGAACCACTTGCACATCTCTTTAATATTTAGCTCTAAATCTGAATAAAATAAAATAATTCACAACGTGTAACATAAATGTTCAGCTATTTCTGGATAAGGTTGTGCTCACGAAGTATATTTTCTTAATAAATCGATCACAGGACCGATCAGTTTGCTTTGGAGGACCAAAATAGGTTTTTTGATATTTCGACACACGTTTCTCTGGCCAACTTACTGATTTTTATGGACAAAAATGATTTTGTCCATTAAAATTAATAAGTTGGCCATGGTTCAAGATATGAATCTTGAATTATGGATGAACCCTTATGTTAATCGTCGTAAACTCAAAGAAACTGACAGATACATAAAGACAAGGTAATGTCTTGATCTAAGGAGGTTGTGGAAGTGGCCCTCGGAGCACGGTTATTTTTTACAAACAACATCACACCTATTATGACGTAAGCATTAGTCCTGTAAACATAATATCAGAGTGAAATGTTAACAAATAAGTACTTATATCTTTAAGATGGATCTGCTTCATTTATCTTTATGATGAATGGATAAACTGTTATAGTTGTAATCTAGATATGAAATAACTAAAATCAAGTGTTAGAAAACACTTTAATTTTAGTTTGTTTAAAAAATATATATACTGATTGATTTAAATAATGATATTGCTATCACTTTTAGCAATATCTTTATTTTAGTCTCGCAATCGGTATTTTCTATCGTTCGTTAGTGAATGTTGAGTGAAAATAAAAATCAACTGCTCTTGTTTTGCCGACACTTTAGTAAGACATTTGTCGACAAAAATAAAACGTCACGTGATCGTAATGATGTTGACCATGCTCTACGTCGTAGACACACCCGCTTGTACGTCACTACTTCACAGCACTATATTTTTAGTTCGTGTTGGAAAACATGTTGGTATTTCTTATTATGTATTCCAATATTAACAGCAATCACAAGCAAATGCTGGTTTGTTTATGCACCAAATTAGCGTCTGTTGCGTCTGCTATACTATACTATGTCCCTATTAATAATTTCTTTATGACACCAAACTAAAATGCCGCCTACCTCATTCGCAGGGTTCGTGAAGGTTCTCACAAAAATGCCGACGATGTCCTCTTCGATATGTTCAAGAATGAAGACACGGGACTTATGCCCGTCGGGAAATTTCTGGCCGTAAGTTTACTTAAAACAATTACGTATAGGTACATTCAATTCTCCCAAGGGGAAATTATTAGAAAAATAAGAATTTAAGTCATTTTTAAATTACAGGCCTTGAGAACTACTGGAATACGAAAAAACGATACAAGAGTGAAAGAAGTGATGCACAATTTATACAAAGTGCACAAAGAACAAAACTTCGAAGGAGGCTCCCCGGAAACATTAAAGCTAGATAGAAAAACTTTCAAGGAAGTTATTGCGCCCAACATTGTTTTGATCACGAGAGCATTCCGTAGTCAGTTCGTTATTCCAGACTTCCAAGACTTTATAAAGGATATAGAGGAGATGTACTGGGCTGCTAAGAGCAATACCGACGGCAAAGTGGCGAGCTACATCCCGCAGCTGGCTCGAGCGAACCCGGACTGTTGGGGCGTCAGTGTATGTACGATCGATGGCCAAAGATTCTCTATTGGTATGTTTTGTTTAGTTCGATGAACACATATAATTACCACCTATGTGACGCTATTTAATTTATTGTGACATGCGTAGGTGACGTGACAGTCCCATTCACACTACAGTCGACGAGTAAGCCCCTGACTTATGCAATGGCTCTCGAGACTCTGGGCCCTGATGTGGTGCACAATTATATTGGCACGGAGCCCAGCGGGCGGAACTTCAATGAACTCGTCTTGGATCACAACAGTGCGTATTGCATACTATTCTTTCATGCTATTAGATCATGTTCTACCCGAAATATTTTTTGTCTAAACAGTCATCTAAAACCTACGAGTTGAGTTGTCCTGAATAAATAAAACAAACAAAATACTAAGTTGTTTGAATCAACAAAAACTCTTGCCAAAAACTACTCAATATTGTTCACATTGTATGCCAACAGTGAAGCCGCACAACCCGATGATCAACGCCGGTGCAATTTTAGTATGCTCATTACTGAAAACCTTGGACAAGCCAGAAATGACTCTCGCTGAAAAGTTTGACTACGTCATGTCATTCTTTAGCCGCCTTGCGGGGAACGAAGTATTGGGTTTCAATAATGCTGTATTTTTATCGGAGCGAGAGGCAGCCGACAGAAACTATGCGCTGGGCTTTTACATGCGCGAACATAAATGCTACCCAGAAAAGACAAATCTTCGGGAATGCATGGATTTCTACTTCCAGGTATTGGAGGATTTCTCAAAATCGAATACGAACACCTTGAAGGAGCTAAATTAATTTATGTTTCTTATATTTTTAGTGTTGTTCCATGGAAGCAAACTGTGATATAATGTCTATAATGGCGGCCACTCTAGCAAATGGAGGTATATGTCCCATCACAGACGAGAAAGTTTTGCGCCCGGACTCTGTGCGCAACGTACTATCTCTGATGCACAGCTGTGGCATGTACGACTATTCGGGGCAGTTCGCGTTTAAAGTGGGCCTGCCGGCTAAGTCTGGAGTGTCAGGGGCTATGCTCATTGTAGTGCCCAATGTTATGGGAATATGTACTTGGTCTCCTCCATTGGATCCTCTTGGAAACAGCTGCAGGGGTATTCAATTTAGTGATGTAAATATCTTTAGTTTTTTTGACGTAACTAAGTATATCTTTCATTGTATTCAAATTTATACTTTAATGAGTCGCTATTCTGTTTCAGGCTTTGATTGAGCGCTTCAATTTCCATAAATACGACAACATCCGGTATGCCAGCCACAAAAAGGATCCCAGACGTTACAAGTTCGAATCCACCGGCCTTAGCATTGTAAATCTGTTATTCTCTGCGGCAAGTGGAGATCTCAGCGCTTTAAGAAGGTAACCACAGATGTTTTACGTACTTTTATTTACTTTATTTCCAATACACTGACGTTTTTACACAAAATATTGCTGTTTGTTAGCTCTTCCTCAGAGTCAGAGGCTTCAGATCAGTCTCTACTTCCTGAGGCGGAGAAATCAACTGAATAACGTTTAAATAACAAGTAACACTTTTTAGTGTTTATTTACGTAAAATGAAATTGCTCCACTCAGTTCATAGTAGTTCCATTGTACATAGTTTAAAATACCTAGATGAGCATATTCTATTTATTGGCTTTTGAATCAATAATCACATCTAAGCTCAACATTTACCATGGATAAATGTCAATCATGTCAGTCATGTCATGGAAAAATAGCCTTTAGGCTAGTAGTAACCGTCATTCTGTAGATAAGCTCTAAAAACATTATGTAGTTCCTAATAGACCACACATAAGCTGAATTCCGTTCAATTGGAGCGTAAATAAGTTATTCTAACTAACGCTTTTCTTAAACTGCTCAATTTCAGACACCACCTATCTGGTATGGATATGACATTATCGGACTACGACGGCCGTACTGCTCTCCATTTAGCTGCGGCTGAAGGGCACCTAGCATGTGTAGACTTTCTTCTCGCCCAGTGCGCGGTGCCGCACGACCCTCGCGACCGGTGGGGCAGCCGGCCCCTCAACGAAGCCGAAACCTTCGGTCACGCGCCCGTGGTACAATACCTCAAAGAATGGGAACGCACTCATCCCCACAATGAGGCAACCAATGCTGCTCCATCTTCTGTAGATGATCTCCTCCTCGAAGCAAAACCAGACGCCAACGACGCAGTAAAAGACCCGAGTATACAAGAGATTGTCTCGAGGAATGGTGATAAAGTACAGTAAAGAATCTCAGTGCTTAAATAGACAGTAATCTCATGAAAAAAGTTCTAGTTACGGTATTCAATACATTTACTTTTAATACATAAACTTTATGAGTATGATCAGCAAGTAAAGCTGAAACCAGCCTGTTAACAAGAAGAATAATGTGAAGCGACTTAATTAGCACACATCTGCTTAATGTGCAGATTTATCGCTATTTATCAAAATGTGTGACCACATTCTTGCTAGCTAAAGTTATAGGTGGCTTAATTGTGACATATTTAACATTCCATTGAAGAAATATCCACCAGAGTAAATAACTTAATAATGTTTTTATAACATAACATTATTCATATGTTTGTAACGAATAAGTTGAGTGTAAAAGCTTTGTCAATTTATCTCTCACTTGCTATAGTAATACTGCTTAACAATAATATAAATAATCAATAGTAAAAGGAGTGTTACATTCTGATAAATTTATTATAATCTCAATTTCTGACAATAAATAGATATTTTAAGAACTATTAAAATTATTGATTATAGTGGTGGTACCCAGTCACATTATAAATGTTGTCCAAGTATAGTCAATTAAATGTTTTATGAAATTGATGTTCAAAATTATTTTATTCCAACAAAACCTCCCTTGTTTTTCCTAGACATCCTAACCTGACTGCAAATTAGTGTAATTTAACAAAAGAAGGAGGGTCCTAAGGATAATGGTAAACAGAAGTTAACTATGTACAAATAACTTTATTACTTTTAAAACTACATAGATCTACTACAAAGCTAGTTTTTAACATTTACAGACGCTCTAAGAGGTGTAGATACTATACCTAATAGACGGCAATCTGCTTCCAAAAGGGTAAGGTCAGTACTGGAACCAAGAAACCTTGATGACAGCTCCAAATCATTAATTTGAAGGCGAACTCTAGCACCTCTGACATATTCATTGCCTTTATTTGCGGGGCGAGTGCATACACAGTGGAACTTCCATCCAAAATCTATGTACAAGTCATCTTCCACAACATGGAATATCTTGCCAATAACTGTTTTACCTGCAGGATCACCAAGCTAGAAACAAATATATTTCTTTAGTTACAAACTTCGCAAAACCTAACCTAGGCAGGTCGTTAATATTGGAGAAAAATAAATCTTACATCAATTATCTTGGAGTTTCTAAGTAAAGAGGCAAAAGTGTAATTTTGATCACTGTCTTGGATTTCACTTAATTGAGATTGCTTTTCATATGCCTTAGCAAATCCGCCTTTATGTGGTGTAGAATCAGTGATACTCTTTGATTCCACATTGATGTTTTCATCTATTGTATTTGAAAATCCTCGTAGGTTAGTTGGTTTTAGGTTAGTCCGAGTAAGCGTAGATCTGGCCACTACGGTTTTGAGATTGTGAAAACTTGTAATAGATTTTTTTAAACAGTGCATTATTAAATATCAATAAGTCTCTTTTTTTACAGAATTCGATAAATTGAAATGGTTTTCTTTTTGGGTATTTTTTTGACAATCTGATAATTGACAGCAGAACAGCCACAACAACTAGTGTTGCCGATCGATAGTCGTCTATCGATTATTAATCAATAGTCTATCGATAGTCAAACTATCGCAAGACTATCAATTGGCCTATCGATAGTATCGATACTATCGATAGCTCAAATCGAGGCAATACTATTGAATCGGTAAAACTGTACATTAGCGGTCCACGAATATTTTGAGGGGCGAGGGCTGAGGGGGGCTACCTCCTTCCTCCCAAACCGT
Organism: Anania hortulata; assembly: GCA_963576865.1. Lineage (NCBI taxonomy): Eukaryota > Metazoa > Arthropoda > Insecta > Lepidoptera > Crambidae > Anania > Anania hortulata. The sequence goes on from OY756389.1 coordinate 9,790,767, forward strand.
CCCTTTGTCACAGCAAACTCATAGTTTTGGAGATATTTAAAATAGAAGTCTAATTTAGTACAAAGATATGTTCAGTAGTTGATAAAAACACAACTTTTGAGCGAGAATTAGAATCTAGCGCTCGCCGGCCACTGCCGCGGAACGCTCGCTACGCTCACTCGGCTTCGCGCTGTATGTGGTCACTGTTCTAACCTAACCTAACCTAGATGAGGTTTTTGACAAATTTCGACTTAAATTATTTTTATTTTTAACATACAAGAGTGGTCTTTCTCATAATTCCCTCTCTTTATCCTTATAACCATGCAAAAGTGCATAAAATGTGACTATTTTCATAGTTATAACCTCAAACTTCTATTTTGAATATTTCCAAAACTAATAAACTATAAGTTTGCTTTGAGAGGAAGAGTGTTTGGGAGGAAGGGGTCAGACTCCCATCTCTCCTTTGGCTAATCCGTGCATTACTATCGATACTATCGATAGTATTATTGCTCGTAAAGAATAAACTATCGAATGTATCGATACTTTCGATAAGCCAATCGATAGATATGACTTTTTCAGATGAAAACTATCGGTAGTTTTACTATCGATAGTTCGGCAACGCTAACAACAACACAGATTAGACAGAGTGACAAGAATACGTTGGTTGCTTTGATTAAAGTCAAAGGTTGGTTGAGATGAGAACAACAGAAAAATGAATACAAACGGGAAAGGAGCGTCTCTGGACGAGTCTTGACATTGTAAGGTCAAATGCTATCATTGGTCGATTTTTTTTATGGCCCTCGATGATCGTGTCCGTCCGAAAACAGTCCGATAACTTCGCCAATGTCGGGTTCAAAGAGGCAAAGCAAAATAGAAATTGATATAAATATGAATCTTTAGTTAGAAAATTGAAAAAACATAGCCTTCTCTTATCTTATCCAAACTGGCAACTGCACCAATAAATACAATTTCAACGTCACAATTTTGTTGTTTTAGCACAAATATTTAACAACATACAAACTACATATTATAACTTATGTTATATATGGAAATATAGTTACATAAATATTTGACTATAGATGAAGAAGGAAAGGAATGGAAATGGAGGTTGAACGGACGGGGAATATTAGGGAGAAAATCGTACAACGAAACTGAATACTTTGGTATTAAGATTATATTTAAGATAATATCTCTGTCTCTCTAAGTCTGGAGTGCCGTCATCGAGGCTGCACTCACAAATCGCATTGGTCGATCGATGGGCTGGCGGAAGTAGACTGAAGGATAGACCAATGACAGCGTTTGACCTCACAATGTCGGGACGCGTCCGTCGCCGCTTGTCACCAGCTTTTTGCCTCTTGGTCTGATTTTAGGCCGAATCGATTTAAAAATGGCAAAATTCACAGATCCTTAATAAACTGGACAGGCTACTGTCAAATAAAATTGATGCCGATTTTGCTTATTAGCGTTTTTGAAATTCCGACTCCAATACCTACACGGAGATGTGGCTCGCCTAAATAAACTTTTAACCGTTGTCAAAAATGGTGAGAAACTTTGCCTTAGTTTAATTAATGATCTCGGACCGCGTGAACCAGTACTTCTTTGCCATTTTATTTTTTACCCAGTCGACTCCCGCATACAAATAAAATTATAATTAGATAGTGACAATAAAAAAAATATAATTTTATTTTAATTGGATGTAAGAATTGGATTCATAAATTTAAGGTTTTATAATTTAGCAATAATAAAAAAGGTTTTATTAAAACCAGATTCTTCATTGAGATGATGAAACTCCACTTTATTCTCTCTCTCTCTCTCTCTTTACAACTCCATTATTGATCAAGGTAAGTAAATAAAAAAAAACATTTGCCCCTAGAGGTTTATCATGGATAAGACTTAATGAGGTATAGGGTGGTTGTGGTGGTAGGTTGATAGCCCACTAAATAGGCTTATTAAGTGATGTAAACGAACCATGGAACCAAATTAGAATGGCCGCAAGAAACGCAGTTAAGGCCTTTGTCAAGGCAGTCATAATTTTGTGGCATTTAAAATCATGTTTTAAACAATCTGGTGCCGGGGTCTTCCGACTAAAGCGGTCCAGTCTCCTTGGACATACTCTTTCTAATCTGCGGTACAGTCTAGCGAGCGAGTAGAGCGCCGGCCGGCCTGTTTAGGAACGTTATACAAACATTTTTTTTTACACTATTACATACTATAACGAGACATGGTTGAAATAATTACATGAATAATTAAAGCCCTGAAAGGCCCTTGCCTGTCTAGGGGAGGTAAAAGGGGAGGGCCTACCGGCCTATAGCTTGTATGTTACATATAAAATAATGAACGCTTAAATCGATCGAAAAGTGAACGATATTTGTATTACTTTTCAATCGATTCATGCGAAGTGTTTATTTAATGAAAGTCACATAAATTCACTATTTATTGCCCCATAAGTTTCATGGTGTTTTCACATTGGTTGGCTTGGTAGCAATGTTGTTTAAAAACCTAGTGAATGGATGGTCACTTGATAATCTTTCAGTAATTTTAACGATCGTATACGGACCAGTAATTTGGTCCATATCCAATTGTACGATCCGATTTGAGTACAACTTATTTTTTTTAAGGTTTGATTGACGTTAACCGCTGTCAAGTCAAATTTCACACGATAGCACACAGCACACGGCACGGTTTTGATAATGTCGAGTAATCGAACAAGTAATAAAAAGCTTTTTAATTAAAATAAACTGGAAAATGACAGAGGATCAAGATGCTAAAGATTCGCAATCAGACTCAGGCTGCAAAACGTTTACCAACAAGAACAAAGACAAGAAAGCGAAGACCCAACGGCCACTGACCAAAGTGATTACCTACTATTTTAGATGCATTATTTTTGTCACTGTTTTAAATGGATTTAGATACTGATGAGTATTCTTTGTTTCAGATTATATTAAGGCGTTTGCCTCCCACCATGACTGAGGAAGCTTTTTTGGAGCAAGTGTCTCCAATACCAGAACACGACCACTTCTACTTTGCCAAGCCTGATACGTCACTTGGAAACAATGTTTACTCGCGGGCTTACATAAATTTTGTGAACGTTGAGGACATTTACCTATTCCGGGATAAATTTGACGGCTATATTTTTCTAGATGAGAAAGGTAAAAGTACTGAGAATCCAAAGTTTGCATACAAAGATGAAAAATTTTGTTCCACTTTACTACAATGTAGAACATTTGTTGTAGTTTTTATCTATATTGTGTCATTAAATTAGTTACATTATCAATTAATGATTTTTTTGTGTATTCTGTCTGAATGGTCTGATTAATAAACAAGTTGTAGGTTAAGTGTAGGATATATGAAGTGAAAGTACATTTATGTTTATTCATTTCTTAAAAGGTAATAGGAACCGTATAAGTAATTTTTATCTACAACACATTAACGTTTCAGGTGTGGAATATGTTGGTATTGTTGAATATGCACCATTTCAAAGGATTCCTAAAAAGAAAAAGAAAAAGGACCCTAAATGTGGTACAGTTGAAAGTGACCCAATTTACCAAGAATTTTTGGAAAACCTAACTAAAGATCCTGAAACAGAGAACCAACCAAAACTAGAGTACTCTTATCCGGTTAATGATGGTACGGCATTTTGTCTGAAATGGTTAATAATACACTTGCAAGCTTTAAACTGGTATCGCTTCATGATTCAAAATACATTTTTACAATTTCTATGCAGTGAACTATGGATTGTGGTGTATCATTTGAATTAATTTTGTCAGCTTTCAAATGATATCAGGAACATTTAAAACTATTGAAAATTTCTGTGTAAATTTAGAGAATTATTGCAATATAATATTTTTCATTGACCAACTAAGTTTCCCGATGGAATCCTGTTGGATTTCCTGCCTCTCTTCAAATAAAGCAGTTTTTAGGTCTCCTTTCGACACCAGAGCTGGATATCTTCCCCCCCGTATCTTCCGTTTTAGCTCGTCCTGCATAAATGCTGCAGATATGAAAATCTGCTCTAGTTTTGCTTTAATAGATATCCCCACTCAGATCATACATGACCCACCAGAAGCTAGGCTTGTCAGTGGGCTGAAGACAATTTGGGTCCCGTGGCTAGGTTTTTGGGGTCAAGTTTGCTTCTTTGCGACAAAGACTCAACTTTATCTCACTGTCCACTTGCTCACAGCCCTCGCTCAAACTTCTCTGAGCTGCTGCTGGACGTCAACGCCTGTCAGCTGTCGATTTTGGAGAAAAGGGATGACAATAAATCTATAATCTCTTGACGTAGTGCATCGCCGTCGTCAAGATCCTAGTTTCCGGACTAAGTTCCAAGTCTCCCTGAATTTCTTGTACACCTTTGAGAAACTTGCTGAATTGTAGGCTGACGATTTGAGCTTGTTTTGTGCATGTAGTTTCCATTTTTCTTATATGAAGTGTTCCTAATAAAGTGAAACAACTGGACTGATGACAAATTTTTATAGGATTTCAGGACTTTAAAATAATAAACCACAATCCCTAATTTATTGTCCAAAAATTTTAAAATTTTGTCTTGATGAACTCGCAATAAAACCAATAAACCAATGACTTGAAGAAGAAAAGAAAAAATCAAATTATGTTTCTGTTTTAAAGGAAACGAAAAGAAAGTCCAGTCAACCCCACTTTTGGAATATCTTGCTGCACGTAAACAGGACAAACGTGGCAGGGATGAACGTCGTAGGAGAGAAAATGATAAGAGGAAAATGAGGATAGAGAGGAAAACTAAGGAAACACCAATAAAGGTTAGCAACTGAATTTTAAATTAATTATTTCTAATATTTTTCATTGCTAAAACATGAATGTTACTCCCTGGTACATAGTGTAAATAAAACTTATTTTGGTATTGTTACTTAAATATATTGACCTCATAAAACTGATGTAACCTGTAGAGACCTGGCGATATATCCGAAGATGAAGCGTTTGCTGAAAATTGTGAAAGCTGTGAATCTAAACACAAGAATTTTTGGTTTGGAGAACAAAGAGTCTATCATAAAAGTAAAGTGAGATCTGTGAAGCCTGATTTAAAAACTACTCATGGTTCAGATGAACTTATTAGCACAGATTCTGATTGGGATAGTCATTTCCCAGCCTTATCCATGAAAACCCATAACACCTTCACTCTGACATCTGGTAAACTTTGTGAGAAAAAAGACTTGCCTGAAGGTAGCCAGAAAAGTGGCGGAGATACAGGGCTTAAGGTTCACCAGATTAGTTTTTGATGGCTCATGTTATGTAATTGCACTACAGTTGTATTTTTAATAATCATTGGTTTAAAATTCATTAATTTCTCACCATATAATAGGCATAGTTAATCTTTATAATTCAACTTGATACACTTGTTTGTAGAGAGATACAATCGTAGCATAGGCTCATCTTATTGATTAAAGTAGCAGCATTATACATTTAAATCAGAGGTTTTTACAATAATAAATATAATATTACTTTTTCAGGAGGAAGAATCTGCTGAAAACGATGTGAAAAAAATTAAGCCCAGAGATTGGGATAGAGACAAATCAACTTCTGAACCAAAAGATGATGCTTTAAAAAATGAAAGCAAAGAAAGTACAGTGTTCGAATCCAAAACTTACCGAGACCAGCGCAAGTTTGGAGCCAGCATGGACAAAAAAAAGAAACTTGACAACGATAAGAAGGAAGGTTCTGGAAGAGATGAAGATCAAGGTGAAGATTCTGATAAAGGCTATAAAAAAGATAAACGAGACAAATTTAAGGAATCGCCTCGCGAACTAAAGAGCAAAAAGTACAGTGACACAAGAAAGGAAAGAGTCAAACAAACAGAAAGTGGAAAGTCAGAAAAACAATCTGCTATAAGTAAAATTATGTCTTCAGAAGGCAAAAGCAAAATGAATCATGATGATATCAAGCCATTTACACAGTTGCCTCAAGTGAAGACTGATGATTTGACAAAGCTTATTGAAGGAATGGAGAAAAAAGTTAAACTGGAAGATTCTGATTCCAAAATTCATAAAGATGCAAAAGATTCCAATGACAATGTAACGGAAAAGGCGAGTGACGTTACAACCATTCGTAGAAACAGCTTGGAGTCTGGGGAGTTTCATGAAAAAGAAGAGTCTCCATTTCAGAGGCAGAAGAGTTTAGATGATAGAAGTAAGTCAACAGATAGAGAAGGATCTGAAGAGAAAGAAAAGAGTGAGAGTTCAGACCGTCGTACAGAAAGGAGAATTAGGAATAAAGTAAGTAAACAGCTCATTTGAATAATTAAAAAAGTTATAAGAATTCAGAAAAAAAATGCCTTTATTTACATACAGGAAACAAATAAAAACTTATTTAGTAAACAATTATTAAGAAGGTTTTCATAAAAATATGACCCTGGTTGCTGTGCCTTTTGATAAAAGCCTCCTCCAACTGCCGCCATGTACTTGTGTCTATTGCCACTCTAGACCATAAAGATCCCAAGGTTTGACAGATTTCGTTGTTCCATCTTCGTTGTTAGCGTGCTCTCTGGGGTGCCAATGTGCAAATCGTTTGCTACTGAATGCATCTTAGGTGTCCTGTCCACTTCCATTTAAGTATATAAACTTGCATTTACATGCATGTTTTTATTTTCAGGACCGCCCAAGTCTTGTCATTTATCAACCAGGCATGGGCCGATTTAGCAAACAACGGCTGGCAAAAGAAAAGGACACTCCCACAACAAAATCAGTCAGTGACAGTGAGAAGAAAGATACCTGAGACACCATTTATATTTCTCGAAAATTGGACACCATTCGACGGAATCACCCTAAAGCTGGCATTCAATACAAGTCCTAGCGACGCGGTTGAAGAGGACAAATTGGGCATGCCAACTGAGGGAACCACTGTTCTTGTTTATTGATTCGTTTAATTTACATTCAATAATGAGTTGGAGATCTTTTATCTTATGAAAAAATCAGCATAGCATTTTGTGCTTCATATTTTTAGCTTGTGATCATTTAGTTCAGTTTGTTTTATTTCATTTAAATATAATTCATTTTTAAAACAGGGAACTATCTTTTTATCTTTGAAAACTAATGATAAGAATGTTTTGTGGTGACATCAAATTAAATGCGACGCAAAAAAAACACGTAAAACAAATGTAATTAATATAAAAACATTTATTTGAGCTATCACAGCGAATTTTAGCTTTTATACAATTTAATAATATCTAACAATGCCAACTTACAAAATATTTTTTATAAAAATATTATCAGTGCTCTGGATCTTGCGGATTATGTATCGTACACATTTCTCACGTATAACACATTCACTAATAATTATGCTTATTCTTCCTATATTCTATATACAACACGTTTAATGATGGAGGATTAACTACGACAAACTATTACCTGAAAGACAGGATCTGATTCGGCCCTACAAAGGGTAAACATATTTTTTCATGATAAATAATAAATAGCACACCATATTTTTTTAGTAATCTAATCAGCCTTTTAAAAGCCTCGACCTTTAAACTATATAAAAGAATAATCTGTATGAAAATATACACAAGGTATTATCCAATCAAAACAAACGTATGGCGCTATTTTTTCAGGGATACATAGGACAAAAATATTCTTACATAAAATCAAGAAAGTGTTTATTTAGCATTACACTTGTTTAATAAAAACGTGGGTTCGAATTTTTTAATGTGTAATATTATCATAGCTATTATACTCTTACCTAATTAACTTAACGAGTCGGTTCCTGTAAATAAAAATAGTAGGTGTGGGTGGTCACGTGACGCTTTGTTCGCTCCTCCCTCCCAGTACATAAATAATTTTGATAATATATATTTTATTAGCTATCAAAACGCAATCATGGCGATTGACGAGCGCGTATAACCTTATGTTTGCCAAAGTCAATTGGCTGAATACACTTTATTTTCGGAGTGATAAAAAACATTTTACTATTACAACCTAAACAGGAATCCGGTTTTGAACATAAAATATTGTCCTCTTTCATTTAATTTTTAATTTTAATAAAAATATGTCAACACCTATAATGCATTACATGGGATCTACGTTAAACGGAAGGTTGTATTATTTTAATAGTTGGTTGATATTGCAATTATTTGAACAGATGCTATATTTAACTCGACCTGTAGCTCACAAACGGTGTTATAATTTAATACATTTTGTTTGCAAAATAGACAACGACTAGGAAAACTATGAGACCCTTAAATCTACTAATAATTTAATTTCTAATTTTCAATAAAATTAAACGCGTGTCTTTTATACGTGTTTCGCTGTTAATGCGTATAAAATTGTAAGTGCAATGTCAGATCTATGTGTTTTACATTGACGAATATTAAACCATAAAATCATGCAATAAGTTGAACAAATTAAATGTGACAACAAAAAATAGGCACCACTTAACTAACTTATTTTAATTGCAATTAGTACCGTTAATCTTCTTATTATTATATTCACTTAGTTTATTTGGCTTCGAAATTGGTGGTTATTAAAGTATAGACGCTGCCCTCTATCCTAATAGTGGGCCGAGTTTATACAATAGTGATGACGTCTTGGTAAAGAAAATAAAGTTTTATTCAGTCTCAGTTAGATTATCAAAAAATAACGAACATTTATTTTGTCAATGTCAAAGTTCGGGAGTGGCCTCGTGACGTCACTTCTAAGTAAAAATTGTACTAAGATTCGACGTCATGCGACATTTAATACTTTATACAGGGTTACATTGCAAATGGGTGTCAAATCTTTAGAAGTGGCTCAGAATAAGTAACTTAATTGGAACTATGCAAAGAACAAAAACAATTTTTTTTCAATTTAATTATTCTATCTGCTGTTTAAAATCGTACGCGTGGATAATTTAACTCATTCATGAAAAATTTGCACCGTATGTGCACTGCGTAAGGTTCTTGTTAGCTCGCCGTACCTACGCCTCTGATGAATGACCGCGCGGCTTTAGTAGTCTCTCTATTGACTATATTTTCGGATATTTTTAAGTATTTTTTTTCGTACCATACGGTTATTAAAAATAGTTACGATTAAGACGCTTCTTTATATTGTTCCCTAGATTTTATTTTTTAAGTTTGGTACTCCTTTGCAATGTATCTATGCAATATTTTGATTTTGTAAAAAAAGGAAAGTCGCCATCTCTATTATAAAGACTTCCTAAAGTCGAGAAATGTCGTTAGAATCGTTAACAAGGATCGGCAACGTGGCCTGTTTGTCGCGGTCGTGCGCAGGAGTCGCTTTCTTCAGTTTCTCCGCCTTCGTCTTGGTCTGGGATACGTTGTGCCGGTGCATCAGGTATAACAGTAACATGAAGCCGACCAGAAATCCGGCCAGACCACCTGTCACGGTCAGCCAAGTCCGTCTTGAGGTTTTGAGGCTCTGAAACTAAAAAAATATATACTTATTAGTCTTCCATTTATTTGACTGCAATCATTAAGTAAATATTCTAGTTGTCCAATAAAGTTAATTAGACAGTCTAGTAGGTACCATTCTATCACTGACCAATTCCTATAGGTTTAAACGGTACCGGATTCTAACGGTACTGACATTAGGGTAACGTTGGATGTGTGGAGTCACGCGGAGCGGAAGGACCGCGTGAGGAACTCGCGCATCCGCGGTAGACTTCCGTGTCCGTGATATTGCAGATAAACTGCACGAGAGTCGCAAACGCTGGTACGGCCATGTTTTGCGGAAACCGGCAAGCTACGTAGGAAACAGGCCATGCCGCCACCGCCAGGTCCTGGCAAAAGGGGTAGACCCATGCGTGCTAATGATCTCACAACTAGAGACGCTCAAGACCGCGCGAAGTGGAGGAGTAAATCAAGGAAAGCAGACCCTGGGCTCCAAAGCAATAGCTTTGGACGCAACCGGGATTGACCGTATAGATAAAGAAGAAAAATAAGACTGACATTAGGGTAACCTATCCTGATCAAACACATAGGGTACCTATGTGTTTGATGCCCATTCTACTACCCTTTATAGGATAGTACAGAGACAACAAAGGTTAGGTAATTAGCTATCGAAACCTGGCAGAGGGAGTTGAGTGTTGCCAAAAATAAAAAAGGGTTTAAATTTCAATCATGATAAATCTGTAATCTGTAGGCTTGGTTTTGTGCCTATTTAGGAGGGCGAGGTATAGACCACCAACCAACCAATCCACGATTCACCGATTAATTTATTCAAAAGACTACACATCTTATTATTATACATTCGACATTATAATTATACACGGATACCAATAAAGGCGAGACTTCATACTAGCGTTTTGGTTCTTTTCTGGGCCCCGATTCAGGAAGCTTCGATAACCAATTGACAACTGGTAAATCACGTGGCACTAATGTTAAATCCTATACTGTCACGTGGTTTTCCGGTCGATATTTTTTGCTATCGAATGGTTCTATATCGGGGCCTGGCCCCCGATTCAGTGAACACTTTGGTAATAAATTGTCGAACAGTCAGAATCCCACGTAACAACTTAAATCTGATTTAACTTAAGTGTCACATTTAGTTTGGGCGAGAGTTGACAGGGTTTGTCATTTCATACTAAAAGTAAGTGAAAAATCACTAACTAGTTTCGAAAAAAGATGGTTCGTATTGCTGTTATATAGGGTATGTGCTCGATGTCGACGACCTTCGACAACGAATTGACAGCCTTACATCCGTTGGCCAGGACCCACGGATGTAAGGCAAGGCTCCGATCCTTTGACCACTCTGAGTTAAATCAATACTCGCCAGACTGTTGTCTATTTTATATATTAGACTGTTTTCTCACTAATTGTAATGGTCTCACGGGTCAAGGGGCCACCCCACAGGACACACCCAAACTCTAGCCAATTTAGAATAGGTCGTTTCCTGAATTAACCCGACTGGAAATCGAACCCGGAACGTCAGAGATGGCGACGTCAAGTCCGACGTACTCGCCTCTCGGCTAGGTCGTCAAACTTGAAGCTAACTTGCAATCTATTAAAATTATGTACCTGTGTATGGTACTTAAAATGTAAGTGAACACAGGCCTCCCCCAATGACTGATCATCGGGGGGGATTGCTAATACTCGCCACGCTTGACAGGCTGGTTGGCGAGCGCAGTTTTTTTTATAAGATTTCGCACGCGCCGAATACACTGCTGCCCGTCTCGTGCTACAGGAATTAGTCGACTCTTACGACACGCTTCCTGTTGGCGGTGGGGAAGTGTATTCTTTACGGCCGTCCCCACACGGTACAAAATGTAAGTAGTAACGTTATTATATTACTACCTCTAAGTATTATATCAGGTAGATCGATCGAAAGAATAAATGAGGATTACCAATGTTTCACTATAGTATTTGAAAGATATAACAGTTCAGCTGAGCAATCGATCAATGTAAATCCGATTATACTTACACGGAATTATGAATTAAGTCATGTAAATACGCCTAGCTCGCTGTCGTGTGCATGGAATTGTAGAATTTGTAAGTAGCTTTTACTCTTATTCGTGATATTATATAGCTTGAGGGCATCGAGCATAATTATGCTTGAGGGTCAATATTTTTAGCGGGATTTCGAATAAAATACTTGTCTGCGAATAGTTCTCCGAAAATCTCACCTATCGCCACCACGACTTTGGGATTATATACCCATTATAAGTTCCTTTCTTCCTATGCTCGGTTTGTGCTGTACCTAATTATTAAAACTAAGATAAAATAACATACTTTACTAACCTCTAAGTATGCAGTTTTACACACATGATGAGTTACATTAAGTGCCATGAAGCTCTGTGTCAGATCTGGGCATTTTTCAAATTCTGAAATTAATTAAAATGAACATAAAAACTCGAGTCTACACAGAATTGGAACTAATATTCAAACAATCACGCGATCGATATTACCTTTTGTGTTCAACTTTGAATAATCGTCCAGCTGAAAATAGACGTTTTTATCTTGAAGCCAATTTATTGTTGGCTTTATATCGCATAGCTTTATTCTGTCAAGGGATTTAGTCAAATCCACTTTTTCAAGTTTGCACATTGCTGCAAAATGTCTTGGTTCAAGCGAAGTGAGAGGATTATGCGAGATGTTGTAATGCGTCAAGTGAGGTAAAGTTCCCCAATACGGCAGCACATTTATTTTGCAGTTTGCTATGTCCAGAAGTTCTAAAGGGGCTTTGATTGGCTTATGCAGTTGTAAGTTGGCAAAACTTAAATGTAACAATGGATTGTCCTTGAGATACAACTTTCGAAGTGAAGGTAGTTGAAATATTGTATCTGGGAGGTTCATAATGACATTATTAGAGAGATCTAGAGTTTGTAGATAAGATAGTGACGCAAAAGCGTCTCTGTCTATATTGTACATTTGGTTCTCTGCTAAGTACAGAAACTTTATGCTTGTATAACTCGTAAAAGTGTCCGCTTTCAGCTCTTGTAGTCTGTTCTCGCTAAAGTCAAGAATCTGAAAAAGAAATAGGTTATGTTCCGTCAAGCAGGTAAACTTAAACATTTGTATTAAGTACTTATGTAAAGTCTTTAATGTAGACCATACAAAGAAGCTACAGTTGATGGTTACAGAAATAGGTGTAGGTACATTTTTAGGCAGCCAGCGATCTCTTCCAGATAATCTTAGGCAGTGGACTACTATGACTTATGCCTATGTAGAAAGATGAAAGTGCTGCAATCGTAATAGTTTATTTTAATGACGTAACATGTAGCTATTAACTCTAGTGTAAATTGGAATACATATAAACTTACTTGCTTTATTATAAGTTATACCTTACATCATTCTGCAATATCCTCAGTTTAATATCTCGTGTTTCAGTGATGCGGCGTGGTGTGCTGGTGCCAATGTGAAGTTAGTAACATTAATTATTGTAAGTAAACAATGCACAAACCTCTATGCCACTTTTTAGGCTGGGTATATGCTGTAGCCGCAGCCCGACGCAGTACGCGCCATACATTTCGTAGACACGCTCATGGCTGCACCTTCGAGGCTTGTTTTGTTCCGTCAGAACGTCCATTTGCGTCATGCCCATGGCTACAGCGCACGAGAAACATACGATGGCCAGGGCTAGGGATCCACTGATTCTGTGATAGAAACAAAAAATACATTAAATTCCTATAAAAACCTCAGGTTTTAAACCTGTATACCTACTTAGTAATAAATAACAACACATTATTGTTTTGATTTAATAATTTTTGATCTCATTATTAATAATTTTTATTCAACCTACTACGCAAAAAAATTTTAATTCGGTTTTGTATTTTTATGTACATGATTAGGTATTACCATTCAACTGGGACAGCATTCATATAGAAATAAAAAGATATGGGACTTTAAAGTTATCCTAAAAAAAATGGCTGTACGTGCACTATCTTCGTAGTATTTTGTAGGTACTACTAACACGCAAGCACGATTCAATATTAAGTTTTTCAATAGCGCGCACGCCCGGTTTCTTGTATGTATGTTGTTGTACAATTTTTGTGTAAGTTGTGGACATCATTAATTAACATTTGATTTTTTCTTTTTTTTTTCTTTAGTAATTATTATGATGTTTGTATGTTTGATCGATGTCTAAATATATTGGTTAAATTTCCTGCGTAGTTAAGTTTCACAGTGTATATTACTTATCATATTTATTGCCAATATAGGGATGCAGAAAACCTGATTGATCAATTTTTAAAATAAAATGGTGCCAAAATTACAAAATAAACGATTCAAAAACGGACATGGTTAGATACTTTTTTCAAGTATGATCTCGAATTATGAATCCGAGTTTTAAATAGAGTAATTAGATTGTTTTCTTTAAAAAATGTACCTGCATTTTGTTTTACGGAGTAAATATTATTAAATTCTCTAGGTAAATGAGTCATTATTCAACACACGCGTGCAGGAGGTTACAGGCCGCAGGCTGTAGGCATTACATTAAATTTGCGGACTGTGAAAAATAATGAGCACTTGATCTCTCTAAATAGGTAACTAGTCCTATGTATTTATACTAATAAGTACGCTTATTACTGTATACCTACAACTTGTAATATACATCACATGGTTGGTTGGTAGCAGTGAATGCACACGTTCATAAACGGTGCAAGGAGATCGCGGCAACCGTCTCAGGTCGAAGGTCGATCTGATAACATTTTTCTTGGATGGGGTTATCTATTCAACTGTGTTGCTATAAGCAGCTTGAAGAGACGATTGTACTTAATAAACATGTAAGGTACTCGTATTATCATTGAAATTATATGAATTTAATTACGCATCTAAAATAAAAATGCTTATCTGGTTTCTACTGGTGACATCAACTGAAGCACCTATGACATTTGAAACCTAACTTAAGTAGGTATTATGAATAGATAAATACCTATGCGCCACACAAGTTCACACAACACACGAAATAACGAGTTATCATCATTGTGTTACGAGATACTATAGACAATGATCTTTGATTTATCACGCTAATTCAGAAAATATCATTTTCTAAATTGATCCTAACCGGGAATCGTACCCGAAACCTTTGCGATCAAGACGATCATCGTGCCACTATACTCGTGTCGTCAATGTTGGAACATTGGAATCATACGCTATAATCTAATCGTTAGTAAAGTTAATTATTTAGTAGTCAATTTAATACACTAACATGCTCATTTTTCATGCCACAGATTAGTGAGTGGAACATGTTTGTTACACTGATAATGTATTTTAATGCTATTAAATTTATACTAAGTAATCTCAGTACATAAGTGTTAAATAAATTATGTTTTAGTATGTTTCTGCAAAAAAAGAATTTATTTGTTTAGGTAAATTCGATTAAATAGGTATTTTTATATTCAGTGACAAGAAGAATGTACCTACGAATGTTTGCACACATCTGCCTTAGTTTATCATACCTAAATAGAACAATTTGCGTAATGCGTTGAATATAAACCTGTTGAGCAGTGAAATACCGAATAATCTACTCCTCATTATCTACGATATCGCACGTTGACATCAACGGAGTCGCATGCTTAAATTATGTGACCGTGTTTCAGTTTAGTGTTACGAAAATTATTGTTCTACTCACAATATCTATCTTGTATTCCTATGATAAAGAATACATGCTGTCAGCCAAAGTACTTTGATCCTTATATGCATGTTAACTAGATCAAGAAAATGCGGTATAAGCGTATCTACGATTTAAATCTTTCTGGGTTGGAAGATTTGAAATACTTAGTTTATTTTTGATTTCAATAAGATTAAGATTATAAGTTCAAAGCTTTTCTTTTCAGGCAAATCAAAATAATTGTGGTGTTTTTGTTAATGATTACTTAGTAGATTGATTTGATAACGTAGGTACAATCTAATATTTAAGTACTCACCTACTTACATGTATATCAGCGATACAATAAATTTAAGTAATTTAAGTTTTTTATTAGTTCATAAAAATATTAGATACCTACCTACTAGCAGTTGCACGCGACTCTTTCACGTTCTTCAATGCAATTTAGAAACTGTACATCTGTCTGTGTCTCTCTGTCATATAGAAAGCCACATTTCGCAAAATATACCAAAAGTGGTAAAATAAAATCTTTAAAATAAATTTTAGGGTACTTCTCCAACACGTAAAGTGGGCATTTTTTTATCTCGTCTTTCTCATGGTGTGGGATGTTATTGAAAAGGTCTTCAATAATATTGAAACCATTTTTCGATTCAAGTGTTCCTTCTAAGTGCAATTTTTTGTTAGAGCGAAATGGTTGCTCTAAAAAATATGAAAAAAATACGAAAGAAGTACCTAATATGTAGGTATCTAGCGCAATTAGAAGGAAAATTATCACAGCTATGTAGGCTTTAAAAACTACCGTGTAAAACTAGGAAAATGTACATGGAGAAGAAACTTACTTAGATGATGTTGTAAATTTTGTAAAACAGGTAGCAAATACCGCATATTGTGACGGGAACCTACGGAACCCTACATTGCGACCCGACACGCATTTGGCCGGTTTTATAAATTGTGTACCCATTTATTAGTCATTTCTAGCTAAGTTACTTGTTAAGTTGGTAAGAAATATTGTGTCGATTATGCCTATAATTTCATGAGCAACTAAGCCTTGTGATAGAAGACGCTTCAAATATCAGGGTCTTTGAACTGAATGACAATGCGAAGTGTCGTTACATGTTATCCTTAGTGTTGTATCTAATTTCAGTAATAATCGTAGTGCAGTAGAAAACACTATCTACTCTGCGTATTAAGTTATGATTACCAATGCCTATATCAGTTTATAGTTTATATTTAATTCAGCATGAAGCAGCCTGAAATTCTAGTTACTTACCTAAATATTAACGTACGGTCTGCCAAAGCAATGTTGCATTGAGAGTAATGTGCTTAGTTCTGTCAGCGCAGCTTTGGATCGCTGGTCGAAATGTAATACCTAGGGACTATTTTAGGGCAGATCGACATGGTTTCTCGGAATGAGTTCGAATTGCTAGCCCGAGATCCAGTATAAAACGGCTAGAGAACACGGATCTTTCAGAAGTCGAGGCATACCTACCCAAGATTTGAAAATAAGGCCCAGGAGCAGTTCCCAAATAAACATAATATATATAACGTACTTGTCTATTGTGGGGAATATTCCCCGCATGGGGAATGTTCCCGGGAACGGCACATCTCTAGTCCCACATAAACCCTCTTTGCCCTTTGACCTAGCGGCCGTTGGGTACAGACAACGGCAGGTCAACCTACCCAAAAAGTTAAAGGTCATTGAATTTATTTTCAACTTTACGTCCAACATGTAGAGATCAATATCAATTGAGAAAATTTGACGTTTTGTTATTATAGGTTGACGTGCTGTTGTCTGTACCTATGCAACGCATTTTACGTTACGTAAGAAAAAATTCTACTCGGTCGAGGAATAATGCACAGAGTAGCTATGTACGACTACTTCTGACATAACTTTGGAGACTATATCTCACAATAGTATCAAGAACCAAAATTGTTTTTAGTTAGGATAAACACACACAAAAAATTACAAATGATAGACCTACATGAAAGAGTATAGATGACGAATCTGCGGAAATGTTCCCAGAAAAACGTTATTTACAACGCTCTGCCAACAGCGCACCTATAATTTACCTGCGTCACATAGTGACATTGTAAAACAGCTTAGTTATTCTTGTGTCAGCAGAGATAATGAAAATAATGGACGCAAAATTAATACCAAATTAGATGGTTTAAAGTAATGCAATAATAGTGTACTGCAGTGGATATAATGGGTGGCGTCCTCGCGCGCTGACAACTGTCTTTCTCACATGACATCACCTGTGTGTGATGCAGTTGGCTAATTTAGAATCCTATTAGATACACAGAGTAATTAGGTTTACCTATTACATCTATGTTTATGCAGGTAGTTACCGCCACGAGACCAGATAAATTTTGTAAAAAAACGCCATTTTTGACAACAAGTCGTACTTATGGTTAAAAACTTTTATATTTTTATAATCTAATAAAATATAAATAAGTGTTTTGACCTAGGCGACCTTAAAATCAGCTTTTAGTGCCATATTAAAATACATTTAAAAACAAATTTAGGGCCTCCTATTTCTAAACATCTTATAACATTAACAAAAGTAATAACGTATCAGTAATTTTTTTGATTCAATGATCTACTTAAATATAAATATTTTAACCATTCCTTAAAAATCTCATCCGAGATAGAGCCACCTTTTTCGTGATTTTAATACACAACCAGCCAAATTGGTTCTTTTTGTAAAGAAACGTTTGTTTTGTAATATTGTCTGCTAGTACACGAATGTCGAAAGTAGTTAGGTTACTACTCTAAATCTATTTTGAAATTCTAAAGACCTAAGTATTCGATTGTAAAACGTTCTGTTCGAGTTCGTTTGTGGATTATTTATATGCTACGAATGCTACGAGCATGCTACGGCTAAAAGTTCGATGACTGTACCCATAGTTAATTTTTTAAACCTATCACTGAATATGGTAGTCTTAAGTTCTAGTAATATTAGTTAAAATTTACTTAGGCTTGGTAGGTAAACAGTGAAACATACTTGAGATAGTCCAAGGTGAATATTTTAACAACTGCACACCTTAACTGATAACAACGATGCATATCCCAATACTTGGCCATGGCCCACATTACACAATTGTTAATATTTTATACTTACATACCACTTACAGACGATCAACAATATCGCACGGCTGTTACGCTCAATGCTCTACGATATCCATCGAGATAAAATATCGATGTGATTAGGATTCGATAACAATTTCAAGGTAGATTAAAAGTATAATTATGGTTTCAGATCAAGTTGCGTGTGTGCTAAGAAAAAATTTAAACTTTTTCGAGTTAATTTAAATTCTGATTCTAATAAAATTGATTCAGGTTTAGAAAAGAAAGCATCAATGTATGTATTGATTATCGATTTTAATTTCTTTAATTTTTGTGGTAGGCACTTTTGTCTGTAGGTACTGTACTTTTGTATTTGTAATACACTTTACAAATTACACGTTAGCATCTTTACACTGCTGCCTACTTTTATTTACGATATTATTTTAGCTGAAATATCTATCTATATTTTCGAGGAATCTAGTTCCGTATGTACGTACGTACCTTATTAAAAAATCACTAAATACCAAATTTTTGATATTATGAGCTTTTTCCAAGTTCATGTTTTATCGTGATTTATTGATTATAGTCAAAATATCGATAAGTTAAGTTTATTGTCCTTTTTTATTATTTTTGTATATAGGTAGGTACCGCCGGGCAGGATATAATTTATATATATAAAAAGACAAGTCCTGACTCATTCATTCACTGACTGACTCATCAACGCCCAGCCCAAACCCTTGGATCTAGAATGATGATACTTTGCACAGAGGTTACTTTAATAACACAGACAAGGAATAAGAACGGATTTTTGGAAATTTAACCTCTAAGGGGGTGAAAATGACGATAATAGTTTGTATGAAAGTTCGTCATTTCTGAAGTTAGAAAGATTTAAATTCGTAAATGCCAATGGCTTCACCCAGCCCAAATGGCTTAGGATAAAGAGTTAGAATTTAGTCACTAGTTATAAATTTGTGACCTAAAGGCTTACCAAAAAGGGATGGTATTGAAATTATACCCCCCAAGAGAGTAAATTGACGAAAGATTTTTGTATAAAAGTCCGTCATTCTTTAAAATACCTAATTAGGCAAAGATACTGTGAAGGTTCTTTTGAAAGAAAAAATCAAGAAAGTTGAGTAGAGATTCCTTTATGAATAAACTAAAGATCACGCGAACGAAGTCGCAGGCAACAGCTAGTTTAACATAATTATAAAACGAGCATTCGTCAGTACAGGGTGACAAGCGAGTAACGAGCCGGATTAACACGGATTTTGGCAGATGAATTATTAAAACTTGTTCGCTGCGAATGTTACGTTATGCCCCGTAACGCGGCCAGTACCCACAATTTGATTCATATTGTTGAACCTATCAACTGGCACAGAATAAATTTTATTAAAAAAAATAAAACCGACTTCAAAACACTGAAATGCTATAGTGCAAACAAAAACATTGAATCTCTCATCGGCTGGCACCGACTCCAAAAGTATCTGATTAGGTACTTAAGTGTTAGGATTATTTTTAGCATTTCAGTGTTTTGAAGTCGGTTTTATTTTTTTTAATAAAATTTACTTATTTCATCTATTTTTAGTGATAAATCCTAATCTAACTGCTGAACACCGATTTCATCCCCTATTTTCTTACCCTTAGGGGTGATTTTTATTTTTCAAACTTTTATCATAGCATCTTTGAAGTATAAGCTATTCAATAAAACAAAAATCATCAAAATCGGCTCATATTTGTCGAAGATAGGTAACAAGAACCACAACCAAAATATTATCTGGGTATATATTTGTTGATTTTCTCAAAAAGTTCTAAATCAATTTCGATAAAATTTATATGGGACCACCTCTGAAGTATGATCTACCAAACAAAAAAAGAATCATTAAAATCTGTTCATAATTGGCGGAGTAATCGCGTAACAAACATACAAAAAAAAAAAAAAATACAGTCGAATTGAGAACCTCCTCCTTTTTTGAAGTCGGTTGAAAATACAATGTGTTGATACTGCAAAATTTGGTTACCTACGTTTAGATTCTGACTCTGACAAGTGAAATTTTCAAAGTTTTTCATCAATTTAAAAATAAAAATTTTTAATTCACTTTTCCTTCAGTACGTGATGAAATGAGACAAATATGTCACCATGTCAAACCAAATGTATTTTAGTAATTAACGTTTTACAAACGTGGTATCGTTAATATTTTCAGCAATTTGGTAAAAGATAGTATAATATTACTACTTATGTTTAGTATGATTATGGGTATTTAAAGGGTAATGAAAAAACGTTGTATGAATACTTTAAAGAATTAAAGACGTCCGCGCTATTTAGTCTGCTCAAGGGTCTGGTAGTCAACTGTCTTAATTGCTAGGGTCAAATTCATTCCCGTTAATTGTTGACTTAATTCTCTACCACTGACCAGTTCTTCGCGGAATAGAGTGATCGTGTGAATCATATTCTAAATGTCTCATCTGATATTGCGTAAATAAAGGATATGTTTTTCCGTTTCTTATCTGGTAACAATGAAATCATGACGGTGCGATGCGTTGAAAATTTGAGTTTGAGGAAGTCGCGAATTATCTAAGTGATAGGCCTAGGCCGCATTACAAAAATAGTTGATAAGATTATTTAATTATGTTTTCTGTATATATAACACTAAAAATCTATAGCTTTACACTAGGTTGCGTACCTCGTCGTTACACTAGGACACCTACCTAGATTCTAAATTCGAGACTATTACAATAAGTATCACTATGCAAGGTTACAGAGTAATCCAGAATACGTAATAGGAAAGACGTTTTGTTCATATTCGTGAACAGAATCGGCTCAACGGAAGCCACACGCATTGTGAGGGACACTCCTGCGCAGCGTGCGTGGCGGCCCCAATTGTCTGATTGATCTTTATGATCCGTCCACGCCCTGACAGAATCAGAACTACATAGGTAAATATTAACTTAACCGGTCACTGTCCTCTAAACAAGCACCTATTTAACATAGGTGTGACTGACAGCCCCACATGCAGAGGATGCATGGAGGCAGAAGAAACGCCACAGCACGTGCTTATGGAATGTAGGAGCGTGGCAGATCAACGGCATCAGATCCTCCAATCGCCAGGATCTCTCCCGGAAGCCTGCAAAAATCTGAAAAGATTGCTGACCTTCTGGGATGATCTAGGATGGTTGGAGTAAGAAGGAAAAGGTAGCACGCACAATGGCCTAATCAGGAGGCTAAGTGCGGAAGCAGCCCAGACAAACTAACTAACTAACTAACTATAGGTAAATATTGATTAAATAGTACAAGAGAATTACTTGTTGATACATTTATTTTTGCTATTTCCGTTTTATAGAGTGCAATGAAAAATGTATGTCAAATCAGACGCCCAATTCCCGTAATTTAACAATGTTCGCAATCCAGTGTCGATCCGCTCCCAGTAACATTACATTCTAAAACGGTATTCTCGTAAACAGAAAAAATGCAATTATAGTTCGTAATGCGACTGAAAATAGAAGAAACCACAATGAGATTTTTATTTGTTCCATTTTCAGTCGCATTACAAACGTTTTGATAATTTTACGTCAGATGGTAATGCTACTGGGAGCGGATCGACACTGGATTGCGACTAATGTTAAATTACGAGAATTGGGCCTCAGAAACCTTCCCCGGCGTGGGTAAACACGGCAACACATTACAGTGTCCTCGCTATTATGAATTTAGGAACGCATACGGAACCAACGCACATATATATTTTTTTAATTTTTAAAGGTGTGCAATTATAAAAGTTGGACATGCTCTTGATAATACCTAATCTACACAGACGTCAATAAGATGGAGCGAATATGCCCATTAGTTTATTTTAATAATTTAATCGTTCAATTGTCAGTCACGTTTGTTTATTTACCTCGTAATTACTTTCTTTACAAAGAGCTCTTAAACAGACAATAAAAGTAAGTAACTACTTTAAATTTGATAAGATATCTCCGTCGGTAAACAAGAAGATATAAATGCATTGTTCTAATTACCTTAATCCTACATTTTATCATACTTATTTAACCGTAAGTAGAAAACTGGTGTTAAACTTTACGCAAGCCTTAACTTCCAAATAGCTCTGTGTTTTGAAAAGAAGGGCTAATGTAACTATATTTAAATCAAGACTCGGGTAAGCAAGGCATTTGGCATAGCTTGGATTCTCAGCTGGAAACGTTTTGATGTTAAGGAATGGCGGATACTTTTTAAGCGTGACACACACAGAAGGCGTGAGCGTGAAAGCGACAGGCCGATTCAGGACACAAATGGATCGGGACTTCGGGAGTACGGGCGTGTCTATTAACATACGTTTAAATAAGCGCCCACAGATAGCACAGACTGCCGCGCGTATGTTCATAGACCCGCCGCCGTAATCCCGACCCGACCCGTCCGTCCCGCTCACGCCTTCTGGTGTGTTACGCATTGCCACAGCTGTAGTCGCCTACATAAAAGCTAAATAAGCAAGTTAGTATGCCTACAAAAAAAAACAATAAAACCTACCTACTTATTTATTAAATTTATTCAGTTGAAGGCTCTTTTCTGAGAAGAAGACTCAAAGTATAGCTTTTCTCTACCACCGCTTTAGGGACAATATTATAATATTGGCTCGTGATCAAAAGCAGCGACGCGACGCAACAAACTCGAATTCACAATCGTGAACATTTTTTAACGAACATCTTTATATCTTAGTTGTACAATTTATTTTATAATGCAATGTTATTATTGGCCTAGGTACAATACAAAAAACGTATATCATTTAAAATATTCATGATCTTGATAATCTTAAACAGTGCGGGGCCGCTCCCGCCCCTCGGTTTATAATTGTTGCTCATGGATGTGGTCGGTAAGATACTACACTCATTCGTTCATGCAATTGATTTGTTAATATCTCATTCTTTTCGAATGAACTCATTCATTTATTTATACTTTATTGCACAAATTAAAATCGTATAAAAGGTGGACTTAATGCCATGTGGCATTCTCTGCCAGTCAATCATTAGGCTAAACAGACATGTTTTGTGTATGATACATGATAGATATCATACTTAAGACGTTTACTTCCATTTGGCACAGGCATGTATTTTAGAAGTCTATGGCCCAGCCCCCCTAGCATGACTACTAAAACACGATATGATATGATATGATATAGCGATATATCAACACCAACTGTAAAAATATGATGGATATAGCCGCCATTTCAATTCATTCATTTTTATCGAAACAGCGATCTTAGTATGTACCGTAACCGGCACGGCGATTTAACACGGCGGCTCTATCATATTTTTACAGTTGGTGTCGATATATCGCTATGTCATATCATATCATATCATGTTTTAGTGCTCATGCTAGGCAGGCAGGTGGTATTACCTATTTAATTTACCTACATTAATTGTACTAATGTGTTAATAGATTTAAAAAAAGTTCTTATTGATTTCAATGAAGTCCAACCCTTAATACTTCTAAAGATGAAGCTCGCTATACTTTTATCATAATTAAGTATTTATTTTATTTATAAATGAGTCACATAAGGTACCTACTTAAATAAGTGTAATCGCGTTACTTTCGTGACGTGCAATTAATTCCGGCAAGAAAGCTGATTATTTTGATTACTAGGAATGCAATTACCTAACATTTATTCATAGTTAAATAGTATTATCTCGCTTACTAAAATTAGTATACATTAGTCACAAGTATTTAAATCATGAGTTAAAATCTAACATCTGTCCTAAGGACTGTAAGGAATTGTTAATTCTGTTATGAAATAATTAAGTAGGTACCTCATCGAAGTGTCTCGTTTAAGAGCCTTTGAAAAAATAACCCGACAAAGTGCGTATTGGCTCCGTCATCTTTAAGTTGGTATAGTATAAATAAAAGGTAGAGCCTACTTCACCGTTAAATTTAATAATAATACATAATAATTGTTTTCACAATCCCACCAATTATCTAGCCCCAAACTAAGCAAAGCTTTTACATACTATGGCGACTAGATAACGGATAAACATACTTAAATACTTTTATAAACATCCATGACTTAGGTACAAACGCTCGTGCTCATCACACAACGCGGGATTCAAACCTGCGCAACCGCTGACTTTGTAGTTCGGAGCGCGACCGTTATCCTTACAATTCGATACCTATAAAATAGGTACATGCAGTAACGAATATGTAAGAAGTAGGCTCACCGGCTTATATTCTTACGTATAGGAATTCTTAAGAAGCGGTAAAGTCTCGTAAAATTTATGTTTTTATAAAATTTTGTTTTACTTTGTTGACGTAATAAATATATTTTAAACATATAGACTACTTATAAGGAAAATAGTTGTAACATACAGGATTGCCAGAAAAGGGACGTCTAAAAATCTAGGTGCCTCGTATTGAGAGGTATCTGAATTACCGCGTTCTACGATTTTTCGTAGTTTACGGTCTCGAGCCTGAGAATTGAGCAGGTTAAAAATCTTGAGAAATTCTCTATCAGTCAACTATTTGTGCAAAGCAAAAATATAGAGGTACTTATTCACGACAATCGATTTTGTTAACATTGTAAATACGTAGTTTAATATTGTAGAAACAGTTGTCCACGGTTCAGAACTACCTAGATCTTTTGTCTCTCATTTGAAATCGAGGCTAAGGTAGGTACCTACTTGCTTGAATAAGTTGTTTTTTTTTTTTCTCCCTAGAGATAATGAATGTTCAAACAAAGTTTTAATTGGATTTGTTACTACTTAGTTGGTACCTAGGTACTAGAAGTATGTAGGATTATTTTATAGGTACTCTCTACAGACGTAAACATAAAAAAAGGGTTATCGAAAAGTTTACTTTTGAGAAATAATAAAACTAACACTTGTGGTGTAACAATTTACGAGAGTAGACCTAATTAGATAAGTACCTACCTGCATAACAATATAAAATCATCAAAAAATAATTAACAGACGATTTGTAAATTCCATAATATTTTCCACGAAAGTCGTTAATGTAATTAGGTGGGTACATACGTTATGTATCTATTATTTTATTGATAAGCAATCAGCATAATTATTATTTTCTTTAGATATTGTTAATATACCTACTGTGTGTACTTAAATGATATACATAGTATTGTTCCCAAATATTCATAACTAGCGACTTTCTCCGGTTTCGCACGGTTGCAATGCATGTTATTATAAACCTACCGGAAATTCTCTACATAAGTAAAAACCCAGTCAAAATCAGAAGCGTAGTTACGAAGAACTGCTACTCCTACAATCGTTGTACTTGTTTTTTAATATTCATAGATTTAAATATAAGAACTTATGGGTAACAAACAAAGACATTACGAGGAAAGAAAGCTTTGTAAAATCTATTACTAAATTTCTTCGAAATTACGTAAGTGTTCGAAGCTATCATATTCTGCAGGTAAAAGAAAACGGTACTGACCTATACATGGTGAAAATAAATAAAAATGGTGCACTATAAAAACATCTCTAAAGTTGATTGATCACAAGTCAGGGTGAGTCCACATCACAATCACAAACACACTTTCGATTCCTCCGATCATCGGATACGTGCACGCGGGAGACTCACTCGCTGCAATCAGCGACGGAAGGCATTCGTTGATCCAATTAGCTGGTCGCCCACTGATTCGATGACAGAGATGGTTCCTTCCCCACTGGAGAATCAACTGATACTGATGCGGCGGTAATCTTTTATCACCGTCGTCCTTCTACGGAGCACCCCGTATCTATTCACAGCCAGCGACTCTGAGACAATAACGACACGATACGCTCATTTGGGCCAGATACGAACTATTATAATAGACGTTCATATCTAAATGCCCCGATTGGTTGTTCGATTATGTTTATTATACGGTTTCTGTGTCTGACGACTAAATGGACGTCTTTGTTTGTATCAACAATTATGATAAGGAAAGGTACTTATTCGTAGTAGGTAATGACTAATTTGAGTAGGTAATTTAATTCGGAAAATGCTTAAAAATTTGTTGTGCGTTTAATGCGCGCAGCTAAGGAGTTGATCTTAGAATCCTCGCATACAATACAAGTAGCCTGAATACAGACAACTATTTTTAAGTGTCTTCAATTGGTTAAATGGGCGAACATGGTCGGTACGTTGCTCTTGAAATGCGACTAAATTCGCGTTACACAGTGTAAAATTACGAGGCACATTGTGATATTAAATTGTTATTTTTCCACTAAGAGAAAGATGATTATTCAATGACATGCCTGATTATAACTTTCCATCCAAAAGTCTGCCATTTTTGTATCCTTCGTAATAATCTTGCGATAATATGCATATGTTTGATGTTCGTGGTTGGACATGAGGCATTAAATGGAGCAGTGTAATTTTTTTGAATTATCGTTATTAAATGTTTTTGACATGACGTAGGTAGGTAAGTTCATTACGTTTCTTTCTTTTTTTGCATGCACGCATTGTAATGCGCGCTTGCCTCAGTCGCCCGTCTCGAAAACATGTATTAGGAGAATAGATACCTAAGTAGGTAAACTGAACTTACCTAGCAAGGGATCGCGCCCTCAACCATCACATCAAACGCTGGCTGGACTGTTTTGCTACTTATCTGAATAAAAATGGATTTTTTAATTTCTGCACAAAATTCTTTTACGGAAGTGAATGAATTGTAATTTTATTAATATACGAATTTTAAGGTCTAAACATTTTGCTCATTATTTTCACATTTAATAAGTTGGATCCACATTCGAATCCAAAGAAACGCTAACTAATGTCTCTCCATATCACGCTGAGTAGCTTTGAGCTTTTACAGGTTATTCCGTAAATGTTTATTTATTTACCTCCATTATTACAACTATTTTTACAGGTATATACCTAATACCTATATATACCTAATAGTGTTACCTAATTTATTATATAGAGTAACTAATAATAAACAGACCAGTCTTTGTGAATTCATTCAATATTGGACAACATCGCATACATTGCTCTGATCCTATAATAAGTAGCTTAACCACTTGTGTTATCGAAATCAGAAACAACGACGGCACCACGACACCCAGACCCGAGACAATATAGAAAAGTTATTTTTCTACATTGACCGACCGGGAATCGAACCCGGAACCTCAGAGATAGCCTAGCCTCAGATTAGTCATTAAGATTTTGAGGAATATCGGAAGAGATGACTGCCCAGCCGAATTGGATTCATTGTGATACCTCGTTATCAAAGTTGGACATACCTAAATGGATCTTCTGTCCTTTCTATCTTCTGTCCTTTTCTTTCTGTCCTAGACATAACAATTTCGAGGGCTTTGTTTCCAACAATTACTGGTACGACCGGAGCAACAAGAAGATCAGTTGCGTGAAGCCGTTGGATGCAAACGGCCCAGAGTCGCTCGCGAGCCGTGGCGCTGTGACTTCCAAAGGCACCGACTTCCGAAGGCACTGATGATAAAGTAGGTACCGAGATAGATATATAGACAGATTCTCTTTATTGCACACCATACAAGTAAATTATCCATGATTTTCATAGAAAAACGTACAATTCAGGCGGTCTTATCGCTAATAACAACCTCTTCCAGACAAACTTCAGGTAGAGGACAACCATTAGAGAATGGGAAAAGTGGGGCAGAGTTCTTATAATTCTTAAATTTACCTGCTACAAATAGGATTGCAAAATGTACGGCATAAACGTATACCTACACAAAAATACATAAATAAATACTTAACAATAATATATACATACATACACATACCTACTTAATAAGTACTACTTAATAAGCGCCGCTCTGCTTATAGGGCGGGGTTATAAAAGTGCAAAAGATGTTTTGTTTATTGTTTAAACCATTTGGTTTCAAACCGTTTTTTTGGTTTAAAACGTTTTAAACGAATGTACTAGCTAAGACTTTATTGTACAAAGTGATCTGATTATACCTACTTCCTTGTTTAAGATATTTCCTAAATGAAAAAAAATAATTTATAAACTATAATCAAACTTTATTGCAAAAAACTGAACTTTTTTGTATGGAGCCTAGCTTATATAAAGTTGCTAGTACCTAAATGACGTAGTTTGGTGTACACCTATGAAACATAATATGCCAATTGATAGAGAAAATCATTACAAACAACAAATACTTTTTAATAAAATTTCATTTGAATATGTAAAATTAAATTAAATATTTTCTTCATATAAGTAGCAATCGGAAAGAAAATGATTTACAAAACATTAATACTTCTTGTCGTAAATGATCTTGTTGCATTAGACCTACTTGCCAAGAAATTCATATTATTTTGCCATTTTCGAAGAAACTAAATCATATAAGGGTACTACTACCCATAAATGACTTCGTTTCTTTCTTCTTCGACTTTCTTCGACCCATTGGGTAGCACCAAGTTTTACCCACAGGTTTTACCTGATCAGTGGGTACCACTTTAGACTTTTTGGGTTTAAAAAACCACAGATTAATATATGTTTAAACATTGACGTAAGGTCAACTTGGGTAAGACCGGCATAGTTTATTAAAAGTTACAATGAGTCGCCACAGCACAGTTTAAGTATTAATTATCCTAGATATACTGTATTTGGAGTAAGATAAAACATGGTTTTCTGTTAACTTATTAAAAACGTATAATGTGCGAATTTACTTATATTTTAGCTTTGCATGGTTTTTTAATATTACATGAGCCATAGCCAGTCCAGTGGTAATTATAAATAGGTCAGTGCCTTTTAATACAAGCCGGTGACAGATGGCGACGGACGCGGCTCCGGACTCGTCTTGACATTGTAAGGTCAAACGCCATTGGTCGATCCTTGGGCTGGCGGAAGTTGACTGAAGGATAGACCAATGGCAGCGCTTGACCTCACAATGTCAAGACGCGTCCAGAGACGCGTCAGTCGCAGTTTGTCACCAGCTTTCTCATTAGTCTACTAGACAGGCAATTCGTGCTTGATTTTCGACATTTTGGTGCTGTAGGTCCACTGTAGGCGATCATGCGTGTGTCCATGAATGTTCCCAAATTGTGATGTCCGCTTATTACACTAATTCGAAACGACTTTGAGCACGTTAAATTAAATTTTGGCTCAAATCGGCCAAAATGATAAAATCTGGCTATATGTCTTTGTACCATTGCTATAATACAAAAACAAAAACTCTCTAACAACTTTGACATTTACCTTGACAGATCAGATTCTGATTGACGTTTCGACGAAACGTTTGCGGCTTTTTTGGCTGTGTAATATTTTAATGTAAACAATTTATTTACTCGCAAATGCCTGAGATAAAATAAAAAAAATACTAATGAAGATGAATGCAACCAGTTTATATGTTTCAACCTGTCGGTTAATTATCCTGGCCGACGCAGCAGATAAGTCTTCATGGACAGATCTTTTTCGTTTGGTTCCTTACCTGCGTCAGTCTTTATCCTGCACAGTCTGCGGTAATTTATTGAAGGAACCCTACACTCCTACGAGCTCAGGCTGCCAGCACCATGTGTGTAAAAAATGCAAAGGTGGAAGGAAAAAACTTAAGCCCTCATGTAATTGGTGCAAAGACTACGAGAATTACGCTGAGAATTTGCAGTTGCGGATACTTCTCCAGTGTTATAAAAAGCTTTGTGAATACTTTATGGGTACTAATGTGTATAAAACTTTACTGGAGGAAGATGAAATCGCGGCAGGAGTAAATGGCGGCACAGTGGCTAGTTCAGGGTTGATTGACTTGATACAAGAAGGGGCTGGGTTTTCTGATGACTACAAAAGTACGGCAGGACTCTCAAAGTCAGCTTACAGTATATTGCCATGTGTGTACACAAACTCTGCATCAACTCAAACGCAAGCAGCTTCATCTAGTGGCACTGAAACAAGATCTTCAAGCAAAGACTCCCCAAACTCCAGAGCCTTGTCCAATGGTTCACCACTTTATTCTGTTATGTATGCAGGTTCTGGAAACAAAATAACAATAAAAAGGAAAGCAGTGGATGAGACGGAAACACCTCCACAAGTAGAACCAGCACCGAGAGAAAGCAAGGTAACTCTTTCAGATGGTCATAAAATCAATAAAATCCACAGTTCACTGTATTTTGCCTAGTACAAAAAAAATATTTATTGATTTGAGGAGGACTTGATTATTACAATCATAGTACATACAAGTTAACCCGTTAACATCCAAGGGGTCTCATGAGACCGCTTAACAATATAATATCTATTGTGTCTTATATGCTTGATTAGCAGTGATCGGAATAGGTAGAGTGATTTGTTGTACTTGCGTAATGCGGTCATAATATGGACATGCCTTTATAATGAACTGTTATCGAAAAATTTCGGGATTTCGGGATTTCATTAAATATTATTTAGGTCGTGATTTAGTAGCCATTGTATTTGAAATTAGAGGTTACGCTAGCAAAGCACTTTTAAGTAGTACTTATTTTGCTATTTGTTTGAGAAATAAAAAAAACTGGTTAACGAAAACCTATATTTAGACTTAGCTTTAGAATGCACGTAAAGCTATCTAGCTAAAGCTAAATAGCTTTACGTGCTTACCAAAGCACGGATATCAAACACAGCCAGCTCCGAGATTCGGTGCTGTTGCTGAAAATTTCTTTACAAAAAACTCCAAGTAAATACTTTTGACCCCGGTGGATTGAACCCGGGACCCGTTTCGATAACAAATGAATGAGTCAAGTCAACCGTCGATACTTGGTTCTGATTGGTCGTCCGGCATTATCAAGTGCGGCACGCACAAAGACTCGCTCCCCGCAGTATGCACCGAAGATTTATAACATCACAGGTATCCAGTCTTTGACGTCAGTATAGGCCAATGTTCAGTACATTTTACTCAAACTTACTGAACTTTCAAATAAGAATATCTATGTAAAACAAATGTTTAAAATAAAGCTGGTACTTCTTCTAATATTTAACACCCCAAAAAGATATCCTACTGCATTTTTCATGTAGGTAAAAAACCATTTTTAAATTAAAAAAATGTTCGTCTCAGGCAGGATGCTCAAACAAAATGTAAAACGATTTTTGTTGTTGATCGTACAGACAAATGCATGCAAAGGTAAACAATGGACACCACATAAAATTAAAGCCTGAATAATATCGAAATCGCCGAAATCCCGGAGAATTAAAACCCAATAGTTTCGAAATCCCGAAATCCCGAAATCCCGAAGGTTTGTCCATATTAATATCAGCGTTTGAGGTTATTGACCCTAAATCACTCTACCTATTCCGATCACTGTTGATTAGACAGAGGAAGTAATTTATAAGTCTACACTTATAATATGTATAACAAGAGATAATATGTATAACAATTGACGAATAAAAAAAAATTGCATTATGATAAATTTAACAATAGTTAAATGTGGTTTTAGTATGCTTAACATTTTTTTAAAGCTAAAATAAAAACAATCAATTACAAAGTGCATTGTTAATAATACGGAACAGTTATACAATTAATTATTCATTAAATAAACAACTTTTTTATTCCAGACAAGTCAATCAGGCTTTAAGAAACCATCAAATAGGTCTCGTAGTTCTGCT
Organism: Anania hortulata; assembly: GCA_963576865.1. Taxonomy (NCBI): domain Eukaryota; kingdom Metazoa; phylum Arthropoda; class Insecta; order Lepidoptera; family Crambidae; genus Anania; species Anania hortulata. The sequence continues at coordinate 9,822,332 of OY756389.1, forward strand.
AGCAGTAAACGGAAAGGCTGTCGTTGTGGTAATGCAACAGCTACACCTGGAAAATTGACATGTTGTGGTCAAAGATGTCCGTGCTATGTTGATAGCAAGCCCTGTACTGAATGCAAGTGTAAAGGATGCAGGAATCCTCATAGGCCAGATGGCATGAAGGTATGTAAATAAATAAAAGCGAGATGACAATTAAGAATGAATTTTTGCTACCATAACAGGCACATGGCATAAGAACCTAATTTCGTTTTTTAAAGTAATTTTGCCATTTTATGCATTACCTAAAAATATTATACTTAGTCAAATAAACTTTTAGTTTTTAGTTACTTATTCCATGAAACTGCAAAATTACTTTAAGAAACATGTGACATCACATTATGCATAAAAGTTAAACAAAATTTAAAAAAAATGCAATTAAACATGCAAACTTATTTAATACCTATCTAAAAGAATATCATCATCATCATCATTTCAGCCATAGGATGCTCCCTGCTTAACATAATAGGCCTCCCCCATTGACATTAAGCTACCGAGGATGTTTGGTTACTTGTCCAAATTTATCAAGTGGGTCTCGCTGTTAAAGCCAGCACTTTGTCTGATCAATGATGTCGATAGACATATCTAAGTAGTATTTATCTACCATTAAACATTCTTATTAAACTCCAATTAGTAGGTACTTGAAATGTAAATCTTTGTTACAAGCATTACATTTGTATAGGATATTGTAAATGTAATCTATTTTATGGGTTTATGACAACAAACAAGGTGGTGCAGTTACATAGTGGAATATAAAATACTATCAAATGTTTTATTTGCAGGTAAGACCACACATACCTCAGCTGGATAACCTTCAGCTGACCCTCAACACTAATCCTGACACCTCACCATCATGCTCTGGCTCCATGGACAGCCTCGATACAGATACACTTACCATGGAAGCTATGGAGGAATCACTTAACTTTAGTGCTGATCTCAAACCATCTAATATTAAAGGTATACCTTATAGAACTGAGTATTTGGTTTGCATAGCATGCTTAAGTTATGACCGACCATATAATCATTTAATGTAAATCTGTCGAGCTCAAACCATGTGCAACTCACATCATGTGGCCATGTAACAATAAAATTTCCATTGTGTCTCATTTCAATGGCCTGATGGATCAGTAGTTATAAAATCATCAAGCTTACATAAATTAGAAAATCTATTTCATTTAGGATTAGGTACTGATCTGCTAGATCACTCTCGATCACGATGAATATGACGACAACAATTATTACCATTGCAGTATATTCGAGTCAATTACAAGAAGTGTCACCGTCTCTACCGGCCACGATAATGATGGACGAGGAGCTGGCGGGCTCGCCGGACGACGAGCTGAGTTCGCCGCACGAGCACGAGCACGAGCACGAGCTCGAGCTCGAGCACGAGCACGAGCACGAGCTCGAGCACGAGTACGGCGCGTGCTCGCCGCGAGACGCGCTCGACGACGCCGGCTCGTCGCACTCGGCCGGGCACGACGCCACCAGCGACATCGAGGTCGACGTATGACACCCACTCGCCATCGCGAGTGACTAGGGTCCGCTGCCTGTTGAACTCTTTACGCCCTCGCTCACATGTCCGCCGCAATACTTCACTCCGCTAGTCACGTGTGTCGAACTGGTGTTAGTTGTAAGTTGAATGTTTTATTGTTTTGACATCCTCATGCGGATATTGTTTCATTATTGATAAGTTTTGTTGATGCGCTGACTTTAAGAAACTTTTCTACGATTAGAATCCTGTAAGAAAAATATTTGCAATTCCAATGTGTGTATATTAGTTTACTTTATTCATGATTACGCTAAATATTGTATGTACTTGTAACTTGCCCTGCAGTTTTATGTATATTTAATAACCCTTTCCATTTCCAGTCCAATCTTATTGAAAAATATGAATAAATAATAAAAATAAATAAATATTGGACAACATCACATACATTGCTCTGATCCTGTGGTAAGTAGCCAAAGCACTTGTGTTACAGAAATCAGAAACAATGACGGTACCACAACACCCAGACCCGAGGCAATATATATATTTTTTCTAAAAATTCAAATTCTTTATTTGCCATAAACAGGGTTGTTATAATGTTGTTTTAATGCAGGTAATGTAGCTTTAGACCTATTTAGCCATAGAATATAGCATGCAAATTGATCCGACCGGGAATCGAACCCGGAACCTAGCGATAGGAGATAGCGACACGAAGTCCGGTATGCTCGCCTCTTGGCTACGGAGGTCGTCAAATAATAATAATGTTATTCATAGTTTTCAAATTTGGTTTTATTTATCTTGGATCAGAACTATTACGATAGTTGAAATCCTTTATGTTTACACTGTGGTCTAATACTGCTAAATATTGAAACAATACTCAAAGCTGTTCTCGTGATATAACGTCGGTTTGAATAGTCATAGGCTTATGTGGTTTACAGGAATCAAAACAAAAAAAGTTTTTTTTTGCATCCTTTGATCATCATCTATCATCTCGTTCTTGCTCATAATCTATCCAAAATGGATTTAGATGCAGTTTGCATTGATTGAATTGATGTTATGTGGCGCTAACAAGCGAAATCCTGGGAACGTAAACTGGTTATTTTACTATGAAACCTTAACCGGAATGATTTCGCTAAATTAATACTAAATTAAACTCCAACTACCAACTTAAAAGCTATGGCAAATTTAGTTTTCTGACCATAAACTCTTTACAACTACTATCACATATTAGAAATGGGCTTATATATTCTGAAATAAATATTAACCGGTTTCGATCCTTGGAAATAACATACTTTGTGTAGTTTCAGTATTAAATCATTACTTTATTTATTATCTTCGACAGAAACTAGAATTATTTAGTTTTATACTTTATAATGTGTAGCTGCTATGCAGTAGGTCCTAAGGAAACCGATGAAGGTGTATCGAGCGTTGCTAATAACATCATGAATGTGTAAACTAAACTTGTTGCATATTTTTTCTTATAGTTTGTTTTTGTATTATTCAAAACTAACAAATATTATAAATGTTGCAGTTTATTTATTTATTAGTTTTGTTACTAAGTAGGACAGTTAGGTTAATAAACAGTTCGAAAGTTTTGTCTCTGATATAATTTTTTACTATCGTCTAGACATGGTCGAGTGAGAAAGTTTGCTCTTGGCTTGTGGGTATGAAATAATGTGTAAGATGTTAAATGATGCCTCATTGTATGAATAATAATTTTATTAACAGTTTAAAATAGGTAACCAGTTTTTATACATAGTTTCTATCTATCATGATCAGGTATTTTATTATTTATATTTTTATAACAAGATTATAAAAAACAAGCTAGTTTACCATAGAAATGTACGCGTAGATTTGATCATATTTAATTTTATAAACAATTACTAATAAAATGAGCGTATTAGCCAATAGTCTCGACAAAGCACAAGTGACATTTAAAATATAATATTAATTGAACGAATATTTCAATTTTTAAATGATTGGCTAGCAGGAGCCTTTGCTCGTTTTAACTCTTTAAAATGAATCAAAAATCATGTTCTAAAAAAACTAAAATCTGCATGTTACATAAAAATGGTCATTATTTTACAAAAGCATTAAGTAGGTGTGCATGCAATGGGTACGCCCCATCGAATAACACTGCATCGAATCTCATGAGATCGAGTCATCGTTATTATATCGATATTATATCATAACGGAAGATTATGGGATCGATCCTTTATGACATCAAAAGCTTATGATATCCAAAGGTAAATAAATCGAATGTTTATGAGATCGACGCGATTTGATCTGATGAGCTTCAATGTAGTGTATGGGAGGTACCGGATCTGCGGGTGATTGCGTGCATGCATATCTGTTGAATTGTCTGATGTTATTATGTTGTTAATATTCTAGACTGCTAAATTATTAATTGTCATTCTTAGTTGCTTGCTTACTATGTAAAAAATAAATTATTTCCGTGGTAACTTTTCTGGTATAATATTTTATGATAATATGACTCTTATGGGGAGTCGTGGATACAAACCTCAGACAATGCAATTCGAAACACTATTGTTTACCGATACTACATACTGTAGATAAAACTATTGCATGTTATTTTAAACAATAGCAGTGTTTTTATCTGTTTGCATTATAATTTCGCACTGAGTTAAATTTCATTTTCATAAAATTTTATTAGATTAAATGACTGAACTATGTTGATAAAACACGATCATTGAAAAGTTTTGTATGCTCACTGCTGACCGAAATTGTCTTATTGCAATATGTGTATTCGAGTGTTGCAGTATTTCCCATCATATTTATCAAGTGTGTTGTAAAAATCGTGATTCATGCCAGTAGAAATATTTTAAACATTATAAATTATTAGTTTTATTGTAACAAATACATTTAAAGGAACTGTGATAAACATCACTAATAAAAATGACATAGGTTCTATACTGGCATGATTGTTAAGTGAGTGTATTAGGCTAAAAAGCTCTCGAGTACAAATAAATTTAATAAGAATAAAATACAATTGATGTAATTTTTGCTTTAAATCACTAGACGAATGAAATAAAATCAAAATATTTTTGTTACAGCAATACTTTTATTTATAAAACCATAATTGTATTTGTAAAGAGATAAAAGAAACTGATGATAAAAATAAGCAAGTATTAACCATTTAGTTCGACTTCTCTTCTTTCACGCGAAAGACGTCCGGCGTGGAATTCCAAATCCTATCAAATTCTCTTTGAAGGTTCATCAGCACTTTGGGTTCCGAGGTCAGCATCGTCGTGTCGCGGTTGCAGTTGACTCGCGTGGTCTCGTAGTCCAGGCAGCCGAGCACCGCCAGCGCGCCCGTGTCCCCCTCCGACGCATCGACCAACGCAAATTCGTGTTCAATCCTCTCAGCTGACCTTACCACCTTAACTTCGATACCGTACTTAGCGAATGTATTTAAGTTGCCAAACTGGTCACTATTGTGTATAGCAATTCTGACCTTTGCCCTATTTTTTTGGTGCACGTTTATCAGACATTTTGTAATGGTCTCACTCTCGAGGCTCGGCACACAAACGTCCACAGTCCGACTAGCGTGGGCTATCACATAATTGATGCAGAAAAGATTGTCCAAGCCTATTTTATTTACCTTTTCTTCGTCCGTTGCACCGTAAAATAACACTTCGTTGATCGAATAATCGCATTTCTTATCCATACTATTCTTTATTAATTTAAACGCTAATCCGCACAACATTGGCCCACTTAAGAATAAACTGGATTTCCAATTTATATATTCCATTGCTCTATTTCTAAATTATTTATTTTTATATTTCATAAAACAGAGCGAAATGTGCAAGTGTGTTGTAGTAATACGTACATCTACCTTCCGTACATAGATAAACAACGTGAGGGTAGTTACAAAATTACCATTTTTCTTCTTTTGTTTATGCCTAAATCTGGGGTTACCGCCCCGGATCGCTACTACCTTGGTCGTATTATCGTCTTAAAAATATGTTTTACGTATAATGTATATAATCTATAACAAACAAAAGACATGACAGGACGATATTACATTTTTTTTTAAATAAACGGTATATCCTTTGGTATAGCTTGGATAGGTATACATTATTAACAACTCTTTAAACACAATGTCATCTGAGATTGAATGATGATGACACAAATAAAAAATAATAATTGTCAAAACATAAGAAAGTGTGTGTTTTGACATTCCCTTACTTCGTGTTTTTTTCCTCTTTGTACCATTTTGTTACACATTTTTTATGATTTTTATAGGGAGTTGGTGTTAGTGCGTAGTGTCACCTTTGTGTTGTGCTCGTGTTGCTTACATGCTCAGGACGTTCTAGTCTAAGAACAATGATGTCTCAGCAGCGGACGAGGAAGACCGGCGGGGCAGCTATAGAGGCTGCTCGCGCCCGACAGTCGGTCATCAAGGCCTCAGGCGATTCCATGCCGTCCAATGTCCAGGCCAAACAACCAACCGTCAGGAGTACGAGCAAGAGTAAAATACCCAAGAGCCTGCGGTACGACTTGGAAAACGCTCTTGTTGGTGTAAGTGCCTGTGATAAATAAATGAGCAAACAATCTTGACGTAGAATATTGTAAACTGTAAATATTTATTCGAAACAATGGTATTTTGCAGTTTATTTTTTAACTAGCTGTGCCCGCGGCTTCGCCCGTGTGAATTTTCGTAAATTTTTCGGATGTTTTAATAGCTATTCTGCTATTTGGGGCATAGACAAATCCAACAAATCAAAGATCATAAAAATCGTTTTAGTTCTTCTTGATAAATAGATTGATATACCTACCTATTTACATTGTAATATTTAGTTCGTATCGTTTTTTAATTGAGACATATCCTTGATACATTTTTATTATTATGATGAAAAATGAAAAACATTCAGTTTAAATATAGCGCCCCTTCCGGGCACTGATACCTACACAATCCAAAATATAGCTTTGCCCTACCACCGGCGGCTTCGGGACTACATATCGGCTGGTGATGAGAAGAAACGGTGCAACACTCAGTCACGTATGTTATAAGACTAGACAAGTGCGAGCTAGGCAGGTTAACACATGCACACTTGTCGTTTAAATAATAGTATTTTTTTTTAATGTAAATTTTCTAATGTCAATCAATTACTTATTACAAATTTACGAATAGGTAATTAATTAACATCGTATAATATCAGGAGAAGTTACCTAATAAAGTTTATTTGGTTTAGGTTAGGTAGGTAGGTACTTCGAATAACAATACAAATCTTATTGTACATATTTCCAAGTAGGAACTTCAGGATTGATCTGTTCCGTTTCCAAATAATTTGCATCATAATTTCAATGATAATTGTGTGAACATTTTTCCAGCTTTGCGACGTATGGTTTGAAGAGATCAAGCCGCACTTAGTCCGCAACAATATAAAGGTGCACGTGCATGGAGGCGGCGCGGGGCCCGCCAGCGGCGACCACCGGCGCCTGCCGCCCGGGGCTCCCGGATGCTCACACCTCGACCCAGGTGCTGCCCCCGATGTACGAGCCCCCACAGCTCTGACATCTCACTTTCCTTCGCGCTACAGTCACCACAATACACTTACACTGAATACAACCAGCGCCTGCGTATCCAGGATGTACAGACCTCCATCGCTTTTTTTTCGCAAGATAGGTACAATTTACAGAAAAAACAGAGTGGACCATGGACCAAAAATTACATAATCTAAATAAATACCTGTGTAATATTTAGAAATCACATAATCTAAATATTGCACAGATAATATATTGTTTTTTTTATTGATATATTGATTGACGTTTGGGTACAATTTTTCCTTAGAAATAACGTCAGGACTCCCGAACTTTGACTCGCTTTATCTTTCTATTTTTTTGGATGATTGACAAAAAAAAGTGTCCAGTATTTTTGGATAATCTAACTGATGGACTAAATAGAATTTCATTTTCTTGACCCAGTCGTCATCCCTATTGTAAAAACCAGGCATGTGGCATTTAGAATCATAGTCAAAGCGTACCCCGACTAGAAACGGGTCAAAGTGGTAGGTAGAATAAGTACGTGAAGGGTTATATAGAACAAGTCGTGAATTTATTTTTGTAATTCAGCTTTATCAGCCGGGGTCTGCGAGCTATGCCGACTACTTTTCAACGCAGCCAACAGCATCGAGAGCGCGGTGTCGCAAGCCGCCTGTGTCGTCACGGCAGGCCTGCCCGCCGCCGGTCTCGTCGCCGGCGAAGCTACAGGCCTCCCTTCTGGTGAGGCTTCTTAGGTTCTGTATTATATTATACACTGTTTAGCTTATCCATCTAAATGCCGTTCAAGGCAGCCCAGGTCATTGAGAGAGAACTTGTACATAAGAATGCGTTTGGCGTTGCCGCTAGGTCTCTCAGCGTTCGAATCGAACCCCTGTAGGTATTATAACGCTATAGACTTAGCAGCTAATTGAAAGCTATCGTACATTTTTTTTTATTTTTGCTTCGTTGCATACGCAAAAATACCAACTACTACCCATTATAGAGGTTTGATAAATGGGATGGGAAATTTGCATTTGCCTTTGCAAATTTCGGTATGATAAATTTCTGTAGTGTTTATTGTGGTGTGAGATTCTTCCGAGTACAATATTTTGTTAAACTTGCTTATTTTTTATTTACTTCTATACTGTAATTTTTATAAATAGAATCCATGTCGAAACTGTGAAGCGAAGATGCCGCTTAATTCCCTTGCGCGGCGCAAATCGCGACCACGCACACGGTTGCATCCGCAGCCGCCACCACAGCCGCCGCAGCCACCGCCACAGCCGTACGATTTCCGGACCTGGCGTACGCCGCGCCTCTGCCGCACCTACAGCATTCTCACGCCCAGAACTAACCCACCGAAGAGAAGGCTGCACACAGCCGACCCAAAAATGTCTCTCGTAAGATCACCAACACTTGATAACAATATGTCCTTTTTAGTTTAATCAGTCTGCTAAAGTTTCCGTTCGGCGTAAATCAGTGAGAGAGCTTTCTAATTAGAAGATACAACAACGGCAACTGCACGGCTAGGCACGCTAAAGGTGGAGGCAAACAAATAAATATGTATGGAGGTATATAAATGCGTGTTTCCTCTAGCCGGCAAGGACGACGGCACGCCTTCCTGCATTTTGCGTTCCGCTGCTGACGCCGAGGCCGTCGCCAATTTTAAATGGCCTCTGTCCTTATCCTCGGGTGGGTTTGTCTTTTGTCAAACCTATAAAAATTTACAGTCTAGGCCAAAGAGGTACTTAATACAAAAGTCTTTAGAAGCTTGCGCGACAAGGCATCGGCTTCAAAACCCCGCCGCAGCAGTTTATTGACAGCAATGTGATGTCTGATCAAAATTGAGTTGTATCGTTTCGTCATTTAGTTTAACAAATGTCTAGAAACAAAATCTATGGCAACAGTTGCATTTATCTCAACGAGTATGTTCATCACGATTCTTTTGGTTCTAATCTTACATTTTATAATCGACAAAACTCATTTACCATTTCAGCGTAAATATCGTCGACCGAAAATGATAGATAAGTCCACTCAAACTCCAGCCCTAAGGAGGCCGGAGATCTTACCTGTTTGGGAGGAGCCATGGAGGCAGGATCTACTCGGGCAAGACCTATTCAGGAAGGATGAGCAACACAAGCAGGACCTACTCAGACAGGAGTTACAAAAACGGGAGCCAAGCAAGCAGGAGCGAAGTAAACCTAAGGGTATCTCACCCTCGTGCCTGCGATGTCCAGCCACAACTAATATGCAGCATGGTCGGAAGCAACCGCCACCACCGCCTAAACCGTTGTTTCAAGATGTAAGTGTACCTACCTACTCTACACTTATTCCGTTTGTATAGGATACCTACTTACGTTTCTGACATTTATTTACTTTAATGTAGTTTCCCCTTTTTTCACTTAATTTTGCGTAGGCGTCCATTTGAGTAAGCGTATGCTTAAATGAAGGCGACGCCCCGGAGACAGCCGTATTTTGAGTTTTTTAAAATAGTTTTGACCATTCAAGTGTCAGTATGTGGTGCACCTTGCCAAGCAACAATTTGGTATCCTTTGATAGCTAACAAGATTGACTATCATGAGTTGCGTACCCACCACCTTTCTTCGCTATCCGAGGGACTACTCTTACCAATCCCATCAGAGGCAGTTGAAATATTTTTTTTCTAGTGAAAATATTATTCTTGATATAATAAACTAGCAGTGTTGGGCAAATTTTAATTGCAAAAACCATTAAAGATTAACAATTGATTAATTGGTAAATATAACCACAACAACTAACAATTAATCAATTGTAATTGTGGAAAAATACAATTAACAATTATTTAATTGTTAACTGTAGTAGTAACAATTAACAATTAATTAATTGTTAGTTGTGATTTACTACAATTAACAATTAATTATAATTTAAATTACATTTTAATACCACTCTCTTCTCGAACATGCTGTCTGATAGTTTGTGACTCTTTGGCAAATTTGTCATTGTCGCAAAAGAAAAAAGACGTTCAACTGCAGCTGACGATAGTAAAGGTGTGTTGTATTTAATACAAACACTTTTAATCTCAGGATATCTATTGAGGAGTTGCAAATCTTGTCTTTCCTCGGCAAAATAATGCAGCATCAAAAGTTCTGCTTTAGTCATTGGTGCATCGGAGGAGCATCCGTTTTTATCTGAGATTGAAATATCCGAGTCTTACAGTTTAATTTTCCTAAATCTTTTACTAATTTCGTTTTGATACTTAAAGTTAATTGTTAGTTTTAATTGTTTCATAAAACAACTAAAAAAGTTAATTGCAATTATTTTAATTGTGAGTTACAATTGACATATGTTAATCAAATTAATTTAATTGCAAGGTGCAATTAAAAGTTTAGTTGCGATTAATTTAATTGTAATTAATTTAATTGCAATTACTTTTTTAGTCAATTAACGAGATAATTGACAAATTAATTGATTAATGCCCAACACTGTAAACTAGCAATATTGTGAATGCAAAAAAATTAAAAAGTTTGTTAGATAATTTCTTTAAAAATTGTATCATGTGAGATCTGTATTTATTAACATAATTAGCCCTCTGCCACTCAAGGAGATTTCTTCATTCATTCACGTTTTTTTCGAATTTGATAAATTATAAATGAAAATTTCCAATTTTTCGCTTTTATAGAAACCTTGTCCTGGCAATTATTCATTATAGTTAATTAAACAATTTTAAAATTGCCAAATCGGTTGAGCACTTATCTCAATACACTTCCATAGTATATGTTGGTTTATTTGAGCAGAAAAGTGTGACTTTTGCAGCCTCAAAACCAACGAAAATTTACCGTTTATAGATTAATATGAGAATAACAAATTGCAATGGTCATACATTGCAATTTGTTATTCTTGTAATAAAAGACGAACTGGTGATAACAATAAAGCTACTTCAAATCTGCTCTCTAAATGATGTCCTAATCCCGTACTATTCTAATCCGGAGTGCGCAAGTTCAATTTACAGTGCCTAACTGGGGTTGGGGATGTTGGGGTAGTATTGTATAATAAGCCTAGCCAATGTGGGTCTACTACTCGCGTCTCTTTACAGGACCTAATAAACATAATAGCCGAGAAGAACGACAAGCGACTGCGGGTGTTGTTCCAGAGCCCGACACGTGGCGAGCACCCTTCCTCGCTGAACCTGGTCCGGGAGCAGCCGCCGCGGCGCCCCGCAGCCTCGACGAAAACCCCTTGGCGGTGAAGCATAAACTGGCGACAGGGAGCTAAAGTGGTATATGATACAAAATTACAATTCTGAGATAATGAGTGAAGACCTTATCTCGTTCTAAGATCAAAAATAAAATTTTATAACATATACCACTTTAGCTTCACTCTGTTACTTAGTTAGTATGTTCCCACTAGCATTCGTCTTCCAACTGAACTAATGCGCGCGGTTCCTTTATGTGGCATTGCCTGCGTTAAGCGCGTTACGATCATTCAGTACATTGCTTGTTGCACGTTAAATATCGTGCACTCACTAGTCAATGTAAGATTCCTATGCTTTCCACACAACGTCTAATGGAGGCAATCGCTGCGCTTAACGCATAAACGAACCGAGCACATAAACTTGCGCTAAGTTTGTGACCTTTAGTAAACAAACCAAATATTATTTCGTATTTGTATATTTTGGTGTATAGGTTTGCCCCTTTTACTAAAACATAAATTTCGTAATAATAATATTATTACACTAGGTGCAAAAACTACAAAAATCCTAATAATATGGTATCAAAATTAAATTTGATTGCAGTTTGTTTACATAAATTCCACTGCAATATTTGTAAAGCGTTTTTCAAACAAGCTGGGCTCGAATCTATGTTTTCTTTGGGTACAGTTTTTGGGACCACAATTTTATTTTTTGACAGAGGGTCTGCTAGCCAGATGCAAATAATAAATCTCCATGCTTTTTCAATTTCGTGACCAATTTCAAACCTAAGGTACATTAATATGAACTTCTTGCAATAAAACATATTATGTCAAACTTTATATTCTGTACCAACAAACCAGCTGTTTGGAACTAACTACCTATGCTTTACAAAGTGCTTAGTTCAGCTCTATAAAACCATTAATACTAATTCCCCATTAACTAAACGACCAGTTTGTTTTGTTCAGCATCTACCTAGACTACAATACAGATTGAACTTGGGCTTAATTTAAGTTCTTGTACTTATTTTAAAATGTAAAATCTATTATTTATTTTTAAAACAAAGATAAAGTACAAAACCTTAGCCACGTCCACTCTAAAAATACAAGAACTAAAATTACTGATCTCTATTTAGCTGTTATTTGTTTTAATTAAATTACTTTTCTTATGATTTTAAATCATACTTCAAAGTGGAGGAAATAATTAAGATCATCCCAAAACCTTCGTTATCTATCTATTTCTAATTTAAAAATAGATAAATAAAAGCAACGATGTAATCTCTCGCATCTTGCCTGTAGGACCGCATAATTGCTATTGTAAATTCGTGTTTATATAAATTTACCATTTTTATAACATACTCATAAGTATTAGAATATTTTATCTTTAAAATAAATTTAATTTTATTATTGATTATTATGCTTTTCTCTTTTTTTAATGTTAACTAATTACACCTAATCTAATTAGTAACGATTAACTACAAAGAGCGGCGCTAAGTCTCATGAGCCATATTTCAACTAAAACGTGGGAAAATGCTCGAAGTTTTCTTGTTTGTTACATATTTAGATCACATTTAGAACAATGTCTTTACGTTTCTCACACTTTTGCTTACCATACGCTGCTTCTTATGTTTCTAAGATCTGATTAAAATTAAAGATGATTTATGTCTCGTTTTGAGACGCTCGATGAAAGCGGTGATATCGATTCGGTTGCTTATTCGTGTAGATATCACTATTTATTGTGCTTAGGAAAAATAAACAGGACTTTAACTCACGCGACACTTTTTAATTGGTATACAACTTCCTTACGTCTATTTCCTTACTTACGACTCTTTACAAAATTACAACAGACGTATCGACTATAAAGGCAGTACAGGGAGTGTTTTTCACACGAATAAAATAATTTACAAAACAACAGTCGAACATATACATCACGCTCACTATATAACTAAATAAATAACTCACATGTCACCGGGCTTCGATCGCGACCGCGACAGCGCGGCCGCCGTCCGGCCGGGGCCGAAGCGCGCACGCTCTTTGGATCCGAGAAGAGTTTATGGAACGTCCTCGCGTCACACTCGCACCGACATACTTCGCTAGTTTGTGTGCTTTACGTAATCTGTCTCGTAGTACGCGGCCGCGCCGTGTGCGCCCTTGCGGTCCAGCGCGCGCACGCGTACGAACAGGAAGGCCGCCACCAGCGACGCCACCACCAGCACCAGCAGCAGCATCACCAGCCCCGCCACGAACGACGGCACCGACATGCAGATCGTCTCCGGGTCCGACGCCGGCGACTGGATCACCACGGTCTCGTTCGCCGCGGCATTGTTCAGGGCGAAATTCACGTCGCCCGGTGCCACCACCTGAATGGTGCGACTCGTGTTCACGTCGGTCATTTCTTGGGCGTCACGTTTGTAAATTCGCGTAGGCGTCGACGTTTCTCGTCGCTTTCTCACTCCCACTAATCTCTCTGGCAAGTCCTCCACTGACCGGGGACGACCACCTAAGGTCGCTAGGTTTCCGTGACCTTCGTCTTTCCTCTTCACGGTGTTATATACTCCACGACGGCCGGGAGGCGGTGGTGGCGGTAGGTTTACTTCATCGTCTTCGCCGCGCGAGGGCGCAGGTGATGAGGGACTAGGTGCGTTTGGCGTTGAAGAAACTTGTGCTTGAGGAGGTGGAACCGCGTCGTCTCGTTTTTCCGAGAAGGATCCCGTAGCGTCGGCGGGATGTCTTGGGTCTGGAAACGCAGGGGGCACGCCGTACTCTGAATGTGGTGACTGTGGTGGCGGTCCGTACTCGGCATGTGGTGAGTTAGGTACGCCGTATTCTCCAGCGCTGAGTGTATTGCCGCCGAGCAGCGGCACTCCATAATCGGCACCGAGGCCACCGCATTTCGGCTCGGGACAATTATATCTGCACACTTGAATGACACACTGGAAGTGCACATTCATTGAGTCGGGGAATTTGAAAGCTTGGAAATAAGCAAACGATACAACAGAAGCAGAAGGACCGAAGTTCTTTATCTTCTGGAACTTGCTCATAATCTTTGGCCTAACGACACATCCGTACTGGTCGACCAATTGAATAGGTGCCCTCTTGCCGTCGTGTGCTACGCAGTTTCGTACGAGCATATCGAATTTGTTCTCGTCATCCTTGATTGCAAGCACCATTGTCATAGTCTGTCCTATTTTGACAATACCAGACACTTCTGAGGCCCAGGGTCCTTTGCCGACTTGAATTTGCATCCAGCATTGCAGGTTGTCTCCGAGAAAGTTAGCCGTAACCGCGTGAAGCATGTCTACTTGGAAGGGTCTGAAGGTAACTGCCTTTTCGTAGAAGTCGTACCACGTGCATCGTAATTTTCGAGCCTGATCCCATACTTCTTGAACGTAAGGGTCGTATTGTACAATAATCGTGTTTTCCACGTAGGAGCCACTCGGGGTGGGGCTTCCGTAGCTGGCTACGTTGTGGTTCGCAGAGCTCGACATACCACAGCTGTTAAGGAAGATTTCGAACGTTGCGCTGAGATGACCCGTACCCGGTTTTAAATGCATGCAGTGAGGATCACTGTAGAAACCTTTGGAGAATATCATGCCGTAGAATGGTCTGTCGAATTCTATATTAACCCGCATATGGGTTTTCTCACACTGAACTTGTAGATGTTTTATCTTCGGACTGTCCGGCGTGGCGAGGGGCCAGGGGTCATCTGTGTGGGACTGAGGCAGCGGGGGGCCGTAGCCGCCGCCCGCTCGGTGTTCCAGTGGTAACGAGGCGGAATCAACTGGTGGCTCGCATTTTGCATCCTGCAATTAGACCAATAAAATTGTTTAAGAATAAAAATATGCTGTCACGTCTTATACTACAATTAGCATGAATGAAACCTAAGCTGCGGAAAATTGTTTTCCGTTGGCGTTAATTCAGAGATGGTTGGTAAATAGCGGTATGGACACGTTTTGCTTTAATGATGAGGTATGTGTCCGTTTAGTGGTTGTGTATAGAGCAGCGCATTCCTGCGTCGCAGTCTACTTCACGCGGGCAGCGCGCGCGCAGCCCGTCTTGAGCGGGCGCGATCTCGTAGCAGTGCGTTCTTTCCGACTTTCTACACTGATAGATAGCTCGCGCAAGCAATTATAATATTAATCAGCGCAATCAAACTACCGAGATGAGTTCCGCAGCTGCTTTCACGATAGTTTGTTACATTCTTACTCGTATTATTCAGCGGACAATTCGACAATTTAAATTATAATGATAATGACTTTATAATGGCAGATTATGGTAACATTTTACTAGAGTTAAATTAAGTTATTCGTGTAAGGAATATTTATATATTTTCGTTGTCTGTCTCTTTTCTGCTTTATAGAGCACTATTTATTAGGTTTTTAGTTATTTAGTTTCTTAACTCTTTTAAATAGTGTCTGTCTGCTTTAGATACCTTTTATTTTCAAATTTACTCTCATATCTATTTTTAGTAAAAATCCCAAAATGCTTAAACAGAAACAGAATGCCAATAAATAAAACTTGGAGTAGGTCTTTAGAACCAATAAGAAATTCATTTTAATGTCGATAACAAATCTATAAAACTTGATTAGTAGAATGAACTTAATCACGTCTCGTTTATAGAAAACTTCTGCCGAAAACGTTCTCGCTTTTTATTTCGTCATAGTTTTTGTAAACATCAAACTCACGAAAGTAGGTAACAGGGAAAATTATATGCGTCGCTGTATAACTGGATACTCTGTATTTGGGCGTTAAACGAAGTTATATGGGGCGAGAGCGACGACAGGTGGTCCATATATGAGGCCAAGAATAGGTGCAAGTGGCGGGTTGCATGTCGGTACAACATGTACAATACTCGGGGAACCCCTAACTCTAAGCAAATATAGCTTTTATCTCTAAAGCTTACGGGTTGAACTGCGACAACGATGTCTAGCGTCAACGTTTTCTAAACCGGTTAGAAATTACCCACTGATCGAGATTGTCAATTGCGGAAGAAAACACTGGACCTATAAACATGCACGCTTTGACAAATAGAGCTTTCTTTGACAACTCTCACGAAGGTCGCTTAGCTCGCACCCAACAGTAGTATGTCTGGTATTCGTTGATATATTTAGATAACTTTTTCCAATTTCACCTAATTAATCATCATCATCATGGGATTAATTCATTTCTGACTGCCGCCTCGGTCTAGAAGTTTGCTCTCCGGACAACGAAACCAGGTCGCGGGTTCGAATCCTGCAAAGGGCGATTATTTGTGTGATGTTGATATATCGCTGTGATATTTAGCGAGTGGTAAAAATCCGATTTCTATCCATTTTTCAGATAGTAAAAATTGGAAGACATTAGGGTTTTACTCAAATTGGGTAAATACTCTTCGTCACCCATCGCTATACACACGAGCATTTGTACAAGTCATTGATGTCATAGACCATATTAAAGTATGTTAATCCTTTACCTAGTGGCCATAGTACAAGCTCTGCTTAATTTAGGGCTAGATAATTGGTGTATTTATTTGTTTATTCATTTAAGGATTATCACTTATAATCCTCTGTTAACCAATTTGATGTGCTGTTAGTCAATAACAGAGATTAGTAAATTTAGGTTTTCATCAATACTACAATGTATAAAGTACGCGAACTCTTGATACAGCATTCTCTGCATTAAACCCATTGCAATTGACGCGCACTATTTTAATTATGAGTATGAAGATATGTGTATAATATGAGTTGATTATTACGGTGAACGCAGCGGCAATCGTTGCTTGAGAAAAATGCAAAAATGCTTCCGTAGCAAATCCCGCTCGCTTGATATCACAAATTAATTAATAGTATTGATTGATTGAAAGCAATAATATTGTTAGTATCGATACTATTACATCATAATACAATCAATACTATCGATAGTATCGTTGTATTAAATCATAAAAACTATCAATACTATCGATAGTTTAGCGATAGTGGACTATCGATAGGCAAATCTAGTTACAACCCGACGTTTAATTTGATAACCAGCAAAATTATCTTGCTTGTTGCAAGCCATCAGTCAGAATGCAATGTATAATTATTTTCAGATAGGACTGAAAACTGTAATTACAGACAGGTATTTCCATTTATTTGACTTCAGAGTTTGACCGTAATTAATAAGAGATGGGCGCAGGAGGCGCTTCGATAATGCTGCGACAGGTGCGGCTGTGCAGGTGAAAGTATAACCTCACCGCATCCGCTTCCCCCCAATCCGCAACGGATATTCAAAAACCCTAAAAGTTTGTTATTTTTTACTGTTTTATTTACTGTACTTTATGTTCCACCTTCTGCGCTGTTTTTTATATAATTAATGGAGAACAAAATAACGTCGATGACATACATTACACGCCAGGATGACGGCTATGGGGCAGATGCTATACATCAAGCACATACCCTATAGAGCAGTAATACGGACCCCCTAGCTCCGAAACTGATAAGTGATTTTTCACATAAACTAAGTAAGTACCTATGCCTTGTCAACTCTCGCCAATACTAAAACAGTACCTCATTGATTAAATAATGGCAGAACTGTTTTCAAACAATTGACATTTCTACCCTATACTATAGGGTAGGGTAGAGGTACTTGTAGCTCAGTGGCGGCAGCGCATTAGTAATGATTACGAAAGTTAAGCGACCTACGCCGCGGTTGTGATTGGATGGGTGACCATTCCAGCCATATTTAGTGACATTTATCACAAGCATCTCCGTGTTTCGGAAGGCTGGTTAATAGTTGATCCCGGCTCATATCGCTTGATATACTAGTCGTGAAGTCTAGTCAGAGGCCTTAGGGCTTAATAACACCTGACAGTAAGGTTAAGACACTGGCCTTAAAATTCCCCTCCACCAATCCGCACTGGGCCTGGGTGGTATAACAGCTCATAGTTGAGGTGAGGCCTGTGTCCTGCAGTGGTACGTATTTAGGCATACTTTTACTTTATACACTTTATAAGCCTATTGTACAGTGTGTACAAAATAATAGGACACTAATTAAAACCACATGATCAGCTGCTCATATACAACTATTTTTACTAAGAAACATCAAAATCGTGTTTTTTTTTAAAGTGCTCCATATATTATCATTGTAGTGCGTTAGTTTGTATGGAGTACCTAAAATTTTTATCACGATTTCGATGTTGCTCCCATAAAAAAAGTTGATGTACAGCTGATTACGTGGTTCAAGGAGTGTCCTTTTCTTTTGTACACCCTGTATAATCCTATATTGAATGTGCTTTAGGACGCTATGATTAGCAACGACGGATTAGCTGAGGCAGCGGTGGACAAGCTTTCTTTGGGTAAGTGAGAGGTCCTCACTGAGGCGAAGGCGAGAGGAGAGAAAACTATACAAATGACAACGCAAACGGAGTTCACTCGAGTCATTTGTATCAAAACAAGAGATTTATCCCAAACCTGGTTTTAAATGTAATTAGCATGATTGTTACTACGATTACTATTATTTTTCGAGCTACGGGGTGTTTAAGGACACTAAAATATCTATGTACTCATAAATTTATGGATCCTAGGTTTGGCATCAGAATTACAGGCAAACGGTGTGATATTTTTATTAAAATAATTTATATTTCATTATTACGTAAACTACTATTTCTGTTTTAACAGAATGTTAGAGCGATAACGTACTTCATCCGATCCGAGAAATGTCGGCCCGATATAGACATAGTACTATTTGTATGAAAGCTCTTAGACAGTTTAAGCACTGAATCTAATCCGAATCGGAGAACCTTTACATAAATATCACTACAGCTACTTTTGGATCCGATGCAGTGCGAAACCGCTCTTAAATTGAACATAAGATGTACTTTTACAGGTACCTTTCTTGAATATAAGTCTTTTACTAAAGCATCAATGATGAACTTGAGAAACAAAATCAGTCGTTACTCAGTACTGAACAGTTGTTAATTCTGCGTGCATAAGTGTTCTTTCATATATCAATAGCTACCAACCTGTTACCAAATGCAAATAAAACTAAATGCATTAAATTCACTATATCCAATGTGAGGCAGGTCAGTACGTATATTAATATGTCAGACGATCATATAGATGCAGTCGATTCCACAACTTTTTTGGGAATTGCATTAAACTCCCGGCTGTAATGGGGTCCCCATATAGTTGCCTTCTCAGGAAGGCTGTTTTCAGCGGCTTATGCAGTGAGAAAAATAAGGCATTTAACTGATGTCGAAACGGCAAGACTGGTATACTTTAGTTATTTTCATAGTTTGTTGTCGTATGGTTTACTGCTATGGGGCTCTGCTGCTGACATTTAATCAATATTTGTGTTGCAGAAAAGAGCCTTATGCGCAATATACTGTCTTAGCCCTCGTGACTCTCTGAGGGAGATTTTTAAAAATATTAATATATTAAAAGTAGCCTCACAATACATTTTTGAAAATATTATGTACGTTCGAAAAAATCTAAGTTTGTGTAGCCTAAAAAGTGATTTTTATCATTATAATACTCGTAATAAACATAAACTTGCCGTTCCGTGCTTTAGACTACACAAAGTTGGTAATTCATGCTTGGGGAAATGTATTAATTTTTAAAATAAAGTTTCGGAGACTTGTTGAACTACATCATGAGTTCAAAATATATATTTAAAAACCTTATGAAAAAAGGATATTATAAAGTAGACGATTATTTGAACAACAAGTGTGCATTGACTTATCCTGCTTAGCTCGCACTTACTACATGTCTTGTAACTGTTTCTGTAAAAAAGGCTGACAAAGGTGACTGAGTTTGTTGCGCCGTCTCTTCTCACACCAGCCAATATGTAGCCCCGAAGCGGTGGTAGGTTAAAGTTATATTTTAAGACGTGTATAGGTGCCCGGAAGAGGGCCTATGTACTTAATAAATGAGTATTAATGAGTATTATCAAGATTCAAACGAATATAATTCACAAAGTGCGTGTTACATAAGGCAAGAATAAATCGCGTCTTTAAAGAGAACCTGTCTCTTTATACACCTTACACACTTTGGTGTACAAAAATTGGTACGTCGCAGATGAAAGTTGTTCAAAGGAACGTGAAATGAGTAGAACCGGATTTTTGTTTGCGTTCCACAAGGTTCGCGAATCCTAACAAGGTCGAGGTTATTTATGTTTTTGATAAAGAGGTTCTTGACATTATTTATTTTTAAATAAAATAGACACAGAAATAATAACCTGCTATAACATTTTATCATTTAACACGTAAGCATTTTTATTAATATATTCATTTCTAACAGTTTGATTTATTTAAACATTGGACAACATCACATACATTGCTCTGATCCTATAGTATATATTATAGTTAGCTTTAATTTATACACTGCATTTTTTGTGAATATAAGTATATTTGCAATATACGCCATCCAAAGTAATATTGTCTAAGGTCCTTTAGTGTAATAAGATTACACTACATCGCTTTAAAGTGGAAAAGAAAGTTATTTTCATCTGTAATTAATGTTAATAAACAAACATTTATTTTGCTATTACATTGCGTTTACGAAATGTAATACACGATTATAATTTAATAAAATTATATCAATTTATTTTATATTCCATTACAGTATAATTATTTATTAAAATAATATTTTTCGGTTCAAGAAATCTACAGAAAATGTTTCATGAAAAAGACATCAACGCGTCAATACACATTATGTTTTTTTACATGTAATTATTGTGTTCTGTCAAACGTAGTAAATAACTCGTTATCAAATAATCTATATTAAAATAATTGTTGTATTAAGAACTATATATTTTAATACTGATAACCTAAAAACTATCTTCTATTGTTTCTTTTCTTTCCTATTTTTCATTGACCCGTCAAGAAAGAGAATTCTTTCTTCTAGTGCGTTACCTATTTTCGGATCAAGGTCTGCTTGAACACATTCTACTATTCGACAAGTCTAGTTAGTATATTTGCAGATAGGTTCATTCATTCATGTCAGCCTATTGCAGTCAACTGCAGGAAGTAAGCCTCTCCTCAAGAGCGCCAAAAAGTACGATCTCCCCGCCTTTATAATCCATCTTCATAAGGATAGGTCGGCGACGGATAAATATCCAAAGATTAAGGTTAATACATTTTATTCAGATGCTATTTAAAAATGGTAGATAATATTTCTTTAACGGAGATCCGTCAAAGAAATAGATGATAATTAGTAAACTGCTATAATTAACTAATCTTACATTTACTGGAACTACCTTGGATAATTCAAATAGCTATTTTTACTCAAACAAGCTCTTGTATTTTTTTTTGAGGTAGCTTGCCTTAGTCGTGAATCAAACTTATATTACTACAACTAATAAAATAACGATTACCCTACGATGTGGTGTCAAACAAATAAAAAAAAACTAGTTTTATGTGTTTGTGTCATTCTTCAGCAGATTAGCTCCGAGGGTCACCTTCAAGTAACTCTTTCATGAAGTTACCTCATGGTGGTGGGATCATTAATCAATTATGAATCCAAGATGGGGTGGTAATTATCATTATCTTCGGGCTCCATCATTAGACCCTGATCAATTGGTGATCGAGATCAATCTAACGACCGTAAACTAAGCAAATCTTGGATGACTACTGCAAAGATTCTGGTATGACCTTCAGGCTCTATCATCCGAACCTGGACTTTGTATTAGGATTCGAACTCGCCCCGTAACTGACGTGAGACTTCTAATTTTAAACTACCATTTCTAACCTCAATAAAAATAATGTCTATAAAAATATATTTAACAAATTTGAGATATAGACATCGTAAACATTCCTACAAAAGCCTACTTCAATATTTTATCTCAACTTTAACTCAACAAAAACTTCCGGGATGTGAACGCTGCACTTAGGTTGTTAGTGCAATAAACATGTCTCCCACAAGATGCCCCGCACTCCTATTGTTCCGGCGGGACGTGGGAAGTGTGCTTATGGTGCGTGCGTATCAGATGGGGCGTGATCAGCGACGACCTGCATGCCTGCATCTGCACTGATGCTCTTAATCGTCGTAAAAGCTTTCCTACGCAGTAACTAACCTGTCCCACATGAACTAATGAGTGCTTAAGGAAACGTGACGCTAAGTTAGTAAGATTTAGAAGCACGTTTCGAGATTTGCGATCTTTTTAGTAATCTAATAATCGTTGTGCGAAAAAGACAGGAAAAAGTCGCCGAAGTGACTTGGTAACTACTTAGGTACAACTGTTCATTTTATGTGTTTTTAAAGGTTTTTTCATGTGCTACTTAGACGCGCTCTGTTACTCGATTTATAATTTAAACGTATTGCTAGGCCAGACAGTATTTTACACATTTATATGGAATCTTCACTTATTCTCTTAAATGTTTTTGACGTGGACTTTATATACGCCCATTAATAAGTAACAAAGTGGCTAAGCTTTGGACAAGTGAAAATCAATCTTCAAAATAATTACATGCGTAAAGTACCGACGGGTCAAAGTATTTTCGTGAATCGGAACGCAGTCCATCAATGATTAATATGGCACGTCGCGCGTTTATCTTGCGATCGCTGGCGCATAATTTATCGTGAACTTGAACTGCGCACGAGAAGGGCAGAGCCTTGTAAACACTTTCCCTGAGTACGGGAAAGCATTTGAAGCATGCCGCATGTGATTTTTATCAGTGATATACTCGTATGAGTAAACCCTTGTTAAGTAAGTATATTTAGGCATATAGACGACGTTTTAAATTTAAAACAACAAAAATAAAGCGTGCGGGACATTCTCACTTACTAAATAATAAATCGTATTGCATGCATTTGAACCCAATTATCAAAATAATAATGAAAACAATCTAATCATTGATCAACCCAAATTTTAATGACTATTGTCTGAAAACAATGGTGTGAAGTTAATTTGACTTTTACTTGTATATCTAATAATAAGCTATGGCTCCTTCTTTTAGCACCCATAGCGGGCAGAACAGATCGATTCTTCCGATTACCCGAGTAATTACAATAGAGTATTGACGCCTAACAAATGAAAGTGGCGGTTTACACTTTCTTTGACAAATTAAGCACTTTCTAACACGAATTAGTGAGTTGGTATCTTATTGCTGACTAAACAGACTTGCACAGTATTTAGCGCACTGAATTAAAACAGGACAATTTAGGATTCAAGTAATTAACAATAGTAATAAATATGCGCCAAACAACACACCAATGGTCTTAGAGCCAGTTTCACCACTTGCTGATAAGTTCCGGATAACCTATCTGACACGTGTATTGACAGATAGCCCATACAATTAGCTGTCAAAAAAGTGCCAGATAGGTTATCTGGAACTTATCAGCAAGTGTTGAAACTGGCCCTTAGTCTCGAAGTAAGGATTAAACATCCTTTTGTTGCGAGGTACCAAACAATTAATTTTACCAGGAGCGTCTCCCAGCACACAATATTTACAGTTTAAGCACTTTTCTTCAGGTGGATCACCCATTTATACTTTTTGTTGTTTTGTTGATTGGTTGATGTTGATGATTCCACTTAATCCTGTAATTAATGGTCGACAGAGATCACGTCGTCTTAAGCAATTAATTGAATAATCAGTAGTTAGTCTAAATATAGATAAATAGATGTCCACTAAATCAGTAAAGGCTTGTGAAAATAATTAATTACCAAGTCGGAGACCTCAAGAAATGTTGGCACTGATTGATCAGATTAACCGATGGTGATCAAATCGTGATGAATATCGACACGATCGTAACGTAATAGTTGTAAGAATCAAATCTTTTAATGGTTGTGAAGTACAATAGTACAAACTGAATGGAAGAGTTGGCCAGTTCCATAGAATCAAAAGATATTAACTACGTTACATAAACTAAACTTCATGTTATTCATTATTACCGTTTAGCGGGTGTTCATTCTTATGAGGGACATTAGATTAGATGAATATTTATGTAAAAATTCAAAGCTGTTTGCAATACCCCTACATTATCATCGTTTGTTTCACTTTTTTTGGACAGTCTGTGTAAAATTCGATATGCTGTTTCATCAACAACTATCTCGTTCTTATGTATATGACCGTCTATTATTATTGTGGTGGTATTGCATTTAATTATAATATTGTTATTAGCAGTAGCAGTAATAAAATAGACAAATGCTCCATACAAATTAATACAAAATAAAACATACATCAAATTTTTTATACGATTTTGATGTTTATCTCATAGTAAAAGTTGCGTGTGTAGTAGTAAAACTGTGTTTTAATTTACTGTCGTATGAATGTCTTTACCCTGTATTTTCTCATTTTTACATACACAAATACTCCTACAGATAGTTTGTAGGTGTGTAAAAGTGTGGTAGGTCAGAAGAAATTGTGCTCATCTAACAACGTTTTTTTAAAGATTGCGCTCTTTGATAATTTCTACGTGATGTCACTGAAACGAAATCGGGCATGAAACTTACGTCAGCCTCCAAAGACGCGAAACTAACAGTGAAAGTGTTCTTGAAGGGTATTTCGACGGTCGACGACTCTGCGTGCTGCGGAACGGATCGCTCGTGTTATGCAAATTATATCGTTTCTACTTTTTGCTTCGGACCAAAAATAACAAGAAAGTTATATGTTTATTTAAGTGAAAATGATAAGTTTTGAAAATACTACAATAACACATACAGGGTTGTACAAACACATTTTGACGTGATTTGTATAGTTTATTATTACACGACAGTTGTGAAATACAGTATTATTTGTTATTATAAAGTGCCCAGTTAGCTTTAACATAGTATATTCATTAACGTGTTTTAGTGCACTATTTTTAAAACAAAAACAAATTAATTTCCTTTCTTTTACCATAACTTCAAAGTGTTTTATTTTAATCTTGAGGCCCCTTCCTGTCAAAATGATAAATTATACGAGCGCAGTCATGTTTTTAGGTAGGTACTTCCATATTACATATATTCATCTTGTTAATCACATGACTTATTACTTTTTCTAACCGTGCCAGAATAGTGTATTTTAATTTGTTTGGTTACACTATTATTTTATAAAGAATTTATGTCTAGAAATTTTATAGATGAGCATACGCAGTTGGCAGCCAATAGTCCGGTGTTTTGTGGATGTGCTAACGGAATCATTAGCCTAGTTGCCGCAAACACGAGCGGAAAAAGCTGAATTATTCAAGAGCGAGCGGCTGGCTGCAGCGCACGCCATCGCCACTGCAGCACGCGCCGCGATACAATAACACCTCTATCACAAACACCCTGAGTTCTAATTTGTGTAAATTAATAAGTTTACTCGTCCGTACAAATTACTCTCTGCATCATAAAACATCACTTATTTTCTGGTAGGAACATACGCAGCCTTGTTTCAAAAGTTTAAGATACGGTTGTGAGAATATATTAACGCTGAAATATTGCCAGATGAGATATTTTATCACCTATACACTTCAGCTTTTTGCGCCTTTTTTAAATTGTACGATAGGCAAACTTAAATAAAACAAAAGAATAGTATTGTTTTCAAATTATTGCTTCTATTTTTTCTAATTATTTGCCTTACCAGAAAATAGTTATTTATTGTAAAAACTAAATCAAAATAAATTAAGATTGTTCTCTTCTTCATTGGCTCAACGACCCGAAGTGGATATTGGCCTTCGACATCGAAGCTCACCACTTGTCCCTATCCTGTGCTGTGCTAGTCCTGTCCAGTAGGCCACGCTACGCCACGTTCTCGTTGGTTTATTAAGTTCGTTACTAAAACTCGTATTTTATTAAATTTCCGAATTAAAGTAAATCATTAATTAGATCATGCGTGACTATTTATTTATAAAGTAAAGTATTATGTTTTATAACACTAAAATAATATTTAATTGTGTTACTAATAAACATTATTTTTATATCACCCCCCATAGTATGCCGACTATTAGGGGCTCTGTTACTCGTACCTGCGCAGCCGCAGAGTCCGAACGGGATCCTGAAGCGCGCGCGCACGCAAGCCACTCCACAAACCCGCGTTATGCCTATTATCATCATTACTATGATTCAATCACTACACGGATTACTGTTAAGTCACCACTTTATTGTCGGCCTTAAAGTTTTAAATATGTAGCACGCTGCAAGCGTGCAATCAATATACATTTTTACCGCTTTTTAGCGAACATAAAAAGTTATATTAATCTATTTTTTTAATTACCCGGATAATCTCATTCTATTTAATAAAAGGTTTTACTTTATGATAAGAAATATGACTTAATTTTAGCCATCTAGTGAATAGTCGCTAAAATATTTAAATTAGTAGTAAAACTGAACCAACCTGTAACAGGAGCGTCGCGATCGCCAGCAATATCCTGGTCCTCTTCATAGTCACAGTCCAGTATCAGTCAGCGGCCTGCAACCAAAACACGTATGTGAGCACTAGCATGGGCCCGGCGGCGGGCGGATTCGCATGGGCGCTATTGGCGCGGCACGGGCGCACACCCGACCATCTCGGCGACTTCCACTCGCGGGCACTGGGCGCCGCGAGCCCCTGCCTGCGGGCCCCGGGCCCCACCGGCCCCACCTGCCCCACCTGTGCGCCGCGAGTGGGGCTGACCCACTGACCGAGTGCAGCCGCGCCGGAACTGCACCAACCGCATCTTTCACTGCACGCGCCGCGCGCACCGCTCCCGTTGCGTCGAGAGGAAACCGCGCACGGCCTTCACCTTATTATGTGCAAGGTCGCTTAATATAAGTGCAAATTGTAAGTATTCTATTTGGAGTTGCGGCTGTGAATATTTATTACATTTAAATTATGTAGGTTAAATTATCGCCCTGGAAAGAATTGGGCTATTCTACTAGCTTTTTTATGACATGGATATAGCAAGCAATGAAATAAATTAGCAAAACATAAATTACAGGAATTCTGTACTTTTAATTGATCACAAAAAGACGTGTCGGTGCACTGTTGACTTGTACTACGCTGGCCATTGATGCAGCTTCTGAATTATGCGTTCATCGGCGTTCTAGAAGTCTACAAACGAGTTAGTTTTTATTTACTTTCTTTACTTAGAAAAAAATTCGATTCATATTATGCGCGACGTGAGCACGCTATTCGCGGGCGCGGCACGCAGCAGCGGCTCTCGGCGCGGCCGCTTCTGGCGATTTCACTCCAGACACTCGATCGCTCGCTGGTTAGAAAGCACAAACTCTCGTCTGTCGATGCAAGAATATGCTCTACTGTCTCTACACCGTTAGATATGATACCACGTCTCAACATAAAGTCATTCCGTAACAAAAATAATCGCCCGTGCTTTGCGTCCGCGTCTTACTGAGATGATGTTCTAGTTTAATATCAATAAATTTATTCAACGGAACCGTACTGTTATAATAACAAATGGGTATCTTGCGTTTATAATTAAAATCAAAATGAGTAGGCATCAAAATCGCACGAGAGTAGATATTGATATTTTTTCTGTGCGGCTGCGCCCACCTGGCTGTAACTAGGCTGGTTACTTGCAAGAAAGCGGGCCCTCGGGCATTTTCTATTTTCTGTAATCTGCGGAGATATTATAATAATAGACTGTAGTAGGTGCCGGCCGCGTTCAATTAAGCGCTCCGAGAAGAAACGCGACGAATGTGGGACAACTGCGCGGCTCGATCAAATATAGCCATAACCATAAACATTGCAAGAGCTCATTGGATGGTTCCGCTAGCCCTTAGCCGCGGTTCCGAGCCGTCGCGCCGCACCTATAAAAATCACTTTCGTTCCTCTACTGGAAGCACATTAACTATCAATATACATGTGGAACTGTTATTTTAATGTAAGTATGTTTATTTAATCAATTGTACCGTTCTATTTGAATAACAATGCATTATTAACGATGTACTAACTGTTATCGTCAGAAGCAATAACGAGATAGAACTTTGTATATATAGACGTACACAAGTAGGTATTTAATAAGTTTATTTATAATAAACACCAATTTCGTAGTTCTTGTACCTCTTAAAAATATATTATCGTTAGCCTTGATGATCGACTGGCAGACATTAATAAAGTAACAAAACAAGTTCCAACCTCAATGTCTCAATAATAAGTTCAGTCCTACACAGTACCCAGCCAGCTATTATTTGCGAGAGCTCTCGTTTAGTTTCTTAATTGCTCTGTCAAAATGCTCATCACGTACACCAGCCGAAGAATAGACGACTTTATCCAATTAAGAGCTCGTTGATCAATGCCCAGGGTGCCCAGTGAAAGCAGCTCCACTTTTTGACACTACATTCATTCAGCATGGTGTTTATCTAAATCTATTATGAAACACTATCCCATTTATTACAACTAACTAGAAACTGATTATCTAGTAGAATTTAATGGGCTTTCACTACGATGATTTTAAAATAAGATGGGTAATATACTAAGAGTAAGATTCTGCAGTGTTGAATATTAAGAAAGATTTATTACCAAGTTATAAATTGAATTTATATGTTGTTTTTAAAAAGTTGCTGTTGAAAGCCTATTCGCATTTAATAATTCTTCGACTTTGAAAGAACAATGAGCGAGAAATCTCTATTTAATTAGCCGATGAGACATTCGCTTAGGGGCATTTACACCTAACGCGATACCAATGGACCGATCGTGGGACTACACTTTAAATCATTTGCTAAAATTCATAAAAAGGCACACTCAGATTTCACACGAGATGATCAACAAAAAACTGACGTGAGTCGTAACTTTATTCAGAACTTTCGTTTTCTGTCTATCGTTATACTACAATTTGCAAGTCAATGCGATCAATATTTAGAGATTGCTAAAGTTTTTGCTTTAACCGTCTTGGGTGTCTTTTTTGCAAATATTATCCGAGACAAGCATAGAATTAAGATCAAGTGTTTAATCACAGCTATTTAACTATTACTGACGCAAGTAGTTATTACCTACTCTAGGATTTAATTGAGTTTAGGAATTCTTACACGCAAAAAGGAGAAATTGGCACTGAAGATAAAATGCATTTATGGTAGTGAATATTTACCTAACCACGTATAAAGCCTCTTCAAAAATAAATCTTTAAAGAATAAGGGGTGGAATTTCATTCTTTTTTTACATTCATCATATCAGCCTATTGCAGTCCACTGCTGGACGTAAGTCGGCGCCAAAGAGCACGATCTCCCGACTTTTTATCCATCCACAGTCAGCCATCTTACGTGATAATATGTGAGAATTGTAAGATGAACATTCAGAACATTTTAAATTAAATTTGAATTGCGTTTAGATTTGTTTGTATTGTATAAATTTTCTAATAAAGGTATTAAATTAGTACTATTACCATATTCTACGTACACAGCTTTATCTTCATCTGCTGTGAGAAATAAAACACTAGTTCAGTTCAAAATATTGCGATAATTCCAGAATCAAAATTTCCGAACTTTTGGTTTGTTAGTCGATAGGATATAAATATAGGTTTATTTAGGATTTTTCTGAAAGCCATCCGTCATTTTGGACCTTTGAGCAAGCTCTCAATGGAAAGCAATTTAAACTTCGAGGCAATGTTGCGCGATCGCTTTATCGTTTTGTTGTCTTGTAGAAGATCTCATCGGGTAACTATTATATTATTTTCTGATAGTTGTTAAATTAAATAGACAACAATTTGACAATAACCACGTGGATGACGAAAACCCAAAAGGACATGAGAAAAATAGGCCTTTTAGAGTTGAGGCATAATAGCTAAGAAAATAGCGTCAGAGATTGGGAAACCCGCGTTACGGTATAAGGCGCGGCCAAAGAAAGAAAAAAGACAAAAAAGCACTCTTTTATTAATCTTTCATTAATAGTGTTATTATACTACAAGAATCACCTGAAACGAGTTCTATTTATGAGATGTAAATTACATAATTATTAAACTACATGTAACAAATTGTATAATTGCTACCCAATGAGAAAGTGGCTTCGTTAAGTAAATACTTGTACATAATTGATTGCTTTCAATGACCTTGACTATACTTAGTTAAGGTAAAAGGTGGATTCGACGATTGGTATCCTTCTCAAAATTGGACCTACCATACCTAAATTGGACATATTTGTCAACAATTTCGAGAGTAGAGCTCCTAACTGATACTGGGTAGGGTTTACATTGTATATTACCAAGGCCAGTCTTCATCGAGGGTGGTAGCCGATCCGCCTCCGGGTATTCTTAGCACCCCCTGCCTCGCCGTAACCCTAACCGCTACCGTAGCCCGGAACAGCGGAACCACCGGAGACTGGGGGCCTGGTCCTTTCTGTACTATTCATTAAGGGGATTGCTAATACTCGCTACGCCTGGCAGGCGGGTTGGCGAGTGCAGTTTTATAATATTTCGCAGGCAGACGCTGCTGCTCGTCTCGTACTAGAGGAATTAGTCGCTTCTTACGACACGCCTACTGTTGGCGGTGGGGAAGTGTATTCGTTCCTAGAACCTACCTACCATAGTAAATTGAAATTAAATTGTAGGTCCTATGGGAAAATTTGTTTCCCATAGGAATTTGTTTCCCATGTTTTTATTTCAGCAGCTAAATCAGCTTTTTAAGATATATTGCTTTCAAGCTTCGCAGCGTGGAATACGGTTAGGGTTAAAGCTTTTTTGGTACTAAATTTCATCAAAATTGGTACAGTTTTTACTACAAAAAGTAGTCTATGTCCTTCTCCAAGGTCTAATCTATCTCTTTACCAAAAATCATTAATATTGGTTCAGAAGCTTAGGGCTGAAAACGTAACAGACAGACAGTGTTACTTTCGCATTTATAATAATAGTATGGAAGTATGGATTTACGTTGTATTCCCGGATCAGGACAGAATAGAAAACGTGTTTTTAAAAGACTCGGGTCTGAGTAGGCTGGAAAAACTCCTCATAAAATCATTGCCTGGACCTAGTCACAGAAGGATGTAAAGATTCACAATATCTCAGAAATCTTAAAATTTCAGACAACAGAGTCAGAGACAATGCAATGTTCAAACAAATTATAATAAACGCTGCTAGCATTTGGAGCGGAACGAGTATTAGTATGAAAATTAGATACTATCAACAATTCTAGATAGTAACCTAGATGTCGTTTAATCAAGCTAGCCGCAAACGGCATTGCTTTGTGTACAGAAAACAACGACCAAGAATAACGTACCACGCTGATGTTGCCGGGCGGATTCATTCTTAATCATAAATATTATTACACGTGTGAATAAATAAAACCAAAGTGAAGCAAAAAGACTATGTAATGGGTTGGGTGTAGCAGCTTAAAAAACAAACAAAGGCTTAGGGCGGGGACAATGTCTGTTCACTGCTCAGTCACTTTCAGCTTTGATTAACGACGCCAGCTCAAGTGACATAATTGCCTTATAATGAGCTGAAAGTTAATTAGTGGATAGGGTTTTTCAAGAAGATTTGACTTCTTTCATAGAAGTCCAAAGCACCATAGAGATGAGTATGATTAATGGTAGTGGCTGGCAGTTTCCCAGGAGCTTGTTTATTTTAAAGATCAATTAATTTGTAAATATCTGTTAATTAATTGACAAACTAATTACAAGTCAGTCAGTTCACATGGTTTAAGTACAATAGCTGTTTTAGTTTATAAAATGAAAAATAGCTTGATTATTGTGTAATTTTTTAAGAAGATATGATCTAATGTGCGCTGCTTTGATGACACGGGCTTTGTATAAAGAGAAGACAACGCAAAACGAGCTATTTATTATGTTTTACTGACTTTCGTTTCTAATGAAAAACGACATTTTATTGTTGCGCACGCGTTTTCACTTATTTTATCAATGGAGCTGCCCGCCGCGGATTAACAGAATTCCCATGCAATTATATTGTAACTTGGCCATTATTAAACAAATGTAGTGGTCTCCTTTAAGGGTGTACCTACTTGAGGTTTTTCTGTAGAATTTTATCAAAAATTTCTTCTGCGTTTCTTAACTTTTTAATAACTGACTTTTTATCTTGTTACAATATTGTGTTAGTAAATACTTATTAATACTGGTTATTTCGTACTAGATGTTGCCCGCAACTTCGTTCGCGTGGTCTTTTTTCTGCGCATCTTTTTTAATTTTTCTTGTAAAAGAACCTTCTCCTGACAATAATTAACACAACAAAAAAAGAATTAGCGAAATTGCTCCATCCGTTTACGTGTGATGCGATGACCAAGGGAAATAGATATTAATTTATATATGTATAGATATAGCCCCGCTTTACACGTCTGAAAATGTATCATCACTTCAAATTTAGGAAACAATGGCAAATTATAATGGGGCCATTGATCGCTTTTGCCAAGTTCTCGGTCCGACTTTATCACTGCCAAATTTTTGCAATTACCATGCACATCACGTGTTATGTAAACCTGTGGCATGCTGATAGAAGCTTGCTGCTACTTTTATGGACTTTGCAACTTTATACTGGATATACTTAGTGTGTACTTTCTACCGATTACCTATCTGATGTTCGAAAAGTAGTTTACCGAATTTTATTTAACCAAAAACTTTTCGACTAATTTCGTTTCGCCTTTTTTCATTTCATCGAAATGACCTTTGCCACTGTATCAGTTGACCTATTATCAATTCGTTTTTTAATGTTACCCTGAAGTTTCATTTGTTCGAAAAACTTATTACCGAACTTGACTTGGCCGTAATAACATTTGTTCGAAGTATTATGTTTTAAGTATGTATTAAGTATTTTATTATGTTACATACAACATTTGCCAAAGCTATTAATGTTAGATGATTTAGTTTCCAGAAAAATGCTTCCAATATTATAATTAATCCTTCATCCTTATCCTTAAAATTTATCCTTAGTTTTAAAGCGTCGGCGGCCATGTGTGGCCACTGTTCTAATCTAACCTAACCAATTTAGTCTTATTATATACGCAGTATTCTGGTAAATGAAAAAGTTTCAAAAGAGGCTTCGGCCAACAGTAAAAAGTTATTCTGAAAATCAATAAAACGAAGTTCGATAAAATGTTACTTATGTCAAGAGATATTTCGATGGACTAAAAATATGTCAAATGATACATATAGCAAAAGAAATGTCGGTCTATTTTTCGGCCAATTGAAATTCTGTCAAGTAAATTACGGACAAGTAATCGATAATTGAAATACTAAATATCCACTCAATTAAAACAAGATTTAAGAGATAGCATCGTTGCCTACTATAACGTATTTATCAGGTAAAATAAGTTATAGTAGGTAACCGTTATTATATACATGTGTTAAGTGATATGATATAATGATGGTCGCATTCGATTAGATCCCCATAGACGGGAGTACGTTTATCAATTGTGCACACGTAATTATTACAGGTGGCTGCCCGTTAATGTAATTGATTACAAGCGTAGGAGTACACTTGCGTACTACATTTGTGCAGTGACGTATCGATTAGGTGATCCGATGAAGAGCGACAAGGCTCAAGGTTACGCCACAACACTTTCTCTGCGGTCCACAGTTCGTTGCTCTCCGAATTCTGCATCACGGCATCAATGGTTACCCGCCCAAGTTCGCAGTACGAATCCGACCAGAACACACCGCAGCCAAATTGCACTTAAACGGTAAGGCAATAACATCGAAATCCCACCGTCGTGGAACCTAAGATGCTATCCGTTGACGTTTACGTTCAATGCCCGTGTTAATGGTACCGAGAAACGTAACGTGGCCCACTTTCTCTTTTCAGCACACGCGGTCTCTCTTTTACATGTCCATTCCTTAGCCGCGAGAGCGAGATGACAGCGTTAAAGATGCTTCACCGTGGAAGCTGAGCACCTCGCTTTCTTCGCCGCACTTGGCATTGGAAGTGCACAAAATCCGGTAACTTTCGTTAGCGGCGTGCGATTGTCGCACCACCCGGCGTCTGCCGGCTGGGTGCGCGGGCGCAGGCCGTCGCGGTACAATTACCCGATCTTTCATCTATTGCGTAACTTTTGACTAAATATCAATTCTGCAACAGACCAGGGATCTAACCATGAACTGTAAATAGTACTTAAGCAATGTTCTTTTGACGTAAAATCTTTTCAAAATGACAAAACAAAGTGGAAGTTATTCTGTTTAAGAGCCTTACTGGGCCCCAGACTTGGGAGCTATTTGCTAATTAATGTTATATTGGTTTGTTGTAACAATTGGGTCGTCTGTATCGGATCTCATCCTTTCACAACAAGTATCTACGTTTATTGCAGACTAAAGTCATAGGTCAAACATTTTAGTTTATAGCCCTTTCCATAGATGTAGCAGCGTCACTCGCGCAAGACTTCTTGCCCTCTGCGATCCCGGATCCAGTATAGATATTAGAACATACCACCCCCCCTACCCCAATGAGAAAAGCCACGAGCAGTAGCTAGCTACTAGAATTCTAG
The DNA here is from genome assembly GCA_963576865.1 of Anania hortulata. Taxonomy (NCBI): domain Eukaryota; kingdom Metazoa; phylum Arthropoda; class Insecta; order Lepidoptera; family Crambidae; genus Anania; species Anania hortulata. The sequence continues at coordinate 9,856,791 of OY756389.1, forward strand.
AATCGAAAACTAAATTATACTATGTCAAAATGTTAAACGTCACATAAATCTTACTCTTGTTAGAGATAATGTTACATAACTCTGAAGTTATTGCAATAGGTCACCGAGTCGCAGTGACATTTACAAACCGTAAAGAGAAATATTCAATCTAATTACTTCTTACTATATACCTACTGAAATACTTAAGAAATCGGAATAAACAAGCATCATTAATCATTTTCTCGTTGCAAAACTAAACCATTACAGTTCGATGGTATTGCATAATTGTGCAGATTTGCAATCATTCATTAGCTAGTCTATGAGTATGCCACCTACAACAAAGCTACTATAATTCATTATAAATACACACAATCAACAATTATCATATAATACATAGTCGAAGCCTCGTTTCATTTTTGCTAATTAATACTCCTGGTATTTTAGACATAAACGCGTTAGCCACTCGTAATAACAATACACACAAAATTTAATACAAGGAGTTACTCTAGCGTTAAATATTGACGACCCGTCTGTAGAGCAGTGAATCGCCTTAGAAGCAAAAGGTCCCAGATTAGATTCCTCGATCGTCTAAATTCTAAATTGGCGCGGATCTGGGTGTGCTGACTCCCCTGGTAAACTCCTTAAGTTCGAGTTACCAAAAATTTTTTTGGACGTTGTTTCCTTATTTGGAGACCGCGACACTTGGTGTCGACATTAATATTTATAATTAGACTTGATTGAACGAAGAACATTTATTCAGAAACATGAATGCAATAATATTACAGAAATTAAACAGATTTACCGTCTCAGGAAGACGCTGGATATAGGCCAATCTGGTCAGAAAGACGTTGCCAACCGACCAATCTGGAAGTCAATGGGGAGGCCTATGTTCCGCAGTGGACGTCCTATGGCTGAAATGATGATTATGATGATGAAGCAGAATTTATTTTAGTTTCGATAATAATAAATATTGGACAACATCACATACTTTGCTCTGATCCTATGGTTAGTCGCTAAAGCACTTGTGTTACTGGAATCAGAAACAACAACGGTACCGCAACATCCAGACCCGAGACAATATAGAAAAGTTATTTTTCAACATTAACCGACCGGTAATCGAACCCGGGACCTCAGAGATAGCGACACCAAGTCCGATATGCTCGCCTCTCAGGTACGGAGGTCGTCACGGATAAACGATACTGCAAAGGCAATAATAATTCAGTAAACAGTGACCGCTGAAACTAAAGCACTAATAGGTGTTTGTTATCTTAACTGTTTTATAAACATTTACCGACTGTGTTTTTAGGAATATTGACAACACCTACAATATCAAATGTTAATAAAGAAAACTAATCACAATCGAACATTTGCGCCTGCATATTAATAAGAGCCTTCTTAGGCTTACATAGTGACGAACGGCACAGGAAGGAATATATTCCACGTCCACTTAATTTGCACTTACGGCGCGACATATCGTATCAGCCCGTCACGGTGCGGCCAGTCGGGCTTTCCACCCAAGGACGGGTTTACGGTCTCACGAAGCTGTCACATCAACTTTTCCCCCTAATGATTGGTGCTACTGTGTCCTAAACCACTTGTCACAATAAGTCTATACGCGAGTCGCGGCCGGTCGACGGGTCCCTGTTCCGCTTTTTACTGTTAATCTAGACTACCAAACAAGGCGTCGGTATAAACACTTGTAATTATATAGAGGAAACGGAAATACACATATAACGTGCAGTTTTTACAAAAATAATTGTAAGGAAGTTAATTTAAGTAAAAACTATTATGATTTATTTTATTTTATTAAGAGCGCTGTCCTATGCTTTTTTAAATCGTACTAACGAAAAACCTTTAAAAGTAGTTTTTTTTCAATGTTGCTTACTTACAATCAGATACGGAAAATCTATGGCCGTACCAGTTTGTTTTTTTTTTCTTCAAAAACTTAAAAAGCTGCTAGGTAAAGATCTAAAGTTTTTTTTTTCTTGTAAGGACAGCAGTCATATGTAAAACTTAATAAGAAGTAAGAGCTTAGTACAGGAAACATTAACACGTAATAGTTATGGTAAGATGGAACAGGGTAATTAACTCTTTATCTTTTGAATGCGTCAAGCTACAACGCGTCTATGGTGTAAGTTTTAATGTTCTGGTTTAGATAACTATCTAAACTAAAGTGTATGATGTCTACTAAACTAAGATGTATTTGATAACTATTTTGGATATGTTAGTACAGTTTAAGTAATTTAATTTTACATCAAAACCGTAAAGGTCGATTGAAATTTCTAAACAGTTACGACATGAATTATACTAAGTATTATTTGTTAAACTCTTATCAACTATAATCGCAGATATAGTTTTTATCAGAATACAAGTTTATATATCGATAGCAAAAATTTATGTCTCCATATCACCTTCTTGTTTATTTATGGTTTATTGAACTTAAATTACTTTTTTATTGAAATTAATTTAGATCTACTGGCCAATCAAGGTGCTAAATCAGAGATAGTGTTAACCACGGCGCCGCCGAGGCTGCTCTAGATACGTCACCCAGCATACGGCTCACCCAGCCTCCGACGTTGATGATGACAACCGAAAGCTGCTCCATACCGCGAGATATTACTATCAATAATAACCTTGTTAGGACGACCTATATTAAAGTCATTTGCTTGTTAAACTTGACCAACAAACTCATAGAGCGAAATGAAATCGCATCCATAACTTTCTAACAAACGTACTCTATCATGTTATAAGAAGGTTACAGTCCAAATATAACAACATAAATAAAAATTATTAGCCTAAATTGTGTTATTCTTAGTGTACTTTTTCCTGTTACTTTGTTTCTTTTGTGTAGAGCGCAATAAAGAGCATCTATACAAGGTGTTAGGTAAATGGTAGATATATCTAGCCAACACTAGCATATGTTAACGTATGCATATAAATACTATGGTGAAGTCAGATCCATTTAGAAAAATCGGATTCTGAGAATTAAGTTTTAAATAAAAAATAAATAAAAAAATGATGATATCAAATTTCTAACTTTACCATAGCATTTATATGCATATGTTAACATAGGCTAATTTCAGCTAGATATACCATTTACCTAACACCCTGTATAATGTATTTAATAACATTGTACGAAGATGTTACTACGAAGTCCTTGTTCCGTTGTACAATAACAAAGATAGACATAGACATAGACATATACGAACTATCCTGAATTTATTTTTTACATACAAACCTTTTTTAAGACATTTAAGGTCATTTTATTTAATAAAATACCATTTACACTGATACAAAACATAGCTTCAAATATTTTAAGGACATTTACCCAATATGTAATGTTAATAGAAAAGACATAATAATATTTTGCAACAGATTTTAATAATTATTCTAGGTGTAATAGATATCTGAATAAATTGTATAATACATAAAGATTTATTTTTCTATTGTAAGGTAATATTTATTCTGTAGTTTTATTAAACGAAAAGCTCTATAAGCATACTGAGGCTAGTGTAACGCTAATAAACGTAAGTCTCATTTTTAAGCCTATAAATTCCCCAACCACGACAACGCATACATAATAGGAAAATGATATAATGTAATAGTAAATATAAAACAGGTATACATTTTCAGTTTATTAATTCTGCACTAATATAACATAGGTACTGCCATTGAGAACTCTAGCGGTAATAGGGACAGTAGTAATGAGAATTAATTAACACGGGGACTTGGCCAAAATAGGAATAATTAATAAAGACAACACAATGGCCCTATTATGAGGAAAGCCCAGATTTTTTTAAGGAAACAATTTTTTTAAGTCAAGAGCGGCTGGACCGATTTTTAGGATCTTGGATTTGTCTCTGCCCCGAATAGCAGAATAACTATTAATTCACAAAATACAATAAAATAAAGAGGCGATACGAAGCTCGCCGGGTCAGCGAGTGAAATATTTTGTTGACTTAAATCTATAACTATGCTATGACGACTTGTATGAACTATCTCGTAAATTGTCTTATATGGGTTTTATATATCATAACTTTCTTTATTCCAATACAACAAGCAAGGTATTTAAAGCAACTGAGCGTGACAAACCGACAAGCAGACAATTTCACTAGTGTGCTTTAGTAATCTGATAGGACAGATAAATTATGCGTTCCAATAAACCGATCAAGCCACAATAGGAGTAGTGCAAACGTGTTTTGCGGTCACTGTTTTAAAATATAAAAACAAAACGTATTCAAATGTTGTACACAAGACAATATACAGGGTGTACCGTAAATCAAGGATAACTTTGTAACCACATATTCTATACATCACAGTGAACATTATATGTTGTATAACTTTAAGTAATATGCATTTTTTTTGTCTTTCTATACAAATTCAATCGGCTGTTTGGTAATTTTGTACAGGAAGTTGATACATTTTCATGCAAAGCAAAAGTCATAGAACAAAAGTTGTTCACCATGCTACTGTTTAACAATATTTTTTTTTTAAATCACTATATACTAAAAAAGACGCAGTGTTACTCGTAAACTTTACTCTAACATAAGCTAGTTTAAAAATATCTCTTTTTACTTTCATTGCAAAGTGCTGACAGGTACTTATAATGTTACAGTAGCAGTATGGTTCTAAAGTAAAACCTATGCAAAGTTACGCCAGGGTTTCCGCGTGCCGTAGAAACCGGCCTAGTTTCCTATGAAAATTGGCTTATTTGCATTTACTATTGCGACGCCACCTATTAGTTTGCAAATGAAAATAAGCAATATGTGTTTAGAAATAATCAGTTAATAATATGCCTTAAAATATGAGTAATGTATTTTTAAAATAGGAAACTAAATTAATGATTTAAGAATTCTCGTCATATTATTTATTCTGTGATCTAAATCAGGAAAGCTACAATAAACAAGTGTTTACTGATGAATAAGCTATACTCGTTGTACATTTTTTAAATAGCATATTTAATTAATTGGCGACTTTTGTTTTTAATTTTGAATGCATCAGAAGCTATTAATGAACCGGAAGCTTTCCAAGATAATTAAGAGAGTAAAAGAGAAAAAGTAATACAGAAACTGCGACACCCACGCGTTTCCCAACATTTCCAATCTGGTCTAGCCGGCAGTAGAGAGAGCCTCGCACTTTTCACCGATACCTGTATCGCAGCGGCCTATCGAATTACGACGTCGTTAACGCGAGGACTAAATCTATGATAATGAAAACATCTACGAGAGATACTGAGATTTAAATAAATTAATAATGTCGTCTGAAATATTTGAATGAAGACTGGAGTGTCCTCAAAAGTTATTAGTTTGTTTCTTCCGTTTTTCCATCAGGTATAAAACTTAGCAAAAGTCTCCATTAAATAATTACGTAAATAAGTGCCAAACAACCCACCATTGTCATGGTCTCTAAGTAAGGTAACATTTATGAATTTTGGATGTCTTTCAGCACACCCAGACCCAAGAAAATTTTAGAAAAATCGTTTTTCAATCACCATCAACAACACTATGCTTAGGCTCGGACTACATGTATCCGGAATTTTTCAGAACCCCATACAAATCGGATTGAATCCAGGCTTGTCCGGAGCCGTTTTATATGGAGTTCTGAAAAATTCCGGATGCTTGTAGTCCGAGCCTTACCGTGGCGTCATATATTGAAAGATTATTTTAATCGGTAAGTACTTTATATTTTCATTTAGATCCGGTAACAACGGTGGCCAACTCCGGAATAACATTGTTATATCATAACGCGTTCCGCGTATTTGTGTCTGTATGTCGTTTGCACTGTAATGTATGCAGTGACCTATTGCTGGCATGTGCCGGTAGCATATAATTACGTGTTTTAGGTGAGCCGCATGTAAACTTAGTCTATCTATGCGCGTCGCATGCAGCTCGTAGCAGGCCTAATGACACTATGCTGATCATTGCGATTATACCAGCAGTTAAGGCTGTTCCACTTATTAACGCATACTTGGTCAATGGGCTTTGATGGCTAGAACATCGTTCTTACTATTTTATCAGCTAGTAAATGTTCCACTTTCGTGGTGAGTTGCTGTTAACTACCTGTTGGGTGTGGTCTAGAAAATTTGAATGTTTTATGGATTGTCTAGACTAGAGATCTAGAACTCTTAATTTTTGCTTACTAATGCTTTAGTTGATGTTTTGAATAATTAAAAAGAAGTTAAAAGATCAATCTCAATAATTTATATTCCCTACTTACTGTAGACACATTTTTATCATTTGGTATATCCATTTTACGAGGCAATTACAAGTGCGTAGGTTAATTTTATCTCACGGTTCCAAAGGTTCCAATTTCAAAGAAGTGTAACCGAAATTATGTCAATAAGTAGCTCGGCTACTTAGATGATTCAATGACGTCGTGATGGCTTTATCATAGCATGAAATCTTTACGGGCTGCGAGCGTAAAATGTAAGATACGCGCGAGGATGCGGGCCGCGGCGCGCGTGCACGGAAGAGAAAGTTACGGGCTCAAGGACGAGGGCGTCGCTCCCGTTATTGCGCAACCGTGGGATAATTGATGGGGCCTGCCCTCACAATGCGACCACAAGTTATAGTCTTTTTAGGACAAAATGTTTAATGAGAGAGATGAGTTTGTAGTTACTTTTACTAATGGCTGCATTGGTAAAAGTAACCATTGGTAAAAGTAACTAAAAAATATTTAATGAAAGTTGTAGCTTCAAAAACCTATGTCCTAAATATATGTAATGTTAAGTAATAATGCAAGTACAGCAAATAGGTGATAATATTGAAAATGGTTTGTAAAACAAAAACAGAGAGACATTTGATAGGACACAAAGAAGAATGTATATTTGTATTCAAGCATATTCATCGAACATGCCGATAATTTACAAAGTTGAAAAATTATTTATTGGGAAATTATTTTAATCATGGTGGCCCTACTTTGTTGCGATTGTTTCGAAACCCAACAGCATGGTCCGGGTTCACAAAGCGGATAACGATTCAAGGACGATGACTCGACTGCGAGCCATCATCATCAGCCCCGGCAATCATTGCTTTCACTCGGAGCCTGAGGGCCAGCAAAGTTCAATGGCAACGGTCGGGCCTTTTTTGTTAACTTCCCATGATTACGTTACGGACACGGAGCATGGTGTATTCAATTGACGGTCATGGTGTTCATAACACTGATTACTATACAAATAAAAAACCTTGGAGCGATAATGGTTAATATGAACCAACGCGACGGAAATTTGGGACATATTTTTGTTTCCTCCGGGATTTGAGAAAGGATACAATATTTATATTCAACTTGTAGACATTCTATGACGTAAGCAAAAGGACAAGCAAAACTAGGAGGCTCAAACTAACATTGATACTGACTGCTCCAATTTATTAAAACAAATTAACTTAAATAACCCGTATAAGCTTGCACACTATATTTACTTATATTATCTTACAAAGACTTGATCTTTGAGCCCTTGAAGACCAAGTTAGGGCATTTCTCATCAATTCATCGAATTCAGTCACAGTTCAGAAAAAAATTGCGCTAAACTAACGTGAACATTTTGTCACAGTCAAAGAGTGAAACCTGCCTATTCATGATTATGGTCCTTCAGCCGAAGTACTTTCACCCGAATGCTGCGCATTGCGCGTGCGTCGCACACTTCGCTGTTCTTACAGTGGTTATGTAACCGCGGGTTTCGGCACTGCGAGTAATTACCACAGAGAAAGTCGATACATTTCGCTGAGAATGATCGAGTGAACACAAACTATAGCTCGTTTCCGTCTTTTAACGAGCTAACATTGCACAATTTGATACATGAGAATTGAAATTGCATAATGATAAGTGAAAATCTTAGAGCAGCCCAAAATTAATTGGTCGGCAATAAATTATAACGCGTAAACCTTTCTAAATAACTGATGGAAAGCCTATAATTAGGACTGCACAACTACGAACTCATATAATTTTATATTTTTAAATAGTAAGTTTATACTTTGAATCAAGTTAAATATACTTTAGGTAGGTACTTACAATAATGTTATCTCGGTGACATATATTTGTAAGTTGCTCGGATTTTGAAAACCTGTAACAAAACGATAACCAGTTATATTACACGGCCCTTATCAGTTTAACTGCTTACACACTAAAATACCCGCATTAATGTATAGTACATTACACAATGACGATTCTATTGACTGGCATGGGTTATAATAAATATTTATAAACTTTTTTATTTTTTACAAAAAAACATATAAAGAGAGTCGATTGAAGAGTAAAATCTTATATATAAAATTCTCGTGTCACAATGTTCGTTCCTGTACTCCTCCGAAACGGCTCGAACGATTCTCATGAAATTTTGTGAGCATATTAAGTAGGTCTGAGAATCGGCCAACATCTATTTTTCATGCCCCTAAAGACCACGCAGACGAAGTCGCGGGCAACAGCTAGTAAGTATCTATATATAAGTACCTATTCTATAATACCTAAAAAATGTCTACATAAGTTTAGCATCGTGTAGTTTATGTTATTTTTCCCTACAATACGAGACTTTTTTACGTGTTGTAAACATTCACAGATAAAAGCAAAAGTCACCACGAGATCGAGGCTATGAAGACACGCCTTACCCAAATACCAGCATTAGTATGCTGGAAAACAATACGGCTCATTGGCGCGAAGAAAACTAGCACCCGCTATTTTGGACATTTTTCACCAATGAGTCATGCGTACTACTTAGATCGGAGATGAGATTCAAGTTAACATTATATCAACGTCACGCCAACTTACTAATATTGATAAAAATTTTTTTTAAAATGTGGTCTCAACTCTTCACAAATATTTCTAATAATATTTAAATAATCACCGGAATACTAAATAATATGTAACTTACTACCACAAGCGGTGTCATCCTTCCTTCTTACGCAAAAAAATTAAAAACTTCAAACCGTTATATACATATAATACATTTATGACTTTATAAAAAAAAACGTACTAACATAGATGTCTTTTATCTGATTGTGAATAAACATGCATTTTTGTAAAACGACTTCTTGTTTTTAAATAATTGATTAAATAAATAAGGCGGCCAAGGACGGCACTCATAGGAAAATATTCGTTTTATTCTTTAGAGGTATTCAGTGTTAAAGCTTTTCTTAAAATATTCGTAATATCACAGTTTAAAGAGAAATAGGTAAACTTTGGTACTGCTGTATGTGCTACAAATTCGTAGCATCTACCTACTTGTTTCGTAGCCGCGCTACGACGTAGTAATGTATTTATGTAAAGTGTAATATAATCTATAGTAGTTTTATTTTATAGGAGCTACTTACTGAAGCTTAATTAGTTAATGTTTTGGCAGTCTCCAGCCGTGCGGTTATTACATTTGTATAATGTTACGCATTGAAAGTTCTTCCGTGCACGGAGTGAGACATTCGGTATCTACTATTGTGCCATTGTTTCCTTTTATGATGTCACAAACATAATAATTCTATTACCCAAGTAAGCTATCTGTGTCTTGTAGTACATTGTCGCGGTGAAATCGTCCTTGCAACAATGAGGTTGGCGTACAATGGGCTATTTTCGCGATAAGTCGCCTTCCCGTGGAGAGACTGGCGGAAACTAGCGAAAGTGAAAGCCATTTGTTGTAGCGCGGCTAATTTTAGTTTCTGTTACTACGATTATAATAGGACGGGTGTTAGGAGATATATTAAAAGATAAGTATAATTAAATTATTGCGTTCACCAGACTGAAAAGCTACGTTTCGTTTTTGGTTAACAATTGTTATTACCTTTAGTAGCTTTTTATGTTTTCTTACTGTGTTTGTGTTATTTTGGGTTGGTAAGATAATAACAGTAGCTAACAGACTATCTTTTGTCAAACTTTATAAACATGAGTAAGGCCATTAAAATGCATTAAAAAAATAAAAATAAAGACAGACTAAAGTATTGATTTAAATGTTTGGTTAAAAGTCAATTATGTGTTATAAGAGGATAAAACATTTATAGCTATTCTTTAATTGTTCTACACCATAGCTGATCGTAAACTGATGTATACTTTAACCATAGAAAAACAGTGTTCACTCACAATTATAGGTGTTTGAAAACGGAAAAAACGTCAAGTGATGGAAGACATGTCGTGTACATACTCGTAAATACAAGATGAAAGTGGTGAAATCTCAAGACCGCCCGCGAGAAATCGACGCTGTAATAAATAATGCACTAGATCGATGGCAACAAGCGAGCCCTTTAATCGTCTAACTGGTTCCGTGCACATATTTTGACAAGATATTATCGAAAACCGAAGATCCGCGTCGTTAACTACGCCTCAAAGAAGCTTAGGCTTGCTTTAGAATGTAATTACCATCCGTGAGATTAAACGATATTAATCTATGTTATCCGACTATTAATCAAAGAAATTGGTGGGTACGCTGGAGATACATTTACTATTAAGTGGTAGCAAGCGTCTAATTAGTGATTGCTATGGGTAACTTATTATCCTTGTTTGAATGCCATTATTTAATTAAAGAAACGATGTATTTGCTATTTAAAAAAACAAGCTAAGTGAAGTATAGATTTCCAAGTGTGTAAACTACAGACCTACAGACTATGAATACAGGCGTAAGTGAAGCTATGAAAAGGCAAGGCATTCTTATCTGTGTCTTAAATTAAACTTGTCGTTTATCTCTGAACCACATCCGCCTCACCTCAGAGCGTGGAAGACATTTGCAGTAACTTCTAAACATAATTGGAGCACAATAATTTGAGTTACTTTCTCCTATCTGATGTTAAATATAATTCATAAAAATTCATACATGTCTACTATGTTCACCGTCCAATTAGCACTTTTCGTTTCTTTTGTGCTATAAAACAATAGCAAGTTACAAGCATTTGAAATTGATATTATGCAAACTACATGCACAGTTTCTGTCAGTCATTGCTTTCACATGAACAATAAATAAGATTGATATTTCACTATCAGCCTGTCCAGTTACGTTCTGAGGGTGAAAGATGAAATATAAGTTTATGTTCCATTTGCGGCAAGCCATTAGATTGCGAGCAAATCTACCGGCTGTCAAGGGAGAAACTTTCAAGTGTCTCCGATAGGAGTGCAACAAAAGTGAAATCTAGCGAATTTCCCCGCGGCTGGGCTGGCCACAGGAGCGTATGGGGGCGATATCGCAATGCGGGTGCAACTCATTTGCAAGTGCACTCACATGTGACACTATCTATCAGTGATTTTACATTTCGCATAATAAAGAACCTAAAAAGATACTTGTAGTTGTACAATATAATAAGGTAAAGAAACTAACTATTACTTTATATAGTAATCGTTTATCAGTAGATAAGCTTCATACATATGTCGGAACACTCTAACAGTCTGTAGTTCGAGCTCGAGCGTTCCAAGATTTCGTATCCGAATTACATTCAGCTATTTTGATCTGTCAAAACCTTTGCTTTATCAACTTAAAGTTTTGAGCAAAGACTCAGAATCGCATCCTAAATCTATGGTTTTGAATGATGTGTATGGATTTCACATTGGAATTTGCAAGATAAAAACGCCAAATATTAAGTTTTTTGATTAATTTTCCGCGTAAGTAAGTTAAATTGTTAAGTTAAATTTCGTAAATTTGACCCTATAAGGAGTTATTAACCTTAAACAGGCGCAAAAGCCTGTTTAAGGTCGATAACTCCTTATATTAGGGTTAAATTTACGAAGATGCTCCACAAATCTCCATTCTATATAATCGTTTACGTCGTGTCCAGAGTACGTACACTTTTTTGCCAAGTTATTGGTGTCACTAGCACTGAACATTTTTTTATTACGCACTTTCGTGATTTGCCAAATGTTACTTTGAACGTTCTAAGTGAAATTGGTAACTATTCAGAGCAATTTGGAGATAAATGGATGTTATTTGTCGAAACTTAATTATTGTTTTGCTCGCAATTAAAATAAGATGGGCGCTTCCAAAAATTAGGAGGCGTGAAAAAATGTTGAATATAATGTGCATATCTATTAATTTGTCTGTAATAGTTCGAGCTTGAATTGCTTAAAGCGAGCGTTAAATCGTCGCCGCGAGCCATCAAATCGATCAAAACAATCGTTGGAAAGCTGTAGCTGACCACTGTTCGCATAACCGCATTCCTCGCCAGTTCCATCCGACGGTAAAAATAAAACACGTTACGTCAACACATTCATAAAAAAACTTTCAATAAGACACACTTGGAGCTATACTAAAAGTTTTCGTACGTAAATGCACATTTAAACATACTGTCGTTAGGTAAAGCGACGTAGCTAGAGGCTGGCCAGGCTACCAGAGTCGCAACCCTACGAAGGGTTGCGCCAAACTGGCAAACTATGACGGTTTCGGATGGAAATTGCAGAAATTAAGTTCTGAGGGTGTAAAATTCAAATTTATAATTTGGAATTTTTCAAAATCGCATCCGGAAATAAGGCCAGTTGTTCTGTGTCTAAAAGTGTGATATGTTTTATGCCGCTTCATAACAAAACAATTTCAATTCTATTCCACATTCAGGGTCGCGTTTGTTCCATGCATGGAGCACATATAGAGTAGAAATGTAATATAATTTGTTTAACACAATTTTCCGCCAATTTTTTACTAGATATGTACTGCTTAGCATGAGCGAAGGTTGACAGGAGTTGTCACTTCATACTAAATGTAAGTGAAAAATCACTAACTAGTTTCGGAGAAAGATGGTTCGTATTGCTGCTCTATAGGGTATGTGCTCGATGGTTCCATGCTACTTAATTACTTACTTTCACAAGATAAAATTAAAATTATTTTTGTCGGACGATCGTAAAAAGTCATACGGGGTAAAAATCTGGTGCAGTTAGTGCAATATTTTTCGTTGTGCTCGATGCATACTCAGCGTGCAATTGCAATTAAGTGCAGCGATGTTTACGGTGACAGAACCGGCCCCGCTAACTAACTAACCCGCTCGCCGCTCCCCCTAGTAACAGAGTACCTATAAGCCCACCCTTCCGCTGCCAGATCTAGTTTTTTGACCCGCAACTTTTACAACAGGTTGATCGACAACTACATTACTGTCCCAGTTTTATTTATAACATTATCTCGATCTAATAGATGTCACCGTTGATTAATTCGCGCGCGGCGCTTGTTTAGAATTAATTCCTAACATAGGGAAAACATTACTACAGAAACATTTTTGACACATTTCAACGTAAAAGATTTGAAAATATTTTAGAATAAGCAAATCGTGTTCAAATAGCTTGCTAAAGACTTGAATATTTTGCTCATTTTCTCACACATTAGGTGAATAATTGCCGAATTTCTATCGCCTTAAGTAAAACTTCCGAAATTACGCAAGCTTGTAGACGTAATAGAAATTTAATTAAAAATAGCATATCTTACTTAAAGGAACGACACTTTTAATATCCACCTTTCATATATTTACATAATGAGTCATCATTACTCTGTGTTTAGCTTTCAATATGCAATATAAGTTCTATTTAGAGTTTCGGACATCTGACAATCAAACTTAAAATAATCGTTTGGGTCACAATAAATTGTTACAGCGGACGCGATAAGAAACGATAAAGCAGCGATAGGTTAGTATAATTGTGGCTTGAATTTCGTCGTGATATTATATGGATCGAGTTTAAACTACTTTTTAATTATTATATTATACACATGCAACAAATATTTTGTGTGTAAGCTATACAATCAAATTTAGTAATTTCAATCACTTTAATAAATTCTCAAATGACTTTCAATACTTGGGCTGCACTTCCTTTTGCATGAACTTTACCTATTTTAACAATTGAGTACTTTCCCAAGTATATTTATTCAGATAAGAAGAGTGTGGAGCGAGGAGCGCTGGGATTGAGAGCTGACACACTGACTCGCTTTCCACCGATGCGACTCGAGCCGCTGAGCTCGCTTACATCTCACTTGATACTCGCTCCACGCAATCGATTAAGGAAAAATGATCTAGCTTTACAAATTCATACAAGTAGTTTATACGACTAACATGTAGCTGCTAAATATAGCACTATTGAATTAAACGAAAACCTACATTACTCGTGTGCATTGACTACAAGTGAAATTACTTCTAGCACGTCCATAGTATAATAGTATCTGTGATGAAAGATTAAACCATTGTTATTGTGTATAACACAATACCTACTCATGACTTTTCATGACGCTCTAAGGACTTATACCCTGCAATGGTATCACCACAGTTAAAAATGATGATTAAGGTATCACATTTTGATCCACGTACAGAACCTACATCATCTCATCAATAAACATGTTAACAGCCTTACAATCTAGACCATATTAGTTGTAAAGAAACTTTGAACATTCTGGCACGAATACTAAGACACCTGCAATTCAGATTTAGCCAGCGGCCATTTAGTGCTAACGTATTTAACGATGCAATAATAATTGTATTTTAGCAAACTATCAATAAAAGTTCAGGCTGGCCGGCCCTCTGATTCTGAGACTGAATTACTGAACCCTTTGATTACAAAGTTATAAATACGCCTTAGCAGTAATACCAATGGAAAATGGCTTGTTAAGTTTGCACATTTCACTAATAATCTTTGCTATTTAAAGGACAACCTGTAGATTTATTTTATTACAAAAATTATTCATGTTTAAAGATTATACTATTGTAGTTAATGTTATGGTATTTATTAGAATTGTAAAAGTACAGAAACTAGGTACCTACCTACTTAATGCATGTGTATGATTTACATCACTTTGCAAACACATTCATACAAAATGAAAACGCGAGGCTGCCGGTTTGAAGGTCTTCTCATCTAATTATTGGGTGTTCTTAAGTTTGAGTCATCTTGACGGAAATTAAAAACTGGATTCTCATTAATGCTTTCTCTACTGTGTTTCCGTTACATTCGAGAATTAACCGGTAAACATGGGACTTACACACTGTGGGAGAAAGTGACAATTATTGATAAGTTGTAAGCATTCGTTTCCTACAGCGCTAACGAAAGTGTTTTACTTATATGTTTATGAGATCAACAAATACGTTTAAGAGTGGCTACTTGTCACTTGATCTAAATGAACAATATTTTAAAGTAGTGGTACCGGTTTATAAGTATAGTTTGCTGAAGAGAAATTAACGCAAATACTTGTTAATATTTTATGTCCAGGTACACACAAAAGTTTTCTGATTGTTGAAGCAGCGAATAAGAATGTCCTTTTGCAATGTGTATTGTTACCCAAGTGTTTGAAGACAATCCCTGGTGATGACCGAGCAGCGTAACATACGTTACAAAATCTGCATCTGAACAATACAATGGGAAGTCCTACTGTGTGTGGACGGATTTTGCAACAGTTTACCTACTTTGAACGCAGGTTCGCAATTACCATATCCGCGGAGATAAACGCAAATGTGAGTAGCAAAATGTAACGCTAAAAAATAAACATAGCTTTAATGTGCATGTTTTGTAATCACTACCTACTAGCCTACTTTTTTTTATAAATATTGGCAAACAAAGGCAAAATAGTTACGCAAAAGTTTTATAATTACATAGCGTTCTTTTTAGCATTATTTCTTATTATCATTCCAATTAATAAATTCACGTTAGTTTTCTGCTTACTACTCGCACATCATTTTTCGCTTTTGACTGGTTTTCCATTTCGTTGTGGGTTCAAGTAAGCGTTAAAAGCAGCTTATGATGTCTCTAAAACCTAATTTGTTTCTTGGATATTGTAAGACAAAAACGTTGTTAGTACTGCTACGCGTAAAACGGAGTTAGGTTTCCATTCCCAATAACAGCAATAAAGTAAGTTTTTATGAACTTAGTTAATAGCAGACTCTATCAACTAGACATGCCTGTAATAATGAATTGTGAAATGAATACGTATAAAATAAACTTTCCGTTAGCTTTCAAAAATAAAACCCAAGTGAACGTATAAATAGTTCTCATCTTTATCTTAGCCCATATTGTTGTGTCCATTTGTAGTAAGAGTTGAGCGTCATTTGTCACGAACGATTGACAATAAGTGATGGATTACTGATGTACATTTCATGATCAAAAATTTTTTTACAATACGGCTGCTTTCTTGCGACAAATCTAAGGAAAATAGTAAGTAGTTTGGATTAGATATTACAATTTCTAGAATTAAGATGCCAAGTAGTGGTCGGTAATATTTCATTAATGTAATTGATACAAATAAATATAAATCTAACGAAATATCCCAAGTGACTTAAAAAAGTCGTCGCATATCGTGTCGTACTATTCAAATCTATAGAACATCGTTACCTAAGGGCACCTATTAGAATTTTTCCATAAACATATAATACTACTGGAGTACTCATTCAAAAACAGAATAAAGTTCCAATGCTTGGCACAATACATTGGAAAAGCTTACAACTTTCATAAAACCCTTGCTGTTTACTGATAATTTAAGCGCATATTAAGTCTTTTGCGAAGATATTTATCAGGTAGGTTGACTTTATTACAACCTATTTACTACCATTTCACATATTAGCGTAAACGAGAAACCCCTCGTACACCTATAAAATGCGAGCTCTGTGACGCATGGCCCACTTTCCACACTGGCTACACCACATGTCGTTTCTAGAGATGTCTAACTCTTATTACCATCTCAATAAAGTACAAATTTGGGAGGCAACATTAATTACTTTGTATTAAAAATCGTCAGCCGCGTGCAGTAAAAAATACGTGCATGTAAATGAGCATTTCAAATGTACGCGATATACGAAGATTATTTCGGCGGATGTACGTAAGTGAAAGTAAAATTATGCAACTTTCTACAGCTGGGCAGTAATTATTATTATTGAGGTTTATTTATGGCTATGTGATATTCCAGTGTTTTAATCAATTTAAACATATTAATAAATTATTAATTTACGACCAGTAATTTTAGTTTCAATCAAGTTGCTATTTTAGTATGCTAGCCTGGAGTGCAATAGATATTAATTATATATTGAATACATCAACATACGTAAAAGAATCAGAAATTGTTATGTTCGTATTATCTTTTGTCATTACTGTGGCAAACGGTGTTCCTAAAACTAGCACTAAGTTGGTTAAGCAGACCTAAGTTTGCATTTGCGTACGTTTTCAATTTTAAAATATAAGTAAAATCTACAATCACTTCTTCAAACTCAAGCGTAATAAACGTAATAAAGCATGTCGCATTACAATTTCCCTAATGTTTGTAAGAGCTTTTTTATACTTTAATATCCACGTCAATGAACAATTTTTGCAAAGCGTTAAGTTTATGTAAATGCGATTATTTGCTATAATTAATATTTTTTACCATTGTTCAGTATAATATTAGACTGGAAGAAAATGCTACATGACATTTACTTCACTTTTTTTACATTTTTGTAGAATAAAGTTTTAGTAAATTAATATTCATTGTTCTTACTGTTTACCTGGAGGCCAATTCCTGTAATTTGACAAAAGCCGAAATCCGGTGTCGATCCGCTCCCCGTAACATTACGATCACAAACGGTATTCTCGTAAACTCAAAAAATGCAATTACAGTGCGTAATGCGACTGAAAAAGGAAAACACCCAAATTAGTTTTTTTTCTTCTCTATTTTCTGTCGTATTGGGATAGTTTTGATAATGTTACGTCAAATTAAAAGTTTACGAGAATACAGTTTGTGATCATAATGTTACTGGGAGCAGATCGACACCGGATCGCGACTATTGTCAAATTACGGGAATTGGGCCTCTGATTATCGTAATGGATTATAAATAATATTAAAGTGTAAAATATCCAATTGTATCAAGTCCCTTACAATTACGAGTGAATGAGTAGCGTAGGAATCTCGTAGCACGTCTCACACTGCACAACTTTCAGCGTCCAGTAAAGATCCATTCACACAAGCACAAAAAGCCTTGTACCTTCGCAGGCGTTTTCAGTTCCAGCTATCGTCACGGGATATCACAGCTCCGATCACTGCTCCAGAGTTCACAATCACAATGTCACAGTCTAGTTTCGATCACCTGTCACTTTCGTTTTCACGTGGTCGCGCGCGCATGCCCGTGCGCAGGGGTTCGTATACGTCGAGCGCACTGGTCGCGCCCGCGGCGCCTGCGCCGTTTTATACGCGTGAAAGTTCTGCGCCGGCATCGCCGCGCTGCCTCTATCCCGGATCGACAAGAGGATTTGGATTTTGAAATCCTTTGATGACGTTATGAATGAGCTAAGAATGTGCGTGGGTCGTTACGTTGCCTTTTAAATTACACAATTTTCTTTCAAGTTAGGCTGTGAACAATATGAGGCTTTATGATTAATGCTCAACGCCAAGCTCATCTATTAAAACAACATTTATTTAAAATAAATTAGGGCCAAGGTGTTAAGGTGACCATTTTGATGACCAGACGGTCTAGTGGTTCGCGCTCCGCACTACAAAGCCTGGCGGTTGCGGGTGCAAATCCCAAAAGAGGCAAATGTTTGTGAGATGAGCCCAAGTATTTGTAGCTAAGTCGTGGATATTTATAAATGTAATTAAGTATGTCCGTCCGTTATCTAGTCGCCATAGACCATAGTACAAACTTTGCATTTAGGTTGTGCTAATAATTAGTGTGATTGTTGGAAGAATTTATTATTATTTAAGACATAACTACTTAGCTTTGGGACTACTAGTGACTCTATTAAATACGATTATTTGTATCAACACTGTGAACTGAAAGTTGTTTTGAATCAGTTTTCAACTGACTTCAAGAAAGGGAGGTTCTCAATTATTTTATTTTTTTATTTTATGAACTCATTAAATAAATATTTGCTCTTTGTAAGAACCCGAAGTAAGGAATTAACATCCTTGTGTTACGAGGAACCAGACAATCTTTTTACCATGGATGTCTTTCTGTTGGCGCGAGGTACCAGACCCGAGTGAATATAGGAAAATTCATTTTCTAAATCCCGTACCGTGATTGATTCCGCCTGTAAGAATCAAAGAAACGTCAATGGCATCGTCGTTTTTTTATTGACTCGTGATATAAAACGATATTTAAAATAAATCCGCAATTTACATTTCTAGTTCCAATTATGCCAATAACCGATCTACATCCAGCTAGTTACTTTTTGATAACAAGAAAGAGATCGTTGATGTCTAATGGATGACAATACCTTGGCTTACTCCTCCATAAATTGTTATTTATTTACTGAATTTTTGTGTTCTTTGCTTGCTATTAAATATGGGTTCCTTAAGATAATACTTGGATAGTACATTATAGAAATTTACGGATCATTTGTGACTATATTTAAGTTTCTTCAAAATGCACTACGAGGGCTACGAACGCTACGAATGCTCGTAGCAGGGTTATGCGGTACTTACTCGATGTTTCGATATTTTTTACGACTAGGTACTGCGAAAATGTTAGCTTCCATTATCGGGAATGTGTTCGTCCCTAAAGTAATAAACCTTGTTACAGGGTCTTTCATGCATAATAATGAATCATCGCTAAGGGAAAGAAAGCTTAAATAAGTACCTAAAATAAAAACTGGTTCAAACATTCATCGAAAGATATATATTTTGTAAACTCCATTTTTATTTAACAGAAGAGTGTTTTATACAGCTCGGCAGTAAATGAGTTTTATTTTTAGTTTGAGATTTATACTGATTTTTCTATTGAATTTAGGGCCGATTTTTCAAACGCCAGATAACTTTTATCCGACGAATAAAAATGACGTTTGGCACATTTTCTATACGAAAACTGTCAACATGTCAAACTTATTCGAGATATATAAGTTATCTGGCTATTGAAAACTCGGCCCTTAACCTAATAATACGTAATGTATATCATGACCGTATAGATGATGATGATGTGTATGATGTAGGGCTGTCATGTGACATCCTATTTTCTTCCTTTATCGCGTGTTCGTCAGTAGTAATAATAACACAGAATAAAATAATAGTTCTCTAGCACGCATTGTATAGAGCTTCACTTCTGATATGCATAGCTATTATTTACTGTGTGGTAATGTCTCTACTACCACACCGCATGTTATTTCAATTCTAATAAGTTAATTGTTCCGAAAAAGTGCACTCCTATCATGATAGGTAGCAATCAATTTATTTGCATAGTTCATTTTTCTATCCTATTAAACTTATGCGAACTTCGTGATAATATCTATCTATCCTACTTTCAAAATATCTTATAAAAATATATTATTGTATTAATGAGTATAAACTTTGGAAATCTTGAAATAGTTTTTGTTCAACTATTATTAGTTTTAAGAAAAAAAGTTACATTATAATATACATGTTTTTTTTTCTTCTTGTTTGTTTACTGCACCTTTTTGCAAGCTTTCTGTATGACCTATAGGTTGACTGGCAGAGAATGCTTTTAGCATTAAGTCCACCTTTTGTACACTTTTATTAAGTTTGTGCAATAAAGTTTTAAATAAATAAATAAATATAAATTAGACTTTAATGGTTTTTGCTCGCCTAGAAAATTAAAACAAAATCTTTACATAAATTTTAGCATCATGTTTGCCCTACCCCTAGAGTGTAATTCAGAAGCGCGTGGGACCGCCGGACCCCCGCAGTGCCGGAGCCGTGACAGAATCTATGCATGCTGCATGTTGCATGCTTGCTTAAATGCTGCATGCTTGCTTGAATGCTGCATACTTGCTTGCATGCTGTATTTTTGCATGCTTGCTTAAATGCTGCATGCTTGCTTGAATGCTGCATACTTGCTTGCATGCTGTATTTTTGCTTGCTTGCATGGCATGCTTGCTTGCATGCTGCTTGCTTGATTGCTTGTTTGCATGCATGCATTGCTTGCTTTTTTGCATCTTTGCATGCACATATTATACATGGGGCACACTAAAAGTTTTGCACCTTTAGCTAATCGGAACTATTTGAATTTCGAATAGTATATTTTTTTAAACGTTGCAACCTTCTTAGTAATAAAAAAAAACAATTGGCGGGAAATGATTTGTCAATTGTTTTTTTATCACACATCAAAGTTCTACGTGCGCAACGAAAATGGAATTAAGTCGAAAAGATTTTAGAGCGATGATTTTTTATGATTTTGAAAGTTGTCTCTCTCCGCAAGACTGTGCCGCTCGTCTTCAAAATGCTTTTGGAAGAAAAGCACCTTGTTTGAGCACCGTGAGGCGATGGTTTGCTGAATTTGAGAGAGGTCGAGTTTCTTTACATGACGAATTTCGTGAAGGGCGGCCTTCAACTGCCGTCAACGAAAATAATGTGGCTACTGTTAAGCGGCTAATTGAAGAAAACTCGCGGATTACCTATGAGACAATTCAAGGACTATTGGGGATTGGTATGAGCTAAATTCAGAAAATTTTACACGAAGAATTGAAAGTTCGGAAACTTTGCTGTCGTTGGATCCCTCATGAACTGACTGATGAGAATCGGGCTCGCGTGGAATGGTGCTCACAGATGCTACTGAAGTACGACCACGGACATCATAATGCTGTTTATGACATTGTCACAGGAGACGAAACGTAGATTTATTGTTTTGAACCCGATAAAAAAACAGCAATCTTGTGAATGGGTGTTTGAAAATGAGAACAGGCCAACAAAAGTGAGGCAGGCGAGAAACGTTGGTAAAAAAATGATCGCGTTTTTTTTCTCAGCTACGGGTCCCATCTGTACAATTCCACTTGAAGATTAAAAGAGTGTTAATGCCGAGTGGTATCCTACCATTTGTTTACCCAGGGTGTTAGAAAAAGTTTGCGAAAGACGACCCAAAAGCCGCGTTCTCCTACATCATGACAACGCTTCTTCACACACGGCCAACAAAACAAAGTCATTTTTAGCTTCTGAAAAAGTACAACTCGTCATCCATCCTGCGCATAGCCCCGACCTAGCACCCTGTGATTTCTGTATTTTCCCCAAAATCAAAGATTTAATGAGAGGTTTTACTTTTACCAACTCCGAAGAGGCAGTGATAGCGTTCAATCAGCACGTAGAAAACATGCCTTCAGATCTGTGGTCCTCCTGTTTTAAAAAATGGTTCGATCGCATGAAAAAATGTTTAAAATGTAAAAGAGAGTATTTTGAAAAGCAATAAACATAATATTTTGGTTATAGCATGTTATTTTTTTAAGTTACGCAAAACTTATAGTGTAACTTAAATTTATTAATATTTTAAATTGTTTTATACTTTGTGCGTTTTAATTTAATGCGAATTACTATTTAGTAATAAGTAGTAGGGATTACAAATTGTTACGCCTTATGTCACATTTGGCAAGTTACAATTTGGCGATAATAAGTTAGGCGAAGTGAAATTAAACTAAACACAATTACGAAAAGTGAAATTGTGCGTAAAAAATTTAGGCTGCCTGTTTGTGCTACCAATTAGAAGAACAAAAAATTAGGCGACCCAATATATACCCTCGTCTGACATATTATAAGCATACTGACCAATGGTCCAATACGTATGCGACAAGGCGCTAGGAGTTTGTAACGCGATACGTGCAACTAATACCACCAACAGTAAATGTAAAGACTCTTGATCAATGACACTGCCTTTAACAGTAAAAGTAAAGAGTCTAGATCATAGGTATTATCTCAATAGTCAATGCTAAACCACAGAGCGTGAAATTTCAATCTCAGATTCAGCAGAAAGCGAAAAAAACTCAAAGTAAATTCTTTATAATAAGGGAGAGCATAATATAAAGAGATTGAAACTGAAGATAACTTGTGCTTTTGTCTGTTCTAAAAGAGTAAGTAAATCATCCGTCTATTTAATTGTGGCTTCATGCCTCTTTGCGACGTTGAATTAATTAAATTTAGTGATAGTAAAACATAGCTGGGCATTGTAGAGACAGACTTTCAGAAACGTAATAGACTTTCATGTCTGTGGTCTTAATTTAAAGGAAATTGAACCTTTTGGTATATTATGGTTTTGAGGATTAAATTTCACATACGCCTATCT
Source organism: Anania hortulata (assembly GCA_963576865.1). Lineage (NCBI taxonomy): Eukaryota > Metazoa > Arthropoda > Insecta > Lepidoptera > Crambidae > Anania > Anania hortulata. Next base: position 9,879,641 of record OY756389.1, read on the forward strand.
CCGGGTCATTTTTTTATCCTAGGTGAATAACATATATTTTTATGTTTAAATCTAAACTAACCAAATAAAACCAGTTAAATTTTTAACAAAATTAGTACTTACTAATTTTGTTAAACATTGAACTCTACTTAGAGTAAAGTTACTCCGATAAATAAATTTAAAGTTTGTATGACTGTAAAATTCGAGTCAGTATTCGGTATGTGCAAAGTGGGTGGTGGGAGGGGTCGACAAATCGATCGCAGCACGCAATGTAGCAGAAATGTGAAAAAACTCTGGACTGTCATGTGTCAAATTGCTATATTTCCATAGAATTCCATACTAACTTTATTAAGTATTTTTAAGTAAAAACATTGAAATTCCCGATGTAGGTGTTGTGTTATAAAGTGTAGGAACAATGGGAAAAACAGTTCGTGCATGTTTTATTCATTTCCATCATCAAAATGGAAATTGGAGGAAATAAATAAATGGATAGCTGCTGTGAAAAGAAAAACGTTAGTAGGGAGATTGTGTCACAGACATTTGTCTTAAGATCACAGCTTTTATTAAGCAGCTTTATCCGTTGGTTTTAAGTTCTTCAAAGTCTCTCACATCCTGTGCTTATACATTTTTTTTCCCTTTTTGCACAGTTTAAATAAAAAAAAAACACTTATTATATTAAGCACAAGGTTTTTAGATATTGTCATCTAATTTCGAAGAAAAACAATCCGAAAGTTATTCTCAAACCATACAGTTGAGACAATTTAAGAAATCTTAAGTCCACAAAAAATGTGGTCACTAGGGGCGCTGTCATCGCGCACACAGCGAATAATTGCACGAGAATCATTAAATTATCCGTTTACTGAAAAGTGAAATGAGGTGTCATTTGGCCAGAATTGTCGAGAGTGACCAGCAAAGTGATACACTAAAGTGTAAGATCTACTTTCAGCTATAGACAGATTTGTGGAAATGTTATAGTGGTGGTTCTGGTGGTTAGCGGATCCTGGGCTCCAAAGCAATGGCTTTGGACGCAACCAGGATTGACCGCATAGATAAAGAAGAGTAATAGTGGTGGTTCTTTGTAGGTAAACTACATCTTCTTCTTATAGTGCCTCTCCAATTACTGGAGGCTGGCTACCAGCTCCAGGAACTTGTCTTTGTCTTTGGCGATGTAGAATAACTGGGCTGCACTCGTTATTCCTGTCCATTCCCGGATATTTCATATTACTACATATTAATTCATAGCATACAATTTTAGTTGGTTAATAGTTTAATAAGTGAGACCCTACGATCGTTTGAGTGGCTCGTGGCCGCGGCACGCAGCGTGGCGCCCGCGCACCCAAAATATGAAATTGTGAAAAGAGTGAAATCGAATAAATTGCCCATTGTGTTCGCAAGGTGCACGAATTTGGTAAGTAATACTTTCATCTGACGTGTGGGGCGCAAGCGCATGACTGATATGAGTTACAGTAAACACATAGCGCTTAGAAGCAGTATCTCAAGTTTACAGAAATGCACAAAATGCTGTAAAACATACAGACACTACAACGGGAGTTGTAAATGTGTTTTGAAAACCTGGCAGTCTAATATCAGCCGTGGAAGTAAGCGTGTTTGACCAAAGCAATCAATGTTAAGCCACTCTATGACAAATATCTATCTTGAGCTGTGTACTAATTATATGTTTACTGTGTTCCTGTTAAGTGTGATAGGTTGTTAGCGCTGGCGACAGTGTCATCATTTGCGGTCCCGTTATGCAATGGCTTCACTTCATTCATTATTTTACGTTCGCTATTTCTTTTTTATTCTGTTTAAAACATTTCGAAGTAAGTAAGGTATAATCTTACCTACTTAAGATGTTCTTTGACTAAAAGTGATGTTTGATGTTTTTTTAAATATTTAGCGTAACATCATGTTTTATAACACAAATTGGACTGCCATGTTACATATAGTTAAAATATAGTTTATTAATATCCATATATCCATTTATGTAGAAAAAGGAAAAGACTGCGTTGGTTTTGTTAATAATTTTCAACAGAAATGTCATGTATTTATGTAAGTATTCCTTTGTTAATCTACTGTGACGTCACCAAACCAAATATAGCTATTATCATTATGACCCGATAAAAAATAATCAATGTTACAACTACGAATGAAATTATTGCATACCAGCTTACAACTTTCTTAAAGACAGAAGTGAATAAGCACTTTTTAAACAGGTACTTAGTTTCTCCATCTTTCTCTAAAGAAACTGAATTTATAGTTGAAGTTATTGTTTAATCAGTATGTTGATTACCTTAAACTATACCAGAACTCGCAATAGATGTCGATCTAGATTCCAGAGTATTGGCAAGGAATACAAATTATGACTAGGTACCTACAGAATTAGTAGGTCCTAGGAAAGCAAAGTTATTCCTATTGAACGAAAATACAAATGTGAGGTTTTGCGTGAATTTGTGTTACATCATAAAATTTGCTTTTTGTTTTACTCTTCAGGGTTCAGATTCAAATGATTTTGCCTTTGTTTTATAAAAAGTCTCACAAAGATATTTTTAATCTATTAATATTTTTCATCGTTTTTAAATTACAGTTAGACAAAGTTGTTAAAGACAAAGACAAAGACAAAGTATTATTTGACGAAGTTCATCCCTTGGTCACTAACCATTATAAAATTGTTGCATATCGGTAACACAATGCTGCATTTCCGGCAAAGGTTATTAATTTATTTGTTCATAATGTTTCGCTTGTTCGCTTCCTAAATTATGTACAAATAAATGTTTTCGGAAAATTGAATTATTTCTAACTAATAATTTAAACATAATGACTTAATTGTCATGTTAATTAGCAGTGTTAACAAATAATTTAATCAATGGGGAACATTTTCTAAAAATTTCACCAAGCCCGCATCAATTTTCGCACGACTGCTTTATCGATGTCGTAATAATACGACATACATGTAACTTATTATACATACGACCCTGTATTATAGGTACCTAGGTAGGTCTCATAAAATTTAAGACGTTTTTTCTCAAATCCTTAATGCTCGCAGCATAAATAACACCGCATGTTGTAGTGATACAAGATATGATGTGAGATTTCGTTTGAAAAAGATCAAGATGATTTTACTATTAACGAGTTTGTGTTAGAGTAAAATAACGACAAATCATTTTTCATAAATCAATCTAAATGAACCTTAAACTATGTATACCAGCATACAATACAGTGTCAACAAACAAAGAATTTGGTACTCTGCCAATAGTATCCATTTTGCATAACAAAGCCGTGTCACTTTCTTAAACGGAACACAGAATTTGTGTCATGTTGTTAGTCACCGTAGACCAACTGTTCGAATTTACATAAGACCCGTGGCATTATAGAGTATTATAATCATCGTTGCAAATATGTCGGTATTGGGGAACAAGTGAAAGTACTTGCATTGTATTCATACTTATAATTTCGTCTCGTCATAAAGCCGATGCATATATTATGATATAGTAATTGAATGTTTATTACCACCTTAGGTAGATTTCCGTCCATTTCTATGTTCGGATTTATTCTATCTGGTTACTATTTCTAGGAGCGATTTGTCTAAAAATACGGACACTAAAGATGCAGTTTCGTGATCCAATCTTGATAATTAAATCAATATGTCCAGCATTATTTACGGTCTTTAGCAACCAACTACTCCAACAAAGTAGGTAAGACAAAGATAGAATTTCTTGATTTTCATCATCTAACTTTTGACAAATATTGATTGAAAATTTGTTAATAGCTTTTCATTTATACCAAACGTAATTGCCCCGTAAGGATCAAATAAAATAACTAAATATTGAACCAACATCTAAGCAGCTGAATCACGCCTTGATGTTCACATCCTTACCAAATAACCACCCGGTATAAAGTGGGTTTCTGAGACGGAGGAATGGCTAAATCTGTAACCATGAGATAAAGAAAAAAATTGTGAAATCACAGTCCTATTCTCAGCTCAAACAAATATTTTTCAAAAATAGTGTTGTTCTAATTTTTGCTTAACTGACATCCCAGTCCATTTTTTTCTCTATATCTCTTATTATTATTTTCTTCAGGATGTGCACATTCCTTCTCACCACCATTACTCACCGTGTATGATGGATGATATATGGTATGCGCAATACAACACAAAACAATTCTTGGTCTCTAAGAAAGGAATTAAGATCCTTCTGTCACGAGGTACTAGACAATAAAAGGCGTCGAACCTCATTGCCATACCTAAAGTTGCAAGTACCTAAAATTACGTTATATTGGTGTACACCCATGAAACATACGCCCCTATCGACAGAAAAAATAATTACGAACAACAAATATAATATACTTTTTGACAAAATGTCGTAAATGGTATACGTTGTTCAGAATTTCAGGTTAAATATGTAATATTTATTTTTGTTTATTACGTACTCGTAGAAAGTAAAATAATGTAATTTTAGGTACTTGCAACTTAAGGTATGCCAGGCTCCATACAAAAAAGTTCGAAGCCTCCGTTTTCTAGAATTTAAAAGACTCCGTTTTCTTAATTGAATCGAACCCGGGACCCTTTGCGTTCAAGAGAAATCACTTCGCTTTTTTTGTTAGTTAGATTAAGATTTTTTAGTCAAGAAGTACTAATTGTTTATGGTCATATCGTCATCTGTTGACATCACGCACGCAATGCAAGACAAGTCTGTCGAGTTTTCTCAACAGCTGTGTATGACAAAACGCCGCCCTCCCGGAACTGCGAGTCAGCAGTTCTGCTCACTTTAGTAGGGTTGTGGGAAAATAAAAAATAATGACATCTGTCCATGTCTGAAAAAGAATTAGTGTTTAATTTGGTTTACAAATGTATTTATAAATTAATTAATTTAATTTACGGTATTTAAAAGTCAAATTTGAGTTTTTTTTTATTGAAATCTGGTAAATACGTCATTTTTCAGTCGATTAAACAGATCGATGCTGATCGATTTAGTTTTTCTTGAGACGTATAAGAGTTTGGATGTATTTATAATATTGTTATTCAGTCTTGGATTAACCAAAACCAGCGCTTATGATTTCATAAGTTCTTTCTATGTTGTCCTGAAGTGTCTGTTTTATTCTATGGGCCCAACGAGAATTTTGGGCTGCTGCGATCTTACAAAGCAAAAACTTGGGTGAAGGCTGCCTAAAACCAGATAAGCCGTCCCTTGCTCCTGGCTCCAACTATCCTTAAATATGTAATTTTTACGAAATTTACCTAGAGGCAGCCCTGTTTCACTTCGAACTACATTGCAGCTCACGGCAATGACCCCTGCCCAAAGTATTGTGTTATGTAAGACAGTGCGCACGCCAGGCACATGAATGGGCCACACCGCGGTTGGTGATTCAATACGGACCCGCAAAGAATTGGGGCAGCACTTGTTTCATAATCGCGGGCTGGCCCAGCATGATGACAAGACGCGAATTCAATGGGAAAAATAACAGTCTGTTTCATGGAACTTTGTGTTTTACTCAATATTGTAAAAAAGTTTTGCTTTAGCGACTTTTCCTTAGCTACATAACTATCTAAAAAGCCGTCTTAACATTGTGACATTGTGGTTGTGTAAAAACAGTTTTTCGATTTGGGATCTAATAACAATAAATAATAATAAATTGATTCCACAATCACACCAATTAGCTAGCCCCAAACCAAGCAAAGCTTGTACTATGGCGACTAGGTAATGGATAAACATACTTAAATATTATACAATATTTTATAAACATCCATGTCTTCAGTACAAATGCTCTTGCTCATCACACAAACATTTGCCCCTTGCGGGATTCGAACCCGCAACCGCTGGCTTTGTGTGTAGGTGGACGTCCTGGTAATGGTTGCAGCTGGATGCTTGGATGCTTCCAACCGGCTAATCTGGAAGTCATTGGGGAGGACCATTTTCAACAGTAGACGTCCTATGGCTGAAATGTAGATGATGATACACACACACACACACACACACACACACACACACACACACACACACACACACACACACACACACACACACACACACACACACACACACACACACACACACACACACACACACACACACACACACACACACACTATGTTCTACTAAAACGGTTGTATCGGAGCACGAGAATCAGCCCCTCAGAGGTTTTGCGTATTTTGAATTACGCGTTGAATAAAACAATGTTTAAAAAAAAAATAAGTAAGCTTTACAAATTAAATACTATACTATAAAATTATATACTAATACTATTTGTAGTACGATGATAGTAAAGATATTAAAGAATGAAGAGAGAAGAGAAAAAGAAATTTGTAATGGTGTTATTTTTACCATTTAACGAGCGCATAAACGCAGGTGACTTCTCAAACCGATCCACTTATTACCTAAACACAGATAACTAGAAACTTGTCTTTAGCGACAATTTCTTTTTTAATAGCTAATAACTCGTAATTTAAGGAAGATAGAAACAATTTTATGTAGGCCCAACATTCCAAGTTATTGCGCAAGACCGCAATACTTTTTTTTACATCGGACGCTTAACGACTTAAGACACTTTTTTATTAAGTGCGTAAGTTCATACTTTCTTTTTCGCCGTTTACTATGATAATAAGTTATGGTAATAGTATAATTTATCATCCACGAGGGGTTACTGAGAATTATTTTCGTATAATAAACTTTTTAACATAATTGGAATGGATATTCCCAACCATTGTCAGAGTTAGGTAAAGCTTGCCTCATCTTGAATTTCACTTAAATAATCGGTGATTCTATTCCATGAAATGCATTTTCACATACGAAATGTATTGCTTTCGCCCGCCCAAGAACGCGTGTATGTAGACGCAAAATGATCTCTTCGCGATTGTGTGCAGATGAGTTGCCCACCGCGGTTGGAGTGATCCATTGTTCGTAATGCACGCGAATGTGAAGTTGTGTGAACTGCTCTGTATTGTTACTTGGATGAATACCACTAATTTGTTAGAACAGTGCATATCAAACTACAATTCGAGATTTATGAGGATTTGGAGCTAAAGACTAGCTACAGAACTGAAATTTTATTACTTACAATTAAACATACATTTCATTATTCGTTCAGCGAGATTTATTTTAAATAAAACTAGTTCAGTATGTTAACGTTTAGTATCCTAGCACAATTATCGATGTCATATACACATATATATATGTACTTAAATATGTATTTTGTTTGTTGTGTGATTTTTTTAAAAACAAAGAAATGAGACTTAGTGAATACGATGAGCTGATATTACTGATATTATATGGTCTCCTACACTGAGATACTTCGCAATACTTTATCCTGGTGTTATTTCTTATTAGAGGTTTACTTAACTTTTAAAAGTTTGAGAACCACTACATTTGTCGTTGAGCCACCAACGAGAGCTCGTTCAGGTGGCGCTAATTGTTACGAAAGTGATGTTTTGGCAGAGCCACCTGAGAAAGCTGCACTAAATACAAATATTACGTACTCTGCTGGCCGGTGAGAATCTGTTAATTAATAAGCGAGTCTAATATTAGCCTAGTAGGGGGTCTGTTGTTATTATTATGCTGATTAATCTGTAGATTGATTTGATAATAGTGGCAAATTTTTAATTGGCCCTTATACTGTAGGTTGTACGATTGTATTTATGACGAGCCTGAATGGAATAAAGTAAAAGCCAGTTTGTAACATTAACGAATTTCGGTTTAGGACTTCTAATTATCATGTTAATAACTAGGTTAATTGAGGAATAGTAACTAGGTACTTGGGCCAATATTTTAATCTGCTTGTAATGCCTGAAGTGTTTAGAAAACTTAGTGTGAAAGCAATGCAAATGATTTGCTGAGAAATCAAACGTTAAAGGAGCCAATACTAATCATTTATTTTCAAACAATCTGAATACCAAATAAGGGAATGCCATTGATGTTTACTTTCGTCTGTAGTCTCAGATGGTAACACCTTCTTAATATTTTGTGCTTAAACTTCACAAAAGTTTTCTAAAATATGTTGAATACTTTCATTTTGATAACAAACAAAATGTTTAGTTTATGAATAACATCCGTTTGGCGGTCATGTTTCGATTATAACTACTACCTACTATGTTACTGCTCAATCGATAATAATAGTCATATCAACATATTTATCTCGATAATGGTCGAAATTGCTATGCTATAAAGCAAGGTTGAACCAACAGTCCCGCCTACATTGCATCACTCATGAGATCCAAACACTGGCCTCGCTAATAAATCTAGCTAGCCGGCGCCTCCTCTGTATTTAACTGCATTTCTGAACGGCTCTCTTTTTCAATAAAGACGGTGAAACTTATATTATAGACTCCTAATTTGTCTTAATATTTGGGGGCAGATTTGATGAGTCATGGCTTCATTACCTGGGACGGCGAACGTGTGTTGCGCAACGTGTCGCGAGCCACAACAATAAAAGTCCTGCACACGTAACTGGTATGATTCAGAATGAAAGTGAAAGTGGCACATTTCGGGCGAAGCCCTATCGTTTGTGCGTAGTAGCTTTATTTGTATGCGACTCAGAAATATTGTAACAGCTGTGACATAATATTACGGTAATATTTTAAGTGATTATGAGCCAGGCAAGACACTAATTGCTATAGACTCAAAATGGAATTAACATCCTTATTGCAAGGTAGGTGACTGTCAAAAAATTTTGCCATGGGCGTCTCCCAGGTCACTCAGACCCGAGATATTTTAGAAAAAATCGTGTTCTAAATTAACTCGAATCGAGAATCACGCCCGGGACCCATTGCCTTCAAGGACCACTGCGCCACTACGCCAATCGATTCGTATAAATAGTAATTTTAATATAGCCACTAGTTTAGAAAAAGTTTTTCTACAGGAAATTGACAAATTGGTGCTATGGAAGCACCCCTATCTAACAGATAAATGCATATAAATATTAGATAATAAGTGAAACGCCTTACAATAAACTCAGGCAATCGTTCACACTTGATTATTAGCGTTCTAGCGTTGAATAAAATGGACACTACTAGAAAATCCACGGCAAATACCTAATTTTAAGTTTTTTGTTTTATTGAAAGAATACTGCATTTCTGCATAATTTGTGATAATGAATATTGTGTGTCGCCATAAAAGTTTTTTTTGTTTTAGATCCATTTATTCAAATACCTACATATATCAGGATTCCAACGAGCGCGGCCGCATCCGTTGTAGTGGAGTAGCCGATCCAATGTGCGCGGGCGCTGGTAAGTACATCATACTACACTTTCACTAGCTGGAAATAGGCTTTGCTGCAATTGTTTACGTCTTAATGCGCCTTTTAAGCCGTTTCTAGATGTATCCGGCTGATGTGGCGGTCGTTCACTCCTTTTCTAATACTACTTATTATGACAATTCATATCTTTACGTAACTAATAGTAAAAAGGTATGTAATTAAACACTATGGGTACTTTAATTTTATGTTTGTAAATTAGGCATCGTGTGTAGAGAAATTAGGTAGGTACATACAACACTAATTATAGTCAAATTATAGCTTTTCTAATTTATTTCAACTTCGTGTAAAGTCGTAAAACCTTAATCAAAATGGAAAGCACTTTTTGATTCAGAACTTAATTCACATCATTCTTGTCGTCTAAATCACTGTATAATTTTTCAAGCTTCAGTTAACCTTGTTTCACAGCCTGACTGTAGCTGTATGGCCTGATGGGGCTTGCCTTGCCCTGGCTGTCGTAGAAGTTGACTAGCTGCTTTACGGTGCCAGGTCCAGGAGTCGAAATAGGGTTGGCGACGGGGGTAGGGTTGACTGGTACGGGTTTGATTTGGGTGGGGGTTTTGGGGGGTGGGGGTGGGGGTGTAGGGGTTGGCTTCGGTAGTAAAGGCGGTCGTGTTGGCTTGGGTACCGCTGGTGTAGGCAGTACAACCGGCTTCGGAGTTGGGATAGCCACAGGCTTGACAGTTACTGGAGGATTGACTGGCGAAGTAGGTAGTTTGGCCGGCGGCACTTGCGGTACCTGCGGTTGGCTGCCAGGCCTGACACCGCCACCTCCTTCCATATTGATGAAAGCCAGATTTGCATTTTTGTCGATTGGTTGATACGTTTTACGACCTGTAAAATATATTAAAAGATTGTAAAATGTTATCCTATTTATTGCAAACAAAACTTGTATTTAAATTGAGAAAATATTAACAATTAGATACCAAAAATATAAGTTTCAGAAGGGATTTTGATAATTTGTCTATTGGTATCTACAATCTAATGCAAAAACACAAAAAAAACTGATTGATAAAGTAAATAAAACCAGTTCTCATTAAGCATACATAAACGAGGCACAATAGAAATTCCATTGTTATGCGGTCTCATTAGACCGCTTGGATGTTGACGGGATTACTCAGTAACTCACAACTAAATAGGCATAAGTAGCTGACTGTTAATCGACCATCCGCAATTTTTTGTAACCACCCTATTTAAAAGCATATAAAGAATTTGAATTTGAAAAACATCATTTCCTATGACCTATGTGCTAAAGTCATACCCATTATCTACATTTTCACGTGAAAATCATAGCTAATGACATAAACAAATTTAGTGTCTGCGGTCATTACCGGTCATCATTCTATCAACATCAACAAAATAATGTCTCCTGATTACTTCTCTGACATAAGTAGGTACTTTGTTAGATATGCGGTTTAGCAAGTTTGGTTACAATCAAAATTACTTTATTTGCATGCTTCCTAAAACTAACCCAATAATATAAGTATTATTTCCATTTTATAAGTTAGTAAATGAAGCCATTAAATAATCGTAGTTAGCATAAAATTAACAATTGAGTCGATTTCTTGATATCGTCAACCGGCAGGTTGTAAACAATTTTTCTCATACTAACAATAATAATTTAAATAATCAGTCAAAAACACTCACATTGCACATAACAGAAGACAAAGAGTAGGATTACAAGCGACTTCATGTTGCCAGGAAAAAAACCTGCGACACAAGCTTCCTCTACACAAGATCAAGTTTTGACTTCGGCTGAGGTAAGACGGGTATTGCGAGTTGCTCTACGGGGTCAAGCCGAAGCACTGGCAAGCGGGCGGCCGCCACGGCGACCTCCGATAGCAGACTGCTGACCTCATCGATAAGAAACTTCACTAGAATTAAGATTTATTATTTCTTTTTTAAGTAAACACTTCTCGCGAAGTTTGAAGATCGACTCAACGAACGATACGAATACGGTAGTGTTATTTTTTCCTTATATGTGAGACATTATTCTATTCTTGTCACGTGTAGTAGGAATGTGTGGGTGTTAGATCTAAAACTGCAGCATCCGCATGCAAAACGACGATAATGTAGAACATTCGTCTACGTATCTCGTTCTCTCAATTATCTATAATAATCACGTTTGTCACAGTACTAGTATAATTTGTTATTGCAAACTTCTTGGTAATGGAAATTAATAGTATAAACTTTCCTGTATAACCTTCGTATAACAAATAAGATAAGCTCATACAATAATATCGGTTACTAGTAAATACAGAATTGCATTATTCTGATACCTTCTAAAGATTTCCTTAAAAAGACATCAACGAACGCAGTGTACCTAAGTAAATTACCTTATATTATTTACCAAATTATATAATTATAAAATACTAACAAATTTATTAACACTTAAGAAGTGAAATGTAATTCGTTGTTTCAAATCGGTGTTTGGGACTGTTCAAGTGTCCAATAAATGTTTCCTTTTACATTTCCATTTAGCAAAATGCCTATTAATACTTATTCTATCAGCATAAGAAAAAAACTTATTTTCAATAACGCAATAGCTTCTCCCATAACTATTAAATGTTCTTTGAACGGATCTGATGTTTAATACATGAAGTAAAACACAATTTTCCCGCAGAGCGCACGCGACGTTGCATTTCAGGGGCTCGCTCGCCTGCGACCAGACTTGTGGTAATGTCTCTTTTCAGTGACTTTCTTTTATTCATCCCGAAGTCATTGTAATCTGAACAGCGGTCTAGCTTTTTACTTACAGAGTTTGATGTAAAACAACACTGCAAACGTAAAGTTTAGCCCCTGTTGGCCCCAGAACGTACCATACCATGTCCGCTCGAAAATCATACATAGTTACTCATATTATAAAACTATAGGGGATTTTAGTAATAAAGTAAATGACAATGTGTGGAAACGCGTCATGCAAAGAAGAAACGTTGTCTGGTACCTTGGTTATTATATTTTTATAGTCACTTAATATTCTTTGGTAAATGGGTTACTTAAGTATTTCCGCTAGCTACTAATCGTTTTGGAAATAATTACTCGTATTATTATTACTCTGGTATATAAGTTTATTAATTAATTACGCACGAATCACGACACAAATGTTATCCAGTAATAAATAATATTGCACATATACTTATTGTTTATTTATTTAAAAGAACATTGCACTGTTCGTTGCTACATTTATACTTTGGCGTGCAAATATTTATTTCATTAATAATTCTTTTAGAGGCACAGTTATCAAACTAATGTAAAGCTAACCTAATACTTAAAATTAAATCTTGACTAACTTTATTATTATTATTAAGGGTTTAAATGTAAGGTTCGGTTAATTATGTAATCTCGGAAATTACACAAGGGTTTTTTGAATTTGAGTAGAAATTACAATAATTAACGTATTTATTTAAAGTTTAATAAATAATGATTTATTAAACTTTATTTTTCTACCAATTAATGTATATTAGTAGAAAAATATTTTTAATTATTGTAACATGGAAGATACTATTCAGTAAATTGTTTTGTCTAACTTTCTACAAGAAATAATTGATTGATTACAAATACTAGGTATACGTTCCTAGTTTCATAAAGGCACCTAACTAATCAAAAAAAGTTATAAAATTATAACTCATTATTTTGAAGACATTTACGATAGTTTATTTCCGTTTTATTATTTTTAAAGTAGCTAAATAGTTAACAACTATTAGGCAATTTCACTATTCTGTGCAACTACTGAAAATGCCAACTTAGGTACTGCCAGAACCAAGCCAGAAACGCCGTTGGTTTTATTTATTTCATACTTTATTATACAGATAAACATAAGTAAGCCATTTCTACCACTCAACAAATAATACAAATAAATAAGAGAAACTACAGGATCCTCAAAAAAAAAACCAGCCAAAGAAAGTTGAATAAGTAGTCCCCAGGGAATACTATCTACTTATTTCTGTTCTTGGACAACAAAATATTTAGTCAAAAAGTAAGTAAGTAAAAAGTAAGTACTACCTATTTACTTAACTAATGTTAGGCAATACTACTAATCTACTAATACTTATAAGTTTTATTAGAAGTATTATTGAGTTTAGTAATGCTTATATATATATAGTTAGAAGCAGAAGACTGTGACAAAGGTATAACTTAGGTGCCCAAATAGCCCGAAAATCGCAACTGTTTAAAACTCAAGCTTCGTTTATTATTTCTTGAGTTTTTAAAAACTTGATTCATAAGAGATATCTGTTCATTGACCTATCGACAACTTCAGCATCTAGGTTAGGTAGGAAATATGTGTAGGTATGTGTATAAACGTTGCGGTCTAAGTATCAGGTTAATACTTTAATTTAATATCGTTGTTTTAATTGAGTTTTAGGACTGACTGTCTTCTGTATTGAGTATCTAACTACTTAGATCTGCTCTTAGTATATTTGAAAATCAAAAATTACAACCACCATAATACAGAATTTGAGTAAGTAATATATATATCCTACCTGCGTAGGTAAAATAAACATAGCCTTGTAATTCTCATCACTAACTAGACTAGGTATACCGGATACGCAGATATTCTCAAAGGCCAGTGAAGGTCGTTTTTGTTTACTTCCAAGGTGTGTTAACAGCATCTAATATTACCTATTCAGGGCAATCACCGCGCACCGTCGCAAAAACTGGAAGACCGCGGGTTAAATCTGTATAACACGCCGTATCTGTAGGTACCTACATATGTAGATGGACATTACGTCATCCAGAGGTCGTGCAGTATCGCTAGTCGAAGCGGCCGCGGAGATCACTAGTGCGCGGCAATCGCGATATACTAAACGTCCGAAACGCTACCCAAGATGAGGGTCCTTACATTTTTTATGCTGTGTCTCGCAGCATCCCGGGCTGACGATATAGCGCACGCAGCAGGACAAATCTTTAACAGCATACTTCCCAATCTGATAAGCAACTCGGTGACTGGACAGCAGGGAAACACAGCCACTAACACTCTGTCACAAATTGGCACCGTCGTCGGTGGAGTGGTCGACTATGCCAAGAAGAAGAGCTACGAAGACGTGCTGCGTCAGGTCCAGGATAGTACGACAGACGATGATCTGCTGCGCGTTGGCGAGGAGATGATCAATGCGGATATCAACAACGCTTTCAACTTCATTCAGGTCAATTTGCAAGGCAAAACCAGTTCCATGTCGAAGAACGACGAGGCGCAATCTAAGTAAGTCTGTCAGTAGGAATTTTCATTAACTCTAATCAACTCTAATCCACCCGTTTGAGTAACGTTAACGATGTGTTCCCCATTAATGCTCCTTTAAATCTATTTAGATCCATAAGCAATTTATGTTGCTGTAATAGCAGTAAATAAATACTTGCAGCTACATTTATGTTCTTTTCAAATAAGTGCTATAGCTGTAGGTATTATAATAAGTATTTTGATAAAATTAAATAAGTATCTAAATAGGTATCTTACTGAGTTACAATGATGAATGATGCGAAAAGCTTACGTCACGCTTAACTAAAATAACAAAGACTTTATAGCTAGCTGTGCCCGCGGCTTCGCTCGCGTGGATTATGGTTATTCAAACCCTGTTTTACTTGCTTTAGAAATGAAATAAAAATAATAGTCCATCCATATTCTTCCCTAGGGTTCAAGCTTTTTCCGTACAAATTTCATCAAAATCGGTACAGTTTTCACTACAAAAAGTAGCCTATGTCCTTTTCCAAGCTCTAGCCTATCTCTGTACCAAATTTCATTAAAATCAGTTCAGTAGTTTAGGCGTGAAAGTGTAACAGACAGACAGAGTTACTTTATAATATTAGTATGGATTATTAAGGCCTTCAGTAGTACGTACGTACGTACTTAATTGTTTTCGTTTTGCAGCCTCCTTAATGTGCCCGAGAACGTGTGGAGCGGCCCAACTATTAGGCCCTTCGTGTCCCTATTCGACAACTACCACAAAAATATCATAAGACCCGAATTCGTGACACCTAATGTAAGTACCTACATTTTTTTATTTCAACACACATAATGTGTGGATATATATCCACACATTATATCTTATCTCATAAGTGACCTTAGTAGTTGACTGTAGATAGGCATTTATAGGCTAAAAACCTACTACATTTTTGTAAGCACATTTTTATGGTTAATCAAAAAAGATCTTCAAGGCAAAATATTTATATTCATGCACACTACCTGCCTGCACTTACTAACGCGCAGTGATGTCATTTTGCAGGAGGAGACCGAACAAACCACTTACATCAACACTATACTTGCCACTGGCCCTATCAGGAGTCTAGTGTCATTCCTTGTGAACAAAGGTATGCAAATAAAATACTACTTACTCCTATCAAAATTCCTCTCACGGCTGAGTCAAAAGAACATAGGTAAAGATACGCTATGATAATATTAAGAATAATGTTATTCACGTTGCAGTCCTTACCTTATTGCATCATATCAAACCTACTAAGTAACTAAAATCATTTTTTTAGTGACCTTTTAATTTATGTCCGGTAAGTACGAAGATAAGCAGCAGTGTAGGTCCACTAGAATGTATCCAACTCCTAGATCGGCCCGCTCGAATGGAGCTCGTCAGCGGTCCGGTTTGCTTTGGCAGTCTAGGCCCTAATTAGTGGTTATGCCACTTGGCAAGGTCAGCACTCCACACGATCAACTCAACCACGCCCGCTTGCCCAGGGCACCGACGAGGACAGGCATGTGACTTTGCCGTGCGAAGCCTCACATTCGGCCGCGTCGCGGACACTGCTATTGTGGGGTAGACCTAGACCAAGGTCCTCTAGCGCTCGTCAATACTCTTCTGGTAAACCTAAAGAGGCCCTTCTGCAAAAGCCATACATCTATAGGTCCGGTCCGTCCAACTAAATTGAGACATCAGATCACTTTTTTATAATATTTTTTGTGTTCTAGAGATTATTTAAAAATTAAAAAGAAGAATAAGACCGAACAAAGATGGGATCCTAGGAACCGGAAATAACACTAAGCTAAGCTCTTTAAGTAAAAGATATGAACAAACTTTTCTCATTTAAAAACATAATTCATTAGGTACTTTCATTACCTATATACCTACAGAGGTATGCACATTGTTAGCCACAATGTTTGTTAGATCTATTTGTTTAAAATATACAGTTACTAACAAACGAACAATTTCTACGTTCCTGTGACTCAATTTAGCGTCACCTTAGTAATTGTTTTCTATTGTCTGTCTGGTTTTGCGGGACGTAGCAAATATATGCAAATGGTTTGCAGGTCTGACCCAGCTGAACGAATACAATGAGCAAGTGGACTTGCTGAAGAAGATCTGGTTCACCAAGTACGCGCGCCACTGGTCCGGCCTTTGCAAGTGCAGTTGCGCCTTCGAGAACGTCTTCATGGCTGAGCTCAAGTCTGACACGGTGCTTGGTAAGTGGCTGTCGCACCTATTTCTACGACCATCGATTCGACGTTACGTTATATCTTTACTTATAATTTTTGTTAAAAACCCCACTCCGAAACCTGAAAAAAAAAAACTTCTGCTAACTAACTACAAGATCAATTGGTAATATTTGAATGGAAAGGTGTGTTTTTTTCATTTCAATATAAGTTAAACCTTTCATCATAATAGTTTCGCAATTTGGCTCCTCTATCACCTTCTGAGAAAATTTATGGTTTTACAACTCACCCAATTATTCAAAATTCTTGTTTTTAGTGCTATTTAAAGATTTTAGGTGGCTAAATATAAACAGAAACTCCTTAAAACGATGTAATCAGCTGAGCTTTTACTAAGGCAGCTAAATCGTAAAAGAAAAAAAATTTAGTGCATCAAAGTTTTTTAAAGATTTCGCTGTAAGTTGGTTCCTAAGTATAGTTGTGTTTATGAGCAGCTGATTATGTGGCGTTAAGGAATGTCCTATTCACATTGTAAATATAAACAAAATAAGTATTGGACCACATCACATACATTGCTCTGATCCTAAGGTTAAAGCACTTGTGTTATAAAAATCAGAAACAACGACGGTACCGCAACACCCATCCCCGAGATAATATAGAAAAGTTCGTTTTCTACATCGACCCGACCGGGAATCAAACCATCAAACCCGGGACCTCAGAAATGGCGACGTCAAGTCCGGTGTCCGTCGGCTCTCTAGGCTACAGTAACCAATTTCTAACGCAATATTTCTGTGCAGGTCTCCACAGCTGGCTGTTCTTCGCCAAGCGTGAGCTGGACCACAAGGCTAACTACCTGGGGTACATCGACAAACTCGACCTTTCTGGAGTAAGTTATAAACCCGACTTATTTGTGTGTCATACATAATTATTAGATGAGTTCTACGCCCATAGATGTTCAATCTCATATCGTACTTTAACTGGGAACGCGCTATAAAAGAACTTACTTGCTTACATCGAGCAACTAGTATTATTTTCCAACAGCCCACATTATAAACAAATAATAATATTATCAATTGAAAAATTCTTGCAACCATCACACCAATTTAAACTAGCTCCAAACCAAGCAAAGCTTGTACTATGGCGACTAGATAACTGAAGCAAGCTTCTTAGCGATTCGAACCCGCAACCTAGCTTTGTTGTCCTGAGCACGAAACCACTAGACACGGTCGTCTTTTGTCTTAAACCAATTTTATTTCCCATTACAGAAAGGCCTGATCCTGAAGCAACACTCCGTCCTCAGCAACACCAAAGACGCTCCCGAGGTAACCATGTTCGTCGGTACCTCCCCCGAGTTAGAAACCGCCTTGTACACTCTTTGCTTCATGGCACGCCCCGACCGGCCTTGCAAGCTGCGCTACAATAATATCCCCTTCACCATCCAGACTAAGACTATTAGGGCTGACAACGTCCCACTTATCGATACCGCGTACCCCACCTTCTAATCCTTTCACTAAGTTAATAGGAGCTAGTGTAACATAATTCTAGTTTTTTACCGGTGACTGAACGGTTATCAAGATTATACTTGCTGTAAATTCTCAATAACGTAATCACAAGTTTTAAGAGCTCTGATAATAAATAGTTAAACGAGTTAGGTGTACGTCACTAATTAATAAAGTGGCATGGAATATCATAGACTGTCCAGTGTCCATATTTCACTAATATTCAACGCTGTTATTTATTATTAGAAAATATTTATTATCCATTAAAAAGCTCTCTGCTTTTCTCTTTAAGTTGCAAGTACAAATTATTATACTGAATGCAAGAATAAATTTTTCAACTAACTTGTTTGTGTTTAAATCAAATTAACGAATACGGAGATAATAATTTTAGAACGGAGGAACATTAAAATTTATCATCAGCGACTATTTCAGGTCGCGGCCCCTACGATAACACAATTGAACATCACTAGTTTTAACAACAGGACTTATTATTACTAAACGGTGTTAAAGATAAACGACTATATAGAATTATTTTTCTTTATTGAGAACATTTTCATAGAAAACAGTAAACAAACAAACACATGATCTCCGAAAATGATTGTTTGAAGACATTTCATAAACTGTACCTTTATTTATAATTCATTTGGGTTGAGTAATTTTATTGTCTAGTTGGATAGGCAGTAAAGTTTTTTTTTACTAGTATAGATTTGATTTTCAAGTAATTTATAAATGTTCAATATTACTAGAAACACAAAATGTTTAGGTGTTTATAGAAAAAGTGGACAAATAATGTCGAATATTTCTCTAAAATCTTTGACAAAATACGGCCTAAGGTATTTTTCGCTGTACAAAAATGACTGATTCTAAAAATGACTACTCTAAGTCTCCAATTCTCTATACTACCACTTACTACAAATATCATAAATAACCATAGGTAAATAAATTGTCTGAGCATTTTATGTATACTTAACTTAACTTATCAAAAAACAAAATGCTTCAGAAAATTAATAACAATAGGAAACTATAAAATTACTTCATTAATAAATAATGATATCATGTAGGTAGGATAATGAATAGCGAGTATTAAAAAAGCAACAAGTACAGACAACAGCTGGTCAACCTACCTCAAACCGTCAAATTTTCGCAATTGTTATTGATCTTTACATGTCGGAGTTAAAGTTGAAAATCGATTCAATGACCTTTAACTTTTTGGGCAGGTTGACCTGCCGTCGACTGTACAAACATTCGCTTTATAAAAAAAATATACAATTCGCAAACATAATTATGTTACCTGCATACATTTGTACATCAATGAATCAAATAAAAACATTGAGCTTATCATCTAGTAGTGTAAAGTCATACAAATACATGGATCAACAGTTATTTATTCAACTCGATTTGAAACAACTGTACTAGTATTAGATTACATTCAATGTTTTTTTTAAATCAGCTGTTCCTATTATTGAGATTAAATAATATAATCGGATAAAACTCTTTTAGACAAAACAGCTCACTAACTTTAAAATAACGGAACTCTTACATATTCCAATTGACTACGTCTTTTTAAAGATCACTAACAATTTCAACATTTTATATTGCACATAAAATAAATAGTTTAACTTATAAAACTAATGTTTAACTTAAGAAAAATATTTTTTTTAACTGGCTTTATTTATAATTTCTGACTATTTACAGTTTTTTTTTCTGATAACACACTTTCTTCATATACATACAATCTGCAAATGAACCCAAATCATAACGGTTTTCAAATCTTAACCGTATTTTAAATAAAATAAAAATATTAAACAAGGATATTAAAAACAGCTTAATTAATTTGATTTAAATTGAGACAGTATTAAATACTTTTGACTAGAATACAGTTGGCTGAATACTTATTTTTATTTTAAATGTATTCTTTTTAGCTTTTCGAGAACTAGTAAAATAATACTATTTAATCATGGTATTATTGATACACACATAAATAAAAATTTGTTATAAAATGTCCTAGACCACCTTATAAGGATCCTGCAAGTAAAGGAATAAGTTTCAAAATATTCTTACATACATAAAATACATCTGTAAACTTATCATATTAAAACATAGCAGACCTCATAAAATGAGTTTCAAAACTGATTACCTAATACTGCTCTTAAAAATCATACCATTATTCAATCAAAAAATATTAGCAACAAAATGAGTGAAAGTATATTTTTTCCTACATTACTACTTTACACATATTGATAAGTTGCCACTGGTATTCTCGACTTAAAACTAGACGAAATAGGAGCCATATTCGTGTGGCATCACGCCCCGCCTTGGATAGAAAGTGTGAGTGAGGGAGTAGTTCAGTAAATTTGAAATATTGGAGGTATAAATATCTGCGAATCTGAATAGTCTCCTAGAGAAGTATGTAGGGTTGTGGTACGTCCGGAACACGCTACCGAACTGGGGATTAAACACTGCCTTTATTTCGTTCCTGGAATCGAGATAAGAACTCCTACAATGCGTCAGCATGAAAAGCAAACACAAGCGATTATTTACAGCCAATCAGTCAATTCAGTCGTACGACTAATAAGCAATTAACCAGTGCCAAATGTACAGAAACAAATTGATTCATTAGAAGCCAGCACGAATGGATTCAATAAATTGTGTGAATGTAAGTTTGAAGATAAACTTAAGGACGTGCCAATATTTCTTTTGAAGGCGAGACTCCTGCAATTTTGGCAACGGTCAATTGCATTCTATGATCCATAATTATAATTTTGTTTACCAAATGCGCAGTAGTACACAGTGTAATAATAGCATGTTTAAAATACGTGTATTGTAAAAATACCAATGTTACTACGGAATTGTTAGAAGAATTAAATAGGTTTGGAATATAAAACAGCCTACGAGAGTTGTGGGTTAGGTCATAGCTAAATAAACTGCAGGAAACGCTTAAGTTTTAACGGAACAGGTTTAGTTTTTTACTAGCGTTATTATTTCAACTTTAATTTTTAATTTTTCTATGCTAGGATTTCGCCACGCTTAGTCATTAATATCGAATTAACTGAAGATGGCAACTATTGATTTAAAAATCGGAGTCTTTCTTGGATTTACTCGATTTTAACGACACCACAAAAAAGTGTTGTCCAGCTTGTGTTACAAAGAGATATAACATTCTTTCAAGTAACAAACGGCAGTTTTAAATGAAGTTTTACTAACCTAAGATAGTCTCGTTCCGCCATCCATTGTGTGATGACTTCGACGGCCTCTGGCTCCTTGTAGTCCTGGTAGTCCTCAATAAGCTGGGTAAGCATTTGTAGCCAGTTCGCATTCTCCTTAAACGATTGCGTATTGAGAGTTTGGATCTCGTGCTGCGAACAAACATTATTTTGATATTTTCAATCACTGATGCCTTTTGATTAGTTTTTACCGATAGGCTATTGCAACACACACACACACACACTTTGACTTATCATCAAGAACTATAAGTTATGGTCAGAGTCACTTTTCGTTTTCATAGACTAGCATGTTTGTTAATTATTTACCCATAACTCTCCAACTGCCACTAAATATCTTTTTTTTTAAACATTATGCGGTCAGGAGAACAGCAACAGAGCATTGGAAGGAATTTCACAAGCTTTCTAAAATGACACTGTTATTCTTAAAACGTAGTTTTTTTATTTTCTGCCAGCGGCGGCTACCTATCGCAGCAGATAGTGCCAGCTGTAGCCTGTAAGGTATTGCAGGTGTGCAGTAGATACTTAATATATTCAACTGTTGAGTCCGGATTCTGAAACGTGTGAGATACCTCATCTTTGCCAGCGGCGACTATCTACCTAGCGCGACTACAGTGCTACACTCGCCTCACAAAGCAGTAGCAGGTTTGGTAAATAGTACAGCAGACTGTGCCAGCTCTAGCAGTACAAGTGTTGCAGGTGTACAGTCTCAGTATATTCAACTGTAGGGAGTCCGGATTTTTAAACGTAGTGAGATATCTCTACCAGCGGCAGATATCTGCCGAGCGCGACTACAGAGCTACAGTCGCCCCACAAAGCAGTAGCAGGTTTGGTAAATAGTACAGCAGACTGTGCCAGCTCTAGCAGTACAAGTGTTGCAGGTGTACAGTCTCAGTATATTCAACTGTAGGGAGTCCGGATTTTTAAACGTAGTGAGATATCTCTACCAGCTGCAGATATCTGCCGAGCGCGACTACAGAGCTACAGTCGCCCCACAAAGCAGTAGCAGGTTTGGTAAATAGTACAGCAGACTGTGCCAGCTCTAGCAGTACAAGTGTTGCAGGTGTACAGTCTCAGTATATTCAACTGTAGGGAGTCCGGATTTTTAAACGTAGTGAGATATCTCTACCAGCGGCAGATATCTGCCGAGCGCGACTACAGAGCTACAGTCGCCCCACAAAGCAGTAGCAGGTTTGGTAAATAGTACAGCAGACTGTGCCAGCTCTAGCAGTACAAGTGTTGCAGGTGTACAGTCTCAGTATATTCAACTGTAGGGAGTCCGGATTTTTAAACGTAGTGAGATATCTCTACCAGCGGCAGATATCTGCCGAGCGCGACTACAGAGCTACAGTCGCCCCACAAAGCAGTAGCAGGTTTGGTAAATAGTACAGCAGACTGTGCCAGCTCTAGCAGTACAAGTGTTGCAGGTGTACAGTCTCAGTATATTCAACTGTAGGGAGTCCGGATTTTTAAACGTAGTGAGATATCTCTACCAGCGGCAGATATCTGCCGAGCGCGACTACAGAGCTACAGTCGCCCCACAAAGCAGTAGCAGGTTTGGTAAATAGTACAGCAGACTGTGCCAGCTCTAGCAGTACAAGTGTTGCAGTTGTAAAGTGGATACTCAGTATATTCAATAGCAGATAGTGCCAGCTCTAGCCTGTACGTACAGGTGTTGCAGGTGTGTAGTATATACTTAGTACTCAACTGTAATCTCATTGATGATGGCCCCGGTGCGCCAGCCGTGCTCGAGCGTGACGTCGGCCAGGTCGCTGTAGGGGTGGTCGCCGAAGTACAGCACCTGGTGCCCACTCCAGCCTGTTAGGTCTTGCAGTTGCTTCACTGTGCCCTGTGAGACAATTAAATTAATACATTTCCTGCTTTTGTTTAAGTGAAACAAGAACAACACAGGGCTGGTCATAATGCACGATATATTATTCTAACACCGTATGTTCGAGTGGTGTTATAGCACACATATACTTGAATTTACTTCAATTTTTACCACATGTGTGCAATAAACGTTTTGAATTGAATACTATAAGCCATGGGCGTATGGAAGTCCAGAGTCCTTGTGTCATAGTTATTGTGGGCACAAAGGGTCACCGGTGACATTAAAGAAATGTATCTGTAGTTTTGAAGCACAGCCAGTGATAAAAACGATTTTTTTCGCAGAAATCTAAATATTTGCCTGAATCACAGAAGCGTTGTCGAATTGTATCGTAGAATGGTTCTCTTCTTCCATTCTTCTTATAAACTGCTGTTGAGCTATAATAGTGTACCCAGTTAAAATCTGAATAGTATGTAAAAATTTTGGGGAATTACAAAAACATGATTTTATCAGATTTTAGTTTTTTCTCAATCGTAAATGTCACGTTTATGTCGGGCTCGCTAAGGATCCCAAAGCGTATAGACTACAGAACCCTCGGTGCGCGAATCCAACTCGCACTTGTTTTATCTCACCTCATAATAAATAATGCCCTTCTCCAAAGACGTGACCTTCTCCCATATGTGTGTGTTGGCGTTCTTATCGAACACGCGGATGGGGCGCGACACCTCCGTGAAGAACTTGGGCTTGTTTGCGTTCACAATCACCACATCGAAGAACTCCCGCCAGTCGTGGCCGACCAGCATCTCCATACCTGCATTACTGGGATTACAATAAATAATCAGTAGCCAATCATCGCAACACCAAGAGATGGCGCTGTCTACAAATTAGATCCCTGTGGCGTCATCGAAATTAGTTGCATCTATACAGGGGGTCTCAAATAATTATGTCAAGTGGGAATTGTTACTGTTTGTTGTTTTTGAGTTTTTTTTTTAATTTGTTTTCATTGTCATTTTTAGGGTTCCGTAGCCAAATGGCAAAAAACGGAACCCTCATAGATTCGTCATGTCTGTCTGTCTGTCTGTCTCTCTGTCTGTCCGTCTGTCCGTCCGTCCGTATGTCACAGCAGCCACTTTTTTTCCGAAACTATAAGAACTATACTGTTGAAACTTGGTAAGTAGATGCATTCTGTGAACAGCATTAAGATTTTCACAAAAAAATAGAAAAATAATAATAAATTTTGGGGGCTCCCCATACTTATAACTAAAACTCGAATTTTTTTTTTTCGTCAAACCCATACGTGTGGGGTATCAATGGATAGGTCTTTAAAAATGATATGAGGTTTCTAATATCATTTTTTTCTAAACTGAATAGTTTGCGTGTGAGACGCTTCCAAAGTGGTAAAATGTGTGTCTTCCCCCCCCCCCCCCCCCCTGTAACTTCTAAAATAAGAGAATGATAAATCTAAAAAATATATATAATGTACATTACCATAAAAACTACCAGCGAAAATTGGTTTGAACGAGATCAAGTAATTCGTTTTTTTTTTAATACGTCATAAATCGTAAACCGCAATTTAACTTTCGTAATGTTATGGATTTCATTTTGCAATAAAAATACCATAACTATGACTCGATTGTCGTGATGGGTGAACTTTTACTCATAACGGTACCTACAGGTTTGTACGAAACCCTCGGTGCGCGGGTCCGACTCGCACTTGGCCGGTTTTTTAATGTTTTTATATTTATAAGATCATCTCTCAATTGTATTTGTGATTATAAGGCTTTTCGCCTAAAGCACTTTTTTGTAGATGTGTCGCGCGTTTCGTGAACCCGCTTCTGCATCGCTACTGCCACGCGTTAGTCGCATTTGCAACGCGCGACAGAAGCGAAGCTGTGTACAAACTGATTCAACGCCTCAATGTAACTTACACAAAATGGTAAGGACTGTTTGTCACCAGGAACAGTTTCTTTTCGAAATCTTGGAGCATCTTGAAATACCTCCTTAGATCTGGGTTAGGCCTGATGTATTCTTCAACATTTTGAGCTACAATCTTGTGCATTATAGGATGGCAGCTTTGCACTGAGTTCTGGAATTAATATGCAGAAATTGGTTTGTAACAAAATATTTTGTTTGATGTAAAATAATTTCATTCCAAGTTTTACCTTTACATCCAAAAACAAGATTTCTGGATGATAATCGATATGATTCTTTATGAAATACTCGGCCACGTTACACAGCAGTCCCATCTCTGGTACTGAAAATAGGTCTGCCAGATGAACCATCTTTGCGCGGTTTGCCTGAAACATTAACCAAAACGAAAAAGTTCATTTAAACATAAATGATCGTGAGCATATTTCCCATTGATTAACATCTCATAAATCATGATAATAACAACGTTTGAATTATTAATATCGTCCATAATGACCGCCACTCATGTTAACGTTACATAGATAAACAATAAAAAATACTGTCAGAATAGATAACTTGAAATGTCCTTGAATACTATTACAATACTTCAGACAAATAATAAAATCATTACTTTGCTAGGACAATATAAAAACAATTAAAGTACCTAGACCTACATCATTCACATAGCATACATGATGCATCTATAACATGCAAACGGAACTGCTAATAAAATACAGGGAGAATCATATATCAAACCACACAAGTCAATTTGGAGAAACTATTGAATACAGGGTGTGTTTGTTCTTGGGCTCAATTTTTATTATAGGACAGAGGAACATGCTAAAAGGAGGCTTGGGCTCAATTGTGGAGAAAAACAAAATGGCATAACTCATTTCCATTCACTTCATTTTCGGGATATTTATGTGAATTTTATTTTTAGCATATTATTTAAGTTTTAGTTCACACTAGGAACAAAAGAATATACTTGGAGCAATCATAGCTTTAGTTAGTAAAAATTTCGTTTTCTATATAATTAAACTCTTCTGGAATCT
Source organism: Anania hortulata (assembly GCA_963576865.1). NCBI lineage: Eukaryota > Metazoa > Arthropoda > Insecta > Lepidoptera > Crambidae > Anania > Anania hortulata. Next base: position 9,905,740 of record OY756389.1, read on the forward strand.
GTGTTTCTAAAGTGTCCTTTAAGAAAAAAGCAGGTGTCTATTGAGTAAGCTTCATGATAGACTCCATTTTCACTTACCATCAGGTGATTGAACGCTTATTAAAAACGTAATGCTAACAATTTTTTTTCGCAATATCGTCAACATTAAACAACACAACTTCAGTCTTAATTCAAATAATATTATGTAGGTCATGTGTCTTAATCAACATGTTGCGTTTTAATGTCTTAGGAATGATGGTTTTTGTAAATGCAAAAGTATTATAATGTAGTTAAAAATATATTTTTCATAAAAATTAAGCCTGTTCCAGCTTAGATGATTTGTATATTTTATAACAAGAAGGTCAAGAAGTAAGTTTTCGATATTGGTGCCTTAGAAAAGTTGTTGTATTGGTTTTGTTTAGTTTTAATACCAATTTTAGCATTTTTGTTTTCTTTAATTGAGCTGAAGGTTCTTTTTAGCATTTTTCTCTAAGACTCATAATTTCGAATTTAACCTGTACAAAAAAATACCACCCTGTATACAGACAGTACACAACATTATAGATGTATACAAAGAGCCAGTCCATTATTTACAATTGCACATCAGTGTCATGTCACACATGGTCCTTGTATCAACACAAGATGTAGGGGAGCAGACAAATGAATGATTGCTTACAAGTGCTGTTCATTACTAGCACATGGCCTTAACTAACCTTTATATATTATCGTAAATCAAATGCAGTTAAGAAAATAATTTCATTTGCAATTCGAAAACAAAAGGATTTTAAAGAACTAAAATAAGTTCACAAAAACAAGAAATGACTTCCTAAAATGACCCACTAGGCTAAAAATTTATTATTCTAGTTACTTATTCTCGAGAACTCTATAATATTATTAAATGGCTTACCTTGCTTTTCCTCTTTGCAAACAATTGCATGCAAGTTAATGTATTGTAGAGAATTGAAGTAAACATTAACATAATAAACTTTTAGCTTTTTGTGTAAACAATGTATTAAGTACTACTTACACTGAAGAAAATTATTGCATGAATGCAATAAGTAGCTAAAAGTTATGACTATACTATCTTTTGCCAAGTATGTATAACCTTAATCAAATTTATTATACAACAATACTATTTTACACAAATATATTTCGGTTACCTTGTGAGCTCTTGTATCACCTTCTACATAGGCAATTGGAATGATTCTGTTCTTATAAATCTTCAGAACTTCCTCAGTAGTGACCTGTGTAAGACCTCGGTACACAGCACCAAATTGAATTTGTAAGAATGAATCCAACTTTAGAAGCAATCCCTTTTCAATGTCGTAGTGGAGCCCCCGCACAGCAAAGTTTGGTTTGTACTCCAAATTTAATATTTCTGGTGGATACTGAAAATAATAAAAGAAAAAAATATAAACCAGAACTATCAACTTATTAATTTATAAAAATACTTTGATTCAAAATTATACTCACATTATACTTTTCCAACAAGACTTCTCTGCCTAGGTTATACAACAGGTGCTCCAATGTAGGTTTATAGTGAGCCAGAGTATAGTCGTAGTCAAACCCATAGACTTTTACTTCAGATAAGTCCAACTCATTGCAGGCAAATACACCACGAGGGTTTACATCTTGAGGTAGCTTTTTGGCTGGGAAATTTTTAAAACATTTAACAATCCAAAACACATCTATAAAATTTTTATGCGCCATAGGTAGTTAGTATGCGAAATATAAGGACCGCATTCTGTAAATTGTTTTAGGCTCAGATAAGCTTGCATGAATCTCAATGTTGCCAAAAAGTATGTTGATAATTTTTTTTAAATAGAGTAGCCGAGAGGCGTGCACACAAAACTTGGATCTCTGATGTCCCAGATTCGATTCTCGGTCGGGTCGATGTAGAAAACGAACTTTTCTATATGTAGTATCTTGGGTCTGGGTGTTGTGGTGCCGTCGTTGTTTCTGATTTCTATAACACAAGTACTTTAATTACTCAATCCTTAGGATCAGAGCAATGTATGTGATGTTATTCAAAATAAATTCTTTAAAAAATTCTTTTAAGTTAAATAAATTGATTGGACACATGCTTTGAAGCCATTTTAATGCTTTACTCTGAGCTTTACGGAATATTTTTTGGTAATTTCACCAAGGGTTAATTATGGGATGAAAGTTTGTGTACAGACAACTAGCATGTCAACCTACCACAAAATGTCAAATTTTCTCAATTGATATTGATCCCTACGAATCAGACTTTAAAGTTGAAAATCGGTTTAATGACCTTTAAGTTTTTGACCTGCCGTTGTCTGTACATAACATTTTAATTTTTTAAAGTAATTAATATTCAACAACAAATTACAAAATACTAAAACAAAATTTTTTTTGGCTAGAAAATATGACAATTTTTTTGAAAAAAAAAGAAAAAAAAACAAACTTACATCGACATTTTAATTTGGTGCGACAATATGCTTCTTTTAGTAAATCCCGCGTAGAATACCTTTTGGCTAGTAAAACGTTGAATGTTTCGATTTTATTATAAAAATTTCGGTTCAGATTTTTAAACCCACTAACTAAAGAGTTACACAGACTCATAATTGAAGAAATATTGATAAAAACGCCAAACAAATACAGGCACAAAATTTAAGTGCGTTCACTCACGACGATATAATCAGAAAAGTTAACTAGACAGGTTAAGTTTCAATACAAAACTTATAGATTAAACTGTATTCTATTACAAACAAGAACATCGTTGCATAATTCTAATGTAAATTCGAAGATCTAGACACAACATATTTCTACAACTATAGAAAATCTACTAAAAAATCTGCTGTTCTGCTGGGGCCTGTGGTGGTGTCACTGTCACTCACTTGTCGGTGTCAGATGTCAGTGTCACTGTCGCCAATGTATTTGACCACTGAACAAGTAATACTACGTTTTATTTGACGATTGACGATATTGTACACTGACATAAATAATAATGGACTGGCTGTCCCATACAAATGATTTGATATGCCCATTTGCAGTACCACTAGTATCTAAACCCAGATTAATAAAATTTTGACTTATTATCGGTGGGTAAAATCGAAACCCCTTTTTATTTACTATAATCGGAACTAAATCGATGAATCGGTTCGATCATCTTGTGAAAACCTATGCGTTGACATCAGTAGTACAAGAGCGTCTGCCATGTATGCGATTTGTGTTATCGATATTTTTCGCAGTTCCTATTTTAATTTTTGTTACTGTTTTTGTAAAAAAATTCGTTATTGTTTTGATTTTATTTGGTAAAATGCCAAAAAAAAATGAAAAAAAAAAACTTGTCAAGAAGCTGTATACGGCACTCTGGTAGTAGAACATTGCAGTATATCTCTTAATTAAAATAAGTTTATTTGAATAAAAATCGATTAAACTTTCTTTAAAAAGTTTCTCAATTTTCAAAAAGAATCGGTTGGATTTTGTTAGGGCACATCACCATTTTGTCAACAGGGAAGTCACGTGATGTGTCATAAGTTTCTTCATCTTGAAAAGAGTTAAAGCACTAAATCGATATTTGTAACTTTTTTGATCTTCACATGGAGCGCATTTTTCTGGATCAATACGCAATCAGATTAAAATCCATTCTAAACTAAATATCTCGAGAATCGTTATTTTCGCTGAACACACTTAAGGGTCCGATCGTTATATAATTGATCGATCCTGTCTAATATTTTGATCTATAATGAATAAAGTTACTTTTTACTTAACACAATCTATCTATCTATATTTAAAAAAGAAGAAACTGACTGACTGACATATCAACGCACAGTCTAAACTGCTGGTGCTAGAGATTCCAAATTTGGCACGTAGGTTCCTTATAAGGTCTAAGGGTGCACTAAGAAAGGGTTTTTTAAAATTCATCAAAGGGTGAAATAAGGGCCCAAAGTTTGTATGGGGAAACAAGATTAGTTAGACTATTTTATTTGAAACTTCACAGGAGTATTCCTCACAATAAATAAGTAAACACGTGTTTCAGGTTTTTTGCGAAGTCCACCCCCTAAAAGGGGATAAAGGGGTGACAAAGTCTGAAAATCAACATGGGTATTGTTTCTATGGTTTATCGGGTCGCTGATTACGAAAACAACAACGATTTTAAAATTCAACATTGCAGACGTGAAATACCATCTCCCCTGTTGGGATGCGATGGGGTTGAAATGTCTAAACATCATTATGGGTGTCGTTTTTATGGTTTTTTGGGATGTTAATTATGAAAATGACATCGATTTTGAAATTTAAAATTGTGGACATAAAAATTCCTTAATTCAACCCTTATGTAGGTGAAAAGGGGGATAAAACTTTGTACTTCAGTTATCTATCTAAATAAAATGGTAAACTGACTAATTATTGATGTATCAACGCACAGCCTTACCTTATACAGTGTAGACATCCATTAAGGCAGGGTTTTGGAAATTATAGCCCCAAAGGGGTAAAATAGGGGATGAAACTTTTATGAAAGCATATTAGTTTCGAAAAAAGAATCTTCAAATTTTATATTTATGGTGACGATTGAAAAAAAAGTGATTTATGTATTACAGCGTTCTTAATTAATCAACCCCCGAAGGGGTGAAAAAGGAGATTAAGTTGTGTCTTGAAAGTTCTTCATTTTTAAAGTAAAAATTACTAAACTTATTTATGTTTATAGTAAACTTACTCCAAATATATTATCTCGGCTTATGGTTGCAAACTTACCCAACATACATTGTTATTTTCACTCGGCTGCCAAAGGAGGGTTATGTTTTTCGAGCGTATGTATGTGTGTTTATAATTCTTTGGCACGCTCTACAGCCTTTACTCTCTACAGCCGTTAGAGATGTATTTCATCATATGAGATTCTTCTCAGTTGTGGAAGTGACATAAAGTATATTTTTTTCCGGAATTCCTATGAATTACGCGGGGAATGCTGATCTCTAATGCCACTTACCCGATTTCAACCCTCAATGAAGGTCTGTTTTAGTTTAGTTTAAATGCTGTTGAAGTGTTCCAGAGAAGTCGCAGAGGTCTGCGGGGGCCAAAATGTTGTTTATTTTGAGCTAGGACGCACCGTTTTCGAGATATTAAGGCGCTGCGCACACGACGAGGAGGGGCGGGCCGGAAAATTTCACCGCGATTATAAACCAAACGCAATCGTATAGTGCAACGCACACGGTGTTCATTAAAACCGCACCGACAGTACCCGCCCCGCGCCGCGGCATGTCTGTGGCTGGCCGCCGTGGATCGCATAAACCAGTTTGTATACACTAACGCCGACGGCGGCGCGGGCGGCTAACTTAGTCTGCGCCGCGTGCTCTACTAGAATGGTTGTCCTGAACTGACCGTCGTGTGTGTTGAGTACCTACACGGCGCTGACAGCCGCGAGCATCGACAGGCAGACGCGGTCTTTATTGCTTCACGGTCAAAAAGACCGCACCACTGCGTTGTATGCGCAGCGCCTTACTCTATACTATATTAATTCATCTATTTAAATAAAAGGCAAAAGTGATTGACTGATGTATCAACGCACAGCCCAAACTGATGGTTCTAGAGATTACAAATTTGGCACGTAGGTTTCTTAAAAGATCTAGGGGTGCACTAAGAAAGGATTTTTCAAAATTCACCTCCTAAAATGAAAATTCTTGAAATTATTTGTGCCCAATTGCAATTCAATCGGTCCTACAAGGGTTCTATTTTTGCATTTTATGTATAGAACGAGACCCGCGTTATCCTAAAACGTTGTAGTGGATAGTAAACTATTTATCTATCTTCTATCTATGTTTATGTATACCTAGTAAGGTCATAAGTTCTGTCACATGTGTAATATGAAATAATTTAGACATGTTTATTATTTATTATAGCAAAATGAACTTAATAAAACATAGATTCATATGGTAATAAAGTTTATTCAAAATGACCCCTTCAATCTGCCCGGCCAGTCGTCTATCGCAGCACGATCGAGGTCCATGTCAATATCGGCCGCTGCCTTAATCAAGGATGCCTTGAGTGACTCCAAATCAGGATGAGGCTTTGAGCAGGCCTTTTCCTCCAAGTGTTGCCATATCTTGTAATCTAACGGACTCAAATCTGGACTAGAGGAGAGCCAGTCTTCGTGCCGGATGAAGTCGATTTCACGCGCACCCAGCCAGTCTTGTGTGCTTTTCGCTCTATGAGATAGCGCAGAATCTTGTTGGAAAGTGTAAATTGAAACCCAGTGCCTGTTATTAAACATGGTATGAAAAACAGGTTCCACAAGGTTCTTGAGGACTGTATTTTGATACACAACTGCATTCGTTTTTACGCCTTTCTCACAAAAATATACCTCAGTTAAGCCCCAATAAAAGACTCCCAACCAAACCATGAGCGAGGATGGAAAATGACCTCGTTGGACACGCGGAATACGGTTGCTAACTTCTTCACTGCTGTGTGCGTACACCTTATCATTTTGTTTGTTGAGCTCTCTTCCACGGTGAAAATTTTTCATCCGAAAAAAGAATTTCCCGATGCTTTTTTCCCGCGTACCGCTTCAACAAAGCGCGGCATCTCTTCAGTCTCAGGTCCATTAAACGAGCGTCCAAACGATGTCCATTTTTTTTCTTCGATATGCCCTAAGCCCCTAAGACTTCATTTAACACCCTTTTTACCGTGGTCCTGCTTAACCCCATCTGAAGGGCCAACAGTTTCTGCTTACGTATGGGATTTCTTTGAATTCGCGCCTTCACAGCTTTTATCACTGCTGAAGTCCTAACAGAGCGAGGGCGACCACTTCTTAATCTGTCATCTACACTAGAGTCTTCATTGTATCGTTTTATGGTACGATAAACGAATCTTTTGGTTATATTCAAATTTTTTAGTCAGTCGAAAATCTGAATTGGCCCGTAACCGCAACGATGCAACGCAATAACCGCGACACGGTCTTCTTTAAGTGTCCACTCCATATTTAAAAATGAGAAAAATTCTAAAAGGTACACATTTTTATTTTTATGAAAAATTCGAAATTCGAATTCAATAAACTTTTTTGTGGCCAGCATTCTAAATTCAAAAGTTTTTACTGTGTGACAGAACTTATGACCTGACTATGTATAACTCTGTATAAGGCAAAAGTGATTGAATGATGTATCATCGCACAGCCCAAGCCGCTGGTTCTAGAGATTCCAAATTTGGCACATAGGTCATAGGTTCTTTATAAGGTCTAGGGGTGCACTAAGAGAGGATTTTTCATTTTTTTTTTAAAAACTCGGTATCGTTTTTTTATTCATTCATTCATTCATTAAGCCTTATATTGCCGAAGTAATTGGTGTCACAGAACTGTCGGTGTTCGATCAAATTACGTTTTTTTTATTACAAGACCAATAAGAAGTGCGTTAATGTCTGGCGCCACTGATCAGGTAAAACTACGTTTTACTGGCGCTTCAACCCACTGCTACAACCTATGCAATAATGCAATACAGCATTGCGATCTATTAGCTTAGTGTTAAGTTTTATTTTCATATTGCAAATAATCTAGATAAGCGCCAGCGCAAGCCGCTGGCGATATGCTGTTAAAGTCTTTCGAGGGGGAGGAAATGGTACTTATATACTTCTATATACACGGTGATCAACATAGACGACGCTACGTACGAATTACCCTGTAGAATTTCAGGATTCGCTGAAACCTCCGGGTTTGCCTTACCATAGGCTTATTCTACGCGTGTAATACGCGCGCTAAGTTGTTGCGAAATTTTAAACCCTAAATTATGGAATGGAACCAGGCTATTATTTATTTATTTATTTATTCAGACTTTATTGCACAGATTAAAAATCATACAAAAGGTGGACTTATAAGGTGGAATATCCAAAGCTATTCATAAAAATATAGTAGAAGCCACAAATTTATCTGAGCACACCCAGATAAAATTTGCAGGGGAAACTATAATAATATTTATTTCAGGCATTACAATTAAACCACGAATTATTTAATTAAACGATTGCAGTTTCCTCACAAAGTCTGCTTCGCGATGACAACTAACAAATCTCAACGACATCACGATCAGATTGCGAGTAGGCTCGCCCAGTAGTTTTGTGGTTTCAGCACCTGTATTAGTAAGGAATATTGTCGATAAAGAAGTTTTGTAGAGTTTTTTTTAATTACTGATTTTGACATTCATACATTTAAATTCATATATACTCAAAATCAAATCTAACGCGAGCGAAGCCGCGGGCAGAAGCTAGTTAATATACAATATCTTGATATTCAATCTTGATATACATATGCATATGGTACATTATTATTTTTATTAAATAAAACGACTCATTTTTTTTATTTTTATTAGTAAGTGCATAATTTTTAAAAAAATGTTATAGTTTAGGTATTACCATTTTTCGTCGCTCAAATTAGTTAAATTTGAGGGTACGCACTACCAATATAGTTTTTACTACGATAGCGGAATTTATACGCCATAATGTTCACGTCCTTGCCAGCAAGTTTTATCTTACATTCATCATCAATCCGTGTAATAAAGCACAGTGTGTATAGTGCCATTTCCAATTCTGGTGATGTACCAATGAATAAACTGTCGACTGGCTTATCAACTCCTTGTTGATTGAAATGCAATTTTACTACAGCACCTTTCTGAAAAGTACGCAAAAATACGAGCTATGAGAGAGCTGTATTATATAAAGAGTTTTATCTATGGTTTTATAAATGTAAAACTGATTAATAGACTTCGCTGTTATAATTTTTGAAATTATTGACTTAGGCTAAAACAAAACCGACGCAAATTCATAAAACACGGAAAACCAAAACACCCAACATTTTTTACAAATGAATTAGATGAAGACTTAAAATTTAAAAAATAATTTGCTTATTAACTTTAATTAAGATTAAATTACACATGGGTTACATTACCGTCACGTCGCGTCGATTTGATTTCCAGGCTTATTTGTTTTATACAATCGCCCACAAAATAGAATAAGATAGAAGTACCTACTTAATTTTGAGAGTAAGTACTAAGTACGGTGCTTTTTTAATTACTTATTTTCATTGTTTAAATGTTTCTGAAATGTACTGAACGGTAAAAGGAGATAGGTAAATATGTACAGTTAAAGGCAGGACAACATACCCAAAAAGTTTATGGTTATTGGACCGATTTTAAACTTTATGTCTGACACCTAGACATCAATATCAATTGAGAAAATTTGACGTTTTGTGGTAGGTTGACGTGCTATTGTCTGTCTGTTGCGACACTATGCGCAAAATTATATGTTTTTAGTGTATTATAGTTATATAACAATATCACTAATTTAGCGCTTTTGTTTACTCACGTCATTTAATTGTGTATATTTTAAATATCCCAGGTAATTCAAGCGGTTTGCTTGTTCTTCCTTGGAAAAATAAATCCAATTGTGTAATCCTTGAAGAAAAATGTACAAATTATAGGTCAATGAGATTATTTAAAATTCAATCATCATGAAATGAAACATGATCGAGATCAGGGCCAGATTTAGATAGAACAGGGGCTCTAGCCCCGGGGCCCCCACAAATCCACAATTCGTTTTTAAAGATTAGAAAAGATACATTTTTTGTGTGTCTATCAAATATTGAAAACTGCAAAAAAAATTCATCTGTTCTAGAAAAAATATTCGGTGCATTCACTTAAATCCGGCCCTGACCGATTCACTGAGACAGACTTCAATGTAATGCATAAAAATTCAATGTAATGCATAAAAAATACACAAAAAATATCCCATTGCTGCGTGGGGCGAAAATTTTCCAAATAACATGCGTAGGGGAGACCGGGGCAAGATGGGATACTTAAGAAAAAGAACGTCATAGTATGAAAATCTAACTGTTTATTAAAAATCTTTTGTAATAAAAACAACGCTTACAGTTTTAATTAACATAATTATAATCATTTATTGCGCTAAATCAAATACTGTTTTGGGCATTATGGGTACACATTTTAATCTGGTTGGCAACGATCACATATTATTCCCTCTTCATCGTCATCGTCTACACCTGCGTAGGAAACATGGGCCCATGGCACACGTTACAAACAACCCATCCTTCAGTGGACTGTGAATATAAGTATTCACAATATAAGCAAGGACAATATTTTTTATCATTATGATCTTTGTTTTTATTCTTTTTTTCCATTTTTTTTCTCCCATGTCTTTTCTTTTCTGTCTTTTTACTCTCAGGTTTCTTTTTTTCAGTCATCCTATTTATTTATTGATTTTTATTTATATCTCAATGAGATCATTCTTGTACGAAAAAGCTGTAAATATTGCAGTAATACCGCGTGTTCTTGTTTTTCTCTCTTGGGTTCTTACTTCCTTATAGCAATAATATTTTTTGGTAATATTTTTTGGGTGGGGGGGTTGTCGCGCTGGGGTCTTTTTTCTTTAATTAAGTATGCAGACGTCGAAGGCTGAGGCATAAACTCAGTGCTCATTGGTTCTGCAGCTGCAGAATTAGCAGAAACATCTTTTTGTGCTGGAATAGATGTCTGTCTGTTGTTTTTTGTTTCAGCCGCTTTAAAATCTGCCTCTGTAAATACATTTCTATCAAGTGGCCATATTCCACATTTCTGGAACTCATTTATAGCTGTTAGCATCGTCGCCGCTTGTAGCTTTGCCACTTGGTAGGGTGTAACTACGCGTTCAGGGTGGTCTCTTAGCCATTGTTTCACTTATTATATGATTATTATAAAATTATGAAACATTTTGCTACCTACATAATTACCCGGGGGCAAAACGGGACATTATCCCATCATGCCCCGACCTTTTTGCCCCAACAGGCATATTTTGCTAAAGTTACAACAATTTTGTCTTACCTACAAAATTATTCTGCGAAAATGCAATGTAAATTCGTTTGTTTCACACTACTACAACAAGAATGTGGTGAAATATTACAATAGCACTGATACCTGCCTTAGTGCACATCAATTTAAAACAAAAAACTTCGTAAAAATACTCAAAAAAACAGTTTTTTCGTTTCACTCAGCCAAAACACGTAGTAACATGCACTCGCCGCTCGGACTCGTGTGCCATGACTGAAGATCGAGCGAATGGCGCTGTGTTAGGCTCTGTTACGTTCATAAGTCAAGCACACAAGCTCACTTCCCGTCCTGCCCCGAACTTTGTCTTGCCCCGGTCTCCCCTAAGTACTTAATTTGTTTCCACTTCCGTAGTAGTAACACAAAGGTAATTTTTTCCGGGTTCCATTGCCATACTCTGTCAGGAGGTTATTAGACTGCAGGCAGACTGTAATCCACTGAAAGCTTGTTTTATCTTAGAAAAGTTAGAATCGACCATGTACAGATTACAAAACTATAAATCTGATGCTTATGGAAGCAGATCGTGATAAGCACTCTTAAGGTACGTATACTTAGAGCTTCGAGCTTCCGATGCACGAAACGGGTCCCGCGTTTGGGTACTATTTGTGAAAGAAAAAAATTATAACACTACGTCTCCCCGGCATGCAGTCCGTCAACGTTAACGTTTACCTACATCAGGCATCCACGGAACATACGGCGCGGGCGTCCACTTCACATAAGAAAATCTTTGACATCACGCAGCGGAGGCCCTTAAAAATGTTAACATGTACTGTTTTCTACTGACCTGATACTTGGCCATTCTTTAGCTCCGAAACAAAACTGTGCTCAAAGCCGGAACTGCTAAGTTTTCCTTTACCTCTAGAGTACAAGCCAAACCATAACTGTTTCAGAAAATCTCGCTGCTGTCGAGGGTCAGGTGAAACATAGCCTATAAAAAAATAAACCTTACTGTAATAAAAAGTAGAGCAACTGAAGAAAATACGCCTGTTACCTACAGATAAATTATAGGAATAACATGTTTTTTTAAAATAATAAACTAAGACTAAATAATTGTACCGATTGAGAGAGATTAGCCAGCTAGGTGATGATGATGACGAATAGTTTAAGGAACTTTGCTATTATTACTAATGTACTCTAAAGTCGAACGAGATAGTCGCCAAAACTTATTTAATCGACTAAAACTAAGTCGATTAAATGAGCTTTAATCGACATAACTACTTAAGTTAAGTAAGTACCTACTTACATCATCGAAAATGTCGGTAGGCGTCTCAGGGTACCTAAATTTAAAGCAGTTTACTTTAGTTTAGTAGGGACTTATTATGTAATATCAATATGACCAGGGATAGGTAGATGTTATGTTTGAGCAGTTGACTTTCTCAATAATGTAGGTACTTAGATACATGGTTGCGTCTACCACTACTACACCTTCCTTTCTTTTAACCTAAGCGGTGAGTTTCAAACCAGCAGACATTTAACTCCTGTCCCTTTCCCAATAAAATTACATGCTCTAAATAGAATCACTTGTAACAGACTTGCCTTTATCTTTTAAAAAGTTCATCAGATGGCGTATAACAGATGTAGACATTATTGCGTCCATGAAAGCATTCTCTTCATTTCTCTCCTGTAATAATCGAATACTAATAGTTTCGTTAATACATTAAAAATATTTTGCCTTAACTATCTTGTAGGTAATCCTATAAAGACAGGTCGTTATACCTAACTATAAATAGTTCTCATACGTACCTGAGGCGTAACATACTCATTGACAAGTGTGTCCCTTTCGTAATTGTCTAATAATGGTACAAATTTTTGTATTGTCGGAATATTCCATGCTTCAGGTGATACTGTGAGTAATCTAAAAGGAAAAGACGATATCACTATCAAAAAGTAAATATTTTGAAAACAATCAATTACTTAACTGAAAATATTTTCATTAGTTAGGTACGTGTAGTCATTATTCATACAACGAGGTAGAAAACTTCCAATTTTCATCAAACAAGTAGGTAGGTAGGTAGTTCTTTACTGTTTACAATCCATTATCGTGTTAACACAATACAAAAACAAGGACATCACAGTTTCACAAAAACACAAACATAATTCAAGAATGTGACTTACGCGAAATTAATATTATTTCCCTCACGCACGCCGATAACTTAATTGGCAAAAATATAATAAGTAGGTACTCACGGCAGTGGAGCCTTATCATCAGTAGATTGTGAAGTAGTTTTTTCTTGGTAATTAATCGTTACGTATTTTGCGGCATTATTTGTATCGCGCTTCAAGAGTTCTTCACTGAGAGTTTGTAATTCGATGTCTGTAGGGGTATTTCCATTACTTTCTTGATTATTGTTGTTTGCCAAAGAGCTAGGTAAAGCAGTCGGGCGAGACGTTGATGCTTGATTGATGTTACTATTAGGTTTTGATTGAGTATTTACTACGCCCATCGTTGAAGGTCTAGTCGTTGCACTAATTGGAACTACAGTGGGACGATTAGAGCCAGCAACAATGCTGCTGAAACTTAACGGTTTAGTTTGGGTGGGTAGTCCTTTTGGAGTAGACTGTGTAACAGGTAATATTCTAGCCGTAGTTCCTTGGTTTTTACCATTTCCTTGTTGCAGTGTTGAACTGTAACTTGGCAATTTTTGAGGATCATTTTGCTGGCTTTTACTGTCATAGAAATTAACAAGATCCTTTACTTTACCAGATCCTGGTTGTGTGTTTATTGGGGAAGGAAGAGATGGAAAGTTGGCAACATAATCACGTTTGCTTGATGACTGAGTTACTCTGTTAGGCCACGGACTGGTTAGAGTACGTGCAGTAGTCTGTGTTGATGATGTAGATAAAGACGGAAAATCCTCTCGATTTGTGACCCTTTGTTGTGTTTGTATTGGAGAAGGATGTGATGGAACGTTTGGGGCAACATAGTCTCGTTTCCCTGATGACTGTGTCACTCTATTAGGTAATTGACTGGTCGGAGTACGTGCAGTACTTTGCGTGGATGTAGATCGCAAAGGAGGGAAGTCTTCCCTTTTTGTAGCAGAATTTCGCAAAGGAGCAACATGGTCTAATTTAGGACCAGATGTACTTCCTTGAATTGGTCCCGCTTCGTGTAATAAGAACTCTGTATTTGGGTTATATCTTTGCCTATTATGATCCAAGGCTGAAACAAAAGAATGCGAGTGGTTGTATGATATGATGGATTAATTCCCTAATAATATTTTAAGATTAAATTGCAATGAAATTAAGAGCATAATATTTGTGAACGCAGAAAAACTTTAAATTTGCCGCCTGCCGGAATGAGTCAAGTCCAGCAAGGCTCATGACATTAGTAACCCACATAAAAATAAAATGTTCTTTATTTTGGCGTCAATAGAGCTACCGACACGACACAAATGCTCACTTCTAATGCAAAAAGTTTCATCTAATTCGGTCTAGTAGTATTTTGCGTAATGCTTGAACAAAACCATAAAAAAAACATTAAGTAGATACTTGCAGACATGGCCACTTAGACATATCTGCAATGTGCAGACAATGTTAAAGTTTTTTAATAGTGTAAAATTTGTGTAGGTAAGTATCTAAAATCATTGCTTGAAACTAACATCTCTGAGTTGAAATAATAAGACCTTAAATGTAGGTCACATACAAAAATGCAAAGCAAGACGCAACTGCAATGAGGTCGTCCATGATTTTTTTTAAATTGATGTTGTTTACAAAAATATACACAGAATGGAATTAAACGACCACATAAGGTAACAACAAGTAAGTATCAAAATAATTTAATAAACATAAGATTTAAAAAATAAATAGACTTAAGTACAAACAAGTTTATAAATCACAAATACTCACCATTTTGTTGGACGACTAACGTAATTGAAAGTATTATTATAACACCACGTCTACACATAATTATGATGAGTATAAAATACTAAACCGAAGAATTGCTAACTAAATGTACGACTAGATAAAATAAGTTGACCTAACTCCGGGTCAAGCACGCATGTTTATTATTACAACCTCGGGGATCACTTATTGGATTGAGCGGGCATAGTTGACTGATTGAGATGAATCAAGTCAAGACGTAAGTAGCTGCTGGTTACTTATCGATTGTGTACACATCCACCCACCACAGACCTTTTGCCGTTAACTTTTTTGGTGCGCAAGCGCATATTGTTTGAGTATTTTACATATTACATAAGTAGATATAAGTGTGTCTGCGGCATGCATGCATTTTGTGTCAAGTTACTTAAGTAGGTACACTAGAGATAGATAGGTACTGACATTGATTTATCTTTTTTATGAAACAATATTTTATATTTAATAGTATTGGCCGTAAGATAGACAGTAAAGTCGCAGAATAACTACTAGTTAATGTATTAGTGGGTATCAGAAATTAAGCTTCATACAATTCGCGCTTGAGCATCGCACACATATACAGGGTTATTTGTAAAACATCAACAACCTCCTAGGGGATGATTGTGGTGCTCAAGTACAACTTTTTCTATGGGACCAACATTGAAATCAAAAATAAAATTTTTACTGCTCCATACAAACTGATGTCAGCTGATGGCGGCTTAGTTACCTAGTAGGAAGTTTTTTTTTTTGAGATTTCAATGTTGGTCCCATAGAAAAAGTTCTTGTATTTGAGTACCAGAATCAGACCCTAGGAGGTTGTTGATGTTTTACAAATAACCCTCCCCTCCTAGCATGTCTACCAAAACACGACATGATATGATATGATATAGCGATATATCAACACCAACTCTAAAAATATGATAGATATAGCCGCCATTTTGAATTTTTATCGAAACAGCGATCTTAATATGTGACGGCGTTACAACATGGCGGCTATATCTATCATATTTTTAAAGTTGGTGTTGATATATCGCTATATCATATCATATCATGTTGTGTTTTAGTGCTCATGCTAGGCAGGCTGTATATCGCTCATGGAGTCACTAACTCTCTCAGCTCACGGACATAAAAATCTCGGAACAAGCTGACAATAGGCTATTTGACTGTTTTCTGAAATAGAGTTATTATTGTTAGCAATATTCAAATAAAGCGTTAACAATTTTATTTCATTTTTTAAAACCTTGAGAATAAAAAAATTGCATTTTATTCTTTACGTTTTTAAAAGCCTGTGAAAACGCCGTCGGCCATGATGTACTTGTTCGTGACGTCACGAACCTTTAAATATCCATTGAGTTATAAAATACTAGAACAGGCATGTTAAAAACCTTTGTCGACGGTCACACTTAGAGTTGTAAATTGACGGTCGTATGCTATAAGCGTCCGTCATTTATGATAAATGCTCGGTCACATTGGACATTAATTTATTGTCACGATGGTCACATATTAGCTTGTTCGTGCAGAAAGATAAATTAATTTTAGAAATTGCATTTCGTTATAGATCATCACTACTAAAGCCTGTCTTTCTTATAATAATGCACTTATTTGTGACCAATATTTTTTTTCATAGTTTGTCAATAGCTGCGTTTTACCTGAAATAAAACGCATATTAAAATACTTACCTAATTCGAGGCTTATAAATTGAGATAGGCACATCCGTTTTCCGTAGACCTTTACCATTTTAGTACTCTTTTTTACCTATAGAGGGCGTGTTTCCGGAGTCTCAATAGGCAGTGGCGCCATCTGAAGTTTTATAAGCTTGTGTCGCGCCATTTTAACTCATTGGCTCTTATTAATTCACCAGGCAGAGTTACAAACTAAGCCTCGAATTAGGTAAGTATTTTAATATGCGTTTTATTTCAGGTAAAACGCTGCTATTAAAAGTACTTGACCGTAATTCGAGGCTTATAAATTGAGAAGTGTCTGTTATCGCCTGGTGAGACAAGGAAACACCGAAATTATACGCCAATGTGACAAAGTTTGACTTTAAATTAAAATATATTTTCATGTATGTATTCATTTATTAAAAGTATGTACATACTATTACCATAATAAATCGAAGATGTAAGTAGTAAAGATAATTACAAATTATGATTCAAATACAGGTTATGATTAAAATCAGTATGTTATACAAATGATTAATTAGCCCAATTCAGAAGGCCATAATAATGAGTATGGTAAATTTTTATAACTTATTAAATACACCTTTCACTAACTAATGTATCGATTTATAGAAATCATGTTTTTATCATTTACACAATAGATTATTAATATAAACAATTTAATTTATAGGACGAAATAATCGAGTTACTTGCTGTGTATTAGTACAGTCACTGTTAGGCATAAATTCGCGCCTATAATACTTTTGGAAAGTATTTTCGGACCTCCAGTTTTCGCGTGCTAGAACTTCATCCAGAGGATAATTTAACCAATTTTTCGATGCCACTGCTGACCTTACACTACCAGGGCTAAACTGAATATTTGCATCTTTAAATAATTGTCTTATCCAGCCTGCTATAACAGTACGAGACGCCTCTTTGGCAGGGCCCCCAACTGTTACAAACAAATTACTGCTCCCAGCTGAATCTCGTCTATCTTGTAACAATGTTATAGTATTTTCAATCCAGAAAACAGGGTTAACTTGAACGTTGTCGTTATTAGCCATAAGATTCCAGCCCGATTGCCTATAATCACTCTTATCGGTTTTCGGTCCAAATTCTGGCCAAAATATTATATTATCGTTGGATTTTATACAATGATCCGGATCGACCTTGAGTAAGGTTAAATCATGGATCCGGCGCCCTGAACATAACAACAAAAGAATAGCCGTATGTCGGGAAGATTGATAAGTGTTGCTTCTATCTATTGTGCAACTAGCTAAGTATTGAACTAAAATATCGATATCCCAGATAGGGGATCTAATCGGTTTTGAATTTTTTATTGATATTGATTTTAAAATATGCTTGACTAAGACATGGGAGCTTAACTTGCTAGACATATCGGCGTTACAAAGAGTGGAAACAACCGACTTATGTAAAAGAATGGTATTGTACGACAGACGATGAATTAAATGCAAGAATTGCGCAAGATTAGACCCCGTGGGCTTTTTAGCATCTACTTTTTTCGATCTTGCCCATAATATTCAGCGCGCCCATGCTATTTTATATGTTTTAAACGTAGATTTTCTCCACGAGTTTTTTTGTAGGGATATTTGACTACTATTCCAGTCAGTTATCTCCTCAGACCACCCCCACATTTCCAAATTTCGAGAGTCAGATCCTCTACGTTCGGGGGTGGAAGACCAGTTGACGTGTCTATTAGGTTCGACTTCAAGTTCCTCAGAACATATGGAGCTGCTAGGGCTTTTGCCTTGAGGTCCGCCCACCAAAATACTTTCTGCCACCGGGGCACAACTATTAAAAACACCCCTGTCGATTGATTCAGATGCGACAAAACTTTGGGTACTAGAAATGGCGGGGGAAAGATCCATGCTAGGGGATAATTCCACGACACGCTGAACGCATCGTAGAATAGAGCGTTCGGATCTTTCTGGTCTAGGGTTACATAATTGTAAACTATATGTGCTCTCTCCGAGGCAAACAAGTCTATCATCGGAGTCCCCCATTTTGCGAACACTGTTTTTAGGCATTTCGGTAGTAGGTGCCATTCTGGTGGACGCCGGTGTCTCGACAGGTGATCGGCATGGTTGTTGTATCTGCCCGGGATGTAGTGGATGGTAAAGATTATTTGATGCCTGTCTAACAATGTCATTAATTTGTAGGTTATTTCTAACATCGCTAACGATTTCGTCCCCCCTTCCTTTCGAAGATGAGCTACTACCGTTCTGTTGTCGCACTGAATTAAAAGTGAGCTGTGACTCAGTTTGTGTGCATACAGTTGGATGACGTGTAATATAGCCAACATTTCTTTTTGGTTGCAATGGAGACTTTGTTCCTCTGGTGACCAAGAGCCTGTCAGGGGTATATTGTCTAATTGGGCACCCCACGCGAGATCCGACGCATCGGTTGTGATGAAGTGTGTCGGGGGAGGGAAGTGTAGCAATGTCGAGGTGTGGCAGTTCTGCGCCCACAACTTTAACTCGGTTTGTACTGCTTGAGGAAGTACAATTCTGTCTGCTGGCTGTTTTAGCAAGGCATTCATGAATCTGACGACGTGACGATGATGTAATCGGCCTCGCGGTACTACAAAGCTGGCGAAGTTTAACAGCCCTACGAGATTCTGTACCTCGTTTAGCATCACCTGTCCTTGATTTAAGACCTGATGTATCTTTTTTACGAGTGTATCGATCTTTTCTTTTGGTAACGACTTTTGGTTGTCCCAGGTTTTCCATAACACACCTAGGTATGTTATGCTCTTTTGAGGGATCGTTATTGACTTCTCGAGATTGACACACCACCCGAGAGTATGTAAGCCAGCCAGAGTCATTTGTACGTGTTTGCGGAGCATGAAAGGACTTTGATGAACGATCAGAAAATCGTCTAAATAGACTAAAATTCGTACGTTCTGTTGACGTAACGTTTGAGCCATCCAATTGGTGAGCATGGAGAAAGTTTTTGGGGCCGTGCTTAGACCGAACGGAAGGCAGGTCATTTCTAGCAGTTCCCCGTTGTAAATTAGTCTGAGAAAGCGTTGATGCGCTTCCGAGATTTTCAGATGAAAGTAGGCTTGGCTTAGGTCTATCTTGCATAACCAGTCGCCTGGCTGAAGGAATTCGGGAACTCGATACATATTTATGAGTCGGAATGGCTCTGCTCTCACAAATTTGTTTAGGGCCTTTAGATTGAAAATCGGGCGTTGAGACCCGTCTGCCTTGGGTATTAGAAAAAGGTTCGAAATGAAACTTGGGGACATAATCTGCACTGGTTTTAGAATATCCTGAGCTTTCATTTTTTGTATAATGGTCGTCTGACACTTGTGTGCGAGACAGATTTCTTGCATTTGGAACAGATAGAGGAGGTTTTGAAACAAACGGAATGCGATAACCTTTTATTAACTTTAATATTTGAATTATTTGAGTTCGTATTTGAATTGTTGTATACACCCTTCGAGGGTGGTAAGGAGTTATGTGAATGACCAGAAAAGCCAGAACCACAGCATGGAATTTGGACACCATTCGATGGTGCTGTAAATTTTCGAGTGCCAGTTCCCATCGAAAGTCGGCGATTAGCCTTGTTAATTCCTCTTTGGGAGTGTCCAGACTTAACAGGCCAAAAGACTTTGCGAACCCCACCGGCTTTCTCTAATGCGGATGAGAAGGCTTCGGCCTCAAATATGTGCGTGTTTGAGGGTGGTATCTTATTAAGTGACATTTTAACAACAGGATCTTTAACGTGCTTTAGAATTGCGTCTCTCTTAACTTCTATAGTTTCTGACCTGTGCCCACAGACTAGTTGCATTAGATCAGTTGAAACTTTATGTAGTTCTACCTTTAAAAACAACTCTTCAATCTTTGTATCAAGGTCATTTAAACTACTTAAATCAGATTTAGCCCACTTTAACAAACTACGTATATTTTCTTGCAGACATTCTTTTTGCTTCAGAACGCAAAAAGTAATTGCCGCATATGCCTTATCATCTTTCGCCAAATGTGTAAGAGAATCATAAGGTTGTACCTCTCCATTAGTTTCAAGATTCACAAAACCGGGGGCATGATTGTAAAGCTTTTGTGTGTCCGCATACCTTACTTCAGACCAGGATGAATTACCAAAACGTTGAATATCGGCTAACATTTTAACATAATTATCTGGGGTCTTGGGAACCGAAGGTTCTTTTAACTTTGTTTCTATGTCAAAAGTAAAGGCTAAAGTATTAGCAGTATCCGTAACTCCATTACTATCTACCTCATCATCGTAAAGATCCCCACTGACCCTCGAATAAATAGATAATTGATCATCGAAATCACAATTGTTATTTTCAGGAGATGTAGGCTTTGAAATGAGATTGCGTAGTTCACTAATTTCTTTCGTTAAAATATGCCATTTAGAACGTTTACTTTTATTTTTCTTATGGCGGTGCCGCCGTGATCGCTTACGTTTATCTGCGGACGACGAACTAGAGCTGGAGCTGCTGGATGAGCTTGTACTGTCAGCGCTACTGCTTCGAGTTCTTTTTCTGTGCACATCACTTGGTCCAGGACTCGGCTCTTCAACAGGCGGTGCATTTATTTCACTCATTCTGAAAATAACTATGTGTTTCAAACGTTCTTACGAATGAAGGTAGAACTGCTTCAAAGTGCATATTTACTTACAAGCATGGAACGGAAAAACCGTTAAATTTATAAATTTTAAAAATCTAGGTAATCTAAATTTATTCCATCTATTCAAATAACAATTTTTTATCGTTATAACCGTAACTAGGTCAGTTCAATTTACTAAAGAAAATTATTTCACTTTGAGGGTAGAAAATAATATGTTATTTCTTAACCGTTAAAATAATAACTATCCAGAATAGTCTAATGTGTGCAATATTGCCAAACACAACGGTATTACCTTCAAGGTGCAAACTAAGTTATGTAAAAGTTAAATTGTACTTACTTTTATTCCTGATTCACAATTTCACTAAGATTAATTACTGATTTTCTCAACAGAGACGTTTTGTAAGCTTTAAGCGACTAACCTTTTGCTACGGGAACAAGAACGCCAATGAGTTAAAATGGCGCGACACAAGCTTATAAAACTTCAGATGGCGCCACTGCCTATTGAGACTCCGGAAATACGCCCTCTATAGGTAAAAAAGAGTACTAAAATGGTAAAGGTCTACGGGAAACGGGCATCCGTAGGCACATGCCTATCTCAATTTATAAGCCTCGAATTACGGTCAAGTACTTTTAATAGAATTGATTGTGACGTTAGTGACAATAAATGTCCAAAATGTCCGGTCACATTGAGAAAATGTCCAATTTGCTCGGTCATATTGGTCAGACATTTCTATCGTGACGGACACTTTACAACTCTAGTCACACTACTCATACTTTGTGCGAGCGTAGCGCAAAATCTCGCTTTGGGATGTCAGTTCTAGTACAAAGTTACTCAATGGTGACGTGCTTGTCATTGTTACCGGCGTTTTTGACAATGTAAAATACCGACAAAAATAAAACATTTTAAAATGATTTTTTTACAGTAACCATTTATTATTTTTAATAACTATTGATATGTGTTGGTTCCTTAAGGTGCAAACTATTAAATTAAATTATTAGATAAGTCAATTTTGGTACAAGGCAAATAGCCTATTAGTTCCAGCCCGAGCGTTCCGAGATTTCGTGTAAATGAGCGATGTGCGTTGCTATAGGGTGCATTGTAGGGATTGTAGGTAAGTATTAAGTTTAACTTCTGAGACCCAAAACCCACAAACAACCATTTCTATTATATGATCTTCGGTCAAGAGCAGTTACATACATCAAATTAATTTAATCTAATAATTAATTTAAGAGCCAGTAGTTGCTGATCCTAAATTCAAATCATTTTAATTATCGTTTTATCAAGCAAGGATAATCGATTTTCGACTTTGATTATGAACGTTGGACAGACACTACGTGTGTGCGTTCCACCACCCGCAGTACCCAAGTTTTACTTGATCAGTGGCAGTGCCTTCGTTCGTGTGACAGCTGTCACTATGACTACTGCTGCAATTTTAAAGCAACTATTGAAATTTATCGTAAGCCGGAAAATTTAAATTAAATTCTCAGTCTTATACAGTTTAAACAGTTCGTGTATATTTTTTTTTATTGAATTATAGTCAGATTTATTTACTGACCGCATATTGTTATCACAACGTTATTATGAAGAGCAAATTATCCTCTCTTGAACTTTTTATTTACTTTTTTGTTTGGATTTCCGCTAACTTTTATTGTTTGTACAAACTATTTATTGCACAAAGTGGTAAGTATAATTCAGTCCGGCTATTTAGACTAAATATTGACACAAATAAAACATCATTCACCTACAATAAGGGATTAAATAACGTTTAATTCAGATACCTAGTTTCAAGTAAGTTACTCACTTATTCTTGTCTTTCAGTATTATACGATGATAACTATGACTTGCTGCATTCTTTGGGAGAATTGAAACCAGGATGGAGATTCTTATCTAGATTTCAAGATGTTTCTGATATAGAATGGAACAGTTGGAAATATTTTTTCAGAATATCTTGGTCCTATTTGTTAATACAATTCTTTGTATCTGAAATCATAAGGAAAACCCAGATAAGGCTTTTAAAATATTGGTACATTTTGTCAAGTGCTATTTTCATAGTTACATACATGGGCTATAGACAATTGATCATAATTTTAGTTCAACCTATTTTTTATGTCTCATTAATTCTTCTTGGTGGAAAAAAAATTTGTGTGTGGATGGCATGCATAATAATGCTATTATGCTATAATTCAGTCAAATATAAACATTTTTTCTGGTATTACTTAGACAGAGAAGACTTAAATGATGAAGAGGTTTATTTGGCTTTATTCACAATATCATGGATTAAATTGAGGTGTATTAGTTATTCCATTGACTACATAGATGAAGAAGAGAAGGGGAAAAAAAAACAAGAGAACTCTGCTTCTATTGTGGAAACCATAGTGAACATGTTCAGTTATGTTTTGTACACACCATTATTATACATTGGACCAATAATCCCATATGAAGACTTTGAGAAGGGATTTTTTCCTAATAATGAGAAATTGACCCTCCGACTTAGAAGATTCATGTGCGATATGTTTCTATTTACTTCTTATACTTTCATGCTTGACTGCGCATTTCATTACATATACTTCCTTGCAATGCAAAATGATGTAGAGGTGTGTGTGGGTGTATTTTAAAGATTTTTACTCAGGATTATGTATGACATATTATTTTGAACTACAGAAATAATCTATTTGTTTCAGTCAATAAGGAAACTGCCTACCATAGCCTTGTGTGGTGGGGGCCTCTGGATGGGATTGGAATTTCATGTGAAGTATGTAATATCTTATGGCACAACCACTGCATTTGCTAGATTAGACAATATGGATCCCCCACCAACACCCAGATGCATTGCTCGAGTCCATGTGTATTCTCAAATGTGGAGATATTTTGATGTTGGACTGTACAAATTTTTGGTCAAGTAAGTTATGTTAAAAGTAGGTACTTATATGGGAACATTAATGTTAACTTATACATTATATTGGTTTGATGATGTTATTTTAATGTTTGTAAATTTTTCAGGTATATCTATAAACCATTTTTAGGTCTGATTACAAGGCATTTAAAATTACCTAAGATAATCAGCAGACTAATAGCATCCTTGGCAACTTTTGTCTTCATATTTATGTGGCATGGAACTATATGGAGTATATTTATGTGGTCTGTTCTCAACTATTTAGGGATTACTTTAGAGCATTTTGGCAAAGCAATTTCTGAAAGTGATAAGTACAAATTATTTAAAGAAAGAGTGTTAAGAACAGATGCTATGGAAACCCGTTTTGTTGCTGGCGTTTGTACACCATTACTTGCATTGTCAGCAATATCAAATTTCTATCTTTTTGCTGGTAGTAAGGTTGGAAACATTTATTTTGAATGTTTCATAAATCCATCGTTCTTCAATTCAATGCTAGTATGCATTTCTTTATATGGATGTTGCCATGTATCCATGGCCTTACAAGATGTTTCCTCAAGAACATGCTCGAAGCGAAAAGAAATAAAGTGTGAATAAATGTATAGTCTTATTCTCCTTTTACTCTTACATATATTTATTAAGTACAAATATTAGCAATGAACCAAAATAATAAATACTCACAATTTTTTCTTGTAAAAAAATATTTGATCCCAAGCATGTAGTTTAAAAGGGTGAGCGATGTTTAAAAACAGATATTGTTACTATTTGATTTTACTAATTGTCTATTGACTGCATACTATTATGTAGTTTTAATTATTAAGTAAGTATTACAAATTAACTAGGTATTCTTGCACAAAACTGTGATAAAATTAACATGCTTTTAAATGAATTGCCATTAGTATTCTTTTTGTTAGTGATTTACACATTTACATTTTTCTTTTTACCTACAATAATAAAATGTATTTTTACTGGTATATTTTTTTATTTGCTATGCCTTTGGACATGGGTTATGAAATAAAATCAAAATGGTAGAATGTAACAAAAATATAATAATCAATATCACAAGTTAATATTCACTTTAAAACTTATAGACCTATTAGTTGATATGTGTTAGATCCTTTTAGGAGGAGATACGAATGTGTATGCATTGCCTCGATCAACTCCGCCGCATCTCCCGGGACGCCGGTTGACTTATGAATTTCTATTAACTCTCGTCTTGTAAATATGTCTTTTCCTAGCTGATGTGCTCTTCTTGTAAGTACATCTAAGAATTTTTTTAGCTGTAAATAGAGAAAACAAATTGAAGTATCACTACTTACACAGAGTTTACTACTAATGTATAACATCACCAACTCACTATGGTATCAACTCTGACACAGTAATAATAAACCAGTTTTGTTTGGTCTTGACAGTAGAGTTAAACCCTTGGAGCTGTCCATGAGCGATAGCATATTGCCTTTGCACACACAATGTATATTTTGTGCCTAATTTATTTACAAAATTACGTACTTTACTCCTAGAGCTGACTCCTGAACCGTTTATAGACCTTGACAGCTGGATATTTCCAAATTCGTCACTGAAGATGTCCATCAAACTGTGTTTCACAAGGCTTATTACGTCGTTTGCGTCCTTTACAGTAGCTTCTTCTCGTAGGTCTACTCTAGCACGCGCCTACATCAAATAAAATAAAGAATTTATCCATAAATATCTCTGGCACCAAAAATTCAAACCGTAAGTAATCGAGCGCAAATTAGTTACTTCACAAGCGTAGATTTTTTTTAGCTTATTTCGGTAAAGTGCGCGCGCGATCGCGATCTATCGCTTGCAACAGACGCTCGCGGCTAATGCGACAATACTCGCAGTATGAAAGTGTATGGCACCGCTTTTAGTCGTAGGCCGCGCGCGTCTTTCGCACCAATCTCGCTGAAGCGACGCCATACATTTTCATACCGCGAGTGTTGTCGCATGCGATCGATCGCGCGCGAAGTCTACCTTTATGCCGTTTAAGCGTGATTAAGTAAAAACATCTAACAAACAATCTTGCACATTAATAATGTTGTAAGATTTATGTGTTAATTGTCTAGTACCTGGGCGAGCCGAATACATGCTTCTAGTTGTCGTGTAGTTATGGGCGTCCCGTCTTGAGATCCGCCTTGGTGATTATGGCGCAGTTCTAAGTAGAAATTTTGCAAAGCGTTTGCTGCTTCTGTACTAAGTTTTGGATGTACGTATCTCCTTGCGTAGGCAATGTACTTCCGCAGCAAGACTAAAGGCAAAGTATCGATTACTTCACCAGGTTTCAGCCGCAAGCGTGCACTGCAAATTGAAATGTTAAGTTTTAAGTGTTAAAATCGATTAGGAACTGTTAATTGGCGGAACTTTTCTTTAATTGAAGGCCAGATAGTGCATTGATTTAGGAATATAAAAATCTTAGGCCAGATAAAAATATACGACAACCGTCTGGTGTAGTGGTTCGCGCTCCGGACTACAAAGCCAGCGGTTGCGGGTTCGAATCCCGCAAGGGGTAAATGTTTGTGTGACGAGCACTAGCATTTGTACCTAAGTCATGGATGTTTTTAAAAGTATTTAAGTATGTTTATCCGTTATCTAGTAGCCATAGTGCAAGCTTTGCTTAGTTTAGGGCTAGATAATTGGTGTGATTGTGAATAACAATTATTATTATTATTTTATTATAGAGCGTGTACAAAACCATAGGACACTCCCCAAAATCACGTGATCAGCTGCTCATATACAACAACGTTTTTTATGGGAGCAACAGAATCGTGTTTTTTTTTCAGATGCTCTATACATTGTCATCGAGATCGCGTGTTATTTTGTATGGAACATCTAATTATTTTTTCCGATTTCGATGTTGCTCCCATAGAAAAAGTTATTGTATGTGAGCAGCTGATCACGTGGTTTAAAGGAGTGTCCTATCCTTTTGTACACCCGTATAAAGCATAGCCTAAATTATTATTAGGCATATTACTAAAACTGTACATTCCATGCCCAGAAGAAACCTTTTTATCTAATATTGGTTATTTAGTTTGCTTCTGAAGATTCGTTGTGGCGGAAAATAAACTACCAAATCCTATCACTTACCTAAGAGAAGCTTCACTGTCATATTGACTTGTGTTTATGCTAATATTAAGGGTTTTTGAGGCACCCTTTGCTTTTTGACCACTATGCAGTGCTAAAACGTGTTCCGATAACATTGCGTCGATTTTCTGAAAAGTTTATTATGTTACTGAGGATTTTTAAGCATGTAATATCTTTTCATGAATATTTTTTAGAATATTACCTCATCTGGCTGATCTAACAGAATGAAAACTAAGTCGAATCGGGATAATAAAGCAGAGTTTATTTTCAAATTTTCTGCTACAGTCTTTGCTCTGAAAAAAAAAACATTGTTTCTAGTAAGTAGGTACTATTTGTATTTAGTATTCAAAACTAAGTAACTATTTAACATTTATTTTGAGTGACGGTCAGTACGATTTTCCTAATACATATAGGCCAGCTCTGTATCTAACGAAAGCAAATATATTGTTATTAGCTTGTTATTCTTTCTTCAGCTTTCCTCATTCCCGATATTGTACAGAACAACCATTTATCTCGAGGAAAATTGTAATGTTTATGATTAGCTTATTGATACAATAAGTGAAAATACAATCTATACTAATATTAAAAAGGTAGTTAGTTAGTTTAGCTGAGCTTTCTCCGCACTTAGCCTCATGATTGGGCCATTGTGCGTGCTACTTAGTCTTTCTTACTCCAACCATCCTAGGCCATCCCAGAAGGTCAGCAGCCTTTTCAGACTGCTGCAGGCTTCCGGAAGCGATGATTGGAGAATCTGTGCTCGTTGATCTGCCACGCTTCTGCATTCTAAAAACACGTGCTGTGGCGTTTGTTCTGCCTCCATGCATCCTCTACATGTGGGGCTGTCTGTCACACCTATGTTTTAACAGGTGCTTGTTTAAATGACAGTGGCCGGTTAAAACACCTATAACCTTGCGGATTTTGTCCCTTTTTAGTCTGATGAGCTTGCGGGTAAGCTTTTTTGATGCCACCGGAACTTCATATTATAAAGCTAAAGAGTTTGTTTGGTTGAACGCGCTAATTATTATAGTAGTGTACAGAGCACCTGTTGTAGCTGCCCGCCTGCGGGTTGGCGGCTGCGAGCACGGTGGCGCGCATGTGTGTGCGCGTGTCTCGTGTATAGTACAGTGTGTAGTGCACCTGTTGTAGGTGCCCGCCTGCGGGTTGGCGGCGGCGAGCACGGCGGCGCGCATGTGTGCGCGTCTCGTGTATAGTACAGTGTGTAGCGCACCTGTTGTAGCTGCCCGCCTGCGGGTTGGCGGCGGCGAGCACGGTGGCGCGCATGTGTGCGCGTCTCGTGTATAGTACAGTGTGTAGCGCACCTGTTGTAGCTGCCCGCCTGCGGGTTGGCGGCGGCGAGCACGGTGGCGCGCATGTGTGCGCGTCTCGTGTATAGTACAGTGTGTAGCGCACCTGTTGTAGCTGCCCGCCTGCGGGTTGGCGGCGGCGAGCACGGTGGCGCGCATGTGTGCGCGTCTCGTGTATAGTACAGTGTGTAGCGCACCTGTTGTAGCTGCCCGCCTGCGGGTTGGCGGCGGCTAGCACGGTAGCGCGCATGTGTGCGCGTCTCGTGTATAGTACAGTGTGTAGCGCACCTGTTGTAGCTGCCCGCCTGCGGGTTGGCGGCGGCGAGCACGGTGGCGCGCATGTGTGCGCGTCTCGTGTATAGTACAGTGTGTAGCGCACCTGTTGTAGCTGCCCGCCTGCGGGTTGGCGGCAGCGAGCACGGTGGCGCGCATGTGTGCGCGTCTCGTGTATAGTACAGTGTGTAGCGCACCTATTGTAGCTGCCCGCCTGCGGGTTGGCGGCGGCGGCACGGTGGCGCGCATGTGTGCGCGTCTCGTGTATAGTACAGTGTGTAGCGCACCTGTTGTAGCTGCCCGCCTGCGGGTTGGCGGCAGCGAGCACGGTGGCGCGCATGTGTGCGCGTCTCGTGTATAGTACAGTGTGTAGCGCACCTGTTGTAGCTGCCCGCCTGCGGGTTGGCGGCGGCGAGCACGGTGGCGCGCATGTGTGCGCGTCTCGTGTATAGTACAGTGTATAGCGCACCTGTTGTAGCTGCCCGCCTGCGGGTTGGCGTGCTCGCGTCTCGTGTATAGTACAGTGTGTAGCGCACCTGTTGTAGCTGCCCGCCTGCGGGTTGGCGGCGGCGAGCACGGTGGCGCGCATGTGTGCGCGTCTCGTATATAGTACAGTGTGTAGCGCACCTGTTGTAGCTGCCCGCCTGCGGGTTGGCGGCGGCGAGCACGGTGGCGCGCATGTGTGCGCGTCTCGTGTATAGTACAGTGTGTAGCGCACCTGTTGTAGCTGCCCGCCTGCGGGTTGGCGTGCTCGCGTCTCGTGTATAGTACAGTGTGTAGCGCACCTGTTGTAGCTGCCCGCCTGCGGGTTGGCGGCGGCGAGCACGGTGGCGCGCATGTGTGCGCGTCTCGTGTATAGTACAGTGTGTAGCGCACCCGTTGTAGCTGCCCGCCTGCGGGTTGGCGTGCTCGCGTCTCGTGTATAGTACAGTGTGTAGCGCACCTGTTGTAGCTGCCCGCCTGCGGGTTGGCGTGCTCGCGTCTCGTGTATAGTACAGTGTGTAGCGCACCTGTTGTAGCTGCCCGCCTGCGGGTTGGCGGCGGCGAGCACGGTGGCGCGCATGTGTGCGCGTCTCGTGTATAGTACAGTGTGTAGCGCACCTGTTGTAGCTGCCCGCCTGCGGGTTGGCGGCGGCGAGCACGGTGGCGCGCATGTGTGCGCGTCTCGTGTATAGTACAGTGTGTAGCGCACCTGTTGTAGCTGCCCGCCTGCGGGTTGGCGTGCTCGCGTCTCGTGTATAGTACAGTGTGTAGCGCACCTGTTGTAGCTGCCCGCCTGCGGGTTGGCGGCGGCGAGCACGGTGGCGCGCATGTGTGCGCGTCTCGTGTATAGTACAGTGTGTAGCGCACCTGTTGTAGCTGCCCGCCTGCGGGTTGGCGGCGGCGAGCACGGTGGCGCGCATGTGTGCGCGTCTCGTGTATAGTACAGTGTGTAGCGCACCTGTTGTAGCTGCCCGCCTGCGGGTTGGCGTGCTCGCGTCTCGTGTATAGTAGTGTGTAGCGCACCTGTTGTAGCTGCCCGCCTGCGGGTTGGCGGCGGCGAGCACGGTGGCGCGCGCGGCCAGGCTGCACACGACGCCACCCTTGGCCACGCTCACGCGCCGCTGTTCCATCGCCTCTAGCAGGCTACTATGATGGGCCGTCATCTAGGGGGCATAACTTAATAAAGTCTTAAGAGTAGCGATACACCTACCGCAATTACTTTGCCGACAATTTAGCAGCTTAATTTTTTGGTCGTATTATTCCGTTAGCATGACGAACCAAACGCGCAGTTTCTTGTACAGAGCGTTTAGTGTGTATAAAAAATCACATTGCACAAATCGACCAGAAATAAAACAATTTGTATATATGTATTTGTATGTGTATTTTCGTTAACTACGGGGTGGCGCCTGCCGAAATATCGAGAAAACCGCATTTTCCTATACAAATCCGTGTTTATTTAAGTTCTCATTAAAAGTTATCGAGTAAAACTCACTCTAAGCCTCTAAGTTCGCTACGCGACGCGAATTACGTGACGTTGTTTTCGGTCGGTGAATACCATCAGAATTGCGCGCGCTAAACGATTAACTACGCTCGTGGAACTTTCGGATGCGAAACGCGTTGCATGGTGTGTCGCTTCCTATGCTAAATACATTGATTGCATTTTCGTTCTCTCAGCAGAAGTATCGCTACAGTCCCATGACTGCATGCTGTCGCTGCCATAAAAAGAAACCTAGGGGTGCAGCCTTTAGATTTTCATGTGGATTAAGGCCATCCCACAGAACAATGTCCACCGCACTCGCATCAATGTATCACTATTAACTACCAAACTATCTCTCTATCGGCTCGAATCACACACAGGACGACCTAGCTCAAAGGACTCACAGCTATGGACGCCTTCAAATTTGTGGCGTGAAGAACCGCCACAGTCGCGCTGCAGTGGCGCCACATTCGCGCTACAGTGGCGCCAGTCACGCTACAGCGGCGCCACTGCAGTGCTTCTAGATATTGTAAGAAACTACAAAGAGCCACTTCTGCCGCGCATTACGTGAGCTTCTTTTCGCCAATAATTTAATGGGACCAGAAAAAAATTGGGGGTGTTGTAGTCGTTTAGGGGGGGGGGGGGGGCGCGTAAAGTCAGGGGGCGTTAAAAAATAACTGATTTCCAAAGTAGGCGGTAGACAAAATAAGTTTGAGAACCGCTGAACTAGATGAAGAGATACCTTATCGAGTTCGTCTACACAGCAGACGCCTTTGTCTGCGAGGACCAAAGCGCCCGCTTCCAGGGCGAAGTCGCCGCCGGCCTCGCGGCCCAGCGCGACTGTCAACCCGCCGGCCGACGCTGATGCGCCACATACGTACACTCCTATGGAAAACCAAACACATACAGTAATAATCAAGAATCTTTTATAGTACAAACAACAGCTTGTCAACATGCCACAAAACGAATAATTTTCTCAATGGGCTAGTTTCCTAGGTCAAAAATGATTATTCTATTTAGTCCGTCAGTTAGATTATCAAAAAATATTGGACCCATATTTTGTCTTTTGTCAATCAAAAAAAGCATCATCAAATCAAGCAGCATCAAAGTGAGCGTGTGACGTCACGTCTTGCTATAAAGTGTCGCAAGGCGTGACGTTACGCGGAACTTTAACGGGCTATATCTTCATCGTTTTTTGTTTGATTCAGAAAAGAAAAAATACGTGTCCAATATTTTCTGTTAATCCAACTGACGGACTAATTAGATTTTTTTAGGAAACTAGCCCATTGATATTGATCTCTACGTGTCGAACTTTAAGTTGAAAATCTGTTCAGTGACCATAAACTTTTTGAGTAGGTTGACTTGCCGTTGACTATACATAAGATCTTAAATTATGATAACCGTCTGGTGTACGGTCAGTTCATTTTTGGTTGAAGAATATTGTAAACAATCTTGGCATGTCTTTTTACAAATATATTAGTGCATAAAATTAACGAACTGTTAAATAAAATGGCTTTTGTGTCAAATGATTAATGTCTATCATAGGTTGCTGCCTTATTTTTATATAAATAATTTCGTCAAAAAGTTATGTCAAATTTGTTTACAATATTAGCCAAGCATAGAAAAATTGACAGTGGTGGTTTGCGCTCTGGACTACAATCCCTGCGGTTGCGGGTTCGAATCCTAGCAAAGGACAATTAATATTTGTGTGATGATGAGCACGAACATTTGTACCTTAGTCATGTGTGTTTATAAAAGTATATAAGTATGTTTATCCGTTATCTAGTCGCCATAGTAGATGATTTGTGTGATTATGAAAACAAATCATTTATCTTAAACTAGCTGTCCCGGCGAACTTCGTGCCGCCCGCGCCTCTTTATTTTTTTTTTTGTGAATATTCCAATGTTTATTAGTTATTCTGCTATTCGGGGCGAATATAAATCCAACAAACCAAAAATCATAAAAATCGGTTTACCCGTTCTCGACTTTTTAATGGTGTAACTAACCCAACTTTGTTTTATATACTCGTATATAGATATGTAGCAGTCATCTGGTTGAATCTGCTATTTGATTAAATGACTACTCAGCTCAGCACTGTTCAAAGGGCTATGTTACAATCCGCTAACTAGTTGGACGTTGAGTGACGCTTGTTCAATCAACGTTCGGCCTAGCCATTCAATTGAATGTTGTCATTCAGTTCAATTCGCCCTAGTCATCAATCGAATAGCAGATTCAACCAGATGACGACGACAGATATATTACAAGTAGTTTCATATTTTAAGCCATAGATAAAAGCATACGAACAATAATAAGTAAACACGCAACATACGGATTCAACAGCCAATGGCAAATGTAAAAAAGTCTATTATTATTTCGGCAAAGGACTCCTTCAGCTGTTGCTATTATACTAGTCTACTGCCACTGGCGATAGGAGGCCTTTGCCAAAACACAGAAACCAGAGACGTAATAAAAACCTTAATCTTTGTATACACTGTATTAGTATGCTGAGTAATGTTTACCTCTGGGTGCAGCGTGGGCTGCTGCCTGTAAAAGCTGAGACTTTCCCAATCCCGGGTCTCCAACGATAAGTACATGTGGGTTAGACCTCGGCCCGTTATCGTGCTCCGTCCCTCCTATCAGTCCGAGAATGAGACCAGCCTTCACTGCTTCCTGCCCAAATATAGTGGGACATAGAGAATGAACCAGCAATCTGAAAACATCCTCTGATGCGTGGATTTCCTGGAAGAACATAATTTATAAAATTTTATTTTATGTTATAGTAAGAAGACGACCATCTGTACAGTGATTCGCGGTCTGGACTACAAAGCCAGGCGGATGCGGGATGGAATACCGCAAGGAGCAAATGTTTGTGTGATGAGCACGAGCAATTGTACTAAGTCATAGATGTATACGAACGTTTTTAAATATCTAATCGTGCTTAGTTTGGGGCTAGATAATGTATCTAAGTGTAAAAAGATTTTTTAACTTGACTTGACTTTTTTTTTACGGTTTCACTGTCGAATCGGTCCACAAATTACATTAACTAACTACGCTCAAATAAAGAAGTGACTTTTGTGATAAGAAAGACCCGCTTCTTGCGACGAAACGGCGTATTTGTATGGAAGAGAACCTTCTGTATTGGCACTCAGTACTAGGCATGCGTAGCCTATCCCAAGGCACAAGATATTGACAGACAAGTCACATTGTCAGAGAGGCTTCACACCTCTTTATAATTATAAAAAAATATATTTTTTCTGAGTTATTTAGGTATACCTGTATCGCATAGTAATCCTTCAAAGTGAATGATAGTGTTGGGTTACTGAGATTCCTTTGGCTGTGTATTGAAACTGCCTCTATGTAGAGCTGTAACAGTCTCGCAGCTCTTTTACCATCTTCCCCGCCTTTACTCTCTCCACGGACCTGATAAATTGTTTTCATGTTATTATCTTATTTGATGTACGTCAAGAATAATAAAAAATTGCCTCATTTTTTAACTATTTAATGTCACGTTTTACTTATTATTTCCTGTATTCAGTACAAAGACTAAGGAGGCATTCTTATTCGCTTTAGACAGCGTTCTCACAAAGCGTATTGTCTGCCGCTGACTGTCAGCCCCAAGTTGTATGTGAACTCGCAGGCTGAATTTTTCATCCGCACCATGCTGACAATACGTTGTAGCGTACAATGTGCCAACTGGTGTGAACTAAAGAATACGCTTGCAAACTGTTGTTAACACTGGATGTGTTGTGCGTACGCTGCGTGAGCGGCCGAATATTCTATACACATAACAGGTGAGTGGGGTCCACAAAAGAAGCCTTCCCGGGAGACGTACTGAATCCTAACTAACGTCCGGCGCACCTTGGATAACCGGTAAAACTTTCTTTTTCCACGGCTGCCAAAAGATATCGATACGCTAGGCTGTTATGATCTGCTATTTATCTAATCTGCGTCTGCGGTGCGTATTAGCGGGCGTAGTCGGCAGACGTGAATTAGCGACAAAGCACACCGGAATAAAGCTCGCTCAAAGTCAGCAGCCGGTAATAATTTTTGTGTAAACATTGCCTTAGTTTATGCCATGACTTATGGTTTCTGATAGAATTCCAAAATGCTTTCTTTTAATGGTGTAAGTAAAATGGACAATACCTGAACAATACCAGTGACTGACAGAACATCTCCAGGACAAGCTGAGCCAACTAAATCACCTTGCAACTCAATTTCGACACTTCTAGGAATGGTCCCTGAAACACCCTGAAAATACATCAGTCATACAAATTAAATGATGAACACTATGTTCTTTTAATGCACAAGACCTACCTGGGATTGAATTTCCTGAATTTTGGCCACTTGCCAGTCTGTGGTGTTTGTGAATGGTGATGACTGTAAGGGGTCAAACCTTGCTCCTCCATGACAGCTTTGGCAAACTGAGGGTGCTGGGAAATATAAAAGATTTAAGACGGAGGTCTGTACAGTCAACAGCATCAACCTACCATAAAATGTGGAATTTTCTCTATTAATTTGGAACTTAAAGATTAGCAAGTAGAGTTCAATATAAATTGATAAAATTTGAAGTTTTGTGGTATCTTGATGACCAGTTTCTGTGTAACATTATTTCTGAAAATTCTATTGCTTGCCAAGTTGCTCTGGTTCAGGGGCCAAACCATGATCTCTTATAATATCTGGATTACTTTAATCTTGTTTAAAAGAACAGCAGGTCTAAAGCAGGTTCATCTTTAATAAAACACAGAAAATGTATCTCTCATTTGGATTGGTGGAGTGTTCTGACTACATTTTTACAAACAGATTTTAAAATTATCAATGTCAAATATCAGTCAAATAATAACTAAACTTCCTTTAAAAAATCCACTTAGTATTGTAGTTCGTCAGGAGATATTCTGTAGGCAAATTTCGTGAATGGTAGAGTAAAGAAGCAGGCAAAGTTTGAAGTCTGGATTATAGGGCCCTGCTGTAATCTTGTTAAAGCACTGCTTACATGATGTAGCATTTACAGTAAGGCCCTAGGACAATAAATTAAATAAGTGTAGACAATAAGGTACCTGTAAATACACCTTGTGGTTGAACTATAGCTTGAATATTATGACAACTGGAGCATTCAAAAGCCATGGAAGTACATATTAGGCCAACACTACCCACACGGATTACTGTGCCTTTAATTGTAACTAATTTACCTGGTACAAAGAAAACAATATGTGAAAATTTCGATTTTAAAGCAGAACAAAAAGGATAGAATTTGTTACAACATTTTGTTAGGTTTTTTATTGTGTGTAAAAACTTTATTTTTAGTTTTTACATATAATTAATTTGTTGTTTTAATTTTATTTATATTATATAGTGGTATATTCTGTCTTTGCATAACTAAAATAAGTTAACTTTTTTTAAAAACCTCTGATTATAGACTAAAAGATAGAAGGTGAAAGATATAAACAATAAATAGTCTAAGAAATAATAGGTACCTTTGTTCTAGACTTACCAAAATAATTAACTTTTAAATTAGATAGTGGAATAACTGGTTGGTGATTCAATACTCTGACCTTAATCTTGGATTCACATTTTAGACTCTAAAAAAACATAAAACTGATATAATTTAAATCTGTAGGTAAGTATTAGCCACTTAATTGAGATTAGAGCAAAAGTAATCATACCTGGTGGAAGCAATATTCTAACAATCGGAGTGTGATTTCTGGCTTCTCAAACAAATCAGAGTTAAATGTCGACCACTTAGAGTTAAAATCAGCATCATTAACTAGACTTTGTACATCTAATGGAATGCTCCGGGTTTGATCTATTTTCTCCAAATCAAACAAACTCAAGTTTTTTTCTATAAAGGATTGGAAACATTTTATGTGTTCTGATATTTCTTGGTTTGGTGGATAATCTATAAAGAGAAAAACAACGTAAGACTTATCAAGCCAAAACAATTCGTTCAGCTCAATTTTGAATATTGTTTTTTTGTAAAAGGTACAAATACTACTAAGAACTAATAGTACCTTCTGAAGAGAAATATAACCTCCACAAATTGTTTTCGCTGTTGAGTGATAGTACTATGGGTATTTGGTTTGCTGGGGCTCTTGAGGAGCCAGCAACACTGGATATTCGAGCTGATGACGAGGAATGGTTAAGACTTCTATTATCAGTACTAGTAGTACTATTTGGCCTGTTGGATCTATGCCAGTTGTTCTTGTAACGACCTCTCCAGTTACGGCGCATAGTTTAGCAGTATTTTATCAAACGTTACACGTGGTTTATTGTTTAAGTTATTTTAAATAGAACTTGTGCTTAAAATTGTAATTTGTTTCGCGGTATCACTCACGGTCAGTCAGTGTTGCCAGATCCATAGGTCAAGAATTACTCTAAATTTATTGTAAAATTATCGTGTTTTTATCGCATCCTCAATTCACAAAATTATTGTTTATGTAACTCTACCAAATCTAGATAAAGAACAAAATGAACGGCTAAAATGTTTAATTACTAGTTTACTTTTTATAATAACAAGTTTTTGTTAACTGAAATGCAGTACTTAAGCCGGTGACAGATGGCGATGGACGCGGCTGCGGACTCGTCTTGACATTGTAAGGTCAAACGCTGCCATTGGTCGATCCTTGGGCTGGCGGAAGTTGACTGAAGGATAGACCAATGGCAGCGCTTGACCTACCTTGACTGTCAAGACGAGTCCGCAGCCGCGTCCGTCGCAGTTTGTCACTGTCAGCTTAACTCTTTCTTAGAGCAAGGAAATTCAATTCACTATACTACTGTGAGAGTCAGAGTTGTCTAAATAAACGTAAAATGTGTTCAAATACACAAATTAAAATTATTTCCTAAAATTATCTTCTAACTGAGCAAAATATCGTGGATTATCGCAGATTTATCGTGCGATACATAATTATTTTTTCTATTGCGTTACGCTTAAAAATATCGTGGATCTAGGATAGTTATCGCAAGTTTGGCAACACTGCGGTCAGTAAATTATTGTCACTTTGACACAAGAGAAACTGACTGACAGTGTGACAGTTGACAGTTGCAGTTGCCAAATAGACACTGACGATTCGTTTCATGCATGAATTATGTTATGTATGTTATGTTTTTATTCGGCGATGGCACAGGTATATTGTATAGTATAAGCGAGTACACACACACACACACATAAAAGTACCTATTCCCGATCCAGTTGAAAGTACCGATCCGACAAAATATGCAGCGGTCCCTTTTAACCGTTTTTAATGGGCGATTGCTTAAGTAAAGCAAGTTCACACATACGTTATTAAAATACTGATCTGTTTTATCGGATCGAAGCTGCGCAGGGTGTGGCGTGATGATGTCGGCCGGGGGTTCCTCCGACGAAAACGCAGACGACGCGATTGTAGCAATACAACACGAGAAACTCCATCCTTGTATAAAGCTGACTGTACACAAATGAACACTACCTCCGTTTGAACTTTCTGTTCCGTACTTTCTGTTTGAACGCGGTATGGTGGATGTCGCAGTCATCTGGTTGAATTTGCTTTTTGATTGAATGACTAGCGCGTTCTTGAATTTATTTATTTA
Organism: Anania hortulata; assembly: GCA_963576865.1. Classification (NCBI taxonomy): domain Eukaryota; kingdom Metazoa; phylum Arthropoda; class Insecta; order Lepidoptera; family Crambidae; genus Anania; species Anania hortulata. The sequence goes on from OY756389.1 coordinate 9,943,748, forward strand.
TTTATTTATTTTAGGAAGACCAAGGTTTACAATTTTTCAATAGGTAGGTATACAAAAATAACACTAAAAAAACCACTTACAGTTCCATACAGATAAAAATTGAGTAATATAAAAGAGAAGGAATTATACAAATAATTTGAAGTACCACACTAAGCAGCACATATACCAGCCAATAACAGAATAGGCTACTAATATTATTATTGTCTACTTCGCTAACCTAAACATACAAATATATAAAAGTATTTAGTTAGATAGAGATGACGACATTTAATTGAATGACTAAAGGACAACTCGTCAAGTTGTTTAATGTAACGTTCTACGTCTTGACCGAACGTCATTTAGCATAGTCGTTGATTGGAATATAGCCGACTTTGTAATGTTTGGTTAGGGTGACCATAAGTTCGCAACTTAAAAGGTAAACTACTTTAGATAACAAAAATATTTAAGGTGTGTCAACACCTTATTATGATTTTATATTGTATTTTAAGTCTTAAGATAGGCAAAAGAATGGAAAAAATGATCATAATATTTCAAAAGTAATTTATTAAATATTTTATATATATAATTTTATTAAATAATAAAATCAATTTAATCAAAAAAAATATCAACACAGTGCTATCTATGCGACTGTTTGACGCCATATTTGTTTTGGTGTCTACTAGCGCCGCAGTAGGAAAAAAATGAACTAAATTTCAATCACCTGACTGATTTTACGTCCGCTCTGTTCGAAGGGCTATGTTACAATCCGCTAACTAGTTGGACGTTAAGTTACGCTTGTTCAATCAACGTTCGGCCTAGTCATTCAATTGAATGTTGTCATTCATAGAACGCGCTAGTCATTCAATCAAATAGCAGATTCAACCAGATGACGGCGACATGGACACTACCTCTAGTCTTTAGTAGTGAGGGACGGATCCGTCAAAACGTTCTTGTAAATACGGACTCTCTATGTGAACGAACCTTAAAGTAAGTAATCATGACGTTATGAAAACTTCTTTCTTCTTGAATTTTATGTTCCAAAATTAAAAATATTTGTATTTAGAATATTTTTATTAATTTCTGTTCAAATGTGTCAAAAGTTGTCTAATCAATCAATGACCTGCGTGAAAGCTGTTGCGTGTCGTTTGAATTGAAATATTTATATTGAAAGTTTTCTACGATGTCTGCAGAAGGTGGCGAGGCGCCACCTGAACCGCCGCCTGAGGCTTCGCCTGCTGCAGCACCTCCTGGGGAAGAGGCTCCCGGAGCAGAAGGCGCTGAACATGGTGCAGATACTGGAAAGAGTACTGTGAGGATAGATGAACTCCCTAGGAGAAGTACCCTATCGAGGAAGAGTACCATGTACAAACCCTCAGCGTCTTTGAGCCAGGTCCGGGTTGATGTGGATAGAACTGCACTCGAAGCCATACTCGATGTTGGTTCACGCTTGCAAGATATCCAGAAGAAGAGTAAAGTCTCCATGAGCACGTTGGCCTTAGCTCACGAGTCTTACAAAGATAAGCAAGTAAATAAAGTTGTCAACTAGATAATGATTGTTTTAATTAGATATTGTAGTTCTACCCATAATTTAATCCTTTCACGTTTTCTAGGCTAAAGCCAAAGAAGCTCGTAACAATCGAATGGGAGGTTTGAAGACGCAAAGTAGGTTTTTGCTAGAGAACGCAGCCTCAATATTGAATAAAAGTGTTGAATATGTGCTGGTGAGATAGTTTACAAGTAACAAATAGCAATCACAAATTTTTATTCGAATCATGCGCTTAAATTTGTCGTTGGTTTTGTAGGAAGGAGTTTATGATGCAGATATCCATATAGATTTATTAGACAGTGCTGTAGCTGAAGGTGGTAGAAATTGTATTGTTCTTTGCGATGCAAAGTTACCACCACTGAAAATGGGTAAGGTCTTTTTATATTGTTATCATTCTTCAAATTATAAGGTACCTCGTTAAGTACGCATAAACGGTACGCTGTCCTCAGATCCGCACTGACAGAGTTAACGGAATTTCGTATCCAATCTTTTTTTCTAGCTATATGCCTTCGAAACTGGCGTAGGTAGGTAGGTGAATGCAGTTACGTCAAGATTTCATACATAGCATTTAAAACTCGGCGCTTTCAGCACGTTCGAAAGTACGCATGCATTATGAAAAAAAAAACTTTTCAGAGACTGGCCGCTTTATCCCAAACCAGAAAGCATGGATGGACAGAACTTACGTTTCTGATTCTTCAACGATATGTACTGAGGGAAGATGTGTCGCTATGTACAGAATAAAGAACAAAATTATTGACATGAAGAATGTTGCTGATGTAAGACTATTTAACTTTGGTCGGCTTTTAACGCAATAATTTAATTTCAATTAAAATATTATCAAAGTGCCAAGCTGTCCCGGCAGCGGTGCCTCGGGGTAGGCGTAGTTAGTGAAACTGAGCATTTGAATCGCAGTACCTATTCTAACATCCAGTTATGAGTTTCAGACTCGTTATGTACCTACTTATCTCGTAATCTGTGGTTTCAAAAACTTATAGCTTGATCTCGCTAGGATACCTACCAGTGGGCGCAATCAACCAGTCACCCTACAAAAAAAAATATACAGTAGCTCTAAAGAGGCTGTACCTCACTTAAGGTCCTATTCCGCTAATTTGACAATAGCCACAATCCGGCGTCGATCCCAGTAACATTACGATCACAAACGGTATATTCGTAAACTTTTAATTTGATGTAAAATTATCAAAACTATCCCAATACGACCGAAAATAGAGCAAAAAAAATTGTGAGTTTACAAAAATGCCGTTTGTGATCGTAATGTTACTGGGAGCGGATCGACACCGGATTGTGGCTACTGTCAAATTACGAGAGTTGGGCCTCTGGTGTCAGCTTAGTTGAGCAACCAATTCGGCGATTCGTTAGTATATTTTTGGTGGTGGTGACCGGTGGTGCCGCTAATGCCGCCACGGTGTCTTAGTGAGATAGGGCCCTGCCTACAATCCAAGTGGTTTTTTAGTAGTGACAGTTTTTAGGTTTTAACTATAATTATTTTATTCAGGATTATTTCTTGGTATTCTTTGACATAAATCAAGAGACAGAAAACGTGGTTTCTGGAATCTACAAAACTATGAGTCGCGTTTATATTCCTGCGTTGCAAAGCTGCAAGGCGTGGGGTGACATTAACCCGCCAAATCCGAGGAGTGAAGAGATCATCAAGTATTACGTTTCTAAGATAATGCTGTTTAATGATTATCTTGCAAGTAAGATTATATTTATATAATTATATTATGTATTATATACAGGGCGACCCAAACAGAGACGATCAAAAATCTTTTTAGGTCACTTCTACTGAGAAGTTTATGAATTAACATGTACCTACATGTTTAGCGAGATTTAGTTTTTCGACTTGTTTGTTTTTTCAGTTTTTGAGACTTGTTGAGTAGTTAGCAGGTAAAAATAATACCTAGTGTTTTTATGTGTTTTTTCTACCCTTTTTGATTGTTATTTTGATTGCTATCAAGTCTTCATTGCATTGAAAAATTGTCTTCTGGAGTATCCACTTTTTAAGTACCTACGATAAATTTTGATTAAGTTAAAATTTGTCGTTCCAGGAGAGTAGAGTCGTAATTTTAAAATAAACGAAAAAATACAGGTTTATGACTCCGAACTTATTTTAAATACAATTTTTTTTCTTTACTCTGTAAACTGGAACCTTCCATGAAAAAAAAAAATATATACGGCGATTTAAATAAAATTAATTAAGTGTTTTCAGAATCACACATATTCATATTTTTGAGCAGATTTGTAGTACTGTCTCCCATCAGTAGTGTACTGGATTTCATTCTTTTTCCATTTATGAATTGTTTTTATCAAGGGTTACACACACACACACACACGCACGCACGCAAGCACACACGCAAGCACGCAAGCAAGCACGCACGCACGCACGCCACGCACGCACGCACGCACGCACGCACGCACTAAATAAACGAAAATAAACGAAACGGCAATAAACGAAATCCGGCCTGCCCTAATAATATGGACGTATTTCTTTTAGAAACAAAAATCGACTTAGATTGTTGCACGAGGTTCAAAATAAATTTATTGCTATATGAAGAAGAGTTATCTGATCAAGACAAAATGAAAGCGGCGATAACTAAAACACATGTTTTAGAAGAAATCTGCACTTACGTAAAGCAATGGATGAAACAAATCACTATGGTAAAAAAAAATTGTTTATCTAAAAGCTAAAGTAAGCAAACGGGTCCTTGAGTAGTAGCGTCGAATAAATTGGCAAACCTTAATCGTTACCGGTGGCTATAGAGTAGCAAATGTCGGGCTATTCACGACGATAGGCCTATTTAAATGATGTTCAGATCAGTTTTGGCAACTCATTTTCTATTTAAACTAAAGCTGTCTGTTTTTCATCAGGTTTTAGTGCAAAGTCAACAACTGAGACGTGAACCGTCTAATATAGGTCCACTTGCAGAGCTCGACCATTGGCGGCGACAGCTTACCACCTTCACTTCTATCATTGAACACATCAAGAGTGACGCTTGTCAGATGTATATTCACACGCTCATTCGAGCCAAATCTAGACTCATCAAAGTAGGTACATATTAATATTTTTTTGTGTTATAAATAATATTCAGAAGTATTTTTGTATGATATTATGTTTGATTCTAGAAATGGAGAAAGCTGGATAACCAAGTTACGGATTATTTTAATGAAGCCTATGATAATGTTAAGTACCTATATGCTCTAGAAAAATATTGTGAGCCCCTTTACAGGTATAGCTGTTCCTATCCTTTTCTACACTTAACTGATTGTTTTGTAGATCTTTATTGTCATTTTTTAATTATTTTGTTCATAGATGTGATCCGCTCACAATGCAGCAGTACATACCAGGCCTGTTATATACAGTGCGCATGATATTCGCAACGTCTCGATATTACAACACGACCAAGCAAATATCAACGCTTCTGGTCAAAGTGACCAATCAGATTCTAAACATGTGCATGGACTACCTAACAAATCAAGGAAGAAAGACCATTTGGAATCAGGACAAGTGGAATTTTATAAAAAAAACTAAGGTATAAGTACCTACGTACCTAGGGAGAAATTCTTTTTACTGTCAATAATTATGAAACAGTTGCTGCATCAAAATAAGTTATAACTATTGTGTATTTTTACAGCAATGTTTAAGTCTCTACGGCTTCTACCGAGAGTGTTATAGTGAAACTCAAAAAGAAATGATGGAGGCTGCCGATGAAAGACCATTTGATTGTTCTGAGATGTACATCTTTGGTAAATTCGAAACTTTTAGAAAAAGAGTAACAAAGGCAAGTAAACTCCTTGTTAACTAAACTAAATCATGGTTCAGTACCAGAAAAACGCCAACAATACCCTCTCGTAAAGCCAGGCATGCCGCTGGCGGCAATAATAATAATATTGCCTATTGCGTACTCATCGACTGGTTAAAATATTTACCTTCTAAAATATTTCAGATTATGGATCTGTTCGAAACATACATTACCTATTACGTGCTGAATAAAACTACCTTGGAGGGCATAGAAGAATACGCAGCCAACTTCAATAAATTTTTCAAACAGATATCATCGAAAACATATGACGCTATGGATCATCGACGACCCGATTTTGATAAAGACTACAAAATTTATAAAGATGCCGTAGCAGCTCAAGAACTGCTGTTGGAAAACTTTATGATTACTGTAATTATTAAAGATCAATTTTTAGTCTGCAGTACTGCATTATTTAGGTGGATTAAGGTGTAACAATTCACAATTTACGAACAACGGGGGCTTTATTTGTGTTGTGGCTAGATTGTTTACAGATGAATTTATATAGATTTGGGTCTCCCCTTTTACTAAAACACTTGTGCTTGTGCTCATATCACCGTCATAGTCCCGGTCTTTCTACAGACATAATGTATTTAATAAAATAATTAATTTTGTGCTTATTACTAAAGTGTAGAGCGTGTGCGTGTTCGTGTGCTTGTGCGTGCGTGTATGTGTGTGTATGTGTGTTTGTGTCAGGGCTATATGAGTAGGTACCTACCTAAAAAAGATATGCTGTCGTTTGTTAGGTATGCTTATAATATAAGCACATAATATATTTTGTAAAAAAATGAATTGTACGGTATCTAAACGCCAATGTTACATGCATGGAGACAGAAAACTACTAAACGTTTTTGTCAGTTTAGTTTTAACAATTTGATCTATTGACACTTCATCATCTCTTTAATAAATTTATTAGTATGATGATTACTAATCAGTAAAGTAAAGTTATGTTGATATTGCAGAGTGTTAACAAGTGCCCTACTACAGAGATTGCCTTGCACTTGCTTGCACGATTTGAAAAGTTAAAGCTAGATTGTCTATACCTGGAAGATCAATACTACGACTTGATAAGCAACTACACTGGCGAAATTGAGTCCATTAGAGACAGGTAATTTGTTTGTAGATTAAATAAAAAAATAGTACCATCATAATATCATTGATTAAATAAACAGGATATATCAGCAACGTGACGTTATTTTTGTCATATACACACATAAATTAGAATTGCCTGATTCGGAATTATTACTACCTTTTTAAATAAGTTATTTCCAATGATAGATAGACAGATACTCTTTAATGATTGTATACACAAAAGAAACAAATTAATCACTTAAACATGACGTGTTAGCTTCCATGAAAGGTTACTTAATCAGTACAAACATTATTGGTTTTAAGATATAATGAAGAGCGAGAAAACCCAGAACTTCCAAGAAACATGCCACCTGTTGCTGGAAGAGTTATGTGGATAAGGTTCTATGACAAGAATATCAAAGGGCCTATGGAAGAGTTCAAGAAGCATGATGAAGTTATAAATCACATGGTGAGGCGTTAGCTTTCATAAATGAATAAAAATATTTAATAAAGAGGTTGCTTTATTTGTACCATCACTTTCTGTTTGTAGAATACGCAAAGATGTATCAAATTATACAACGTGATGAGTATAGTTTTCACTGAATTTGAATTGATTTATCATGATGCTTGGGCTGAAAATGTCGGTCAGGTATGTTTGTTGAGGAGTTCACGATTCATATAATTTTTCATTTCTCCTTGGGCTTGCTTACTAAATTACTTTGTTACATTTCAGGTTCGATTAGGTTTAATAGCACCATTACTAATAAGACATCCTTTGACAAACTTGTACATAGTGAACTTTAATCTGTACATACCGGAATGTATTAGAGAAGTCGAGTATATGTGGCAGTTAGGTTTAAGTAAGTAATAAAATAGATGATGGTGCATTGTTTAATAAAATTCGTAGAATTCTAGACGAAAATTTGTAATACCTTTCTTTACTAGGCGTTCCTGATGGCGCTCAAATTGTTGCGTTTTGCAAAGAAAAAATACTTGGAAGTTTTGAGAAAATGAAATCTTTAGTTGAACGGAATAATCAGATACGAAGGTAAGTTTTTCAGGACCCGAAATTAAATAGGAATTAAAATCTAATCACGCTTCAAAACAATATTTTTTAATTTTGCAGGAGTATGCCAAAACTATATTTGCCCCTACTAAGGGCGCAACTAATAAAAATTGAGAAAGCTTTCCAGCCTGGTTTGTCGACTATTACATGGACTTCTTTGGAAATTCCGGCTTATACTGCAAATATTGAAAGAATTCTTGATGAAGTAGACCTCTTCGTCAAAGAGGTAATGCAGTTTTAAGTTTTTGTGTCAGCAGAACAGTTTTAGGGCGTTATTTGCAAATTTCAAACAACTGTTATGCTATTTTAAAGTAGGAACCTACACGTATGTCCAGTATAATTTTTTCTTATTTGTAAAGTTATGGAGATCTGTTTTAGGTGGTCGACATGAAGGAGGCTCGAATCGATACGATATTAGCGTCGATAATAAAGACTTTACTAGTCTACTTACCCGAACACGCAGTGGACCCAGCGAATTTTTATGAAGAAAATTTACTTAGGCGTGATGAAATCGGTAACATCAACGAATAAGATAAGATAATAACAATATGTAATACACACAATCGAAGATGTTGACCATTCATAATTTATTTTTTTACTAGCTGCGGAATTGCAGCAGAAGTCTTGGAACGCTGAAGTTGCCGTTATAGAATTGATCAACAAATTCTTGGGAAGCGTACCATCTAAACAAATTCAAGATCTTAGAGATAACTGGTAAAACATGTATTTCCATCATTTCTGTCGTTAGAAATAATATTTTAACAAGATAACTATTATTTACAGGCTTGACATTGAAAAAGCTCTAAAACAAGTAACTTCTGCTACACGAGTATTTCCTGAAGATGCTGGTAATACAAATATTTCTATGAGAATTCCTGTAATTAAGAAGGCACATCTATCTATGATATTGAGTAATTTTGGTTACTAAACTATCTAATTTTTATCACTTCTAGCGTTTATGGAAATTGAAAATCCGGATCGTTTTGATGTGTTGCCGACTTTGAACGAATGCAATGAACTATTTGCATACTTTGCTACAAAATGTTTGGAATCTCTTATAAAATGTACCAGACAGAGTTTAGACCTATTGAGGAGACGTGCTTCCGTTTCAAGGTTGTGTTTCAATTATGATTGACGATTTATTATTTTTAAACATGTTGAAATTGTGTTGCTTGTTTTTATTTTTAAAAAAGAATACTTCCTCATATTCTTAACCTATATATGACATATGACCTAACTAGCTATTACAATTTGAACAGGGAAGTTTTTTTATATTTTTTTGGGTCCTATCGAAAACGGTTGTATTTCAGCAGGACATTGTAACTTTCTCGGCTCCAAAACCAATAATGGAAATTCGCCATGTATCATCGTCTTCATTTTACCTTTATTATTTGTAGTTTTCCTTTTTGTGATTTTTAGTTTCCTGACGATGACCACTGATCCCGAAGAACAAAAAAAGTTGAAGCCTTTAATGTTGACAAATATGTTATTGCAAATACCAAGAATATTAATAAAACCTACTTTGGAAGAGATTCAGACTTCATTCTCACAGGTATTGCTATAATTATTAAGATAATTGACTTATCATATATAATGGCCCTGGATAAAGTGCAATCCTGTAATGGTTTGAAACTAGACCAAATATTAACTATTTATCACTAAAATAAAAACGAACAAAAATTTTTTTTTATAAATTAAGATCTAAGATTTAGTGATTTTTACTTTATATAACGAAGAACTTTCCAGACAACAACAACAACTTCATCGCCCTTTTTACCCCATCGGGGGTGAAATTATCAATGCCGAGACACATATTTGTGGGCTGAAAAGAAGCAGCGCAAGAAACTCGAATCAGTCACTATTGTCATTGTAACTAAGCGGAATTAAGGATAATTACAGCAACTTTTTTCTTTTTTAACTCAATGAAGATGACGTTTTAACTCGTAAAACGAACAGACAGCTGCAGCTTTAAAAGTTGACCATTCTACATAGAGTTTATAGTAAAAATTAAAATCAAAATGAATGTTTTTTTTTTGTCAATAATTTTTGTTCTAGTTCCACTTCCACCACCTTTCAGGATTGCTCATATTTTGTAATCCTTTACTCAAGGACACACTTTTTATCTTTATTACAATTGAATGACATATCCACCAGGTGGTGCTAAATTGCATCATGGATATTCATCGAAATGTATTCATGTGGGGACAGCAAGAAGCCATGAAGATTCAAAAATTGACGGGAGAATCATTGACTGCAACTAGAAGCGTGAGTGGTGTGTGCTAATCGGTTTTATGTAAAAATTGCAATAACAACATATTTAAACATATTAAAAAAACTATTTTATTATGTTGTTTTTAAGCTGGTTCCAGATCTGGCTCAAATATAGTTGGCATTAGAAACTATTTTAGGATGGTATCTGAACACAAGGATATCGTGAGATCTGTTATGGCTCTGCAAGGGATGATGTATATGTACAAACCTGACATCGAAAAATTATTGAAGGTTTGCTCTTTTTATGGTACACTACTAATATAGGCAAAAAAACCGGCCAAAAGTTAGTCGGTCTCGCGGACCGAGGGTTCCGTACAAACTTGTAGGAATGTAAATAGTTTGTCCATAACGGGAATCGAGTCTCGCAGATTTTTACGGCTTTACTAGTTATTTTAACTACAAATTTACGATTTCAGGACTTTTTCCTCTACTTGTGCTATAAGACATTGCTTCTAGCATGATTATAGATCAACGGGAAGGACCCTATATGTTTAGATTCCGTTCCGTTCCTAATAAAAATGGTCTCAACAAACAGACGGACAGACAACTAAGTGATCGTATAAAGATGACTTTTTCCTTTTGAGGAACGGAAGCCAAAAATAAACTTTTATGAATTAAACTTATTTTTAAGGGGTATGGAAGATTTGCTCATCTATGGGCTGAAGATAGAGTGCAGCAAGTGCAAGACTTTGTTGACTCTAATCCATTGAACGTCATCATAAGAGATATGCTAAAAAAATACGAAAACCAAACAGAAGAAGTGCTCGCTTTACCAGAGAGACACATAATAGGATCTATTGAAATTAATACGGGTAACAAATTTTTTAAAAAGTACAGGATATACAGGGTTATTTGTAAAACATCCTCCTAGGGGCTGATTCTGGTGCTCAAATACAACAACATTTTCGATGGGAGCAACATCGAAATCGAAAAAAAAAGTTGACTTCCCTATACTAAGCCGCCGACCAGCGGACATCAGTTTCTATGAAGCAGTCAAATTTTTTAGGTTAATTTGTTGGTTCCATAGAAAAAGTTGTTGTGTATTTGAGCACTAATTTAAGCCCCTATGAGGTTGTTGATGTTTTACAAATAACCCTGTATAGCCATGCATCGTACAAAAACAACCAAAGCAAAACTTTAATTTCAGATAACGTGAAATTGGGTCTGCATCTTGAATCCATTGAATGGAAGAGAATTCTAGGCAAACTGCTCAGTCAGGCGTACAAAGAACGTGTGCAAAGGTTGATGCAGTTCATCAACGACCGTATGAAGACAATGGGTAAAAAGATTAAAGATTTGGACGACGTAAAGTTTGCAATGCTGTGTCTTGAAATGATTCGAGAAGAGTTCATCGGGTAAGATAATGTCCTAAATTAAATCTTAAGAACTGAGCGTCAATTATTATTTTAATAATTGTTACTTTATTTTACCTTCCTTATGCAACTTACAGAATGGACATGGAACTGGATCTCATTGAAGAGAGCTATGCAACCTTTTATCAATTTAATATTGAAATCCCAAAAGATGATGCGGACATGGTCTATGGTCTACGTTATGCGTTCCAAAATATGCTTTTGACAGTATGGATTTATCTGTTTTTATTACTCATAATTTCAACCATAAGACGTCTACTGTTGAACAATGAGGCCTCCCCCAATGACATCATCGGGGGGGCATTGCCAATACTCACCACACTTAGCAGGAGCACTTGTCGAGCGCAGTTTTTTATAAGAATTCGCACAAAGACGCTGCTGCCTGTCTCGTACTCGACATACCTCCTGTTGGCGGTGGGGAAGTGTATTCTTTACGGCCGTCCCTTCACGGCACATACATATTTTATACTACAGACTGATAAATCATCATTCAGTCATCGTGTCCCAGCCCAAATTAACCTGCATGCAAATGCATCATTTTTTGGATAAAAAAAAAGCTTATAATGAATATTACTATATGATTTCATAATGTAGAAAAAAAATTTTAAAGTATTATTAAAGAATTGTTGATTTTCGAATCCAGAGAGGTTTCTGCTAAAAAAAATAAATCTATGAAGTAAATATAATTTTACAAAAACCTGCCTCCCTAGCATAAGCACCAAAACACGATATGATATGATATAGCGATACATCGACACCAACTGTAGAAATATGATAGATATAGCCGCCATGTTGAATCGCCGTGCCGGTGACGTTACATATTATGATCGCTGTTTCAGTAAAAACTCAAAATGGCGGCTATATCCATCATATTTTTACAGTTGGTTACGATATATCGCTATATTTTATTATATCATATCGTGTTTTAGTGATTATGCTAGGGGGCCGGTCCATTTTCAGGATATCTACAAAATATTTATTTTGACATGAATTTATCTATATTTTAAATTTACTTTTAATATATATTACACAATATTATATTTGTATAAAAAAAGTTAACGGTAAAAAAGGTAAGGTGAGTCAGTAGCGTATTAATTTTTATACCCCGATTTTTTCATGTAATTCTGATGCATATTACGAATTTATTGATGTAGTCGCAACAAGTGCAACAGAGGATCGTCGACATGCAAGGACCTCTGCAGAAAGAGTTGACCGAGGGTGTGTCAACATTCTACACAGATGTGCTGAAGTTCGATGCCGATTACGATGCGTTCGGTCCACTGACACCTGGTCTAAGCGCCAGAGAGGCATCTGACAGGTAAGTTTGTTTAAGCTGGAACATATTTTTGATAAATAGACAACTAGCTAATTCTGTTTATCTTGCTTGACTTTTTCGTATCATTACCTCTACGTATGGTTGATTTTTGTTTTAAATTCGTATCTCCTTTTTAACCTAACCTCAAGATTTTATAATAGGAACAAATACTAATAACAACTTATTATCTGGTTACAGAGTAATAATGTTTCAAGCAAGATTTGACGAACTTTGGCGAAGGTTCGAAATGTATTCTAATGGTGAGAAATTATTCGGTATGGAGGTGAAAGACTATCCCATCCTACATCAAAAGAAGAAAGAGTTTAACTTACTGAGCAAGCTGTAAGTCCTTATTTCCTAAATTAATACTGTTGCTTTTAATATGAAAACACTTTCTAAAATCGCTTTATTTTACAGATATTCTTTGTATTTGTCAGTAATGAATACAATCGATGGTTATTTCGAAACACCATGGCTGGAAATCGACATCGAGGTGATAGTAGCACAGTTGGCTGATTTTGATCTAAGGTAAATACTTATTTGCAAGTAAACTTTATTTAATGTTACTGTAAAAGCAGACAATAAATTATTTTATTTTATTATTTAGATGTCGTAAGTTGCCAAAAGGTATGAAGGATTGGCCCGCATTTATTGAGTTGAAGACTAAGATTGACGACTTCAACCAAACTTGTCCGTTGTTAGAATTAATGGCTGACAAGTCTATGAAAGATAGGCACTGGAAACGGCTGGAAAAACTTATGAGTAAGCTATGCTAATTTTAGAAGAAGCATCATCAACATAATTTAGCCCACATACTTAAATATTCACTGTATTTTATAATATATTTTTTTTAATTTAGATTGCGTGCTCGATGTGGAGTCTGAGTCATTTACTTTGGCTAATGTTATGGAAGCGCCATTGCTAAAAAACAAGGAAGAAGTAGAGGTATTTGGATGAATTCCGTAACTCATTATTTTTGTAGACGTTATTTTGTACTATGACTAAATTCTATTGTAGCGTCAATACACTTTTAGACTAAGCGCTCTTCTTTGATATGGCTAAATGCCATGCCATGCCAACACAGAATAAAAAATAAATAAAAAATAAAATAGAATAAAAATCATATCGATATACAGTGGTATATAATTTTCTTAAAAAATATTATTTTAATTAGTTATACATTTCTAGGATATCTGTATCAGTGCCGTAAAGGAAAAAGACATTGAGGCGAAATTGAAACAAGTCATAGCAGACTGGGCGTTAATAGACCTGACCTTCGCGCCGTTCAAGAACCGCGGAGAACTACTTATCAAACCACAAGAAACCCTTGACATCATCACGTTGCTAGAAGACTCGTTGATGATACTGAACTCGTTGGCCTCAAACAGGTAAAAAAACCTCTAATAATTTAAAGTATTGACGTCACGTACCGCAAGCGCAGCGTCGCGTCGGACGTCTGTCTACCCACAAGATGGATAGACGACCTGGTAAAGGTTGCAGGAAGCCGCTGAATGCAGGTAACTTTTAACAGGCTAATCTGGAAATCACTGGGGAAGGCCTATCTTCAGCAGTGGACGTCCTGTGGCATGATGCTGATGATGATATTTATAGATACGATGAGGATTCAGTATACTGAATGGGAAAACATTTAATCTCGTCGTTTTTAACTATTCTTTAGGTACAATGCTCCTTTCAAGAAAGATATCATAATGTGGATTAACAAACTAGTCTCTACAAGTGAGATCTTGGAGAAGTGGTTAGCAGTACAAAACTTGTGGATGTATTTGGAGGCTGTATTTGTCGGAGGTGATATCGCTAAACAGCTGCCGGCGGAAGCCAAGAGATTTGCAGTAAGTTATCTTAATGCCATTGTTATTAATATAGCAATAATTTTGTGGTGTATTTAAAGTTAATTTAAAAATTACAGTCCATAGATAAGACCTACGTGAAGATCATGTATCGTGCCCGAGACATAATCAACTGCGTGGAAACGTGTACTTGTGATGATACACTAAAGCAACTATTGCCTCATCTATTTGAACAACTTGAGGCTTGTCAGAAGTCACTCACCGGATACTTGGAGACCAAACGCTTGATTTTCCCAAGGTTTTTCTTCGTATCAGATCCAGTACTGCTGGAAATTTTAGGACAGGCATCCGATCCACATTCTATTCAGGTAATGATATTTAAATATTGTATATGTTGTTAAAATAAATAATTTACAGTTCGTTCGTAATTTACTTTAATGCCTTTACAGCCTCATCTGCCGAGTATATTCGATGCGCTGTTTACAGTCGACTTTGATGATAAGGAGAGGATAGTCAATATGAATTCTGATAATGGGGAAACTATACCATTGGACCGACCAGTGGTCTGCCTTGGAGGTGTAGAGGTAACACTTGAAAAAAATAAAACATATATTTTAAGTACGTAAGTTTGTCATTCAAGCTTTGACATAAATCAAATTCACTGGAAAACATTGACTACCTTAAGTGTAATACCTATACTGCTATGTAGTAACCGAAACATTGATGAGATAACGGTGGCTTTATCAGCGAAAAATTGTAAAAAACATTTGAAGTGTAAGCTGTTGTCCTCGGTAGCTCAGATGGAAAATAAGTCGCCCGGATCCAGATAGCAAAGAGACGTGGCTTCGAATTCTGCCAAAGGCGTTAGGTTGGTTAACTTCTTTTAAAAAAATATTTATTTATCTATGCAACCTAACTGCTGATATGCTATCGGAAATTGTTTTTAAAAGTATAAGAATTAAAATCACTTCATCATCCATGAAAGGAAGTTAAGACGCTATTGTCCCGATTTTGATAAATTTCGACTCTTTTTGAATTGATGATACATAACGAATATAAAACCTACAGCCCTGTAATTCATAAGTAATAATGTTGAAGATATTATCTACTTTCTTGTGAAGACCAAAACATGATTGTTAACACTTTGCTCGATGGATAATTAGTCAAAGATAGCTCTGCATAAAACATTTATTGTCTAGAAGTCTGAAAATACACTATTTAGGGCCGATTCGACCAAACACAAAGCTATACCAGAATAACTATTACGGGTATAATTTTACACCTTGAATTTACCCTTGGATAACTTCAATTACGTTTTTCGAGCAATACACTACTCGGTATTGTTATTCTGTAGTTCAAGAGTGAACGATCAACGAATTGATAAACCTACCAAAATCCATGTAATCCATTTCTTCTAGGTTGACTTGAAATGCCACAACATTTTAATTTTGTAGGTTAATAGAGTGTCAATGCTAGATGTTGACAACATGTCAGTTTCGAGGTGACAGGAGTGGATTTGACAAGTGACAACTTTGATATTACCTTATTCTCAGTTTAATTTATACACTGTCAAAATCACCCGTTTTATTATTTTTCATAGATTAGTGGTTGGTAGAATGAAAAATCAGCTTACTCTAGATTAAGCAGTGTAATACTCTCAAGTTAAAACTTACACCAGCTTGGTCGAATCCGGTCTAAATGATATAAAAGTTATACCAATAGATTAAACTTGTAATTATTTAGTTTTTGTTGAAAACAGATTTTTATTAATTATTATATAGGTATTTAACGTAAAAGGAGAAAAACAGTCAAAATATTCAAAATGAAAAAGATCACCATGCGCTCGCACTTCTTTCTAATATTTTAGACGTCGTCAAAACGTTCATGAGCGTGGTCGCGTCGCTTTGTGTCAGAACTGTCAGATCCGCAAAATCTAAATTTATGAATTAAAATGAACAAATTAAATTATAATACCTACAGTTATGTAATTATGAATTTATTTAAGACTTAATCAAGTTCCTTCATTTTAATTTAGTTAATTTGGATAAATTTCAATACGTTTCGCGCTATTTCTGATCATTAGCAGCTATGTCAGCTGACGCCCAATTTAACCATAGCATAAAAAGAAACAGTATTATAATAAGTTACTAGAAAAAACGTTAAAAAATATGTCGACCTTGCTATCAAAGTTCACTATACTTAGTCTGGCCATAAATACTGTTACAATAAAAATAAACAAAGTTACATGTAAATATGAAAAATTTTCCCATGGTAAGAGTGCGTGCTTCTATTGATAACTGGCCTCAACGTTTAAAGGACTGTATTGCAGCCAATAGAGACCACTTCGAATAAGCTTTTTATATTTTAAATTATTTAATATTTATGTATTAAACTAACACACTGTAAAAGTACTAAATGTTATTTGCAATAGAAATGTTTTTTTTCTTTGTTTCAGTATTTATGGCAAGACTAGGTAGTACCTAAGTTTAGATTTATACTGTTAGAATATTAACATTATTGTCAGTAAGATTTGTGAAAAGTTATTACTTCGTATCTATCTTAGTGGCGGCTGCGCTTTGATAGTGATTACGAAAGATAAGCCATCAACGCCGCGGTTGTGAGTGGATGGGTGACTATTCCAATCATGTTTAGTGACATTTGTCACAAGCATCTCCGTGCTTTGGAAGGCATCTTAAAAGTTCGTCCCAGCTAATATCGCTTGATACTAGTCGTAAAGCATAGTCAGAGGTCTTAGGGCGGTTTAATGACATCTGACAGTAAGGTTAAGTCACTGGCCTTACAACACCCCTCCACCAATCCGCACTGGGCCCGCGTGTAGTATGGCCCAAACCACAGTAGTTGAGGTGAGACCTGTGCCTTGTAGTAGGGCGTCTAAAGGCATGCTTTACTTTTTTACCAAACGATAAAATCAAGTCTGAAAATTCTGTCAAGAAAAATAGAGAAGTTGCTCTATGGTTTCCTATGCATGGTGGAGATGATTATATTATGACAATAAATAAAAACTTAGTAATTTTTTTTCCAGATCAGTTGTTACGTTACGAAAGTGACAAAAGTGTTATTCCAAAATATACAACAACTTACACGCACGCACGCACGCACGCGTGCGGTGCGTGCACGCAGTAGCAGTACTTTATTCTATACATTTTTATCATTTTAATAGTAATTTACAGTGTAGAACCTTTTTTCATTAAAATCATCTTGACATTCGATTTTAATTTATGTATAGGTAGTTCATCAATAGACTGCAGCCGTTTGTTAAAAAAGCTAATACATTTTCCCATGAACGAATTACCTACTTCATGCAGTCTGAAATTTGGATCAGCAAGGTTGTCTTTATTCCGGGTGTTAAAATTATGAATGTCACTTTTCTTAGGTAATAGATGCAGGTTTTTACGCATGTATATAATAATGAATTGAGAAACCATTGTTACTCTATTGATTTCCTTAAACAGTTCTTTTAACGAGTCTCGGAGTCTAAGGTCGTAAATTGCCCGTACAGCTCTCTTTTGTAGTACAAAGATAGATTACATGTCTGCTGCTGAGCTACAACATTCCATATGACATCTTAATTATAAAATACACTAATCTTGCGTTCCAACATCAGTCAATTGTCTTTTGTTGCATTGTTTTATTTGCATTGAGCTTAAGGTTGTTGGTAGTAAACCATAATACAGATTTTGATTAAAATTTAAACGTTAAATAACGGAATAAGTTACGAAGTGTATACATTTCATTGCTCGTGACGGTGCGTAGCCCTGGGCTTCTGGCCGTCGCGGTCGTGGACCGGGCGACCGGGAATAAGTTGCCATTTTATATGATGGCCTGGCATGAGAGGAATATTTCCAAAACACACATCGTCATCATGTTCTTCATTTCCGCCAAAGGACGTCCACTGTTGAATATAGGCCTCCCCCAAAGACTTCTAGATTGGTCTGTTGGAAGCAGCCTGTATCCAGCGGATTCCCGCAACTTTTAACAGGTTATCTGTCCACCTTGTCAGTAGTAGACGTCCTACGCTGCGCTGGCCGGTACGTGACCTCTATTCAAGAACACTTTTAAGCCCGAAAAAAAAAACTATTATTTTACCTACGTCAAATCTCAAAAACACTTTAAAGTTGTGCACAGTATATGTATAAATTTCTGTGAATATTGTATTATACACCGTGCAACTCTAAATGCGTAAAACCTCTTAAGGGCTAATTCTAGTGTTCAAAGACAAAGGAACCGACATCGAAATCGCAAAAATCAAAAATCGTTTCTCCATACAAAGCGTAACAACTGATTAGATATTTATTATGAAGATGAGTTTTTATTTATGAAGAAGATTTTACTCTTGGTTGTTGTATATGAGAATCAGAATCAGCCCCTTAGAGGTTTTACGAATTTAGAGTTACACGGTGTATAAGAACATTGTAAAACAAGAAAAATCATACTGATAGTTACTTTAAACTAATACTTTTTTTTACTGTGGCACCAGTCAGTGTCAGATCAAGGCGGGATCATCGTATGTCATGGCTCGCGCGACTTTCACTTGTATTTTGCGGGGGGGTGAGGGGGACATATTTTGCCCGTAGTCGTCGGAAAACCTGGCCTTAACTAATAAAATATAATTTAATAGAATTATTTGTAGCACGTAATTGCAGCAACAAAATAAAAATTATACATGTAAGAAATTGTTTTTTTTAGATTTGGTTGAATGTTCTGTTGGACACGATGAAAGATACAGTAAGAAATATGATAGCTAATATTTCTCAAACAATGGCAGGAGATCCCGAGTTTGAATTTTTGTCCGGATTCTGGCACTTCCCAGGACAGGTAAACACGGTAATCCAGCCTATGCTTTAAAGTGTGTCTATTATTTGCAAATATTACTATACCAGTTACATTTCTCTAGGCTGGTCTATTAGGAATGCAAATTTTATGGACCAGCGATGGTGAATATGCTCTAAAGAAAGCGAGAGTAGATAAGTTCATAATGAGGCTGACTAATCAGAAGAATCTGGACTTATTGAACGGTCTTATTGATCAGACCGTTACAGATTTGGTTCCGCTAGACAGAACTAGAGTAGAGACTATGATCACAATTCACGTACATCAAAGGTCGGTCATTATTGTTATTTTAAATACATAATTAGTTTAGGAATGTTATTTAAGGGTTACAATTTCCTGTACGCAGAGATATCTTTGATGACTTAGTAAGAATGAGGATCAAGTCACCAATAGACTTTGAGTGGCAGAAGCAAGCTCGATTCTATTACTTTGAGGACAGCGACGATTGTATAGTATCAATTACTGATGTAGATTTCTTGTATCAGGTACCTATATGATAGCAAAGTTCGTTACAAAACGATTTTTAATTTATAAACCTTTTTACATTAGTTAATTTTACAATTTTTTTTTCAGAACGAGTACTTAGGTATCACAGAACGTCTTGTAATCACGCCGTTGACAGATCGTTGCTACATCACGCTATCCCAGGCTATCGGTATGAGTATGGGCGGTGCGCCTGCCGGGCCTGCGGGCACAGGCAAGACGGAAACTACAAAGGACATGGCACGAACCCTGGGCAAGCTTGTCATTGTATTCAACTGCTCAGATCAGATGGACTTTAGAGGTAAGAGGTAATCTTAGGCTTACAGAATACAACTCATTTATCACAACGTGGAAATAGGTAACGTAAATTATTATTATTTTGTTTTATTCGGACAAAATACAGTGCTATTTTTACAGATAATTAAACAATTATTAGAAACATGTAAATGTTACGTATAATTATGAACATCGTTAATTTTGAAATACAACCAACCATTCACAATTTAACGCATTATTTCTCGATAGATATAAATCTATCGATATCCAATCGTTATACTTATACACTAAACTTTTAGTAACGCCTCAGTGGACATATAATAAGGACATATACCTATATTGTTTTGAATTTATCCATCTCTTTTGACGTGTTCTAGGTTTAGGCCGTATCTACAAAGGGCTGGCTCAATCGGGAACATGGGGTTGTTTCGACGAGTTCAACCGCATCGAACTTCCTGTATTGTCTGTAGCTGCTCAGCAGATTTATATTTGTCTCACGGCCAGAAGGGAGAAAAAAGATTTCTTTATTTTTAGGTGTGATCACGCATGTAACTTCAACTTTTACTCTGTATTTTAAAGACCGTTTTTGTTTCTCACACTGTTATGTTTCTCAGTGACGGCGATGTAGTGAGCTTAAACCCAGAGTTCGCTTTCATCATTACCATGAACCCAGGTTATGCAGGACGTCAGGAACTGCCTGAAAATTTGAAGATTCAGTTCCGCTCAGTAGCCATGATGGTACCAGATAGGCAGATCATTATTCGAGTCAAATTGGCCAGCTGTGGTTTCAAAGAAAACATTTTGTTGGGTAAGTATTATCTTTGTTAGTTTGTTCGCTCTAAATTTCAAAATACGAATAGTATTTTTGTTAATATTACAGCCCGTAAATTCTTTACTTTATACAAATTGTGCGAGGAGCAACTGTCAAAACAAGTGCACTACGATTTTGGTCTCCGTAACATCTTGTCAGTGTTAAGAACCATGGGTTCGCAGAAACGAGCCAACCCTGAAAGTACTGAGGAAAACATTATGATGAGAGTATTAAAGTAAGGCTAACTTCTTGTTTTGCTTAGTTACCTAGCGATAGTCATCATAATTATGATTTTTTTAACATCTCACAGAGAGATGAATGTGTCAAAGCTGGTTGATGAAGATGAGCCATTATTCGTATCCCTGATTGAAGACTTGTTCCCTGGTATTAAACTCACTCAAACCGTGCAAAGGTAATCAATATCAACAAATTAAAGTAGACTTTAGGTGATTATAAGCAATTTGATTGTGATTATAAGTGTGAGTAAGAACTTCATACCTCCAGGGAGATGCAGCGAGCAATTACTGTGGTAACAGATCGGACTGGTCTTGTGAACCACCCGAACTGGAATTTAAAGATTATTCAACTATTTGAGACGTCTCTAGTAAGACACGGTTTGATGACTATGGGCCCCACTGGCTCCGGCAAGACTACCTGTATTCATACGTTGATGGCAGCGCTTACTGAAGTTGGCAAGCCACATAGGGAAATGAGAATGAACCCTAAGGTAGGTAACTTGTTTATGAATCTTATTTTTTTTAATTTATACATACCAGTTAAATTTTTCCTGAGCGTTTCTATTGTCATATTCAGGCCATAACAGCTCCTCAAATGTTCGGACGTTTGGACGTGGCGACCAACGATTGGACTGATGGAATATTCTCCACTCTTTGGAGAAGAGCTTTAAAGGTCAAGAAAAGCGATACTACTTGGATTGTTCTAGGTCTGAAAATTCGTTTTCTTTTCGGGAGGCGTAAATAGTTTCTCGTTCGCCCGAAATAAGTAATTTGTCTGTTTCTATAGATGGCCCAGTAGATGCTGTTTGGATCGAGAATTTAAATTCCGTGCTAGATGATAACAAGACGCTCACTTTGGCTAACGGAGATCGTATTACAATGGCTCAAAATAGTAAGCTAGTGTTTGAACCAGACAACGTGGATAACGCGTCTCCAGCTACTGTTAGCCGGATGGGCATGGTGTTTTTATCTTCTTCTGTCCTTAGTTGGCCACCTATATTGGAGGTAAGTCTTGAATCAAGACTCTTGATAAGAATACCCACACTAAAGTCTAGGTTTAAAATAAATTTATTTTGCTAATTACAGGGATGGTTGAAAAAAAGATCACAAAAAGAATCCGACTCTTTACGTAATGCTTTCAATAAAGTGTATGACGACGTTCATTCTTTTGTGCAACAAAAGTTGCCTGCTAAAATGAAGTTACTTGAAGCCATTTATGTTCGGTAATTTTTTATTTTATTTTTATAAACGGGTAATTAGTTATTTAAGTACGTTATGTCACGTCATGTGATGTTTTTCAGACAAGCAATAGATGTGTTGATTGGCCTTCTACAAATTGAAATACCAGGAGGGAGTAAGTTTTATTCGTTAATTTATCTTTATTAAGGAAACAAACACCTTTCCCATTTAGATTACAAATAATGTATAACTGACTGATTGGATTCGGATTTTCCTCACGTGACTTGTGCTTGCCCATAGATTTCGATTAATAGCATTACCTATTATGACAATATTCTGCTTTGATCGTTTGATTACGATTGTGCTATTGTATTATACAGAGTGTCCCGTAAATCAGGGATAACCTTGTAACCGCATGTATACCTGCATTAAGGTGATAACTTTTTTTCATTATTTTTGCAAAAAATCTTTAAAATCTTTATTTTGCTCTTAGAGATGCATACAGATCGACATTTAGAACGTCTTTTCATATTCGCCATGATGTGGTCCCTTGGCGCTGTTCTTGAGTTGGATGCTCGCACGCGAATGGCAGAGTTCATGACAAAACTGCCAGTCAGAATGGACTGGCCGGGGGCAAAATCCAAGGAGTGGATTATGCCCTTTGAGTTCATGGTCACTGAAACTGGTGTCTGGCAGCATTGGTTTGTATTTAAAGTTATTATATTTACTCGTATGATGACATTCGCTTAGCTAAAACTTTGTTAGATTTTAAAGTCAATGATTTTTTGATTTACGTATTTCTAAAATAAACCTTAAAATGACTGTTCAGGTCTGAGAGCGTAGAAGATTACATTTACCCATCAGACAGCGTGCCAGAATACGCGTCTATTCTGGTCCCTAACATCGACAACGTGTGTATATCGTTCCTTATCGACACCATCGCAAAGCAGAATAAGGCAGTACTGCTGATCGGTGAGCAGGGAACAGCAAAGACTGTGATGCTGAAAAGCTACATGCAAAAGTACGACAATGAGGTCAAGCTATTCAAGATGATAAACTTTTCCTCTGCTACTACTCCCAATATGTTCCAGGTAATTTTGTTATGGTAATACCTGAAGTACCATTTTTCAATTCACTGACTTAATAATATAACACAATGACAATTTTTTTTTTGCAGAGAATTGTAGAATCATACGTGGAGAAGAGAGTCGGTATGACATACGGTCCACCGGGTGGCCGAGCAATGACGATATTCGTGGACGATATCAATATGCCCGTAGTCAATGAGTGGGGTGACCAGGTGACCAACTAGTTTTCTAACGTCAAAACTAATAACAGCATTGATGACTAAATAACAGATAGACGTACCTAAATCCATAATATGACATCTATGACTCAGGTACAAATACTTGTCGAATACAACTTTAATTTACCTATTGCCTGTGGGAGTCAAACAACGCACTACCGCTGGCTTTGTAGACCTGCCACGCGAACCACAACCATGAAGTTCGTCAAAAAATATATGTTTGTATGTACGTCTGTCTTCTCTAATCACCGCGACAAGACGCGAGAAAACACCACTTTTACAAAGCAGACTTATCTTATCACTATCATCATATATTACTTTATGCTGGAAATAATATGGCATTCCTTTTTGTTATGCCGGGGCTTTTAGATTTTTGGGTCTCATTTTACGTGTTTTCTTCAGCGTTAGTAAATTATATACTAATAACTTTTACAGTTGAGTAAAGCCAAATTAAAATCTATCGTATCAAAAATTTTAAGGATTCGTGATTGTTCTCTTGAATCCATAGATAAAAATGTTTTTTGTTGTCAGAATGGATTATTATAAAATTTCCCTAGTTTCGTCTAGATACGATTTTCTCTAAACCATCATTTGCTATGCAAGCTGGATAAGAATTGAATTAAATTCAAAGACAGTAGAACGCTATTTATAAATGTATGACTTTAAAAAAAATTAAAAATTTCAGGTCACCAATGAAATAGTAAGACAAATGATGGAATGTCGTGGTTTCTATTCTTTGGAGAAGCCGGGAGAGTTTATCATCGTTGCCGATATTCAAATGTTTGGTGCCATGATCCACCCCGGCAAGTTTTAATTTAACATTCTAAGATTTTGTTTCCTACCATAAAAATAGCAATTATACTAATATCTATCTACAAACTAAGCAAATATTGTACTATAGAGTATGGCGATTATCTAACAGATACAAATATCTACTTAAATAAATTTATGAAAATCATATGCTCGTACTTATCACATCAACTTTTCCCTTTCGCGAAATTTGAACCTGCAACCGCTTTTTGTGCAGCCTCTTTTATAATTTAGCTCGCACGGCACATTATTGCACGGAATAGAGTGGTTCGATGCGGTGCACTGCGGTGCAGTGCAATGTGGTGCGGTTGCTGGCCATCAGTACTTTGAAGGGATACCTACCTACCGCACTGTCTCTGGCTAAGCTGTGAAGAAGCAAGGAGGAATGAAAGGAGCTGGCCTTCTTCTGTGAATTGGTTATAACAACGAGAACGAGGTGGCAGAGCGGGTCACGGAAATAAGACTATGGTTCCATTGCAGATGAAATAATGTTACTAAACTTTTTGCACAGGTGGTGGACGAAATGATATTCCTCCTCGTTTAAAGAGACAGTTTAACATATTCAATTGCACATTACCTAGCGTAATTTCAATGGACAAAATCTTTGGTACGGTTGTCGTTTGATTTATTAAATACAAGTCTTATTGTAAGTTGACTAGTAATTGTTTCCTCGCAATTGCGTTACAAGCTACGCTTAGTGCAGAGGGCACTGTAAATGATTTCAAGCATGTAACTGATTTTTTAAATAAATACCTTTTTTAATTTTAATTATTATTATTTCTAGTAGAGACTTATCTATTCTTGCTTTCCAGAGACTATAAGTGCTGGTTATTTCTGCAAGTCTCGTTTCGACAAGAAAATTGTGGACTTTATGCCAAGACTTGTGCCTGTTACTCGTATTATTTGGCAGCAGACAAAGGTATGATGCTGTAAAAATACATATAATATTATCTATTATAATATCTTTGAAAATATGCATTTAGCTCAGCGGTAGCAGTGCTTTGGTAGTGACCACGCCAAACAGTTGAGTGCCATTACTTTTTAGAGATAAACAAGCAGCTCCATCGAGACTTGGCTAGTTTTTTACAGAATTTTTTTGGTGGAATTTGTTTGACAGGTTCGGTTTATGTTTTTCTGATCGTCCCTGCATGCCAAGTGAAATTGTACCAAATGAAATTCTGCCATCTTCATAGTATGCCAAGTGAAAATGTCCAAAATAATGGTCGCACTAAATAAAGGTTAAGCTTAACGAAATCTATGTAGAACAAAATTTTGTCAAAGGTAAAATTATGTCTAATAAAATTCTTACTTCGTAAGGCTTGGACTACAAGCATTCGGAATTTTTGAAAACCCTATACAAATCGGATTGAATCCGGGCTCGTCCGGAGCCGTTTTGTATGGAGTTCTAAAAAATTCCAGATGTATGTAGTCTGGGCCTAAAAGGATGCCATTGTGAATTCGGAAATATTCGAGCAAACAATACTTATATTTTTAAAATATATGCCCAAATATTCGTAACAAGAAGATTATGCCAATTGTGTTATGCCGAATGAATTTCGGAGCAACAAGATTCGGCCAGATAGAGTAAAGGGAACCCAGTTGTGAGGCCTGTGTCCTGCAGTGGACGTATAATATAGCCTTACTTAACTCACATTTCCGAGCCCCATTACAAAACTTTGACTGTTATTCGGTTACTTTGTGATTGCTGGACAGACAAATTGAAAATACGTAGGTACCATAAAATAACAATTGCACAAGCGTGTCTGTGTACATTTTTAGAAAAAGTAAAAAAATGGAAATAAATTTATTGCTTAGTCCTAAAATATAATGACGATTTGATAAAATTAAATGATACTTGTAGTTTTATTTATTAAAAGAACATAGCAGCCTGTTATTCTTGATTTATCTTTTCTATGTCCCTTATCACCAAATAACCACTGTCAAAAATACATACTGTCAAAAAAAATTTATAGGCCTCATAATAACATCTTTTAAACAATAACAATTTTCCCCAGGTTAAAATGTTGCCAACGCCTGCAAAGTTCCACTACGTGTTTAATCTTCGTGATTTATCTCGAATTTGGGAAGGCATCCTATTTATTAAGAAGGAGGAGTTGCAGACTGTTTCAACTGCTTTAAAGTTATGGTTCCACGAATGTTTGAGAGTAATATCTGACAGGTAAACTTTATAAAAGTATGTTTAACTTTTCTAACTTACAATCTGAAACAATACGAGTATAGAGATATACTTTATCTATTATATTAAATTAATATTGACTAGATTCACAACATTCGACGATAAGGATTGGTTTGTGGCTAACTTCTGGAATACAGCGGCGCAAGAGTTGCCGGACATAGTTAATGAATTCCCAGATCACGAGACATTCTTTGTGAATTTCTTGAGGGAGCCAGTCGACCCTACTGGGGATGAAGAAGAGGATTTCAGCACTGATGCACCAAAAATTTATGAAGAGCTGCCTTCGTAAGTTATTATTAGTTTTTGGAATTCACGAATAAGCATGTTCATTACTTGTGTTTTGACGTAGGTATAAATGCACTTAGCCGCGGTGTAACCGTGACTTACGAAGGCGTATAGCTTTATAGACGTATTCATCAGTGTACGCGGAGCTGCACATTTGTTATTTTTCAACAGCTGCGTGTTATGATCATTTTACTGTGGTTACATCTTCCTTCACCACTGGACGACAGTTACACCTCACAAATAAAATAAAAAACCTACGCACCGTTAGCTTCGTCGCTAAGATTTATTCTTTTTTAAGTGTCTATGGAGCTACGCCATCGTAAAGCACGCATACGTAACGTGCCTAGCGTCAGTTGAAAACCCTAAAAGGACACTATTTGGGGTGCCCTCCCTCGTCTAAAATGGACGATATTTCGTGTGACGTAATAGATGGCCCCTTGTCTAATTGCTATAGTACAGGCTTCGCCAAATTTGGGGCTAAATAATGAGTGTGATTGTAGCAAAAATTTATTATTATATTTTATTAACTTATAAACTTTATTTGGTAAAGTAATAAATAAAATTTAAAAATTGTAACAGGCAACTACAGAACCCTGCGAGTAGCTTGACATCCACTTGGCCAGTTTTTAATGCTTCTTTATTTACTTTTTAGATGGGATTTTGTACTGATGAAATTAGGTCAGTTTCAAGAGCAGTTCAATGAGCAGATTCGAGGAGCGCATTTAGACTTGGTATTCTTCCACGACGCTATGGTGCATTTATTTATTATATCAAGGATCATAAATACGCCACGGTCAGTTACACACTTTGTAGTTTTGAAGACTTTAGATTCCTGACATGTTTTTTCCTTGTCTATATTTAAATTGGTAATTTTTATTTTAGTGGCAATGCATTATTAGTGGGTGTTGGTGGATCCGGCAAACAAAGTTTGACGAAATTGGCTTCTTACATTGCCAATTTTTCGTTTTATCAGATCACCCTAACTAGGTTAGTTCCATTTTGTATCAAGTTTTTTATTTGACTAAAACTATTTAATTTTATATTTTTACATAAAAATCTGATCTTTCACACATATTATCATAAATGTAGGCCTATGTTTTTAATAACAAACTGTTATTTTATAGATCGTACAACGTGAACAATTTTATGGATGACATCAAAATCCTATACCGAATTGCTGGGTTACAAGGTCACGGTATCACCTTCATATTCACTGACAATGACATCAAAGATGAGCAGTTCTTGGAGTTCCTTAACAACATTCTCAGTTCGGGCGAGATAGCCAATCTCTTCGCCAAGGATGAAATGGGTAAAAAGTTGTAAAGTACTCGTATAAATTAGAAAATAGCATCGAATGTCCATTCTAAGTTATTGACGTTTTTATAGACGAAATGTTGAACGAGTTGACGCCAATAATGAAGAAATATGCACCTAAAAGAATTCCTGTGCCTGATGTATTGTACGAATACTTCATAATGCGCTCGAGAGCAAACTTACATGTGGTCTTATGTTTCTCACCGGTTAGTGCAATCATTGATTTCTATAGTAAAGATAATTATAATATAATTCGTTTATATATATCTTTCTCTTCACAATACAGATGTCTTAAACAATTTAGGTCGTTTACAATGGACTGGACCATGGCCCATCATACAACGAAGATAATGTTAGAACAAATCACATTACACGTTCGCCATACTTATATTTTGTAGGATCATTCATTTTCATGTATATTATGTAGATACATGATCTTATAAAGCCGAAATACGTATGTGCTTTCTTAAGCATACAAATACCATGGTGAAATCATAAATTTGATATCATAATTATGAAAATTTTCATTTCTTTACAAAACTTAATTACTCAGTCTGTTTTTAGTTTTTTTTAAGCCTTAATATCAAGTTCCTGACTTCATTATAGTATTTCCATGTCCCTAAGTATCTAAATTTTTTTCGGCTTTATAGGGTCATAACCTTACACCCTGTTTAAGACAATACGTGTAATCCCTGGTTAGTATTTATGTATGTATTTGTTTCTTATGTATGTGTTTTTTTATACCAGGTGGGTGAAAAATTCAGGAGCAGGGCGTTAAAATTCCCTGGTCTCATATCTGGGTCAACAATGGACTGGTTCCAGAAGTGGCCAAGAGTGGCGCTAATCGAAGTAGCCTACCATTTCTTAAGTGAATTCCAGGTATTTTTTTTGCTAAACAATAAGTCATTTCCCAAGTTTTACTGGAAATTTTCTTTAATGAAATGCCGATCGATCACTTGTTAGCCCAAAACTTATAGATAAAAATCATAACAACTGAGGTTATTTTTAACCAAAAAGGACAAATAGATTGGAGTTCTATTGTTGATGGTTTTATGGCATTTTTGGTGACGCATATCAAGTACTTCAATTAAAATAAGACGAATAGTTTTTAAACCATTTTCGATGAAAATAACCTTAGCTGTCATGGCTTTTTTGCTTTTGAACTTTTGAAAAAGCAAAGCAGTTCACTTACATGCAGGAGTAATGGCAAGGGCAATAGTAAGGGCCCAATAGGAAATACTTATTATATTTTTTGTTCAGGTTGTGTGCTCACCGGAGACTAAAACCCAGCTGATTGAGATCATGGGTATGGTCCAGGATAACGTAGCAGACACGTGCACTACATACTACGATAGATTTAGGCGACAGACACACGTCACTCCTAAATCTTACTTGTCTTTCTTGGAAGGGTACAAAGTACTATATAAGGAGAAACACGTGAACATCGCTGAAATGGCTAGAAGGTGCATCATTGTTAGAGTTCTTCTTTCTCGTTGGTCATGATTTATTGGTATACACTAGTCATCTCTAAAACTCGCGGCAAACCGGCTGCGCTGTCGTTGTGAACTTGTGGTGAGTTCGCTGCTCTTTCGCCTCAAGACAGACAAGCAGATGGACAGACTGATGGACAGACAAGCAGACGGACAGACAGACAGATAGACAGACAGAATATGTCGTTCCTTGGCAGTCTAACATATATCCTCAATTAATAGAAAAACAAAAGGAATACGTTGTTTATGTACAAGTAGCAAGTAAGCGTACGTACACCAAGAACAATGATGTAAACGGGTCCATGGCTTACTTAAATGTCCTTAATTGCATTCATAGACATCGAGTTCTATCTCTTTTTAACCGAGTTCAAAAGAGGAGGTTCTCAATTCGGTTGTTTCTTTGTTTTATGTTTGTTACTTGTTACCATTTATAACTTATTTGAAAAATATATTTTCATTCCTCATGATGAGAATTTATAACTAAAAATAAATATTTGTTATAAAAAATAACTCAATAATAATACTTATTTATTTAGTAGCTCTGGCCATCTTCATAAACACTAAAAAGTTAAAAATAACATTAACAAAACCATACTGACCTTTCTATCAGTTTCTTTTGGAGTTGGTGTCAGTCGTAGAATGTTTGAATGTTTTTGTTTGCACCGACTCCATTAATAACTGATAGATGTTTTAATGTTATTTAGACACATTTTAATTTAGGTTTCTAAAATTAACAAATGAGATGAATAACTTTGAATATTCGATAATATTGTAGAATGACGACTGGTTTGGACAAACTTGTAGAAGCAGCAGCAAGCGTGGATATATTGAAGAAGGAATTGGAATTAAAGGATATTGAAATCAAAGAAGCCACAGCAAAAGCTGAAGAGGTAAATTTAGACATTCTAATTTATTATTTATTGATAATGCTAAACTAATATACAACGTGTAATTTCGAATAAAATAATGCTCAAAATGTACTTCTTGTATGGGATCAACATCAAATTAAATATGAAAAATATATTCTCGATACAAATGATATTACGTAAACAAGAAGTCAATATGGGAAATATTTTTTTAAGCTGTATTTTACCAATAAGTTCCATGCCCTGCTCTAGGAGGCTTTGTGTATTTGAAGTTGTCCCAAGTCTCTCAGATTTGTTGTTGTTTTTTTAAAATAACAATAAGATTTACATGCAAATGTTCAGCTTCTAGGCTTATATGTATACGTAGGTCACACTATAAGTTTTGCGTAACTTAAAAAAACACCATGTTATAACCAAAATATTATGTTTATTGCTTTTCAAAACACTCTCCTTTACATTTTAAACATTTTTTTATGCGATCGAACCATTTTTTAAAACAGGAGGACCACAGATCTGTAGGCATGTTTTCTACGTGCTGATTGAACGCTATCACTGCGTCTTCGGAGTTGGTATAAGTAAAGCCTCTCATCAAATTTTTGATTTTGGGGAATATATAGAAATCACAGGGTGCTAGGTCGCACCGAGTGGGTGCGACGGCAGCACGGTCGCCTGACGTTCAGGCTGACCCAAGTGTTGTCAGGCCACGGCTGTTTGGGCCTACCCCGCAATGATCGGGCGCGAGCCGACGGCGGAGTGTCACCACTGCCGCTGCTGCGATGACGACAATGCGCAGCACACCCACGCCTCGTGCTCTGCATGGGCGGAGGAGCGCAGTGTCCTGGTTTCGGTGGTGGGGGGTGACCTCTCTCTGCCGCGAGGATGGTCTCGAGCGAGGAAGCGTGGCAGGCGATGCTTACCTTCTGCGAGGCGGTCATCTCGCAGAAGGAAGCGGCGGAGAGGGAGCGAGAGGCTGTGGCCTCAGCCCCGATGATCCGCCGCAGACGTATTCGGCGTCGGAGGAGGGCATACCTCCTACACCTGCCCCTTCCGGATGGGTCCCGGGCTACAGACACGGGGCTGTCTCCGGGACCAGCAACGGCGCAGCGTGTGACCCCGCGCGCCGTGCGGCCAATGGCGAAACCCTTGGCTCCGTTTCACTTAAGGCACCGGAGGGCACCGTGAGGTTTTAGTGGGTAGGCGGGCTCCTTCTGAGCCCGGAGTCCCACACACCCCTCCAGCCGTCTCCCCGTGGCTGGAGGACAGTGCGTGACAGCATTTTCTCACGATAAAAAATAAATTAAAAAAAGTGCTAGGTCGGAGCTATGCGCAGGATGGGCGACGAGTTGTACTTTTTCGGAAGCTAAAAATGACTTTGTTTTGTTGGCCGTGTGTGAAGAAGCGTTGTCATGATGTAGGAGAACGCGGCTTTTGGGTGGGTGGCTGGGTAAACAAATGGTAGAATACCACTACGCATTAACACTCTTTTGATCTTCAAGTGGAATTGTACAGATGAGACCTGTAGCTAAGAAAAAAAACGCGATCATTTTTTACCAACGTTTCTCGCCTGCCTCACTTTTGTTGGCCTGTTCTCATTTTGAAACACCCATTCACAAGATTGCTGTTTTTTTTCGGGTTCAAAACAATAAATCCACGTTTCGTCTCCTGTGACAATGTCATAAACAGCATTAGAATGTCCGTGGTCGTACTTCAGTAGCATCTGTGAGCACCATTCTACGCGAGCCCGCTTCTGCTCCGCTGTCAGTTCATGAGGGATCCAACGACAGCAAAGTTTCCAAACTTTCAATTCTTCGTGTAAAATTTTCTGGATTTGGCTTATACCAATCCCCAATAGTCCTCGAATTGTCTTATGAGACAATTAATAAGGTAATCCGCGGGTTTTCGTCAATTAGCCGCTAAACAGTAGCTACATTATTTTCGTTGACGGCAGTTGAAGGCCGCCCTTCACGAAATTCGTCATGTAAAGAAACTCGACCTCTCTCAAATTCAGCAAACCATCGCCTCACGGTGCACAAACAAGGTGCTTCTCTCCCAAAAGCATTTTGAAGACGAGCGGCACAGTCTTGCGGAGAGAGATAAACAGCATTAGAATGTCCGTGGTCGTACTTCAGTAGCATCTGTGAGCGCCATTCCACGCAAGCCCGCTTCTGCTCCGCTGTCAGTTCATGAGGGATCCAACGACAGAAAAATTTCCAAACTTTCAATTCTTCGTGTAAAATTTTCTGAATTTGGCTCATACCAATCCCCAATAGTCCTCGAATTGTCTTATGAGACAATTAATAAGGTAATCCGCGGGTTTTCGTCAATTAGCCGCTTAACAGTAGCTACATTATTTTCGTTGACGGCAGTTGAAGGCCACCCTTCACGAAATTCGTCATGTAAAGAAACTCGACCTCTCTCAAATTCAGCAAACCATCGCCTCACGGTGCTCAAACAAGGTGTTTCTCTCCCAACATCATTTTGAAGACGAGCGGCACAGTCTTGCGGAGAGAGAGAACTTTTAAAATAAATCATCGCTCTAAAATCTTTTCGACTTAATTCCATTTTCGTTGCGTACGTAGAACTTTGATGTGTGATAAAAAACAATTGACAAATCATTTCCCGTCAATTGTTTTTTTTATTACTAAGAAGGTTGCAACGTTTAAAAAAATATAACATTCGAAATTCAAATAGTTCCAATTAGCTAGAAGTGCAAAACTTTGTGTGTGCCCCATGTATATCGTACGCCCGGCGAGCGCTAGAGCATAATTCTCGTACTAGAATTTTGACATTGTAAACCGAAAAGGAAGACAGCCAATAGCTTAAAAACCCCTTAAGGTATTTCGTACTTAGTTAAAACATCAAATAGCTTAAACTAAACAACCATTAGATTCATTGTTCGTTAGTTCAATCGATTTTAGTTTAAACAAAATTGTGTGAATTAAACAGTAGTTAAGTCGTCCAATAGGCTATATATGAACATATGTGAATCAACCGTAGTTATTTTGAAAATAGTTATAACAAGTTTTAGTTGTAATGATACGTAACCGTTTACAACGTGTTAACGTAATTATAAAAATACTTTCCTAAACATGTAAACTAATTATTGGCTGTAAGTTCTAGAATTTAAGACTGTGATTCTTCTTTGTATTAAGAACTATGAATTTTGTGAGTAAAAAAAAAAATGGTGTGGGTATTTTATTTTATTTAAAAACAATGAAAGATATAAGTTGTGATTTATTTGTTTTAATTTCATAGGTATTAGCAGCTGTGGCAGAGTCCCAAGCCGCGGCCGAAGTGGTTAAGGCTGAAGTGTTGGAAGTGAAAGACCGCGCCGTGAAACTTGTCAGCGTTATCGCTGCAGAGACGGCCATCGCTGAAGAAAAGCTGGCAGCGGCCAAGCCTGCATTAGATGCTGCTGAAGCCGCTTTACAGGTAACGCACCTATTAACCGAATATGGTTCAAAATTACGTTTTAGAAACTCCAACTAAGCTCCTCTAAATAAGCTTCAACATCATCTTGAAAACCATTGCGGAAAGATATCATATGTCTCTCCTATTATTAAGCATTTTGTTGGACAGTAATTGTAACGAAATAAGTACTTTCCTAATTTGTTATTATCAAAATGAAGGACAGTGACAGTGCAATTAGTTAGCGTTACGCGGCCGCGTAATCATTGTAGAGACGGTCAAACTCTTGCGTCTAATTCAACCATAATGACGACAGTTAAACTTGTTGATTACGGACTGATAATTCAAAATGTACCTACATCATATATCATATTATTCCGATGCCAACACAAGGCTGTACAGGTGAAATTTTCACCAGTTTAATCTAGCTAAAGTTTTGGTTTGAAAGTAATTTCCATATGGTAGCGCTAAAAGTTGCAATGCAAAGTTGCATGCAAAGCTGATTCGACTTTTATTGTAAGACAACAAGGCCTAAACAGAAAGATTTCAAGAAAATAAAAGTAGAGTTAAAGTTCTAATTAAAGACACAAAAGAAAAGTACTACACTTATAGCAAATTTTAAGACTTATAAAAACACAAAACATGGAATCTAATAGTCAGTAGCTACTAACAAAATCAAAAACATTTGTGTTACTTAAATGTTTAATTCTGAAACGTTGACGATGGTTCCCAGTTGTAAAATTTGAAAGAGAAACTTTTTGGTCGGTATTTAATTATACGGACAGATTCCTAAAATACTTCAAATCAGTGCCACACACATTTTGACCTATGATAAAGATAGTCCTGCAGACTTTATCTAAAATAACTCCTTGCACCGTAGATAAAGTTGTTGCTATAGTAAATAATTTAAACACTCGCACCAATACAGTGACGAAATAAGCACGAAATCTATAAAATGTATGCTAATCTTATAAGTCTTATAACTGATCACGATGCTTAAGCAAATTTTTTAGCAGAATTTTTCTGATAACCTAAAAATGTCAACAGTGACGCCTATTTACAAACCGGGTAATAAAACAGACCCCGGAAACTATCGACCTATTTCCGTCTTGCCTGTGATATTATCCAAGGTTTTTAAGAAAGTTCTGTACAATCGAATAAGTGATCACTTAGCTAATAGATTTCATAATATTCAATAAGCAACATGGTTTTAGAATTACTTCGAACACATTTTCGCCTACAATAGATCTTATTACGAAAAGAATTTGACATTATAAGACACTCTAATAATCCTCCTTCAGCGAAAACTTAAGACTTGGGCATTACGGGTAGGAGAGCACTACCTAACTAGCTGCTGATCAAGCATACGTAAACGAGACACAATAGAAATTCCATTGTTATGCGGTCTCATGAGACCGCTTGGATGTGAACGGGCACCACCAAAAAACTCTTGTCAAAATTAAATAACAGGTTCCAATATGTTAAAAATAATTTATTAATAAAAAACGTTTTTTAAAACAAGCTTTTATTTAAATGCATTGACAAGAATTAAAGAGTTTAACTCACATTCGTATTCTCAGCAAGTCCTTTCATTTGATACCCATATTGTAGGAGTGCATTATAGTCCGCCATGTTGGATGTTCCGCTATGTTGGATTTAGAATGACGTCACAAAGCTCACCATGCTTTGTCATCCAAACTACCTAAATGTGTATACAAAATTTCAGCTCAATTGGTTAAAGAAATCGCTTCAAAATTGAGTTGCAAGATTCCACCCGAACAAACATAGGTACATACATAGCAGTCACCTAAAACTTAGAAAATGTGGTCAGTGGTAGGTAAATTGGGACCGTTACTATTTTAAATAATATATACTAATGTGTCAATATAGGATTAACGGGAAGCATTAGGTACTTTGTATGCTGATGATGACACCTGGCTTTTTTATTTTTTGTAAAAGTCGACCTGAAGTCAATAAAAAAGCACAAAATTACTTACATATCTACAATAGCTGGTTTCATAGTTATCAATGCTAAAAAGACATAAAATACCCGACTGCTGAAATATTATTTTAAACAACAATAACTGTGTTGTTTGTGATTATGATTAATAAAAAATAATATTCAAAGAAATCAGTATCTTTCAAGATAATACACAGTTAGTGTCCCAAAACAATAAACTTATTTACCATAACAACCAAAGAAAAAAATCCATGTAAAAATCAAATATAACAAAAAGCGAGTTCAAATATCGTGTCATATTCAACAAAACTACCGCGGGATTTAAGTTTCATAATTTCGATGTGCTCATCAGAGCCCGGATAGCTCAGTCGGTAGAGCATTGGACTTTTAATCCAAGGGTCCAGGGTTCAAGTCCCTGTTCGGGCGGCATACCTTTTTGATTTTACTTTTAGTTTGTGACAATTTTTCTCTTCAAATAATTATTTACTCCTTTTTTCTTTATTTTTAAATTTGAGTATTAATTTTACTTGCTTCGATGAAATTAGTTAATTTGCATGAACAAAAATTTTTTTTAAATTATTTAGGGTCGATTTTTCAATACCCAATTAACTTTTATTAAAAGAATAAGTTTGTTTTTTGTTGACAGTTTTCGTAAAATATGTGTAGCGTCGATTTTATTCGACGGATACAAGTTATCAGCCGTTTGAAAAATCGGCCCTTGTAACTCGTAATGTGTAGGTAGGTAAGGACATTATTCCGAATTCCGTTAAAATATTAAGGCGCATACTTAAATTAGGCGATCGGACTAGCTCTTGAAATAGATTTTTAGTTGGTTAATATCAAAGTTTACCAAACGTCATACTGAGGTTAATATTGATACCTAAGTTTTTTTTTATAACTGCTGGTTTATAGGCTAAAAAACGTTTTATTTAGGTACGTTTATGAAAGCCTGCAACAATGCCGACGGCCATGATGTACTAACATTTTTAGATTTGACGTCAAAGGTTAGTAAAAATCCGTAGGGGTAAATAGTAGAGGAAAGTAACCAAATATGGAATAGTATCCCTAAAATGGAATACCGCCATTTCTCGAAAACGAATACTCCTATTTGCAAAAGACAGTGATCGTCTGTCTCTTTCCATCATTATACTTGCGTACAGGTTTCGATTTGTCAGTCGGGCGACCGTTTTGGTCGCGGTAAGCGTGTTTTGTTTTGGCGCTGTGCGAAAAGTTTTTAAGGTACGTAAAAACAAAGTAATTTCTCAAAACGTGATTGGAAATTGGATTATATATTATGACTATACATTTATTACATGTTTCTTTGATTGTTTTAGAGGTTTTTTCTTGTCTGATTGTGTTTAACAAAAAATCTGATATACGTTATGATTACTTTGAAATTTCCGAATATGGACAGTCCCTGGGATCTAAATATGGACTATTCTATATTTCCTTCACACCAAGACAAATAACAGAAAATGATTGATCTAGATCTAGATTGATCTAGAACCATCAACTTCCAGGCTTGCTCGCAGTACTCTAAATATGGTCTCGCCCTATGACATCAGTCCAGTGCCAGAAAAAAAAGAAAAATTAAACTAAAAGAAAACAGCAAAAAGAGTAAACCAAGTCTAAGAATAGTGATTCAGACGATGAAGAAGAAATACAGTTTGACACGGACAGTGAGCCTGATGCCGTCATAGGACAGGAAGCTCCTGACTCAGAAGATCCAGGGTGTATTCTATGTTACAACGTGTTTTCTCAAGATACTCGAGGAAAAACATGGATAAAATGCCTCGTGTTTGGGCTCTTGGCACATGCTGTTTGCGCAGGTGCAGAATCGAACTCTGGATATGTGATTTTTGCAAGTAATTTGAGTACCATCTTAAAACTGACCAAAGTTCCTGTTGGATCTCATAAAAGTAAAGGCTTGTTACTCATAGTTTTATAGTAGTCCATATTTGGGTACCTATTCCATAGTTAGGTACCTTTATGTTGATTTTGTTTTTAGGGAAATTATATGTTTTAAATTGATATATATAAAACAAGACTGTTAATAAGTTAAGCGCAAATATATGACTGACACTAAATAATAATAAAAGTTTTTGATTTACAATAACTTTTTTTTATATAATACAAAAACAAAATGGTATTCCATATTTGGTTACTTTCCTCTACTAGAAAAGACGTGTCGTATTAATATAATTATACTATTAATAAATCTAGTGACGGTCACAATACTTAAAGAAAGAGCTGTGCAAGAAAGTAAGCGTACCTACTGCAACATCTTGCTTTGGGATGACAGTTCTAGTAAAAAAACAATCAATGGTGACTTGTATACCAGGACTACTGGTGTTTTTGACAGTTTAAAATTAGTTTTATTAGAGTTCTGTTAGTTTCATGTAACTTAAAATTCATATTAAAATATTTTATTTACAATTAGGTAGGGTACAGCAGTGCATGTGTCGTAGCCAGATCGTAAAATTGATCATTTCATGATGTGACTGATCATTTCATAAAATGGTCGTATTTCATGATAGAGAACAGAACCCGCTGCCTACATCATGATGTGGTCTGGCCAGATCAATGAATACTTAGCGTTTGACGATATAAACAGCTAAACGCACGACTCCTTCAAGAAATGGTCAAACATTAGTGATCATATCGTAAAATCGTTACATTAACCACCGATAGAGGCGCTAATGTTGCTTTGTTTTTGTGATGAATAATGGCGGCGGACAAATATTTATTTGTCAGTGGAATATTGTTACGACCCCAGGCTAGACAATTTTTATAAATGTCACTCAAAAAACGATCACAACGAGAAAAAATTAGGGAGTTCGGATCGTACTTTAAGAGGTTAGTTAGGTTATTGAGCTATTCAAGTGTTTTTATTTATTAGTTTTGTTTAAAAATAAAAACTATTTAGAATGTTTCATTTACCTATCGACCAAGATTACAAATATTAAACAAATTCACGTAACTTGTTAACGTATTTTTATTTTAATGATATGGCCAAACGTGGATTGAAATTTCATCGAATGTTGACGTTTAAATGATATGGTCAGTTTTAGTTGGCCATATCATGAAATACTACCATTTTATGAAATAATCGATCACATCATAAATTGGTCAATTTTATGATTTGGCTACGACACATACATAAGAAATATGGTATTAAATGGAAAAAGTGCATTAGCGTACTGAACTACAATTAGCGTGCAAATATTAAAGAAAACAATTGTAATAATTATTGATTCTTTTTTGTGCTCGTGTAAATTTAACCATTGCTTGCCGTAGTTAATTCGAGTTCAGGGTAGAATTAAGTAACTAGCTCGTCGCCAAGTTGTACGCTTTGTATGTGACAATGTTTTGTTGTTGTGACTGTGCTAGTGCAATTGAGGTGTGGATGTTTTATTCAATACTTCCGAATGTATATGCAAGCATAGTATGTATGTGAATAATTGTTTTAAATTCATAAGTGTTTCCCTACAAATCTATGAATTGGACTAAGGTACGGATAATAGAAAAGAAGTTAAATGTTTTATTTAGTTATTGTACCTATTGTGTTGCTTTGAGTTCAGATATTTTAGTTTTTGAAGCATTTTGTATCTTGCTTTGCGTGGTATACAGCGAACTGTAGTACCAACCTACCTACGTAACAACTATGTACTATAGTTGTTACGTAGGTACTACACTTCGCTGTATTTGGACGTTTAGTTAATTTATAAAGAGCAAAATCAAATCCATTTATTTTGTGGCAAAACGCTCTGTGTTTGATCTTTTCAAATTAATTTGGAATCTCAAATTAGGCCTAAAATGTCGAATTATCGGCGTTCTGTAGAACTGGTCCATTAAAATGTATGCCAAGTGTAAACTGATTGATTTTTAAAATTATTAAAATAATGATATATTACGTGTTTTTGTTATATTTGTCTGTCAAGAAGTTGCAGAAAACATAGATCATGCGGCACTCAAACTACCTATATTAACTCTATAATTTAGTAAACTTTGCTACAAGCATAAGCTTCGTATTGTCTTATCAGCATCTTGTGAACTGTCATTCCTATAAATATGATATACCTACTTGGAAAACGTGTCATCGTTAAGGTACTGTACCGTCTTAGTGTTTAAAAATAACTAATTATTATAAAATTGATCGAGCAGACTATTAACGCCGCTGATATTGCGACTGTGAGAAAGCTGGGCAAGCCGCCATACCTGATCACCCTCATCATGGACGCTGTGATCCTGCTCTTTAGAAAAAGGATTGACTCTATTAAGCCTGATTATGAAAAGAATTTTCTTACTGCATCGTGGGCTGAGTCTTTGAAGGTAAAATCTTTGGTGACCGACCATTTTTATCCGTTTTGGTAATAGAAAAGATATAGGATCAGGCTCAGTGGCGTGGGGGACGAGGTGAATGATTTCTGGAAGTCAGTTTAAACGTCATGCCCGTTTATCACTTTTAAGGTCTGTTTATATATACAGACATCGAGCGTGACAGACACGACACAAAACCGATTTTATCTGAACTGTTTCGTGATGGTGTCATTTCTTTGCTTCGAGACCATAAATAATATGTAATAATATGTTATGTGTGGTTTGGCGTAAATACTCTTTAAAAAATAATTAAACTTGTGTTTGATGAAATATTGGAATATGGATATATTGTTGCTTAGGCTATAAGTACATAATATTTTTGTTGTTACTGACCAGGTTATGGCGGATTCAAGGTTCCTAAACAATTTAAAATTCTATCCAAAAGACGAAATCAATGCGGAGATGCTAGATTTGTTGGTACCATATTTTACTTACCCGTGAGTAATGGGACATTATTGTCCCTTTTCTTTCTTTCCTAATTTAATTTAAATAATGTAACAATAAGTAGTATTTATTTGTACTATTTATAAGGTAAGTAAGTGTATTTTGATGAGTATTTGTTGTACGCACAGCTACAAGTACGTACTATACACAGTTTCGTCTCTACCATGAGGGCACACGGGGCCTGTGCCCAGGGACCCCGGCCTTACGGGGGCCGCTAAGCACTAAAACATGTTTGTAAACTAAGAAACACTGTTAACTGAAAAGAAAGAAAAGGAGGTCAAAGCCTAGAAAAAAAGGAAAAATTTCAAACTATGCTTTTTATGAAAAAACTTTTTGGACTTCATGAATTCATACCAACAGTATTTTATTTTTACTTTGCAACAGGGCGTCCGAATCCTTCTGTGCCCCAGGTCCCCCAAATCCTCCTGTGCCCCAGGGCCCCGGGATATGTTAAAACGGTCCTGACTATACATTTCTATTTATAGCTGAACTATCACTAAAGAGACTGTTTGTAGGAGTGTCTACCTAGTTTAGATTATAATACTACGAAGTTTTTTGATTCGTGTAGTAAAGAGGTGATTAACCTAAATAGAACGCAAAAACTCCTGAGCTCGATTCGAAATCGGGTCAATCCAGAAAACAAGCTTTTATAAATTGGCTTGTCTGTTGGTCTGGATAATCTGGGAGACGCCCCTAGTAAAAAACCACGCTTGGCAGGCGGGTTGGCGAGCGCAGTTTTTTATAAGATTTCGCACGAAGACGCTGCTGCTCGTCTCGTGCTGCAGGAATTAGTCGACTCTTACGACACGCCTCCTGTTGGCGGTGGGAAAGTGTATTCTTTACGGCCGTCCCCCACACGGCACAAGTATGTTAATTCCCTATTTCGAGATCATGGCAATTGATGTTTTTTTTTCTACTGCGTCTTTATTGAAAAAAAAAAACGTGTCTAGTAGCTGAGTTTATAAACATAATAACAGTAAAATACATAGTTTAGGAATGCTTAGCAATACTCATCGATTAGGGAAGAGATCCTGAAGGTGCACGTATTTTTCATGAATCTTCTGATGAATTCTCTTTGTTTTAAAGTCAATACACATTCGAAGCAGCGAAGGTCGCCTGTGGCAACGTAGCTGGTCTGATCTCGTGGACCCTCGCCATGGCACAGTTCTACTCCGTTAACAAAGATGTGCTGCCGTTGAAGGCGAACTTGGCTGTCATGCAGGGCAAGTACCAAGGCGCAAAGAGGGAATTGGATGCAGCTGAGGCATTGTTAAAAGCAAAAGAAGTAAGTAGCATTTTTTTTAATCTATTCATATCACAAAATCTGCACGTACAGGTATAGACTGTCCAGACAAATGTATATTTAATAAAAAATAAAAATAAATGTCTGGCTCTGATCCGAGACAGTGGGAGTTTAACAATTTTTGATCAGACCCCGCAAACATGGTTCTGTCTGATGATACGAGAGTTTCAACGATTTTACGCTACGGACTCGATCAAAGAGAGTATGTAATAGTCTATTGATTGACCTGCTATTATATTTATATTATTACTAGCTGTTGCCCGCGACTTCGTTCGCGTGTTCTTCAGTTTATTCATAAAGAATTTTCTGCGCATCTTTTTTATTTTTTATTTCAAAAGAACCTTCTTCTGACAATAAATAACACAGCAAAAGAAGTATTAGCGAAATTATTTCATCTGTTAACGCGTGATGCGATGACCAAAGGAAATAGAGATAAGATAGATAAGGATAAGCAAAACATACAATTATTTTTTTACAGGCTGAGTTAGCAGGTGTGCAGAGGCAGTTTGACGAGGCTATGTCCTTAAAACAAGCTGTACTAGACGACGCTGCAAAGTGTCAACAGAAGATGGACGCCGCAACTGCGTTGATCAATGGGCTCAGCGGAGAAAGGATCCGATGGACCGAGCAGTCTGCACTATTCAAGTCAGAGATAGAACGACTAGTTGGAGACATATTACTATTGACAGGGTGAGATTCCTGTAAAGTAAACGCGTTTTGTATTCGAAATATGCCACTTAAATGCTTGTAGCTAAACTTCATTCGTTTGCTCAGCCAATTAATTGCAATGCCCGATCCTAAACCGCATATCGGTGGGAGTTCATTTTGAATGGTTCCTGCTAAAAGTGTGACGGTCGCCCCCGTAGCAAGCTGTAAGCTTTAACTCAAATGCTGCAAATCTTCATTCATTTTAAACCTAATAACTTTATGTGCTTTGTATTTCTTGGGTGCGCTAAGCAAGTGTCGTGCTAAACGCTTGTGATTTGCGTGAACCTTATTTCTTGAATATCAGCTTTTACCTTATGGACTTATCGTGCTATTGCAAGTAGAGGTCATACTAAGATCATCCTCTCTACTTATGCGTGGAAAAGCCTGCTCCCACTGGTTAGTCTTGTTGCCTTATGGTAAAGGGCGAGCGAACAGCGAAACATCCTGGAAGGGCCATTGCGACACGATTCCGATACTTATTAGTTATAAATGCAATATCAATCATGAGATATAACTATAAACTCGAAATGTAAGTGACATGCAATTTATTTTAGATTTTTGTCATAC
This sequence comes from Anania hortulata, assembly GCA_963576865.1. NCBI lineage: Eukaryota > Metazoa > Arthropoda > Insecta > Lepidoptera > Crambidae > Anania > Anania hortulata. Next base: position 9,986,866 of record OY756389.1, read on the forward strand.
TCCGGTCCATTTAATCAAGAGTTTCGAAATCATCTTATCAGCTGTTGGCTTAGTGAACTTCTGAGGAGGAAAATACCAGTATCGATGAATTTAAATATTACTGATCAACTTACTGATACGGCTACGGTATGTACCAAGTACATCTAATAGTAAAAGTAGAACAGTCTAAAATGACGATCTTTTAAACATTTTTAATGTAAATAGATCGGTGACTGGAATTTGTGCGGTCTGCCGACGGATGATTTGTCTATCCAAAACGGCATCATCGTCACAAAAGCGTCTCGCTTTCCTCTGCTGATTGATCCACAGACACAGGGCAAGATATGGATTAAGAACATGGAGAAGTTTAATGATCTTATAGTTACTACACTCAACCATAAGTATTTTAGGTAATTAAAATATATGTGGGTGTATGTTGACGACACAATGATCTGTAGAGGAAAACAAGTTATCTTGACTTTTCACAGAAATCATATGGAAGATTGCGTATCACTGGGTAGACCGTTACTAATTGAAGACGTGGCTGAAGAATTAGATCCTGCTCTGGACAATATTTTAGAAAGAAACTACATCAAAATTGGTTCTTCTTATAAAGTATGACTTTAAAAATAAATTGTTATGTATTCACGATACGTTATAGACTTTATGAACTTAACATATTGTGTTGTTTATAGGTGAAATTGGGAGATAAAGAAATAGATGTAACTGCTGGTCACAAAATATACATAACTACGAAACTACCTAATCCTGCATATACTCCTGAAATTTCAGCTAGAACTTCCATTATTGACTTTACTGTCACCATGCAAGGTAGGTTAAATACCTACAGTACATACATACATACAGTCTATTTAAAAACCCATTTTAAAATAAAATGTAAACACAAGGCATCGGCTACATCAAGTCGGTCAATGCTAACTACAAATAATAATAAGGCAAAGAAAACTTTTGACTATAAGTGAGTTTCTAAATTAGTTTTGATTTGGGGTGTAGGTTTAGAAGACCAGCTGCTAGGTCGAGTGATCTTGACGGAGAAGGCGGAGATGGAAGCCGAAAGAACTCAATTAATCATGGATGTTACTGCCAATAGACGTAAGATGCAAGAACTAGAAGCTAATTTGCTACATAAATTGACGACTATACAAGGATCGTTGGTTGAGGATGTATCACTTATTCAAGTGCTGAACATTACTAAGGCTACTGCTACAGAGGTGAATTACTGTTTCGACTTCTATTATAATGTCTATTACTTGCTTATGATTGGAGTGTTAAATTATATTTAAAAAGTTCTTAATAAAAATGCTTTGACTGATCGCCAATATAACTATTCTGTTATAAGACTTGGTTATTAGTTATTAAATTTTCATTAGGTAAGAGAGAAACTGGACATAGCTAAAGAAACCGAGATCAAGATCAACTTGGCTCGCGAGGAATTCCGGCCAGTAGCAACACGTGGTTCTGTGCTGTACTTCTTGATTTGCAACATGTCACTCGTGTGTAACATGTATCAGACTTCGTTAGCGCAGTTTCTGGAGCGTTTCGATATTTCTATGGAGAGGTCTCCACCGAGTCCTATTACGTCAAGGAGGATTGGCTTCATAATTGACTATCTGGTAAGTACCAACTTCGATATAAAATACACGCTAACATAAAAGCTAACTTTAACTAATTAACTATTTTTTGCAGACCTTTGATGTATTCAAATACATAAGCAGAGGTTTCTACGAGAAGCACAAATATTTGTTCACGTTACTATTGACATTGAAAATTGATATGCAAAAGGAATTTGTATCTTACGATGAGTTCCAGTCGCTTATCAAAGGTTATTTTTTATAATATTATTTATCAGCATAATAATAAATCATTATACAAATTTAGACCTTCTAACCAAAATAGTACTACTCAATAATCTAGAGGTCAAAGAGTAAATGATAAGAATCTTCGTTAAGGAAAAAAACATAAATAACATTATTTAAAAAAATATATACACTTATTTATTATTTGTGCCATTCGTCTTTGAATGAAAATCTATGCTCAGCAAAATTTGTGGTCATCTTGTAACCAAAAAAATTTAGGGATGACGTTATGCGTAAAAATAAAAACAATTTCTATGATACGTAAGTAATGTAATTTAGAAAAAATACGTTGTTATGTTTTTATTTTCAAAAACATGATCCTTATCGTGTACTAGTTGACCTCTAGAAATATTAAGCACTATTTCGATTAGACCTTATATACTGTTTGCGTTTTATTTTTTACATTTGTATTGTTTGCAATAGATAAAGATGCTAATTGTTTTAAGCCACTTCAAAATAAATAGCACTTTACATGTCACATTACACGTTTGTTTATTTCATGTTAGGTGGTGCCGCGTTAGATCTCAATGCATGCCCGCCCAAACCATTTAAATGGGTTACGGATATGTCTTGGCTCAACTTAGTGAATTTATCTAGTCTGCGTCAATTCACCAACATCCTAAATCAAGTCACAAACAACGAGAAAGGTTGGAAGGCATGGTAAGGTTGTTTATTTACTAATGTTAACGATTTAAGGTGACACATTGCTAAACAATTAATACCATTTATGCTCGTCATGCAAACGTACGTCAAAACGGTTTCTATTCGTTTTAATTGAAAGCTACAATTAATTTAAAAAAAAAACAACTGGCATATTTTAATTTAATTTTAATTTTTTTATATGTTATGTCTTATCTACCTCAAATCGCCTCACGGTGCTCAAACAAGGTGCTTCTCTCCCAAAAGCATTTTGAAGACGAGAGGCACAGTCTTGCGGAGAGAGAGACCTTTTTAAATTATAAAAAATCATCGCTCTAAAATCTTTTCGACTTAATTCCATTTTCGTTGCGTACGTAGAACTTTGATGCGTGATAAAAAACAATTGACAATTCAATTGTTTTTTTATTACTAAGAAGGTTGCAACGTTTAAAAAAATATAACATTTTCAAATAGTTCCGATTAGCTAGAGGTGCAAAACTTTTAGTGAGGTTATAAATATAAATTTTGCGTATCTCGAAAACGGCTCTAACGATTTCGATACAATTCTGTTAGCTCAGAGACACTTAGTACTAAAAAGCTGTAATTTCGCATGGATATAGGTACTTACATGTAAAATATTTTTTTAGGGTACCACGTACTCGTACAGTGGTGATGTATTTTTTTCGTCTAATCGCACGTTGTGGGGTATTGTTGTATAGTATGTAGGCGTGCAAATTCATTTGCTTAAAAAATCAACTCTAACAAAAAATTGCGGCAAGTGTATTTTTTGTTAAGAGTTAAGTGTCCCCTTCCTTTGCCAGCTAAATGGTTGCTGTAAGGCAAGTAACTATACTTGCCTTAGCCTACGTCAAATGTAAACTACTTAGTATTTTCAAGTCTACTACTTAAGCCCAGTTTGTCAGAAAAGTTTTCGGGCGTTAATCGTACTAACATTCGTCGAGTCGCTAATTTAGGGGCACTACTCGCCTCAAGCTAATTCTCGACAGCAGAAATATAACAGTAGAATCATCAGGTAGGTAGAATCTCCAGGTACTCGAAATAACTTATTAAATGTACTTGTAGAAAACAATATTGCTTAGATGAAGTTGTTAATCATAGTTGTAATTTGTGTACGCATAACAATTTTTTAGATCCTTTATCCGCTGTAATGCTGTAATTTTTAATGGGAAATACTTGTATTGTTGCGGATGATACAGTTGTTAACTCAAAATGGCGCTATATAATATTAAAGTTTGCTCGGTACTTAAACGGACTGTAAACTCTGGTAACAGTTTATTCGTTTATGATTGATCGCACTGAAATATAAGTACTAGAAACAAATGTTATGCTGAAAATGTTGTGTAGGTTTTGACAATTCATAGCATATTTTTAAAATATTTTTCTGACAATAGACTATTTGCCTTGTACCAAAATTTACTTAACTAATTATTTAGTTTAATAGATTGCACCATATGGAACCGAAACATATTAATAGTTATTAAAAATAATACATGATTACTGTAAAAAATACATTTTCGAATGTTATATTTTTATCGGTATTTTACATTGTCAAAAACGCCAGCAACAATGACAGGCATGTCACCATTGACTAACTTTGTACTAGAACTGGGCCCCGATCGCGCTAATAAAATCGAATCATTACCACACCACATCCACACCACTTCCGTTACGTTTGAGACATTTGGTATCGCGCTAAAAAAGTTCGTGCCATTTCCAAACCACTACCCAACCGTTAGCGCTGTCAGATGTCTATGAATGAAAGGTTTGAAAAAAGCAACTTTTTATCAACCAAAGTTCAAACGTTTGAGTAAATTTACCTAATTCTGATCAAAAAAACACCTCATTCACGTCCATTATTGGAAATATATGACTAATTAGTCGTGTATATGCCTTACAAACTGCATAAACTAGTGTAAATAAAAAGTGTAATGTTGTGTTGTGTGTGACGCCGATAACACTCCCATGGGATTCTTGGAAAACTCTTTCACCACCTTTTTACTTTGAAGTGGTCTCACTCAAGAAAATAGTGTTTACCCAGTGATTACAGTGATAAACATTGTAAATAACAGTAAATATTAGATAATTTAAGAATACAATAATCAGTTGTTTTTATTTCAAAATATTTCTTCTTAACATATCTTAAAATCTAAATCCCAAGCTATCTACTCAGAAAACTGGAATACATCATAATCTATAACACCAAAAATATTTACAAGATATAGTCATTTAAAGATGTAAATACCTATGTAATTATCCTAAAATAGTTATTTTAGAAAGTTTTCCGTTCCCTTATTCACCACTCTTAACTAGGTACCTATTTTAGTTCCAACAGAATAATCAAAAGTAGCTCTGTTTCTGTAATGTTAATGTAAAATTAATTAGAACCACCGGTCATCAATGAGGTTTTTGTTGTGATGAAAAGATGAGATGATTATAACTTTTTTCTGTGAAACTATAGAGACAGTCATGTATTATGTAGTGTTAATATTATATTAATTAATGATGTAATATCTCAATGAAATACATACTACTAATGAAGAATTCAGTAATATATCTAGCTGCGGCAGGAATGTTAAACAATTATTAAGATTTCAGATGTGTAGTTGTATTAATGCAATAAATTGTTGAGAAATATAGATAGATGCCATGTTATACTAAATGGAAGATACAATGAAAAGAGTCACTCTTGAAGTTTGTTAACTAGTGTACGCTGAAACTGGTTTGTCATTTGGGATTTTGTATCTTATTAATTTAATTTTTTACTAATACTATGTAGTAACTGTAATGTCTTGGGATCGGGAAGATAATTAATGAAACGCACACAGGTCCGTTAGTTACCGGTGTAATCGATGGACTGCCCACTACAATATTTTCCTACCTTACTTATTCAGAACTTATTATTAATCTGCTACCTACATACATCACACTCCTCCACACTTAATTTTTACATAACTAAACCTTATTGAATAATATGAGAGAACACTCCTTTTTAATACTTTGGGGGCGTACTGCCACATAATATAATAGGATACTTTTATATAATGTAGGTTTGTATTTATACATACATATAAGGACTTAGGCAAATTAAAGAATATACATACTCGTATACTTACTCTAAACTTATTGACTAAACTCTAAACTTTATAATTGGGAATCTTATTTAATCTACACTTCCTAACTGGGCGGTTCTGGGGCGGTACCAGTATCTTGTGAGCAGCATTTGCATTTGCAAGTTGTAAATAACGTAACCTAAAATAGTTATTTTAGAAAGTCTTCCGTTACCTCACCACTACCCATCTTAACTACCTGTTTTAGTTCCTACAGAATAGTCAAAAGTAGCTCGGTTCCTGTAATGTTAATGTAAAATGTTCAATTAGAACCACCGGTAAATACTTACATTATTATATTAATTAGTGATGTAATATCTTCCTTAAATGCATACTAGCATTGAAGAATTCAGGAATTTATCGACACACTAAAATTAAACTTGCTTGTAAAATAAAAAACCTGAATTATCTAGATAGAGTTAAGACTTTAGAGTTGAAATAGCATTCAAGATAAAGCTTGTAACTTGTTATGATTACATAGTTCATAGCATCATTAAATAGTTTGGGAATAACCCCTACAAAAACAATGATTTAAAATTAAAATAGGCAAGTAAAATGAGAACTTAAGGAAATAAACAGTACAGATATATAAATAATAACAAGTTTCTATGGAAAACAAAGAGCTTTATTTTATTAAACCTATGCTTTACACATAATTTAACTTTCATAAACTAACCAAAGATTAAAGCATCTTTGCTCTGTTTGCTCACACTAAGTAGGTACACTATTACACATTTTTACTTCTTGAATTAAGGGAGTCTCCTGAGTCCTGCTGGCTGATGAGTTTTCTTCAGATAAGTAAGGTTTTTTTATTAAAGCTAGGTCAGCAATGGAAGCTAAATCCAAATTATTGTTCTTCTACTTTTCTTAAGGGGCGATAAACATATGTTTTACCGCCGTGGTAACATTGTCCTGCCAGTATCTCGTGAGCAGCATTTGCATCATGTTTTATGTTAAAATTAATGTTTTATACTACAAAACAAACAGCTGACTGAAAGCTGCACAGATTATTAATTTCCTCTTTGCGACAGAGTATGTCCAAGGAAAGCTGTCATTAAATGACATTTAGTTTTTTTTTTGCGTCACAAGACTAGTGCGGCTAGTAACAAATTGCTTAATCGAGTGTCGATTATACACAAATCACAGATATTACTCAAAAATACTAGGTGTGCCGTCCCTACAGAAACAAAGTTTTATCGAATGGTAATGATTCAACTAATGACATTTAGCACAATACGGATTTTGCTTCCAGCTGCATTGTTATTGAATCGTAGCCATGTTCGAATTGGATACGTTTCACGTTCGAACCGCTTACGTAAAAATTAGTGCGATCGGGGCCCTGACATCCCAAAGCTAGATTATGCGCTACGCTCGCACATTGTATGAGTAGTGTGACCGTCGACAAAGGTTTTTAACATGCCTGTTCTAGTACTTTATAACTCAATGGGTATGTAAAGGCTCGTGACGTCACGAACAAGTACATCGACGACCGACGGCGTTTTCGCTGGCTTCTAAAAACATAAAGAATGAAATACTATTTTTTATTATTTTCAAAGGTTTAAAAATTAAAATAAAATTGTAGACGCTTTATTTAAATATTACCAAAAATAATAACTCTATTCCAGAAAATAGTCAAATAGCCTATTTGGATTTAAGTAGTAGGCTTATAAAACCTCATTCTAGTTTTTATTTGGTGAATACACTTGCCTTAGGGAAAAATTCAGTCCAATGCCGATAAGAGGCTGAGTGCGGAGTACGGAGCGTGCCTGCAGAGATTGAAGGCGCCAATATTTCTTTATTTGATTTATCTAGGTAGTTGTGTTTTTTATTTAGGTTTGACAAAGAAGCTCCCGAAGATGAACCTCTACCAGATGGATATCACAGTTTAGACGTTTTTAGAAAACTGTTGATTGTAAGATCGTGGTGTCCGGATAGAACAATAGCGCAAAGCCTGTTAGTACTATGTTATAAATAACAATAATTTTAAACGTAAAATTATTATTATTATTATTATCTAAATAATATCTGATTTCGGTTTTCAGAAAGTATGTCATCTATTCCATGGGCGCTAGGTATTCTGAAGCAGTCATTGTGAATTACGAGGTGAATTTCATTAGTCAAATTGGCTAACCAAATCTAATTAAGCCGAATATAATATAATCTATAATAATCAGGAGAAAAAATCCGTAAAGTTGAGGTGTCCAGATGAACATACTAAAAGTCCTCAAGGACAACACCCCCACTTTCTTTCAGGGTTGAAGATCTTTTTTTAAAGTTTTTTGCTCGTATCTTAAATATCTGTACGAAAAGAATTATGATTACTTCTGACAAAAGTTTCTATCTACAACTTCCTACAAATTGGTGATAATAATTTTACTCAACGTTCAATACTTTAGAAGCAAACCTACACGAATTTATCCCCCTAATTTTACTATTTTTCTAGTATCAACAATTATCTAGTTTTATTATTAATCTAGTTAGCCTAACTGTTTATTTATTACATTTGTTTATAGCAAATGGTGCTTGAATCTCGCCCACTAGTGCCACTGATCGGCTTCTTGGCTATGGGTTCAGATCCGACACCGTCAATAGAGGTTACAGCCAAGCGTTTGGAGTGCCTATGTTCTTCCATTTCCATGGGACAAGGTCAAGAAATTCATGCAAGGAAACTCATGGATCGTGCTCTTAAAGAGGTAATTATTTAGCTGATACTAATTAGTCGACATTTACTCATTCCATAATCTCCTTAAAATTAACATCCTTCTTTCGCAGGGTATGTGGGTTCTGCTACAGAACTGTCACTTGGGCTTAGAATACATGGTTGAAATTATCGAACAATTTGCTGAGCTTGAAAAAGAGCCAGAAAAGGTTCATGATACTTTCAGGTTTGAGTTATTTTATTTTTATAATTTTGTTTTTTTGCAGTTACAAAAACTCTTTTAAAATTGAAAGGTATAATGAGACGTCGTTCGAGTACCACCTGAGGCGGTAGATTATTTCTAGTGTTATATACTTATAATATAGGTAATTCTTTATTTATTATTAAACAATTTAATTTATAATATTTACAGGCTATGGATAACCACTGAACCCCATCCAAAGTTCTCGATAACAATGTTACAATTGTCCATCAAGTATACTTGTGAACCCCCATCGGGTAAGTAAAGTGTCAAAGTCCACTAAAGTCCTTTTTTCATCTCAGGTGGGCTTCCGGACACCACTGGATTATCTTTTTACGGGATCAAAACATAATTCTGTCTCTATTAACGCCATACAAAGTAATAGCCAGTTTAGCATAACATTATTTAATTATGTTTTACGTTTGGCGCTTTCAAGAGGAGGCTTATACCCTGCAGTGGGATCAGTGGCTGGATTGATGATGCCGATAGAATGACGTTTAATACCGTGTCAGTGGATTCGGGATTAAATTCGCTAATCCTGATTTTCACAAGCGGATATAGGTCCGGCGTATTCTTGCTTAAGAATACTTTGTTATATGTTTGTGGCAATTAATGCTTGCAGGGATTAAAGCTGGTCTCATGAGAACCTACGACTCGATGAGTCAGGATTTCCTGGATTATAGTGACAGTCCATTTTATTTGCCTATGATTTATACCCTCTCTTTCTTGCACACGGTCGTGCAAGAGAGAAGAAAGTTTGGGCCTCTAGGCTGGAACATTCCATATGAGTTTAACTCTGCCGATTGGCTGGCTTCGTGTATGTTCGTTCAGAATCACTTGGATGGATTGGAGCCAGGACAAGGAATTAGCTGGACCACTGTAAGGTGAGTATCATATTCACTGACTAATGTAGTAATGTTATTATTTAATGAATTTCTTAAATAAATAATTTATTCTTTAATCTTCAGATACATGGTATCTGCCGTACAATACGGCGGTCGTGTCACAGACGACTATGACACTCGACTGTTAGTCACATTCTGTAGAGTATGGTTCTCTGATCAGTTGTTCTCGGAAGACTTCCAATTCTACAAAAGCTACGGGATAATGAAGTTTAGAAACATACCTGAGTATTTAGAAGAGATCGAAAAGATGAAAACCGTAGATCCACCTCAGGCTTATGGATTGCACACCAATGCTGATATCACGTAAGATTTCCTTGAGCAAATTAGGCTAAAACTATTTTTATAAATATAATATCTTTAACTAGAACAGGTAAATAATCATCATTATATTAAGCGAGTCTGAGCATCGCGCTCATCACACAAACATTAGCCCCTTGCGGGGTTAGAAACAACAACCGCTCGGCTTTGTAGTCCGGAACGCCAACCACTACACCAGAGTTCAGACGGTCGTCATCAAAATTTCAGAAAAAAATATATATTGACAATGTACAATTTGACCCTTTACAGTTTTATTATAAGTTTAGGGTTACATTGCAAAGGGGTGCCAAATTAAAATAATAATATCTAGAGAACAATAAAAAGAAGCATCTTAATCGTTACTATTTTTAATAATCGTATGTTACGAAAAATAAATTACTTTAAATTATCCGAAAATAAAGTCAATAGAGAGATTACGAAAGCCGCGCGGTCATTCATCAGAGGCGTGGTAGGTACGGCGAGCCTTTAAGGATCTACGCAGTGCACATACGGTTACGGCATACGGTACATTATCCACGCGTACGATTTTTAACAGCGGATAAAAATATTAAAGATGTTATTTTTTGTTTTTTGCGTAGTTCGATTAAGTTACTGATTCTGAGCAACTCCTAAAAATTTGGCACCCCTCTGCAATGTAACCCTGTAGATTTAGTATACATACATACTCGTGCATGAAGTCAATGTTAAATTATAGACTTCTTGTTATTCTAGGTAAATAATGATAAATGGAATAGGAAAGTTAATAGGTCCGATAACACGCTTCGATTTCTTATAAAATTTTGGGCATATTTTCATACGAATTTGAGTTGTGCGCCAACGCACAAATGGCCCGGATCCTTGCATTACTATGGGAGCTACTTGATGTTTCTATTTGAACGTTTTAAATTCTTACGAAAACGTACATTATCTTAGCATTATCTTTCTTTAATGTATGATAGTTACCAGCGGAGTGTCACTCAAGATTTATTGGACACCATTTTATCAATTCAACCAAAAGAATCGAGTTCAGGAGGAGGTGAAACTCGTGAGGCATCTGTATACAGACAGTCCAGGGAGATGTTGGACAAAGTACCACCAAATTTTGATCCTCATGAAGTTAAAGAAAGGTATGATGAACGAACACTACGTAATAAAAATAACCTTTTTTAAATAAAAAAAAACATAACGTTCTGTGTGACTTTCAGGTTGAGATACTACGGAGTATTGAATTCTATGGTGATTTTCTTGCGACAAGAAATAGATCGCATGCAAAAAGTTATTTCTCTTGTGAGGTCAACCCTCAAAGATTTACTCTTAGCTATTGATGGTACTATTATTATGAATGAGGTGAGAGCACTTTTAACCATTGTTGCTAAACTTACTTTATAATGATACGTTCAGAACTCTGCGATAAAATCGACCTTCGAAAAGAGACCATTGCCGAATTTTGTCTTCGTAGAGCTTTATCTCTGTCAATCTATTATTTAAAAAATAGAACCCTTTTAAAACAATTACTAACAATGTGGTTTTTTTTAATCTGTAAGCTTCATTTACAAAATATCAAACATTTTAGAGAATTTCGCGTGACTGACCTCGTAAAGAATTCCCTGTTGTTCCTAAAGGTGCCATCGTAAAATTATAGGTTGAGGGTTTTGACAATCCTATATTATTGAACTGGACGCCACCGCACTCTATCGCTCTTCTGCAATGAATTACACAAGCCACATAAGTAGTGTAGTGTGCGACAGAGATAAAGCTCTACGAAGGCGAAATTAGCTGATACTCTTATTTCACGCCGTATACTATACGTAATACATTGTTAATTTCACAGGCCCTTCGCGATTCCCTTGACAACATTTACGACGCAAAAGTACCAAAGATTTGGTTAAAAAGCTCATGGTCATCTTCCACACTTGGTTTCTGGTTCACTGAATTTTTAGAGAGGAATATTCAGTTTTCGAGTTGGTGCTTCCAAGCTAGGCCACTCTCTTTCTGGATGACGGGCTTTTTCAACCCTCAAGGTACGTACATATATATTTAATATTTTATTAGTATAAAACAATACTGTAACCTATTGATCGACTGCCAGACAACGCATAGCCTCAATTAGCTGGTCATATGATATGATTCTGAACCTGGCAGTCGCTGCCCAGCAGTTGCGACCCGGCAGCGGCTGACTGGTCGCGACACACGGCTCTGTAAAGATGTGTGCTTTCTTTCTTCTCTCAGCCGGTGAGAGGACCACGCCCCCTGCACAAAAATTAGAGTTTTTGTAAGTCGATTCATAAATTAAAGGTTGTTTGGTTTATATTTCTAGGTTTTCTGACGGCGATGCGTCAGGAAGTGACTCGAGCACACAAAGGCTGGGCGCTGGATATGGTGTCCCTTCACAATGATGTCACCAAATACTTTTACGAAGAAATTAAAGCTCCACCACCAGTAACCAAATTTGATTGTTATGATTTATTTAAGCCTAAATTTAGCTAAATAAGATTGAGAATCAATAAAAACACCCCTCTTGGGTCTCAACACACGAGCTTCACGCCACAGCCACAAACGCCGCCACGAGAAGCTAGAAGCGGCTACAAAGGTAGCTGAAGCGCGCGACAGCTATTTAATTGTGACTGGTGGTCTATACTTGCGGTCGGTGGCTGCTACTTTTTTAAAACCATGCATGGCAGTATCATAATGGACTCGGATGAAGAATCTCTGACATAAATAATTCTTTAACCATATTTAATTAAATCAGCAACAGACTTCGTGCGTGGGTTGCCTCCGACTTAAATAGGTTCACTGAGGTAAGGGAAAGAGCGGTGGGCAATCGCACGTGTGGCTTGTGGCGGCGTTTTGTGTCAGCGTTTAGTGGCCGGTGCGGGCCACATAAAGCGAGCAGCGACGATTTTTAGCGTGTGGCGGCCACCGGCGTCAACCGTGTGCGTCAATCCATAAAAAATGTATGAAAACTACAGGAAATAGTTTTAGTTACGCCGGTGGCGTCGTTTTGTGGTTGTGGCCGGGCCGACTCTTATCGTAGGGACAAACTTCTTGAGTATAAGCTTTGTCGACGAAGAAATTCTAAAATGGATACTTACAAATCAGGAAGGTGTATACGTCCATGGCGTGTTCCTTGATGGTGCTGGATGGGACAGGCGCAACACGCGCCTCTGTGAGTCTACCCTTAAAGTGCTGTATACAGGGCTACCCGTTATACACGTCTACGCCATCAACTCTACGGCACCAAAGGATCCGAAGCTTTATCAGGTATTTGTGATTTCACTATAACTACTGGTTTTACGTGTAACGTCATGATATAGAAAAGGGACAAACAGTTTAGGTACCTATAAATAAATTGCAGCTTATTGGGGCTTCTTTGCTAGCTATCGCTAAATTAACAAATAATTTTATATTACATATTTCTGATATAATGTCTTTTTTAATTTTATCATGTATTGCAACTTGAAGAAAAGAACCGGTCAAAGCTTTTATTACAATTCAGCTTAGCTGATACACATACATACTGGGCCTAGCTAAGACACACAACTTGTAACAAATAAATATTATTGCTGTTTTCTTTAAAAGGAGATCACCCATATCGTAAAGAGATTTGGGATAAAAAAAGTTGGTGGCCAGAAATGAATAACATTTTGTTTGAATGGTGACTGAAGTATAAACATTTTTTGTATTGTGATAATACTGTTATGAAGTAACGAACAAACATATACAATGATCTTAAATAAATAATATCTTTCTCTTAGAATAATGACACAATTTAAAATCATCCCACCATTTGGTGTAATCTTACACATCTGTTCGTATTGTATGGTTGCATTTTCAATGCATTTGCTCGTCGCTATGGCTACAAGCCAATGCGTATAGCAGGCTCATGTATCGATATATGGATGGGGCACAGATCACAGGGGAAGAAGGGGGCCCTAAGTTTTTACCTATTGCACAACAAAACCCTTAACACAAATTGTTTTCGGTCTCAGACGTTTTATATCTTCTAGTATAACATCTCCGAACCCAAATTGTTTTCAAACCTTTTTTTTTTTCTGACCGCCAAAAACTATATATACTTATTTTATCCCAGAATGAGTGATCTTCTTTGACAAGAGTCTAAGGCGCTGCGCAAATGTAGACACTTTTAGTTTCCAGTGGCCGACACTTTCTGAACGCCAACACATACTATTAAGTGGAAGCAACTGGACACAAGAAATGTTTACGTATGCGCAGAGAGTGGATGATTTCATACTGGTTCTATACAAATCAAATATTCATCGGTAGCTTGTGTCTGACACAAGACACAAAAGTGTCCACGCTAAAACTTTGTTTCGTAAATTGCATTTGTTTATTGTAGTGTCCGGTGTACAAGAAGCCAGTCCGTACCGGATTGACTTTTATAACACCCCTTTGGCTGCCTACGATCAAGAATCCTGACCATTGGATCCTGAGAGGCGTCGCAATCTTGTGCGATATCAAGTAAACTAGCAGGGTGCCAGTTTTCTCGTGGTCATTGATTTTTATATTTCAATCGAGTATTTCAAAGGTAAAGATATATTTAAATCAGAGCTTAACCACATTATACATCATGCTCATGCCTTCTACAATCAGTGAGGTGCGTTTATTACTACTAGTCATAGTTTGTGATACGATTATTTGTTTTGTTGTTTATTTTAGTGTCTTTTTATGAAATAAATCGGAATTCAGGATTAAATAAGTTTATTATTAGCGAAATGATACGAACATAACGAGGTATTCACTCGTAAGTGGATTAACGTTTAATAATTTATTTACAAAACATGTCGAATGTAACTTAAAATACTGTGGATGGGTAATATTATATATTTCATGAAAGTATACATACACAATATGGATGGTTTTGAATATATTACTGTAATTTTCAGTGATCTTTATGATTATAATCACATGATCATTAAAAATTAAAGATACTATATCAAACAACGACTGTAACAATCTTACTGGACGGAGCGGATTCGCTGTTGCAATAGTAGTAATCACATGTTTGGAAGCGTTATTTGACATGATGTTTTCACACTTATTATCATGTATTAAAAAGGTGAAGTAGTTCATTACCGAAGTTAACAGATGCATGATGATAAATGTTATCATTGTGATTAATTTATTATTATATTTATAGTATATTAGTATTATAAATCGGAATTATTTTCAATGGACAAAGTTACTGTGTCGATATGTGATAATAAATATGGCATTTTATATGACATGATTGTTTCCGCGAAGGTATCTTTAATTCGAAATTTATATATTTCTAAAGCTTTGGCAGTGTAAGGTATTCCAAGTATGTATTTGAAATACTTCAGTCTATACTCGTAAGTATTCAACGAGTCAGTTTCCATTGAATATTGATCAATACATTCGATATATTGTGTATAGTGATCATGTAATTTACATTAACGAGATCTATGATTTCAATGCAATATTGTAACAATATCATCGAGTAACAGATTACAACAATATTTTAAATTCATAGCTAAGTAAGTAGTTATAGTACACAATACAGTCTTATCGTAATAACAATATACAAAGCTAACAAATATTTTAGCATAACATGACTAATATGTAGCATTTATGCCGTACTATATAACATTCACCATGCAAAATAATGCATTAACGTAAATAATACCCAATAATCCATCGTCTCAAACGTCATGAATAAATCTAAAATAATAAAATACAATACTTCGTTGTAACAACGATTCGTTACGTACAAAATTTAACTTTTATAAGCAATATACATATTATTAACGTCTATCTGAATTCACCTTTGGCTACAAGTGATGAAAGTTATTGCACTCAATATAATATTTGACTCTTTGGAGTTAGAGTTTGCAAAAGTTACTCTCTTTTGCCATCGCCACGGAAGTTGCCAAGAGGTTCCACCGATCTGGACCTAGGTGCTCTGAAATAACAAAAAAGATGAATTTATTTTCTGAGGTAAGTCGAATTAACCTAACTATCTTACCTAAGCAAAAACTTTTTTTTTGTAAATTACCTTCTTCTTGAAAGCGTCAGTTCAATTTTTCCTTCTCTAACTTGTTTGAAAAGAGAAATTGCCCCAGCATGGCTCAGACCACGTGTCGGCACATTGTTCACTGACAATATTTCGTCACCTGAAACAATAAATTATAATTGATTTAGGACTAATATTAAAAATTTAATAGTAAAAAATAGTATATAGTGTAAAATAGGACAGTAATCAAGTTACCTTCAAAAATAGTACCCTTGTCAGCGGCTTGACCGTTTGGAAAAACGGTCTTCACAAATATACCCATTTGTCCTTTTGGCGAATCTGTTCCTCCTACAATACTAAACCCGAGACTTTTATGGCCTGGCCCTTTCCAAAATTCCACTCTATGTATGGAATTATGTGAGTAATGACCCCCATGTTGACCTTCCTGGTGAATAAAAGCATTATGTTCCTGCTGTCTTGATACGTGGGAGCTATGATTTGGAGAACATCGCTGCGATCCAACTCTGTTGAAAAATCTACTCCGGCTACTATTTCTAAGCTGTTCTGGTATACTCTCAAATGATCTGTTTTGATACAATCTAGGAATATGCTTTATGTAGTGGGGAGAGTTTTCTTTTATTTCATTTGTTGTGCTGTCGTTGCTGACTGAATATCCAATTACTGGTTGTGGTCTTGGGTGATGTAACGATATTGGTCTATAATTGGCATTTAGGTTTCTTGGTGTTGGTGAAGATCGCATTGAAATTTCAATATTAGTTATATTTTGCAAAGATGTTGTCGATTGTGTGTAGCAATGCCTCTCTAGTAATTTTTCGTCGTCACTTTTTTGACTTGGTTGTCTTATTCCGTTGTTTGCTTGCACACCCATTTCGCATTTACTATGAATATCTTTTTTGTTCATGGTATTGCTATCATGAAAGCCTTGCCCAATATTTTTTTTGCTATAATAATGAGTTTCGCTTGGGAAATGGGTTTCAATCGTGATTTGATTTGATGCAGATGGCTTGTGAACTGTTTGTGAAATGATGTCAGGAGGCACGTTCGATGGAGAGGGTGTAACAGTGTTTTGTTCAGTTGCTTGGCTATTTATAATACGACTCAAGGTTATAGGTGTTATTTCGTCATGTGCCATTACTAGATCAACTTGATATCTTTGAAATAATGCCCCATCTTCAATAGCAGCTTCAGTTGAACATGAATTTACTATGTGCTGAACTTCCTTTAGAGATGACAAGCCACGTAATACCCTGCCGTTGACATTTACTATTTCATCTCCAATACGTAGTCTACCATCTCTGTGGGCTATTCCATCAAAATCTAGTTTTACCACTATGTACCGAATTTCATAATTAGATCCAGTACTGTCAAAATCAACTCTGTGTTGTGCTAAATAAACCCCCAAACTTTCATCCAATCTCGATTTCAGTAGTTTTATTTTTCTAAATCTTTTTGTGCACGGACCCCTACCAAAAATATCAATTTCAGAAGCTTGTTGCACTTTTGGCGAATTTTGATTTACTTGATTTGAGCTAGTAGAATTACTAGA
Source organism: Anania hortulata (assembly GCA_963576865.1). Taxonomy (NCBI): domain Eukaryota; kingdom Metazoa; phylum Arthropoda; class Insecta; order Lepidoptera; family Crambidae; genus Anania; species Anania hortulata. Next base: position 10,004,150 of record OY756389.1, read on the forward strand.
ATACAACGTATTTTCTACTGGAATTAACTGAGAGTTTAAAAATTTTATTTTTCTCGTTTGCACACGTTCATCTAACGTAATGGTTTTGTAAATATAAGGTGCTTTTTTATTTATTGTTTTCTTTGGTAAAGGTGGTGGCTTACCATCGCTGTGATCTACTATGTTTTGAATATTGACATTATTCATAGTGTATTTATTTCTATTTTCTCTGTTTTCAGTTTCATATTCGTAAGTCGTCGGTTTATCTATGGGAAATAATGCGCAAGGAGTTGAGCTTCGACGCATCGGTATCTGTACTCTACTAACATTATTTTTATGGTTCAAACTGAATTGCCTTGAAAAAGTACCATGAGCCTCAGAATTAGCATCATTATCGGTTCTAATAGAACCAGATGACAAGTGACATGAGTAACCTGGTGGCGAGTGGTTACTGTGTTCATCAGTTGGACGACCATCACTGTCATATCCAGATTCATTTGAACTCACGTAGTTACTTAAACGATGGGTTTGAAGAACTTCAGAAGTGTCTGGCCCGTGATGAATGCTATGTGTCGAAGACGCTAGTTCAGTTTTTAAATCTCGTACCGATCCAAACATCGAATTATACTCATACACCGGGAGACTGTTTCTATTCCTTGGTATAAGCATAGGATCATAATCTAAGGGACCTCTTTGCGAAATCATAGATGATCTTCTTAAAACGTCATCGTTACGTCGCATTGAATACATTGCACCATCTAATTCATTGATGCTCCTCATAGAACTTCTTGCAAAGTCATAATCATTTCTCAGCGCAGAGCTTAGTAGCATATTATCCTCGTGGATAGATATACTGTCACTACTTTGGTATCGTTCTTCTGATCTAGAATTATTTAGATACATTCTTTCTCTTCGAAACTTTGGAGATTTTCTATCTATTCGTTCCGAAAAGCTTTGCCTTACACAATTCACCCTTTGCTGGGAATTAATACTATTTTCCTCGGGTAACACAGATAACTTTGATCTCAAAAAAGCGTAAGGAAAATTAGGTTTCTTACATGTTCCATTATTTCCCTGGACTTCTAGATTTGGAATGTTATCGCAACTAATAGCTTTAGTTGATGATGTTACTAATGATGTATCTTCGGACATTACATTATTTTGTTTTGTAGGAGAACTTTTGTTCTCATTATCAGCATTTTGAAGATCAATGTCATCTGAAGGATCATCAGCTTTCACGTAAGTCGACAGATGTGAAGTGGAACAACTTCGATAAAGTGACGGCCCGTTAGCGACTGGGTAGTTTTCACTAGTTTTATGTGCATTTAATGATTGTGACTTCGATGAATTTAGCATTCCTGTTGAGCCCATTCTATGAAAAAATGTTTTGAATGGACTCGGTGATCTATCTCTAGAATTGCTTTTGATAGAATCAGTGTCGTTGTCTTTTTTCAAAGACGTTGAATCTGAGCTGCTCCGGCCCATTTTCCAGTGTTGTTTTTTCTTATATTGCCCTGATATATTCGTGGAAGTGTCTTCGCTGAAACCCCTATTTGAGGACGTTTCAGGGTCATTCGTTTCTTTTGCATCAGTTTTTTTCAGCATATCCAATTTCTTTCCCATACGTCGACCCCATGTAGCAAACACTGAAAGTAATTAAAATCATAAATGTAAAAAAAAAAATTTATTACGTACATTTTGATTGGATAATATATATTTTATGCAATCGTAATTTTTACCTTTCTTCATCTCCTTAACGTCGTCCTCCATGACCATAGCTGGAAGAGCGGTCACGATAGTGAAATCATGCGCAGCGTTCGCGTGCGGAGGGTGCGTGGCGTGTGCTGCGTGTGCAGCGGCACTAGCGGCGGCGTCTCGGCGCGGAGACGGCGTCGCGACGGCCCGCGGCGCGGTCACTTCCCTGCGCTTCGGCCCGCGGAAGAGGCGCATGATGACCACTCACGCAACCATCGCGCCACACCGCACGCGCCGGCCCTGGAAAACGAGATACGGTGTTTATATTATTAACAGTAATTGCACTTGTTTCGACTAGCGGATATTGGTTGCAAATCTTATTCCGATATACGACAAAAACAAAAGGTAAATGGATAGTCAGAATTGAGTGGTTAGACTGCTTTAAAAGTTGTTAAACACAGTTTGTGGAATTTCACCATTAAGTATAATACACCTTCCATTATTCAGTAGCTAAAAAATGGCAGTACAAAAACTCTTTATAGAATAAGATAATAACACCACTCATGTGTAAACAAGGTAATGTATAAAAATGATGCATCGCAAAACAAGTTCATTATCCCTTCTCACGTCGAGTGATGTTTGACGTGGAGCAAGCAAACCGCAGGACAGCTTAGAGACGCGGACCGTCCGTGGCTATCATTACATCTGCATGATTGACGCGAGCACCTCCATAAAATAAGATGCGTCTTAGCGTGCACGCTAATACGTTCAAGTGACTCATCATGAACCAGCTAGAGTCAAGGTAGTCGTTACACTAAACCGCCGGAAATCTAAGCGGCTCCGCGACGCCAGCCTTGTCTAATAACTGGCCATCCCAACCTGTTCTGGATCACAGGCTGACATCTACAGGTTTATTTTTCACTTAAACGAACGCGACATCAAGTAATAGCTATACCTTTAGGAAACGCTCAATCTAATTTTAATGGACAGTCCGTTACAGGAAATGTTAATGGATTTAACACGACTCGTCTCGATCGAGGTAGTGGCTTAGATGGATTTAATTTATTATATAACTTGAGTGCGTTCGTATCCCCACTGGTATAATTTCAGGGCGGTTATGTTTTCAGATGGTTTTAAAGATTATAAGGATTAACTCTACGCAATTTCGTTTCTCCATCAGCATGAAAGGTGGTTATTACCACTCTTGCTGGTATCATGGTTTGAACCATTTACTTATATTGTAACTGGACTGGAACCTTAATACTGAACTACTAAGTATTGCTTGTGCACGACATGAAATGGTGTGGTGTAATCAAGAGAAGAGCATTAAAAAGTTTTCATAAAGATATCCTTCACGAAATTTAACCCTCTCGCTTGTGTAGTAAAATTCGAGTTATGATCTTACTGATTGTTTATTTTTACTTTATTTTAGTAATATTTTGCTATTTTCAACTGGTGGTAATTTAAGCTTTAAGCTTCGTCTTAGTAGTGGTTTCATGTATTAGTGCCCACTGCGTTTTTACTGGCACAAATACCCGTAAGAGTATGTCATTTTCTCTTACGTTAAAAATCTTAGGTACTTACAAATCCAACATCATTGAAAAACAAGTAAGTAAGATTGATACGAATAGTTTTTGTTTCTCGTGAATATTACAAAACACATACGTAAGTTTATGCAATAGACATTTTGGAGTAGTTCCATGCTAGTGCGTAACGCGTCATTAAGCCAACAATTATCCAGTAAGTGCATAATTCGCCACATTCCTAGGCCAGCCGCGCCATGACGAGCGCAACGAATCTTACCTGCGCCAGGATAATGGCTTAAATATCCTCTGATTGCCACCTAGTTAAGATTCCTAGCGGGCACAGAAATGCCTTGCAGGCCATTCTGATCCTGATTTGTTTAGGTACTTTGTAATTACGTTTTTCTTAAGGTGCCGTCTCTTGGAGACATGTGAAGGCCTACCTATATAGCAATTATAGCGGTGTTGCCTTTACTACCGGAAACATATCAGACAACGAATTTCCATAATTATCTCCATCAACAATGTTCATGCTTTAGGTATTGAAATCATTTGGTCTGTTAAGACAGCTTAATTTGTACGTTTCTAACCCAATTCCTTAGTTAGTTTGTATGTGTGCAAAGTGATTCAATAAAAAGAATCTGCTATTAATCGGTCTCTTACACATTTAAGGATTTGTTTGGATTGTTTGGATTACACATTAAGATGGCTTATTAACTCGTAGGTCTAAAGATATGCTTACGCCAGCTCTGTCTGTATTGTCCCCATCTTACTTTTGGGCTTTTTAATAAAATTACTAGTGTCACCGATGTCATTTAATTAAAAAAAAAGGTTTTTCTTGTACCTAGCTAATATAACTCTGCAGCACAACCTCGCAACAAACCTTTATAGCAAACATAACAGTTTGTTTGAGAATAGTACCCGAGGTAATTAAGCATAGCTTGTGGAACACTGTTTGCTGTTTAATAAGTTGCGTACGGTCGGCTCTGCACATACCTCGGTAGTAGGGCCTTATGCAGTTGATTGAAGGTCTATTTTTGAGTACAAAAGTATTTCTGTGCGTGGCCCAGTGTTATGCTAGGCCCGCGTTTGACGGGCATTGACATCAAGTCGCAAGGCAGGTGTGCGACTAACTAATAGCACGCTCACGAGTACTTCGCGATAATATAGCGTATCGCACGTTTTGAAGACGTACGCTCCTGTCTTGTATCGAAAAAGATACAGAAATAACCCTCCACTGTGTATAAAGTAGTAGTAGTAGCAGTTTCCATTAAGATTTTTCTGAATAAAATTACTTCTTTTTTTCGATATTTAAACTTATAGGGTAAGCGACTAATTGGATAACATACACAGAATCCCAGTTGATAATAAATATTAAGCATTTGCCTGCAGTGTTATCGTAAAGTGAATATTCGGGTGATTGTTTTTCGTTTTCAAAGCGTGCGCTTAAAGCTATCCCGCACCAGTTACCTCGCACCGTTCAACGTCCGTTTCATCTGAATCGGATAAGCTAAATCGTTTGTTAAACTTAGCTTTACTGAAAGCTCTAAAAGTATCTGTGAATGCAATGCGGGTGTAAACAGTTTATATGCGTTGCATGACTCACCTCACGGCAGCGCACATGGTGCGAACTGCACTGCCCGGGCGCACGCGTGTCGCTCTGAAATAACACACCGTACAAATAGATGAACAAATTTGGAAAATCATTTCTTTATTGCCAATAAAAATAGTCATAAAATATGTTTCTGTAGCTTCAAAGATTGTACGGTTTCATGTCATACTTTCCACGTTACGTGTTGTTGAAGACAAAACATACCTACAACACATTTTGTGCAAAATTCGCATGTCGTCATAATTATTTTAGGTAGGCGTAAAGACAGATTTGAGATTGTTCTAATTCTACGCTTAATCTATATAGTAAAAAGTAAGAAAAAAATATTGAGCCAATATAGTAATTTTTTCGAGGTTCTAAGCTAGTAAGATAAAAAAAATATTCGTTTATTTTTCCTAACAAAATAAATAGTACCTACAAAATGTTAAATTGTGTTTTACATTATTTATAAAAACTGAAAAACGGCCGTGTGCATACTTATAAGACTGAAAGTAAATTGTTACTACATGTACCAAGTTGCATGTCAATACGGATAGGTATTTGTTTTTTATATAATAATGTATCAAGTTTTTATTATTTTTATTATGTTGTATTTATGATAATTCGTATCGTTCGTATTCGTAATCGTAAAGACAAGCCGCAAAAGCTTACCGACCCTACCCTCAACCTCATGGCAGAACGACGTTCAATGGCACTGCAGACCTCCGTCGACGCTAAGGCATATTGGCAGCTCAATAAACGGATATGGAAGTCCTTGCGACATGATATCCGCAACTTTAATATAAACAGTATTAAACCAAGGAACCAAGACTCCAAAGTTTTCGCAAGAGACATGTCTATTGGGCAAAGCCAGCTGACGAAGCTGAAGACGGAGGATGGCAGTATAACGTCGACAAAAGCCGAAGTTTTGGGGGAGATCGAGAAGTTCTATGGGCAGTTATATACATCGCTCACTAAACCTGTAAGTAGCTCAGCCGAAGATGCAAGAGCTAAGCTGACCCGACACTATACCGAAGATATCCCGGACATCAGCCTATACGAGATTAGGATGGCCCTCAAACAGCTTAGGAACAACAAGGCGCCGGGTGATGACGGAATCACATCAGAGCTTCTGAATGCGGGTGGAACACCGATACTGAAAGTCCTTCAGAGACTCTTTAACTCCGTCTTGCTCGAGGGAATAACGCCGGAGGCGTGGAACAGGGGTGTGGTGGTGCTCTTCTTCAAGAAAGGAGATAACACCTTATTGAAGAATTACAGACCCATCTCACTTCTAAGTCATGTCTACAAGCTGTTTTCGAGAGTCATCACGAATCGTCTCGCGCGTAGGTTCGATGACTTCCAGCCTCCCGAACAAGCCGGTTTCCGAAAAGGCTTTAGTACCATAGACCACATCCATACGCTGCTGCGGCAAATTATACAGAAGACCGAGGAGTATAACTTGCCACTATGCTTAGCGTTCGTGGACTATGAGAAGGCCTTTGATTCGATCGAGACCTGGGCAGTGCTACAGTCTCTCCAGCGGTGCCATATTGACTATCGGTACATCGAGGTGTTGAAGTGTTTATACAAAAACGCCACCATGTCGGTCCGAGTACAGGAGCAGAGCACGAAGGCGATTCCTCTGCAGCGAGGCGTAAGACAGGGAGATGTTATATCTCCGAAACTGTTCACCGCTGCATTGGAAGATGCTTTCAAGCTCCTGGAATGGAAAGGATTTGGCATCAACATCAACGGCGAGTACATCACTCACCTTCGGTTTGCCGACGATATTGTGGTCATGGCAGAATCGCTTGAAGACCTCAGCACAATGCTCGATGACCTTACTCGAGTCTCCCAACAAGTAGGCCTGCGAATGAACATGGACAAAACCAAGCTCATGTCGAATGCCCATGTTGCGCCCTACCCAGTATCCGTTGGGAGCTCTACTCTCGAAATTGTTGACAAATATGTCTACTTAGGACAAGTTATCCAGTTGGGTAAATCCAATTTTGAGAAGGAGGTCAATCGTCGAATCCAACTCGGCTGGGCAGCGTTCGGGAAACTACACCACGTCTTCTCGTCCAAAATACCTCAGTGCCTCAAGACGAAAGTCTACAACCAGTGTGTGTTACCAGTGATGACATATGGAACTGAAACGTGGCCTCTCACTATGGGCCTCATAAGAAAGCTCAAGGTCGCACAGCGTGCTATGGAAAGGGCTATGCTTGGTGTTTCCTTGCGAGATCGAATCAGAAATGAAGAGATCCGTAAACGAACAAAAGTCGCTGACATAGCCCAACGGATTAGCAAGCTGAAGTGGCAGTGGGCGGGGCACATAGCACGTAGAACTAATGGCCGATGGGGCAGAAAGGTTCTAGAATGGAGGCCGCGTACCGGCAAGCGCAGCGTAGGACGTCCACTCACAAGGTGGTCAGACGACCTGGTAAAGGTCGCAGGAAAACGCTGGATGCAGGCCGCTTCCAACTGGCCAATCTGGAAGTCAATCGGGGAGGCCTATGTTCAGCAGTGGACGTCCTATGGCTGAAATGATGATGATGATGATTTATGATAATTTAATATGCCTACAGGTATTAACTTGAACACATTATATTTAAATGCATAATTTGTCATCATACAGATTGTCGATCGTTACCTATACGTATGACGTAGTATGTGTGCCGTATGCCTATAAATACGTAATAGCCAAGTTTATTTTTAAACTTTTACATGCAAGTATACTATCACTTGATTAAAGAGTTAGGGCATTTTTAAGCTGTAAACAGATGACGTTGACCTTTCTTATAAAGCATTTCGGGCTCTTTTTGATTCGAAACGTTTGTAACCTAATATTAATCGACGATAGTCAGCCCGTGGTTTGAGTGGCTTACATTTCTATACTTGTTACCGTATGGCAAATAATCCTACTTATCTAGTAATAATTAATATTTTTACCCTTTAATAAACTAAGTAGAGAAGAAATGGAAAAAAAAAACAGCGACTGTGTTACAAAAACATATTATTAAGAATTCTCAAGATAGAGTGAATCAGGTATGAAAATAGTCCCTGTCTTCAAATTTCTCATCAAATCACCGTCATTGTAATACCAATGTAATATAACTAGTTAGGAAAAGTTTATTTTAACTAACAAAGCTCAAACGAATCTGCATAATTATTTTACTATCATAATTCTAAAGGCGTGTAGGGATCGGAAACATAAAAATTCCTTCACGCAGAATGTTTTATCGCCATCTATTGCAGGACAATAGGGCGGCGGTGAAAAAGTAGCTAATAGTACCTATAGACCTCCACACCATGACACGCAAATAAGGCTCATTGAAGACACGAAGAAAGAATATGCAAAAAGCAAAATCTGTTTATGAAGATAATGCACTATCATTATTTTCTAGGTTTGCAGAGTTGCCAAGATGGCCATCTAAAGCTGCCTGTCCACCGGAGCGGAGCAGAGTTGCGGACTGTATCTGTCCATAGACGCGGAGCGGAGCGAGAAAGTATGCGAAGCAAAGTTGCGGACTGTGTTTTTTCATACGCGGAGCTTGGCCGCGAGCGTACGAAGAGTCATTTGAGCTGTCGGCGGTGGGCTTAGTACTTCGCGAAATATCAGTTGGACCAGACATAGTATCGAAAAAGTTAAATAACAAGTTTATCTTTTCTCCTCTCCACTTCCCCCCTCCGCTTCCCGGCTCCGCTTCCCTGCTCCTCTTACTCGTGCCGCTTCCCGGTTTCGTATGAATTTTAAAACTAGTTTGCAACTGCCTGTCCACTGAAGAGGCGCGGAGATTTTAAGCAATTCTATTGGTGGATTTTTACCTCGGTCACCGTTCCGCTCCGGTGGACAAGCAGCCTTAGCAGAGGGCTAACTATGAACTATAAGTTGTAGTACTCGAGCAGTGTTGTTCATACGTCAAACTCTATAGAAGCACCGTAAATAATGTACCTCCTGCCATAGAAAGTGAATCCCAGTACTTGTGGAGTGGCTTGTTTTGGGTTATCGTTTCACTACATAATTATAGGTGTTTGTTTTAGTTTTTCCCATCGATGTTTGACCTAGATACCACAATAAATGAATACAGTTTTGTTCAATCTGTTACCAGTTCATTTCTATTTGGTTTCTGTTCGTTTTTTTATTTTTCAACAATATACACGACAACGAATCTATGTTATTTATCTATTTTTATATATGTTGTCATATAAGTAGCGTGTACCTTTATGTCTTTATGAGAATAAAAGTCTTTAAATCTAAACCTATAACACTAGCATGTTTTCAAAAAGTAAAATCAAAGGTTTCCATTAACATACACTTAATAACACCGCTAATTACCAATAACTTCGACTATATTCCCTATAGTGCAGCCTTAATTGGCTGTTAAGGGGGAATGTGAATGATAATGTTATTTTTCTATCCCATTAAATCCAGTAAGCTACAAGTAAACCCAGGGGTGTTCTGTCAGCGACATGCCAGGACAAAGGGCATTAGTAACACCCCGTCTCCATTACACACGTGTCGTCTACACGGCATCTTGAACAATGGGCGTGTTGCTACTGAGAAGGCTTGTTTTCGACGTTGTGATAAAGGTTTCTGCAAAATTAGCTACAAAATGGAAGCGTATTTTTGGTTTAATCTAAAAATGCTTTTCTGTTTTTAGCTTTAGTTATTTTCTTTTTGTTTGTCCGTCTATGTATCACAGCCGTTTTCAGCCTCAATAGTAGGAAGCCAAAATTTTGCATGATAATTTGTTAAAAACAAAGTTATGGAATACTGCCTAGCTCAGGTTTTTATACATATATAAACCGTTTACAATGAGTTCGTTCACGCAAAAAGTCCGTAGACTTTCTGCGTAATGTGGCGCCGGCAAATGGGTCCAAATTTTTGGACTATTTAATTGGACTGTGCTTGTTCGGACATAAGCGAAGCCGTTTTTCAACGGATTTTCCTTATAAATATTTAATAGACATATGCGTTTGTAACTTAAACTAAATACCTAAGTGCCACAGACACAGTCCACCTACACAGAAACTCCAGAGAAAAAGAAATTTGATTACGTAACATAGCCCTTTTTCTTGCTACATCGAAAGAAATATCTCCGTTTAGTGCGTAATAAAAGCCCGACCAAAAGGTCGACTTGGAAACGTGCAGAATAAACATGCCCTTTGCGGGAATTCGGTGGCGGAAAGGGTTTGGCACGTGTAGCCTCTAAATCATTAGAATGATATTAATGGAACATAATATTTTACAAATTACCTGCAACCGCAGTTGAGCTGATTCTGATTACAAAATAATTTATTACTCTTCCGTGAGGTATTCATAACTTTTGCGGAGATAATATTGTTCCTAATATTTTTGTATTATGTAGTGTATATTTGGTAATTTTCAATGGCTAAGTACTTATCTAGCAATTTTCGCGTTGAAATAGATAACAAACTCTCAAAAAATACAATTGTAAAACGTGTTACAAATATTTGTATCCTATTGTTTACAGTATAAAAAATGTTTAACTTTTGAGCTTACCGGCTATTGACATTTAACACACAAAGCTTTTTGTATTTTCTTTTTTTTTCTAGCTCAGAGTTGGCATATCTTCTATTGTTACTAATATTTTGTCAGCTTAAGGATATATGCTCTTAGAAATAAAGTTTAAAACCGAAGATTTACTGATCATCGAGTTAACGTACACAGCACAGCAAACAAAGAGACTTATTATACCACCAAAGTTTAAGTCCTTATTTACCATTGTGTGACAATGTTTACACAAGTGGACCGTGTTAATTTTCTATCAGAGGTGTTTGAAGACTGGAATTTATTAATAAGTATTCACGATATTTATATTTGCCTAGGTTTGGTGTTTGTACAATCGGTATGGATTTACTTACGTAGATTTTTTACGACCTACATTTTGACTGTGCATTATTTAAGTAGGTATGCATTACTCGAATGAAACTGTACAAAGGTTAATATTTAGCTCGGTGCCTTAAGCATTGACGCTACCTTTTAAACAATTTTTGGATGTGTGAAACATAAGAAAAAGCTCAGAACTTTTCTAATTTGCAAATGCCGTCTAAAAACCATAATTAAGTAATTCATAATACAGAAGGAAGTAACACGGAGAAATTTTTTATAGCAACAGCAAATACGTATTTTCAATATCAGTATTATAATTTTAGATAAGCATATTAATATTTTTGCCATTCGTAATGGTTCTGATTAACGGAAATCACAGATATTCGGTAGTTTCTTTTTGTAAAAAAAAGAATCATTTAGTGCCCATGATAATTTTGTAGTTGGTATAACATGATAAAGTTCTGCTAACGTTTTCTGTGTAAATAAATTCTAGTCTATTAGTTACTAAGATGTTTGTATGGTACATCACTATTATCACCTTCTAATCAATTCGTTTAAGAAATATCCAAATGCTGAGGTAATTGTTTACCTTTAAATACCAAAATTAGTCCTATTAAATACTTCTTTATTTATTAACATGCGTCATTCGCGTAGTCTGCAAGTTGATCCAAGATAATTATTATTGTCTCGCTGTTAGATAGAAGAACGATAGACTTATTTTTTTTTACTTTTCTATTAGATTAGAACAGCGCACACTTACTTGGTTTGTTTCAAGTATGTTCATCTGAATATCTTGTAAACATGCAATGTATACGACGGATCATAATGAGCAAGACTCCTTGTTTAAATGTGGAGAAAGGCAATCGAACGTAATTTGAGGCTCAGTAAAACTTGGATGTAACTACTCGTACATTGTAAGGGAACATCCTTCGTATTATTTCAGTAGTCTATACAAATCTACCGTTTTGTTTGGTGATCATTACATCGCGTCGTGCCGTTAATCGGCAGCTTGCAATATGCGTATGCGCAACTGTGAAGGGCTTAATATGAGATTTATTGACATCATTAATGTTTTGTGTCGTTATGTATTCCCTATTAGACATAAATACTCACTACTGTCCGTTCTAATGACTTCGGATATCATATTTTACACTAGCTACTGTAACGGACAAGCTTAACTTGTTTTAACAAGAGTTGATTAAAATTAATTCCTAGCACGACATCGCGACACCACAATGTTTTCCTAGCTATGGGAGAACTTATTTTGGGACGCTATTATGGACAGACTTACTAGCAGATTTATTAAAAATTGTCTGATAACGTGTCGCTTCCTATTTTATGTAAGTTTAGAATGTTGGTGCGCCATGCAGTTAAATAAATAGGCAATGTTATTCAACACCTGCTACGGCAATAATTGTATAGCTCTCAATTAAATATTCACGTTATTGTTTAAAGCACATGATTAAAACTAAGCTCATTCAATTACGTATGTAACATGGGTAATTTGTTGCTGGTACAGTTAGGGGACAATTTACAAGCGCGTGGGCGGGCGGCGCAAGCGCCGTGGGCGGACGCGGCCATTCACGAGGAAATGCCCCGTGCAACTACGTACCACCTACACCCAGATGCGACTTTTACGACAACCAACAAAACGTGCCACAATAAAACTTTAACACCTTCACAATACCACGGTTTCGAAAGTAAACAATGAAAACAATGTAACAACAATTTGTAAACGCCTCTTTTGTTAAGAACGGGTCTGGTTTGTAACAAAAAGCGTTCCTAATTTAACAGGATAATAAACCATTAGTTTATTTTTGGTTTTATTACACGAGAGATAAGCGTGGGTCAATGTTTAATGGCTTAATAGATAACGATGCAGTAATATGGATGCGCGGCGTCGGAAGCGTGGCTCCTTGCTGGACGCGTAGCAAGGTAAATCAAACGCGTCGGACTAAGCGACATTAATAGCATGCAATAAAACAGACTTGACTGTTTCCTGTCTCAAAATTGTCTCCTGCGAGTGTTCTTTTGACAAAAATATTTACGACCACAAATTAGCATAAAACTAATCATAATATTCCTTTAGTATATCTTGCCATCTTGTAAAACTTTGTGAGGCTTATGAAGATGTTCATATTTCAGCTAAACTTAATTTAACTTGTATGAAATAGTATAATGCGTTGTTAAATAAATGCTACTGAGTAATTTTCATTATAAGTATGTTTTACACAAATATTTTCACTTTTATAAGGCTACTCAGGTATTGTCTGTAAAATTCCACATCATCATTATAAAATGTTGAGCATAAGTCTCATCTAAAGTGCCTCATTTTGTTCTTTTGTTTGCTTTCATCCAGTTACGGCTAGCAGCCACTATCATGGCATCTGTTTAAACTTTCGTTGTTGTGCTAGACATGGTCACAACTCCAGAACTAGTCTGCCCAATAGGGCCATATAGCCAATAGGCTATCGTAGGGGCAGACGTGTCCAGTCCATTAGCACGTCAATATGCTGATATAATGGGAATCGGTCATTTTCGGCAATAAAACTGGCGTTCTTGAATTCGTAACCGTAACCTGTAATATGAATATTTCCACCTGTGATGTTTCTTTGGGCTTCGAGCCGGCAATTTGCATTAAAGATTTTGAAAGTTTTTTAAGATTTTAGTAGTAGTGAGCATGCGATTCACAAAACAAGTAGATCGCATCACGATACCCAGTTATCGCCCGGAAAAAACTTGCGCTTCTGATTTGTTTCACGTGTTATCCGGAGAGTTCGCTAATTAAAGCTATCGTAGTTTGTTATGCCCCATGGTCACGAAACATTCACAAAAGGTATGAATCATAATAATAATTATCGTTCTACCTAAGCAAAGCTTTTTAAAAATAATATTAAAACATTCCACTCACTTAGAAACAATATTTGCAAAAAATATAGCACAGTATCAATAAAGTGTGAGATATTATCGACCGCTATTCTATTAGCAATTAATTTGAAATAGTTTTACAATCAATTTTACCATCAACGATCTGCTTAAGAAATTATTACCTCGGCTAATGTGAAATCGTAAAAAAAATCAATTGCTTTTGGAAACAGGCAAAGAAAACTACTTTTTCTGACTGACGGAAAATATTTTAAAACTAAATTGCTATGTTTAAATAAGGTGAGTTTGTGATCGATAAGCAAATATAGGAACAATACAGATCGTTTCGTTTCTCATTCATTACAAACGATGCGATCATTATCATTGTCGTGACACTGTTGAACGACATCTTTCATTTCGACATCAATCAATGGGTGTCTGTCTAATTTGGTTTCCTACGTGAAACCGAACGTCATTTTTGTGCCAAACTTTTCTGATCTAACACTATAGGTATATCAACAGTCCAGTAGTGCGATGGTTTATTACTAAGCCACTATGGGATCGATTAACGGTAGTGCGAAAGCCATCAGTTCGAAAGTCTTTATATCGAGAAGACACTGCTTCGACAATTTATTGAGTCAATACGACCGTCGACCATGCTTAGTAATACACCATCGCATTACTGGGCTGTCGACTAATAGTTTTCGATCTAAAGAGTTTTGCACAATAATTATTGACGTTCGATTTCAGGAAGGTAACCCGTCTAATCAACTAAGCCTTATGTCATCTTTATTATCTATGGAGTTAACACAATCAGAAGTGATCGACAAATTGGCTGGGTTACCTAAAAAGTGTTGCGTGCGTCGATTGTAATAACTACCTTGTACTACACAGTGAAAGCCGTTATTGTTACTCAATCCACAGTAATAGTTAAAATGCCGATTCACGACCAAAGACAGACCGTTTACGAGAATCTTTCATTAGTAAAAATTTAAATTCCAATTAATAGTTATCTCAGCAGCGGTGGAACCTGTTCGCTTCCGGAGTTACGCCGAACCAGTCCGGCGCCTATTTTTTATTATTTTAACTTCTTAACGATTCACCCACGGTTCTTATTACATAATTGCATAGAATTAGGAATCCGAGCGAATGCATCGATCGTAAATCTCACGAGAAATCATTTTTGACAGATTTACAAATAGATATAAACAAATTAGTATCACATTTAGATTAGAGTACTTACTTAAGTTTTTAGTGATTAATAAAATCATTCAATCATTTGTTTTAAATATCACCAGTTAACTTTTATTTCGATCTAAAGTTGACTTAAGTGACAATCATACGTATGAATTTATACAGGCACTAAGAATTTGCAACAAAGTGTTCCACTGGTTCTGGGAACTAATGGATCGATAAGATTCTTTTCAACGATCATAATATACGTTGAGAAGAGATACCTACCTACTTTAACGATAACTTTGCTATTTAAGATAAGACCAAATAAATGACAGATATCATAAAATATGCTCTGCATTCTTCTAAATTCTACTCATATTATCGGATTCTCCATATTTCCATACGTAAGATCCTAAAGATATACTTTGTTCAATGAATTTGCGGTATCTAATATTTATAGCCAGATTTTAAAATCAAAAATGTTAATTAGTGCACACAGGTAAGAACCAAGATGCTTTCAAAACTTTTGTATATTAGATTTCGTACCATCTTTTATCTCATACATAATTATCAACGTTAATGAGATTATTATAGTCCATATTACTTAACTGCATACCTTTATTGTGTGTTTAACATAATACACCAATAAAAACAGCAATTACAGAAGACAAGTGACATTTAAAAACAACAAATTATTATGGACCGTGGATTCGATACGGATGCAAAAATGCGTTCACTTTTTGCGGCTCGACTGCGTTTATAAATATTTTCTTTTAAAGTCTTCTTATATCGAGGTGATCGCCAAGTTAGGGACATGTGTATTGATATGTAGCTCATTTGGCTAACTGGTTCGATAAGGTTTTTCACTTTACTGTCAGATACAATGTTGCCTCGTCGCGGTGGCATTGAGAGTCCTCGATATTTTGGAGCAGCTGTCGAGTCAAGATGTTTAATTACTGAATTTGGCGTTGATGAATTGTCCAGATTAATACACGAGACGGTCTGGTGGCATCCAGGTCGCAGATGCGTGCGCGCAATACGGGCCATTGCGGACGATCTCAATGAGCTCTGTTCTGTCTCATCTCGTATAAAAACATTAATGTTTGCAGATTAACAGATACACTCATACTGTGGATAGGTAAGTAGCACGCGTTTTAATGTGGCAGCACGCTAGCGTCCCACTTCAGTCAAATGTTCTTAGAAACTGTACCGCGCAGATTGATGTTTTAATTTATTTTTAAAGAGAATATGAGTAATCATTACTGTTTGGTGAAGTACACCAGTTTGTAAAAGTAAATTATTTTGTAAAATGTGAATATACAAAAATTTGTAACTTAGTTCTGGCTTTTTGCGCAATTAAATCCGTGGAATTGTGGTTAGAACCATTCACCTTGACTTGAAACGCATAGCCTAAGAAATTCTAGCGAAATAGTTAATTTTGTTTTGTATTCCGATAAAAAACAGTTAGTAATATTTTTTATTTTAGCCCTTATTCATAAGTGGTGCTTCAAAGTTAGATGCACGTGCAGTGGGTAATATGACTTCCTAATGAAGCCCCCAAATCTTTGAATATACGAGTAATAGTAATGACGGTCATCTAAGAGTGTTTATTATAAACTAATAGCAGGCTGGAGTCGTTAAGGCATCCAACTAAAAAGCGCCAGTCACTGATGGGCCTGATGGGAATCTAGGAGTCGCCGACGGAGGACCGCTTAGTATATCATTTGGGACGGGCTCAGTAATGGAATAAGAAACAACATCAATCTCTAGTGATTAATACATTAAGATCGAAAATATTACTCTAGCACACATTCAGTTTATATTATGATAATAATTAACACGCGGGATGAGCTGTGCAAGCAGGCACGGTAAAAGCTTTAACTGCAATGAAATGCAGTTTGTTTCAATAACAGCAGCTGTTCTTAGCATTTCTTTCGGTAACTCTTTTATGTTTCAGTTGGGGTATAAAAATATACATAACGTGTGTTGACGCTCTAGCGTCTGGAAATACGTTTCCACTTATACCACTCTTGCTCTGCTCCGACTCCAACCGATGCTGATGAGTTTTAAGCGTGTTTGAATGTAAATGTGAAGGAGTACTTTTAGAATTCCGTCTTTAGAGTATTGTCACATTGTTCCATTGTGGTGGTTGTTTTGAATTTCAAATTACCAAATCACGCATCTCGAGGGATGAGACTTGGCTTTGGCTTTTTTATCAAGGAATATTTGATCCATTTGACTAAGCAGATCATTTATTTACAATGTTTTATATAAACCGTGGCTTTATTCTTTCCTGTTTGCCTTTTTATGTATTTTACGTAGTTGTTTACATCGTCAACATTTGTTTTGATATATTAGGCATGTATTCCTTTTAAGTTATCTAAATTAACTTTATCTGAATAAGATAAAGTTCCCTTTTAATCATTCATGTTTTTGTTATTATTTTTGACCGAGCCATCTTCAATTTCTGACACTTTTAATTCTCAAAGTTACTTACGAATGAGAGTTCAATATCGAATCACACAATCGTTCCTGTACAGTCAGCACGAGAGCACATATCATTCACAACACAGAAGGGCACTGAAGTCACAAGTCACCGTGGTTCGAGAAATCGATCGGCCGGGTGCCGTAGAGACGGTGCGAGCGGGCGGGTGGCTCGGTGCGCGCGGCGCGACTGACGAGGGGCAGGGCTGGGCGATAAGCCCGTGACAAGTGCATCCATTCATATCTGCATTTCGGTTTGCCAAACAGCATGTTCGAGTGGTCACGGTTTTTGTTACGGTATGTTTTTCGTGGTGCAGTTGTAAACGAACTGTTGACAGATGCACACAGGGAGATGAGGCGGAATATTGTACCCAAACTATGACGTTTTCAAAAATGAATTTTATAACATATTACAAAAAATACTGGTTTTGATACTGAAATACTGAAAATACTAGGCTGGTACTTTCAGACACTTTTAGGACAATACCTATAATTTTGTGCGTTGTAAAAACTTTACTAATAATAAACCTGTAAGATATGCATAAATATTAAGTAATTAAATCCACTCGTATAAATTTTTACCAAAAACTTCAACTAAAAATGTTTTGAAAACAGAAATGTCCCCAACCGAGACCAGTTTTGTATATACGAAAGGGAGGTAGAAAATAAACAAATGGTTTTCGGGTCGCAAAGTAACTCCCTGACGCTATAAAATACACGGGAGTTTCGGCATTATACACGATAATGACGCTATTCACATCGATCAGATTTTGGCAAATATGGAGGCCAAAAAACCGCATAAAATAATAATGTCAAAGGGCAACAAGGTTGATAAGCGGTGCTTTGGTTTGAAGTAGAGTTTTAAAAAAAACGCATTTTCGTTTTGGGCTCGATAAATACTACTTATAAAAAAACTCTATGTAAAATAAATAGATTAAAATCATAATTATAATATAGAGGTGTTGTTGTTAGGGTAGGTCTAAAATGAATTCAATTTTATTTCATATTAAAAAATATATATATGCAAAGAACATCACATATTTTCAATAAAATTGCGACGACTTGTGCAAATGAATGAACTATGAGCACAAAATATAATTCGATAACAATGTTCCTGTTATTGAAAACTATGTCTTTACTCGTCATTCGTACGTAAAAACAATGATTCAATATTAAATGTAACTATCAAATGTTAATGATTAACCTTAAATTCAGACGTACTATGTACCTACGTACATTTATTTGCGGTCTTTTGTTTAGTTCTCCTCTTAAATCAATTATGAAATTATTGCGGACTGGTCTTACAAGCTTGATGGAAGTTTTTTACGTCCGTGCCTTATTCGTTTAATTAATACCTGTCTTTCGAAATTAACGGGCATGTTTTAATATTTGTTTTGTCATCGGTTATTAGTGCTGCCCGGCGAACAGTTATACCAGTAATTTGCACGCAATTACCTAACTGCGTTTAGTTGCTAAAATCATGCGCGCTCACAGCTCGCTACTGTAATGTTTCTACGTTTTGACTTAGTATTACTACACCTTACTCATACTTAAAATTAAACACATAAGTAATATTTGAATATAGTCTAATCCGAACGCGTTGTGGTTTTGTCTACCTCTGCTCGCCCTTCAATTTAGGTCAATGTAATGAGATGTCGTATATTAGACTTCTTCAACATTTGTTAAATGGTATTTTTGCATTTACATGCTAGTAATATCTACGGTATTACAGAAATGATCGATTTTCACCAAAGGCTGTTGTATTTTTTTAAGTGGAGATAATATTAATACTATTATAACACCGCTTTAACCTCGATATTTTTTTTTTTTTGTGTATTCCATTTAGCTGCAAGTTACTTCGTCTTTTTTGATCATTGGTAATTTAAATGACTTGTATGTTGAAACTTCTCCTAGTACATGCATATTTTCTTGCTTAAAAAGGGGACTCTAATAACTATACTTTATTTTTTAACTTAAATACTAAAGATAACGAAAAAACAAAATGCGTAATTTTATTTATCAAGACTTACGAATGACAATAAACAGAAAATATTGTTTCAAGTATGAGATTGGTTTATTAGTAAGGGCCGTAATGACGGTTGCGAGACTGTGTAGTAAGTATGCACCTATGTGTGAAGGCGAAATGAAATTGTTTTGCATTGACAAATTTTAGAATTATTTTTTACCAACGGATGTTAGTAACTCGGACTGAGTTCTCGGAATGATTTCTTGCATTCAGTTTAGTATGAAAAAACATGACTTTATCAAAATGGAGTCCCGATAAAAATGGTCTATCTCGCGTCTTGTGATACCATAGGCACTATACGAGCAATTTGTTTGGCTAAAACGATGTTTTATGTTTTTTTTTATGATTGTGTTCACGTAGACATACATCATTACTTACTCAATAAAATCAATTTTATGTAAGCAAGTGATACTTAAATTATCAACACCCAGAAATACCGCAATCTAAAGTAAATAATGAACTTGGCCTATTTCGTCTTATCGGTTACAAATAAATTCATAACATCGGCATGTAATGTGTCAACATTTGCACACTCGCAAATCCGCACGTTCCTCAGTTCATATCACGTGTTACTAGCTGTCTTATCTAGTACTATGTCTAAGTTGCAGTGCAAATAGTGTTTTAATACCTACATCATCCTGGGAAATTTTCATAATTTTATGCAATTGGATAACTTAGTTGTAAAAGTCACTAACTCCATTTTTATCGATATTAAGATTCCCAGGTCAGAATAATTTCTGTGTTTTTCTCTATGTATAGACCTAACCCGTTTTGCAATAAAATTAGGTTTTTACTTATTTCAAAACATCACTAAATCCTGTCAAATAAATACAGTATTTAATAAAATTCAAGTTTCTTGTTAAGAACATTTTTTTAAGAAGTCTCTAACTCCACATGTTTTGCGGTAAGTCCTAAATTTTAGAAAACTATTACCGTGTATATTAATTGAGATATATATTTTTATAAAACGTCACTTTACCAAGTAAAGCATTATTGTGTTTTTTATAATTTGGCATTATTGACTCCTTTAAAAAAAATTTTTGCGCTTCAAGTGACATTATCTCAAAACAAGAAAAATGGAACAAGTGACTTTTATAACTAAGCCATCCAATTACATTCCTACTCTTAAAAGTCGAACGCCTCCGGTAGGAATCAGTGGCGGTCAGTTTTGTGATGTAATTGCAAAATCATTTTTTTAAAAGCTATTGTCATCCTAACTTTATTTTAATTTACGTCATCTTAAAACTCTCCACAAGCAGGGATCACAATAAAAATCTTGACTCGATCAGTCGTAAAACCATCAATTTTCTTTCGCTTTAGGTTGTTTATTTAGAGCTTTTATTGATAGCCGGATCATCCGTTCCTTGATAACGTTATTGAAGCAGGAATTCGTTTTGTTTGCGATGCTATCGAGATTCGCTGTTGTTTGCACAAACTCTAAATAGACGTGGTCTGAGTTTGTTCACCTTATCGCGATGTTATTTTTATAAAGCGTTCTGAGGAATGCTTTGATTGCTCTTGGTAGGCAGCGATGATAGTATTTTTTTTTTGAAATAATAAGTAACAGTGCCACCTTTAGAATTTTCGTTTCCAAAAAATTACGATTCTAATTTCTGTTCAAACTTCGTAATGACAATATTATTTTAATTGTTATGCGTTCCATGCCGCCGATGTTTCACGAGTTAAAGGTATAGAGATTTACAATTCTAAAGCGCTTACCTTAACCATTATTGTTTAATCTAAAGCAAAAACGTGACAACACTCGACTAGGTATATCCTAAGCAGAATACCTATGTGCATTATGAATTGAGATACCTACTCATACGTCAGTCATGTACTGAGTAGGTATCTCATCATCATAATCAGTCCACTGATGGACTATATAATATGCACGCTACTGAGCTCAATCCTCGTCTATAGTATATTAAGGATTAGAGGGAGAGAAACTAAAATAGCTAAGTAGACTTAAAACCTAATCATAGAGTTGAAATAACACCCCGAAATTTGTGGCATATTGCCGTATTTAACCCAGATACAATAATTTCAATTACAATATTGTTATTCCAACGAGAATAAATAATTTTAATTCATTCAATATAAAGTATAGGTTATTAGTTTCATAGCAATAAGTGGAAATATTTGCACCACTATGAATCACTTTTATAAGATGGTAAGTTTCTGAGTAACGTTAACGTTTTTTATTTTTTGCTGTAAGTAGTTGCAATTGAGACAATTCATCAAATTATCTAACGTTACGTTAAATTCTGTTAATTATTCGGTGGCGTATTTTATTAGCGTGATAGTTGCGAAATTATGCTGTTTTTATTTTAAAATAATTGGAGTGGTACGTATGGTGAATATAACGGGCGCGCAAATGCTTCGCTCTGCCAGTCTAGGAGTAAAGTAAGAAGACGAATTTTAATTAATGGAAGTGTGTAACGGAATGAGGATAATTTTGTAACGGTTACTTTAGAATACTTTTAGCCTTATGCTTATTTGCTTTTTGTAAACAATTAAGTACTTTTATTGTTTCTTATTTTAAAGAATATATTTCCCATATAAGTCATAAAATCTCGACCTGAAAAATCTATTGTTTGGGTGGCGTTCAAGTTGTTAAGCCGTAAAGTTCGTTCTCAATGGCCAATGATCCTAAATCCTACTACATCTTGCATAAGATTAGCATATTTCATTAAACTAGGGCAAATATCCAAAGACAATACGAACAATATGCTACCAATTTCTCTAATACAATGCGGCATTCGTTGACAATACGTGTCTGTGCCTTCCGGAGGGTTATTCCGGCAATAAGTCGCAGAAGTTTACCAATCGGCGAATCACAATATGGCTGAATCGACCTCGCTCCGGTATGCCGGGATGTGACTGTCTCAGATAAAATAATTCAATATATACTGCTTTACGTAATTTTGTATGGACATAAGCGTAAGCGTTCAAAGAAAGGTGAAAGGCGATGGATTGAACTCTTAATCTTCTGTCGTATCAATTGCAATTCTAGATAAGCAAAGCACTTTGTTTCAATTTGTCTAGGTCAACCAGTCGTAGGGACCCAAAGGGCAGATTGTGCATAGTGTGTGCTCTGGGTCTTGGGCTTGGCAGATCGTGGCATTCAATAGAGATCACTGAAGGAAATTGTATGTGTAATGGGACTGTTCAGGTAAAATAGATTCAAGTACCAAGTGACGAAGCAAATATACTACTAGGCGGACGCCGTTGTCTTCTTGTAACCAATTAAAAAACCAACTAACAACCAATTTATTTCTGTAAATAGGCTATAGGGTTAAGCTCTTTTACACGTCCCAATATTTTTTTTTACCCTACCACTGCTTCGGGACAATATTGTGGGCTAACGAAGTTTGTTGTTTTATATGGTATAGTTTTAAAAACTCTGCAGTGTCTATGAGGTTAAGTTATCTGTAGAGGAGACTGTAGCGATGGGCAATGACTCGGGGCACTTAAAGACGAATATACTGTTTATACGTTTTGGTATATAATTTTAAAGTAAATATACTTAATGACTGACTAACAAATATTGGCTCTATTTTTCATATTCGAAAGAACACGTAAATATTTCTCTCTATAGAGAAACTTTATGTAAGTTTTATTGACGTTTAAATTTAGTAATGGTCTTATTAAATCTAACAGCTGACTTTGATTCTGAGTTTTTTTTATCAGTCCTAAGTGTCAAATATTTATTTTAATTTGACGTTCGGCAAGCATAATGCGCAAACAGACTACAATTCCTGTCAAAAAAGTGCTTTTAACTAAACAACGTTTATAAATACAAACACCATAATCACTGCTTAAGGCTTAAGTTGTAAATTAGCCTAAAAATGCCTAACCTTTTAAGCGCTTGGTTTGATATCAAATGCTGTGCGCGCCCGACTAGCAATTGGTAAAATAATACAAGACTTACATAAAATAAGAAGGTTTCTAATGCTCATAGAAATAAAGAGTCTTTGCCGGATAAATACGACACAGGCGGTACAAGCACACAAATATTTGTCGGATGAATTCGACAGAAGCGGTAAAGTTTTTTATGAATAACGCTGTTAAGCTTTATCATCGTAGCATACTAGTTTTGTAGTGCACCTAATGATAGATAGGAGTAACAACACTATAGGTACATTAATTTAACGTCTCTTACAAGTAAGTAGGTATGTACAACTGTACACGCAAATCTTTAAGCAGGAATGCAATGTGGTGTTGTTTGGTGACAAGAGTTTTAAACAAGTTTACTCAGTTTATACTCGTATTATCAATGGTTCACTTTAGAGATATAATGTCAGTTACCATAGTTTACTCGCCAATTCACACATTTAATTTCCTTCTTGATACTTTCATGGGGGGTAGTACCTATATGTTAGTAAAGAATAGAAACCTTGGTTTACAATGATTATCACACCCTACCTCCGCATACCGTAAGCGATTCAAAATCTAGATAAAGTTTTGTTACTCATAAAATACGGACTAAATTAATTGCCTATATAACTAAGCAAATAAAAACAAATTGAGGAACTATAAATTTAGATATCTCTTTTATAATTGCGTGGCTACTAAATTAGTTGATTGGTATGCAAAACGTACCGTAAGTAAAGGTTAATTAGAGTCCATAGAGAACTAGAACTTAATGCTTGGGTTATTGAAATATCAAAATTTAAATCTAAATCTAATTCTTTTTTAGTCAATTTAAGTCTGACACGAACAACGTAGAACTGCCGAGCTGGCCGATAGGGCAGAAAGGTTCTAAAATGGAGACCACGTATTGCCAAGCACAGCGTAGGGCGTCCACCCACAAGGTAGACAGACAACCTGGTAAAGGTTGCAGGAAGACGCTGGATGCAGACCGCTTCCAACCGGCCAATCTGGAAGTCAATGTTCTATGGAATTATGGAATGGAATTATGGAAGGCCTATGTTCAGCAGTGGCCGTCCTATGGCTGAAATGATGATGAAGTTTGACAGAGCTGGAAGGTAGAAACCTTTCTGTGGCAATATTGTATGCGTAGACAGCTCTACTCTCATTTTAAAATTTATCACTTAGATAAAAATGAAAAACAAGATGGCACGCGTGAATAACGCCCAATCTGTAAAAACTGTATCTTTTCCAGTTCTATTGTTATTGGTTTTGAATTACAATTATTTTAAATGTTTATGTAATCAAATTCCTTTGTACACTAGAATGTGCCCAGTATCTGTAAAACTAGTTTTGTATTCCCTCAACGATAAGAATTCATGAATAACCCATAATCAGTCCGCAAAAAATATATCCTACGATATGGTGAGAGCCGAGAATCCTGCCATTTTCCTTAGTCTTTCTAGCGTTTTGTAAACTGTTTTATGTTTAAAACTGACATCAAAAAACTCACAAGGATCTTAATTCGACGCGTGTCTTTAAAATTTTTATTGTTTGTTTTATGTACCACCAACACTTATTTTTTTTATTAAAACGTCCTACTTTTGTGATACGTCAGATTCATTATAAGTTGGATGGACCATGGCAGGACAATTACTAAAAATTCGCAGCTATTGCCATGTGATGAAAAATTTCTTCTTGTCACATGGCTCTACTTTTCGAACTCTAGACAGGGCGGCGAATTTGTTTGTTTCATTTATATAGTAAATAAACTAATAATAACTGTTTTCTTGTTATAGTGGCCTTCCATGCTCCACCAGCCTTGGATCGATTTCTTGACGATACCAATTGCAAACTTACGTTTAAAATATTAAAAAATCTACGAGGTCAATTTCGTAGATATTATTGTATTATTGTAACCTATATAATAACTTTGTGAGGAAAAGTGAAACAAATTTCTGGCGATTTTGATGATTTAGCTGATTACTCATTATCAAGGAAGTACTCGATTTCCTAGACACCACGTATCATAATGATCAGTGTAGATGTCATGGCCAGATCGTAAAATTGATCATTTCATGATGTGACTGACCATTTCATAAAATGGTGGTATTTCATGATATAGAACAGAACCCACTGCCTACATCATGATGTGGACTGGCAAGATCAATGAATACTCAGCGTTTGACAGTATAAACAGCTAAATGCACTTTATGAAATGGTCAAGTATTTGTGATCATATCGTGAAATCGTTACATTACCTACCGGTAGAGGCGCTAATCTTGCTTTGTGTTTGTGATAAATAATGGCGGCGGACAAATATTTTATTGTAAAAGTGAATAAAATTGTGTCAATTGAAGGTGAAAGTGCAGTGAAATATCGTTACGACACCAAGCTTTTCATGAAAGTCACTCAAAAAACGAGCGCAACGACAAAAAATCAAGGAGATCGGAACGTAATTTTGGGAGGTTAGTTAGGTTATTTAGCTATTCAAGTGTTTTTATTTATTAGTTTTATTTAAAAATAATAACTATTTAAAATGTTTAATTTATTTATCGACCAAGATTACTAATATTAAACAAATTCACGTAACTTGTAAACGTATTCTTATTTTAATGATATGGCCATACGTGAATCGACATTTCATTGAATGTTGACGTTTAAACGATTTGATCAGTTTTAGTTGGCCATATCATGAAATACCACCATTTTATGAAATAATCGGTCACATCATGAAGTGGTCAATTCTACGATGTGGCTACGACATAGACATTTTTCTATTTCGCATGGAGGAGTCTGTGTTTGACTGAAACCACATGAATTCAAACTTGTATTTATTTACTGCTAGCTGTCCCGGCGAACTACGTACCGCCTCTTTATACATTTTTTTTTTCCTGAATTTTTTGATGTTTTAATAGTTATTCTGCTATTCGGGACGGAGACAAATCCAAAAAATTATAAATCATAAAAATCGGCCCAACCGTTCTTGACTTATAAATTGTGAAACTCACCCGACTTTGTTTTACATATAAGATTAGCTTAAATTTTTCCTTTTTTTGTAATTATTCTGCTATTCGGGGTGGAGACAAATTCAACAAATCAAAAATCATAAAAATCGGTTCAGTCGTTCTCGACTTATAAATGGTGTAACTAACCCGGCTTTGTTTTATATTTATAGATAGTTAAAGATTAGTGTAGCGACACACCTATTGATCTTTCGGTCGCGTAACGCATCGCACTCGCAACATGAGATGGCGGACGGATGAGACGGACTGACATGGCGAAACTACAAGGGGAACCCTTGACTACGGAACCCTAAAACACTGTAATCGTATTTAGCCAAACTTTCAATGCTGTCCTTTCAGCAGATGTGTCGCTACACTGTCTGGTGTAGTGGTTTGCGCTCCGGACTACAAAGCCAGCGGTTGCCGGTTCGAATCCCGCAAGGGGCAAATGTTTGTGTGTTGAGCACGAGCATATTTGTACCTAAGTCATGGATGTTTTTAAAAGTATTTAAGTATGTTTATCCGTTATCTAGTCGCCATAGTACAAGCTTTGCTTAGTTTGGGGCTAAATAATTGGTGTGATTGTAAAAACAATTTATTATTCATTATTACTTACTGCAACCATTTTAGTGTTAATTATCCTTGAATCATACATTTTAAAATGCATAAAGTATTTGTATTTACTTAATACAAGTTCTCTACTATTTTATACAACACTAGCTGGGCCTGTGGCTTCGCCTGGGTAGATTTTTGTCAATTTTTCTGGTATTTGGAGCAGAGACAAATCCAACAAATGAAAGATCATAAAAATTGGTCCAGCCTTTTTTGACTTATAACTTTAAATGGTGTAACTAACCCGATTTTAGTTTATATAAAGAATAAAAAAGATTAATGTAACACAAATGATACAATAAAACTACAAATGATGTCGGCATTACGAAAATAGTATGGTATGCATGCATAATAATCATCATATCGGTCTGAATTATTATTATCAGGGGTTGCCAAACGTCGGTCGGCTTCCTACCACAGTGAGGCAATGCGGAGGCTCGTTTGCAACACGGTTGATATCCTCTGCCCTGCAATGTAATGGCGGACCATTACTATGCATTACAATTTCAGGGTTACGCTCAGCGATAATTTAAATTTATTATAATGCACCGAAAATGAGGTAGAAAACTCCGATGATAAAAAAAACTTGAAACACTATCGCTTAATTGAATCTTACGCACTAAGATTCACATACTGTTTTCTTCTTCCCCTTCATTCATATTATAGGACGAATTAGTTTAAAAGCCGGCCGACCTACTTTAGTAAAGATGATCTATTTAAATGCATAATAATGTTATGTTATTGCATGTACATTGACTGACGAATTTCAGCGTTGTTTTACCAATATAGTCATACTAGATTTATAGGTACCTACTTTCAATAAAGTTGTTTGCCGCGACAGAAAGTGTCACCATTATCCATTGTCTAGGTAGGTATATCATAGTAGGTACAATTATAAATGTAACCTTTGCAATAAACCATATATCATCATTTCAGCCATAGGAAGTCCACTGCTAAACATAGGCCTCCCCCGATGATAGGTCATTGGATAGATGAACTATCATCGGGGGGGGATTGCCAATACTCGCTACGCTTGGCAGGCGGGTTGGCGAGCGCAGTTTTTTTATAAGATTTCGCATGCAGACGCTGCTGCCCGTCTCGTGCTACAGGAATTAGTCATCTCTTACGACACGCCTTCTGTTGGCGGTGGGGAAGTGTATTCTTTACGGCCGTCCCCACACGGCGCAAAAACCATATAAATACCATACAAATAAGCGCCTACCTACACTATAACCTAACATTATTATCTATTAGTTTGTTTTAATAAATGATTCAATTATTGTTGTTACGTCGAAGAATTGCAACAATTCAGATAATCGGTATATATGAAAACATTGTTACAATAGGTTACGAACAATTAAGAATTTTCTTCACTGTTAACCTTTAAACGCAATCAAGCGTTCTTTCTAGTTCGTCTGAGCTGTAAATGTGTTCAGTGGGTGAAAAAACTAGGCAGACACTTTGATTGATACAATGTGAAAGTGTTGAGTTGCTCAAGCGGATTTTGTGAAGATATAAAATGGGTTTAGGAAAAATTGCGGATTAATTTGTCGAGTGCCCAATAATAATATATTTCATATTGTTTTCGTTCCGCTCTTGCCCGAGCGATATCTACCTACATTTGATAGACGACTACGACTTTCCGTATTTTCATAAATCGACTTTACATTCGTTGTGTTTTTAATATATACGTACTAATATCACTGAAGAACCTTAGTGTAGTGTCTGTTCTGAAATTAAATAAAAAAACGAAAACCAGCCCATTAGTGTGTAAGTACTATGTCAAATTTGCAAATTGTTCAGTTCATCCTTCAATTCTTTTGACTGTAAAGTCGTTTAGCTGTTATTATATTTTAGTCTCTTATGTTATTAGTATGATAGTACTAGATTTCACGAAATAAGGATAAAACTGTGTGGTGACGTTAATATCATCATGGAAAATATATTCACAAAACTATAATCACAATACGGGTATATAAAATACCTAGTGATGCATCCCAACGTCAAATTATTAATGAAATAAAAAAAAGAATAGAGTTAGTTATTTGTCAAAGAGTGTGAAAAAGCCTTAATAATTTTCCCTGCAACTGCTCGTTAATCAATTTTAGCGGAAGCTTCACGCCTTTACAGCTGATAATCAAGTAGGTAATCAATTAACTTGTTCTTTCCCAGCTGGTACTTAGCATCAGTAGCACATAAACACAAGGCAGGAGTAACGCGCGGTTACAATTACATTATGCCAGTATCTTACACGTGTTACGCAAACGTTGCATCAAGCAAATGAAGCGTAAACCTCTGATTTACGTGTTCAACACACGCATGCGTTTGCCGTAATTCAATTTGCATATAGTATACCTATTGACCTAGGTTAAGCCGCTTAAGTGAATTACAAAAGTTCTAGGTCATGTATTTCTCGTAACTAACGTGTTAAGAGGTCGTAAACGTAGGGCAAACATAAAGCTAACTAATTAAACCTTAATGAATGAGGCAAATATCAGGTATTTGCCTCATAGCGATGTTCCTAATTACATCACCATGGCAATATTAAATTAGCCAAGCTAGCTTTGATACATGATACAATCTATCAAGCTCTCAATAAAAATACTATAAAATACTACAAGGGTAGATTTTACAAGTAGATAAATTCATCATCATCATCATCATTTCAGCCATAGTAGATAAATTGATTCTAGTAAACACTCCAACCAAGTGTGCCAAAAAGCAGATTTTGTTTTTTCTTGTAGTTAATCATTATTTATTTATGCATTGATGTGTCTGGTACAGACAGCGGAAGGTCAACCTACCTAAAACGTTAAAGGTCATTGAATTGATTTTCAACTTTAAGTACGATACGTAGAGATCAATATCAATTGAGAAAATTTGACGTTACATTTAGTATGAAATGACAAGTCCTATGAACTCTCGCTCATTCAAAAACACATACAGATACAGATTAAAAAATGGCGGAAAATTTTGTCAAACAAATCATTTATTAAATTTCTACTCTATATGTGCTCCATGACCATAAAAGTTTAAAATATTTTATTCATAAAATTATGGAGGTAGCATTGCGTAGCATTAATGTCAACCTTTAAATAACTATTAAATATATGTACTATTATGTATCGTACGCACAGTAATGTTGGCCCAAAGACCCAAATATTGTCTTTGTGCCACGTTAGGGATGCTCATTCAAGCGTAGATAAAGAAAAGGAAGTCCAGAAAAAAGTTGTAGAAACATAAAAAATCTTGCCCATCATTATTTAGACGGATAAATATTTGACATTGTTTTCTCGCTTTATTACCTACTGTTTACTGTTTCAGAAGAGATAATAGCTTTTGTAGTCGATTAATTGACTTTCAGTAGACTTTAAATTTTCTGTTGGGTTAATTTGAGTAGTGAGTTTACGCTAAGCAGTTAAATAAAACGAGGTAATAATGCCTTAACTAGGACTTAGGACTTTTGTAAAGAATTACTTTTAAATAGATAAAATAAAATAAGCGTTAGATAAAATAGAAATTACTTACCACATAGAGATCGTTTAGTTAATTTAATTAGCGATTTCAGACATCATCGTAAAAGCTTCTTTGTTAAATAGTTTCATTTAGATTTCTTTACATTTCGCTTTTTCTCCGGTGTTTATGATCGACATTAAGACAGAGAGTCTATCGTAAAATAGTGTTGTAGAGCTACAAGTTGTTTAACATAATCCAGTCATATCGATAGCAAATTTTATTTTATGGGAAACATTTGATATGTGATTATTATTTAATTTACAAAAAGCACAATATTTAGACACCAAGAAACACATATTGACTGTCCCGTGCAAAGATAATACATGCTTAACCAAAATGTATTGTACCTATTAGCTGTTTTTCTTTTTATCTGTATTATTAAATAATTACTGAAACTTATTATACTTTCGTTAAAATCATATAATCACTTCGCTTTTGGAAATTAATGAAAATAATTAAGCCGTAATGTCGCTTTGGGTGTCTCAACTTTGATATTGTGTCGAAGTTGAGTCCGACATAAGCCAGTCATCATTTGATCGGTTTAACACATATCAGTGGGACTTGAGAATATCATAAATAAAGTTGGCCGATAAAATGGAGATATTTTCTTTAAATGAAGTCTTACTAGGAACGACAAATTTAACTTCTTTTCGATTTAATTTAAAGTAGAACTTCCTTAAAAAGTAAGCCTGTGGTAGAAAAAAATATGCAGGGACTACAGCTCTTGATAATATTCTGCCAGTAGATGTATATAAGGTCGCCTTTTATAAACTGGTGAAATTTAAAAAGCAATTACAAAAACATAAATGAATCATATTTATTTAAAAAAAGAAAAAAATTATACGCTAGTTTTCGAGACCGCCACCCCGAGCGTGCACCCCGAGGGAAGAGTGGGGCACAATTGAAATGAGAAAGACAGAGGCGATGACGTAGGGAAGTTTCAGAGTAGACAGGATGCTCTTAAAAAAATATTTTTTTTGTTAGGAATAATAAAAATTAAAACTAGCCTGTTTTTAAGAACGAAAATAATAGGGCCCGGTTTCTCTAAAATAATTAGAAGTTCTGTTAAAGTTTCACCAGTTTATAAAAGGTGACCTTGTATATTTTGAGTTGATGATGATAATATCGATATCGAGAGCGGGATTTTTTTCGCAGCACCATCGTAAACCAATAATAGTGGTAATAGAAACTAGTTAATATCAGTCGCAGCGTCTTTTAATGTTGCGGATTTCCGTGAAACAACCACTTGTCAAATAAAAAGTAGGTAAGTGCTCTCGGCGCGTAATCAAAAACCTATCAGGACCAATGTTTATGTACTAAAACTTTTTTTACGGATGAATACGTGTTTAAGTTTCCGTGAGATTGGATACAGACTTTCTTTAGTTACATGGCAAAGGATAATAGCACAATGACATAATGGTATAAGCGGTATTAGCACGGCATGTTACAAAAATGACGAGTTTTTTTCAGTCATTACATAAATCAGTTTCATAGGATTATAATAATATACATATATAATTTTGATGGACAGAACAGTGCCGACGAGTTACTTAGTATTATATTATTGCTATTAAGTTTTAGGCTATTTTTGTTATGAGTCTTCAGTAAAAACAATAATACTGATATTAAAAGCTTAATTATAACGGAAATGCTAAACTAACTTACTTTAAAAAACTAAACAACAAATAATAAAAATTGGTCAAGAGCGAGCCGGGCACGCGCTAAGGATCCCGAACTAAATGCAAGAATAAAATTAAGTACTTACGCTATCCTCCGGTCGTGTATCCGACTCTCACTTGGCCGATTTTTATTCCTAACAGACGTATTGTCTCTACTGGCTTTATGCTAGTTTATTCACTTAAAGCAAAATATTTGGGTACTACTGCGACCCAAATAATTTGATAAACTAAAGTATTTTATTATACATTGTGTATGCACGTTCACCCGCTTTTTCACATCTTCTAATGTCCTTCAACACTAAACAATATTAGTCAACACATTTTTTAAATTTTAATGTTGAATATATTAGCACACACTCTCTCGTCATGATAATTAAGCACACGTTTTAATTACTGCAACTAGGAAGGATTTTATCTGATCTTTGCTATGTAACATGTCAAAAACCCACCTCGATGAAAAATTACAATGTAAATATTGGTTAATGCATATATTTGTTACGTTATATTAATGCATTAGCAATACTATAGGCAAATGTAGTAACCGGAAAGATTGTTTTGAGATGGCTTACTAAGATTAGCAATGAACATTACAATTAAGCAGAAGTGTGTAATATAATCGCTACTAAACTTATCTTTGCATCTAATTTTGTATTAAAAATGCAGCGAAAAATCTGAAAACAGCATAAGTTCTCGCGTTTATAAGTTATTGATACGTAGTGTTAATCAGATAATCTTAGTTTTAAGTGATCCGTACGGTTTTAAATGATAATTTAAAATGGAATCAGGATTACTTTGTTTTCTTTTAACATTATCATAGATTGCCATTTTCTTTCGAAGTTTGAAAGACAATAGTGTGTAAAATCATGGGCTAGGTTCTTCAAACACATATTAATATTAAAAAACTTTATATCTTGTATTGGTACATTATTGTGATTATTAATTCTTGCATTTACAGGTTTATATTTTAAAGGTTTTTTTTAATTGTACAAAAGAACCTACGTAAATCGGTATGGACACTTTTTATTGAAGTAAAATGCACATGCTACCTGTGTCACTGTCGGATTCCAACCGACATGGCTTTACCACCGAGCTCTACCACCAACCACATTCAGAAAAATATACCGTCACTACTCATGTAAATACTAACTACTAAAGATCCTTATTAATCATGTTTTGACACTACGAACTTAATCCTAAATGTTATTTTCGGTACGCATTAATGTACGCTAGATTCAAACAAGGCAATGTTATGACAAAACGAAAAAGGGCGGGCGCTCTTAAACCACCTCTAGCTCTAGATAATTGTTCTCATAATATTGGAACAATGTAAATACCTGGAATTCAGCACAATTAGCGTTGGTGCAAGACAGGTGCGGTAATGCCAGCGGGATTCTTTCTGCCCTCAAAAAACCATGGTTTAGTGAGGAACGCCGTCAACAATTAACCGGGCTGAAAAATGTCGCCCGACATCCTCGGCAAATAAGTCGGATCTAGACACCTGCTCCCGTATAAAGTACTTGAGGGAGGAGCACACTGTTTACTGAAACAAAATGCATTTAATTTAGAAGTGAATGTGAGCTTGCTTGCAATGATTATACCTAGTAGTGAATGAAAAACGATAAAAACGATGCCAAATATGTTTATGTATTTATCATCTTTAGTAGTTTATATTTTACTCTTAAGAAAAGTAAAAGAATAGAGAGATAAGTAGTTTCACTGTCGATGTGTTTTTGCTGTCATAGAGCAGATCAGTAAATCCATCACGTCATAGATCTTCCAGAAAGCGTTTCTACACGCTGGTTTGGACATCGATAAATATCTGTTTTTATCTGCAGTCATGAAATTTTTATGTAGGGTAGTGTAAACTAAACCTTACCCTGACAACGCGCATTTCATCTTGATTCATTTATAATACCTGTTAAAATAAGGCCAGCTAAATATACCTGTCCCTCGACGATATCGATCAAATTGTCCAGCCAACTATCTTTAACTCTTTAAGATCTATCATTTTATCTCTTGATTAGATCATGATGTTCAATATTTATTTATTATTATACAATTTACTTGATTTTGTAATAAGACATTTGAAATTAAAATACTTAACTAAGTCCACCCGTAAAGGTGTATCTTAAGTGCATTTAAAGTACATATCTACATAATATGCAATAGAAGTATGAAGTAGGAATAACTTCCCAATATTTATAGTTACTAAAACCAATTTAGACAACCGCATTAAATACTAATTGGAAATATAAAAGAAAACATTACATTTAATTTTCAACTAAAAATTGAGTTGCCTAATTGAAATGTGTGACTGAACACACTCAATTTACAAATGCGTGTGTTACATAACGCAAGAGATATTAACGTATCCATATTCATATTTGACAGGAAATGGCATTCGTGCTAACGTTAGCGTTACAAAACTTGCTACAAATGTAAAGAAGTCTCATAAGTCTAATATGTTTCTCTTCTCATCTATTTTCTCATATCTTCTTTATCATTGTGCAGTCGACAGTCCCGATGTCGTATGACGTTGACAAATCGAGCGGAGAACGCATTGCGACATTCTTCGACGAGCATCCATACGCATATACATCATAGGCAGGATAAAAATAGGACTGCGTGCGGGTATGTAATGCGACTGACATAGATATTCGGTGTACAGTATTGTGTAATCAATAGGCACAAAGAAACGCAACTCAATACTACACCCCAAAAACGTACCTGTGTAAAACAACCTGTATGTATAGCGTTCTGAATAGTTACGAATTCTTGTTTTTTATTATTTTCTTTCGTAAATGTCACCCATTTTTCAAAATTTTTAGAGATCGTAGTACTCGATACATGCTTTGGGTTACTTCAGTGACAATAGGCCGGATTGTGCCTATGTACACATTATGTTATACTAGACTGACAGTATGTTATAGTTCGGCGTTGTTAGCTAAACAAACAGCAAACAAAGAACAAATTGCATTCTATGAAATGACTAATAAATGAATATGCGTTTAAACGGCACGCGGTTGCATATCTGTGTAAGATATGCGGAATATGCTAATTAAGATCGACGTACATAATCTTAGAACTAGGAAATAAATAAAACTTCTAAGTAAATTAAGTATTTATTGTATTAAATATTTGCCCGAGATGTATTTTGAAAAATTACAGAGCAAGAGCAAGTCACTGTTCACGTTTATTAAACTGAGTTTTCCAAACAATTGCACGTCTTGGAAACCGAACAGTTTTCATTGAAATTGATAAAAGATATATCTTCATCTTTCGCGGATAGTTTGTAGATAGTTTACCTTAACTTAACATGACTTCGAGTTGCCAAAAATATATACATTCGAAATCAATACAGATTGACTTTCAAACTATTTCCTTAAAATAGAGTCAGTGGCATTTTAGAATATGCTATTTTATCGAGATTCAAACTATCTACTATCAATATAATTTATAATAAGTAATTTTGAATTAGTCGAATAGGATAACAAATTTACGTCATTTAGTTTGTTGTCCTATTCGACTAAATCAAAATCGCCATTGGATGACGATCTGGGTTCTTCGATTGTCTTCTCGATCCAACCAATGCCAATAAAAATACATTCTCATATTTGTTTAATAGATTCAATCGAATGTCAATTGATTTCAAATCGCATCGGTTTATATTAATACGTTTTTGCCGCCCAAGAGCTGGCAGACAAACCGGCACAGCATTAGGTTGCCGCTCGCGTCCTCGCGCTCACGTAACATTCCCCCAAATGGCTTTGACGGAAGGGCCACTGACTCAGCGACCTCAGCCGTCGACTATTCACTGCCATACTCGGCCCACACGCCTTTCATCAATACATCTTTAGACTCAATATGATTGGGGTAGCTAAACGTCTGAATTTTTGTAGGACAGTCCTCTATCTATTATACTTTCTTTAAGTGTCAACCAATCTTATTATAAACTGCTTAAATTTTGCTGTTTAGATTTTGTTATAATATATTAGTTTTATTTTATGCTTTCAACTCAAGGTTATTTTTAATTTACTAGGTCCAAAAAATCTTGTATTTTAAGCACTTCTGGTGTTAAATATATATAAATATATATATTAATTTTTAATATGAGACCAACATAAAAATAATCACTTCGTCACACTAAATGGTTATCTAGTTTTTTTAGGTCCATATAGGACTAGTCCTATACAAGTTTTTATGTTTGTTTTAAATGTAATTTTTCACGCGGTTACATTACTTACCTACCTTACATAGAGTTTAAAACAACGCACCAGGTGTATGATAATCATCTATGATCAAGGATCACGTATTTACTATATCATCAAATAGATTTTATGTCACAATAAGGTCACTAGTGTTGTTTGCGTTTTTTTTTGTTAAGGTAGTATACATTGCGTGTATTTATTGAAACTGTTTGGTCACCTTATACATGACGTAATCGTTGATTGATTTGCATTTCTATAGATGCCTTATTCGGAAGCACAAGAGACAGGTGTATTTGATGTAAAAAGTCGATGATGATAACTAGACATACAGGGTGTTGTTTATGTCAGTAGCCATACTAAGGGAAACGAATGTGTTCATCAGCACGAATAGCTTTAACTTAGGATCATAACGAAATTGTGAAAAAAAAAACAAATGCTTCACGACAAAAAAAACTATAGGATTGACGACCCTTTGGTGTAGTGGTTCGCGCTCCGGACTACAAAGCCAGCGGTTGCGGGTTCGAATCCCGCAAGGAGTAAATGTTTGTGTGATAAGCACGAGCATTTGTACCTAAGTCATGGATGGTTATGAAAGTATTTAAGTATGTTTATCCATAGTCGCCATAGTACAAGCTTTGCTTTGATCGGAGCTAGCTAACTGGTGTGATTGTGAAAACAATTAATTTATATATATTTACCAGGTGGTGAGGGAAAACATCTTGAGGAAACTTGCACATTCAGATAACACTGGATGTGTAGCCATGGTCCGATATGGCCTAGTTCCTGTCTTAGGGTTACGGACTTGACAATTGCTCCAAATACAGGGTTACATTACAAGGTAGTGCCAATTTTTCAGAGTCCACTCAGATTCAGTAACTTAATCGATCTAGGTAAAAAACAAACTGTTTTTTTTATATCTACTTATCTAAATAATAAAACATAGTGTTGCCGCTCGATAGGTCAATATCGATTGTCTATCGATAGCCTATCGATAGTTGAAGGAAAAACGATACTATCGATAGTCTATCGATAGTATCGATATCTCTTTAACTGCAATACTATCGGTAAACAGCAATACTATCGATAGTATTGCTATTCAATATCTAATGGACTATCGATACCATCGATAGTTCATTGGTTGGCAGCGATCGAAACTATCGATACTATCGATAGTATTGCTGTTTACCGATAGTATTTCAGTAAAAGAGATATCAATACTATCGATAGTATCGATACTATCGATTATTCTATCGATCGTATAGATGAATTTAGAGTTCAACTATCGATTGCAAAACTATCGATTTTTCGGCAACACTAATAAAACAAAGTCGGGTTAGTTACACTATTTATAAGTCAAGAACGGCTTTGCCGACTTTTATGATTTATGATTTTTTGGATTTGTCTCCGACCCGAATAGCAGAATAACTATTAAAACATCGAAAAATTCACTATAAAAAACAAGGCGGTACAAAGTTCGCGGGGACAGCTAGTTAGTTATAAAAATATAGCATAGTTAAATAAGACGAAGACGCACTTATATATTATTCTCTAGATCTTAAATTTAAAATTTGGCACTACCTTGCAATGTAACCCTGTATAATAACCAGACCGCATCTAGGATTATGGCAGATCAAAGGAACGAACCGCTAGAAAGCAAAAGAAGATACTAACTTAAGCTCTACATCGATGATACTGTATGGCGCTTGTATGCATATTGTTTTGACCCGATTTCGAGGTTGAACTTATTTTATTTTAATATTAAATTAGTTTGTTTTACCCACAGTCTTTAAATAACTAAAAAAATATATATATTATTAACTATTCTGAAAGTTTTTTACCTCCATTAATAAATAAATAAATAAATATGAGACAACATCACATAGGTACATTGCTCTGATCCAATAGTAAGTAGCCAAAGCACTTGTGTTACCGGAATCAGAAACAACGATAATAACGATACAATTAATATGGACTGACAAAATAGCACCCTGTATTTTATATCATCTAGAACAAGTATGGTTTACTAGGTGAAAATTAAATGGCGTGCTTGACCGCAGGGGTCCTCTTTACGCAATATTATAAATTAAAATACCCATGAGATTTAGTTTACACAATAACAACTTTTAAGAATATGTATTTACAATTAATATTTAACTCTACTGCTTAATCAGGCTCACTCTCATTTACACAGACAACCAAATATTATGCATAATATACTTATTTATAATAATAATATGTAGGTACTCTCCTATATTATGATATTTATGAATCTTCTTCGTCAGTAACACTCTTGTCAGAGTGGTCGTGGTCATCACTTCAGGTGTAGGTGGCAAGCTTCACAACACGTCGCCACTCTTCTCTAAATATTATATTATATTTATGAAACAATACAATTTATTACCGGCAAGTAGCGTAGGACGTCCACCCACAAGGTGGACAGACGACCTGGATGTAGGCCGCTTCCCACTAGCCAATCTGGAAGTCTTGGGGGAGGGTTATATTCAGCAATGAACGTCCTAAGGCTAAAATGATAAAACAATAGCAAGTTCTAATGACGGAATAAATTAATTTCGCTGAAGAAATATAACTAGATTTGTTCACATTTCCACTTTCAAATTCATTTTACCTAATACAAAGTGTCTATATTATGTATAAATAAATTAAAATAAATATCAGTTCGGTCTATTGAACGACCCTAATGGCGTAGTGGCGCAGTGATTCACACCTTGAACGTAAAGGGTACTAGGTTTGTTTCCCGGTTCGGGTCAATTTATAAAAATATTGAAAACATTGGCTCGGATCTAGGTGTAGTGAAAGGCGCCTCTGTCAAATTCATTGTCTGGTACCCCATAACTGAATTTGAATTTCTTATTTTGAGACCACAATATGCCTCATTGTCTGTCGCCATTTGAACACATAGCTTAAATTGGCCTATAGAGCAGTAATAGGTACGTACCATCTTTTTCCGAAACACGTTAGCGATTTTTCACTTATATTTAATTTGAAATTATCTGTCAACTGTCACCCATACTAAAACAGTACAGTCCAGATAAAAAATTGGCGAAATTTTCTCGAACAAAATTACATTTCTACTCTTTGTCTGTCGCATTATATATTTTTGGTCATTTTTTGGGCGTTCACAGGAAAACTATTTTCTTTGACACTTGTAACAATAATTTCGGCGCCAAAATCGAATAAGCCTACAAAGAAGGAGCTATACGAGTACGTTGTATTTATTAAATTAGTAAGGCTTTATTCTATTTTAGCAGACATCCGCTAGACCCACAGTAATTAATGTTTGTAAAGTGAAAGGTTTAACTTCTTGCTGATTGCTTCTAATCTGAAGTAACGATGTACTTAAACGCGCCATATTAAATGATTTCATTACCAGGCCGAATCAAAATAATGTGCAGTTTTACACGCTATTTAAGAATTAAATACGGAAATATGTTCATAATTAGGGTAATTATTGCTATGAAAATAATAACATTGTGCAAAGCGACTTAATAAATTCTATCTATTTTTAGAGTTCTGTAGTGAAAACGGCAGCCTTAAAGTTTCGGCATGTCCGTCCATCTGTCTGGTTGTCCGCGGTTTAGCTCAGAAACTCGTGGTTTTTCAATAGCCAGATAACTTTTATTTGCTGAATAAGTTTAGCATGTTGACAGTTTACGTATTGTCAAATGTGTCAAAATGTCAATTTTATTTGTCTAATAAAAGTTATCTGGCTATTGAAAAATCTGGCCTAATACTACTGATTTATTGAATGTCATTCAGTCATATTGTTAAAACTATAGTCTATGACATTCTACGATCTGGGGTAGCCTAAGATAAGCTAAAACACTTGTGATAAAGAAATAAATGGTACCACACCACCTAGACCAGAGACAACATAAAAACTACTATTTAGCTGAGTATTTAAATTATACCCAGTTTTAATTGTAGCCTATATTAAGAATGTATAATACGATATATGGGATTCTAATGTAGGCAAGCTTCCGTTATATTAGCTATAGGTAAGTTGCATATATGCATAACAACGATTCTACGCCATGCCGCTGAATATTTTACCTCATCTAGCACGTGCTGTAATTATCTACGAATCGGTAGTAAACGGAGCCATAACGTTTACCACTATATTAATTGCCAAAGAAATTTAGGTCTAATACTGTTCAAAATAAAGTGCGTTTACGACTGGTTTAAAATTGTAGGTAAAATAGAAGATTCGGTTGTTTCCATGGTGTGGACATGTGCGGACGTGGTGTGGCATCAGTGTACAAATTAATGTCCACGACAATGACCTGCCTGCAGTTTGTTGCACTCGCGGCGATGCGAGTTGACATTGCATAGCTGACTGACTGACGGCTACCTGACTCTAGCTTCCATCAAAACAACTGAGATATTCTGCACTTGCCTTTAGAAGCTTTAGAGATGTCATTAGTCTAAGATATAATATGATAATAATAAAGATTTCCAAAATAATAAAAACCATAGAGGCTGTAGACACATATTTAATTTATAACACATTTTATGATAGTAGTAGCAAAGCGATAGGTTCAACTTATTTTGTTTCATAAATACATACAATATTTAGAAGTATTATTACTATTAAGATTTTTCAGCGTAGCGATTATTTACCAAATACCGTATTACGAAAGAATATAAACGAATTAGTATACTAAAAGTATGAAGAATCGTTCATTTACCAAAATTCGGGGACCCCGAGAGACTAATTAATTTAAACGTAATCGACTGGATTCCAACTTTATGACTCTATCAGCATCTAACGTAAAGAATTCATATAAAGGCCAAAACTAAACTGCCAAATGCTAAAGATCTCCGGATATAAAGCCACTTTAATGACGAAGGAGTTCTGCAGACTTTCTACAATGATCCTCTCCAATTAACGGAATGATTGGTGCGCGCGTATCTGCGCACGCGACACACTTCTCGTTACAACTCGCATTGTCTGTGGGCGTAGTTCCGATTTGTCTGGTAATTTGACAGATCCACTGATACGGCCGACTGTAAATCGTAACAAATTGCCAGCACATGTGTGTGATGCCGTGATTACAAATATAAAATTGTTAGTTACGTAACAAATTGTTGACAATAGGTATGCGATAACTGTTATGAAACGAGAAAACAGATTTTTGAGGAAACGGTAAGTGGTTGGAGTTAGAACGGTCCCAACGTTCAGAAACGAAGAAAATGAGTAAGAAGAGAAATTTTGGTACA
Source organism: Anania hortulata (assembly GCA_963576865.1). NCBI lineage: Eukaryota > Metazoa > Arthropoda > Insecta > Lepidoptera > Crambidae > Anania > Anania hortulata. The sequence continues at coordinate 10,045,477 of OY756389.1, forward strand.
AAATGACAACGCAAAAATACAGCATTGATTAATCCCAAATGACAGTTTTTCACAGATATTCTGCCACTTTGAATATCGTTACACCTGATGTTAAGTGGTGCCTGGCGTATACTTGTGATATGGATTAGTCACTGATGTAGATAAAGGTATGTATGTTCCATAATGTATGAATTTCCTAAGTACAAATCTCAAGTAAAACTAGTAGCGTTGAAACCAGTGCAGTGTTCCTTGGTATAAATAATGACTGACAAGTGAGTGGCTGGCTGTTCAAGGTAAATATTGTAATTTGTAAGTAAGCTGTTAAAATAATCATAAAATCGCAGGAGGCACTAGTTGGAAAACTGCTAAGTGTTATCTTCACGTGTGGGAACACTCACATTAGTAAACGAAGAGTTTCCTGTAACTTGTTCTATTTGTACGGTACTTACATGAAATTATAATTATAATTTTGCGTTAAGCCTGTTATATTTTATCGCAATGCTAAACAGTCGTTTATAGTTGTCTTATAATAATTTTCTTTGATATAAATTCTTATTTACACATCGTATACATGATACCTTCATAAACAACAAAGAGTTTAGAACTAGTCATGTACCTTCAACAGGATCCATATTGAGGAAGCTAAGAAGAAATTACAAGAAAGCAAGTAGTAATATTTCGCAACAGATTTCCTGTTAAGTCATTTATTTCCAAGAACTGTTTTCGTTACGATATCGATATATTTTTTATTTGCGAAGACAATCGGAAGTGTCGGTATGAAGCCATTGCGGATCCGAGCGCGTCAGTAAACTAGAGGAATGTTTTAGCATCCGGACGATTTCGTCCGCGGCCGATTCATTGTCGATACTTCGATAGTATCAATAGGTGTTGCTTATTTTGTGCTAGATATTATATTTAAAGCTCAATAATATTTTATTGATAAGATTTTTTTTCTTTATAAATCAAATATCTAGTATTTATTAGTAATTTATTTTGAAAATATTTAATTTGATAATTAAGGGTTAAGTTTGATACTGTTTTGTGTTATTTTAATTAGTTTTCCCATAGATTTAGTAAGCTTAGCGTATTCTAAGTCTATGGTTTTGCCCATAATTAAATTCAATTAAGACGAAACAGCGTGTCAAACAGTTCATAGATCTCTTTTTAAATAAAAATTTCAAGTTATTATTTCACTTTTATAAAAATCGACCACCTCATGTGTGCGTTGAACCTACATCGATTAGCTATCCTGGCGACTGCTTTCCCAACTGAGCTACCAAAGACATTAGTTAGCCTAACACATCAGTCGTCATTTAACCACGGTCAAAGGTGCGCGTACTCGTTCTTTTACTTGTTATCCAGTGATTGTCAATTTCGGGGCCGCTTCGCGTAATATAGCCACAACCAAAATGTTTTCGTGCGCACGGTGTGGAAATAAAGTGTCGGACGGTCCATCATGTGGTTTATGCAAACGCCAATTTGATTTCCCCTGCGCTGGCATTACGGAGACAAATTTTCGCAAACTGGGAGAGCGAAGATCTGCCTGGCGCTGTACCGACTGCCGGAATACCCAGTCCCCTGCATCTACGTCTAAGGATAGCCCTGAGATAGCCGTACAACTGAGTGAAATGCGGGCCTCCTTAGCGAATATCACGAAACAACTCGCACCTTTGGCGTCACTTGTAGAGGATGTAAAGGCCATAAAGCTGGACATATCAAATCTTAAGAGTTCAGTTGAATTCGCTCATGAAACCTCAAGCCAATTGTCGAAGACCGTGGAATTGTTGGAGACAAGAATTGCACAAGTCGAGGAACATACCAATTTGATTCATACTTTGGGAGCGGACATGAACAAGTTTAAGGATGATCTACAGGACAGGGAGCAATGGGCACGGGCTAATAATGTGGAAATAAAGGGAGTTCCACTTAAAAAAACTGAGAACCTATACGATATTGTAGAAAAAATCTGCAAAGTAATCCAATATCCTATACGCAAAGAGGACATCAATTATATTGCTCGAGTTCCCAGCCTCAAATCGGATTCCCTAAAGTCTATAATAATTGCACTCAACAACCGCTACTGCAAGGAAGAGTTTGTAGCAGCCGCACGTAGACACAAGGAACTGCTAGTTTCTCAGCTGGGTTATTCTGAACAGGGCAATTTTTATGTCAACGATCACCTTACACTCCATAATAAAACTCTTCTTAAGAAGACTAAGGATTTAGCGAAGGCAAAAAACTTCAAATACGTGTGGATAAAACATTGCAAGATTCTAGCCCGAAAATCCGACACTTCACCGACGTTTCGGATAAAATCGGAAAGGGATCTGCTAAAGTTCGCCTAGTGTCAATTAGTCTCATGTTTTGTCTGTTTCTAGTTATTTTCATTGCATACTGTCCGAGCAAATATTATAACTCCTTCAAATGCTGTACTTGTTGCGCCCGCGGTGTGGGAGGCCCTGACTCTTTTGTATTGCTTATCGCATCTCACTACCTACACTTGACGGTCATTAGTAAATGTCCTTTTGTGTATAGTTGCCCTAACTACGTTTGCATAGAAGTCACTTTCCATTGCATCTTGAACGGGCTCGAAAATAATATCTTAGCTGCATACTTGTTATTAAAAATGATGCGTTTTGTTTGCGCATTGTCGTTACCTACGAGCCGCCACTATTCTCAGCCGCTTAATAAAACGTATACCTGCGTTTTCTTAGAGGACACGCTTATAATGTTATTGAAAGTGTTGCTTTTTGTTCGCGCAATGTCGTTGTCTCCGAATTACCGCGACTCTCAGCCGTTTAATGAAACGTATACCGTCGTTTTTTTTATAGACGTGCTTATATGCCATTTAAGCAGATCCAGTGTCTTTTTTGTATGTGATTGTTGTGAATTCCAGACCAAGACGTTAAGAAATAGTAAACCCAGCGTATTTATAGTTTACCGTAAAATTCGCTATTAATATTTTTTATCAAAACGCCCGAGGGCTGCGCACGAAAGCCAGCTTATTTAGAAGAAATGTAGCCTTGAATTGCTTTGATATAATATCAATAACGGAGACCTGGTTGTTGGCCGGTATTGGTGATAGTGAACTGTTCGATGAGCGGTACATAGTATGGCGACGTGACCGAGATTATGACTCCACCGGCCAGCGGTACGGCGGCGGCGTGCTGGTGGCTGTGCGCCGCGAGCTCGCCGCCGCCGAGCAGCCAGCCTGGCGCTCATCCGCCGAAGATATTTGGGTTACCCTGACACTTCGTACTAAAAGCGGCCTTCTTACGTTACACTTATGCACTATTTATTTATGTAATCAAGGAGGGGGCAACTCAATGAATGCTCAGCTTGACAATTTCACAGACAAGCTTGTTGATAGCTTTCACTCCGCTCCTAATAACTTGTTCTTGGTTGTGGGAGATTTTAATATGCCGAATATTGACTGGAATTTATCGACTTGCGGCCAATTAGAGCCTACGGGTACGTACAATGAAAGCCAGATTCGTTTTTTAGATACAATAGTTGAATGTAATCTCGACCAATACAATCATGTACGTAATATCAACAATAGACTATTGGATCTTGTTTTTTGTAACCATTTTGTAAATATAGGTCCCAGTGACAACCCTCTTGTCCCAGAAGATTCTCACCATAAGTCAATCTGCATTGAATTAATTTTAGATATACCGAGTTTTCTAGGTGTAAATAACCGAACATTGTTTAACTACAAAAAGGGAAATTACGATGAAATTAATGCTACTTTGTCTAAAATGGACTGGAATAATATTTTATCGCGGGGTTCTATTGATGATTGTGTTTGTACTTTTTACCATATCTTAACTGATCTTCGTGATGCGTTTATACCACATAAAAATATTTGTAATAGCACTTTTCCTATTTGGTATAACTCGGCATTAAAAAAGGTTTTAAAAGAAAAATTTAAATATTTTAAAAAATATAAAAGGTATGGCAATCGGTATGATTACGAAACGTACTCTTTTCTTAGAGAACGAGCCATAAGATTGGAGGTTGAATGTTACCAATTATATATAGCTAAGGTGGAAGATTCAGTTATTGATAACCCCCGTTTTTTCTGGTCGTACACAAAATCACTAAATCGTCCCTCATATGCGCTGCCTTCTGTGATGAAATACGATGATCAGACTGCTGATACTGGAGAGTCTGTGTGTAATTTATTTGCAAAATATTTCCAATCCACTTTTCTTACTCCCAACGACAACATCTGTTCTCCTAAACTTATAGATTGTCAAAATATTTTTAGTATAAGCAACATAAATATAGACCCCACAGAAATTAAAACATTGCTGAAAACCACAAACTTAAACAAAGGCGCGGGACCTGATAGTATAACCCCTTTCTTCATAAGGCAGTGCGTAGATAATTTGATCCCACCCCTATGCATTATTTTCAAGCGATCTTTAAGTGAAGGCACAGTACCAGCCACCTGGAAATCTGCATTTGTAACACCCGTGCATAAAACCGGTGATAGGTCCGACATAAAAAATTACAGGCCTATCTCTAAATTATGTATATTTGCAAAGATATTTGAGAAAATAGTTTACCGTCAGGTATATGCCGCACTACAGCCATCTTTTACGCCGGAGCAGCATGGATTCTTGCAACGAAGATCGACTGTATCCAACCTCCTAGTCTTTAATGATTACACCACGTCACAAATGGATTCAGGGCAACAAGTAGACTGTATATTTACCGATTTCAGTAAAGCTTTTGATCGTATCGATCACCTGCTGCTCCTCGAGAAGCTGTACAAAGCTGGCATCCACGGTGATTTGTTTAGATGGTTCTCGTCATACGTCAGTAACAGGTCCCAGGCTGTTGCAATAAATGGGTTTACGTCGGCGTGGATGTCGATACCCTCTGGCGTGCCTCAAGGATCTTTGTTAGGGCCCTTGTTATTCGTTGTATTTGTTAACGATATTGTTTCGTGCCTCAATCATGCGAAAGTCCTATTATATGCAGACGACACCAAAATTTTTATGGCCATCAAGAGTCTTGTTGATTGTGACCGGTTACAACGTGATCTGAACAATTTTGTGCAGTACTGTATTGTGAACAAACTTGATTTAAATATCTCTAAATGTTTTGCAATGACTTTTACTCGGAAACACACCCCTATAAATTATCAGTACATTATGAATAATACATTACTTAATAGAGTTACGTCCATTAAAGATCTGGGGCTAATACAAGACTCAAAGCTTTTATTTGACATGCACATTGATCACGCTGTAAAAAAGGCCTCTAAGGCTCTTGGCTTTATTATAAGGTCAACACATGAATTCAAATCTATTAAACCGGTTAAAGTACTCTTCTGTGCTTATGTGCGCAGTATCCTTGAGTACGCCTCTGAGGTCTGGAATCCACAATATAACGTATATGTCTCCCGTATTGAGTCCATACAAAAGAGATTCTTGAGGTGTTTGCAGTTCAAAAGTGAACGACGGGATCATGGGTATGAGGCTAGATGTAGAAGATACCACTTCTTACCTTTACAGAAAAGGCGACAAGCGACGGATATTAAGTGTCTTTTAAAAATTGTAAATGGTAGCATTGATTGTCCTGCTTTATTAGAACAAGTTGACATCTGGGTACCACGCAAATTACCGACCAGACGTACTCAACCTCTGGCAATACCCAGGATAAACACGAATTATCGTCGTAATTCTTTCTTTATCCGAGCGAGCAACTTTTTTAACGACCTGTCAAAAGGCAACGGCGAGCTGGAATTATTTCGGACTAAACCGTTAACTATAAACAAATTGTTTAATTCTGAGTTTTTCGGGCCCCACTCCGAGGGTGCAGCAAACCCCTGACCTGTTTTTGGTTTTGTTTTGTTTTTTTCTCTACTTATATTTTTGACTACTTTATAAATGGCTTATGTGGTCTATTTACATACTGTATTTCTATATGCGAATGCCTGTTAATGGCTACGTTTATATGATAACTCTGTATTCATAGATTGTATCAATGCTGTTGGTGTTCCGAATAAAATAAAATAAATAAATAAATTTTTAATCTTAGTTAAAACTAGCAAGTTATTGCAAAAACCTCATTATATTTACAGAATTAATTTACTTAATAGAATGTTAATAGTAATTGATCAAAGTAAGTGTGTATAAAAGTAATCGCGATCTCCGGCATTATTTCACGAATACCGAGAACACGTTGGTTAATGGAGTGCAAAAACTGTAATTACTAGTAAATAGGTTCATAATTCTGTAAACAAAATAACAGTGCGCGTAGAAGTGCATTGTTGTTTAATTGCTGTGGTGCTACTAGGGTGGCCAGGTTTAAGTCAGAATGATAGACTGAGCGAGACAGACACTAGTCAATTAAATTAATACTAACTACACCAAGCACTGGGATAAATCAAAAGCTACCTACTGTTTAGGTTCTAGGTTCATTACCAGGTTGAATGGCATTACTCAGAATCAAAACATTGTAAATATCAGACTTCTACAGGAGCAGTGTTTTTAAGTATACTTAAAACGCTACCTATCAACGTATTCTGAAATTTCACTGGTTAACAAATACAAGATGATTTTTAATGAAGTTAAGCTGTATAGGTTAAAGACTGTATAGGGTAAAATTTTGATAAAAAAACACCACGTATGAGCACAAGACCCTATCATGTGCACCAAAAGGTATTGCAATCAAGTTAAGCAAACCATCAAATATGACAAGACAGACCCAGTTTCCGGGCTCAAATCTCCGGAGTCCGGAGTTTAAAGCCTTTGTGTCCGAGTTCGTACGAGTGACTGGGTCACCCTCGTGCGGCGGCAAGCTATGCGGATACCGCGCAACGCGTAGTACGGATCGCTCGACCTTCGAGGTCGGTCTACTTACAGTGCTATGCGTAAGTCATTCGAAATTTTACACTCTGAATATTTATTGATGCAATGTACATACTCTGAATTATATTCATTATACCCCAAATTCGGTGCTAGACACTTTTTGTAAGCGCGCTGCAATCGAGCTCATGAAACTTAAGCTGTTTCTTGTAAACTTTTAGATTATCCAATTAATTTACGTTCTGAATTTTAAAAGATACGATAGTTTCAAACGGAGTATTGAAGGTTTTTTAAAATTACTACTAAAAATACTTTAAATAGGTACTTTAAAAAAAAAATAACACCTCTAAAGTAATTATCGTTTCCAAAACAACTTTTTAATGTTATTTGTCCCTCGTTTATACGGCTGAGGTCAATACTATAATAAAAACAAACGAATAATAAACGAAAGGAAAGGTTTTCTTATACACATTATGCTAGGACGAGGGTCGAAGTCGGTACGTTGCGCAATAGGGGCTAATGCAATAACATAAAACATCTAACTCGAAGTCCTTGCCAAATAGTACAAAATAAAAAGATTCAGAAGATTCGTTCGTGCAGTTTGTACTACGTAATGCGCACGAGCAGCAATCGCCAGTTCTGTACGCACGCACTGATAAAAATATTATACCCGGTTCCTAAAAGTACTTTGTATAAATTACGTTGAATATGAATTCTACCTGAGACAAGTGATCGACTTACCTATAAGTCCAATTTTGAAAAGGAGATCAATGGTCGAATACAACTCGGCTGGGCAGCGTTCGGGAAACTACACCACGTCTTATCGTCTAAAATATCTCAATGCCTAAAGACGAAAATCTACAACTAGTGTGTGTTACAGTGATGACATATTTAACTGAAACGTGGCCTCTTAATAGAGACCTCATAAGAAGTCTCAGAAAAGTCGCACAGCGTGCTATAGAAAGGGCCATGCATATGTTTCTTTGCGAGATCGAATCAGAAATGAAGAAATCCGTAAACGAACAAAAGTCGCTGACATAAACCCAACGGATTAGCAAGCTGAAGTGGCAGTAAGCGATGCACATAGCACGTAGAACTGACGGCCGAAAGGGCAAAAAAGTTTTAAAATAGAGGCCACGTACCGGCAAGCGCAGCGTCTATCTGTTATCATTTAATTTAAATAGTTATTAAATAAAAAGTAAGTAAATTAAAAAAAAAACAACTATGGACACTGCTTCCTTTCATCGTATATGCACTTGTTTTTTAATTGATTTTGTCTGCAATAAAAATGAAAACTTTTTTATAAAAATAATTAAATATTGTTAAAAGAACCAGTATAAGGTCAAGCGGGGCCGACAATAAAATAGGTCTATCGGCATTTATGATTGAAATGTTATCTTAAATTGATCATTTTATTCTATTAACAAATCCTATTACCAAAATATCAGTAAGACTACGATTTAACACAGAGGCAAAGGAATTTATAAATGTATTTTATAGCACTTGTAAATTTGCCTTACAGGTGAAAACTATAGGCTTGTCGTAGTTTTATAGTATTTAATTTACAATTTGTTTGTTTTCCATTAAAATAAAATAAAATAAAATTGCTATACCTAATTCAAATAGATTTATTATTCTAAAGGTCCTATTTGATTAGTTAGGGGATAATCTACTGCTTAAATACAACAACTTTTTCTATGGGTCGTTCATAACATCTAAATAAAAAAAAACCTCTAAGCCGCCGACCAGCTGACCTCAGTTTGTATGCTGAAGTGTTTATTTGTTTTAATCCGATGTTGGTGGCCCCATGGAAAAAGTAGAATAACCTACTAGAAGGAAGTCAACTGATAAGTTAGGACCTTTTATTGGGCAGGCTTACTGTTCTCACACACATTGTGCAAATAGGCATGCTCGATTTTCTTATTCAGCTCGCAGGGTTGCGTGGATAAACGCGGGTATTTCTTATGACTGACTTTTTGTGTATCACGTACTATATGTATGTACACGTACGTATGTACTTTAATGCTTCATAATAAAGATTCGAATCTAGAGGCTCTAGAATTTACTCAGTTAGGGACGGTAAGGTTTCGGAAACCTTATGTGTACATAAACTTCCTGTTTAAGGTTTAGTTATTTTTAAATTTGATTTGAAACAATTTTCATGTGACATCCGCAATATATGATGATGTCTGTGTAGTAAATGGTGGCTTCCATTAGGTATCTAATCCTAATACTATTTATTCTATAAAACAATTTGCCAATTTGTGTTGCCAGGTAATTACGTATAATATTTTTTGTGTTCTTTTTAAACTAAGCCTGATGCAGCTTAATAAACATGTAAATAACAACTTATTAATCGATTTTATATTTTGATAGAGCGCGTGTAGAAAGCGCGCAGTGCGTAGCGTCGATATTACCAAATGCGGTACGCATTACAAACGCAACATGAATACATTTAAGTTGGAAAGTATGAAATCAGTTATATGTACCTACTTACTTTTTTGTAATAAGAAAGTGATTAACAGAAGACTATTTCTTGCGCATAAGAAATAAAATTATAAAAATATCATAAATTAAAATTAAAATCGCAGTTTAAGAAACTATAAAACATACTATTGGACTCAAAACAAATCAAATGAGTCTAAACACGAAGGTCTTACTAGAAGTCATTGAAAAAACCACTATCAACCTCCTAGTTCTATCATCAGATCAGCACGATGGAGTCAAATTATTGTAAGTATTTTCATCCAAATGTCAAATAATTACAAAGTTTCAAATCGATACGTCAGTTAAAAGTAGGTTAAAAACGATTTCCCAGATTAAGTAATTTACATTACAAGTAAAGCTACATTGACACATTTAACTATACAGGTAGGTACTTAAGTTTTTGTTAAGGAGTCTATAGTATAAACAATAATAAGTACATACAAGCGTCAAGTTTGGTGTGAAATGTACATGCTTGGTATGTAAATGCTGTGCGTCTTGGTCTTTTTTTATTATAATACCTATGCAGTACGATGCCATTCAATAATGGCTTTTAAATGCACATTTACTGACTAACTCAGTGGTACCTATTTACTGTCGCGTATAGACTTGACAGGGCTCTACAAGGCTCTATCGTTCTGTCGTTTTTGCATACAAAACCTGTATAAAAACTGGAGGCCGGTCAGTAATTGTCGCAAGCCCACTCGGTCATACACCTGCGTTAGCTGTCACTATGACACATAAATATTCAACTGTTCACTTTATATGCATACAAAATATAATCAAGAAGTTCATTATTTTACTATAATTACCTGTACAGTACTAAACTTAGAGTTGACATTTGATGTTTTAATGCAATAGAGGCAGAGCGTAGGCATTTGTTTTTCAACCAAATAGTTATGTATTTTTCATAAAAAGTATTAAATATGAGAATATGTGAATGTGAACGATTGACAAAGTAACTTGCAATAAACCCGACTAATATTGGCATTGCAATTTATTTCGTTGTACTTAATTACTAATAGGTGTGCCTCATTACATCCAATTCTTATTTTCTTCTCATAAATGCCAAATAAATAATTATGCTATTAAGTATTTACTTCACACGAGAGTATCTTCTATATAGGAAATGTCTCAAATTGTGATCATGGGCATTTGTGGTAAGTTTATCTTGTAACCGCTCGCAGTGTCAACAGATTGCGTTGATTACGGAATTACGAACGCTATTCCAGAGTCCAACCAGACGCATTTGTGTCTAAAAACATAAACAGTATTTACAATTGAAATAAACATTGAAAATTGTACAAATAATTTTATGGATACAAATTTAACTGGGCTGTAATTATCTTTATCAAACAGTCTCTTTTTTAAGCTGCCACACAAACACACGCCCAATTTCAAGTACACGAATAACAACACAACGTGTACTATCTAAATAAAACAATTATTATAGTAACAGTATGATATGGATAATTTTATAACAAGAAAGAAAGATTTATATTTTTTTTTTATTATTTATATCACATTACAAAAAAGTTATTGGTCATCAATTAGTTTATCTAAACAGCGCGAACGGATACTAAGGGTTCTTTCAATTATAATGTTTTTTAACAGGACGGCAGTCGTGCTTTTGCTGCACCCATGGAGTACATACAAATGTCAGTTATTTATTTAAACTTTATTATACAGGCGAGTACAATTGGCGGACTTAATGCTATACAGCATTCTCTATCAGTCAACCTTAAGGTATACAGACAATGAAGTTTGTGACGGAGCTGTCATATTTAATTATTTATTCTGCAAAAATTTTGCCATAATTTAATCTGTGACTGTCTGGGCGAGAGTTGACAGGACTTGTCATTTCATACTAAATGTTTGTGAAAAGTAACATGTTTCCGAGATAGATGGTCCGTGTTGCTGCTCTATATGCTTGATGGTAGCACCGCGCACTATTTGTTTTTTTTTGTTTAAAAAGGTCTTTATTAGCATAATAATGTACAAGCATTTTACTTAAAATTTGCGTACATCTTTCTAGTCTTAGCATACAGATAAATAATACCAGTTACTACTACTCTAACTATTGGTAATTGGCATATTTTTTTCTGACTGAGTCGTCATACAATTTATTGTGTGCGGTCCTTCAAACGCATTACTGAACTGAACTGCTAAAACGTCCTATCTGAAAGAGCCCTAACGAATATATTGTATCAATTTGATTTATACAACACTCTATTAATACCCACTGGGCCTGCGAGGTGGAGTTTAGCTCAAACCACCTCATAGTTGAGGTGAGGCCTGTGCCCCAAAATGGGACGTGAATAGGGGGTTACTTTTTTTACTTTACTCTCTGATTTGGTGTAATTTTGAAAATCAGGCACATAAGTCCTTAGTTCATCTCTGTTGCCGACACGTGAAGGTAATAGCCCAGGAAGATTACTTTCGGAGTGGAATCGTCTGCGCATCCGCTGTGCTTAGTAATTGCTACAAAGTGATCGACTTTGTTTTAGGGTCCATGGGAATATACACGAATCACTTAGAATAATCTTTTCAAATTCTATAAAGCAATAAATATACATAAGTACGCTTTCTGACTAAAAGCGGTAACATACAATACTTGACATTGCTGTGTTGAAGTTACATTAGGTTTCACTGCAAGGATGTTACATACTCCGCATAATTACTGTTACGGAGTGAACTGTAATGAAAGTATGACGTATGTGGGTCTGTGGTTATCAGAAAGATGATAGAAACAATCAATTTGAATCTATCAATATTTGGATTTAACCCGTACTTATATGTCATCATCATTTCAGCCATTGGACGTCTACTGCTGAAAAAGGCCTCCCCCAATGATTTAAATACATTATTATGTAAATCCTTACTAAAAACACAGCTTAAAACTTATTAAAATGGTACTATTTTCGTTATAAAAGCTAGTAGGTGAAATCATCAGATATTCTTCTCATAATTTATGAAAATGAACTTTGTCTTTTGCACGAACCTAATAAGTAATTAATCTTAAACACAATGGGTGTAAAGCCTATTTATCACTAGTGAATTGTTTACTTAGGCCAGTTGCTTTGTTGAAAGGTATATTTAACCCTAAAATTACCTTTAGTTAGATACATACAAAGAATTTTACCTGAACCCGATTTTTTGCGAGTGACTGTTAGTAGCATGGCCACATGATTGAGTGTTTATGTTAATGATTAAATCGACTCTGCCTTGTATTTCTAAGAGACAGATATAATTGACGAGATATTTGCATGTGATATGCTTTTCGTAACCCTTGAGTTATTGGAAATTATTATTCTCCGAATGTGGAAACCAAAATCATGTACACACACAATAAAACACATCAAGGTAGGTGCCCTGAAAAAGTAAAATCGGCCAAGTATCGCGCAAAGTAGGTTTCTGTAGTTGCCCATCACAATATGCGGTATTTACTACCTTTTTTATACAATTAGTAACAACTTTATTTAAGAATTTTTTCTCCAAGTACTTTTTATAAGTTAACGCGGTGACTTGTAAAACCTACCCAGCTGTGATAGATGTCCTTTTAATTTTGTTATACATATATATATATGACTATATATGAATATGTGAATATTTTTACATTCTTAATGCAACCTCTTAGCTAGCAGAGGGGAGGTATACTAAACTAAAAAAAAATATTGCACTTTAAAGCTTAATGTCACGTAGACCACGGAAATGAGACACAATGAAAATTTTATTGTTACGCATGTAGGTGGTTTGACCTTGAAAGAATATTACACAAACGCATCCCAGAATCACAAAATCGTATTCATACACTCATAATATTTTAAAACAATATATGCAACACCACTCTAACCACTCTAAACCGTGGGATAGATAAAAAACATCATCACGTCAAAGTGGTAAAATACGTGTATTTATACGTGTATAAGTAGTAAAGTGGACGGCGTGATACTATGCGAAATCACGGCTATTTAAGAGTTTTTGAGCTAAGCTGCGGACAGACAGACAGACGGAAATGGCGAAACTATAAAGGTTCCGTGTTGACCAGCTATCCCTAAAAATAACACTTACATTTTTTTTCTTCAAATTATATAATCCTTGAAGACTCTAGAGGCCGTTGAAATTCTGTTCCGGAGTGTTATTTTAACTATGTATGTAATGTACATGTATTGTCGGTCCCCCGACGCCTTTGTAGATCAAACATCTTTTAAAATTGTTTTTCAAAAACAAATATTCAGTAGGCTGCCTTTGACAAATCACCCAAGTGGTAGATAAATATTCTGTGATGCGCGAGATTGATTGAATTAAATTGGAATTTCAACAGTGCCTTATGTCCCGTCGAAACCAGACTACATTGAGTGAGTATAACCAAGATCTTGTGACCTCTCCTTTTTCCCCATAATCTTATTTGGTTTTATGAATTACGTTTTAATCTGTTTCTATCAAGATTAATAAAGTTGCTAGTGAGCAAATAAAAATGTATTTATAACAAAATAGCAAAAAAATGTATTTATAACAAAACAATGCATTAGTTAGATCGAAGTAGGTGTAATTAAAACGTAGAACCGGCCGGTCGGCAGCTATTCATCGTAAATGAGGTCCACGGACACAAGCGCTATTTCACTACGTAATGGACTCTGTCTTTGGGTTGCCACTCGATTAAAGGTGTTCTCCTTTGCATTGTTGATTAGAAATTTTCATTCATTACCTATTGAAACCAGAAACAATGGCTACTCCTGTTAAAGTTGCAGTATCTGCACACGCAATTCACAAAACTTCTCAGACAAGAATATCAAAAGAAAAAATACATTTCAAGTTGTGAGTAGGAAAAACATTCGACACATTTTCCATGTTCGAATCTACAGTAAAATAATCGGCATTTTCAAATGGGTCTTCTAGAAAAACACTTTTCCCCAGAACCCCTACAAACACGGTTATATAATTTGCAAACCAAATAAAACCTTTATTTCCTTTTTACTTGTACTGTACAATGAATAAAACTCAATAATAAACATTAATTCAGAATATAAGCCCTTATTGGACACTTATTACATGCTCCAATATATAACTTTTCCCACAATCGCTTCAGGAGCTATTACTATTGACTGATGATGAGAATAAACGGCATAAGAAAATAAAACGGTTAAAACATGTTCCGATGGTGTCTAAATAGTACCTTGGTACAGGTTAAAAAGTAATTGAGGTATTAGATTTACTGCAGGACATTGGTATCACCTCAACTTAATAATGGTATAGGCTGTTCTTAATCTCGAAGGTCCAGTGCGCATTGTTGAAGTGGTGCTGTAAGGCTAACTGACTATGTTAGGTTAAGGCCTGTGCCTAACGACTAGTATCAAGCAACAGTGGTAAGGACTAACGTCAAGTGTGATAAATGTCATTAAATGTGTTCGGAATGGTCATCCTGTATCAAATACAACCACAGCATGGGTTCCTTAACTTAGGTAACATTATAACAACCAACGCTGCCGCAACTGGCCTAATCTTCTCTCTATGAGTATATCATAAGGTATCTGCGTAAATAATCATTTTATACAGCTGCCGTTCATTTTCATCAATCAAAATTGGAATTTGTCATGTTTGAAACAAAAAATATGTGTTTCATTCGCATGGATATCATCTTCCCGAGGGAATTGTGTGGAATCGATTGCACGAGCGAAACGAGAGCGAGAACAAATTGTCGAATGAAATAATGTTGGAATGTATTATTACTACCATAAATTTATTTTTATTATTTTTCTGATGATGGTCAGATAAAAGAAGTATACTCGTAAGTACTATCAATTGTAGGGGTAATAGGGCAAAGCTAGCAACACACGCGGGAGCTTGATCCAGAGCGCATTCCCGATTCGTTCCCTGTTGTTTTTGCGGCTAGGCACTCACTAATGGGTACAGGTTTAGTTCTAAAGCCTGCTCCAGGTACTCCCGGTGCTTCTGTCATCCCAAACGACATAGCTAGGCGTTCGAAACGCGGCGGGACGGCGCGCAAAACGCTTTCGACCGCAAAAAATGTGTTTGTACACATACCGATGTAGAATTACGCTATTGATCGTAATTCTTCGGTAAAAGCCGGTACATAATTAACAGCTTTTATTTAAAAAAACTTCACAACAGTTTATAAACGAGTACAACAACATTCGAGAATCATATCTTTTCAAGTATTTTTTATACCTGGTACCAGCCTAAGTAGAATTTGTTTTTTTTCCTTATTTTAAATTAGCGGCTTTTATGAGTTTTACATACAAAGTTTAGTTATGTAGTAGTGATAGAAACAGAACCGAGAATTGTTCATCTGACGTACTGTTAGGAGTAATTGTAATTCTCAGCTAATAATTAAATTATTTGTTAGCGAATAACAAAAATTTGAAGAAGTGGGTCATGCAAGGGTGAATAATTCCTTTTATTTTTGGATTAGGTCTTTTCCAACTTCACGCACTATTGATGATCGGCGATTTTGAAACAAATCTAAAGACGAGGGTAAAGTAACGATCCGCAAAAACACATTACGTTGACAAATTGGAAACGAAAAACGCACTTACATCTTAAAATAACTATGTAATGTGATTTTTTTACGTGATATTTTGCACAAAGGAAACATATGGCACTGTTAGAAGTTTGGCTCTAGAATAATGGCATGGCACAATGAAATAACATTTTTATTATAATTAAATAAACTTATTATAATGGAAAACAATCTTAAACTCTGATTAAATTAAAATATAACATTGCACTTAAGATTGGTAGCGATATTATGGATGTCATGACCTCAGTTTTAATTAAACGACAAGATGTCTGGCTCCAGAGACGCTCTCAAGCAAGTCGTAATCTATACTTGTTATTAAATGTTATTATAGAGAATGAATGACGCATTTGCTATCGGTTAACAAAGTAAATAAATAGTTACAGTAATTTGTAATAATAGCTTTATTATACGAAATATTATAACAATCAGTTTGTATTTCTTCCTAGGATTTTACTCCACATCATACGACTGTTGTGATTGCACTTATTTATCTACAGAATAATGTAGGTATGTTGTATTTCCAAATAGGCCTACTTCACATTTTCTACGTTTTTCTAATGCTGTTTAAAAATAAATAGGTAATACCTAACAACAAAAAAAAATCTTCCACAACGTAAACGACCATGAGACGTATTTTTGAATCATGCGAATGTCAATCCGAATACGAAATCGCAAGATTCGCATGCGAATTCCTAAAATCACTATTTTTGAAAATTCATTTCGTGAATTCTGCTACGAGTGGTTTTTCGATTTGGTTTTTGATTTCTACTAGTAGAAAGTACGGAAGAATGACATTGACAAGTAAACATATTATGGTTGACAGAGATTTGACATAATAACTTTTTATTTACGTTCGTTAACCCGTTAACATCCTAGCGGTCTCATGAGACAGCATAACAATAGAATTTCTATTGTATCTCGTTTACGTATGCTTGATCAGTTAATGAGTTTTTGCTTTATTGTTTATAATATTTTCTGCGTGAAACAAAAATAGTTTCAATTTAATAGCAACACCTATTTCGAGGGATTAAAAAATGCGTAAAATTGTTAGCAATAGAAACCATTTTCACGTAAGAACTTACATTAGCACTCGATAAAAAAGTAAAGGTCGTATCGAACAGTCGATACCTTTAGTATCGAAAGCTAATATTCACAGACTTGCTCACTAATTGCATGACGTGATTATACCATCAGTAAAGTGCTTAAGGGCCATTTAATTTCATTGGAAATAAACTGTAGCCGCGCAAAAACGATGCACTGTGAAAGCTTGAGGTTGTTCCAATAAATCGCCACCATAAAAGCTAAGTAATCTAGTTGGCAGGTGGTATATGCTCTCCAGCCAGTTAATTGTTTAACCTAGGTGTAGCTCAAAGAGAACAGAATAATACGTTGTTTTGTGATATATCTAGTCCTGTGGGCAGCGCTATAATAATCATAATCAGAATACCTTAGTCTACCGGTAGACATAGGTTCTCCCAATACATACCACTAAGCCCGATCCTCGACAATTTTTTGCAACCGCTGCCAGCAGCGAAGCGTATTTATCGCTTTACCATGCCGAACGGGGCCCGACGCTGCTCTTGCCAAGTCGCGGTCTCCACTCAAGAACACTACTACGTACGGCTTCGTTGATTTCTGTAACACAAGTGCTTTGGCTACCTATCATAGGATCAAAGTAATGTATGTGAAGTTGTCCAATATATGTTTATGTATTAAATTTAAAAAAAAAAGGAAAAAGTACTAACAGGGTGTAAGTTTAGTCAATCTTAATATTAAAGGAGGCCAATGTTTTCAAGAATACAAACAACTTTTACTATGAAATAAACATCGAAATCGTGAAACAAAAAATCAGACGCGCTCCATACATTGTTTTTGAGGGAGAGCGTTAGTTTGTATGGAGCAACTGTTTTTTTTTTACTATTTTGATGTTGATCCCATAGTAAAAGTTGTTCGTTTTTATGTTAAATTTTACCTCCTTTAATATTAAGATTGACTAATCTTACAGCCTGTATAACTACAGGAAAATTCACTGGTATTTTTATAATTTGAGAAAGCTCTTTCGAGTATGATTTAATCACTTTTTGGTCCACTGACGTTATTAACCATAGTCACATCACAATGTATTTGACAGTAAACAGGTAATCTTGACTACAATATCAGTTACCCTTTTATCTGGCTGTTCTTTGTGACTATGGTATGCATAAAAAGTTGACTGTCCTTGTAATAAAGTTCTTAGTAATTAAACGTATTCTGTTAAGGTAGGCAGTGTTGAATTAATGTAATACTAATAAGCAGGTATGATTTAACATTTCAGTATTTGTCACTTTTTAGGGTTATGTTATAAAAATTGTAACAATTACATTAATTAATTAAGTTATTTTTGTTTAATTAGCCGTTTCCGACAACGAAATGATTCAAATTGACTTTTTGCTCGGGTTACTATATTGTAAGGGTAGTATTGAAGAACAAGTTGCGAGCTCCATAGAAAAATCCAAGTTTGAGAATGGTTCCCGACACCCAATGTTCGGATGTTCCACCGTACTTAGACGACTCAAAAGCAGAAGGATTTTTCTTGCTTAAACCCGCGCGCTAGGGTTGCTTGTGGATCCATTTCAGTCAAGGGTCTCACAATGGAAGGAGAAGCATCCTGCCTCGTTATTTCTGCCATCAGAAAGTTTTCCTCCTGGCAGGGATTTGCCGTGGCAAACATGAAAAACCCTTAACAGGCTGTGGACTCAGGTCGGTCGATGCAAGGACAAATTGTGTAGGTAGGTCTACACTGATATAACCAACAACAGATGCGAGTGTGGATCTTCCCCCCAAACAATGGCCCATCTTCTGTCTTGACCTGCGTGTCCGCACACCTGCTCATGCCAAGACTTACTTCACGCCACTGAAAAGGCTGTCCGCATGGCGGAGTATTGGTCACATAAAAATATTTAGTTGCTTTCGACACGAGAAGAAGAAGAAGAAAATAAATATTAAGAATTTTGGAAGAAAACTTTAACAAAGAAGTAGGCTTTCACGATTTACTTTTATTAGTTACCCAACTTTAAAATGTACCGATATTATGTATATTTTTAAGAAACACTATGGAAGGGACTTTCTAGGGTTCTAACTTGTTGGCTTCATCAAATTAAGACTACTGATCCCTATACTGCGCATATTGCGGTACCCACTTGGTAGGTTATAAATGATTTCATTGTCATGGATCTGAAGGTTTTGTTTGAAAGGCTGAGTTTCACTAGTCTTTGTAAATTTGTTTTTAGCAATTATTCACCACAGTTTGACGATTCAACACACGTTACATCATAGCTGCCAAAGATGTCTAATTCGTTATACAGAGATTGGATGTTTATAATTCATGAATCAAACCTGCAATGACTTCGGCAATTTCATGATGATCCTACTGTATTGGCCGTGGAAAGTCAAGTTTGCGAAACAAGTGAAAGTCACTTCTGTAAGTGAACACACTAGCTTCTGCTAATAAAACGTGAACAGTTAGCAATAACGCGCGGTGCCACAAGAAATTATAATTCCATTATAACTTTTACATTTGCAACAAAGTAATTAAAGTAATTTCCATAAAAATGCCCTATAAAACGTAAGTCGTTACACCCTTTTTGTAAAGTTTTACGAGCGATTTAATTTACGATGTCACTTCGTCCAAAATTATATCCTTGCTCTATAAATTCTGACAAGATTATAAAAAATATTGGATAAAAGATAAACGTACAAATAATTTACGAGGTAACCGTAAAATGAGGTATTAATTGACAGCAAAGTAAAGTTCTATTTAATGACGCATATTAAATTCTAGTGGAAAATTAATGAATAATGAAATTATTCATAGAAACAGTTCTAAAGTAGGGGTTTTATCGGATCAACTACCTGCAAATCCCTACGAGCCACTGAACATAACATCCCTAATGGCCCATCATAGTGCTATAGGCAATAGTAATTATGAATACAAAATTGTTTTCCTTACTTCATTAATCTTATAAGTAGCCGTGAGTATATAGATAAAAAATAATTATAGAACACTACCTGGGTTAACTTAACGTTATCTTTTCTCGGCTTATGCGTAGTTTATTAATATGTAGGCATTTATGATTATTAACTTCGAATTATGTTAGCGTAATAGTATTAACAGTGTTGTTTTAGTGTTTTAAATAAAAAGTAGTTAGTATAAATAAGTGGTTGTATGGAATTAATCTTACAACAGAACTTGTTTTCTGCTTGGAAGAAAACTAGTATTTACTGTTTATTTATATTGCATTGTTTGTAATTAATAACTTATTAAACCAACACATGTATCTTTAGATTAAGATATGAGCGTTAATTGAATATTTATCATGTTTTGTATCTTATACATGTTATTTACGACATCTACTCTATTAGATACTAAAAGGTTTGCTATATGTAATGTCGTTGTCGTTTATTGTAAACGCCACAATGTTTTATTGTAGAGAAAGTATGGACATTAGTTCAACGGCGCTGAACTACTCGCATGCTCCAATTTCTTTATACACCTAAGTAAAATAGTTGAAATTATTTTATGCAGAACATTTCTCAGACATTGACGTAAATTACCATGAAAATACGGTTAACAAAGCCTTCTATAACTTTCATTCATTTGAATATTCTACTTTCGTTGTATGTGGTTGAATTCACGGCAGGTTAGTTTAACTCGCCATATTTCCGATATTAAGCGATAATTATCGGAACCTCATAATTGGGCGTGGTCTTTAAGTTAATTAAGAAAACTTAAAATACAATTTTATTTTAATTAAAGTTTAGTATTGGTTAAGTGTTTTTAGGACTCTAAAGTCGTATTTTAGGCACTTTTACACGTTTCAATTAAATCTTTTGTAAGTACCTATTTATAACTAAATAAAAAATACATTGAGGAGACGCCGCCATCTGCTATGTGATTATAATAAGTTATTTTGTTAAATAATTGTTATGATATGGAAATCCAAATACGAATATTATTGTTTGTTTTATATTTTATTTACTTAGGTTAATGTGATTATCTTTCGTAACGCGTCAAGTACCAAAGTAAACAACGACCGCTCGGATTAAGTGCCTTTGTTTATACAGGACGTGTAAAAACTAAAGCCTGAAGATCAACGACCCTTGCTCCGTGACTTCCTTTTTAGATCTCTGGGAAAGTGAGGAGTTAAGAGGACCGTGGCGCACCTTTTGTTCTATCTCTGTGACGAAACGACATCGCGTCCAAATGAGTAAGGCTGCCTATACCCGCGCATTTTTAACACACTTATATTAGCTACACTTGTAACTAACTAGCCAACTATGTAATCAAATCTTGGACGTAGTTTTTAACTTATTTTTTTCCCCCATGCATTTGGATCCAAATAAAAACATTCCGTGAAATGTTAATCCTAAACCTTAAAAAAACCCTATTTCAATATTAATAATCTTCGAGGTACCAAATTTGCAAAAGTCATATAATATGGTTACAAGGGTATTCTTGAGTTACGAAACATCCTGTATAAAGCAAAAATTTTAGAAGCTCACATAAAAGCTCACCGGTTTGGATATTCGCTGAGAAATTATTTAAGAATAAAGGGAGATGAAATAGGTTTTAGAATATTCGACAACTGTGGAGCCCAGGTTTCGTGGAGCTTCTAGTAACAATTTATTTATAATGTGGAATCAAAAACGAGAGCTTCAGCCATTACTTATTATTTTATTTTTGAGACGAAATGTCATTTGTCATCACATCTAAATAAAGACTTACCAAAATAAGTTTCAATTGATGAGCTATAATTTATTGACTCGGACCATATAAAATAATATCATTATTGCCCGCCCTATTTTAAAACCGTTTAAATGACAAAGACTATTGAGCTTGTTGCATATTTCTTTTTGTAAATTAAGACCTTATTAGTTAATTTATAATTTAACAACAAGGTTCATTTACTAATATTAGATAGATAGATAGGTAGATAATCTTTATTGCACACCATACAAGTAAATTACACATGATTTTTATAGAAAGACGTACAATTTAGACGGTCTTATCGCTAATAGAGATCTCTTCTTACTTACGTATGTATATGTAAATTGTACAGTCACCGTTTGTTCAAGCTTGAATGAAAATAAGGAAGAATTTCAGGTGACTATCGAAACACGTTATAAAATACTTGCTATGTAATTGTATTTTAGTATGACAAAATAGTGTGCTGACTCAGGGTAAGCCGCTTCGTCTACTTATCTTTAAGGTTAACTGACAAGTTATTTTCATGTAACCATAAGTGACTCAACAAAAAAAAACATGATAATGATTTGCGCATGATTACGCAATGACTTTCAAAGCTTACAAAAGGAATTCGATGCAAATAACAGTTAAAAATCTACCAGTTTCTTCTTGATTAAACTTAATTTAAGGGCATTAACATGCACTTTCCGTGGGGTCGGTCACGTTGAGTCTATTATGCACACTTGATGGAGAGTCAATAAAGCAGCAAGTCATGTGCGCTAATCAGTGGAGAGTCCTGTTACATCGGTGCGTCGTGTCATTGTCAAGCAAGGGAATATCGACTTTATCAGCATGAATACTAGGTACCGCTCGAGGTTCGGTTCAAGGATCATCATTGTTCGATTAACGTGCCCTTGCGCACATATGCCTCGATGACCGCCAAGCTCGACGTAATGTGTAAACATTTGAAGACAAAATAAGTAAACTATTCACTAGTTGTTTGTTGTTGACATACTGATGTCCGTTTTTCTTTGCTTTGAAAATATTGTAAACAATCTTGACATGTATTTTTACCAAAATAATTTATTTAAAATAGAATAGACACAAAATAATAAATAAAATCTTGTTAATTATTATTAATTAATTCGTTAATTTTATTATACTAATGTTTAAAAAAATATTTACAATATTCGCAAACTAAAGATAAACGGATTGTACTACAGAAAGGAACATTTTATCAGTATACTAGAATTTCTAGTCACAAAGGGAGTGTGGAGGTTTAATTAAGAAACTTAGATATCACTTACAAGTTCAAGTAATCACAAATTAAACTATTGTCGTAAATGTAACCAGTTAATTGAGAAGTTAAAGGCAAGCAAAAATAGACCTTTCATTTTATTTCCAACAAAGGATGATGATAATCCTGGTCCCACTTAGGTCTCACCTTCCAATAGCTGTGTGTGACATCGTTGGATTGGTATTTTTGAGTTAAACAAAAGTTACTATGGCACCAAGTTCTAAATCTTAGTCCGTTCTGAGTTATTCTTAATTAAACATGGCAGTTTTAACAGTTGCCAAGTAATGCTATTTTTATGTATTAATTGTATTTCTGTGCTTTATATACGCGACGTCATTTAGTCTAGCTTTGGGAACCTACCAAATGAAGTTAGCTAAATCTTACTGCAGCGAACATCTACAAAATTGAATCTATACGATAGAAATATATCGAGAAGATGCACTGGAGGATTTACCTGATTTTGGCATTGAGGAAGGTGCTTGGCTCTTACGTGGTCGTATACAGTCGCGACACGTAAGAGCTAGAAGGCACTACTGTTAATAATAATGTTTACAATAATAATATTATCCAAAGATATTGTACCTGCTTGACTGGACGACGTACTGTAGGGACCTGTGCGCATATTGTATCAATCATTTGTCAACGTTAACATTAACATTTTTGTCAATATTAACATTTATTAACATTATTTTTTAATCTTATGTTACTATGTTTAATTAAAAATAATTCAGAACGGACTAAGATTTGGAATTTTCGCCATAGTAACTTTTATTTAACTCAAAAATACCTATCCAACGATGTAACACACATTGCTATTGGAAGGTGGGACCAGATTTCATACAAACTCTGGCATTATCCTTTCTTTGTCGACCATACACTATCCTAGTGTAATAGTTAACAATTTATCGAAATAAATAAAATAAAAATCAAATTTTAGGCAAATTTATAGAATTGCAAAAGCAAATAATTTCCCAGAACAACTGGTATTGGAGAAGATATTGCAAAGATGTACTAAGTATTTACTGACATGTTGCAGTAATTGATACGATAACGTCTGGAAGCTTATTTACATTTAATCGAACTTGAGCCTAGTTACTAAATTAAGCTTTTAGCGACTCAGCGAAAGGCGAACCTTATTTGCCTTTTCTACATTATAGTTGGATACAACATAAATACACGAATACGCGTAAAACCTTAGAAACATTAATCTAAAGGTGAGTATTTTTGCCTTTGTACCTATAGTATAATATATTAAATAAATATTTTACAACATCACGTGCGTTGCTCTGATATATTGATCATAAGGCAAACAGCGAAAGATATCAGAAAATACTACGGATCAAGGGTGATCGGATTGGTAATAAGTCGGCATTTTTAGGGACCTTTAAAGGGTTATATAAAAATGAATTATTCGTTTAAAATTGACCCGATAATTTTACACAGGTAATTTTGTATATTTTTAAATGGTATGACGTACTAAAATATACTTTTAAGATTGTGATGTAACTTTATTGTTATAAAACGTTCATCCTCTAACCGTGTAATGAACATGCAAAGTTACGCAAGTTTTTGGCTGCCAGGAAGCATATTTCGATCTCATAATAGTTAAAAACAACACTAAAAGTAATTTGAATTGGCTGCAACGCGGGTTGTTCTCTGCGGACGGTACGGTCAGTCTTATTGTGATTATATCCCATTTTGGACTTTAGTGCGTTGGATTAAGGACAAAAGTGGGCATATATTTTAGGGTATCTGTATGCCGGCACTGTGAAGTGCAAATTGTTCAAATAGAGGAGTTAAGGCTGGCTGGCGTGGTGCCAGCCGCGAACGACGACCCCGCATAACGCACCCCCTTCCAAACTAGTTCAGCCTGATAGATTCAGATGGTCAGTATTCATGATGTGCACCAAATGTCTGCAAAAACCACTTTCTTGTATTAAAACTTGTAAAAAAAAAGGAATTCTTAGTTTATTTTACCATTTATCTCGGAAAAATAGAATTGGAAAGAAGGAACAAAAATATTGGACACCAATGATAATCTACCGGAAAAAATACTCGTCCTTCGATGAACGCTAAGAGACCCCACACACTACAGATTTTGTAATCGGCCGGTAGTTTTATTATAACTTTTGATACACAAGCGAGTGCGCACATTGAATCAATTTTTAATCGGTCAATATTCATAGTTATTCGAGGACCGATCCAACAATTGGCCGATTTAAAGTCTGCTAATGCATAAACGTTACTTAAGCAGTGTTGTTTTTAATTACGTCAAACTGTATACTACCGCTAAATGAGTTCATGGTTAGCTCTCAGAGCGTTAAGCGAAGAAGAATATCCATTATTAAGGCTGCCCATTTTTATGAGTCTGAATTAAAATTTTATCTGCCTGCTAGTGTAAAAATAGTCTGAAATTCGTAGTAATTCTCAAGATCACGACCCGACCGCACATAATTCTGAGTCAGTACTTTTATAATCGATTAGACAAATTAGATAATCGAGTAAATGGAACAAGGCTCTTGTTTAACCGAAAGTTTTATAATTACGACACTCGAGCGGCGCCAGATGTCGCCTGCTTTATCAGTTAGATAAAAATGCACTGGTTCAGTTCATTTTAATGCATGCTTGTTTTTTGATAACCAGTTTTCTGAGGTTTGGAATACATATTTTTAAAAATATGTAGATATCTATGTGTGATCTCCTTTTTTGTTACTTAGTTTGTTATATTTGTTAAATAATTGAAAAAGAACCTGTTAAAAAATAAACAACAATATCAAGAGGTTTATAAAAATATAATTGAAACAACTTAAACATGTCATATAAATAAATACAAATAAAAATTTAATGCCAAATTATGTAGGTAGGTATGTAAATCACCTCGATATTCGAATAATTATCGAAAACGGGAGAAACGAAGACGACCTTTTTCTATCGGATTTTTGCTAATACGAGTGCATCGTTTTAAAATTTTCTTTGGACAAGACGACGATTGCTTGTCGGGGCAACTAGTTATGAATAAAACGGGACAGGCGCTAGCAGAGATATACAACATAATTTTATTACCATGTACGATTATTGGCGTTTGTGCTAACGAAATAAATTTCTGTAGTGAGTACAGAAACTTATTACAGAAATATATTCAATCCATCCTTTCCAAATAATAGTGCGGTACGGAAAATCAATATTAAACTAAATAAACCTATACCAACTAAGTCAACCAGTCAACGTATATTAATGTCAATTGACGACCGTCTGGTGTAGTGGTTCGCGCTCCGGACTACAAAGCCAGCGGTTGCGGGTTCGAATACAGCAAGGGACAGATGTTTGTGTGATGAACACGAGCTTTTGTACCTAAGTCATGGATGTTCATAAATGTATTTAAGTATGTTTATCTGTTATCTAGTCGCCATAGTACAAGCTTTGCTTAGTTTGGGGCTAGCTAATTGGTGTGATTGTGGAAACAATTAATTTATTTAATTTTATTTATTTATTTATATGTAAAAATTTATGTTAATATATTTTATTCATTTTAAAATGTCTCTTCTTTGAATGTCACAAAACGGTGTTTGTAGTGACAAAGCCATAAGCTGTGTTTACTACGACTGCAGCATATTACATACATGGTGTACGTACGTTCACATGCACGTGCAGATTAGATTTTATAGTGCTACTCTAAAACTGAAGCAATGTTCCACCTAAGATTTATGAGCGCATGATAATTAAAAGTTTGGTAAGAAAGCGAACTTGCGATATAAGTTCCGTACTTGGTAATGCAATAAGAAAAGAAAAGACAGCACATAGTTAATCAATTTAAATATTAATCTAAGTAGCGTATGTATAAAAAAATGGTTTCCATTTGTCGAAAATTAAATATTTTACTTAGATGACACATAGTAATTAGGAACCTTATTTTTTAAATGATAATATAACACTTGAAAAAAAATCGACTGCCTCAGGTGGGACTCATT
Source organism: Anania hortulata (assembly GCA_963576865.1). Lineage (NCBI taxonomy): Eukaryota > Metazoa > Arthropoda > Insecta > Lepidoptera > Crambidae > Anania > Anania hortulata. Next base: position 10,072,295 of record OY756389.1, read on the forward strand.
TTTTAAAGTCAGTTTGGAAGATTGAAAGAAGACGACGACCGATGGCGCAGAAAGGTTCTTTAATGGAGGCCACGAACTGGCAAGCGCAGCGTAGGATGTCTCACAAGGTGGACGTCGCAGGAAGCCGCTGGATGCAGGCCGCTTCCTCGACCAATCTGGAAGTCATTGGGGGAGGCCTTTGTTCAGCTGGATGTCGTATTGCTGAAACGATGATAATGATGAAGAAGATACTTTGGTATTTATGAGGATCTATATTGAAATATACAAACAGCATTGTTAATCGTACTGCCAGATTTATAAAATATCCGATAAAAGTTTAATATACAAAAAACCTAAACAGAAGAAGAAAAAAATGATTTGTTTTATTTTCCTCATATAAGGTAAAAAATGTATTTAGGACAGTAAGCAGACTTTCTGTTTACAAAGCCCGCATTGCAACAACGGTTACACAGCTGCCAATTGCATTAGTGTGTTCCGTATTCGAGCGCGGAACACCAAAAACTAAAAAGCGGCGGATAAACAGCGCGCGCGCACCTCGTGTCACCGCGGGAACTGTTTCCTTTTGCGCCGACGCGACCAACTATTTTTAGTACGCTAAAATTACACCGTCTTTAGTGCGAGATTTTTAGGTCAGGTTGTCTTGTTTATCTTGCCACGGCCGTGGGGTTTTAACTTTGTAGTGGCAGTGATTCAGTTAAATTCAAAATTTATTAATTTAAAGATGCGTTGGCGGTAAATCCTCAAAAGGAATAGATTGTCATATTTAGATAGTTTGGATCCGATGAAACTTTTAATGGGGCAGAAAGGTTTTGGAATGGAGGCTATGTACCTGCAAGCGTAGCGTAGGACGTCCACCCACAAGGTGAACAGACGACCTGGTAAAGGTTGCAGGAAGCCGCTGGATGCAGGCCAATTCCAACCGGCCAATCTGGAAATCACTGCTCACTCAATCAATCAGCCATAGAACGTCCACTGCTGAACATAATGTTCAGCAGTAATAGTTAACATTAACTATGGCTGAAATAACGATGAAGAAACTTTTGATGTGATAGGGTAGGTGGATTACTTATGTGACAGCGTTCTCTTGATTTTCTACAGATGATTTTAGTTCGATAGCCTCTTCTCCCGTTACCTATGCAGGCCATTGTTTAATTAATATTCAGAACCATTCGATATGAAATTATCGAACGGAAAACCACGTGACAGTATAGGATTTAAAATTAGTGTCACCTAGTTTTCCAATGGACAATTTGCTATCGAAGGGTTTTGAATCTGGGGCAGATACGTTATTATTTTTTAACCAGTAAACAAACAAAATTTAAGATTTAAAAAAAAACTCACGACCTTAACAAACATTTTTTTTGTGAAAAGGTGCAACTATAATATGTTTTTTTAATTCGAAACAATGCCTATCAGATGTGAGCATTTGACTCTCATCTTAAGTTGAAAGTAATTAATTTTAGACGTATTCATTAACATTATAACAGACAGAGGACTTTACTTTGTAAAGGCCTTTAATGCAAACAAATAGTGTAGGCTGAAGATGAATCAAATGATTAATTGTTCACATTTAAAGACAAAAGCCACAAGTAAACTTTAAGTTTCATACAAGGGCAAGCATCACATTATTATTAAACGTGTTATGGAAGTAAATATAATCTCAATATATTTCTTTAAAAAATCTAATATTAAATATCTTAACATTTACTTTAATAAGTTCAATTACTTAACTATAACTATAAAAACCTAAAAAATGCCCTTAGCTCAAAGTGGACTGACGCATTAGCATTAGTATTATAGACTAGATGACCCGGTGAACTTTTTACTATCTACGAGTAAAATCTATACAAAATAGGCAATTTAGATTTTTTCGTTTTTCATAAATCATTTAGATTTATGAGTTTTTGCAAGACGAACGCATGACAATAATTGTTGTATATTAACAGTATTATTTATTAAAATACCCTTGGTATGGTTAGGAGACTTCAGTATCGTATTAAGATAGTGGAAACCAGCACACCTCATTAACTTAAAACCCCACGTGTTCATACACAAATTAGGTTGGGAACTTGTCTTGTGTAAACTCCTGCGCAGCTTTACAACCATGTCTCGCTAATATTTACCTAGCGAGGCTTACGTAATATTTAAACAACTTATTTATACGAGGTAGGTACCTTTGGAAAAACAATTAAACTCCAGTAATAATAATATGGGCATGATTTATAAAATTCATAATAGGCTCATATTATGAATTTTGTATTATTATTACTCTATCTTCTTCTCTCGGTTTTCACATTTCGTAAGCACAGGCACAGACAGAAAAAGGAATACGACAATGGATCAAAACCAAAATGTTTGCACACTTTAGGTGTAAAAGGTTTTTTAACCGACTTCAAAAAAGGTCCACCTTTTCTCAATTCGTCGGAATCTTTTTTGAATTTTTTTTTATGTATGTTCATCGATCATTCGTTACTACATTTACCGATTTCGATAATTATTTTTTAAGTAATACTTTCAGAATGGTCCCATATCAGTTTGGCTAAATTCTGATGATGGGATCTATAAAAAAATCATCAAACATTGCATGAACTCCGTACACGCCAACTGATTTTAGTATCTATCTTACCTAATATCTTTGCCAAATGTAGACCGATTTTGATGATTATTTTTTTAATGAATAGCTTATACTTTAAAAATACTATAAGAGAACATTTTCGAAAAAAAATTCACCCCTAAGGGTGGAAAAATAGGAAATAAAATCGGTGTTCAGTAGTTAAATTATGTTTGCACTCGTAAGATTTGTTTTGATTAGGATTTATCACTAAAAATAGATGAAATAAGTTAATTTTATAAAAAAAATAAAAACCGACTTCAAAAAACTAAAACGTTAAAAATAATTTTAACACTTAAGTACCTAATCAGTTACTTTTGGAGTCGGTGCCAGTCGATGAGAGATTCTATGTTTTCGTTTGCACCGACTCCAAAAGTAACTGATTAGGCACTTAAGTGTTAAGATTATTTATAGCGTTTTAGTTTTTTGAAGTCGGTTTTTTTTTTATAATACTTAGACTATAAAGATAATAAGGTATTAGGAGAGTTCCTATTTCAATCTAACTTTGAAGGATTAGAAAGTTTTAATCAAAATAAATGTTAGCGAACTTTAGTTTTCAAGAAAGTCAAAACAAAAGCTAGTGGCTACAATTTATCCAATTATACGATCCTTCATTAATGTTAAACTGTTACAAGTTATACATTGTTTATCAGCTACAGTAAGTATTCTTGTTTGAAAAGAAAAAAGAAGCGCCATCAACCGTGAGATTACGATTAAAGAGGGATCGCGATATGAGCCCTGCTCACAAAGAAATCTGGGCCAAGGGAAGTCGACAGCATAAATTTTCGTGCACCATTTATTTGGCCGAATGAACGGGAGTCGAAAATGGGCCAATAGGGGCGTGCTTTCGTGCCGAACCCCATGGTCTCTTTCGTTTAATCCATTGCTATCACGTTGGCAACCCAAATTTTTGCTGTTCGTAATTTGAACTTTTTCCGTGAACGTTTTAATTAAATCGTTTGCAATTTATTTTCTAACTTGAAGGCTTATAAAAAACTGATGAGGTCATGTTTTCAGGATTGCAAAATCACTAAGAGACACTGACTAAGCGAAAAATGGAAATAATCATAATAGTCTTCATTTTATTTAATGAAATGAAGATGAAATATTTTTGAAAGTAAAATATTTCAAATTACACGGTTTCTAAGACTTAAATTTTAGCTAGCTTCCGTCAATTTCTTACTGCTGATATCAGTACAAAAATGACGCGTTGTTATTTTGTATGATTTATTTTGAAGAGCTAGCATCTTCTAAAGCAAGTTGGCAATCAATGGTGATTACGTAAATTATTGTGCCGTGACTCCACTAATGGGTACAGTTGAAGTCGAACGGGCCAATAGCTGCGCTTAATCTAGAGGCATACAGTGTGACTAAACACCACGGCCCAAGGTCGAGGGCAACGCCTCCTGCGGTTCGATTCAGCCTTGAATCGCAGAAACCTACGCAAGAATAGATTTATTTACTTACTCATCATTTATCATAATAATCAAAATGTATAACCAGCCTTATTGCAATAAAATATAAATTTGATGATTCACATTCAAAACATTTATTGCATGTCACTTTAAATAATTAAAACTTTCGCAAAAAGCCGTACCTATCTACAAATAGCATTTGTAGTTGTCAACTTTTTTGTAAACAAGTTTGACACATTTATATTTGATGATGTCAGATTTTTGTATAAAAAGAGAGGTCGTAAGTATTGCGATTAGTACACCTCTAAGTATAAAAACCCCTTTAAATCTGGGGATACTGAAATGCATTATACAGCTTAACATGTACCTACATTTGAACAAGCTTATATAAAGCGCTTTAGTTCTTATCTAATGTTTCTATTTACGTATAATAATTATAATCAAATCTTTGAATAAAGATGTGTATTTATTATAAAATGACTTGACATAATCAATGCTGTGTTTTCAATAAGGAGTCGTCAAGATCTAATATGCATAATAATTGTGTAGTCATGCATAATGCTCACGAACACACAGGTTCTCACAATAACTCAAAAAACATCCTGCTTATGCCAGTACCCCATTACCCAAAGCAACTTTAAAATATGCGCAGTTGCTATGTGTTTACTAATTACTAAAGCCTGCTTCACAACGCGCCTCATTTGAAACGAGTGTATACAAAAGAAAACAGTCACTATTAAGATATAAATCTTATTTTTAAACCTTATTGCTAACAAATGAAGATCGTATAAAAACAAGGAACAGTAAAACATTTGATTAAAATCAAAATACACTTTCGATTGGATAAGTTAATGTAACAGTTGTTAATTTATGCTTAGTTAAAAATATCTCGTATTTCTTTTATTTTTGTAGCTAATATCTACTCAGTTGAAAATATCTCGTTTATTTGTCGTATGTGCCTTTATGCAGTCAGCTATCATTATCATCATCATTTCAGCCATAGAATGTCACTGCTGAACATAGGCCTCCCCCAATGACTTTCATTGGGAGGGATTCCCAATACTCACCACGCTTGGCAGGCGTGTTGGCGAGCGCAGTTTTTTATAAGATTTCGCACGCAGACACTGCTGCCCGTCTACAGGAATTAGTCGCCTTTTACGACACGCCTCCGGGCGCACTATCTGCTATGTAAGTGCCTAATTTGATATTAGACCAGACAACTGCTGTTTGATCAGAGTAAATAAGCTGTTCTCTGTGGAATGTGGCTGCGTGCGATCAACATTGTAAAACAAACTCGTGAACTCGGCTCTACGTGACCGATGTATTAAAACAGCTGTTATAAATAATGCTAACTTAATTTGGAATTAAAATTTCACCGTTACACCTCTTTTGAAGTCACCACTTCAAATGCATACATAATGTTACTTAATAGAACTTTTCTATTGATCTTTAGAGCAACGTCAAATGATAATGAAGCTGAAAAAAGGTTTGGCCAAAAACCTCACTCATTTATTCGCTTTGTGTACCCTAAATTACAATATAATATTTTTACAATTTTTTGTTTATAAAATAAGTCTTTCTAGTTAATGAAACATTTAAAAAATATATATTTTGTAAACTAAAATGCATTTAAAAAATAAGGCGACTTCGATTTAAATAATTTAAATTTTACTTTTACGGCCCTGCAAATCAGAAAGGTGGGAGCGTAAATTATAATTTTAATTACAAACTCAAATAGAGTTAATAGTTCGTTTTCTTATTTGAACAGCGTAATTGTATATCATCATAATTTCAGCCATAGGACGACCACTGCTATATTTATAGGCTTCCCCCAGTGACTTCCAAATTGGCGGGTTGGAAGCGGCTTGCACCCAGCGGTTTCCCGGAACCTCTACTAGGTCGTCAAGCGCAGCGGAGGACTTAGGATAAGGTGGACGACCTAATCCTAAGTCCTCCGCTGCGCTTGCCGGTTCGTGGCCTATAATCCAAAACTTTCCTACCCCATTGGTCGTCAGTTCTACGTTTTATTTTATATATATATCATGCTACTGTTTGTACATTTGCTACATACTTATTGACATTATAGCATACATATCTCAGAATTGGCGGAAGGACGAGGTGCGTTATGTGTTTGGTATTCAGAGGCCGAAGCTAAGGCTGCGTGGTTCCCGGAACCGCGTAGCAGTCGACGAACTCAACGTTGTCTTTGGACGTTTCCTTCCAACAAGCCATATTGTTTTACGAGTGTGATCAAGGACTAAGTAGACATTAAAACAGTTTTTTTTTTAGCTAGGCTTATAGGCTAGTTATTTACAAGTAAATGTACTTGACGACTTTAAGCAAGCTAACAAATTTTTGAAGCAAGGAGTTAAAAATATTTTTTAAGTTCTACATTTGCTAATTTGTTTTTTTTTTTAAACACCGGCCAAATTCGAGTCGAACTTGCGCAACGAGGGTTCCGTACCAACTTATAGCTATGTCAATAATTCGTGTGTAACGTAAATCGAGTCTCGAAAATATATTTACCAATTTTCCGAGTTTGTTAAAAAATATTTTGTAGTTGCTTAAAAATTTTACTACAAATTCCTATTTCTTATAAGCAGTGATCGGAGTAGTTAGACTGATTTAGGGTTAGTGATCTCAAACATTGATGTTAATATGGACATGCCTCCCGGATTCCGGAATTTCTTTGTATCAGTTTTTGAAAAAAAGACATATCCATATTATGCTAGCACTACCAAAGTACATCAAATCAGTCTACCTATTCCGATCACTGGTTATAAGACATTCAACATGAATTAATTAATTAATTTTTATTTCAAGAGAGTTAATACATCATTTTGATTAATAACACCTTAAAGCCTATGTTACGTTTGTCTAAACACTATTAAAATTTGTTCTCTAAAGACAATAAGCACCGCAAAGCAAACGGCGGCATAAACATCACAACATCTTTTGCTTGCATTGACATAAAAGTCTGATTTTTTTTATAGTTTCGAGGGATTGCAAACTTAAGTATTTTTATTTTTTACATTTATTTTAATATTTAATAAAGTGATTAGAAAACCTAAAATGGTCTAAGTAATAAATTTTAAACTGTTTATCAACCATGATAGCAATTATTAGATAGTAAGTACTTGTGTTAATTTACACTTTCGTTTTAGCGCTAAAAATTATTCATATTCTTCAGGGACACCACAGGTCAGCAAAAATATTTTTTGAATGTTTTAGTTAATTACCGTCATAATACATCAGTCGTAACTTTTGTAAGTGCCTGTAGCACTTACAAAATGAAAATATGGGGTGTCTAATTTCAGTATAAATACTAGGGAATTGAAAAAAAGAAAACTAAACAATTTACGATAGGAAACTTTACTGAGAAGAAAATGGAAATATAAATATTTTGAGCCAGGAATATAGATAGATACATAGAAATATTATTTTGCTAAACAGACACATACACAAAAAAACAAGACAGACAAGAAGACAGAGAATAATAAGTATAACTGTGCTGCAAAAAATCGGCCAAATTACTTTATACAAATAAATATGCGCCAGAAAACACACCATATGTCATGTCTCTAAGTAAAGAATTAACGCACTTGTGTTAAGAAGTACCGGACAGTCAATTTCGCCAAGGGTATCTCCTAGAACAATATGATTAACTCTATCGACTATATTAATTTTATTACCATAAGGTTGACAACCTTTTCCATACGGGGAATATTCCCCGTATGGGGAATCTTCCAGATGCAGACTTTGAAGTCTCAGTTCCAAATTCCATTTTCTTTTTAAGATTAATGTAAAGTAAACTCTCCTTTTAGTAAAGTTGCCAATCTCCAAACTTTAAAAAAAATTCCCAGTGCTCGTTGACATGGAACATTCTGTTTAATGCAAAACGCGAAATCCCTAATAAAAAGTCAATGAACGCAAATTCACTTTAATTTGATAAGAGCTAGGCTAGTTATTAATTTCATTATAACTATGCAATAGTCTATTTTGATGCTCTCGTTCTCATGCGCTACTATTAATATTAAATATCAAGTATCGCATAGTTTCCTGTTACAAAACATTTGATAAGATACGCATTCGCAGCGGATGTGATTCATCACTAATTTCATCCCACAGGAACACAATGTCTTGTACTAGCAGTACTTAAACGAGGTCCCTTGATAGTATACCTACGATGTATCAGAGATGATTGATGAGATCAATTTCTGGATAACTAGTTTGATCTAAAGGAAAAAATGAATGAAAAACATTTTATAGCTAGGAAGAAAATAAGCTAAGTTTTACTTACTGGAAATGAACTTCAGATTACCAATAATATTCTCATCATTGCTTTCAGCTTTCTGTTAGCATAAAATTGTAATAGTAAAACATATTTAAAACGTGAAACGACATTTGTAAATGCTCCCAAAACTTGAGTCGAGAGTATAATATTGTGGTTGTTAACTTGTCATAAACAACAAAACAATACAATATGATGCCCTACTTCAAACATTTCATAATTTAAGTGAAGACGTTCTGCAATCACAATGTCACTTTAATAAGTTACGACTTCTACAGTGGTTGTATTTTCTTTAACTTAATATAATACTTTACACTCTTCGACCAAGTATACAATATCTAAAGTTGGGCTGTTTTATTTTAGTATGATTCAAGCAGTATGCTCAATCTAGACAATATACGATCATTGTTTACACTTTAAAAAAGCTCAATAATAATTTAAAATTTTCTAGACCACATAATATGGGTTTTACGTTGAAACAGTCAACACGGCACTTCACCGGATAGCAATAAGATTTTAATAAAGTGACAGTGCTATAGAACACTGATTTCTATCCAAGCTTGCGGTTTAGGCCATGATTAATAATACAGACCTGTTTACTTGAACTAATTAGCTTGAACCTACGATGATTAACTCATTACGATAGTACAGGATCTCCAGATAAAATTGGCTTTTACATTTACTTGCAACAATGTTGACCACGATCTGGGAAAATAAAGTGATTAAATAGTTATGGGGTGGGCAGTATAAGAACGGTTTAACAAGTCTCATGTGATCGTAAATTGGGATTGTATCTGCGGGGCTGTTTGTACCTGGCAGGTGATATTGGAAAAGTTGCAAGTTTACTGGGAAAGTTTCGAAAGCTACCTATCAAAGAGAGAAGAGGTATGAATTTAGAATTTGACGGTAAGTCAAGTAAATTTGCGAAATGGCTTTCGACCTATATTAATAGATGTATGTTACGTATTAAGAATAAGAAATATTTTTGTAGTAGCTTGATTCCATTTCAAAACTAAAAGATTTACAATTATTTTAAGGAAACTATTAGAAAATCAAGCTAGTAAGTAAGTAAGTAGTATTTTATAGCTACAAATGCTTTAATCATATTGTCACGTCAATGATTCCCATTTGCTGAAATAAAAAAGGTATGAAAACAGATTATTCGCTGTTTTCCGAAAAGATTGAAAATAGTCATCAATTTTGTACCCGAACGACCTTGTCATCTGTTTTAAGTGTTCGCGATGTTATGAGAGCAAATACTCGACATTAAAAAAATCGCTAACGACGGAACATCAACAAAGATTTCATTTCAATTGCCAATTAGGCGAGATAACGAGAATTTTATAACATTGTTCTACAGATTTATTGCGGGTTTATTGTACTCGTAACCACGGCAAATAAAACCAAGCTGTTTCTGACTAGGATGAATCATGAAGTTTAAAGCAGTGTTAGACCAAACATATTTTTTGTTCATGTTGTTTTTTTTACAATTACTGAATATAACACAAAAATAAAATCCATAACATCGCAGTCAGAATATATGTTTATTTTCTGCAGTCTGTAAGTCTATGAACGACGAAAGTTGTCTTTTTTCGCAATATCTACCCAGTCAGTCACGCTAATACTCGTATTAAAGGGAATGGGCGTGTCGGCCAATTTGCCGCGCCATGCAAAAAAATAAAAATTCAAAGCGAAAAAGTTTTTGAATGATTGGCAGAGTTTTTAATCAACTCCATCGATGTTTTAGTTGCGAATATTCGACAAGTAACAATCGTTTGGTTTTCATCCGTGCGCTATGGAACGTTGCCAACTGGATAGCGATGGCCGATACTGCCGTGACAAATGGAAGTTGCGCGGTTGGTCCCTCGGCGCCAGGCCGTCTGTTATCAAGACTTTTCAATGGAATGAAATATACTGCCACATCATTTTTCCATTTTTTATTAGTCATTAATTGGATATTTAAAATAACAATGATTGAGACCCCAGTAATTCGGCTGAATTTTACAAGATAGCTAATATCAATTAAGTACCTAGTTACAAAATTTACGGTCACATAAAAATTTCGTTATTGATATAACGGATTTGTTAAGCTTTGCGCTATTAAAAAAATCACAAAATACCTTATCGAATATACGCAAAAATACCTAGCCCATAGAGTATTCTCCCCACGCCAGCAATTCCTACTCCAGCTGACATAAAGCGAGGTTATTAGATTCACGCAACTCGGGACCTTACGGGGTATATTAAATTTTAAGGGTCCATTGTGACGCCGCATAAAACCAATATTTCAGAAGGTTCGGGTAAATCTTGGGAAGTGAAAACTTTAGGGATAATCCTCCAGTAAGTTTTTCTGAAGTAGGTATCAGCATATATTCCGAAATCTTTAACTTTGTGATAGCTTTCATTTAACTTGTGGACAGATTTGATTTATGGTTAAAAATAATAATCCATTTGTTTAAATGGATATCTATAGACTTTTAGAACATGCAATTTTTCAGTAATTTGCGTATTCGGCTAGCTGTGTTGGTAGTTATGTCTTGAAAATGAAACCAATTTGCATTTACAATTCGCCACTGATCCCGAACAGTGTTCCGGTCGGTTTGTGCATTGTGCTATTTAAATTCAAACTTAACGTTTGTGGGTATAAGGCCGTAAGTACGTTACAGGTTTATTATACGAGTTTATACCTCTACATTAAATTGTATCCGACATCCGATTGATTTTGCGAACTTCACGCAACGGGAAGGACTCAGGATATCACGTTTATGTTGTTTCCTTTTCAACCACCTTTACCTTATTGAGATTGAAGTTTCCCTGTTTCTCAGAAATGAACTTTGTTATCAACTATTAAGTGTCAAAGTTGTTTAATTAGTTTTGCACGTGTTGTCCTCGGGCCTTGGGCATGCTGGAATACATGTGCGAAGTGCGAACACATCACCTAACACTATTACAACTCATTTTGTTACACACAATGTTTTTGTTAAAGTTTATTTGTTGGTGAGAGGTGTGTTATTTTGCTTTATTTTGACGTAATTGAACTTTCGACATTTTAAACCAACTAGATTCGTTGTGAGTGCAGCTGCTCTACGATAGAGATAGAAACATATATCTACGTAGACATGAAGACGTCATGTTTAATGGGTAGGTACTTAAAAAATAAGTAAATGTTGGATACAATATACCTAAATAATAACGTTTCTATGTAAATAAATTTATATATTTTATTAAGTGTACATTTATCGCAGCATCGTCTAAAAGGTTATGTAAACATATTTTTTACGAAACTTTGGTGTCTGTGAAAGCTCAGTCGATTTACTTTCGTTCTCAGTATAAATAAAATTCTTTGAATTTTCAAACAAGCAGTTATTTGAATAAGTCGTTATTTATTGTGCTTTACTTGAAATTATTTGCCTACTCATGCCTAATAAAACTGAATAGAAAACGAAAAATATTTATTTTGCAAACAAGTTACTGTAATATTAAGGATTAATAGTAGACTATTAGAGATTGGCAATTAAGTTAACTGACACTTATCATGAGCTCTTAAATTTTACAGTAATAGTAATGACTACCTTAATTTTTTTGTATAGAATTTGACGTTAAAGTAACACTGCTTATGTACTATTAAGATTTTATGGTTAGGCCCCATATTTCATTAAACAAAGTTGCGTGATAAGATATTACGACAGTTACTACTTAATCTTGTTTGTTCAAAAGTTACAACACGGACGTGCATTATCCACAAAAGTTGTCCTTAGGGGCACAAAGGGAATGTGCTAGCCGTAGGTACTATAGGCTTACTATACCTATATAGCTATAATAGTGATGTGCCTTGTTTATACATGGTATAAGTTTTCGATATGTAATGTCTAAAACGATAATAAAAAGGCAATTCACCTTGACTCCAAAAAATTTAGTCAATTCTGAACTAACTTTTCTAAATAAGCTCGGGTGTGCTGAGAAATCTCGATTTTCCATCAAAGTAATTCATCATAATAGTAGGTCGTCTACAACTTATGTACTTATTTGAATACCTAAGCGGCATTGAATAAATGATACTAGCTTCTAACGAATAGAAAATCTAGTCAATAGAAAGGTTGATACCCTTCTCTGCAAAGGGCCTGAGGGGGAACAAATAAAGATCAATGACCGGCTTTAAGCTCACCTACAGGAGTTGTGCCACCTGATCCCTCATTTAGCGGGCTGTTATCTTGGGAGTGACATGAGTATCTACTTACAGGATAAAGGAGGTCGTTTGCCTCTACGATAAACTCTTTCAGGGTACAAATGGTTTATTTTGATTATCTGATAATGAATTTATACTTATATTTTTAGAATTACCTAATAACGCCCTGTCTTGGCTTCGGTAATTAGTGTATTCGTTTATAAATAAATAGTGTATATTTATTCCTTATTTATGAACTAGGTCTATAAAATTGAGAAATACAGTCCTTTTTTTAGTTTTGAAGATTAGCCTATACAAACAATTTATACAAGCGTAGTGAGAAACTTCAATTTAGTAAGTATTTGTTTTGTAGTAGCTTCACTAAAATTATTTGACAGGTCTACTGTAATGTGTGTAATCATTTAGAAAACGTTAAGATTTTTTTAGCAATGTATGAACGGGGTCACCTGATCTGAAAAACATTTAATTTTGCTGTTGCTAATAAGACCACCTAAAGTTAACTATTTACTTTAATTGGTAAAGTTCTTATTCCATTCGTGTTGACAACTATTAAGTCATATTTTGTGTTTCCTAATCAGTATTCTCCCACATGAACTGTATTGCAGTCTGTGCACGCGCGGGACATTAGTAAAGATGGTCCATGGCATAATAGGCAAAGTCATGTCCATTCCTAATGCAAATATTCATGAAGAATTTGACGCTTTAATTAAAAAGGCGTAGTCTTCATTCTGCTCTGTCTAACAAGATAACCGATTTAATCTCCGGTTAATGAAGTCATTAGCCATAGATGTTGATTAGAAACCAAATTTCTCCGGTTGATCAAATTAATGTGGTAGAATCAGACCTCCCAGTAAACTGTGTGGGACTCATATCTCGGGGTGGAGCATAAAGAGAGTCTGAAACTGAGTAGTGCTACCATGGCTTTGAAAGTCATTCGGACTGTACCCTAAAAATTTAATCTGGAACTCTTTTTGTCTTTTATAACAATAATCTAGTAGGAACTCTATGAAACATCCATATTCTTAAGTAGTAGACTAAACCTATGCCCTAAGCATAAAACGTTTCACGTTTAAATTCACGCGTATTAAAAAAAACAGTTGAAAAATATGATTTTAATTACTGCTTGTAACACAACAGAGTAAATCCAATATTCTTAGTTATTTAATAACTTTATATTGTAATAGCAGTATTAATAATATACATTAGCATTAAAGATTCAGTAAAATAAATAATGTTTTTTAGACGTTACCGGAGATAAGTAACTACTGTAACGTTCAGCTGGTTTTCCTTGATAATACTAGGCAAAGGCCTAATTTTAAACTGCAACTAAGGTCTTTTATTATGCAATTTTATTTAAAAAAAATATTTCCATTACCATATAGAATAGACCTCTAAAAGGTTGCTAACGCATCAAATCTATTCACAATACAAATGTCCATCTTTATGGTGTAGATCGTCTAATGCTATCATTTTGAGTGGAAAGAAAGTTTTAAATAAAATTGTCTCTTGTTTTAAAATAAATGGTGTCCCTACTGTCGGTTGGAGGTGGCATGGATCGGTATGTTCGCAATCGATCCGTCGCGACGAGTCCAGCCGCCTCACCCGAGGGCTTCTGCGTCTGCTAGGAATTGACATCAGCATAAAAATTGCTCCATTGTTGTTGTTGATTGAAAAAACAATGGATCAGTGCTGATATTGCTTTAAGAAAGATATTATTACCGCAGACCTACCCATTGTTTATATTGTAGCAAGAAATGGTAATTTTGCTTGCAATTTCTTAAGGAAAGTTAGGAATATTAATTTCGTAATCAATTATTAACTGGAGGTTTTATGTTTTAATAACATAACACTTAAAAAACGATGTAATTTTTTGTGGCTGAATAGTATTTAACTTCGATCCACTAGTTAGTTTTATCCCCCATTAAACTTATTTAATTATCATTAAGTAAGGTTTTGAACAAATTAATAATATTGTGGGTAAGTAAAAGTCACATAAACATTATTTATCGTGCACACTTGTGCAGATGTGCCGATAATTAAATAGAAGCTTCACTATGCAATTAAAAGTTGCATGCTTGACGACTTCTCATACAGTATCAGATAAATGCTAGAATAATCCTATTCATATGACGATTTTGCATTTCAAAACCTTATAGGGAAAAACAGAGGTTAAAACTCAGTATCAAATCCTTCTAAAACGGTCAAACCCTAAGTGTAGGCAACTATTTATGTCATTCCTGTACCTAATCGCGAAACGCCGTTTTTTATGTTGCATGCTGCTACACGCATCTAAGAATGGTATAAAAATATATAGTAATTTATCTTACGAGTAGGTGCCTAATTTGTGAAACTGAAAAATTACGTAGAAGAACGAATGTACAGTTAACAGCAGACCAACCTACCCAAAAAGTTAAAGGCCATTGAACTTAAAGTCCGACACTTAGAGATTGAGGTAAAGAAATTTTGACGTTTTGTGGTTTGTTGACTAGCTGTTGTCTGAATGAATATGCACCTAATTACCCAGGCTATGAAACTCTGCCATCGGATAAGGGGCATGGTAAGTTCACGTGGTTTATAATTATAATTTTGATAATGGTGGACCCCGCCAAATTGTCAGAGGTTTTGAAATTTTTTATACAACTTTTATTTCAAGATTTTTTTAAAGTATTCGAATTTGAAGTAGGTCTGACAAGTGAAAGTGCTGATAAGCTTTGGAAATTATCAGCACTTTTCCATCAACCCGATTCCACCAGACTGATTCGCATCAGTTGACCTGATTTTTATCTTGCTCTCTATCTGCGTCTGAATCAGTTCACCCATTTAGAAACTACTGTTGCACATACAGACAAACACACAGACATAGGCGTCAAACTTACAACACCCTTCTTTTTGCATTAGGTTTAAAAATAGGAGAATCAAAACAAAGTTGTCTTATTTTTCCAAATGTAGTCGCATTTGCCGAGAACTTGATCGAGTATGCGAGGACTTTTACTTTGGATTAGTCAGTGGACTATCCTGTCATCGCGACGCATGTTTGTTTATTTGTCTGCGATGTAATTACACCTCGACCACTCAGCCGGTCCAACCGGTCCTGTAATATTAATCAGATTAACTAGATGCCAATGCCAATACAGAATATTATTACTTAAGCTCCAATACCCATTAAACTGGATGTATGTATCAAACTTTTTAGTTTTGCGAAATTGATGATAATTGTATTATTTTCATTAATTAGCTGGGGTAAGATTTATAGGTTTAGTTTAGGTAACATTATAGTTTAGTAATGATCTTTAAATCCTCTTAATGTTGTATTCAATTGTTGGCTATATCCTATCTGTTAACTTATAAATAATGTAGGATCGTTTCAGAAGTGAAACCACAGCTTCGAATAAACTTATTTATTTTTCAAATAGATTCGCAGTACACAGCACAGTATTTCAAAATTAACAATTCCTTATATTATTATATAGATAGCTTAAACTTTTAGTAATATTTCTACCGGCATAGTAACAGTGTAACTCCTAGACGACTGCTCTAGGCGGAGACTCTAAACAGAATGCCAGAGCGTTCGGCCTGACCGATGATCCCCGCTTTCTACCGTAGTGGGAGCGGTTGTGACGTAGACAGACTACGTTAGTCAAGTTCAATATTGCAAGTAACTTATTTGATAAAAATGAACGGACTAGGTACTTTGTACTTTAGTTACAGTGAGAATAATATATATTTAAATGAGTAATGCTTACAGCTCGGCCATCCTGTTCAAAGCGAGTCCCTTCGCTTAAATTAGTTAAGGTTATAATGTAATAATCAAACACTCATAAAATCTAATTATATAATGATTAAACATGCAAATCTACATCTTTTAAACCAAAGCATATTTATTTGAGTTAAATAAAAAAAAAGAAAAAAAAAAAGAAAGCTATTTCATATGATTGCATATTAAATTATATAATTATACATCGTCATTATTAACTGCATTTTCCTCATTATCATTTTCATCGTCAGTTTCAATATTTCTATTAAAAGTCATCCAAGGTTGTATTTTGTCTAAGGCTACTACACTTTCGTAGCGTCTGCCATGTTTTCGAGTAAGAGGAGTATCTTCTATGAGATACCTATCATTCGGGAGCACTTTTACTATACGGTAGGGATATTTATTTACTAATTTTTGCGATTGGCCATCATGTGGTACCTGTCGTTCTACCCTAACTAAATCACCCTCTGAATATTGTGTACCTTGTTTTCTATTTTTGTTAAATCTATCCGCATCTTTTGCTTGTTGTTCTTTAATTTTATCACTAGCTTCTAGACGAATCTCAACTAACTCTTCCGGACTAGAGACATTAATTGTGTCTTCAATAACGTCATTCAAAATGCCCTGAGATCGACTGGTAATATTGAACCCAAAAAGTAGCTCGGATGGGCTTTTTTGGGTAGTCTTGTTTGTCATCGTGTTAAGGCCTACTTGAATGTCTGCGATGTGTTCGTCCCAATCTTTATTGTCACTACCATGAGATGAAGTGGATAACGCATCGAGGATGGTTCTATTAAACCTCTCTACCTGGCCGTTGGCACGAGGAGTCGCGACAGCGTTTTCGATATGTTTGATACCGTATGAAGAGATAAAGTCTTTAAACGTTCTACTAGTGAAACTAGTTCCTTTGTCAGTAATAAGGCGTGACGGTACACCGAAATAACTAATGTGCTCTTTTATTACTCTAATAGTGGTCACGGATTTTGTGTTTTTAACGGGAGAAATGTTGACATATTTTGTGAAACCATCAACTATTACCAAAAGGTAGCAATTACCTTTCTTGCTTTTTATGAATGGGCCGAGATGGTCTGCATGGATAGTATGAAATGGAACGCTTACTTTTTCTATAGGATGAAGTTCGCCTTCTCGTTTGCCACCAGGGGCTTTGTGGTGAGCGCACTCGAGACATGAGGAAACATATTTTTTTATGAAGCGTCGCATCTTTGCAAACCAATAATGTTTCCTTATGCGTTCGAATGTTTTATCAAAACCACCATGACCTACATCGTCGTGGTTCCTTTTGACTATCTGCCACCGCACTCCTTTGGGTACTAACCATTTAAGCTCTTCACCTACAACGCGATATACACGATCGTTTTTAAGCCTGTAATTGGTGTAATAATCTACTACCTGATCAGAATCTGGATCACTCAACACCTCTTTTATTCGTCTAACTTCTTCATCTGCGCACTGTACTGTACTAATCCAGTCCTGGCCAAGTTCTTCCAACGCAAGGGAATCAAGTACATGCGATTCGGATTGCCCAATCCCAACTGGGTTACGACTCAGTGCGTCGACATGAGACATTCGAGATCCCGGCCTGTATTCTACAGAACAATCATATTCCTGGAGTTGAACCCACCAACGAGCAACTCGCGGAATAATATCTCGTTTCGTAAGAGTATACCTTAAAGCATTGCAATCAGTTAAGACCTTAAACGGTATTCCCACCAAATAAACGCGAAAACGATTTAGTGATGCAACTACAGCCAAAGTCTCAAGTTCGTACGAATGTAGTTTGCGCTCATCGGGTGTAGTCTTACGACTGAAGTACGAGACTGACTGGAAAATACCATCGACGTTAGACTGTAGTAGAATCCCTGCAAGGCCTTCTTTACTAGCATCTGTGTGCAGTTGCGTCTCAGCATTGGGATTATATAACGACAACAAAGGGCGTTGGGTCAGCAAATCTTTGATTTTAGTAAAGGCTTGTTCATGTGATGTTCCCCAAGTCCAAGGTATATCCTTTTTTAACAGATCGGAAAGAGGTGAGGTAATAATAGCATAGTCTTTGATGAAACGTCGAAAGAAGCCAGACAGTCCCAAAAATTGTCTAAGCTCATGTTGATTACGTG
This sequence comes from Anania hortulata, assembly GCA_963576865.1. Taxonomy (NCBI): domain Eukaryota; kingdom Metazoa; phylum Arthropoda; class Insecta; order Lepidoptera; family Crambidae; genus Anania; species Anania hortulata. The sequence continues at coordinate 10,090,687 of OY756389.1, forward strand.
GTTCGGGAAATTTGTACACGGCTTCAGTTTTCCTAGTTCCTGGACGAATACCTTGAGCGCTGACCTCAAACCCAAGGAAATCAAGCCTATTTTGGAAGAAATTACATTTGCTTATTTTTAGTGTAAGCCCTCCACTTTGAAGTAGTCTGAGGACTTCTTCTAATCTTTGCAGACCTTCGGAAAAATCTTTAGATGGGATTAGGATATCATCCATATAGACAATTGCGTATTTAATTTTGGCTTCCTGCAATATTTTGTTTATGGTTCTTTGGAAAACTGACGGGGCATTTACCAGTCCAAAAGGCATACGGTTATATTCAAATTGGCCGTCAGGCGTCACAAGCAGTTTTGGGTCGTGATTCTTCTGAAATAGGGATTTGGTAGTACCCGGAAGCCAAGTCAAGGGATGTAAAAAGAGTGTTGCCAGATAATCGATCTAACTGGTCTTCTACACGGGGTAGAGGGTAATGGTCCTTTTTTGTTATTCTATTTAACGCCCTATAGTCAACACATAATCGTTTTTCGCCAGTTTTCTTTTGAACTAAGACAATAGGACTCGCATATGGCGAGGACGATTCCCTAGCTATCCCACTATCGAGCATTTCCTGAACCATGTCTCTCACTAACGTGCGTTCTGACAAGGACAGCCGATATGGACGATATACAATTGGTTGGGTGTCTTCTAATTCAATTACCATCTCGGTGATATTTGTAAGCCCTAGATCCTTGAGATCATGAGAAAAACGGTCATTATATTTCGAAAGTAATTGCTGAAGTCTCAATTGCTCTTCTTTGGTAAGTGTCTCCCCACAGTTAATTTTGTCATCTAATTCAGTTTCGCTAAATAGAAGACTAAAAGTTTCAAGGCACCTATCATTAGGAATGTCTTTGAAAGAGGCTCGTGTTACCAGTAGGTTTTCGTTAAAAGTTATACAATCAGGCGTAGTATTGTACACTAAAAGAGTACTCATACCATCTCTAATTTCGTATTGTCCAGGATGCAAATAATATTCCCCACCCTCGGGACCCCGCAAAGAGCCATTTACCAGTATGTGGCCTGTTAATCGAGAATCGGACTTTACAAGAACGGTTTTCGTGCTATTACCGGGAATGTTCACGTGTTTGACAAGTTTTAGAGATATTTTACAGTTAGAAATCCTTTGAAAGATCAGTTCAGATGGGGTTTTCGTTATAATAATGTCTGGTTTCTCTGTAAATGAGTGGCCTAATAAAATTGGTTGGTTTACTACGTAATCTTCGACAACATACATGTTAATGGTCTCTACAATATTTTGAACGTTTACTGTACCCACCGTTGCTCCTACTGGAATTACCACGTTACCTCCTATACCCCTTAACATAGGCAATTCCTCTGAAGTATTAACTTATAGCCCGAGTTCCTTCGCCTTGCTTGCTTTGATCAGGGAACACTGACTGCCTAAGTCAACGTGACATTTAACGACACTGTCATTTAATTTAATATCAATTATGTATTTATCGTAAGCTTCATCAACGTTAAGCTTCGCGACTTGTTTTTCGTTTTTGTCCTTAACCTGACCCTGATCCTTTTCTATAATTTTACTGGATTTGTACCTATAACAATGTTCTAAACGGTGACCTAGCTTTTCGCAATACGTACATTTTACGGCTGGTTTATCACATTTTAAGCTACGATGGCCGATTTCATTGCAATTAAAACATTTGATATTGTGGTTCGTAATACCTTCCCTAGAAGTGCTAGGTCTAGGGGCCGAGGTAGGTTTTCGATCATTGCGAGGCCTAAAATCCGATTGATCTCTATCTATTCTATCCCTAGTCTGGCCAACTTTCACTGTTCTGAAATATCTTAATATTTGCTCTGGTTCCGAGAATTGAGCTGCCTGTGCACCAACCTTAACGGCTCTATCTTCTACACCATACAATATGCAATCAACCGCTTGCTTCCCATATATCTTACATCGGTTTAAAAGGTTCACCTTGCTATAGTAATAGTGCTCCAGCGATTCCCCATACCGGACCCTTTTACCTAACATCTCGGTCAAGAGCTCAGCATAATCCTCACGGCAGGGAAAAGACTCTATTAATTTTCTTTTCCACTCTGGCCAGGAGAAAAGTAAGGATGGTAATCCCTGATACCAAGATTTTGCAACCCCAGTTAATTTTGGTAAAGCATAGTGGATAATTTCTCTATCCTCCCACCCGTAAATTTCTGCGCACTCTTCGACTTTAGTTAGCCAAGTCAAGATAGTCTGTTCTTTCGACATGGGGTCGAATTCAGGGATGACGTTAGTGTTAAAGGTAAGCCTAGGTTTATCTGAGCTCTTGACCTGATTCAATATTGATAAAAATTTGTTTAAAATATCAGATTCATTTAGCCTGCTCTTAGATCTAGAAACTCTTCGCCGTTTACTTGAATGAGGGTGTCTATCAGAGTCATCGGACGAAGAGCTGTAACGCCTTCTCCTAGATCTTGTGTTTTCACTTACTTGACTGTCGTTGCGATAGTCTCGTTCATTATCCACTCTCATAGATTGATAGCTGGCACCCCGGCCCTGTAGCCTGGGCTCCGCTGGGTTATCACGTTCGTTACCCCGGCCCTGTAGCCTGGGCCCCGCTGGGTTATCATATTCGTCACCCCGGCCCTGTAACCTGGGCACTCCTGGGAGATTGTATCGTCCTTCTCGATCTGGTACTCCTAGGCCCGGACCTCGACCCTCACTACTGGGTACTCCTAGGCCTGGGCCTCGACCTTCACGATCAGGTGTACGTAAATCTAGACCTTGACCCTCTCGATTGGATACTCCTAGGTCTGGACCTCGACCTGTACCAGGTACTCCTAGGTCGTTCACAAAATCCATTAGCCTCCTATCTTGGCTACACCTCGTATCGTGATGGTCCATAACTGAAACTGACAGTTATGCTTAATAAACACGAAAAATAAATAATTATTAAATTATTGTCTATAATCACACCAATTATCTAGCCCCAAACCAAGCAAAGCTTGTACTATAGTAACTGATAAACATACTTAAACACATTTATGACTTAGGTACAGATACTTGTGCTTATCACACAATTATTTGCCCCTTACGAGTTCCGAACCAGCAACCGCTAGGCCTTGTAGTCCAGAGCGCGACCCACCACACCAGGCGGTCGTCATCTATCTACATTTTGTTAAAACATATTACATTTCTTAAGGGAGTAGTCTTTGCTAGATGTCTGCAGTAGTCGTACAGAAGTTAAGAGAAATTAAATAAATGATATTAAATAGAGAAACAAAAATATACGTATGCAAATCATGTGAGATCAATTACATGTAGCTCCAGAGAGTAGCCCTGGCTGAGCGCATGCAACAGTCCTCCCTATTATATAACTACATTACAGACAACTTCTTAACGATATATACCAATAAGGATTAGCCTTAGCTTGGTATACATCATGCAAAACCAATTACACGCAACCCCAGAGAGTAGCCCTGGCTGGATGCCTGCAGTAGTCGTACAGAAGCTAAGCAAAATTAAATAAAATAAGAAAGAGAAAAAGAAACAAAAATATACATTTGCACATCATGTGAGACTAATTACATGCAGCTCCAGAGAGTAGCCCTGGCAAAGCGCATGTAATAATTCACCTTATTTTATAACTACATTACAGACAAACGATATATACCGATAAGGCTTGGCCTCCGCTCGGTACAAATCATGTCAAACCAATTACATGTAACCCCAGAGAGTAGCCCTGGCTGGGTGCATGTAACAGTCTAGTCACGTATTCTGTAATTATAATTATTTATTTTCATAACACCAACACTTTATTAAGAAAAGAGAGAAAAAGAAAAAAAAAACTACTTACGTTTGTGCGGGCGTAGCGAGTATCAAGGGATTTACCCTCGACAGATCCCACTACTGAAACTGTAGGATCGTTTCAGAAGTGAAACCACAGCTTCGAATAAACTTATTTATTTTTCAAATAGATTCGCAGTACACAGCACAGTATTTCAAAATTAACAATTCCTTATATTATTATATAGATAGCTTAAACTTTTAGTAATATTTCTACCGGCATAGTAACAGTGTAACTCCTAGACGACTGCTCTAGGCGGAGACTCTAAACAGAATGCCAGAGCGTTCGGCCTGACCGATGATCCCCGCTTTCTACCGTAGTGGGAGCGGTTGTGACGTAGACAGACTACGTTAGTCAAGTTCAATATTGCAAGTAACTTATTTGATAAAAATGAACGGACTAGGTACTTTGTACTTTAGTTACAGTGAGAATAATATATATTTAAATGAGTAATGCTTACAATAAGAAAACATTACTTAACTCTAAATATCTGCTGATAACCTCTAAACTGGTGAGCGCCACGAACACTAACAATTATAGTTTTTCCTATTATGTCTACTCATCGACGGTTGGAGGATACATCTTATTTTAGGCAACGTAAAAAAAATGCTCTTATAATTTATTTTCTAATATTCGAGGTAGATTATAATCTTGTACGGAATGAAAAGAAAGAAACTGGCGATTTCAAAGCCATTCCCATAGTACTAGTTGTAGTACAAGCTAATTACGTACTTTCAAAGTACTACACCATTTCTAACCCAACACAAGGATGTTAACTTCTTCTTCGAGACCATGATAATTGGTCTGTCGCATTTATTTTATTACTGAACCTGTGATATCATCATCATCTTCATTTCAGCCATAGGAAGTCCACTGCTGAACATAGGCCTCCCCCAATGACCTATCATCGGGGGGATTGCCAATACTCGCCACGCTTGGCAGGCGGGTTGGCGAGCGCAGTTTTTTTATAAGACTTCGCACGCAGACGCAGCAGCGTCTTGTGATACAGGAATTAGTCGCCTCTTACGACACGACTCTTATTGGCGGTGGGGAAGTATATTCATTACGGCCCTCCCTACACGGCACGATGTTATTCCTTCTTTGAGACCATGACAATTGTTCTGTTGTCCGGTGCTTATTTATTATTGAAACCGTGATAATACTATTTACATTAAGTTGAGAACTCTCTTTAATATAAACGAATCTTTTACCATTAATGGGCAAAATGTATTTTTAAATTAAATGTTGAGATATAAATAATTATGATGAAGCGTTAATGGGCCGGAAAAGAACGCTCCTGAAATATTGTCACAGGCATTAGGGAACATTATTTTGGTACAGCCCTTGCTTCGGCATGGCAGCTATAAAATATCACTTAGTTATTCCACACAAAAATAAACGGGTTCTTTTCTGCTAGAGGGAATCGGAGATTAAATTAAATTTTTTTTAACAACGGCAATTACGACGACCACGACCGCCTCCGTAGCCGAGAGGCGAGTATACCGGACTTGGTGTCGGTATCTGAGGTCCCGGGTTCGATTAATGTACTTCCAATTCAACTGTTGTATCGTTTTAAAACTTTGTAAGAAAACATGTGATAATTGGATGACAGACGTACTATAATATTATAAATGCGAAATTTTGTGAGGATGTATGGATCTTTGTAACTCTTTCACGCAAAAACTACACAATGGATTTTCATGAAATTTGGCATACTGACCATGGCCTGGATGTGTTAACATAGGATACTTTTTATCCCGGTAAGGTCAGCGCAGACGAAGTCTCGGGCAAAAGCTAGTACAGAATAATTTGATGTAATCTTGCTTATCTGATAATGGAGCCAGAAGGTAGGTAGTGTAGTATATTATAATAAGCGTTTACAGCCCTCCCTCTGCAAATTTCCAGCTTTTTGAATCCACTATGGAAGAGGCCTTAAAAAAAGTATGCAATTCTAATAAGAAAATTTTCGGATGTGGAGATTTTAACATAGATATATTAGTAAATTCACAAAATTCAATTCGTTTTCTGAATCTTTTTAAATCATTTAATTTAATTAACCTGTTTAATGAACCTACAAGAGTGACTCCCACATCAGCTACTTGTTTGAATAATATTTTTTGCAATAGCGAAGTAATAGACAAATCAATTATAAATTATTTAAGATCTGACCATAGTGGACAAAAGGCGTCTTTTGAGCACCATCATGCCCGAGAAATTGTAGATGCTGTATGCAGGCTAATAACCGTAAATAGAATAGACCGATTTAAGGAGAAAATTTGTGATGGTATAGACTCATTAAAACCTAGCAATAACCATAACGTCGATCTGTTATATGAGGATCTTTTTGGCGTAATCAAAAATGAATTTGATCAAATTTTTACACAAAAAAAGATAAAAGCAAATAGACTTAAGTATAAGTTCAATGAATGGGCTACTTCAGGAATTTACAAAAGTAGAAAGACATTATATGACTTGTATAGTCTAAAAGCAAACTCACAAAACCCACAGATCATAGAACATGTGAGGAATTACTCTAAAATATTTAAAAAAGTATGTGCCACTGCAAAATCAAACCATCTTCGTAATGTTATTTTGAATTCTGATAATAAAGCAAGGGCCACATGGAAAATCATAAATAAAGAAACATGTAGACATAAACCAAATGATAATGCTTACTCTCTTAAAATTGGGGATAAACTGGTTAGTTCAAATGCGGATGTCGCAAATACTTTTGAGGAATTCTTTTCAAACATAGCTCCCTCTACAACTAAGGAACTAGCTTCTTCTGCTGAACTAGCCGAGTCCCTACTCAAGTCGGGTGTTGACGAATGTAAAACTTCATTTAATTTTAGACATATAAACCCTGATATAGTAATAAAAACATTTAAAGAATTAAACATGAAAAAAACTGAGGACTTATGGGGTATTTCTGTCAACATTATCAATACAATTATAAATACGATAGCCCCTTATCTTGCAAATATTTTTAACAAATGTATTGATGATAGACAGTTTCCCACTTTGATGAAATTTAGTAAAATTATTCCTTTATTCAAGTCAGGCGAGAAAAATAATCCCTCTAATTTTCGACCAATTTCAATATTACCAGTACTTAGTAAAGTCTTTGAAAAAGTAATTTTTAGTCAATTGTTATCTCACTTTGCCCTGAATAAACTTTTACATGATAATCAATATGGCTTCACGAAAGGTAGAAATACTACTGATGCTGGAGGTGCACTCTTAAAACACGTGTTTGATGCTTGGGAGAGTAGGCAGGATGCTTTGGGAGTTTTTTGTGATCTTTCTAAAGCTTTTGATTGTGTGGACCACCAAACTTTACTAAAAAAACTTAGGCACTATGGTGTTTCAAATGATGCCTTAGATTTAGTAAACTCTTATCTCACAGGCAGAACACAAAAAGTATGTATAAATGGAACTGAGTCTTCTGGGTCGCCTCTTACTATGGGTGTGCCGCAGGGATCAATATTAGGACCCCTACTGTTTCTAATTTACATTAACGACCTTCCGTCTTTTACAAAGGACCTCTGCGAGACAGTGTTATTTGCGGATGATACTTCATTGATTTTTAAAATCAAGAGAGGTAAAGATTTATTTGACGATGTAAATACTGCTCTCTCGCAAGTATTGCACTGGTTCACTACCAATAATCTTATGCTTAATGCAAATAAAACAAAATGTATTAAATTCACCATGCCGAACGTAAAACTGGTCCCAACACATATAACTGTAAAAGATGAACTGCTAGATACATCTAGTTCCACTACCTTTTTAGGAATCACTTTAGATTCCCGTTTGCAATGGGGTGCTCATATTGAGACTCTATCGGGAAGACTTAGTTCAGCTGCTTATGCCGTGAGAAAGATAAGACAAGTGACTGATGTTGGAACGGCAAGATTGGTGTACTTTAGCTATTTTCACAGTATAATGTCTTATGGTATATTATTATGGGGCTCAGCAGCAGATATTGAATCTATTTTTGTGCTACAAAAGAGAGCTGTACGGGCAATTTACGACCTCAGACCCCGAGACTCGTTGAAGGAACTGTTCAAGGAAATTAATATACTAACAGTGGCTTCTCAATTCATTTATGAAAATATCATGTATATTCGCAAAAACCTGCATCTATTTCCTAAAAAGAGTGACATGCATAATATTAATACCCGGAATAAAGATAAACTTGCCGTTCCAAATTTCAGACTGCATAAAGTGGGTAATTCGTTTATGGGAAAATGTATTCGCTATTTTAACAAATTACCACAGTCCATTGCTGAACTGCCTATGTATGAATTTAAATCGCATGTCAAGATGATTTTAATGAAAAAAGGTTATTACACTGTAAATGACTATTTAAATGATAAAAATGTATGGAATTAAATACTGCCGTGCTCGCACAGGTTCATTTTATCTTGTAATGTAAACACACTATTTAAAAAGAGGCTGACAATAGTGACCGAGTTTCTTGCGCTGCTTCTTCTCGGCACTAGCCCACAATATTGTCCCGAAGCAGTGGTAGGGTAAAAAAATATATTGGGACGTGTAAAAGAGCTTAATTTAGGCCTATTTACAGAAATAAATTGGTTTTATTGGTTTTTATTGGTTTAGTGTTATTCTTCAATGGCTACTAGTAAAACCTACGTGTTTGAGAACAGTAGCTGGGTTTACACCGTACGATCCATATCACACTCCGATCCAAATGCACGGTCGGTGTGGACCTGAGGCCCAAGATAGTAATGTTACTAGGGGCGAATTGACACTGGATTGCGAATTCCTAATTCCAATTTAACAATGTTATTGTTAAATTACGGGAATTGGGAATTGGGAATTACTGGTGTGCGCGATCCAAGCATAGGAGTTGGAGTTAGACCAACGTTCGACGTTCTAGGACCTTGGATCTGGGAACGTGGATCGCCGATTCAAAATTGATAGTTCATTGTAGACCTAGCTATTCAATTCGTTTTGATGAATCACATGTATAAAAACATATTTTTATAAGAATTCTTACTACAATCTTATTCACTATAAAAATTAAATGTAAAATTTATTTAAAAAAAAGTATAAACTTCTAGACATGCTATTTTCACGAAGTCTATTATTAAATGACATTAAAAGCCCTCTAAACTCTGTCAACAAAATATCCCAGCTAACTTTATCCCTTCTTTATTAAGCGTTAGATTTATTGGGTACTAAGTTACAAATAAAATACCGTGTACGGCGTTGGGGTAACTTTACGGTATTCTTGTAGGTAACAAGATTTTCCTATTCATGGTATTATCGCCATTAACTATCTGCTCCAAATGCAGAGGCGCAGGTGTGGCATCGTCACATTGTTATGCAAAATAATCGCTATGACGATGAAATAGAGACGGCCATTTTACTATAGGTAAAACCTGCGTCTTCGTTATAGAAAGAAGATATCTTCGACATAAAAAGAATCGATATAAAAAGAACAGCCAGCTTATAAACAGATTTTCAGTGTTTTACAAAGTATTGACGCTAACAATTAGCGCTAATATTAGGCCCACTTCTGTACAATAGACTAAGCTACTAGCTATGAGCTAAATTGTTATGACTGTAAGATGGTCTAGATTCTAGATAAATGTTTTTATAGCTTATCCTACAATAACACAGAAAAATTATTTGTAGTATGTAAATAAAAACAGATTTATATCGACATAAGTAGTATATACAACTTGAACTTACCTAAATAATAGTCTACTTTAATTATTAAAATGTGTGACGCCTAAAATTAAAGCCATGTGCTGAAGTGCTTATACCTACTTCTACCGTTCAGGAAGAATATTTGAGGTGTATCCACTTGTGTTGTGACTGTTCTTTTTAGGATGTGTATCAGAAAGGCAGGTGATGGCACAGCTGATATAGCTGGATAAACGGATGCACTAATTACGTCTCGCGACGTATCTGAAGATTGGTTGTGTTTAAGGAAATCAGGAGTACATACATATTATTATGAGGATACATCGCGTCAGTTTATATGCATTTCCGCATTTTGTCTTCATGTATTTTATATACCCTATAGTAATTAACTCGAAATGTTATTTTAGCATTTAAAATTTGAATGCCTTAGGTGCAGTCAACACCAAAGCTTAGTATTTGAATTTTCCAAAATAATTACATTGTAAAACGTATCACAAATCACTACGCAAAAATCAAATAAAGAAGCTATTGTGACATTAAAAAGAGACAGTGGCTTGCTGACTGTACAAGTTGATCGAAATACATAACCCTCAATTTACGTACTTACCAATAAACATTTTATTGACACATGCCGTAGTCCGTAGGAAGACAAGTCTAAATGTCGATTTATCATTTCACATCCAAGTTACTAATTGGCCAGTAACAATTACCACCAGTTTATCATTGATTTCATTACCATAAATAAATCCATCACAATGCAATAGTATTGACTTGTTTACCCAATGGATCGCAAAGTAAGCGTCGAGTAACAACACACAGAAAGGTTGCTGCACAGTAAATGCATTGATAGTGTTTATTTTCAGTTACGATACTTATAATATTCTAAAAAGAAATATTTTATATTCGTGTCATTCGTAATCTGAAAAAATATGCTTCAATCCTTTTTTTTTTTAAACTAATTTAAAAAAGGAAGAGATTCCTTACTCCTGGAGATTGTTCTGATCCAAAATAAAATGATGTAATACATGACATGAGTTTCTGAGATAAAACCTACATAGTACGGGAGTCACATTCATCGGTCTACTATTACATATTATTGATATTGATATTTTTGTTTTTCCAGTAACAGTATTTGGATATAACAATTTATTTAAATAACACAATATCATCATGATTCACCTGCCCTGATCCCAGGTCATCTGGGGTCAGCGCAGTATGTTTTCCTCTAACATCCATGCAATCTTGTCACTCGTGATCGAATTTAATAATAACAAAAAATAATGCTAAACAGTAATTTAAATAAAATCAACCTTACCTGAAACAAATACTACCTACTCAAAAAGAAATGCGTTTCCATGAAACAAGGAGGCAAGAATGCTCGCAGCTTCTACTCGCCTAATAAATATAGAGACTTATCAAAGTATTCGTACCGTTGAAATGTCAATCAGTTCTTACGAAGAACCTGATCAATCTATCTTGGATCGGTCAATCCAGGATCTAAAATGGCCTGGTAAAAGGTATAACTTACTTATTACGTACGGAATTTGTGTTAGTAGACCCTCTGTATCTATTTAAATTAGACTTGCGCCAGCGCATCCATTCGGGTGAAATATCGCCGCGGATCCTACAGGCTTCCGATTACATTTGTTATGATGAGTGTGTGGTGCTTCATTCATCTGTTTCATTATTTTATTTTATTTAAAAAGGACGACGTTCGTATACATATATTTTTTATAAGTACGTACTATAGTATGCTTTTGTTTTATACTTGGAAGTTCGGGGGACCAATTTATTTTTTGTTTAGTGGAGCGTTTACGTATTGAAGTGAACCAGCTTAAATTTTATCCACTTTGATGAACGCTGATTCACTGTTGCTGAACAATTTCGCACTAAAACGGTGAAAACAACTTTTACAACCCAATGCATTACGCTATTGATTGATAATTTATAGGCTCATAGTTATTGTTTATTTGTTTTATTTATATTTAAACCAACTAAATTGAGTGAATACCTAATTAGTTTTACGTCAACGGTGTATAAATATCTGACTGCGACCGTCGCCATGATACTAAAATACCCGCAACGCAAAACGCAAGTTCATCATCCGACCAACTATGACGAACGCTTCATTGGAGCACAGAGCATAGAAGTTAGTTTAATCAGTCTTACAGAATCTTAAAACATGACTTCACTTAAAAATAATACCAATTACATAGTAAAAACAAGCAATAAAAGTTTCTTTTTATGACAAATGTCTTATGTTTTCGGGACTTTTAAGGAGTACTTGCTGAGATATTAGGTAATTATTGTAGGTACAGTCAACGGCAGGTCAACTTACCCAAAAGGTTAGGGGTCATTCAACCGATTTACAACTTAAGTCTGACACGTAGATATCAATATCAATTGAGAAAATTGTTTTTACATATTTAAAATTTCGATAAATAAATAAAATAAATAATAACTCGTGAAGTGTCAACGTTCCCGTTTAGCGGCAATAACAATAGTTTTAGCCATCGGGTCTACTTGTCGACAGGCAAGGGCTGACAACTACTAAGTACTATACCTACCGAACCGTTCAACATAATATATTGTAGATAAATGTAGTTACTGCAATTTTGATAATTTTTACACCATCCTGCGAAATAACGATCTTCGGCAATGGGGCGTGTTATGTTCCGTATAAATATTATTGATATAACGCTGTTATAATATAATTTTATTTAATATAATCTTTCTTCATATAACAACTCACTTCATAGAATTAACGTGTCATATAATCTATCATTTTATAATTTTATTTAAAATAACAATCATTAGCTCTAACACCCATTTTAAATAACAATTAAGAATTATACAGCTTATTTAATGTAATATTAGTTTTTCTAATTATCATTACACTTAACGCCAGACTGTTTGTAAACAGCTAAAACGTAAAACAGGTTACAAATTTGTTTCTTTTATTTCAATTTCCTAATAACACTCTACTGCAAGCATCCATACAAGCATGCAAGCATCCATGCAAGCGTCCATGCAAGCATCCATGCAAGCATCCATGCAAGCGTCCATGCAAGCAGCCATGCAAGCATGCATTCAAGCAAGCATGCAAGCATATAGCATATAGCATATAATCATTAAGCATTCTAGCATGAAACATGCATGAATGCTTGCAATCACGCAAGCAAGCAAGCATACATGCAATTGGATTTGCTCTTCTCCGGCGCTACCGGAAGTGCAGTCCTTTCGCCCTTGCGTACTAATCTCAGGCCCCCACGCTTGCCTGCGCAGCTTCGGCTTGCTGGTCGCCTACCAAGCCTCAGCCGCTTCGGCTTGCTGGTCGCCTACCAAGCCTCAGCCGCTTCGGCTCGCACGGGTGCCTGAGATTTGTTACAGCGGGCGAGGACTGCTCTCCCTCCGCGCCCCCGGCTTTTAAATTACACTCTAGTGTAGGGCAGACTAGTACCACGGCGAAAGACCACGGCGAGTCGGTTTTAATTAATTATTATACTAAATGATAATTATTATTCCTCGTAAAAATAGCAATAAGTGATAATATATGAAATCGTAAGAGCTTTATAGAAAATGTGATTGTAAGGGCCACTTGCGCACCACCGAATCAGTTTAGTACTGGATTAAGACATCTATCTGTCTCTGTCGATGCCATACAATCTGACAATGATTTAATACCGTGTTAGTGGATAGTTCGGGATTAAATTGGCTAATCCGGAGATGCGCAAGTGGACCTAAATGTTATAACAAATGAAAATAATATGAAGTGAAGTTATAGCAAGGGTATTTAGTATTAAAAAATATATTGAATGAGCGTTATAACTTTTAAAATTAGTTTATTTGTTTTTAATTCAAATGAAGCGAACCCTCGGCAATGATGTTACCGTCCTAAGATTGACAACGAAAGTTATAATTACGAATTTTAACTACTAAAAATACTACAAATATCTACATCGATTTGACCGATTGTTGTGGCTGTTCCGATAAGGCTGTCCCAGACGGATAGACGCACTATGACAGATAATCAAACAGCGTCCTTTATTCAGTGTTAATTATACCAATCGTTATTAATAACGAGACTGCAGTTTCAAAACAATCAGTCTTTATTGTGATCAGATCAGTGCTCTCATAATTTTCAGTAAGCAATAATTTGATTACTAAATTATGAGTTATTTAAATGCTCATCATTCTTAACCTCATTACAATAATAACATAGAAAACTTAAGAGAACAAAAATAAATTAATGTACAAATGCATCAAATCCTTTGTACATTTAGATTTACGAGTCATATTTCTGTGGAATTCAAATTGCCAGGTGTATAACAACGAGGCGAATACAAATTAACCGAGCGCGGAAAGTTGCAGAATTTCCTTATTTAACTTTTATGATTTCCGTTTGTATTTGTATTTCGAGCTATAATATATATGGAGCTAAAATATATTTAGGAAACATTTTAGCAAACATGTAAATGAGACCAAGAAGAAGAAAAATATTTAGGTGTTAAATTACTGGTCGAATATAAATGATATTTATTTTAATACTTTTATACCTACTGGCATTTGTATACAAGATTAAAAGTCCATTTAAATATTTTCATTATAATTGTTACAGGTCCAGTACCCTTAGGTCTGATATACACCTAGTTTTGTACATTGTCTACAACCCCTACATGATATTTTATGTCGTCCGATTTTGAGTATCTTACACGTCGAGCAATGTACTTCTACGTTTCTCTAGGGTTTAAATCGAATTGGGCCTAAGCATGATCTAACTAACTCTAAACAGTACTTATGTGGTGTTGTTTTTACGTTAAAAACTGTACAGAAAAAACGAAACAAGTTACAAGTGTTAGTAAGAGTTTAGCTAATATTTCAAATGTATAGCCGAGATGTAGCCGTTAGTATATTTTAGAATGCAAGCTCTAAATACATTTCTGCTACTATTACTTCAAATTCTATTACGATCATTAACTTTATTTGCATGATATTACGCGCCTAATACCTATGCAAATAATATTATAATACAGACAAAACATTTAAGAAATGTTTTTAAATACGATTGAAAAGAACTTCCCGAGCCTGGCAATAACAATATCAAACAAAATGTTATTTGAGGCGCGTAGAGAAAAATAAAATTTGCATTCGTTGTCTACCGTTCTGTTTTGCATTTTTATACACTCGAGGGAGTAGAACGTGTTTGGGAAGTTAACAAGATCAAAAATGAAATGGCAGCGATTGAGGGGAATATAATTTATCCGAGTGTTATGAGTGCTCGGGTTTTAGTACGATGTTTTTATGTCCCACAAAAACAATTCACATTCTTACATCTATTTTTGGAGAGACTTTGACAGCGAAAATCCGAGGAATTTATCTTTTTTAATGAGTTTGTTGTTATTTCTCAAGATTAGTCAAGATAAGTTATTTTTAGAAATAATATTAACGAAATAAGACAAATAACATTGATTCATAGCGTCTCTACAATAATAATTATAAAAAAAAAACGATTTTTGCTAGTGTTAAAACAATTTACTTACATCATCATGATTTCAGCAATAAGACGTCTACTGCTAAACATAGCACGCCCCAATGACTTCTAAATTGGCTGGTTGGAAGCCGCCTGCATCCAGCGGCTTCCTGCAACCTAAACCAGGTCGTTGTTCACCTTGTGGGTGGACGTCTTATGCTGTACTCGCTTGCTAAGACCATTCTGCCCCATCGGCCGTCAGATGCTTGACGGCCGGCCGTGCTTTGTGCCCACTGCCACTTTACCTACTTTTATAAATAAACATGACTGAGATACAAATGCTCAAGCTCTTTACACAAAAAAATCCTTCCTCCTATTAACGATCGCGCACCACTAGACGAGTTAATCATCGACTCTCATTTACTTGAGAATCAAAATAATATGCACTAAAAAAGAGATAACCATTATAACATTTAAGGTATTAACTACCTTCTAAACAAAAACCGATAGCGTAAAATTATTATTCCTGTTTTGGTGTAATACACATGAGACGAAGTGTTAATTTGAGTGTATTAATTATTATTTTCCTGCGAAGATATTAGTGCTGGAGGGACATCCAAAAATAAACCGCATCTGTTTATGGTATCGGCTGCGCCGGCGCTGGTCTTGTTGCATTCCTTCAGTGCCGCGACGTGTAATGCAAAATACAAGTTAATAATATTTTGTATCAACAGTTTTATAGATAAAGTGTCAAGCCTCGTTTGTCTAGCTAGAATCTAGAACGGGTTTCTATAAAATATAAAACATGTTATATTTATCATGAAGATCAGTAAAATCAAACGGTTAGAGAGCATTTTCACTGCTTGTAAAATAAAATGTGTTTACCCGGTTTACCGGTTTGTTTAAATAAGTTGCTTAAAATTTGCACTATAACCAATCACACTAGTTACAATGTTTTAACGGTAGAGCTATTTAAAATAAAAAGTTGAAGAATGTAAATGTTTTTGTATGTCATGTATTTAGTTGAACACATTGAATTTTTATACACTTATTAAAAGAAAGATACACCATCAGTTATCACCAAGAATATAGAGGCGATTTATGGCTAGCTAGGTGTTCTTTCAGATATCACGGAAATTTGGTTGTAATCTTACCAAACTATTCTTTCGAAGAAGCTCTTGACCCAAAAATCATTGTTATCAGTTGAAACAATATATAAAGAGGCATGTTGAAACCCATTGTGACAAAAACAAAGTGAGGAAGTTGCAGAGGCGACACGCGCCATCGATTCATCAATCATCAGTGGACACTAAGCTTTATTTTTACTTTAGCTACATTTTCGTGAGTTTCGTAAATAAATTTATATGATCGGACTAACTTACCTAGTGACGTCCGATCCTCAATTATGTGAAGTAATCTCGTCCTCATTGTGTACAATGTAGTACGCACTTTTTGCTACTGCACTGATTACAATCTTCAAAGTTAGGCGCGTGCATGAACGCGTCAATAAACTAAAAAATAAATAACCGGAACGTGCCCGCACCGTCACCTATCAATGTCATCTGTCACCTGTCAATGTCATTATTTCAAAGGATAAAACTGGACACAACTTTCAAAAAGAAGGGAAACTAAGTAGTATGTAGGTATTTATAGCATATAATCTTTTTTGTACTTTAAGGATTGATAAATACATACTAACTGGGTCGGGCTGGGGATAGGATGAGGACGAGATTACTTCACATAATTGAGGATCGGACGTCACTAGGTAAGTTAGTCCGATCATATAAATTATGTTCCATAATCTCGTCCTCATTGTGTACAATGTAGATGTTCAAAGAGGAAAGTTGTGTCGACAAAGCAATATAAACATTTATTATGATCATTTATATGATTTGCTAAAGTCTTCGCACATGATAAAACCTTATTTTATTAACTATCTATTGGTAGATGCTTAATTCAAGTTTTATCTAACAAGGATATAGTTGTTTGATTAATTCATTGGAATTAATCAACCAACCCTGTATATCGATACAACCCTGTATATCGATACAACCCTGTATATCGATACAATCCTGTATGATGATACACCTTGTGTGATGATACACCCTGTATGATGATACACCCTGTATGATAATACAACCCTGTATGATGATATAACCCCGTATGCTAATACAACCATGTATATTGATACAGTCCCATCCCATTTGATGACACAAACCTGTACCTATTTTATACCATACAGGTGGGCCAAAAAATGTGTAGGAATTCTATAAAATCGAAAATAGCAAATTTTACTTTAATTGCAATACTCTTTTATTTTTGTTAAAACTGTAAGTCTTTATGAATTTATAGATTTGCTGGGACTGAGACTGATAATCCACCTGTTGTACATTTTTAAGTTTGTGCAATAAAGTTTTAAATAAATACCCCGCGCTATTAAGTAGGTATATTCTTTACGAATAAACTAGAGATCACGCAAACGAAATCGCGGGGCAACAGCTAGTTTAATAAGTTGTCATGGAAATGGAGCCAATGCTTTGAACTATTAATATCCGTCTCATTTATCCAGTAGTATGTAGTACATACTTAGTATATGGTTACCTAACAAGGTAAATTTATCGATGTGCAAGTAGGTAGTTAAGCTAGTATTTCTTCTGAAAAGACTTATTTTATTTTATATAATAAGAAAATCTAGTAACCTTTTAAGTTATCATTGTCTGTAATACAATTTTTTAAGCAAATAAATTAGTCTTAGGTATTCTTAATAACTCCTGTTCAAGGTGTAGTTCCAAAGTAAAGGAAACTAAAAAAAATAATATGGATGTTTACTATCGCAAATTTTTCATTAATTATATGTTATAAATAAGGAAATTATATACAAATACTACTAGTATTGTTCCAGTAGGGATCCTATTTTGTTGACAATAGTTTCAACATTATTTTACTGAGAAAGATTGATTATTACTCATCTTCTTAGAAAACCGTTATATGTGTTACACTTGTATGGCTGGAAATCAGTATGAGACTTCCTGCACTTTATGTGTGGATCCCTGGTAGGGGATATTAATAAGTTAATGAAACAGTCTGAATACTTATTTATAAAAAGATTCAATGACTGGTCAATTCTTGTAAGCTAATAAAAAATAATAATTAAATAAGTAATAATTTACCAATACATCACATCGGATAAGATAGAAAGTTTACTCTGGCTCAAAATACTTGTAGCAGCCTTACAGCCTTAGTCCAATAACAAGGTAAGGCAACATTTATTGCCTGCATTGCCCTAATTATTGCCACTGATCAATGCCTCTATGGTCTCATCCATTTTTTTTTTTTTTTTTTTTTTTCATTTAAGTTAAGTTAGAAATTTTCTGTCATTATTTATCATCTCCATTTTTGCTTTACATGGTAATTTAATATCTAATAAAATTATTTATACATAGACTTACATAGGTACTTGACAATCTTCAATTATAATTGTAAGATTCATGCCTTAATTTAAATAATAATTTTAAGTCAGTAGTATATTTTTTATGAAGTTTATAGTTTCATGGATACAATTTTAATTTTTTTAAATTATGTTTTAATAAATCATATTTTATTATAATCATCTATTTAAATATGAACCTTTGTTATCCACCTGGGATAATTCAGTTTATTTACTATCTTTAGTATCTTGATAATTTAATGATTGGATGATTATTTATCTTTGTCTTCAATTTTTGGTATCAAACATTTTCACAAATAATAAAATGTCTAGAAATATATGGTTTATAACAAAAATATATTAAAAATATATTTAGGTCAGATTTGAAAATTCAAGTTATCATTGGAACTTTGTGTCTAGTTTTGAATTTCTCTTACTTTTCCAAAGGTAGCAGGTACCTACTTAAAAATTAAAATAATTGTTTTTCGACCTTATGACAAGTACATAAGGATCAATTATGGTGCGACATTTTTGAATTTAAATAAAGCTGCATAAATCTTTCCATGGGTTTTTACTGACTGAAAATATTGGAATATAACATACAGTTACAGTTAAAAAAGTTTTTAATTATGGTAATTTTTATCTTGTTGATAACAAGGAGAATTATTTTTCCATTTCTGTAACAGTGATCTTCACTCACATTATTTGTAAGTAACACTCATCTTGAGTGTGTCTTTATTTCACTTGATGAAGACTAGAAATAATCTAACTAGCCATGGCAATCAGCTAGAATAATAACCTTAAGTCAGTAACAGTGTTAAATTTTAATTGCTTTCATAGATTATTATAGAATCTTGAAAATTAAGCTTGATACTATGAGAATTTAAGGTTTACCCGGTTGTAACCAGATCTAATATTATAAGTTACACAAATGGGATACCATATCAGTTGTATAGGAACATACAAACATGCACCAGCCAGCATCAATTTGTCATGGTCTCCAAACAGGGAGTCAACTTCCCTGTATTATGAGGTACAAGACAATATATCTCGCCAGGGTCATTCGACCAGAGTATCGAACCTGGGACCTTTTACGTTAAGGCACTTCACGAATCAAGTGGACTAATGATCTTTAAGTCACAGATATCAATTAGCAATGTCAAGTAATGTTTATTTATTTATTTAAGCTTTTTAGTAAAATATAAGAGAAAAAAAAAAAAAACTTAATATGGTCATAACTACATGAACTATTGGAGTAAACAGGTTGTTTTCTATGGTATGCTTTATAAAGTCTTGCCCTCTTGGGCCAACATCAAGAAGTATCTCAATTACTTGTGGTAAAAAACTTGTGGAAATCCACACCGAGATAAACCATAATTTGTAAAAGCGCTATTTATCATTGACTTGTATGTATATAAATGGGGCAGAATAAGACAAGCAGATCTGAGACCAACAGATTGTCTTGGTACTATTAATGGTTGCCAAAGGCCCAATTTGATAGTAACAACTGATGAAATTATTAAAAACTTAAAATCTTTATAAAAAGACTGAAATTGTCTAGGTAAGTATATGACTTGTTTACACAAGACTCAGAATTCCTTAAGCCTTCAATATCAGCAGGCAAAGGAGCTTCTTTCATAGCCTCCTTAGAGTCAAAGTGTTAAGTTGAAAAAATTACTAAGACGGAGGGCATTACCTCATGGTCTCGGTACCCATATTCTCCCTCCTCTCTTTTTTTCTTCAGTGGCATTCGAAGATATGTATCGTCTTGATACTTTTGTGTTCGACTATATTTTCAACTTCAATTGATGAAGTCGGTCTCTGGTCAACCTTATAAGATTTGCAGACCCGCAATATTATAACAAAAATTTTAAGCCACAGGCTAACCCCTCGTGAAAGCAAGTGGAAGTGTTATAATTCTGCTGCGAGACAGAAAAGAGGAATAATTGTT
The DNA here is from genome assembly GCA_963576865.1 of Anania hortulata. Classification (NCBI taxonomy): domain Eukaryota; kingdom Metazoa; phylum Arthropoda; class Insecta; order Lepidoptera; family Crambidae; genus Anania; species Anania hortulata. Next base: position 10,111,054 of record OY756389.1, read on the forward strand.
CTCTCGGTACATATGATGCGCTAGAAGAATTTTATAATATTAATAACTTACCTTATGCTATTACAGATCCTTTGTAGTATATTTCTGGTGCAACATTGTATCGGTCTCATGGTCAACTCTTCATGAAGACTAGAGCCATAATGTTACGTCTCAGGAGGAATCCCTCGAGGAGACGCTTCAGACTGAACAAAAACCCACTGGCCACTCCATCGTAAAGGCCAGTGCTTCTGTACAGAGCAGTTTCTGTGGAGTCATTCGGAGACATGACAGACAACTAGAATGAACATATTGATCACCAACGGCCAACCTCCCGTGAAGGCTCCGATGTCATTCATTCTGAGACATGAGAGACAACTAGAATGAACTTAATGATCACCACGGCCAACCTCCCATGAAAGCTCCGATGTCATTCATTCTGTCTCGTTTGCGGGCTGAAGAATAACGCAACTCTGTCACACACACTCCTTGTTTTCATGATTAATTTCTGGCTGATTATGTTGTTGGAGCGGAGGCCACGTCTCGGCGAACGTAGTGTAGGACGCTTCTCAACTCGATGGGCCGACGAACTCGGGAATATGGCTAGATACATTTGTATCAAAGCAGGAGATCGTACTCCTTGGCGCTCTTTGCGTCCTTCCCGTACGTCCAGCAGTGGGCTGTAATAGGCTGAGATGATGGTGATGGTGATGATATTATAAATATAATAACACTAAAGTTAGTGTGCTGTGGTGGTGATAGAAATCGTAGTAATCGTAATAATTGAGCCGAGGTATCGGTCCAACAATTTCACAAATTCAACTGACAAGTTTTGTTTTCCAGCCACCATACTTTTACACAAACATCACCGTATTTTCTTCTTGGTTTTTTGCATTTGTATTTAAGCTGTAAATCACTAATTAGTTTATAAACTAATTTATTCTAAATATTTATGTCTTCAGTGCTGTGTACAAAAAAGTACAATGACATTGACAGGTGACAGATGACATTGATAGGTGACGGTGCGGGCACGTTCCGGTTATTTATTTTTTAGTTTATTGACGCGTTCATGCACGCGCCTAACTTTGAAGATTGTAATCAGTGCAGTAGCAAAAAGTGCGTACTACATTGTACACAATGAGGACGAGATTATGGAACATAATTAGGCTGTAACTTTATACGGGTTATATAAATGAATTCGTTGAAAGTACGTATTTGTCTGATGTATTTGCATGTACTAAAAAGTTCTCTAGTTTTAATATGTTAGTTCAAAAAAACATTTTACTGGTCTAGTACTATCCACCTCCTAGCTCCACCATCAGATCAGCATGATAGTACCTATCAATTTATTGTGCTGTCATCCAAATGTCACATAACTACACTGTTCCAAATCCACAAGACAAATTAGAATGAAGTGAAGCTAAGGTATGTTAGAAATATAGTGAATTGCCTACTCTTGCATGCTGTTGTCTTGTTTACATCTATTTTTATTTTTCTCGTAACTATGTTTTGTGTAAATTGTATGTCCCCCAGCCCAACAGACAGCAAAGCAACATCAAATACGTAAACAAACTGCACATGTGGCTCTACAACCATAATCGTATCTTGTGAGATGGGATCTAAACAGGGGGTTACCTAAAATTGTGCTCCGAAACCATAAGCCTAAAATTATGATAGCTTACCCCAAAGGGTTTGAAGCTATTAGAATATTAAAGGTACGAAATGTTTTCTTGGTGTAGTTTCTCTAGTGCTTCTTCAACGCTAGGGGTTTAAACAATACCTTTTAGCAGGTTCATAGTTTAATGTTAGAAGTTTACCTCCTATTTCTTATTTTTTACCTAGGCCGGTACGCATGACCTTGAAAAGTTAGAAACTGTCTGGCTGAAGAGGTAGACCTAGAAAACGATGGTGTGGTGATTTGACCAGTATTGCAGAGAACTGGGAAATTTTAGCGCTAGACAGATATCGGTAAAGTATTTAGGGGGAAACCTTTGCCTAGCAGTAAGATGGTACAGGTTCATACGAGAGGGCTATCTTATTTATAACTATTTTGATAATTTTGACAGAGTTCCGATAAATCCTTGGTTTTTTTATGTTTAATTTTTGCGTGCACTCCAAAAAAAAATTTAAAAAATCTTGAAAAGAGTTTGACCTGTTACAGTGTTATTACGTATAAATATAGATGTCATTGACGTTGTTGACCAGTCCAAGAATTATTATTTTAAATGAATAGAGACAATGCACGTAGGTACCTAAGATTACAATGCAATGTACAAAATGAAGCTATAAATATTTATGACTATGAGTATGACATATAGAACTATTGGCAATTAACTAAATCTTAATATAAAATTATATTACCCTATCATACTATAAGCTTACCTTTAGTTGCACAAAGGGTAATTAAATCCATAATAAGCATTACCCGATAGTATTGTTTAAGTTTGCTATTGATTTACGAAGTGAAGGAATTTGTTACGGAGCATGATGACATTTAGCCATTCCCAGAGCGGTGAGAGGTGGCCGGCAAGTCGACCCTTCGGAAACAGCACAAAAATAGCAGACAGTACACTAGTTAAACTGATCTAAGTACTAGTTGATGGAATTTCTGTTCACCTTATGCTCTCCTGTCCCTCTCTCACCTATTAAAACGCGATCACGTACTCGGGATGTTACATCACAGGAGCAGAAATGTTTCTGCCGAATAATATAGTATTTCGATATCCCTGTACCCTAATCTGTTATAACTTCCCATGTTAATTATCAGCTTCTCCTATTAGCTATTAAGCTCAATTCTCAATCAATAAAGTTAGGGTAGTAATAAGGGAAAGTGAAATTGTTTTCGGATTAGGACCTTTATTATTAATGTGTGTTAGAAATGTTTGTTACATATTACATATTGTGCTTATATTTATTTATTTATTATTAAAATTACCTTGGACATACTTAAGCATTGCAGAATATTTTGTATAGCCTAAAAACACTTTAGCTAAACAATTTGAATTGGCTGTATTTTATAAACTAGACTAGCATTCACTTCTTTAAAGTGCAGACCAATAGATGGGAAAGGTTATCCTTGAATGGGTGATAAAATTGAAAGGGAAACTCACAATGGAAAGTAGTCACGACCGTGGTTTCCCAATCAAGAATTCCTTTAAAGATTTTAAGTTTAAATAACAAGTCTTGGACACGACACTGTTTCTATATCTTAGGTATGCTACCATCGACAAGACGAGACAACGAGACTAAATTTCTAAATTATTATCTTAAATCGAATTAGACTTGACATTAATTTGGTTATAAAATATTGATGACGGAGGATCTTACCTTTTCCATTCATCTTAATTCTGGAAGCAGCCAGTGTTGCGGATTTCAAAGGAACTCCGCCTACTTCTAATATCGGAGAAAGCTCACTCGGCATAGACCTACAGTTTCCGACCTGGAGCGCCTTGATTAAGGATAAGCCTGTAAGGATAACCTAAGAAACTTGGGCTATATTGATGGCATCAATAGCAAGAGCGATTGCGGTGCTTTCTCCAAACCATGTCTTCTTCTTGAGTTTGAGTGACAGCAATCTAAAATATTTTATTTATATATTTGCCGTCTACACCAATTGATAAAGAATAATTATTGATAGTTTAAGTGCTTTAATATGAGTAAGTTCAACACGTTTTGAATCCAGATATTACTGTACTGAAACTAAACTTTGTGAAACGAATTACATTAGGCTATAATATTCTGTGAATATTACAAGCGCCTACCTATAATGGTACCGTTATTAATATCGACAAAAAAACGGCAAAAAAAACACGTTTGTTGTATGAGAGCCCTACTTAAATATTAATTTTATTCTGTTTTCTTTACCTCTTTTATATTCTCTATGATCTCTTATTATCTAAAAAATAAAAAAATCAAGCTGACAAGAGATCAAGCTGAGCCTAGATACAAAAATGTGTATGGGCTGGTTACGATAGTGTACGCATCTTCTTACGTATTTGGGTGCATAGATAATTACGCAACTCTTCATATTTATAACTTAAGCTACTATTATAGGATCAGAGCAATGTACGTGATGTTATCCAATATTAATTGATTAATTAATTAACTTATTTATTTATTTATAACATTATTTAATATAAGATCCGTCATTTTGTGCTTCTAAGTACGAGAAAATTAACATTTCTAGATGGTACTGATTATGTTAGATATAGCCGCTTTGTGTTTACTATCGACGACATCATTCAAACGCATGGGATAGTAGACGGTTTGACTTGAATTTACGATTCTAGTACCTATCTAATTAATAATAACGTAGATGATCTCTTAAAAACATGAGTTGAATATAAAAAAATATTTTGGGCCATACAAACTGTCCGTTCAACTGGTATCTCGGCTATTCGGCTCATTGATTCGCAAAGTGGTTTAGTTTCATGAGCACCACCATAATTATCCTAAAATATGGCTGACAATTGTTTTACATTCCATTTACTATCGTAATACAAAAGCTTTGTCAATTTTACCGTAAACACGGTGAATTTTTGTTCGATTTAGAGCCGCAAAAATTATATATAGTTATGGTTTATATAATATTTATAGAATTTCAATCTAATAATTTGATCAACAGTTGAGTATTAGGGGTACCTACCTTACCACCCAGGGGGGCTACCTTAATACCTAAGACCTTTAAATCAGTTACAAAAGACCTGTCAATCTTTCAGTGCAAATTTGAAGATAGGCTTCAGGTTAATAGAAAAGCAGAGTAGGTACCGCTATTATCTCAATGAGTACAGTTAGGATATAATTTATAGATTTGTCGTTTTCTGGTGTGTTAAAATGAGAATGCTGCAAGCCAGTATTGAATTGGGATTATTCGCTATGTGCATAGTGGGTTGTGGGGGGTGTCAAATCCATCGCAGCACGCTATTTGGCAGAAATGTGAAATAACTCTGGACATGTCACACATGTCATGTGTCAAATTGCTATATTTCCATAGAATTCTATACTAACGTTATTAAGTATAGTAAAGTTAAAATTCGCGATATGGGTCATAGGTGTTGAGTTATAAAGTGTAGAAACAATGGGAAAAATAGTTTGTGAATGTTTTATTCGTTTTCAATATCAAGATGTAAATTGGAGCAAAGAAATAAATGGATATTGCAGCTGTGAAAAGGAAAAAGTTTGTAGGAAGTTTGTGTCACAGACGATTGTCTTATGATCACAGCTCTTAATAAATGGCTTTGTCCGTTAGCTCTAAGCTTTTCAAAGTTTCTCACATGCTGTGCTAATACCTTTTTTACCCCTTTTTGCACAGTTTGAGGTTGGAAAGTTATACCATGTTGTATCGATTCAAATCCCGTACGTATTAGAACATTCATGTTTTAGTTCAAGTAATAAAATCACTTATTATAATAGGCACAAACTCTTTAGATATTTTTATCTAATTTCCAAGAAAATCAATCCGAAAATCTTTCTCAAGCCATCCAGTTGCCATAATTTGAGAGATCGTAAGTCCACAATAATTGTGGTCACTAGGGGCGCTGTCATCGCGCACACAGCGAATAGTTTACTGTAAGGTTCACCACTGATGACCTTTGGTATTCGTGATCGGAGTCCCACGTGGCGTTTTGTAACAATATCACTGGTAGGAGCGCAAGCGCAGGCGTGGCTTTTGCAATTGCATTTGACCTGACCGATCTCTAAGATGCAACGACTACTTTAGTTCTGGGCCTTGTCACTCGCAAATGTCATAACACTTTTAACACCGTAGTTGAACTATAACCTTTTTTTATGTTTAGTAGATTAAGTCACATAATTTATTTTAGATCTGTTTTAATCATTTGGAATCGTTCCCCCTACTAGGTAAAGACTTTTCCGAAAACCTCATCCAGTGCCTGATTGTACAGTCGGCAGCACGTCAGGTTACCCTACTTTGACATTGAGACCAACTCTATTCCCTACGCAATAAAAGCTGTTTTTGTACTTCAAATGGGTAGCGTGACGTGCTGCCGACTGTACAACTGTACTGTTCTGTATTATTATCTTAGGTTCCAATGCATCCCAAAAAGCCAGCTCACGCTCATTAATAATTTTGATATTAATTCTACGAGTAAGAAAAATAATAATTTCTTTCCCAACACCGTTGAGTTGAAGTGTACTTCGCTAATTAATGAGAACAATCAAAAAGGGGAAGTAACATAAATTAATTTCAAGTAGCAGGCTGGCGTTAATGAGTATTTTATATGTATAACTTCAAAGTAATTGGTCTTGTTGTGTACACGAAAGATATTAATTTGTAATTACAATTTAATGTGCTAATTTGAGTGGAACTTGACAGAGATTTGTGGGTTTATGATAAAGTAATTAGAGCTACTAAACATCGTTTTCGACATAATTATCGTAAATAAATTACTACACCTTATTTATTATTACAGCTAGTATGTACGCGAAAGTTTTCTAGCTAGAAAACGCAATGTTTTCAAAGAACTTCAGACCATAAGTAATTCAAATATACTGTAACACTTTTTCATTGTTCTTAACTCATTCATATCTCATCTTATTTATTTTATATTCATTGTATAAGTTCTAATAATGAGAATCAAATTGATTGAAATAATAATCATGAAGTAGTGTACAAGGTATTCGTCTCATAGTCGTTACATGAAGATCGAAAGTTGTTTTCCAAAATGCGGCTGATGGGAATAATTAATGTAATTTGGTAATTCATTTTGGTTAACTTATACTGTGCTAACTCAATTGCTTTGGATAAAATATTGATCACGAACTTTTACTTCCACTTTATTTTTATCTAAACTGTTCAATACGAATAAGTAAGTAATTAATTCACCTTTGTAATTAAATTTACGTCTTCTCACTTTAACGGTAACGCCGTGAAAGCGGAACAGACTCACTTTCGCATTTATTAATATTTTTACAGCCAGTATCTATATGGCCGCATGCCAGGAATGAATCTCTTACAATTATAAGCTTTTTTTTTAAATCTCAGACAGTGGGCAATAATAACAAAAAACTACCATTTTTTTGTTTTTGTTAATATCATCATCATTGTCAGCTGTAGTTAGCTCACTTTAGTTCATTTCTGGACATAGACCATCAATGCAGGCCACACAATCCGATTCTTGGCTATTCTTTTTAACCCATTGCCAGCAGCGTATATCATTCCTTCACTTTGCCGGAAGTATCATTTCTTTTTAAATAAAAGAGTAAACGAGATTTCAGGTATAATTGGCCCAATGTGAGTGCTTTGCAGGGCAGTTGTAAATAAGGTACAGAATGAATAGGGAAGTATCATATTAGGTTACTGCATATTTTGGAATTTTCTTGTGGTAAAAATTATATGTCGTTGCTGTTTAGCTAGTAGCGTTTCAACACAGGATAGATCAAAATGGTAAGCAAAATACTCTTCCTCTGTCATCGACCTGAAACCGTATATTTCATTGGAAACGCAAACAATATTTTTTCTTTGCTGTCTCAGAGTAGACACAATAAGTAAAATGATCACCAGACACGATCGTACTGGTGAATGTTTTAGTTATCCCCACTAGACCCAGCTTCAAACTCGGCCGACTGAACGACATTACGATAGAGGATGGCTGATGATGACATGACTCCACGCACCGCTGAATCGGAATGCAAACATATAATTTACTATGTACACAACTAACATATTTCAGTTTACGATTCGCAATTGGTATAATTAAGTTAAAAGTGCTCAACATGTTTGTGTTAAACCTAGAAAGTCGAAATTGGTTAAGCAGAACTAACTGTAGCTTGACTTCAGGTAATGTTCGAGTTTATAAGAAGTGAGTTTGTCTTGTTCTACTAGAATAGTGATAAAATATCATACTTACCGTACGGAATCTACACATCTAGCTCATTAGTTTTCTAAAAGAAGGTGCAACGACATCCTTAAAGCGTGTACGACGAACTTTGTGAACCTACCTAGCTAGACAAAGGGAATACCTAGACTATTATTAAAGTCAGCCCAGCCCATCCACCGTTAAAATCCCTAAACTTTATTCGTACATTATAAGACCTGTCAAAAAACGGCTACAGTCTCTTGCTAGCTCGATGCGAGCAATACTTCCCCTGTTCAAATTATGAAAAGAGAGGCGGGGTTATTTTTAAATTAATATAATATTTTTTGTTTCACAGATAAAGTTAATAAAAATTATTGACTCTAACATAGTATTTGATATTAATTTCAATTGCCTATGGATGAACCTATGCTACCGGCAACTCTGATATTTACATTTGATAGTTTATAATTTTATAGTTAGTTATAGTTCAAATACGGAAAAGTATTTCTCCTAAAAAAATATTAAGTGAAGATTGTTTTACTACTTTGTGCTTGTTTTGTCGTTTCACCTTGCTGGAGGGCATCATTCACTAAGTGTTCTAGTAATTGAAGTTGCTCAATTCAGTCGACTTGATGGCCACTCCTGGATGCCGGCTGTACCATAACGATTAATTAGAAATATCAATGCGCTACCGTAAAGTCGTGGATGAGTTAAGTAATGCGCGCATGTGGTGTAATTGCTACGTACGCAGCTCGTTGAAATGCATAGCTCTCTCGATTATGACACCGTTCCACTCCATTCCAATGGAAACTAATAGCCCATATCATGTTATAGTCCATGTTTTAAGACGACCCTAGAAGTTGCTATAGGTTTATAATGATACGTATTAGGCAATGTTGTCAATGCAATTTGAATGGATTATGTTATGTAGGTAATTTTTAGACTGACTGTTTTGTACGTTCTAAGCCATGGGTATAATTATCTAACTTATTTAAAAAAATACTTATAAGGAAACTGTTATGCATAACGATGGATATTGATTAAGATTGTTCTTCTTAAAAACATACCTTTAAACAACTTTTACTACGGGACTGGAAAAAAAAGTTTTTCCATACTCAACCAAAATGATATGAAACAGCATTTTTTTACTATTAGTTTTTATATATATTTAAAAAAGAACGCTTGTAGAACGCTTGTATCACTTAGAAGTTGACGTAACACCCTATTCAAAAAAATATTGCTTTTGAAAATACATTCATTTGTATTAGGTAAGCTTAATAATGGCCAGTCAATAAGCGAGTTCAAATAAATCACTTGTCATATTTCAACAAGAATGTATGTCAATTGAAATGTAAGAATTTCATACATAACCAACTCTGCTCCATATCATGATGTCAACAGCGTAAATACATGTTTTCCGTGATCGGTGTTCCGGGTTCTATTTAGGGAACACTATAACGGGACAAAATACGGAGAAGGAAGCGTATTTACTCAGTGGATATCCGTTGACATTTCGGAATATATCGGCGGATAAATCAAATCTGCTTGTACTGCTGAACCCAAGCTGAGGTTTGTTATGTATCGAGGAACCCACGTGTAAATTGAGGTTTGTTTCACAGGGCCTTAACAATAAAAACAGTTCCAAGGCAGTGTTATTTTTACGTCAAAATCTATACAGAAAAATAAAACATGGTTGGAGTTTATCAAAGTTAAAGTATAGCAAGGTTAAATTCTGTTTTTAGAGATCATGGTTAGGCCCCAGATAAGCTGAATTTAACATTACCAACAAGTTTTTTTTACTTTATTGGATAACGTCACATACGAGTATGTTGCTCTGATCCTATGGTAAGTAGTCAAGAACTTGTGTTACAGAAATCAGAAACATCGACAGTACCACAACACCCTGACCCGAGACAATACAGAAAAGTTATTTATCTACATTGACCGTCCGGGAATCGAACTGGGAACCTCAGAGATCACCGACACCAAGTCCGGCATGCCCGCCTCTCGGCTACGGAGGTCGTCAATTGCATTTACGATTCAGACTGTGTGATTAGTATTACTACTTTGATAAGAGTAGACCATGACGACCATGTAGAAAGCACGACCATGCTTATTAACAAGCAATTAGCCAAGGAAAACTTATGCATATCTTAGAGTCCGATCATTTTAATAGTATCTGAAGATGACTTATACGTATAGTTTTATTCTTGGTGTAGTCGCTTGCGGTGCGGATTACAAAGACGGTCGCGGGTTCAAATCCTAAAAGGGGCTATCTATCTATCTGTTATCTAGTAGCCGTAGTACAGTGTTCTGTTTAGTTTTAAGGCTAGGTAATTGGTGTGATTGTGGAAATATATTCTTCATAAAAATATAGAGTGGCAAACACAAACACACACTTTATTTTCTCACCTTATAAACTCTAACTTGGTGCTTTTTTCAAGTCGATTGAATTCAAACGATTATGGGCGAGTGTTAATCGGGTCAATGCGACCATATCTACACATGAGCTCGCGAAATAGGCAGCGTATCCAATCCACTTTAGCTGATAAAGATACGACCCACATTCGAGATTGGGAACAGTTTCGTCTTTGTGTGCCACTTGTGATCTTATAAGGCACACACACCACTGAAAATGATATAAAAAGAAGACCAACCTTTTATATTTTAAAATGTTTTAATATTGCTGGTACCTACATGCAAAATATAAAAAATATGAAGAATACATATTATTTTATAAACTTAACCAGGCAGGTAACACACACACACACACATACACACACACACTGTGTTTGCTGTAAAAAGTAACTTAAAAATGATTTTGATGATTGGTAATAACACCTACAGTTTAGCTGTTAATTAAGATTTATTAAATTAATTATGATTACCATTAACGCGAAACAGTTCGTAGGTAAGCAGTGTATAAACTTTAGATTGGCCAAAACAAGTAATTTATTCTTGGGAAATTGTATTAAATTTGTCAATAATATACCTTACAATGTTACCAAACTTCCTATTAATAAATGTAAGTCACATGTCAAAACTACACTGATGTCTAAAGGGTATTATAAAATTCAAGACTATCTTGATGACAAGAATGTATGGTCAGTCCAGCCTGCACTAAACTGATGTACCTACCTGTTTATTTTGATTTATATTTTTTGTGTGGCAGCTAGTGGTGACTGAGTTTGTTCCGGCGTTTTTTCTCAGCACTTGCCAGATTGTCTGTGTCTTGTCTCGAAGCGCTAGTAGGGCCCAAAAAATAAGGAGACATGTTCTGGCCCCCTAAGGGCCTATAATGTTATTATTGACGTTCATAAGTGGCAATTTTGTCCTGAATTGAATAAATGATTTTTGACTTTTGACTTTTGTCTTTACGCCAAAAACACATAATAAAAAAAAAACATTGTAACAGTTGTTATTTCCTTTATCAAAGAACATTATATACATTTTATAGCTTTGAGAAATTATCGCTTTGTAAATACTTTGTACCTTTTTGCTGTTAAAACGCAGTGAAAAAATTGACGAGTCTATTTCCACTTTTTCAAAGACAGTTGCTAGAAATATAGGTCATTTTCGGGTTAGATCCAAATGTTGCATGAGCCGTTGTGTGATTTAGAAATGATTTGTGGAGGCTAATCTGAAAATTTGATTCTTTTTTTCGGGTTCAATTAAGCTAAAGGAAAACCTGTAATTTTCTTTCCCCTTTTTTGATAGCCAGGGTGACGCATTACGGTAGCAACCTAACAAGCCAAGGTCAGTAGGGCAGCCCGTAGCACCGTGACGTGGCATAAGTGGAAGCTATGGACGTGCGATGAGCCGTGTGCATGAATTAAGTCATTTGGCTGGCAAACTGGGTAATGTAAATAGAGACCTTATATTTAATGTGGAACAACAAGACGCACATGAAACCTTTAACATCAATCAATATAACACATCAAGCCCGGTACTCCTAAAAAGTAGTTGACTATATACTTTTAATAAAATTTTATTTAAAAAAATAAAACCGACTTCAAAACCCTAAAATGCAAAAAATAATCCTAACACTAAGTACCTAATCAGTTACTTTTGGAGTCGGTGCAAACAAAAACATTGAATCTCTCATCGGCTGGCACCGACTCCAAAAGTAACTGATTAGGTACTTAAGTGTTAGGATTATTTTTAGCATTTTAGTGTTTTGAAGTCGGTTTTATTTTTTTTAATAAAATTTACTTATTTCATCTATTTTTAGTGATAAATTCTAATCTAACTGCTGAACACCGATTTCATCCCCTATTTTCCTACCCTTAGGGGTGATTTTTATTTTGCAAACTTTTATCATAGCATCTTTGAAGTATAAACTATTCAATAAAATAAAAATCATCAAAATCGGCTCATATTTGTCGAAGATAGGTAACAAGAATCACAACCAAAATATTATCTGGGTATATATTTGTTCATTTTCTCAAAAAGTTCTAAATCAATTTTGATAAAATTTATATGGGACCACCTCTGAAGTATGATCTACCAAACAAAAAAAGAATCATTAAAATCGATTCATAATTGGCGGAGTAATCGCGTAACATACATACAAAAAAAAACATACAGTCGTATTGAGAACCTCCTCCTTTTTTTAAGTCGGTTGAAAAGTTGGTTGAAAATTCGTTTATCCATGACTTTGTTTCACATTTTGTGGCATAAAATACAAGTATGAAGACAAGTCTTCACGAACCGCAAAACTTTCACAAAACTATGCTCGCTTGGCAAATATTATTATTACAACACTAAACAAGACGACACGTCCAACAAAAGCATAAGTGTCTCACTGTCTTTAATAAATCTCCAAACTTCGCTTTCCTCAGTAGAAGTTGGCAGCAGTTTCATAACTTCCATGGAGGCAAAATGTCCTTTATTATATCAGCTAATGTTCCCCTGGCCGACGTAATTTCCGCGCTTCCTCGCTTTTCTTGACACCACTGGCATTAACTCTGGCAAAAATATTTCCTGGGAATGTTTACTTTGCTCTGATTTATAACTTAGGGTGGACTGGCTATTCATTTACACGAGATACAGAAGTCAGTAAAAAATAAAGAAACGATATACCTTACCAATATTGTAAGACCTATTTTCCTAAAAGTAACTAAAATGTTTGGAGATTGAATTATGCTTAAGGATATTTTTGAGATACATTTACATTTTTGAGATACATTTACATAGAGGTAGAGCAAGTTATAGTAAAATTGGTTTGTATTGATGAAGCAAATAAATGATTAATTCTAATTCTACATTTACTTCGTTTAGTATTACTTACTTAAAACAACACCCTGGATTGACGAAGTATGTACATTAAACTAACTAATACCTATTAACCTTAGAAATCATAATAATCATCATCATTTCAGCCATAAGATCCATGCTGAAGGTAGGCCCCTCCCCTAATAATATTAAAACCGAATAAGTTTTCTATCACACAAGATACGAAATTAAATAACATTTAGACTTTTCCTTCTAAATAATTCGCAGTTTTATTACTGCTATAATTCTTATTGTGAAATGACTAGCATTGCGGTGCGGTTTTGCTCAAACCTCAGATGCGTCGTGCGGTCGGGGATATCACTGCAATGCGGGTGCTGCACTGGTCTGAATTAAATATAATTACAGTAACACCACCTAATGGTCATGGTGAAACTATAGCGTTTAAGTACAATGTTCAAACTCTGCAACTATTTTGGGTAATTTGAGTGAAATTGTGTGTAAAAAATATATCTTTAAACCTAGTTTTAAGTTTAGAGTTTGTTATTAGGAAAAGCGGACATACTTCTAAATTTTATATAAACCTTTGTTGTTATAAGATAGGAATATATATTATTTCAACAATTTATCGATTCCCCAATTAAACAAAGCTATGGCAACTGTGTTTTACAGGGATAAACGTAGAAGTATGTGTTAATACTGTCTATGGTTAGAATTATCTGCCAAAATTGCAATGAACTGATAAATAACTAGTTATTAATTTAATTTGTGATCGCAATAAAAAAAAACAACTTCAATTTTATAAGTACCCACAAAACTGTATATTTATGAAGTCTCTGTAATAGGTAACAAACATGTAAGTATGCCCTAATCTTTACATTTTAATCTTAAGAAGTTTATTAAATTGGAGTTTAACTTTAAGAAAGATTCAGCAGTTGCTTAACTCCCTTTGTCTCCATCAAACAAAGGAGTTGAATAATAAAGCAGGTGGAACTGCGACATTTGGCGCTGGCGTCTCCGGCCATTAGGGCTCCGCACTCGACCCGGTTGCATTGTGGAGGCAGTGCGGAGACAAATCGGCCCTTTGTTGTCACTTGGCTTGCAACATAAGCGAGCGATTATTTTGCAAGCATCCGAAGTTGAAATATCGCATGCGATAATGCGTAAAGTAGTTGCATAGCTAAGCTGAAAACTGGGTTGAACCTAATGCGTTGGTAGCAGATGAAAACGACAAAAAATTCCATTAGATATATTTTGTATATCTCTAAAGTACCTTGTGGGTGGGTAAATCAAAACTTTTATAGCAGTTAATGCGTATCATGATTCGCCTGTCCTGCTCCCAAGTCATTTTGGACCATCACACAAGTTTTCCTCTTCCGTGCAATCCGGTCACTCGTCATAGATTCATCTATTCTTATCTTAGTTATTCACCCCGCACACAATCTATCTCTTCTTGCTCTCTTAATCCTCTACCGCTCCTTCCATCAACACTCATATACCCATCATTCTTCTTCTTCTTCTTCATCTATACAGTCAATCCCGGTTGCGTCTAAAGCCATTGCTTTGGAGCCCAAGCTCTGCTTTCCTTGATTTACTCCTCCACTTCGCACGGTCTTGAGCGTCTCTAGGTGTAAGATCATTGGCACGCATTTCAGTCCTCACAAAGTCAAGCCAGCTTTTCTTCGGTCCTACCCCTTTTGCCAGGATTCATATACCCATCATTTTCCTTGTTAAATGTCCCTCTCATCTTTTCATAAATAATGTTAAAATTAATGCAAGTTATTTATTTGCTTTCGAATAAAAACAACAAATTAATATTAGTCTATTGAACCTCATTTGTAGATGTTTTTCTGATTTAACAATAAGATTACAACGTTCTCTTAATATAGGTGTGGCTGCTGCCATGTGTAGTGTGAACTAATTGACTCTATTTATAATTAACTCGTAAGATTATCGTAACCTTAATACATATTTATTGCTAACAAATGAGTTATAATATAAATAATACAAATTATAATTTTACTAAGAAATTACAAGATACGCCCACGAAGATTACATTCATTGTCTGTTATCTATATTGTATTACGCAACGCGCTTCCTCAAAATATTTCGTCAACACGAAAATGTGCTTCAGAATAACCCCCGTTGGATATATTGTTTACCACAACTCACTCAAGGATTTTCTTTGTAAATTTGAAGTGTGACGAATTGAAATGTAAATTGAATCTTAACAACCGAATAGAGCATAACAACAGACACATGCGTAAATTGCGTGCGAGATTAAATAAATACAATAGAGTATAACTCGGAAAATATCGTTATTTAAAAATCTTTCATATTATTATAATTAAAAAAATTACCAAATCTTATTCCTCCAAGCGCAATGTGTAAGTTCCTTCACGATATCCTTTCTAACAAGTAGTGGTTCCACAAATTTTAAACTATTAATGAAGCCCTCTTGTAAGATTAGAACCTTCTAACATTTAGATTTAATTAGAACCTAATAATATATTTAAAAAACATAATTCGGTCTGTTTTAACTTGAAACAACGTGACAGATACTGAATGCTATTTTAATTTAGAGTTATATTAATTATGCAAGTAGGCTCAAATCATAACCATTAAAGAAAATGCAAAGTTTGCCAGCACTTATAGCAGTATCCGACTAGCTGAAAAGCCGTATTAGCGGCCCCAAAGTTTGAGTGTAAATCTTATCTTGTGTAATATTTCATAGCCGAGTCCGCCGTGTGACGAAAATTCTTCTCTCGGAAGCAATGTAAATCATGGAAGATAAACACAGACAACTTTAGTTTATAGAATTTGTAAATGAATAAAGACTTTACAAAATTTTAAGGATATAACTTTTTTGTAGAGTTGTGGAATAATATCAAATGGAAAAAGAAGCCCTTATAATATCACTTCGTTGTCCGTCTGCTTGCCTATCAAGACCTTGTTTATCAGGAACGCGTAAAGGTATTCAATTGGGATAAATATCAAATACCTACTCAATTTTGCAATCCCTTGGAGCTGTGAAAAAATCGAACTTCGAAATCAACGCAATCAAAAAATTTGGCCACATATATTGACATCCGCATCGCAAAGGAATCAAAACCTATAGGGTACTTCCTATTAACCTAGAATAATGAAATTTGGCAAGAAGCAATGTCTATAGCACAAGGAAAGAAAAATTTTGAGCTGACTTAAGGACATCGAGTACATACCCTATAGAGCAGCAATACAGACCATCTTTCTCCGAATCTAATAAGTGTTTTTTCACTTACATTTAGTATGAAATGACAACTCCTGTTAACGCTCGCTCATACAAAACAGCACAGATACAGGTTGAAAAGTGGCGGAAAATTTTGTCGAACAAATCATATGACATTTCTACTCTATATGGTATGTGCTCCATGCTTATGGATTACGAACCTACAAGTTGCTACGGAACCCACAATGCGCGAGTACGATTCGCACTTTCGCCAGTGATTTTTTGTATTTAGTAGCATTAATTTGGGGAAAACGTATTTAATCCTAAATAAGACTTAAAATACCAAATAAAAATATCAGACTTAAAAAACTGCTCAAATACACTATCGTAAAATGTTGTGATTGGTAATGACTAATCATCATCATTTCAGCCATAGGACATCCCCTAGTGATTTCCAGATTGGCCGGTTGGAAGCAGCCTGGTAATTACTAATAAAAAACGCAAAAGCCCCCAAACTAAATTATTTTATCTAAAATCTAAACCTTCCAAAAGATGGCACACGAAAGGTCATTAAGTTTTTAATTCAATTCAATTTAATATATTTATTGCGTTCTATAATGTTTTATAGGTGTTATAAATAAGTACATTAAACAGATCATTATTGACCCTGTTAGGCACAACCATTAGGTTAGGACGGAGAGGATGACGCCATTCGTAGTTTATTTTTATGAGTTAATTTAAATGGTAATGACTTACATAAAATGTAACAATATAAATATGTTAAAATAATAATGAATATTGTATAATCATCGTAATTAATTAAATTGTATTTTGTGGGGCATTATACTATATTGATTTATCATCGTTTTAAACTCATCTAGCTGATTTCCATCAATAGCTGTTTCACACTACTAAGAGACTTATGCTACACATTAAATACTTATTTAATATAGACCTTCTGGAGCGTTTGTCCTTTATTCAATCTTTTTTCCTTAAATTAAGGTACACTTGAGCAAAATAATGCGGTATGTATGCAGCTTAGTTATCTATAGAGATACGTCGAGAGAAGCAGGCGCGCAAATTGAGCCTCGTCTCAAAAAAGTTTTTTACGTTGCAAAGGAAAAAAAATGCGTGACCTATTTTAAGAAGGCTGGTTATTTTATACGAAACAGGAGGCGGGGTTTAAGTTTACTAATATTGTGCACTTAATCAGACTTCACAGTTTTTGACAACCTTAGCAACGATGTAATTTTTGAGTTGTTATGAACTTCTATAATATTATTTTATGTACAACTATTGCTCTTGGCTTCTCCCACGTAAAAATTGCTGTATCGCGTGCATCGTAGCAAGATGAAATACTAATATACCTGCTTTCTTCAATCTTATCATAAGGTGATAAAAATCACCAAATAGATCAGTAATTTATGCGTGATGAACAAACAAACTAACAATTCAAATATTAACATTCCAAGACACCTAATCACCGCGAACTTTTTCCTGTAAATATCTTGAATGTTCAGAACTTCAGACACATTCTGTTACAGTTTCATAATTGTGCTTGTCCACATTATAAACGTATTTTTAAATATAAAATACCTAAATTATTGTAAGCAAAAATAGTAACTAGTAGGGTATCTAAACTAACACAACCCATTTCATGTCAAAATAATAACAACATTATTGGCCTCATAATTTCTCCTGAGAGTTGCTACGAAATTGTGTCCTTAGAAAACCCGAATGTTTCAAATTATGGACTTCGAGAGGTCATACAGGTCCTTTTAGTTTTTTGACTGGGACTGTGGGCTTATCCCTTTTTGATTACGAACGACCTTTTACCTTTTTATTGTATTGACTTTAAACCTTTCAATGTTGTCTCAAGTTTTAACTCAAGTATTTTGGCAAAACAAGATAAGCTCATAAAACGGTATTAGTTCAACCTTGTGCTGTTTTTTCTTTAACGGCCTGCATCCTATAGGCTCCTGCAACCTCTGTCTTACGCTGCGCTTGCTTGTGTGTGACTGTGTGATCTCCATTGTGTGTAAAACATTCAGGGTGAAAGACTAGAGGCAACAGTTTACTAGTTATATCCTAACTTCCTATAAAGGACAAAAAGTTAGTTAAGGTTCTAATAACATAGTGCGCTTTTTTCGCGCAAGGCGGCCGTGATTGATATCCTGAGGCGCGGGAGTCGCGCGTTGGTTACGGGTCATTAGCGAGCTGCGGGCTGCGATGCGTGTGCGCAGGTACACTCGCCTACAAAACTTTTGATTAGGTGACAAAGGGGATTTGATGAAACGAGCGCTTATAAACAAGGTCACGTGGGTCATGCAAGTATAAGCTCTAAGTAATTATTTATGATAGAGTAGCTAAAAGTACATTAAAGTTCAGTTTTTAATACAAAAGTTTTATGACATTTGAGACATATCTTGTCAATGTATCGTTGAATTTCGGTTTTGCAATAGAAATCATAAATAGTGACACCCAGATAGATTTTAAGATAAAGCGAAGCTAAATAAATCAAATTATTTGACAGAAAGTTGCAGTGTAGTAATAGTAATAATAGTGTAGTAAAAGTATAAATTTCCTAGATAAGATATGTTTTTGGTTATGTACACATAATAATATTTTATTTTATATTATAATTCTAGCTATAGAAGTAGTATTTAAATTTCCGTGTAATATAAATACTATCCCATCGTAGAACGTCTAGATACTGTAAATTAAAATACCTATGTAATTTCAGTGCTTGCGCAACAAACTGTACCTAGGTACCGAATGGCATTTAAGTTGAAGACGCTTCACTAGAAATAGTAGTCACATGTAATTGCTATAATTTTATGTAATAAGGGATGAATCAGAACTGTTTGGTTCTTATATTTAATCTGTAGCTATTATGGCGTAGGTTTAAATTACTTACGTAGTTTTCCTAATGAAAAGAGATTTGTTAAAGTTTGTACAGAAGTACAAACTTTAACATATCTCTTTTCTTTTCTTTCTCTTTTCTCTTTTGTAGAAACAAATGATGACAAAAAAGATAGTGTGAGAATGCCAATGCAGCTTAAAACTATATCATTTCCTAAATTCCTAAATATAAACTGTAAAATGTACCTAAAAAACTTTTATGAAATTAGTTTGTCAATGAGGAATTCTCCAGCGAAGTAATGAGATCTTAAGGAAAGGCATTTGTAAGCTGATAAGGTAGAGCTCTTTTTTATGAAAGAAACTATGATAACATTGTCTACTTTTTCTTCAACCTGTATCAGGTTGTCTCGTCGGTCCAACTAGCTCGCGGCCTGCCAACACTAACTTCTGTGTCCACTTCTAAGCCTCCACTCCAATACTTTCCTGTCATCTTCTGTCCGTTCTTCGACAAATATGACCTGCCCACTTCCACTTATATCGCGCTACTTCTAGGCATGTGTCGGTAAGCTTATATAATGATATGATCTATGGTGTTTCCATATGATCATGAAATCACGAAGAGAGATCCGCAACATAGCCCTCTCCATAGCTTCGCCTAGAGTGACTTGCAGTTTGGTTATCGTATAGATCTGCTTGGTAAACGACTATGTCTCTGCTCCATACACCATGACGGGAGGACACATTGTTGAACACATTGGACAACCGGCCAAAAACCACATCATATAACTGGACGTGGTGCTTTAATTCGCGTTCCTGACTGTCTTGATGCAGTATATAATAAAATTATGTGCGTATAGTGTAGTAGATTAGTAGGTAATAACTTTGTATCAGGGGAGTATGCGGTGGTAATTACCTCTGAGCAAAACCAAGCAGCCGAGGCGTGTATCAGATGTCACATAGAGTTTCTGGTTTCATGAATTCCGCGGTAACGGGGTGGCACTAAAATGTAAACAAAGTAATTATGGTAAAAAGTATTGTGAAAACCTGTACTTACACCTACCTCCTATGAATTGTGCAATAATACATTGTTACTCTAGGGGTGAAAGTAACTTATTTAGTCCCGAAACGAGGTTTGGCCAATAGTTCGAGGGACTAAATAAGTCTTTAACCCGAGGTAGACACTGTGCTTTTCATTATGAATACCAGAAAAGTAAAAATAAAAACATGAATTAGCTAAAGTATTAGTTTTATAAAAAAAAAAAAACCGACTTTAAAAAACTAAAACGCTAAAAATTATCTTAACACTTACGTACCTAATCAGTTACTTTTGGAGTCGGTGCAAACGAAAACATAGAATCTCTCATCGACTGGCACCGACTCCAAAAGTAACTGATTAGGTACGTAAGTGTTAAGATTATTTTTAGCGTTTTAGTTTTTTGAAGTCGGTTTTTTTATTTTTATAAAATTAACTTATTTAATCTATTTTAGTGAAAAGTCCTAATCAAAACAAATCTTACGAGTGCAAACATAATTTAACTGCTGAAAACCGATTTCATTTCCTATTTTTCCACCCTTAGGGGTGAATTTTTTTCCAAAAATGTTTGATTATAGTATTTTTGAAGTATAAGCTATTCATTAAAAAAGGAATCATTAAAATCGGTCCACATTTGGCAAAGATATTAGGTAAGATAGATACTAAAATCAGTTGGCGTGGTACGGAGTTCAAGCAATGTTTGATGATTTTCTTATAGATCCCATCATCAAAATTCAACCAAATTTATATGGGACCATTCTGAAAGTATTACGTTTCAAACAAAAAAATAATTATCGATTTCGGTCAACGCAGTAACGAATGATCACTGAACATACATACATAAAAATAAAAATACCGACGAATTGAGAACCTCCTCCTTTTTTGAAGTCGGTTAAAAATGAGTGAATTTTAATAAAATTCTTTAACTCGAAAAAACAAATGAAGATCGGATTACCGCTTTCCCGCCTTTTTTTTGTGGCCGGCCAACTATTCAGCCATTATATTTTATTTTCATCTTTGAAAAAATTGTATTTTTTTATTATGTTAAAGAAATAGTTGAAAGTAAATTATATAAATTCCTTTAAAAAAATATATTAATTAAAAATTAACTACATAAATTGTTAACTTAATTTTACATCACGCTTTTAAGTGGCTGTATAGAAAGTTGGAACATGGTTCAATAGAAATGTGCAAATAGAACAATTTTTTTAATAGTTTGACAGCTGTCTGTTGAAAACCATTCTCTCTAGGGCCGAAAAGTATTACTTTCAACCCGCTCATCAGGTAATTTCAGACCTACTTTTCGAGTATTTTATTTATATAAAATCTGAATACTTCTAGATTGCGCACAATCTTAAACCAGTTACAGAAAACAAAGAAAAATTTATATTTCTTTCCCTCTCACTAAAAAAATGAAAGTGTAAACAATATAGCAACTAAATGTGTTTTATAGTGGTATAGTTATGTAAAAAAATCAAGGAAATTAAATCCTCTATGATTTACATACAGGTACCTGAAGAGGTACCAACGAAACTATTTTTAAAGAGGAAAATCAGAAGAATAGACCGAGTTAGTACACACCACTACTATTTTTGTAAACAATGTGTTTGCATTCAAATATAAGTTTGTTGAAGGCCTCTATAGTTACTTACTACATGACCTTATTAAGTGATAGGTATTATAAAGACGCTTACATGAAAACAGATCATGCAACGCCCTACATGCTCCGGATGGGCAAAGACCATTGACACCAATTCGCTTATCGTCTAGCGGTAAAACTGATGCTGATAAAGCTTATGCAAGCTCCTGCGAAGTAATGAGATGAGCCTTCCTAGAAGCGAAAGGCTGACACGTGTGCCCGCGTAAATATGTCAGGTAGTATGTACAGTCTATAACAATAATGTTTAGTAGATACTTTTTTATCCTAAACTTAAAAGTCTTACACTTTTGTCTTAGCTAAGTACGGGATGCGGCGTGAGCGACGCAGAAAAAACTTAAGTCTAAAATGTTTGTTTATTGTTTGTGTTTTTTTAGTCAGGTTAAGGTACCTATTACATTTCACATTGTGTTAGCCACCACAGTACCTATGCTAATAAGTATCGTCAAAATATTAATGTAGCAATAATTGTATGGTTCTACTCGTACATTTAACTATATTTTAGTATGTAACTATATTAAGGTTGGTAATAGTGGTAATATGGAGGTCGTCGTATGGATAGTCGTACAACGTACTTCAAATTATAAAATTTGCGTCAAATGAAGAGTATGTGAGCATGGAATCCTAAATTAAAGGCCTAGAAAGGCTTATATATTCCCCAGCGACTAAAACCGTAAAAAAAAAATATTTAATAAAGCCCCGCATCAGCTCAAGGCCTCAATCATTATTTAATTTTATCTAAAACTTGCTCATTAAGGCCATTATTATGAGCCCGAACACGCTGTCTCTGCAGTAATTTGCTTAAGAGTTGGGGATACCACAGATTCCTTGATACTGCAGCATCAGTTCAAGGTTCTCATATCTTGGAAATACAACTATGTAACAGTGCATCATTTCAAATCAATCGGACCTGTGAAAGTTTGCAATAAGCTTTTGTCAAGTAGAAAATGAGCTGATAAACATCGAAACGGCTGAACAAATCTTCATAAAATATAGCTAAGATCCATCTCTGTAATATCAGCTTTAAAACCAAAATAACTACATCAAAATCGGTCCATTCGTTTAGGAGTTACGATGCCACAGAGGAATACACAGATACACACGTTAAACTTATAACACCCCTCTTTTTGGACGGGGGTTAAAAAAATCCTAAAATAAACAGGCAACTCAGTTGTTGATATACTCAAACCCAAAGTCATGGCCAAGAATTAAAGCCTATGTGATTAGTTTGCAAGTGGACACATATTTTTGCTCATCACTGTACCTACATGTTACGGTGTAGTACCTCATCATAAGGGTTTTCCTGGAGAAAATCTTTAAGGCTATGGCTGTGCAACGTTATTTACATTAGTAGAGATACTCATGATGGTAACCTGCCGTTTCCATATTACTACTTACTTCATTGTAACTTGTTAGGATAATTTACTGTACAATTAACTGATACAGGTAAGCAGCTACCCAGTAGATAAATATCGAAACATTAACTAATTACTAATATACTTACAGATAATCGATTAAAATAGTACCTAACGAAACTCTAAATCAGATAACGTTCAACCGCCATTAAATTTTTCTGCCTCGCCTAGTAGTTGACTGGTAGAAAATGCGTTTAAATCCACAAATTGTACATTAGTTTTGTGCAATAAAGAATAAATAAATAAAACAGTTACTTATTTGTATTAATTATTCTAGATCGGTAAGTAATTAAATCGTTATCCGATAAATAGGAAGGACCGGCGCTATTTGTTATAATCTCGTGGAGAATAGATAGTAACGTTAGTTTTGTAATTAATTACACTCTAAATCTAGGAGTCAACGACGACAACGGCAACGAATCCAATCTAGAGATCCAGTCAAGAAGCCACAGCACACAGCATCTTGAAGAAGATGATTATTGCAGCGATAGTGGGTTGGTGGTATTCCGCAACGTCGTTGATGGCTGTAAAGCCCTATTGCGGCCCGGCAAATCCTTCCACAACCATCGCAAGTCCATCCCGAGTCCGCTGAGGGAGACAAGGCACGACAAAGCTTTTTCTGCTTGATATTCTCCAGCCAGTCTTCGTCGTGTTTCGATACTCCAGTCTTGATGTCATGACACCATTCAGGCCTCATTTCAGCGCGTTTTTCCCAGGCATCGATCGGGATTCCAAAACTGACCATGTCCCGCTTAAAGGAGTCTTTAAACCGTAGCGTTGGGCGCCCTACGGGTTTCTTCGCGTTTGCCATCTTGCTCAGCATTACTTGTTGTGGGAGTCTCTTGTAGGCCTTACGATGCACGTGTTCAAGCCAACGCAGCCTTCTCTGTTTTAGCATCGCTGTGATGCTGCAACAACTTGTCTTCGAGAGAACAGCCTCGTTGCTTATTTTGTCACTTCAAGTGACATCCAGTATAGTCCTCAGGCACCGCATATGGAAGGCGTTGAGTTTGCGTTCTTGTTTCTCGTATGTTGTCCATGTTTCCGAAGCGTATAACAATATACTCAGGACGCAAGTCTGGTATACAAGGACCTTTGTGCGGATTCGTTATTTCTCCAGACACGTTCAAACAGATTTCCGAAAGTGGTCGATGCCCTGCCAATTCTCGAGCTTATCTCTTTATCACTTGAAAGTGAGGTGGTGGTGGTTGAGCCAAGATAGCAAAAGCTATCCACGACCGCAAGGATGGCACCGTCCAGTACGATTTTAGGAGGCTGACTTACGCCCTGCACCATGATGACGGTCTTCTTGGTGTTTACGCTCATAGAAAATAAATGACAAGCGTGATCAAATCTCGTCACCAATTCCTGAAGATATCTTTCAGAGTTCGCAACTAGTGCAGCATCATCTGCATACAGGAGTTCTCTGGCAATTAAATCCAGGCGATGTTTTTAGACTTCAACAGATTAATGTTGTTAAGTCTGCCGTCTTTTCTTGTATGCATGTGGATTCCGACGTTGCAATTCTCAAATGCAGTCAAGAGCAGCGCTGATAGAAAAATCCCGAAGAGGGTAGGAGCTAGTACGCAGCCCTGCCTGACACCGCGGTTAACGCCAAAAGAGGCTGATCTTTCTCCATCAAACATAACTGAGCCCTTCATGCCATCGTGAAAGGACCTGACAATGTTCAAAAGTTTAAAAGTTTAATAAGGTATATCTAGAATATTTAGCAATTTTTCAACAAGACACACTCAATAAACAAATTTCAATTACATACTTTAAAATGTTTAATCAAATAGAATGTGACAAACTAATTTCCTTAAAATATTTGAGAGTTTCAAACAAAATACAGCAAAATTCCTTGCTTACAATCTTTTGTAAGCATGTTAATAAATTGGATAATTTATTCGTGCTCGCGTGAATGATTTCCATCGATAATAATAAATCAAAAAGTGTCATTCCTTTGAATAAAAATCCTTTCTTTTGTGTAGTTATAAAAAACGTAAGAGTCAGTTGTCACCGTCACGCTATGCCGTTGCCGCGTTGTTCTACTTCCGACCCTTTGAAACGATTGCAAGCTAAATAATCTATGAGATATAAGTAACACGCTATTTTCCATTGTTTCGTTTGAAAATACCAAAAGTGAAAGTTTCACACCGCCATTAGATCAAATGGATGCCGTTCATGGAAAAGTGTGAGGAAACGAAGATGGAACATGATACTGCATTTACGTTTTTTACTGTAAACAGGGGTAATGTTTTGCTAGGTAATTTTGCAGACGGTGTAGGATAAAGTCAGTCCAACAACATTGCAGAAAAGTGTAATTTTTGCCAGACCATTTTTAGTTCTCATCTTAATCCTACGTCCAATCCATTATAAAAATCCATTATACATACGCCCTATAGGTACTTGTTTTTTTTAAGCAATTTTTTCCAAAAGTTTTATAATAGGTAGATAAAGCACTCGTACCAAAATACTTACCTACTTTATATTGCACCTGCGCAAGTCACGCTAGTAGAAAAAATAAACCAGCCAAGTGCGAGTCGGACTCGCTCACCGATGGTTCCGTAAAAACCTAGCTGTTTGTTTTATTTTCACAGCAAATAGATCTAAGTATTTGATATGAGTTTCAACTTGATATCTCTACGCGTTCATGAGGAAAAGGGTAATAAGTTTATAATTGTTAAAAAAAATGTGATTTAATTAAAATTTTAAGGTTTTTGGAATTTTACCTTTGTGCTATAAAACATTGCTTCATGCCAAATTTCAATATTCTAGGTCGACTGGAAGTACCGTTTAGGTTTTGGATTCCCTTGCGAGTAGTTGCGAGTTTGAAAATATGCGGCTTAAATTGCTGTTTCTTTTGATTGTGTTGACATTGAAGTTTGATTTTGTTCCAGCTTAAAGGTATTATAGACCTGAGTATTTGATATGAATTTCAATTTAATACCTTTTCGCGTTCATGAGAAAAAGTGTAGTAAGTTTAAAATTATTAAAAATATGTTTTTTGTATGATGTAACAAAAAATTTACAGTTTTCGCAATTTTTCCTTTATCTGTGCTATATGACTTTGCTTCGTACCAAATTTCAAGATTCTGAGTTCACGGGAAGTACCCTGTAGGTTTTGATTCCCTTGCGAGTGTCGAAATTAAGCAGATATTTGCGGCATAAACGGCTGTATCTTTTGATTGCGTTGGCTTAGAAGTTTCATTTTTACAGCTCCAAGGGACAGTAGACCTGAGTACGTTACCTACCTTACGCGTTCCTGAGAAAAAGGGTCTTGACAGACAGACAGACGGACGGACAGACGGACAACAAAGTGGTCCTTGGCTTCCGTTTTTTCCTTTCGAGGTATGGAACTCTAAAAACACGCACTTATGAATATTTTGACA
Organism: Anania hortulata; assembly: GCA_963576865.1. Classification (NCBI taxonomy): domain Eukaryota; kingdom Metazoa; phylum Arthropoda; class Insecta; order Lepidoptera; family Crambidae; genus Anania; species Anania hortulata. The sequence goes on from OY756389.1 coordinate 10,137,646, forward strand.
AATCAATAATTGATAATTTATGAATGACTAATTAATAACGAATAGGCTTAGGCAGCTTTTGACAGATGTAATTTAAATGTTCTAAGATCTTTTATGAAACCTACGCAATTTAACCATTGATTTGTTATAACTTATGTTTATGTTCAAGTGTAGGTACCTACATTATATAAGAATTTAAACGCCGAAATGCTTCTTCCCTATGACGACGGAAAAGTAGGTAATTCCGGATTGGAAAACATCTATGATGCACTGAAAATCTCAGAAGAAACACCCTAATAGGCTAGTTTCCTAAGTCAAAAAAAGATTATTCTATTTAGTCCGTCAGATAGATTAGCAAAAAATATTCGACCCATATTTTGTCTTTTGGCAATCAAATAAAAAATGACGAAGATAAAGCGCATCAAAGTAAGCACGTGACGTCACGCCTTGCTAAAAAGTGTCGCAAGGCGTGACGTTACGCGGAACTTTAACGGGCTATATCTTCATAATTTTTTGTTTGATTGAGAAAATAAAAATTACGTGTGCAATATTTTCTGTTAATCCAACTGACGGACTAATTAGATTTTTATAGAAAACTAGCCCATTACTTTGACGACGAGACCTATCTATGAAATAGGTTAAACGTTGTTCTCACCGGAGCCTAGAGTGTCATTCTTGTTCTGTCTTCCTTATTTTGTATTATAAAGTCGATTAAAATTAATAAATCCTAAAATAGACAATTTGGTCGATGATAAGATTTTAACTTTTTATGCCTAAAGACACGCTAACTAGTGACATCTAGCGATTATTGTTGAACCCTTTTTACTACTTTGTACAATAAAAAAATAGGGAATGATAGCGTAGCGGTGTATTTAAAACGGTTTGAAAAGCATTTGATTAACGGCAAAGTTAGGTAGATGGCGTTAAACTTGAATTATTTGACTAGGTATTTTGATCAACTCAAGAATAGTGGACTGTTTCTTGCCTTTTTTTGACAGAAATGTCCTTGATTATAAAATTTGTATTTTTTACTCTTTAAAAAAATAGATAAGGAATCAGGATTAAGTTACAATTTGTGTAATATTTACATATTAGAATTGTAACAGGTCAATTTCGGTAGGCGCATAGATGATATTAAAAAAAAAAAAAATGGGTTCACTATGATCGATACTGAAGCCAAACTGTATTTATTTTTTCATTTTTGTCTGTCTGTCTGTATATTGGCCCCGTATCACTTCGAAACTACCGAGTGCATTCAAATTAAACTTGACATGGTTTGCATGGTAGGAAATAGGATAAAAGTCTTTTTATTCCGAAATTAAGCACGGTTCGATTTCATTAATCTTTTTTTTGTTAGAAAGTATAGATTATTCCGTAAATATTGTAAGGTCATCGGTTGTTCAGAAATTATAGAAATCACAAGTTCACAACCCTGTATAATACCTGTATAGACCTAATGGTCTAAATAACTTGGAACCCGGGACTTTAAACGTTCGGCTCATCCTAAGTCGCATGATATGGGACATACCTACCAAACATTCTGTAGTCCACGCTAACGAAATCTCGGGCACAAATAGTTAAAATAAATACATATTACATTCCCAATATTTTAATTTTGAATAATTATTGAAATCATTACAAATGTCTACTTAGGATTATAATAAATTTATGATATGTATAGTAAAACTTAATGACGGCTAAACAATTAATGAAATAACTAAGAGTACAGGGTTAATATAAAATTGTGTATTATTTCCTTACAAGTCCGTAATTGGCTGAACTTTTACCATTAAAATCACTATATATAAATTTAGATACTCTATATCGTCGATGTTGTTATTAATCATATTTCGCACACCCAGTACAATAACGTCATAAGTGCAAAAAATTGTAAAGGCGAATTATTGGTCACAAGAAATAAAGAGATTATTAGGTCTTTTATAATTATTACAGCATACCTAATAATTATATTTTGCTAAAAACAATAACTTTCAAGTTGGTCTCATAAACAAAATGCAATCATTGTTACTTTTGACATTGTACCAGAGTTGCGCCCTAAAGATGAAGTCGGTTAAAGAGTGGATATTTTTTTGTGATTTTAGCGTTTGTTTGTTGTAGGTTTAGCAGTATTTGCTTAGGCAGTTTAAAGGAAATATACACGATTTCATATCTGCTACGTAAGGGTTTATTTAATAATAATTACATTTTATTACAGTCACTCGTTAAACCGAGTAAATTTTTTACGTTATAAATTTTATCAAATTTCTGACTTGGTATTTAAAAGATAGAAGGTTGCCCGCGACACTGTTCGCAAGATCTTCAATTTAATCAGAACCCTTACTAAAGTAATCGCAATTGTATGAATGATATAGGAACGCATAAAACGAACAAACAAACAAATATTTCGTAAGGTGTTGTTTAGATTTTAGACTAAGCATTAAAAAAAATTAAAAGGTGCTAAATAAATGACTACTATATCACTGGAAGTTAAAAGATTTAAAAAAACATTGAAATAATACTTTAAAATTATTCCTTTTTTCTTGTGCTACAAAACTACATAATGACCTCAATCGATTCATAAAATAAATAGACTCAAAGTACCTACTTTCCTAATGCTTAGTCTAAAAGGATCTGTGTAGTTAGATTCAACAAATATATTATGTACCTGGTATGTACACAATAAACTATATTTTCACAAAGAACGATTACACGAACCTAGGTCAGTCAAAAATTATGCGAAACAAATGCCGATAAAAAAACTTAAATTCCAACTAACCTATGCCGATTGTCGAAGGATATTTTATATTAAATACAATTTAATTTAACTTAAAAATGTACACAGTTTTGACACTGACTGGGTTTAATAAGAATATTCCATTCATAGAACATGACAATATTTTATAATACAAAGCCTACAATTTTTACTATGGCGTTTTGACGAAAATAAAGAAATATTAAACGCCCCTAATATGCCTCTAATAATATGAACGAAAACTTTTATTCGATTGACTTAAGAATCAAGTCGTTTAAGCAACTACAACTATCACAGTACAGATCATTGCCTAAAAATCTTTAATTACCGATTTATTAAAGTAAACGAATTAGAGCATGACAAAAAATATATGAACTTCGACCATTCTGACACTTAATATTTTTTTTATTACAATACCATTTAATGATGATAACCACGGTTATTTACTTATTTTTCATAACAAGATGTGATAACTGCAAAAAAAATACAAACAAAGCTAAAAACTTAGGTTTTTCTAGAGCCTTAAAAATTCTGCTTTCAGCATTCTCTCATCAAGGGTCATATATTTGATGTAAGACTTTAATTTGTTATTCTTATTGCACATAAAGACATTCCTAAAACATAAACATTCATTCTAGAATATAAGCCTAACTTTAGAAATTAGAAACCAGACTTAAAGTTTGATACGATATTATAATACATATTATATCATTCATATAACAATAACAAAGTGTTTTTGCTAAAATAGTCCACAAACACATGACTTTTATAAACAGGGAATTTCGTGCCCAGAAATGAAAATAAATTAAAAGATCAGTCTCATCTTTGTCGACTATTTTATCTCAGTACAGTCGAAGAAATTATGAAAACTATAAAGCCACATAGGTAGATATAATATATTCCAAACAAAAAGTTTTATTAGCTGATAACTTAAATTGATAAACATTATGATATCAAAATAGGTAAGTACCTACTCGAAGGGAATTAAGAAATTCTTAGTTAATAAAGTTATGTGTCATTCTAATAAAACGAATTATTTGGAATAATAAGTTATTGACATTATCTCAATTATACAGATAAAATAGACACGTATGAAATACCTAATTCTTATCTTTGGGATTTTGTTTAGGCATGGATTCTAAATAATGAGCGATATGAAAATAAAGAACAGAATAATTCAGGTACAGTATAATTTTTCAGAAGGAATTTGAAATTAAAAGATTTTTCGAATGGCACGTCAAGAAAGGTGATGCTATTTAAGATCACTACAAGAACTGTTATAAGTGCTACTGATAGATATTTCACATATATTATTTATGTGCAGTTGGTACAATTCCAAAACATATTAACTTTAAAAAACAGCGATGCCTGACTATCGAACCTTGCATTCTGTATAAAAAGTTGAATTTCAGTTTTCTACAAAGACCTACTCTGGACTTATAAATATAATAACCAGATATCTTAAAGCTAATAGAATCATTTCTATAACATTACAGTCAAAATACACGTTTTTAAACAGAAATTAAAATAAATAACATCCATGAAACAGATTCAACAGTTTTTACGTGCAAAATGAGAAAATTAAATCATGCATTTAGGAATTTTGAAAACAGCATTCATTCTTCGTCGTTCAAAAGATCTGTGCAAGATTTTGCTTTGGTTGACCTGAAAAAATAAAATAAAACATAGTTAATATTTTATTATATTGATTTCATAATTGCTTTTAAATTTTTGATTTTTGAGTTTGATACTTACTGGGAATTCTTCACTCGCCTGCAGACCCTCAGTTCAATTGATCCGCTTCTTACTGACTTGAATAAAGCTAAGGCTTCAACATGCGCAAGCTCATGGCACGCCTGGCCGTTCACCGCAAGCACTTCATCTCCTGAAAACAGACAGTGTTCTTTATAAACAAACAGTCCCAAACAAACTTACCTAATCTCGAAGGGTTACCGACCAGTCTTAAGTATTCAGAACACCTCGATTATGCGTTTACAGAAACACCTATTGTTAAACAAGCTTTCGTCATAAACCTATACTAGCAACAGATCATAAACCAGTATTCTATGAATGAATTTATCTACAGGAAACATTATACCTACACTCATAAAATGTTTAATGAGAGACTTCTATAAATTAAGTATGAGGATAATTTGTGTGTACAAACAAACATTAATAAATTGACGGGTTACAACATATTAGTCGGTACTTACTATTTAATTTTTATAGAGTATCCTACGTAACTCTGAATAAATGCATTAAGTATCGTTTTATGTAATATTTTAGTTAAAGTTGGGAAATGAAATTTAGATTATTTACACCCGAGGAAAAGTATATGGGTCAAATAAACAGGTATGTATTATAAACAACAACCTAATTAAATAAACATTCCTATCAGGTTTGATGACCATTCTAGTTATAATAGTCTGGCCAAGAGTACTTATCGTTAACGATTCAACATTATAAGTTCTTTGTTGTAATGTGCCATTCGCTGAACTAACACAATACGGCTTCCCTTTATTTATTCTTATCAAATAGCATTCCTTAAAGAATTACAATTAATTAATGGCTAGTAATTTGCACGAGGTATTTTACAATCAAAATAAATTACCTGCTTTTAATCTGCCGTCGTCGATCGCCTGGCCCTGTGGTAGGATGCTCTTTATGAAGATTCCGAGTGGTCCTCGAGGCGAGTCACGTCCACCAACAATAGTGAATCCGAGTGGTTTCTTTCCATGTCCCTTTTCAAACGTGATCGTGTGGTAAGTGTGCGTCGGTGCTCGAGGCCGTCTTGGTAGTGTACAGAAATTCGCGGCATTCGGAGTTTGTATATCACTTTCACAGTCTTGTCTTTCTTTAAATCTGTCTGTTGCACAATCCGGCACGTCTACGTCCACTATGTCACCAGCACAACTAAGAGTCAACCCGTCTTTATTAGCGCCGCCATAGCTAACCACTTGTCGGCGCAGCAGTTTGTTGTTCATGCTGCTGTAGCTAGCGTTCTGGCCCTTGAGGAAGTGTGAATGCGAGTTGGCCGCACTGTCGACCGGCTCGTCCGCAGCTGATAGCGCGACGCGATTACAGGCCGACTCATCCTGCGACCGTCGACGGTCTATCCTGACGTCATATTTATCAACTCGTTTTTCCTTTCCCAAAATAATTGCGTTCTCATAGTCAACTGAACTCTCGCGCATAAGGATCACGCTTCTCTGGGCCGCGTCTTTTTGTCTGGATTTTTCACGCTGTCTGCAAATAACAATGTCTATTTCTGACGCACCCGATTTTAATGCATCTTTAGCCTCAGCCATCGTCAAATCGCGGAGTCGGCGTCCGTTTACGTTGAGCAATTCATCACCAATGCGTAACGTGCCTTCCCTAAAAAAAAACAAAAGTTAAATTCCTCTTTGATAGGACAAAATTAAATAAAAGTAAGATCGAAGAAAGGTCATATTATGTAGTATTAAATATGAAAACAGATAAAAAAAAACAGACTACTCACTTTTCAGCTGAGCCTCCAGGAACGACGTGAGCAACTAAGTAACCCACGTGACCTTCATCAGAAAGTTTTGTTTTGGCGATGAATATACCCAGCTCATCGGATGGGTTTCTTCTCATTATTCTGACAACTTTAAATTCAGACGGCCCCTTTTCCGATTTGCCACCTCTAGTTGGTTTTCTACATGGAGGTATTGGCGGCATTCCCGTATCTCCTAAACTAGCATCTCTTTGACGCATCTTTTGTTTTTCAGTTAGTTGTAAATATTGTGGTTCTGCGTAATCATTATTATTATTCTTTGGCATACGCCTAAGTATTTCTTTGCGATCTAATGATAAAGCTCTTTGGGTATGTCGTGGTTTTGGTTTTGGATGGTCATTAATTCTTTCTCTACTCAACCTTCCTGATGATCTTGGTTTTGGGTAGCCTTGATCACCAGAAACACTTCTACCATGGCATGGTGCAAGAGGATTAATATGAGAAGCAGAACTTTCACAACGAGAGGAGATTCTGTCACTGTCAAAAATTGAAGAAGCTGCAGATTCATTGACTAGGATACCGGAGTCAGCGTCTTCACAGTCTTGTATTAAAACGTTTTCATCGTCACATGAAACTTGGTAAACATCATCATGAAACACGGAGGTGCTACTTTTTTGGAATTCGTCCAAGCCTGGCAAAGCGCCGTAAGAAAAACTGCGTAGTTTTGCTTTAACTCCACCTTTTTTCTTCCTACATTTACTAGAACTACTTGACTTCAAAATGTTTTCATTGCTTCCGTTAATTTCATCCTCGTTCTCGCCGTTAGGTCTGTATAATTTTGAAAGGAATTTATTTGTTGAAGATTTCAAATACCGATCCGACATTGCTCTTAATTTTGCCGATAAACATGAACTAGGTCCGATAGTATCCTTTTCAGATTTATTACTCTTAAATTTATCAGTCTTACTTGTGTTATGAGATTTCATTGCCACTGGTGCATCGTCATATGGTTCATAATCATCATTAAAAATTTGATCGCTAGATTTTGAAAGTTTTGCTCCCGCTTTAGGTATTGCGTGGTATCGGTCACACTCAGAACCTGAACTATAACATCTGGTGCCTCGACTAGTAAACGACTTGCCCTCTCTCCATTGATTTTCAACAGGACTAGTCACGCTTTTGGCAAAGAAAACATCATCATCATAGTTTGGCATCTTTACCCATGGGTTTTGGTTTTCAAATTCTATGTGAGCCTCAGAGTGATTGCCAGCATAACGGCAGTGGTTTGCATCCTCAACGTGTCCAAAACCGCTGCAGTCACTTCCTGAGGTTGACGCAGCATCTTCTGCATGTCTCAATGGCCCGTTTGACTTAAAGCATGATAGCTTGGTGTTCTTCACTTTGTCGAGCAACGGATTACGTTTTTCGCGATATATGGTATACTCTTTCTCTAAAGAACCTCCGCGGTTTTTGCGAGATTCATTATAGCTGTCCTGCGGTGAGGTAGGCCCGTTTTGTAGCGATATGCGACGGGTAACCGGTGTTTCGCTGCCCCTATGGCACCGATGTGGAGACTTCTCGACGATAATGATTTGGTCGCTGAGGTTGTAAAAGTTGGTTTCCACTGAGCTGCTGCTACTTTTTCGATTTGGGTAGCGCACCGGAGACAAATCTGAAACGAGATAAGTGGTGTCATTAAGTATAGTAGTAGCATATTTTATGTCCACAAAAGTAGGTAGGTATTAAAATAACGTCATTAAAAACATGTTTCTTGTATTCAATTAGTTTTATTTATAAATTAACCCGATTAAAAATTCGAATCTAATAACTTATTTAGCGCACAATAGCATCTGCGTCACATGGCAATAGTTATCTTTGTTATGTTATGGACTGTGGTATATAATTGTATAATAAAATAAGGAAGAAAATAGTCAATAGGCAAATGTTTTTCCTCATTTAAGTCTTATGATGTCGTTATCTCCTTATTTTACATCAAGCGACACTTCCCGTCACTCGTCGGTGTCAATGTCCATATAGGATGTTGTACGGAAAGTGTTTTACCATACAAATACGTCAAGCTGTGGTCGATTCGTAGAATAGAATTGAAAACCACAATGACGTCATATTAAGCAATGCGGCAACTACAAGAATTTCCTGTTCTTGTGTATACGAATACTTTTTGAGCTTAATGAAAATAAACTTTTTGAAGAAATTTAAATAATAAATTGGAATATAAATGCTTATCATACTGCATTTTTGCTCAATAATCGATTTAAACGTATGGCTACTTAAACTTGTTTTAAATTAAAATGGTATCTTAGAATGTACCAACAATTAACTCAAAGTTTAAAGAGCAAAAACTAGCGAAGTCTATTCTTGAGAAGATGAAACTTTATAACGTTTGTGAGCCATTTAAAGTTACAAACTTGCGTTTTATTGCCGGAATGATAATACAATGAGCATTGGTTAAGTTATATCGGTTCGTGGTCTCACAGTTTGGTAAATTGCTACCTCATCGCTTCGGTCAAATAAGTGTGTTTGTATACACCTGTATGTAGCCTATGACCGTCCGGTCATTCACCAAATGACAGTTCTGCCATACCTAATCCTATTATATTTTAATCATACGTATATTGGCTATAGTACACTAGTGTGCCATATATTCATTAAACCTACAACCCCACATAAACAGCGGCGGGCAGAGGCGACAGTCTGCCAAATGCAATAAACGATCTAAACCATTAAATATCTGGCATTGTGAAAAAATTGTGATTGCGCTAAACAAGGGTACTTACACTCGTATGTTTAGGAAACACTTGCTTCCTCTTGAGGAACTCTTTTTGAGAAGAAATAAATAATTATTTATTTATTTATTTATTTATTTATTTATTTATTTATTTATTTATTTATATATTTATTTATTTATTTATTCATTTATTTATATCGAAGATACAAGATACGCTACCACAGAATACCTAATAGTACTACCGTACAGAAGACTCACTTCCTAACAAAAGTCAGGTTTAGGTATAAAAATATACCTAGACTCGCCAGAGCTACTCGCCCGCAAGCAAAATTGAAACTTAAAACCGCGCGCGAACCACGAATTTTCTTTGCGCGCCCCAGTTTTATGACCAAGCTGCGAACGACGGCACGGGGTTGTCACTTGAGAAGTTTTTGTACCTAGTTGATTTATTAGTTTTACGATTTTAAAAAAAGTTGATTCTGTAAACATATAATTCCATCTGAATGTCGGGTGTTTGATTCCTACGGGTGTAGGTATTCCTTTGTAAACATTATCCTATCTTATTCTTAATATTGTTTCTGGGCTAATATAACTAATTAAGGATTTTTATTTTAACTATTACTACTTATTATGGAGATGGAATTAAAGAAGAATAAATATTTCAATATGGTGTGAAATTTAACAAAATGTTAGCTCTGATTCACTATTCGTTTTATTCAGACAACATCTTTTATACGCATTATTATATTGACGTTTAGTCAAGTATGCGCTCGCGCGACATGACCGCGACTGTCGTGCGAGCCTAGCGACAGCCGACTGGCATACGCCGCCTCGGACGGCGCGCTGGCCGATTATACCTAAACTGCGGAGTGACACCCCCCTGACGCTACTTACCTATTTCTTTATTGTGCAAACAAAAGCGTAGTCTTACGTGATTGTTGCATAAGTGACGGGTAACCGCCTATCAATTAACTACGACAAAATGTTGTCATGCGTAATAAGTGCGTGCGAAGAAATTACATCAAATGCCGATTGAATAGTAAGCAGATGAGCAAGTCTGTAACTGTTTATGCTGATTAGCGTCACGCTTCCTTGGTCTCTCGAAATTTCCAAGTCCAAGCTTAAGTGTGTCACAGTAAAAATCCTTAAATATTCAAATTTCTTTAATTTTATATAGATTTAGACGAAATCTTTTCCGGAAAAAATAGTGTATGCGAGTCAACACACCAAGTAATAATTACTGTGATGGACTGTAAGTAAGATATAAATAATTCAGTATTACAATTACGATGTACCAAACAGACAGTACATTTGGTAGGAGCCTATCCCAGCATGGCACATCCCGACCGTCAGACCCGTCCCAATTTAGAAAGAAAAAACATTTATAATTTGACCCTAAATTTAAATCAAACATCACGCCCCTACTTTCAGTGCGACTAAAAACAAAAGTTTTAGATTATTGAGGAGCCTGACCATGAGTTCTTAAAGCGGTACTAATTTAATCTTGATTTGTTCTATCTGTAATAGAGTTGGAGATGTAAAACAATACTGCTTAGGTACTGTTTAGATTGAGGGCTTACGGTCTGATTTGAATAGTGCACAATACAATTTGTTTGTATGTAGGTACAGTATTATCTAAAGTTTGAAGTTTTGTAGCTACTATATCAAACCCTAGTTCTCTTGTCATATGCTTTTTGATATTAAGTAGTATCATATATAATGTACATTATTCGCTACTGCGATAGTGAAGCACAACAAATGTGAATAAATGCATTTTATTGTTCCTGTAATATTTCTTGGAACACAATTTCAAATTTAATGCATTGCGAATGAGGTTAGTTAGCAATAACTGTTACTCAAATGCCAATTGACAATGAAATGGCAAAATTAATTTAAATTTTCAATTAGTGTAAATGCCTGCAATTTTGCAGCAGGCACTGTTTTGACAGGCTGGGCTTATTTATTGGGTAGGTACATTAGCACTAGTATCACGTGGTAGCCGGCTTGCACATAAATCAATTCGACTTAATTATTGCAAACGTCAAATCATATTTTACGATTGTTTGTCTGACTGCGCTGCATATTAATTTACTATCACTGATAAACTGGTCACTAGTTCAGCCTTGATAGATTATTTTAAACGATTTTCAATCATTCTACATATTTTCAAAATTATGTAGATTTCATTTAAACTAGTAAATTACGGTTTACAATAATAATTACACCATTTTAATTTTAAAATGATTCTAAAATTTTAAAATGCAGCGCCCGATTGTCTTCGCTAACTTAGATGAACATTTTTACTCAAGTTAGGTTTAATGTAATTTATAATTGTAATGCATAATTTTTTTGTCATAAACTGAAAATGCATAATGTTAATGGCCATAATCGACACTTGCCATAGGTTTTTATAGCATAATTTCATAATGCATAACATTCTGTGGCCGAAATTCGTAAAGCATAATCATTAAAAGGCATAATTTCAATAAGCATAAGAAACAAAAGGCATAAGTTTTTTGCCATTTATACAGGTGACATAATATTCAAAATACATACAATATTTTACATACCTATATATTTTTATACTCTAAAATAAATGTTTCGATTAAATATGTTATTTATTTTACTATACCTTATCATGAAAGCATTGCATTGCATGCATGCAAGCAAGTATCATTCATGCAAGCAAGCACCATGCACGCAGACAAGCAGCATGCAAACAACAGTCATGCAAATGATAATTATGCCTTTTAAAAGTTGACAACACTGACAATATACAATTGAAGTTACATGAAGAGTATTGATTCCAACTAAAAATTATATTAAATGAACGTTATAACTTTCAAAATTATTTTACGTAGTTGTTTTTACGAATGACATGCACATGGCACCCGGTACGAACCCTTGGACATAGGATAATATAAATTAAAACAGTTAATTAGCTACGTACAGTCGACGACAGGTCAACCTACCCAAAAGTAGTCATTGAACCGATTTTCAACTTTATCCGACACAAAGAGATCAATATCAATTGAGAAATTTTGACGTTTTGCGGAAGGTTGACGAGCTGTTGTGTTGTTACAAACGTTCGAAACGACCGACGCACACAGACGGCCGCCTTGAGAAGACGCATAAGCGGTCGTTGTAGTGCTATCAGTCGCTAATGCCGAGTACTGCTGAGCCAAGACGAGTGTTCTCAGTTCTTACACTGCGTATTTTTTTCCTTTACAAAATTTAAGGTGCCAACCCTAACGATTCATTTCAGCGTAGGTATTTATTTCAAGTCCTACTCGTAGTAATTCGGATCAGAATCAAAGAAACTATTGCCCTGATTACATAACTGAAGTTTCCTAACAATAAAAAGAAAGTCCAATATTTATTTTATTTATTTAATTAATGTAATACCTAATAATAATCTAAAAATAATAAAAAATAATCAAGTTCAAGACAGTTGGATCTTCTATATCATTTTAGCTTTTTTGTATTAGTCAGATTTTATGCTACAATAAACTTCTAAATAGTTTAGGAAAACAAAGAGGTTGACTTGACACCATAAAAAACCATTCCCACAGCAATGATAGCATAAAATTACCGCATTACTGAAGGAAATGCACAATTGTAGCACAACTTTGGTATTGTGGGTGGTATTTGTAGCGTCGTTAAATCTGCTGCAACCATTTAGACGCCAACACACAGCGCTTTAAGTGTAAAGAGTGAAGTAAACTGGCCGATTATGTCTCACCTCGCTAGAAAGCGCCATTTACTCAACAATAAGTGTTAAAAAGCAAATTAATAGCATGTTATTGTGCAGTGAAGGTCTTTGCTAAAGGCTGGAGAAACTGACTCAGATCGATATTCATTTGTCATTTACTGCGACTTATTTTTATGCGGAGAAAAAGTGGAGCTAGATACTTACTTATACGGTAATTTGTAAGGTTAATCGTTTGAATCGCAAAATTTTATAGCGCCATCCATATTAATTTTTATATGGCACTGTTAAAGTTTTTGTTACGGAAATGCGTGTGTGGACTGTTGTCTTAAAAAGATTTACTAACTTTAAAACAGGCATTCTTTTTATAATACATTTATGTATATAGGGAGAAATTTTATTAGTGTAAAATACTTTAGTTATTTCGTTCATATGGGGCACGATGATACTACAAATGATTTCATCAGCTGCTTATAGCCTTAAGATTTCCTCGATGGTGTAATTTTTGCCCATTTTCTTTGTATACGAGTATGAAATACAGAATAAATGCGTATCTAAGTAAGTATTATAAATCATGAAGTTTGTTAAAAAATATGTGGAAACAAAATATTAACCATCACCTCAAGGGTGAATAAGACGTCGATGTTAACGAAATACAGTGTATTCCTTTGAGAGGCTTAAGATCATTTTGATGAGATGCGACACGCAATTAGTTCTGTGCTTATCACATATTATTATGACACTAACTCTACATTTAAGTACCTACATTTACTAATAGTTTTTAACTTTATTCATAGAAACCTACCGATTCTGGATCTTCGTGTGGACCTCGAATCCTCCGGCGAAACGGCGAGCAGCCGCGGCGGCTCGCCTTTCTTGAACCACCGCATCTTCGCCGTTTTTACACCATCCTGAACTTGCTGAAACAATCGAAAACAAATTTGTATTTTTTTTTAACCTTAAATGCATGAAAATATATCTGTAGTTAGGGTTTTATAGGCTGAAACAACGTTACCAGACACACTTTCGTCGTCATGGACTTGAAGTAAGGAATTCACATCATTGTGTGACGAGTTTAACTGAATATATATTTTGCCAGGAACGTCTTACGCACATACAAACGCGAGGCAAATTATAAAAGTTACTTTTCTTAATTAACTCAATTCGGGAATTAAACCCGGACCCTTTTGCAGTCTAAGCTAATAACTGCGCAACTGCGCTACTACGCCATTTAGGCCATCAAAGTCAAAAATAGATATCATATATGTACAGTCTGCATCAAAAGTAGCTAATTAAAAACAATTATTAAGAGTATTGTAAGTACTTCTAAATGTCACAATAGCCTGACTTCTTTGTTTGAATTTTGCGTAGTGATTTTGTCAGATTATTGTGTGTTAAACTTAAATTCAGTTTTGCAATGAGAGTTTTGGAAAGTTCAGAGACTAGGCCTTTTGATGTTGTACATACTTGTAAATCGGATTAATTGTTGATTTAAATAAATAAAGTTTTTAGATTGAATTATATCAGTGTAACCAGTACCTATGTAATATTGACTTTACGTACCCACTAAATCCATAAAAAGGTATCGAGGGCCTCTAAGGAAATCAGTGTGTCCCAGAAAAAAGAGGGTTCTACTACCAAACGCTAAAGGCGGTATAGGTATGTCGATACAATATATTGTATTCATAATGTATACTAGCATTGAAATTAATAAATATTAAAAAGACTGATTTATTGTTACTTAACCATTTTTATTTGTTTAGTAACTAACAAATTTGAATATCTCAAAAGATTACTGTTGATTTTTCAGTGTCGTTATTTTGCTCTGAAATAAAGTTAGTATTTTACGCCATTACTACATACATACTACGTATTCGTCTCTTAAATGTTACCTACTTAAAAATGTCAAGATTTGTATTTTTTATCATGTAGGTCCATTAGTTCTTTGCAGTGTCGACATTCACAAATTTTAAGGCGCCATACGACAGGGTTATTTCTTTCAAGTGCCTAATAAAGTGTCTAAACGTTTAGACACCGAGTCATTAACTCTAACAGGTTTCTTAACAAGTACGTCTCCTTTTACGATGACCATTTGCAAATACAATTTCTACATACGCCCAGTACTGTACTTGCCCAAGAGTCGAGCGTTTATTATAGCCGATATTTCGACACAAACTTGATTTTCATTTAGATCTTGAATAGCGTTAATGATAGGTACCTACTTAGCTGGTAAAATTCAATTTAATAATACCAAAACAACAATTATGATGTTATTAGTAAAGTAAAAATTAATAAATGTTACTATTTTTATAATTTATTGAAAAGAATAATCTGTTTAAATAAATAAATACATTGCAATTGGTATGAAAAAGAGAAAAGAAGTAGAATCCTTTTCCCTTGCTGCTACCAGAGGAAAAGAGGAACGATGATTCCGTACTAATGGGTTATCATTACGAGTATATTCGATTCTCGGTCGGGTCAATGTAGGAAACGAATTATTGTTTGTTGTCTCGGGTCTGGGTGTTGTGGTACCTTCGTTGTTTCTGATGTTTTTATAATACAAGTGTTTTAGCTATTTATCATAGGATCAAAGCAATGTAAGTGATGTTGTCAATTTATATTATCAATTATTTATATAAAGAAGATGTGTTAAAACATAGCACCTTTTCTTAGCACAGCTCTGGAGACATTATTCACCAGTATGAGTATTTTGAACCATTTGAATTTCAATTCGCATACGGAATAGGAAGGATCTTACTTCTACATCATTCATTATTTCAGCCCTAGGACGTTTACTGCTGAACATAGGCCTCTTTCAATGACCTATCATTGGGGGGGATTGCCTATACTCACCACGCTTGGCAGGCAAGATTTCACCCTTAGACGCTGCTGCCCGTCTCGTGCTACAGGAATTAGTCGCCTCTTACGACACGCCTCCTGTGGGCGGTGGGGAAATGTATTCTTTACTGCCGTCCCCACACGGCACGGATCTTACATCTTCATCAAAAAAGGGTCAGAGAATGACATAAGCTACTATTTTTAATTCACCTCCTAAGAGAATAAAATAGAGGATGACAAGCCGGATTCCACACGCGACGGGCACGGCTAATCGTATATTCTTGGGACTTCATAAAATATTCTAATCAAATGATAGCTAAAATACAATTTTAATTTTATTCGCAAGAGGTGGATACGAGATTTGTTGTAGTACCTATTTGGTAATATAAAAAGATCAAAGTTTTAAGTATACCAGCTTATCTTTAAACTATAATTTCTTTGTAGTTTATCTCTATTTCTTTATAGATCGTAACCGTCTTCAACAACTCTTAATACTACATTCATACCTAATTAATTACTTCAACCTAACCGTCAAACCATCGATGATCAATTACTGTCGTAAATCGCGACCAGTCTCGTTTCGATCACGTAACAATATCTAACCTTGCTCGTGCCGCGTTGTGTAACAGTTTCATGTTTTTTGCAACAATCGAAGGCTACGCTACGCCAACCTCCTTCGATGTTGGAACATATTGGGTTACTTAAGACCTTTTATTGTAGCTTTCATAGGTACTTGAAAATGCTAATATTTTTTTAACAAAACGTTTTACCTAAACGACAACTCTTATACCTAAGTGAAGCTATCACCTGTTACCTACTACCAATTAACCAACTAAAATCAAATCTTGGAACTCGATGACTGACCTCGCGATTTAAAACTTTGTATGTATGCGAAAAGATGACATTATAATAATTTTAATCGTCGAGCTAATTTGATGATGGGGCCAGGAGGTGGATAGTGAAACTCCTTAATAGCTAGGTACAAGTTAAACCTTTTAATTTTAGCTTATTTGATTTGATCTATAGTTAAATTATAATCTTATCGAAACAATACATTTAATATTAGGTTTAAAGATATTATTTATCTTGAAAATTAAAAAAAAAACAAAAGTTATATGATACTCTATATTACATAAAAATACATTACCTTTTACATTGTCTATTTTCTAAATTGGTTTAGGTCTTAATTTGGAAAAAGACCTCAGTAAGTTTCCGGAAATATATTTATTATTTAATCGCAAAATCCCGCACAATAACAACTTAACAAATTGTGTGGTGTGCAAATAATTACTATGAATCTAAACGACTAGCTATGCAATCAATAAATATTACAAGCTATTTATTTTTTATTATATTTCATTCAAAAATGTAATAAACAACATAAAGATGCAATTACACCAATTATTGTACCAAGAGCACGTTCCGTAAAAACTGAACAAGACGCTAGAAGAAAAAAGATTGATTTTATTTGCACTTGACAAATAAACACCTCGTAAAAATGGTAATAGTTTCCACACTCGAACAATGTGGGCCGGCCATACACGAACTGCTTGAAGCAGCCAACTTTGACTGCTTTAAGCTGCGACTGCGACTGCAAACTACAGTTTTCTACGTAGACGGAACTGTTCCAGCAGTTGCTACTTCTTCGAGCGTAGATATTCTTTTTGTTAATTTGCAGCATTTTTTTTGTTTATGAAGATCGTGACAATAAATGTACAATGTCGACGTTGACGACCTCCGTAGCCGAGAAGCGAGCATACCGGACTTGGTGTCGCTATATCTGAGGTCCTGGGTTTGAATTCCGGTCGGTCAATGCAGAAAAATTACTTTTCTGTATTGTCTCGGGTCTGGGTGTTGTGGTACCGTCGTTGTTTCTGATTTCTATAACACAAGTGCTTTGGCTACTTACCATAGAAAAAAATGTGACCGAGCATCTTATATATATATATATAAAACAAAGTCGGGTTAGTTACACCATTTATAAGTCAAGAACGGCTGAACCGATTTTTATGACTTTTGATTTGTTGAATTTGTCTCCGTGCCCAATAGCAGAATAACTATAAGAACACGGAAAATTCACAAAAAAAATGTATGAAGGGGCGATACGAAGTTTGCCGGGATAGCTAGTTTATCATAAATGACGGTCGCTTATAGCATATGACTGTTAAATCTCTACTTACTGCTCAAGCTGTCCGTGTATGGCCGGCCGTAGAGACGATTGTTCTTGTTATCAGACGCATCATGTAACCATTCATAGAACTTTTATTTACAAACAATTATGTATTGTTTGTGAACAAATGTTACATAAGAAAAAAGTAATCTCAATCTCAAACGTGCCGGGATGTTGGCGACGTGGTGCCAATCAGTCTCAGACAGACTGTTCAAATAGTTTATTTTATGATAACCGTAATCAGTATGGTAATTTTATCAGCTACCATAATGGGTTTCTAAACGTATAGTTTCTTTTTAATAAATACATTTTATTAATAAAAATAAAACCGACTTCAAAACACTAAAAAGCTAAAAATAATCCTAACACTTAAGTACCTAATCAGTTACTTTTGGTCGGTGCAAACAAAAACATTGAATCTCTCATCGGCTGGCACCGACTCCAAAAGTAACTGATTAGGTACTTAAGTGTTAGGATTATTTTTAGCTTTTTAGTGTTTTGAAGTGAATTTTTTTTTAAAAATAAAATTATCTATTTCATCTATTTTTAGTGATAAATCCTAATCTAACTGCTGAACACCTATTTCATCTTCTTTTTTTTCACCCTTAGGGGTAAAATTTTTTCCGAAATTTATTACTATAGTATATTTGAAGTATTAGCTATTCAAAAAAAAAATTCATCAAAATCGGTTTACATTTGTCGAAGATTTTTTAACATAGATTATAGATAGAAGATTGGTTAACATAGATCCATGAATCACGAACCAAAACATTATCTGGGTATATATTTTGTTATTTTCTCAAAAACTGCTGAATCAATTACAATAAAATTTATATGGAACCACCTCTGAAGTATGATCAACCAAACAAAAAAAGAATCATCAAAATCAATTCATAATTGGCGGAGTAATCGCGTAACATACATACAAAAAAAAAAAAAAAACAAACAGTCGAATTGAAAACTTCCTCCTTTTTTGAAGTCGGTTGAAAAAAATCACCTCCCTAGACTAAATGACGTTGTTACAATTTGTATGTAGAAGTAGCATTTTTTAAAGATTTTAATGTCCTTCCAATAGTAAAAGTCGTAAAGTTGTTATATTTGAGCACCAGAATCAGCCCTAAGGAGTTATTGCGTAAACAAAAAGTAGCATTGTATGATAAATGATAATTATATTCAACCGGCGAACTTCGTACAGCTAACAAAAGTCTTTCTTTATATTTTCTCTTGGACTCCTACAAATATTTCAAAACCAAAATAAGCCAAATCGGTCCAGCCGTTCTTAAGTTTTTGTGACACTAAGAAACGTCAATTCATTTTTATATAGGTAAAGAAGATTTTATATAGATTAAAGTATTTTTTCGCGACACGCGTATGTTGTTCATAAAGAAAAACCCAACGAATTCCAAACTGCCTTCTTTTTTAATATTGTTTAATAATATAATTCAAGTATAGTTATTTAAAATACTTTTTTAAACAACCCGGGCGAAACGTAGTATCTTTAAAACGTCATTTGGATTTTTAAAAATATGCGAGTAGACGTAATCAAGCGGTCGTGTCTGGTACTAAGACAAATTTTTTGTATACTCTAGATTTATTCTATTCGGTTGAAAAAACGTTTGCTTTTTCAGCTTTGTTATTTTGACCTCGTATTATGCCGAGCAATGTTTGATACATATTGGTAAAAAGGCTGGATAAAATATAATATTGGGTTTTATATGGGTTTCTATGGTAGGCGTAGTACCTTTTTCTTTGCTTGTCGAATATTGTAAACAATCTTGATATTCCTTTTTAACGAAATGATTCGTAGAATAATAAGATAGACACAACAATAATAACCTGCCCTTTTTATTCTACCAGTTCGTCGATTTTACACAACATTGGTAAAAAGACAAGCCAAGATTGTTTACGCCAAGCAGAAAAAAATATAGGTATTGTGTATTTATGAGGTCCTTTTTTATAACTTTACTTTCTTTTAGGTGCTGATTTTAATGTTCATTTAATATGAAATCTCATAAAAAAACTTTTTGTAAGTGTAAGTAAGAGTATTTTTTTTGTAGATTACTTTTGAATTGAACTTATTTAACCGACCTTAAATTATTAGTAAATTGCTTTTCAAGACAAATAATGAGTTTTATTAATAGTACTGTAGGGTGATGGTCGTGTACTCAACAGTATTAGTATTAATAGATACATCATTTTTTTCTCTCACGTTGGGCAGAGAGAGAGTCACGATCATGAATTCATTAAGATTGAGAAATGTTGTAGTGAAATTAAAAAATAGTTTAGATCTATTTTTAGAATATTTTAGGCTATATTTACCCTCAAATGAAGCTACATATTTTAATTTCCGTAGTAAACGTAGACATGGTTACTTTAAAAAACATACAAATGTCGATTTTTTCTGATCTCTTTTCTTTCCTTAATAGCGTGTTACTTTAGCCGCAAACAAATTAGAAATGATTATTACCTCAATACGCTTTCACGCGACGTACCTACTATAAATGGTCAATAAAATAGGAAAACCTATCCACGTGACACATGAATAAAGTGTAGGGTTGTGAGTGAAATGTAGTCTTTTCGCGACTGGTATGTTTAGGAATAATATTTTTTGAGTAGTGTAATTAATGAATATATTGGTTTTAACGGTATAACGATGTACTTGCGGCGTTATTATTTCTAGAACATTTTATAGCGGTATAAAGATAGTCATGCGAAGAAAAAGTGGATTTATGGATTTTAAAAGTTGTTTTTTTAATACATTATAAGACAAGCATGTTAGAAACAATACTCAGCTATTCAGCTCGCGTCAGTCTACTGGGAGACAACAGCATAATTGGTTAAATAATTATAGTAATCAGGGGTAATGCATGCCGCGAGCCCGATTTCCACTATTGTTGTATTTGCTACCCGCAGTGACATGGCAAACACAGGAAAGAATGCTCTCTGTCAAGACGGAGTGATGATATACGCAAAGCAGCTGGAAGTAGCTGGAACACCTTACACTTCTTAGTACTGGCGGAGTGGTCGTGGTCACTGATCTTGTGATAGGTTGGTTGCGGCTTTTGCGAGACTTTTCCATGTTTCTGCATTCACTCAGTCAGGGAACACTTCGTAGACGATTCAATAAGGTCTGTCCTCTTTGGGGGTGAGCGACGGCGAGAACGTTAATATTCTACTTGTATCACTAATCGTTCCAATGAGCTTTCGTTGCAGATAATGTATATATTTAGACAAATCGTCCACAACGAAAACTGGCACAATTGACAAAAGTTTTACTAATACTAAAAATATTTATTTACAAGTGATAGTACGAGTACAAGTAAATTTAGTTTCAATTCTTATCGTTTTAAGAAATGAGAAACAACATGCTTATTATTTTCCTTTTATTTATTTACTAGATTATAGAGTATTTAAAACAATCTTAAGTTCATCTAACCTCGTTATGCTGACAACCCTGTCTGGTATTCATTGCGGTAATGATGTCCTTAACTGGAGTTTTCTTAATTCACTCTCACTTGTACTCTTGTACTCAGTAATGACGTCTTTACGACTCACGTTTCCAAATAAGAAAAGTGAAGAAGTGAATTAAAATGCCAATAACCGTATATCAAAGGTCTGAGCCGTATTTCGTGAATAGGAGACATAATTTTATTTCCAAGAAAAAATATGTAGGTTTAAGTAGATTTATTTCTTCAGATAAAGAATTTTATGTTAATGGCTATAAAAATAAAATCAGATCAAACTTTATGTGGTATTATTGATTTAAGATTTAACAAATCAATATTCGTATGGCATATTTATAATATATGTCGTTTTTACGACCAATCCTAAAGTGGAAATGAATTGAATATAAAGTTGAATACTTAGATGAACGAATACTTATATGAATTTAGAAATTGTCTACTATGTGATATTAGTAAATATCTGATAAGAAGAAACATTAGCAAAATTGCATAAATTACAAAACATGGCAAAACACTGTTCTAAGAACAGCTGAGAAGTCGATAGCCTTAATGGGCTTAGAACAATAGGATATAACCATCGGCAGTTTCTTTTATTGATGCTATACTCTATAAACCACTATTCCAACTTTCTCATCTAACTTTGTTGCGTTACGCAAGAATCACATTTCAAACTCGATAAAAATATCCGCATCTGGTGTAGCTGCAATAGATTATGTTAAAGGAAACAGCAACGTTGATAAAATTGAGCTATAAAAATAAAACACTAAAAACAACTTATGAAATTGAAGCTGGTTAAAAAAAACTTGTATTAAAATGCGTGCAAGGAAATCACGAAGTCGACATTTCGCAAAATAAGTTAATAGGGACTTCCTATAACTCAATGAAGAAATAATATTTAAAAGGGAAATCATAACAGATAGTGATGAGATGAATGTTAGTTACAGAAATAAAATAGTTATGAGAAGTGACTTTGACAAAGCCAAATTTAGCTAACAGGAAGGTTTTAAAGCTAAAGTCATTTAACGAAAACACAAACTCAAAATGTTCTTTAATTCATGCAGGTCTGCACGCCTAGTGAGGTCTCGCAATCGGAAACAGAACGGTGTAAATGATTCATGCAAGTACACGGTGATGTCAGTAGGTACCTACACCGACGTTACGACAAAAGCGACAAAACTTACGAATCGTCACCGTAAAGGCTACTACAGCAATAGGCAGGTAAATGATTTGGTTATTATTCTGTATCAAAAGTGTTAAGAATTATGACATGTAAAAATTCAGTAGCTAATGGAATCTGGTTAATATAGAGTTTTCAAAAGGCTTCATTCATAAATAATAGATAGATTATTATTAAATACCAACATCGTTTTTTCGGTTCCGTAGTCAACCCTACCAGTTTTGCCATGCCCGTCCGTCTGTCCACGGCTTGGCTTAATCATGCCAACAAAGAGGTAGAGTAAATTTTGTGAAAAAAAAACATTCGTGTCGCTAAATAGGTCGTTTAAAATTTTTTTTTAGGTTCATGGATCCATTTGCATAATATTAAAGTGAAATTTTTGTTAGAGTCAAGTGCCAGCGAATGGTTGCATAAGAAATGTGAAAAAAATACGAATACAGCATTTTAATAAAATAACGCAAAACCTCTTAGGGGCTAGTTCTGGTGTAAAATACAACAACTTTTTATATAGGTTTAACATCGAATTCCCAAAAAAATTTTCTATACAATGTGGTCGCGGTTTAGTATGGGAAAGTAAATTATTTTTCGATTTCGATATTGGCTTCATAGATAAATGTACTGTATCAGAACAGTAAAATCGACGCATAAAAAGTTTTGCGTTATTTCATGAACACCTTGTATAACTTAGTTAGGTATAAGGAAAACTATCACATCTAGGTAGGCTTTACAAGTTACAGAGTTAATTTGTAAAATGTACTTGAAGAAGAAAATTAAATGATGTAGTTAACTATGTAAAACAGGTAGCAAATAGGTACCGCATTTGTGACAAGAAACTACGGAAGTGCGGAACCCTATTGCGCATGGCCCAACACGCACTTGGCCGATTTTTGAAGTTATATTTAAAGTCTAGGCGGTTTCTGAGTTTCATGTTTACCATCATATTCATGACTCACTTATTTCACTGTATAACATCAGAGGCCCAATTCCCGTAATTTGACAATAGTCGCAATCCGGTGTCGATCCGCTCCCAGTAACATTACGATCCCAAACGGTATTCTCCTAGACCTAAAAAATTCAATTATAGTTCGTAATGCAACTGAAAATGGAAGAAACCAAAATTAGATTTTTTTTTGCTCTGTTTTTAGTCGTATTGGGATAGTTTTAATAATTTTACGTCAAATTGAAAGTTTACGAGAATACCGTTTGTGATAGTAATGTTACTGGGACCGGATCGACACCGGATTGAGACAATTGTCAAATTACGGGAATTGGGCTTCAGTATATAGAAATGCCGCATGATCGTTTTTAAATATATCTGTAAATTGCATCATGGTCAGTGGGAAATTCCTAAAGAAATCTACTGAATAGGAAGATTTTCCATTCTGCAAGGGAAACTAATTGCATTCAGTTTCAGCGAAGCGCGATTGTTTTAAAGCAATCTTCATTGCTTAGTGTAGTACCTAACGGGCACACTCGGGTACAATTTAATCGAATCAACTTGTAAAGAATATTAAAAAAAAATATATATTTATTAATAACTTTTTGGATCAATAAGTTATTTGTAAGTACTCATTAGATCGTGTTTGGTATTGAATCTTCGGGCTAGCAGATCCCTAGGAGTCCGCATCATCCTCCTTCTCGTCATTCATCACATGGGTGGTAGGTACCTCTCGCAGTGTCGCCGCCTTGTGTTTCAGCTGATCTTCAGCTTACAATCGTCAGATGCGGAGTAAAAGGAGACTAAAAACAAACATCTATCCATAGGGTTTTCTGGGTATCCTACCCAGAAAAAACCGAGCATTACCGATGACTCTGGCAGTCTCACTAGCAGAATTAGGCTCAATGGGCTAATTACTCGCTCGCCCCAATATTAATATTTCAAGCGAAGTAGTAAATTACCTTAAGAATAAGAATATAATAAGAGGAAAACTGCTCGCAATACAATAAAAAACAATTAGTTATTGAATTTAAGATACAAATTAAACTCATTAGATCCTAATTACGTGTTTTGTGGTTGTTCTTATTTGCAAAGATACTTAAATATGTCTATTATCTTAAAAAAATATCATGTCGACAAAATGTTGATCTAAATGTATTTTTTGATTTCGAACGCGGTACACATATAAACAGTAACGTAATCATAAAAATTTATAACATCTAATTAAGGTAAATATGTTGCACGTTTTGGTAATAAAGGAATGCAGAAAATTTCTCCCCGTGGAAATACAAAATTAAACTTTTAATACAATTTCGAACAGCATGCGATTAAAGTGACTCAGTTTAATTGGTCCCAAGTGTACAAGAACTATTTACGTAAATGCCTTCGGAGAAATGGAACGCGAGTACTGAGACAAGCTATAATGGCGGACCGTGCGTTACAGCTTTTACTTTCTGCTGTAATCTGAACCTAGCTAGATAGAATAAAACATTTTGATGCTCTGGTTCTACCCACTCGGGTACACTGCCGCTAGGTCGTAATCAGGATTAATCGTATCTACTAGCATGCTTTATGTTATTGCTCTAAATAGTTAGTTAGTTAAACATATATTCTATAGTTTTTAAAAGTAACAAATACGAGAATTCTATTATTTTTCCAAAAATTAAAGACGATAACAAACTCGTGAATAAATTCGTGTTAAAAAATATCTGTTCCATGATTTTGGATCTAACGACCATTATTTACTTAGACCTTAAAATTCGATACGTTTCGTCACAAACTGTTGTTGTAGTAATCGTTAAGAACCCAGTCTGTACAGACAAAAGCTCGTCAACCTACCACAAAACGTCAAATTTTCTCAATTGATATTGATCTCAACATGTCTGACTTAAAGTTGAAAATCAGTTCAATGACCTTTAACTTTTTAGGTAGATTGACCTGCCATTTTCTGTACATTAATTCATACCAAGGCTTTATGGCTGTCATGTTGCTATAGAATAAAAAAAAGAATGGCGTAGGCCAGTATATTTTGACTAAATTATACAATGACTAATAAATAAACTGTGACCATAGACTTCTTTGATAACAATGCGTACATGCGTGTACTAGTTACGTGTAACACAGTTTAAAATGTAAAATACTTAGTTAATGGCTACTTTGAAATCATCAACAGATCTATCTTATTAATTTATCAGTTCACCGTCTTAAGCTTTTGCTATGGTATTTTATTTTATGCGCTTCTATGTCAAGCTTTATTCGATCAACGTTTCTTTAAGTCAATTTAAAATAATATTTAAGGAAGCGGAACCCAGTTAAATTCTGGTGCCTAAACGTGACTTTTCAACCTTGTTTTGTTTTATCTGTGTAGAGTTTAACATAAGAGTTACACTGCTAACACTTAAGGGTAAAGTTTATTGTTAGGTCCTCTGAAATTTAACAAGCACTTCTTACTATCAAAATAAATACATTGTTAAAAGTAGGCACTTCAGTTTACAGATGCGCGTGGGCATCGACGTCGGCGGTCGAGTGTACACTAAATCAAAACACTATGTTAAATAAAAACCAACTTTATATCAAC
Source organism: Anania hortulata (assembly GCA_963576865.1). Classification (NCBI taxonomy): domain Eukaryota; kingdom Metazoa; phylum Arthropoda; class Insecta; order Lepidoptera; family Crambidae; genus Anania; species Anania hortulata. The sequence goes on from OY756389.1 coordinate 10,163,471, forward strand.
TGCTATAAGGACTTGGTAGTTAAACCAGGCGTTTACTTAAAATCGAGTACATTTATTGACGTCATACCCCTGGCCTCCTGATATTTGTAATCATGAAATGCTGACTTCACATCTCAGAATGGACGGTCCATAAGATCATATACAGTCAGGTGTCAAAATATGTGCACAATATCTGATCTAATTTTTTTGTGCTACAGATAGGTTAAACTGGCCTCTGCCAAGCAAAGAAAGAAGTGTTTGGGGAGGGATATACTTCGTAACCCAATTCCACTTCTGACTATTGGCGGTGTAGTTTGTTTTAATTTCCGTCGTCATTAAACTGCAAGACGAAATTTAATTAAAATGTATGGTCACTTATATTAGATTAATCAATTTGGAATTCCTACCATGTAGATAAGTAGTACCATATTTTTTGCGTTTTTGATATTTCCACACAGTTGCATACACATTGGTGGCGGAATTACTAAAAAAGTCTCAATAAAAATAAAGTACTTAAAATATAGATTTAACTAATTTAAAAAAAACGTTACTTTCTCAACTTAAACAATATGAAGACGTAAAAACATTTGTTTTTGCTTCCGACTGTACGTACTCGCGACTTGAATGTTTGTGTTTACGGTATGACATGTGAGTCTACTAAATATGGCAAGTATGATCAAGTTGATATTTTATTTACCTATATTTGTTGTTACATGTCAACAATATTGAATCGACGTTTTTATAGACACTTCGGTTATATTATGTCAATATTTGTAGCCACAGAAAAACGTTATAACATAATATTTATTCAAGGGATACAAACAATTTAACTTAAATGAAAAATTTTACTTGGGAATTTTATAGCTTTCTACTTGACCAAGAAGTTTCAGAATTAGAATAAATAGTATGAGAGATACTTCAAATAAATAATTATTAAACAACATCACATACATCACTTGTGTAATAGAAATCAGAAACAACGACGGTACCACAACACCCAGACCTGAGACAATTTAGAAAAGTTCGTTTTTCTGCATTGACCCGACTAGGAATCGAACCCAGGATCTCAAAGATGGCGACGCCCAGTCTGGCGTGATTGTCTCTCGGCTGCGGAGGTCGTTGACAAACTATCGACAAAACATGTCATGTCATAAAAATTAAGTCGCATATATTACTAAAAATTGGTATTTAAAAGATTTCTTACCTTAGTACCCTCTGTTACCAAAGGTCCCAAAAATGTAGTATCACTAGAGGTATCCAAATTACCCTCTCAGTATGAAATGAAATAAATAATTAATTTGCATAAGAAACACTTTACTTAAATAGGTCTTATTACATAAGCTTTGACACAGTGGTGTTATTGTTACAAAATTCAATTATATTTATTATAATAATAGCTGTGCCCGTGGCTTTGCCAGCGTGGAATACGGCTTGTCACATCGGCTCATCTTTTCACCCTGTATAGATCTCTATCTATACAAGGTGACAAGCCGTTGGTACCTCTGTACCAATATATTATTATCCATTAACTCGCTGCTGAGAGAGTGGGAATGTGTCGACTGTAATTGTTTAATAATTGTTAATAACAGCTTTGAATTGCGATCCCATAACGAAAATAGATAATATCGTTGGCTCCTACATAATGCTTTGTGTCTACTTAGGTTTATACATAAGATATCAATAACAGTTACCCGATATTCAGACATAATTATTTTACCCGAGTAATTTTATCGTTAATGAGTACATAATGCGTGTACATAGGTATATTGTATTTCGAAATCTTATTATTGTATTTAACCTATTACCTATATAGATTAAGTATTTACTAATATTTGTCATATATCAATGTACTAAGACTATGTTTGATATTAATTAGGAGTCTCTATCAGTGTGATTGTATAGAAGTACTTAGTGAAACTTAGGCAAATTAGTAAATATTTTAAATAAGGTCTGATAAAGAAAATAATTTGGAAGACGAACAAAATTATAATATTTTAAGCAATTTTCTACATGACAATCAAAGTTACCAAGCGCTATCATAGAAATTTATTAGACAGAATAAATTGGTGCTATTATTTTACACATTTGCCTACAGGGTGTACACGTATAATTATTTGTTTCTTGGTTAGTGGTATAACAACCAATTCAATCATGGTGCATGTTAGTCTTAGTTAAAAATATCTGTAATTTTTAAGAAATATCAACGTTGGTTTTAGTTTATTAAACAATGTTTAACCAAAATATCCCTTCGTACCTGTAAAGTGATTTAAATATTATGTAAAAATTATAAATAAACAATGTCGTGTTTAAAAAAAACTATATATCTTAAATTAAATTGTTGATATTAATAAGTCTTAAAATAAATAAAAAATGTAATATCAACTTCTCGGATCGTGTAAAACAGTAAAAACCAATAAAAACATAATTTCCACGGTTCTCACAGTCTTGTAGCTATAATCGCCATGTTATCGCTCGCAACGATAATTCTACCGTACCTATCAAGCTAATGCTATGAACTCTTGGCCTTACGCCTTTAATTATACTCCCATACACAGAACCATTACGAAACGAAGCGGTAACAGGTCCAATTTTAAAAGATTTCTTCTGGGAAAAGAGAAGTGTCACAATAAAAGTATATTTAGTAGCGTCACTTCTGTCATAAACCGGGAGATGGTGACACAAAACTTCTGGTCATTTGTACCAAGTATGGCGACCTTTCAGGGGTCTATGACGTAATGACGAATAGGAAAATGACGGTCATAGCGCTTGTACCAGCCCGATCGTATGGCGTTAATTGAACGTGTCGGATAAATTACAAGTGTCAAACGATTTTTACCACAAACATTCTTGTATTTTCCGATAGCCGATGTAAAGAAGTAGGCGGTAGACTAATGCCATTCTTCTCCGATACCAAGTACCACTTGTACCAAGTAATGACCAAAAATTTTATGTCTAGGTGTTGGTAACTACGTGCAATATCGTATGTATTATGAGGTTTGATGGGAGCAATATCGAAATCGCAAAAAACATTATAAACGTGGCTCCAATTCTGCTCTAGATTTATGATAATATTGGACTTAATTTAGAAACAGTATTTAAATCATAATAAATGTTCTAAGTAAAACCTTTTACTTACTGATAAACTAGGCTGTTCCCAGTCGCTAGTGGTTGTTGTTAACTAAACTAAACATGCTATACCTATATTTCACCTCTTGCATGATTTTGCTTGGTTATTTACCAGTTTGAGCCTACTACATAATCTATCTTATATATCTAAGCGAGGTGTCAGAAACTAGCGTTGAAGGGACAAGAGTAAACTCATAAATTGTAGATTCTCGGAAATAGAGGCAGCGTATCTTTTTTATAGCGGCAATAGAATACGGTATGTTGCACCTAAAGAACGGTTGTAACGCTTCTTAATTAAGACAATAAACGATAAAAGATGAACAAAAAGATTAACATGTTGATTTTAGGATATGTGTGCAACAATTTCAAAGTGTTTGTTCTTTGTCGATAAAATAAAAGATTGATTGTCACTTTCAGCAACGCTAAGTGAAATACTTCTTTATTTAACAGCTATTCTGTGTTTCAACTGTACTATTAATACAGTTGTTGTTATATTAATATCATGTAGTCCGCAGATGAGTAAATATTTTTTATGTTTAAAGTATGTGGAAAAACTTCATTTACAAAGTTTAGGATTTATCAATGCATACAAAAAAGCTCATATTTTTTACATAGAACAGTATCCACGTCTCAGTACTTTTTCAGTCTGAAATCTATCTGAATAAACAATCGCACTATCACCCCTTACATTACTATTCATGACTTCCATTCCTTATTTGGCTTGTGACCAAATGGCTAGAGTAGCATATTTCTACGTCAGTGCTACAGGGCCGTATTGAGAGGCTTCCCCATCGGATTTCTTCAGCCCTTCCGACTGGTGTGGGATATACAGAGATTGCCCTTTGTACGGGCGACTTCTCAAGAAGACACGTGTGATTAGCCGCCTCTACTAATATATGATAGTAGGGACTATAATACGTAAAATAATAATAGTAGAATAATAGTAACGACTGGGTAAAGAAAATAAAATTCTATTTAGTCTGTCAGTTACGTTATCAAAAATAATAGCAACTTATTTTTTCTTTTTGCAATCAACCAAAATATGACAAAGATGTAGGGCGCCAAAGTTCGGGAGTGAGGTCTCGTGATGTCTCTTCTAAGTAAAAAATGTACCAGGACGTGACGTCATGCGACATTTTAAATCAATATATCTCTTTAATATTTTGATAACGTAAAAAAAAAAAACGTGTCCACTTTTATTAATCGCTCTCTTATCCCTTTAATCCCTGTTGTCTGCTATTATTTTATAGCCACAGCAACGGTGATTTTACTCTATGTGACAGAAGGGAGAAGGATTCATGAAGAAGCTGCGGATAAATATAAATTAAGTAAAAAAACTGGCCGAATAATAGAAGTCATTAATTATTGTGACCTACAAGGTGGACAGACGAGCTGGTAAAGGTTGCAGGAAGCCGCTGCAAGCGGCCCGCTTCCAGCCGGCCAATCTGGAAGTCACTGGGGGAGGCCTATGTTCAGCAGTGGACGTTCTATGGCTGAAATGATGATGATGATGATGATTGTGACCTAATATTACCAACATAGGCTGATATAGGTACTATTAATTGAACTTCCACAAAACGTTATTTTAAATCCGGTCCACCCTCGAGGACTCGACAGGGGGGGACCCGAGTTCCCCATACTCAGTTCTCTCTACTCAGAATTACAGTTTTGCAGCATGTATTGTTGTAATACAAACGGTTCTAAGTAAATGAGATCCGTTATTCATGTGAAAGTTATTTATTATGTCGCGACCATTTACGATCACAATGGAACGTAAGTGGATTAATTCTGGGCCAAAGACAAACAAAGTTCTTACATAATGTCCTATTTGTTTAGTAAATTATATGCTATGTAATCTGCTCTCGTTGAGTATATTACGTTTGATTAGATTTTGCGGAGCGTTCTGTTGGCTCCTTTGTGTGATTTAGCATTTGTCTTATTATTTTTATCTGTTTTTTGGCATCTTTTTCTTAAGTCTAGACTCTTTCTTGTAAGATATGTCTTATATCTTTGAGTTTTTTTTAAATTTTAACCGATTAATGAACCGATGGCGACACATTTTCCGTAAGTTAATACTGCTTTGGGGTTTATCTTTGAAATAATAAGAATTACCTATCAAGTTTAGCAAACTGTATCATTGCAATATTAAGGGCATTGTATCATCGTAATATTACCTCCAACCTTGAACTCATATTTCGACAATACTTTATCAGCTCCATTTTAACCTTAAAAAATATCGTATCTCCGCACTCAGACCCCATTATGACTAGAATGCTTCATATATTTGGGTATGTAATCTGACAAAAAATGCGTATTACCCACATCACCTTAGTATGTGCTTACAATACAAAAGGAAAATTGTATTTAGCAGCGTTCGAATCGCAAAGTCTCTATAGTGAAAAGCAAGCTCGGAAAGTATATTGTGATTGATCAGTATTGGGGCCGCGGCCGCGGGGATGTATCGGAATACCAACGAGATCAAAACACGGATACAAATGTCAGGTGACAATCTTGAGGTGAGGAGAAATTTAGGAGGGTACGTGACTTATTTTACTAGAGTTAGAAAAACAAATGAAGTTTGTTTTCATGTAACGTACCTATTTCGTTTCTTAACATAAACTAATACGTTTCCTACATATTAAATCATATCATAAGGCAAATTTATGCTTCTTTGATATTTTATACAAAAAAAAATTCACAAATTGTGGCTTGTAAGTACAGTATTAATAATGAAAACTAATAAATAAATACTCGAGTCAAAATGAAAAATGATCCCTGAAATATGAGGCGACATAAAATTACAATATCCATTGCACTAATAAATTATTCAGTGACCACTATCTACTACTACAATACATGTATTTTTGCTGAGAAAAATTGCACCTACTAACAATGATGTGCGTAGTTATACATTTTCTTACTTGTACTGTCCTTATGTTGTTTTTTTCTAAAAGGAAAATAATCGTATTGCTGAGTGAGGTTGTAGATGTTTCGATATCTCTACTAAGAAATGTAATCATGAAAACGTGTTTGAAGACTTTACAAGTTCAAGACGTTAATATTATTCTACTCGAGACTGTCGCAAATATTAATCAAAGTCGATACCAAAGTATTAGAAGTTCCAACATAAATACATGCTCTAGCGTGAAACGTGGATTTCAAGATATTTGGTTTGATACCGGCTGCTCATCTTTTCCGATGCACAGTCAGCAAGTTATTTCAGACATTTGTTTTGAAGTCATGCTTACACATTTTTTATCACTGCAGCTCTTAATTAATGTAACCAGGATCCATGGCTGATCTACCAATTTAAACCTAAAGAATTGATCAAACTATAGACAGATAGTTAAATCCTATTACCCTGAGTGTAATAGGAGAAGCTGAATACTAATGGATTTAGGAATCTACAATAATATTAATTTCTAGGGATGTTTGCCAAAGCAAAAACCAGAAACAATAAAAAAAAATTCTAATGGTGACGATATCGTATCAGGCACCTGATTCAGAACCGTTCTATATCGTTAATTATCGTCTAGATATCCACGTTACACTATTGACTTACCATTGTGTCACGTGACTTACCGGTTCTCGATTCGTAATCGAAGGGTTCTGAATCGGGGGCCAGGAGTTAGGTAGAATTAACAAAATAAATGTGTTAATCCGCAGACAGATATTATTATATGGCAGAATCATGCAGTTGTATCATTGGAGTGCTGAAAACAGATTTTGTATGACTACAAAGATACTAGGATAGGTATAGCGCAATTCTTTAAGGATTTATATCGCATAGGTTAATAAACTTATAAAACGTGGTTATTAGTGACACATATATATTTAGACGCGACATTTTTGTCTTATTAAATCATCATCATCGTCATTTTAGCCACAGGACGTCCACTGTTGAACATAGGCCTCCCCCAGTGATTTCCAGATTGGCCGGTTGGAAGCGACCTGCATCCAGCGGCTTCCTAACCTTTACCAGGTCGTATGTCCACCTTGTGTGTGGTGGACGTCCAACGCTGCGCTTTCCGGTAAAATAAGAAAAGTTTTATATGTAGGTAACTTATGTATTCCAACTGATGTCGTTAATAATTCTTGATTATCCATTCATAGCCATTCATCATTCATAAGTTTTAGTAAAAACGATTACAAATGTAGGTATTAATAAACATTGGTAACATATCCTACTAATGTCATAGATTCTAAATCTAAAAACGTAGCCATTATTAAATCAAAAATATTAGACTTATACCGATCCGAAAAAAACGAGATTTGGATATGCGGTATGCAAGCATGAATGCTTTCAAATGCAGTTTGCTGCTGTGCAATGGTATCATTACTTTTTTATTTTTTACTTTGGTTTGAACATTTTACAAATATTATTGTAAACCTGTAGTTTTAAGAATAAATTAGGTTAAATGTTTACCTACATAGTATAATTTTTGTCAGTATATATTTACATAACAGAATAATGAAAAAAATAAACTACACTTTAGTTAGATAAGGTACTATAAGTAGTATTTTAAAGATGTTACGGGTCTTCCAATTAAAAAAAAATATGAAAATAGAAAATAATAAAAACTATACAATTGGTCCTGATTATCTCGCGTTGTCTGGTACCTCCTATGACAAGGATTTTAATACCTTACTATAGGAACACGATAAAAAGTATGTTGTTTAAAATGGATTTTATTAAATTTTCGCTTTTTATGAGCAAAATTATCGCTGTGCAATTTATGTAAACATACACATTTCTATATCAGTAGTTCAATACACGTATCTTTCTATAAACAACCTTGACCTGATGATACTTGATAGATAAATTTATCGTTATGTATCTACACCATCGATAGCGAAAGCGGCTAAATAGGTTAACTACGATAAATTGGGTGTCCCCTGTGTATCTACATACTTGAACAAAAAAGACGCGATTACTCCTATCCGAAATACCATAGATATGAAAACATCAATATCGCTACGAAATATTTTGTTGCGATAAAAAAATACTTTTACTGATAAACTTCGTATCTTTTTGACCTCCTTTCTTTTGTGTTCAAGGACGACATTTTATTAAAACTTTTTAAAGGCAACGGTGCAAAATGGTAATTTAAATTTTGTTGATAGGTAGGTACTCTTTTGTTAATGGGATTACGTCTGACCCAATTTCGCTTTTGTGGTTATTAAAATACAGTATAGTGAGTTTCATTGAAAAAATCCATTGACTGTTATTTTAAAAGCGACTAAGTCTTAGTTTTAAAATTTAAGGCGTCCTTAATAGTTTATAGAGCTGTGAACTTGCATAGATAAGGTTAAAATATGAGCTAACAAATTTTGAAAAATAATTTCATCATTAAAAATCTAGTATAAAAAATAAAACATTACTTAGACGTCAAATTATTATTTACCTACTAAGTTAACTATTAAAGTAAGTATTAAATAAGTTTTTTCTGCCCTTAGGTTTTAAATTTACAGCATTTATTACGTGCTTACTAACTTATGGTTTACTGGCAAAGAATGCGTTGATCAACGTATTAAGTTAATCCTATTTTTTTAACGATTTAACAAATAAGAATTAATAGATTTTATTTTATGCTCTCAAACGCAAACACATTAATAGTCCTAATATTTACAATGATATGATTTGTCAATCAAAATAAGAACAAGGAACCTTAGTTCGATTAATTGCAAAATCAATAGCGGATTAGCGGGATCTTACGCGATTAAATCTAATCGACTAATTACTGAACAATGACGAAGATCGTTTGCGGAATCGTGAGTCAGGTGAGGTCGAGTGTCGTCGACATGGCCAAGATTAGCCGTGACGCATTGTGGGCTAGGCTTACGTTACGAGCGTAGTCTGGGAGCGTACTACAGTGGTAAAGAGGCTCTAGAGAAGATACCGTATTATACTAGTTAAATATATTATTCTAGTGAAAGGGTTACAAGGCATTCGATGTGTAATCCAAAAAACTGGGACGTCCTGCAAGAAGATAGGAAGATGATATTCATCTGACCGTCACATTGTACTACAAGGGAAAAGACGTATTTATTCATGAAAATATATAATTACTTATTATAGTAGTGTTTTAGATTATGGAACATCAAACTTAGGGAGAAGCTACAAATATTTTATGTTACAGAACAACTTAACAAATAATTTGAATCAAGTCATGGCCAAGAAAACAATATTTTAGTAACACAGTGCACTATAATGTTTTGATTGGCATTCGTCTAAAAAGAGCCAATGTCTTAAAGAGACAAAAAAAAGTATAAATACAAAAAAAAGTAGCAAGTTGTTGATAGTGGATTCAGACTTTATTTCTTTACAAGTCGTTTCACATGAATTTAAGTATCTCTCTAGATGCTAAATAGTTTACACTAATAGACGAAGAGTTCGTACGAAAATCAAACCATGCATGATCAATAAAACTTACATGCTAAAAAGATACACAAGAGGCTTATTATTACAAGAATATAAATTATAATAAAACCTTGAACTTTAACATTTGATGTAACAACTAGTTTTACTACTGACCTACTGATTAATTGTTTTTAAAGTAATTTAAGATGTTAGTCAAAATAAAAAATTGTTGTGTTTGGCCATTGAATGATATCAAATAATAGCTAATAATAAGTATGATTTTCTATACAGTCTTTAATACGCTATGAAGAAAGAATCCATTACAGCATTTCTTACAGCAGCTAGGTAGTGATTTACATTATTATCAGGTGAGATATTAATTTTAAAAGCTTAACATTCTAATTATCATTGTACAGGCGGTTTCTTTAGTTCATATTATATTGAAAATAATAACTTAATTGGTAGCCCTGTAGTAGTATTTAATCATCATCATCATCATGTTAGCCTATCGCAGTCCACAGCTGGGCGTAAACCTCCCCCAAAGAGCGCCAAAGAGCACGATCTCCCGCTTTTTTCATCCATCCACTGCCAGCCTTAAATCTTTAGATATTAATGGACAATACAGGAATGTTTACAAATATTTTCTTTGAAGATTCATAAAAAAATAAAATTAATTATTTCTAAACGTCATCGTTTAAACTTATACGAACTACGTACCTACTACTTAGCTGCATAATACACAGATTATCTTACCGAACTCGTCTAAATCAGGCTTTTAAAATATTACCTGCAAACAAAAAAATACAAAATAAGAAAATAAAATAGGATCATAACTTATTACCATTTTAATCGGTCTTATTTCTGTAGCTCGAATTAAAAATATTTACTTAACTGAGTAACTTTTTTGTCTGAGCTTAATTTTTTTTAATTCAGAAAACTGTTAGTAGTGCATAACTAAGAGGAACATCGACATTTGAAGTGGATAAGGGCGCTGTTGTGATAAAATAAATATTTCTCAAACTCTATGTCCAATTTATTGCGAAGCCGAAGAAATAAAGGTACAGCGCTTGAACCTTTTCAAGGAATTCTCTACCACTTTATAAAGGGGCGGATATTTTTCAATGGCATCTACTGGCAGACACCTATTTTGTGGCTGTAAAGAAGGCAGCCAGCAGGTTGTCACGCGTCACGTGATATTGACTTAAGTTAAACGTGTTACGTTATTAAAACACTAGCTTCCGCCCGCGGCTAGGCCCGTGTGGAGTTCGATCTGTCACCATAAAAATGTCAAAAGTAAGTTAAAAGATAGACATACCTATGTTGTCACGGACCTTTTTAAGAACTTTTAAATAGGAAAAATTCCGTTATACATAATTTTTGCGTAACTTTAACCATTTACGCAGCGTACGCAACGTGAACGAAGCTTTTAAAAATAATATTTTTTCCCGTTTTTGCAACATTTTTCACACCTATACACCGCTCCTATTGGTCTTAACATGATTTAATATAGCCTAAAACCTTCCATGATAAATGGACTATCTTTATAATATTAGTATAGAAGTATAGATTAGCAATTAACGTTTCGCTTATTTTGGCTCCTTGTATACCGCCTAGTAATTTTACCTTTCGCTTGTTTTAGCACCTACTATACTGTGTATTTTGTCCTCAAACAATAATCAATTTGATCAGCATTTTTAGAAGAACAGCTTATAAGATTACAAAACTAAATATTGTAACTTGTCAGTTTTAATTAGTGCTAGTTTTAGATGGTTTTAACAATGTATTGTAATTAAAAAACAAATAATTTATAAACAAATTATGTGAAGATCCAATTACCCAAATCATTATAATAAGGTTAAACGAGTTTTTTTTTAAATTAGTTATTAGTTTTATTGCTACCTAGTCAAATTAACTAATAACTAAACTAGAAGAACTAATTCAACAACAATTCTTTAGTCGTTATTTCCATACAGACATTTAGTCCATTTTTCTACTGAGACATAAGACAAAACCGATACATTTGACACATATACTTCAAACTTATGGTATTCGAAAGTGGGGTTATTTGCTTTTATGGAGTTAGCTTCGTATTTTGCTGTAGCAGTAAACAAGTAAGTGTCGGAGTAAATTATTTTTACATGATTAATTTAAAATACAAATATATAGAGATACGTTCTCAATACAACGCCACAGTTGAAGTCGTTAAAATAAATGATTTGACGTATATTATTGGTAACTCCAGAATAACACCAACTAAACCTAATTTAGAAAGTGAAATTAACACAGCCATGTAATACTGCCATTTCTCTGTCACTTGATACGGATACGCACATCACTGCTTCGAAGCTTGTGTACTCTCTATAGCTCCGGCTAACGCTTTCAACCTCCGGAACAAGGTTCTTTCTTGGTCTTGCCTTTGCCCAGTACTTCTATAGAGCCTCCATATTGTGCCTTAACCTCAATGAACTGCACTCTGCCATTCAATATTCAGAAACCAACTTAAGGTTTTTGTATTTAACGGTTACTAGTCAGTAATCACCGCTTTCTTTAACTTCTAAATCTATTTTGTATTTGCAAAATAACTACTTTATTAATTAAAAAAATGTAAGTTAATCTAGCCCTAAACTAAACAAATCTTGTACTAAGGCGACTAGATAACGGATAAAAATACTTAAATACGTTTATAAACATCCATGACTAACGTACGAATGCTCATTTAAAATATTTTGCATTGTAGCATGTACATTTATTTGTTTTGTCTCGAAAAACTCCAGTACCACGTCTGTACACGAACGAAGCAGCGGAAATAAGGTAGTAAGGATATAAATAAATCTGTTAAAAACTTATCAAATTGTAAAATTTTATATCATAGATTAAAAAGTATAAAACATACTTTTGTATGTATTGGGCATGTCAGAATTAATCAAATAAGCCCAAAAACTAAGATTACTATTAGCCATTAAAGGTTTACAGTATCCACTTAGAATGGCTCAATCATTAGTTCAGCACGATAGCACAGTATAGGTATACGAGTATATGGTATCAAATTATTTTACTGCCAACCGAATGTCAAATTACAAAGACTTGATTACATAGTTAGCTGTGAGTCAGTTTCAAGTAAAGTAAAAACAAATATTATCCTTTGTGTAACTTTATTTTAAAGCAACAACATTTACTTTTAACATAAGTTTTTGCCTTAAGTATTACGTAAAATAAGATAGTGACAAAAGCTTCTGAAATTCACTTTACGTCTTTGTTATTATTCTAAGGTCTCTATCCCTTTGTTGTGTAATCGTTGTTAACGGAAAGATTAGGTGCCAAACTTAATTATGCTTTTTGATGGCCTATTGTAGTAGGCTCATTCCGCTCTCAAACTCGTCTATGACAAGTCAATGACCTCTTGTTAAGTAGCATGATGAGTTAAAAACGAAAAAAAACACCTGTATTTTAACAAATGAATGAGATACACATTTTTACAAGTTATGATGTACTTTGGGGTTCCCTACGTGTCTTCCAAATAATTTTCTGCAAAAATTGTTACATCGATGCCTCGATAGTGCGATGGCTTATTTCTGCGACGGCTTTTTATATCGATATCTTGCGTTTTCAACTCTAGTTTGTCCGATGTAAAGTTACTTCAAAAATTTATATTTCCAATACATCGATGTAAAAGTGTTTCGAAGACACGTAGGGAACCCGTACATAGATAGATACTTTTCTATTCTTAAAAAAAAGGCTTTACGCCAGAAATACAAGAAAAATACTATAGATGAATGATGTTAAGCCAAACGATTAATATTGTAAAATAATATTTCACGATTAAATTATTTTCACGTAATGTACTCTTCATTCGTACCGGAGTATTATTGTTATAATATCATTACTATTAGGTATTTTTAGAAAACAGTTTCTCATTAAAATAACGACAAGTACCAAGAAAACTTATACGTCAGACATCTAACTCACATATATTTTTAGAATTTTCTAGTAATGAAGTTGAATGTTTCCTGCGTTTGGTAATATTTAAATATTCAGTATTCTAAAGATTCAGGAGATTCAGTTGACCAATACGAAAGCGATTTGATAGTTTAGATGGAGTGGATTAAAACATACTTTGCGTCTAGAATAATGTGAACAGCTGGCCATACTTATTTGGGCAGTTGTGTGATAAATTGGGATCTCGTATGGGCAGAAACGAGGTGTCTGGATTGCAATCTGTGTCACGTTTACACTGATGATGCAACGTAATTGCACCACTAGGTTTGGATCACATTACTCTCTAAAAGCGCATTTTAAACATTTACGCTAAATATATTCAACAACAATTAAAAAAAATAAAACCGACTTCAAACACTAAAATGCTAAAAATAATCCTAACACTTAAGTACCTAATCAGTTACTTTTGGAGTCGGTGCCAGCCAATGAGAGATTCAATGTTTTTGTTTGCACCGACTCCAAAAGTAACTGATTAGGTACTTAAGTGTTAGGATTATTTTTAGCATTTAAGTGTTTTGAAGTCGGTTATATTTTTTTTAATAAAATTTACTTATTTTATCTATTTTTAGTGATAAATCCTAATCTAACTGCTGAACACCGATTTCATCCCCTATTTTCCTACCTTTAGGGGTGATTTATATTTTTCAAACTTTTATCATAGCATCTTTGAAGTATAAGCTATTCAATAAAACAAAAATCATCAAAATCGGCTCATATTTGTCGAAGATAGGTAACAAGAACCACAACCAAAATATTATCTGGGTATATATTTGTTGATTTTCTCAAAAAGTTCTAAATCAATTTCGATAAAATGTATATGGGACCACCTCTGAAGTATGATCTACCAAACAAAAAAAGAATCATTAAAATCGATTCATAATTGGCGGAGTAATCGCGTAACATACATACAAAAAAAAACATACAGTCGAATTGAGAACCTCCTCCTTTTTTTAAGTCGGTTGAAAAAAAAAACAATATTTTAATAATGCAAAAATCATAGCAGTAAAAATGATTTAACAAGGGCAAGAAAGTAGATATTTTGTTTATGTTTGTATTTACAGCTTATTCTTATTTCTTTTGCATCATGCATCGTTGAATAAAGATAATATTATTATGTTGAAGTGCAAAAACGATAGCTTCCATCTATTGAAATCTGTTTTGCACCGGTTTTTCTGACAAAAGAAATATATTATTCTAAGTAGGGAAGTCTGAGTATTGTAATTTTACGCCTAATATGGTAAATACAAAACACGGCGTATGCAACACATTAAAATGATGTATCTGTTCATGTAAATGATTTGTAATTCAGTATTATTAACAGTTGCTCAGGTGTTAGTGCTTTTCCAAATGAATATTTATAATCTTACACTGTTTAGGACACAACACTGAGTCGACAGGAATACCGTTTAAAACAAAAACATGAAATATTCAGAAGTGGCTTTGTTTCACGGATTGTGAAACCTGACAGCAAACATGGGCATTTACAAGATAAAAGACTTTAGACGCAGGCCTAACGATATTCAGTTTAGCTTTGTCAAATAACTATACTTTAAAGCGACCTTTTGAACATCTAAATAGCAAAAAGCCAAAAATACTTAAAGCCTTATAATTAATAGAACAATGAAAGCATTTAAAAAGATGAGGGTTTTTAGTAAACAGTACTTGGCGCCTAACGACTCGTCTGTATTTTTATTTTTAGTTTACTCTCTATCCTAAAAAAATGTTTTTTTAAAAACAGACTGTACTTAAACCATTTTGTTTAAATGTAAATAAGAAAGAAAACTGAATCAATAGTAAGTGTACAGTATACCTACGTTGACACAGGTTAAAGTGTAAATAGTTCAATGTGGGAGTTTATATAATCCCGTTTCAATAGCCCGAACCTAATGAAGGATGAACGAACACCGAGCAGAGTTCACTGCACCCATAGAACTAGTTACATGAATAACAATGAAAATACCGACCATATTTTGTGATTGTGATAGTATATTGTGCGGTTCGTGGTGTTTCGTGAAGACAGAATTTCGCATAAATACAGTTTTTCAAGAACCTTCCAGGGATATGAACTTGTGATGATTGCCAACTTGATAATAATAAAAAGGTAAAAAAATATCAATCAAGCGAAGTCAAATAACTTTAGTACTATTTTCGTCACTGCAATGAGCGCTGGTCTGCAGCGAGATGGCTTATGCTTCACCAATGCTCGCGACGTACACATATCTAACATTATCAAATGAAACAAGTTACCAGCGAAGGAATCTTGCGCCCTGATACTCTCCATCTTGGCTTGAAGAGTGTCGGAGAATTTTGTCTGTCTTTTATTAGTCTATGCAATATCTTGCTTGTGCTTGTCTTAAAAATAGACTTTAAGATAAATGTCTTTAAAAAAAACTGTTCAATAAAGTGTGAGTTGGACTCTTTACTTAACTTTATTATTTACATTACATAGTTTGTCCATAACAAGAATCAATTCTTAAAGATTTTTACCGCTTTTTCTTAGATTAATTAAAACACTGATATTATTCTAACTTAAGACCTCCACGCGTTTCTGATTAAATGTTCCTGGTCTTAACAGACAGACAGACGCACGACGAAGTGATCCTTTAAGGGATTCTTTTTACCTTTTAAGGTACGGAACCCTAAAAAAACTCACTCAACTCACCTAGTTACTTTCCTATTTATGATGGAAAACCTTTGACCTAAAGGATGAAACATCACAAAATATCTTTAGACAAACTAGTGTATTCTATTACTCTGCCGTTTTAAGTGAAAATTGTGCCAGGAAGATTGCTTAGATAGAGATTTGTTCAATATTGCTGATTTAATGTTGATCGGTTTATAACTAGTTAAAGCGGTCGATTTGCGTAATTATTCAGTCAGATTCTCTGGTACCTATACGTAATGTATAGTTTTCTAACAAATTTTATGATTCTAATTCCTCATACATACTACTACTATTCTAGAAGCTACCTTATATTACCAGTTTCAAATAACGTAGGTGTATGTGTCTTTTGTTTTAATTTTGTAAAGGTAAATTGATATGTCACTATTAAAAACATCTGAATAAATATAAAAATAAGTCTTCATATTACACTCAATACTCATGTTTCCCAATAATGTAGAAAAAAAAAGATTGTTCATCATTTTAAATCGATGCAAAACAAGACCAAAAATTTTACACAACAAAAAAAAATGGAATAGGTCAAATACACATATCTTGGTAGTGCCCCCGCCAATACGAGCCAAGCAAAGCGCAAGTGCACTACATAAGAACTTTTTCTTAAAGCGCTTCGTCGTTTTTGTTAGTAACTAGCTGTCCCGGAGAACTTCGTACCGCCTCTTTTTTTTTGTAATTTTTTCAGATTTTTTAATAGTTATTCTGCTATTCGGGGCGGAAACAAATCCAACAAACTAAAAATAATAAAAATTGTCTCGCCGTTCTTGACTTATAAATGGTGTAACTAACCCGACTTTCTTTTATATTATATATATAAGATATGTCTGGGTATAACAATGAATGGTTATTTCCTAAAGAAAGCATGCTAACATTTTACTGAAATTCACATTATCACTTGATGGACGTGTGTGCGTGACCATTGACATTCTGCCCTTTGTACACTTATTACCACCTTAAAATATTTTTTCATGAAATATTGTTCTAACTGAAAATAAAGATTTATGGAATTTTTCGCGTTGTGTCTGTAAATTTATTAACTTTTTAGTTGTGAATATTGTTTTTTGAGATGATTAAAAATGTACCTCTCAGGTTATTTTGTTATAAATAATTGTTATTTGACACATAATAGTTGTCAAAATAATTTAAAATAGCTCAAGCTCTATTAGAACGAAAGGCTAACTAACCTCCTACATTCTTATGTATATTATTCTTAAGTACCTATTTACTTTAAGAACCTACTTTCTTTCTAATACAACTATCTCGGTGATTTACCGCGATCCGATATGGTGTCAATTTCTGCTTTTGTCGTGACATATTGCTTTCAGTGAAAGTGAATGAAGCTATCAGATTACAGCTATAGCAAATCTTTAGCATGTTTGATTTTATACATTTCGTGTTGTGAAGATAAAATTTATTCAGCCTTGAAAAATGGTAAAAAAGGTAATATCCAGCTATAATTACTGACGCAAGTTAGTAAAGTTTTTTTTGAAATATGTAGGTATAATTGTAAATATTAAAACAAGCAAAATAGCAGAATCTACTCCAAAGAGATAAGAGAGGTATGTAAGAAAGAAATGCCAAAACAATATAGCGGAGGGTAGTACCTAAGTCGCAAAAATGTGGAAATAGTGCTATCACTATTGTTACTTTTCTATCTCTTATCCTGCCCATTGGATTCGTCTAAAAGGAACAGTTACCTAAGTAACAACTTTTAGTGCCCGCAATAGATCTTTTGTAATTAGCTTTGTTCAATTAAGCGTCTGGTCTCGGATGTCGGCTTGGAAATACATTATAAACCATTGAGATTTATGAAAACAGCAGGAGACACGATTAAAGCGGGTGTAGCAACGTTATCTTAGAAATCGCCTTTGCACATAACCGGAGGTAATTACTGTAACGACGTTCGATTACAATGAAGATGATTCATTTGAAACGCATTTACTTTCTCACGTGTTTTGTTCTTTTTATTTACGCTAGAACCACTTACTGGGAAGCATCAACGAAGAATGAATGAAGGGAGTACCTACAAGATAAAAACTACCAATAACACGCAATGATCTCGCCTTTGATCTTGTTATGCGGGAACTAAACATCGATTATACATTTCTCCGTTCAGTGAACTTACTCCAAGCGTAATTAATGATGATTTAGTAGCTTAGGATCAGAGTACCCAAATAATGTTTGTAAATACAGGATGTCCCGTAACCACATTTTTCACAGAACATGGTGAACTACTTTTGTTCTATGACTTTTGCAAAGTTGCATGAAAAAATATTGGCTTCTTTATACAAAATTACCAAACAATCAATTGAAATTATAGAGGACAACAAGAATAAAAGTTATTTATCTACAGAATATAATATCTTTGAGTTACCGGACGGATCCTATTTAAGTTCTAAGGTACTATTTTGAAAACCAACGAATGATCGTCCCGTAACATGTGTTTTGAAATATAATGAGATTATTAACTCAATCAGAAAATTGGTTCTAATTCTATTTGAACTTAACAATAGAAGAACAGACGATAGTTACTCTATGTTATAATAACAATCTCTGTCTAGTACCAATAATTTTAAAGATAAGAATAGAAATATGTCATAATATGTTAATCAGTTACCTTAGTGCCTGGTGGTCACGCCTCGAGAGAAGCAAGGCCAAGATCATTATCAAGACATTTTGCCTTATTAAGTTTATTATGTGTGACATTTGAAACCTAAACACAACATCTAATATTTGATCCCTCGTTAGTAGCTAACCCCTCAGGCCAGCAAAATAAGACACGATAGAAAGAACAATGCCTATTTTTCACCTGAGTATGTATAGAAATGAAACAAATCTTAAAATTAAGCTTTTTTTATTGTAAACTCATTACGCTTATCATTTATTAATCAGAAACGCAGGAAAAAAAGATTTTTGATATTCTTCTAAACTCTTACACACTTCTTAAAAAATGAAAATATGGTATTTGAACATTACTTATACAGTTGTTACGTTCCGTTTTAGTTACTGGCGAGTGAAGACTGGAGACTGACTTTATCTATTTGAACTAGTTTTATTACTTTTTGTTTTATTTTTAGTAGTTTATACTTTCTATATTACATTAATATAAAGATTTATTGAAGTCCATTATTACAAATAATACGAACATTATCAGTTGAAAATAAGTTTACGTTTAATTATTCTAATAGAGTGAAACGGATTTTTTTTGACGTTTGACAGCCGCCTGTCATATTCGAATCGGCGCAGTCTCTTTTGTCATGACGTCATGACATTGGTATGGTACCTTGGATGGGCTAGGTACGAAGAAAATATATCTGCTCCTGCTAAACAGTTGGATGATGTTGTAATAAGAGATTTCGATTTCGATTTATAAATAAAAATATATCTTCTTACAATAATGTTTCATTTATTATTCCAGTTTTTCGCAGATTAAATGCTTTAAGTACTGTAGGTAATTATTTGATTGACATTATTTTCTTCGCGAGCGAAAAGCTAGTTCAGCATAAAGTATTGCAATTCTTTTGGTGCTTACTCATAAAAAAATTTTTTACTAAAAAAACCAGTTAGTAGGTAGGTACTTTACAAAATGTAGTCATTACCTACACACTCTTTGACACTTTACCAACATACATATTTACCTTAGTAGAAGTTCTCTGTAATCAATAGGTAAAATGATTAAAAGTTATAGTTAATTAACTTTTAAATATATGTACTGTGTACGTACATAAGTACTGCCGGCATATTTCCATAGATATTTTTGTCGATAATTTGGCCGCGGCAATTCCTAACCTATAAAGTAGTAATTCGTATTTTTTTAAATTCCTGGCGTTTAACTGGTAAAAGTGAAAACAGGGAATTATTCCCTAATCTAGCACGCAGTATTCCTGCTATACTTGCGGTCTATACATAAACTTTCATTATCAGGTTTTCAAATGTATGGAAAGTGGGCATTGTTCTTTTATTGATACGCGGTCTCATGAGACCGTCACAGCATCCAATAAGTTGTTATTATTGACATTTCGTAGGTGCAAAAACGGGCAGACAGATGAAACTAGAGGGTTTTTTTTTGGATATACCTATCGCTGACGACCTTTGTGGAAAGCATTTTCAGCTTCACCGGGCAGTTGAGGTAGTGTAGTAGACATTAGTTTGGTGCGTTACTTATCGAGATGTCAATCAAACGTGTTTTGAAATCCACAAATATATTACATATATTTAGAAAAAAAAGTATTATGAAATATATTTACATTACTTTGACAACGATTGTGTAACCATTTGTGTTAATAATTTAATCTTTAGATATATCTTAAATAACAAATTAACAAAACTATTTACACATGAGCTCTTTGAAAATTGATTGAACAGAAATAGTTGCTGCCGATTACCCTGGCCTTAAATAGGGTATTCTAAATATTCTGTGCCCTAGAAGACGATCTGACTGGCACAATTGCAATTAAGTAATAATTATTTAAAAACGTGTTATAAGTAGGTATAATTTTATAGTAGTCTGTGGTACCGGGTTAAACTACTTATAACACTTGTTTCTTAATTACAACATACAGGCATGTAGGTTTGGGCAAAGTAAGATTTACCTGATACCGCTTACACAATCAATATTCTATTGATTCCAGGATTTGTAGGTTACTAAGTTTAAAATAAGACCAATGTCAACATCTACTTTGTATGAGTAATGTGAAGTAGTTTGGAATATTATTATGATGTAAGTTTAGTGATTTATCGTGAGTACCTTATTGTGATTTATAATTATTGCTAGTAGCAGTATGACTCATGTTGTTGAATGCGTTGATGCGTTTTGATTCGACCTTCGTATTTATTTAACTCAAAAATGTGACCTTATCTTTGAGAGCGATTATTTACAGTCATGAAAAAACACAGAGTAATACAACATCATCAGGAAATTCTTTTACGACTTGCTTGACATAAAACAAACTACGCATATTTTTTAGCTTTATATTTTGTGCAATATCTAAAAATATATTATTAAATTCTCAAGGTACTATGATTCATCCTTTCTTTCAAGGGTGATTCGGGAATGTTACTTAGATCAATTTAATTGTTGTAATAAAGAATGCTTAATGTAACTTTTGATGATCTAATATGATATTATGAGTGGCATCGAGATTCATTGTTAACATATTTTATGGAAGATTAAAGGTTTTATTGTTTTGTTTTGGTAAAATATGATTAATTGATGTTCAAACATGTGTACTTTGTGTACCCTTCTCTCTTTAATACTTATTTTCGCGTTCGTACTAAACATTTTTAAGGCGTGAAAATTATTTTGAAACCTGAAATGAAGAATACTAGAGTAGAATCTAGAATCTAGAGATATCCGGCACTAGCTTTATTTAAAATAAACTAAAGCTCCCGTTTCATGCCAATTACTTTTACATACAATATATTTGTTCGATCTCTAGTCTTAAAACACGGGGAAGAATATTGCTTCTCTTTAAGTCTTGGAGATCAAGATTCTTTAGATAATCTTTTCAATAATCAACAATATTAATAAAGTAGTAATGCATATCAAAAATTAGGGAGAGGTCAAACCTGTTTCTGCCTTACAGACACACTGCTTAAATACAAGTACAAAGCTCATTCCTTGCATGCCTCTGTATATTGAGATACAAAGTAATACAATTACTACAAGAACTAAAACTTCTAAAATCAGCGGTTTCTTAAAACCAAGAAAGTAGATCTAAGTTGACCGAGACTATACCTTCAAAGTTCAAACAAGGCTTCTCCCGACGTCCAAGATTTATCCTTAAATATTGAAGACACTACACTTAACTTACTAAGTGCACGATCAATATAAACAACATTCACACTGAAACAATATTTACGCGAGTGTTAACTTATCAAACGTCCATTAATGATAGGAGATTATTAGGAAAAGCGTCGATACGTTCGCCACTTTGAGAACGCGACACTGAACTAAAGTTATTTCGTCGGCTTCGTGGTCACCGCTGTGTGGACGAATATCGCTGCGAGATACTTTGCTGTTACATCGAGTCTTTCGTCATCCACTGCTGCTTTTCCTACACACGATAGCAATTCACCGTCTACTTCCTATGCAGTGTAATCGGTATTCAAATTCCAATCAAAGGCTCAGCGGACTAAAGTTGCCTTCTAAGATCGTTGTCAGGCGGGATTTCTCGCACGTGAACAAATTTGATTCAAGAATGAGATTGGTTTGGAATATCCAGGTGAAATTGTGGGTTCATATTATAGGGTTTCGTTGATCGTTGATCCTACCAAATTCGGTAGAAATTGCTATTTTGATAAGGATTTCACTAAGAAAATAAAGATACATAAAGCTTATTGACGCAACTGTTTTTGAGATTGTTTTTATTTTATTCTAAAAACTAGATAGGATAGTGATGTTATCTGACATTAGAAACATAATCTGCACTCGTACTGTTTAATTATAACGATGACACGTATGTCGTAATATTCACAACGAAAGCATTTTGTGGACTTTGTTTGTAGAATCCGTAAGAAGCAATTGTAAACATTCAAGCAATATGACATCATATCGCTAATTCAACAGAATATGGACGTTACACTTAGCAATGTTAGTTCTGCATGTCCAGTAGTGAGAATAGGACAAGCAACTAACGCTAGGAAGTAGTTTAGAGTACATTTGAGTGTCATAAACTGCTCAAGGTACATTACCTCATGGTTTTATGGCAACTCGTATTGTTGTTAGTAATTTGACCTCGTCTCGTATGGGAAGTTACAACTAATAAAGACATGCAAACCAGTTAAAACTCAAAATGTCATTGCTACGAAATATGGTGGAGAAGATATAAAAAAAAAACAAAGAGGCGGTCACTGAATTTAATGTAAATGCGGATGTCCAAAAATAGAAAATGTGAGCGGTTTTGATAAATATTTGAATTACCAAAACTAACTTCTGTCTTCAAAACAGATAAAGTACAATAGTAACACAAGATTTACCAGCCAACAAGAAAAAAGAAATGAAAGTAAAATACAATGAATTTGTAATTTTTGATGTAACAATAATATTCAACCTATGGCGAAAAACGTACTCAATAAAAATAAACCCAGTATTTGAGACACCGGTGTGTCAACTAGTAATAATAACAGAATGCAGAATAAATAGACGACTTTAATCTTAATAGTGTGTATCACTTTAGTGTAAAAATAAACTTTTATTTAAAAATGCGACGTAATGGTTTCGTAGTTTCAATGCGGGTCTTATGACCTTTGAGGTCCTTGGTTAGATTTAAGGTTAAGCATAATGTTTGAATATTTATCTGTTATTAAGACTGATTACCTGCATTGGGCAATCGTTGATTCCAGAGGCCTAGCAATCGTATTTTATTGTTTTTGTTTTTTACACTACGCTTTCATTATTCCAGCAAGTCAGAATATACCGGTAAATAAAAAAAAAACTTTCAAGAATTTCAAAATATTATGTAAATTTTCTTCTTTTACCTTGCTCGAAAGTCAAAACCCTTTATTTGCTCATTGACACGTAGAAGAAACTTCTGTATAAAAATCAACATAAAAAGTTCCACAACTTGCGGGGTCACTCCGACACTTCCTGCGGGAAGCGTTGAGTTAAATCGGATTACCTGTTCTGTCGACCACGCCTACCCTTCCGCCCCAGCTTTCTAATAAACGCTAGACTAGCTTTGACTGGCTTGAATAATCAAGGTGTAATTATTTTAAAGCTTGTCGATAAAGCACCTTGATTTAGTACCTGCCTGCCTAGCATAAGCACTAAAACACGATATGATATGATAGATATAGCCGCCATGTTGAATCGCCGTCACATATTAAGATCGCTGTTTCGATAAAAATTCAAAATGGCGGCTAAATCTATCATATTTTTAAAGTTGGTGTCGATATATCGCTATATCATATCATATCATATCGTGTTTTGGTAGACATGCTAAGGGGGCTGGTATATTTACCATTGATCAGAGCAGAGACTTGCATAGATTGCAGAAATGTGGTATTTAATCAAAAATCACTGTATACAACGTATCGGATTTGGGTACAATTTAATCGTCATTTTTCAGGTGGCGTCATTTCAAATTTTAGAAGGCCTAAAATTATACAAAAATGTAAATGAGGTTAGGATTTTGTACGGAAGTATGCCAAATTTGCATTGGCCTACGAGTAATAGTAGGTAGTGCAAATTTGACACAAATTAAAATCAATCAGATTGACACAGGACGAAGCGTCGAAGAGAAAAAATATGGCTGGTAAGATACAGATAAAAGTTAGTACCCAGCATGATGTTATGTTAATTTTAGGTAAATGTTATATCACGACCCTAAATGGTTTCTGCAATATTCGATTTCAGATATGATACATTTATTAAATTATTATTATGTATTTATTTTCCTGTGATTTGTCTCTTTGGAGTGGTGTACAATAAAGAGTATCTATCTATCTATTATTTTGTTTTAAAGTTTTTATTTCTAGCTCAGTTTAATAATTATGTTTTAACTTAGGGGTCCCGCAAACATGTGCGTTCCAAGTTCCAGACATTATGAGCTTACCGTTTGGCCACCTGCTTCACGGCACATTGCACATGGTGTGCCTTTGTCTAATATTTTACTACTTACTGCTAATTATATTTCTCATAACTTTATGATCAGGTGTTACTGGCTGGGTGCGGTGAACGCATAATATGCTGTGTGATAAAAATTTTATTTTTTTATTTCTCGAGTTTACTTGTATTTTTTAACCACTGACGAACGTTTAACGTGTGCATCTGTATATCTGTGTGAGGCATCGTAGCTCCTAAACGAATGGATAGATTTTGATGTAGTTTTTTTTGTTTGAAGCTGATATTACAGAGATGGATCTTAGCTATATTTTATGTTAAAGGTTATCAGCTCATTTCCTACTTGACAAGATTTTTTTTAGTTTATTGTAATCTTTCACAGGTTTGAAATGTTGCACTGTTACCTTAGTTGTATTTCCAAGACATGACAACCTTGAACTGATGCTGCAGCATCATGGAATTTGTGGGATTCCTAACTCCTAAGCAAAGTACTGCAGATACAGCGTGTTTGAGCTCATAATAATAGTCTCAATGAGCAGGTGTTAGATAAATAATGATCGAGGCCTTGAGCTGATGCTGCACATTTGTGTCGGGGGTTTTTTAAATTTAATATTATTAGATAATGTAGTTAATCTACTAGGGCCTATTCAGTCAATGCGTCTGTCAAAGAAGGTAAAACAATGAAACTACTAGAACTAAAGATTTTTCGTACAAAAATATTATTTGAGTTAAAAAAAAGAAACAAAAACAATAAAAATACGTCTGAATGAAAACACAGAATATAGGAGCACTCGTATTTCTGTCTGTCCATCTGTCACAGCTAAATTGCTCTGAATACACTAGACCGATTAAATAAAAATTTGGTACACTAATAGATTTATAAGATCTAAATACAGATGTGAAACGTAAATAAATTAATATTGGAATGGAGCGTTAATTTTTGTGAGAAATTTAGAAAATTTACCTTATAAGTTTTTTTTTATAAATAGATTTAAAGTGAATAAGGTTATTGATAAAATATAGCTTCCCTAAACTCCTACTTAGCCTAAAAAAACCAGAAAATAGTTATTTTCTTAAAGATTCCAGGAAAATCTAAAAGATAAAAGCGGCTCCGTAGCCCCTTTTTACGCACGTTCAACTCGCACTTGTCCGGTTTTTTTATTAAGTTATCTTCTCCACACAATGTCATTATGTCATAGTAATTGCATCGAGCTAGCCCAGGCGGTGTCATACGCCGCAGGCACGCGTTCGAGCAAAATATTCAACATGGTTTGCGCCGCTGATCTTATCACACAACTTTAATAACACGTGATTTAGAGACAAAAACTTGAGGTGTAAGTAGCTCAGTGGCGGCAGCGCTTTAGCAAAGTTAAGCCACCTACGCTGCGGTTGTGATTGGAGGGGTGATCATTCTAACCATATTATGTGACATTTTATCACAAGTATCTCCGTGCTTTGCAAGGCACGTCAAAAGTTGGTTACGGCTAATGTTGCTTGATACTTGTCGTGAAGTCTAGTCGGAGGCCTTTAAGGCAGTTTGATAACATCTGACAGTAACGTTTAGTCAACTTATCCGCACTAGGCCGACGTGGTGGGATGGAGTATGTCACACACCTCATAGTTGAGATGAGGCCTGTGCCCTAAGTCGGTACTACATATAGGCATATTTGACTTTTACTTTTTAGAGATGAAATAGAATTTATATATCGACGAGGACTCGCAGATGAACACGCCTTGCTTTTTGAGAATAAATTCTTTTAAAAACGTAGGTAGGTACTGTTATTCCTTTTCAAAAGGTGAATTTTATTTACGTGCGTTAAATTGTGATTAATGAGGTCTTTGCTATTTGTTTTAAAAGTATTACTCGTAATCTTTCATACCACAAAAGAATCCGTTTTTAAGGCGTCCCTTTATACAAAGCATATCATGTCATTTATCATTCTAGTTCCAGACAGCCTGTGACCACAGTCGGTGTAACCCGGTCGAAACGTCAGGGAAATAAAAGATAAAATACGTACATACTTTACGTATTTACGTACGTAAATACGTAAAGTATGTGCCCAGAATGATCCTGTATTAGTTAGTCTGTGATAATCATGAAACGTGAAGGTTAAAAAATAAATATAATGTCGTATTCAGCAATAGTATAATTTTAATATAAATTAATGGTTCTATATACCTATCGAATAATTTTTTTGTAATAAAACCAAACGACTAAACAAGTAACTTAATTTTCTAAAATTTAATATCTTGTTAATGATCTGATTACTTCTCATTAGTAACGCGAAGTAGCTAATTCTCTTAATAGTTATGTAGACCATTCAGTAAAAAATCATGTTAGTGTCTCAAAGTATCATTTTATATAAGACAAAAATTGGTAAATAACAAGTAGGGGTGTCTATTAGGGTGGCGAGGTATAACTACACTAATATGCTTAAACGTAAATAGGTATAAAATCCCAATCACAAGCAGGTCCTTGACCCATCAAGGTTCGTTTTAATCGACATTAAGTGTGGTACGAGCATTATATTCAAATATCAATTCATATTTGGATTAAAGAATGTTATTGTTTGCCTCAATTAAAACGGCAGCTGTTCCCATGTTCTGAAATAATTCAAGTTGCTTGATTTGTGTCTGAGTCGTTAAAATAATAGCTTACTTTTAATGTTTCAAAATCTTTATTGACTGCGTCTAGAGAATTTTTGTAGGTATCATTAGATATTTTGGAGCTTTTGTTGGAATGCAACTAGCATTCTAATAAATAATAATTAAAATCTAAGGTCACATAAAGTGTAAGAGCAATTTTATCTGAAAGATATATTTTACACGCCATTTAACGGTTGAACTACCTGTTAATGAGTTCAAATTGTTTATGAAAAAAAAAGATATTTTATAGTAGACGATTGTTTAAACTATAAGAATGCATGGACCTTATAAGCTGCCTAGCTCGCACTTACTATATGTCTTGTAACTGTATTTCTTATATAAAAGGCTAACAAAGGTGTCTGATTTTGTTGCGCCGTTTTTCTCATCACCAGCCGATACGTAGTCCCGAAGCGGTGGCTACTACCGCAAAGGGACATATATAAGTGCCCGGAAGAATGTATATTTACTGAATAAATGACTATTATGGCTAGTCAAGAGAGTTAAGGCATTAAGTCCGTTATTTGTTCATGTTTGTTGTGATAGAGTTAATAAATAAAAAACTTAAAAAATCATAGTAAATCATCTTGCACTGCTTCTACCTACGTGTTCAAAAATATTCACTATTACTATGTGGCTAGATTCAGTACTAGAATATATATAGAGCTAAGTAGAGCCTTAGTCGCGACTCGCGGGAACTTAATGATGCTTAGCCAAGGGACTAATGACGGTGATTTGTCGTGACTTGCGAACTCGCGACTCCTGTTGGAACCCTAACATCAGATGTGTTGCAACTAGATGTAGTTAGACCTATACTTTGTTGGGTCAATGCCTCTACTGACTGATTACTAGCTAAACTATGTATTCTTACGACGAATAAATATGTTTTTTTAAATACAATATACTAAACTGCCAGGTTTTGGAAGTAAATAAAAAAGGTCGTTTTATTGTGTCATGCGTGTGTTTAAAATTATAATTTATAAATGTTTTAGTTAAAATTAAGACGCTCAAAATGTACAATTCTTTTTATACCATATTACCTAGTTCATATTAATAGAACTACCCGGTACCCATTAGTACAAAGTTTATGAGTTCCACGCAAAAAAATTGTTTTACTAAAATAAAAGCTCTTCTACGAAAAAATAAAACAGGTCGTTCTATATTTTAAATGCTCTATGTAAAATTTACATCGGAGTTTAAAACTTGTAATTTATTGGAGTACAGTATCATTATTATTACTGAAGGCTGTATTTTTTATAGCAAGGTACGGAGTCTATTAAAATCATGCAATGTAGTCTGGCGGCTCCTGTTTTGCGGTCTGGCATTAAACTGTTCTGAACAAGTAAATGAAAATAAACTAAACTTTTCATCATAGTCTGTATTTTTGAACGGCAATAATGATTAAGGAAAGTAAATTCTAGTTTTTGAACAATTAAATTGCGATGCTTTTGACAGAATGATGTTTTTTTTCTGAATATTTATTGGTTAGTTGGTATTTTATTTATTTTGTCACTCAATGTAGCTAGCTCCATATTTTGAATATACCAGTAACCATTTAGAAAGTCTGGCAAAAAATATATCTATTTTTGTTATAAGAGACACCAGCTGATTATAACGGACAATCCAATTTCGAATTTTCCTCCAAATTTTTTACGTACTGCTTCATTTTTTATAGACTGCGACACTATTTGCGCAATATAGATCACTAAGCAAAGTGGTAAGTACATTGGCAACAACAAACGAATAGTAAAAGTTTCAGAGATGCAATAAATAAAAAAAAAATGCTTACATAAACTAAATTATTTTCCATCTATCTGTCAAAGGGTGCGGTATCTGTGCAAAGGTAATTTGACATTCGATAGACCAAAGAAAACAAAACACGTTTGCGTATGAATAGTTAGAGAATAGAATGGGCACGTATTATTTTTTTTTTGAAGTAGAGGATTCTACAAAAATATATAATATATAATACCTTGTGTTATTAACTTTTTTTAAATTAGCTTTTGTATGCGGGTTTCAATTGATAGTTCTAATTTCCTATTACAGCAAAATATTTAAAAAATTAAAACAAAAAGTTTTCAATCTAACACCCGATCAAAGGTTACATTTTCAATTTTCCTCCATAGGTTACTTTTATTAAAAGACTACAAGCGTTTACTACTGAACTCTAAAAACGATTGTAACGAACCTGTCATTTTCCCACTAAGAGAAATGGTTCAGTCCATTAGCACATGGTGGTTGGCGTTAACTCAAATAGGTTCTAATTTTAGGTTTGCAATGAGATCCGAAAGATGAACGACCTCTTTTTGCACAGAAACATCTTTCGTCGTGTCATTTATCTTTAAGTAATTATTATTTTTCACGCAGTTTAAGTTAGGTCATCTTCGCGAGAATAAGTATTAAATCACTGGCGATGCCAAAAACTTCAATCAAAAAATAAAAGCAATGGGCTAGTTTCCTAAAAAAAATCTAATTAGTCCGTCAGTTGGATTAACAGAAAATATTGGACACGTATTTTTTCCTTTCTCAATTAAACAAAAAATTATGAAGATATTACCCGTTAAAGTTTCGCGTAACGTCACGCCTTGCGACACTTTTTAGGCGTGACGTCACTTCCAAACTTTGACGCGCTTTATCTTCGTCATTTTTTGTTTGATTGACAAAAGACTAAATATGGGTCTAATATTTTTTGATAATCTAATAATAAAACCAATAAAAACCAAACCAATAAAAA
The DNA here is from genome assembly GCA_963576865.1 of Anania hortulata. Lineage (NCBI taxonomy): Eukaryota > Metazoa > Arthropoda > Insecta > Lepidoptera > Crambidae > Anania > Anania hortulata. Next base: position 10,193,550 of record OY756389.1, read on the forward strand.
CCAATAAAACCAATTTATTTCTGTAAATAGGCCTAAATTAAGCTCTTTTACACGTCCCAATATATTTTTTTACCCTACCATCTAACTGACGGACTAACTGACGGACTAAGTAGAATAATATTTTTTTGACCCAGAAAACTAGCCTATTATGTATAGAACGAAGGGAAACATAAAAAATATACGTGACAATACCTATCTTATTGTTGTGCCCTACAGGGTCTATAATGATCTGTTTTATCTACCTATTTATAACACCTGTGTAACATTATAGAATGCAATAAATATATTGAATTGAATTGAATTAATTTTAATTTTTTCAGAATATGGTAATATATTATTTTGTTTTAATACAAAATACTTAAGAACTGTTCATAAATTAAATGAACTATGCACAAAACGTATTATTAATAATATATTATGACCACATCTATACCAGACTCAAATTAGATTTACATTTAAAATAAACAATTGATGCTAATCTTGTAGGTTTAAATGTAATGGATAAAACAAAAAATATTGCGATCGGCGAGACAGAAGAAGTAAACGCCGATAGTGTCGAAAAAACAAAAGCAGTAGTTAACAAAAGCCATCAGTTTTTATAGCCTGCTCTTAATCTAACTGACAGAGCCCTCATCGCAACACCTGCACAGGTTTCTATATACCAACTATACGTAACAAATTTACAATAATGAATTTATTTCATGAAAGATACATTTTATGAAATTGTACAAATTGAATAACAAAAACTAACCCTAAAAAGAGAAAAGAAAAATATGTACAAAAATATTTACAAGTAAAAAATGTGTCCCAAATTTACAATACAATCACAATACAATTTTAAAAATAAACCTTGTACTACTTATACTTTTTAGAAAATTAGTTTCAATTATAAACTAACCCGAGTAATAATGAAAATGAAATTTAATTTAATTTCATATCTGATAGGGTAAAATAAAATTATGATAACTAAAATCCAAATACTAACACACTTTTTTTTTATATAACTAAAATACTTTTTTTTCAATAGACAATCACTATTACAAATCTTTATACGTAACTGTTACGTAACTTTTTTTTTATAATTTGACAAATAGTGCTGCGTGTTTAATCAACAAAAAATATTATCTACACTGAATGGCTGACATAAAACAAACTATTAAATATTAAAAGACATCAAAGACTAAAAAATCTCAGGCAATTAATGAAATGGTGGAACTAATTTGTTAATTACGGTGCCGTCACAGTCACCGTAACGCTCATGACAGGAGACTATTAAAATAACTCGCAGCCACAGCCTTAGAAAATATACAGGATGTCAGGCTATGACACTATAAAGCCGAAAAAGGTGTGTATGTGTACCATATTCATTTATAAATCCGATTAATATAATAAATATTTTTTCAAAATTATGACCACACCATAGTATTTAAATGCATATGTTAGCCACATCCCTTTTCCGGCTTTTTTATGGTCACAGCCTAACACCCTGTATATATCTGGAATTTAAAAATTAACTACTAAATATAGTACCAAATTAGATAAGTCAACTTTTAACTACTAACTTTAATTTGGTGTAGTAGGCACTTTATAAAACTTGACATCGCAACAATAACTTAATGTTGAGTCAAAACGTATAAATATTGTAGGTTAATCATGTTTCAGTTTAGCCAGTACAAAATTGTGTGTTTTAATGGTAATGCTTCGTAAGATTAATTTAGTCGTGTAATATGGATCACCAGACGGAGATGTAAGGACAAACGTACAAGTTCTACGACAGATTTACTTTACAAGCTTAAAATGTTATTATAAAAATCAATCTAACTTCGACGAGGAAAGGCGTACAGCATGATATACCTGCCTCCACTCTCATGATCGAAAACCAATTACCATGCAATCTTCGCGTTATTACTTCAATGACTCTCCGAAAATTCTAAACGTAATGCCAAGTTTCTATGCCAGGCTTTAAAAACACATTTAATATTTTTTGCTTCCCATAATTACCTTCTAACAATTAAAAAGGTTACGTCACCGATGGTTTTCGGTGTTGCGGTAAGCCCGTATGACGTGAAAAAAATGTGGCTGACAAAATAGTGATGTATGCGTTAAGAGTATAAACGGTCGGAACTATTGGTTTTGTGAGCAAACCTCAGGTGTGTAGAAGAGAACACTCAACAAAGTTCACTGCTCCTTAACTCCTCGCAACTCACAATATTGCAAGGGAAAATTACCTTTGAAGTTATAACTTCACGATTGGTTTTTCATTACCGCTCTCGTTACTATCCTCGGCAAATGCTTAAAGACTTTTCAAAATAGTGACAACATTGATGATTGACGGGGTTATAATAGGGAAGTGTTAACTTGTCTTTCAAGTGCTAAAGCAGATTTTAGAATAATCGATTATCGATTGTCTTAAATAATATACCAGCATTTTCGGCCTGATTAGGAATTTCCATAACGTAGAAATGACGTAATAAGGTCACTAAACTATAATACCGAATAGGTTTTAAAGATTAGGTCGGAATCACTTTAAACTCCCGAATATATTTAGGAAAACCAAGCGCAACGAGAAGATAATAACAGAAAAATCTTATTAAAACATCACCGAAAATCCAGTAAAAAATAATAAATATGTTCCGAGAATACTTACAAAATCTTTATTCATTTTAAAAATACTTAAACAAAAATGAAAAACAAAAGCAATTGCTGGGGAAAGAGCACATTACGCCACGCTTGCGTATTCAGTTCTGCCGAAGAGGCAGTGTCGCAACCCGCATAAATTTGACATGACAGGATTCCGGTCTTGTCGAATGTCACGCCTGCCGTATGCTAACTACCAGTATTGTAAGTTCCACTTGTTTTCAACATAGTAAGTATATGAGTATGGCACTCAGCGGAGAATCAGACAAAGAGAGAAAGCACCTTCTAGAACTCAAAATCCACAATTAATGCAAAAACAAAAAACATGTAACAAAACATTTTTTTAAAGACAGAAACTTTTTATAATGTTTTTATGGAGTTTCCATCATTTATAGAAAAAAAAGTAAATGTGCCGCTTTTTGAAAAACTTAAATTTTTTGATAATTTTTCATAGCACCTTTATAACATGGAAAACGCATAAGAATGTTACCCTAAATTTAATGCATAATTTATACCGAATAGACAAACATACGGTCAAACATGAAACGTTGTAAAATGCTATTTTTTAAATCGTTATACATAGTAGGAGTAATTTGCATAACTCCTCATTTATTGGCCGTTCGATACACCTTAGCCTATTTTGACAGAAGTATTAAGGTATAATTAATATTCCAGAATTAAAATAACAATCTAACCCAAAGACAACAACATCTCCAATTAACGAGTAGGTGTATATGATTTGTTAAAATGCAAAGAATCTGGTGAGACTTTAAAGTACCTAATTTCTGAAAATTTGTAGGTATGGGTGTTAAGTTATTGCAGCTTGGTATAAATAACATAAAACATTCGTTTAAAAAAAAACATAACAATAACAACATAACAACAACAAAAACACAACAACAACAAACACAACACACAACAACACAACAGCAATTACATGCTAGTTATATCTATGATAATATAACACTTGGGTTAGCCAATGTCCTCGGTAGCTTAGTTGGAAAAACACTCGCCCAGCATGCGATGAGACGTGGGTTCGAGTCCCACCTGAGGCGGTCGATTTTTTTTTCAAGTGTTATATTAACGTAGATAAAAAAATGCTGAACTAACTTTTTAATGTTTGTTATTTATTGTCGTAAAGAAAAAAAACTACCTAGTAAATAAAAGATTTACTATCATTTATTTAAAAAAAAAACAACATTGAAAAATCTAATAAATGCAGCAATGTAATGCCTAACTCGTGTTAGTAATCAGCTATTTGACAACCAAAAATTATTTCGGGAGCACGCTTGAAATGCCTTTCCTGTGTTAACGACGCGACTGACCTAACTTGTCAATGAAATTATTCCAATCTAAACTTTATTACCAGTATCCAGAGTTTATTTAATCTAATTCGATTCCAACTGCAACCCGGTTAGCAAATGGCTCGACCGTTGAAATTAGCGCATTATTTATATAACTGGCCACCCCCACATCGTCAGGTATCCGTACCGTTGCTGTTGCCTTTGGTCTAAATACTTCCGATACAGGTATATTGATTCGGCTCAAAAGCGTATTAAATTCGGTTGTAGGTCAAACTAACTATTTTTAAAGCATTGGGCGTGATCTAGTTCCGAATGGATTTCTTAGATACATGAAATATTGTGTCTTATTTGTTTATTTTAAACATTTTAAATTTTTTTGCTGCATTTATTCATCAATAAATCCGTATCGAGACCCAATAGAAATCCCATTGCGGATTGCACCAAGCGGTCTCATGAGACCGCTTCGATGTAAACTGGTTAATATCTAGGTATACACAACGCGGGTATTAATGCAATACATACCTTTTTTTGCGATTTGATTTTCCCAACGTTTCGATCTAATTGCATAGGCCGTAGTCACGGGATGACGGTCGTCCCAAGTCGTGAGTTGCATTAACACCCGTGTAGTGTATACAAGTGTTTGTTTATACTTGCGTGTGTTTTTACATTTTTTTTATACCATACAAGTAAATCATGTGTAATTTACTTGTATGGTGTGCAATAAAGAGTATCTGTCTATCTATCTATATTACATCGTATTTTATAAACTCTTATTGTGTTTGAGTTAGGTATTTACTTGTCGATTGAGTAAGTATATGAAATTATTGATATCACTAACATGTAGCTAACGTAACCATAAAATACTGTTTGCAAATATTCTTGGTTATTATGTTTAGAATATTTTACAGCATCATCATCATCATCTATACGGTCAATCCCGGTTGCGTCCAAAGCCATTGCTTTGGAGCCCAGGGTCCGCTTTCCTTGATTTGCTCCTCCACTTCGCGCGGTCTTGAGCGTCTCTAGTTGTGAGATCACTGGCTCGCATGTCAGCCCTCACAACGTCAAGCCAGCATTTCTTGGGTCTACCCCTTTTGCCAGGACCTGGCGGTGGCGGCATGGCCAGACATTTGTTTCCTACGTAGCTTGCCGGTTTCCGCAAAACATGGCCGTACCAGCGTAGGCGACTCTCCTGCAGTTTGCCTGCAATATCACGGACACGAAGGCTACCGCGGATGCGCGAGTTCCTCACGCGGTCCTTACGCGTGACTCCGCACATCCACCGCAGCATATCCATCTCCGTGACACGCAGCTCCTGCTTGTGTCGCTCAAGTAGCGGCCATGCTTCGCTGCCATATAAAAGAACAGGCCTAATGATGGACTTATAGATCTGTCCTTTAAGCTTAACCGGCATTCTGGGGTCACAAATGACACCAGTCACCTCTCGCCATTTGGCCCACGCAGCAGCAATGCGTGCTTTGACGTCGCAATCGATGTCTCCGGACGCGTGAAGTACAGATCCAAGGTATTTAAACTGGTCCTTGCGCTCGACCTTGTCTCCGCCTATGCGAACGGGTGTTGGATCTGTAGAGTTACAGGTTAGAATATTTTACAGCGTAGACTAATATCGAAGTTTTTTTACGAATTTAGTTACTATAAAATAAAATAAACTACAGTCATTTGATTTAGCCGAAAATGCTGAAGCACGGTGAAGCAAATTTACAAAGAAGAATACAGTTTTTATTGTTGATTCTGACAAAGCAGTTTACATTTCTGTCTACAAGTTAAGCGAGGGGCGCAGGTTGCTTGGATACATTTTGTTGTACCTTTTATTTCCCTTTATTATCGAGTTTTGAAGCAAGCATGCAAACCTTTGGTTTATTTTAATCACGGTTTACTGATGAAATTCATGCACTTTATTAGATCGTAGTCATGCAACTCTGAGAAAACTTTAGTTTTTATCACACTTACTACATTATTACATATATTTAAGGTATGAGTTCGTGTAAATTTATCAAATCTGCTGGTTTATACTTATACTGGTTTATATGCTTATTTACCTCACCGTCTTAAATATTACATATGTTTAAGTTCAAACGCTAGGGAGTGGCTTTGCCTTACGTGAGTTAGTATTTTCCCAAGTGTAAAGTTTCGCTCATAAACATCACCTCTTATCAAGTGCCCACATACATTCTCTAAGTAAGTACGGTTACATGCCAGGAAGGCGGCATCTTCAGGACATTGCTCTGCCTTATCTGCTCCTGCTCTAAAGATAGTGCATAATTTGTTATGTATATTTCTTCAGGACAAGCCTAATGGTCAACAGGATATGATACTATTATCACAAGTAGACGACAGTTGAACGATATATGACCATTTCATGTTTACTCAAGATGTAATTATTGGTCTTCGGTCAGGATTGTAAACATTATGATAAACTACTGTTAGCCATAGTTACTGATTAACTTGGTCAATTATCAAGAATTCTAGCGGAGGAATTATGTCACATGTTTAAATGAAGGTTGTCATGGTTTGATTTTATAGCCTCAGATTATTCTATCAAACCATCTAAAACTTGAGTTTTCAAACTGGTTTTACCATACAAGGTATTATGATTAAATAAATTCCAATAGTAATGGCGCGGCGTCAAAACATAGCCTTGATACGAATAGATTGACTGATTTGGAAAAATGCAATTTAATTTCAATAAAATTAAGTTTTACGAGACGTTAAGTCAATCTATAGATAAGTTAACCATCAATATCTAGAAATAGGTGATGCTTCATATTTCCTATCTGGGGAAGGCAATCGGCGGGACGACAGAATTTTAATTAATTTGAAAGAGCCGATCGTTTGACGACGGTAATTAATTCATAGAGACGACGGTTCGCGGAATCCGATTAATCTGGAAGACGATTTTAGTATGCAAGTTTGATATCATTTATCTTGTAACAAGTACAGATTGAAAGAATTAAAATGTAACTCAACTCCTTTTATAAAGAGGTAAAGTTTGTTTGTACGTAGGTAATTTCCAGAATATCCAATTTAATTATAATAATTATTTAACCAATAATCATAATAGACCTGAATTGGACGTAGGATACTTTCTATCCCGGAAAAAATGCTCATGTTTTAAAGGATATGGTAAAAATATGGCAATAAAGAGGGTTTCAGTTTATTAAAGCTTGTCAACAGATTTGTTCTTAATCCTAAAATTCCCGTTTTATAACTCTTGCTCACAGATTACAAGAGAAAATAGCCCCTGGAGCACCATATATTTTTTGTTATTTCATAAGTTTAGTGGCTTAACTAGCGCAAAGTATTTTTAGCTTATTTTGTTATTACGACTGTAATAGTCGCGTAAAATAATAAATTGTAACTTGGTGCTAAAATGTATCGTATTTGTGTACAGCATGTATTTTTTTTACCAGAATAATCCTTTATCGCAATCAAAATAACACACAAAAAAAACAACGGAAAAAATGCGCATTAAAATCAATTATTTTAACCTGCAAATTACGACGCCCTAAAATCATCTAAAATAATTTATAAGTCGAAAATTACAAAATATTGCTAAGCATACACGGCATCCCCGTGATTCGACATTCGGATATTTCAGGTCTCGGTACGAGGGACGTAAAATCTTATTTGAACGGCACTGTTTGGGCCAGCCTGTATACAGCGAATTTAACGTAGATTTTGCCGATCATTTGTAACAAAATGTTGAATGTGAAAATAATAATATTTTTAGTATAGCAAGCGAGCGAAGACAAATTTGTACCAAATGAATAAATTCTGTACATTTGTATTTACTTAAAACAACAGTCAAAAAATATAATAAAGTAAAAAAGTACTCTTCATTTCATATTTCTCAAGCCACAGTAATAGATAGATAGATAGATACTCTTTATTGTACACCACACAAAAGAAAGAAATCACCGGAAAATAAATATATTATGAATAGCACAATTTAGGCGGTCTTATCGCTGGAAGCGATCTCTTCCAGACAACCGTCATGTTGTTTGTATTAAAATGTATTTATTGTAATTTTATTTTAATTGAATAAAAGAGATTTGTGGTATTGTAATTCTAATAAGATATATGTAGGCTTAAACATTGATTAATAAATTGTAGAATCATTTATTAAATTGGATCAATCATCTGTTCTCAATTCCTTTTTTTATTCGTTACCAATTTCATGCCAGCATGAAATATCTGATGTGGTAATAATAATCGTTCAATGAATAAATTAGCTTAACCACCTGAAAGCTTAGATGCGTGATGAATTTTATACGCTTTTGGATTTATGCAGATATATTCTTGTTCATAAATGATTTCATGGAAATAGGAACAAGAAAAAAATACCTATTTGGACCATATTTGTTCTATAAATATTAATCTTAAAAATTAAAATGGTTTTTATAACAAATTAAAAAAATAAATTATTTTTTGTATTTTTAACGTCATAACTCATTTGCAATTTTTTCCAAATCAACCTTTTACCAACTAATCTTTTAATCAATACGCTTTGATCTCGATCTTGATGGTGCTAGATCCTGCCGCCATATCTTGGCAGAGACGGTCCCAGATACCCGCTTGGAAAAAAAAGAGTAAATAACAAACTATCATCTGGCCGAGAACCGGTTTCGGCCGCGGATGAGCCGAGCGATAGACATAAACACGCAAAAGGTAGCCTTTTTATTGCCTGTTCGACAAGGATAAAAGGAATGAATGACGTACTCTGATGGCAAACGTGTTAAGAAATTGCCGTAGACAAACGTTACAGATTATATTCAGGATAAGTTTAGTTTAAAAGTTCCTAAAACCTACTTACTAAAGAATTTCAAACATTCCTTCTATTGACATTGAAATGATAATTACTTATGAAAATAATCATGATAATAATATAGTCAGACAATACTCACTAATAAAGATAGCAGTAAGTTACTGTAGAGTTCAAAAATAACAATTAGGCCCTCCAATGAAATTCAAATACAGTTTGCATTAAAATAAACTTTGCTTACCTCCACAAACAGCAATTAGTGCATCGGCACAAACGACGCGCAGCAAACAAAAACAAACCGGAACGTTCGTGACAGTGAAATCCAAAAACTATGAACATAAAACGTTTTGACTGTTCTCGATAACGTATTCTACAACATAAGTTTTACTCCACTTGCAGTCACAATAGAGTATGACGAAGAGAATAACTTTTCGCATGAACGAGACGTAGCGATGATGCGATCGTTCGGTTTCAACTGGTGTGCTGTTCGGCTCGGTGTTTCCGTTCGGAGTTGGTTCGGTGATCATCGGGTTTGCCCGAGTCCTGAGGGTGGGCTAGGAGCTTCCGCTACACCTCGACCGGCAAGCCAAAAAGTTCGATTGTCTTATACATTTTAATCGAGTAATCATGTCGGGAACAAGTTTTTTACGACTGATTGGCGTAAACATAAATGAAAGAACAGCATCGAACCTCTGTCAAAGGGTAGTACGTTTTGTATCAGGGCTTTATTAATATTTACCTGCATTTAATTGAGGACTGTTGCTGTATCAGATTTGGATATTTGCTCAGAATACCAAAAGATTTTTTATTTATTTATGGGAACATGCAAAAGCACACTTCATGGTTTGATAGAACAAAACAAATAAGACCTCATTGACGTATTAAGTAGTTGTTTGTGCATAATTTATGTAAAATAAACTTACATTTGTTGCACATCATGTGCATGTCATCCATCATTGTCATGCAGCTGGTGTTTTATTTCGCTATCCTGTGGTATAAGCATATTATAATATCTTGTTAAAAATAAGCTACTTTCTGTTGTAGAAATAAGACCTAGCATAGGAACTAAATAAACTTATTGTTTCTAAATGCAACAGTCAAAAATTATAGCTTAGTTGAAATATTAGAGGGAATATACTTAAGAGCCATTTCACAAAATCGTGCCGTTTGTATAGAGCGCGTATCTTGTGCATCCAAAATTTAGGATTTAGGGTAAGTTGTCAAAGCGTTTTTGGTTCTAATTACCTGATTAGATTTTCAAAAAATCACATATTTCAAATAAATAAAGATCAAAGGTATTGTGACACAAACTTTTAATTGTAAATATGCTTAATTTAAAACAAAAATCCTTAGTAAACTAGCGCAATTTTTCGAAATAATTCACAAAAATGTTTAATTTTATTTTGAGTTATTGTGATAATAAATCTATATTCTCGTACATTACACAAACAAACTATATGTCTGATTTTTTGACGACGATTTATTCGAGCATTAATAATGAATGTAAATAAATGATAAAGTTGCTTGAAATGGACAAGGCAAACACTTTTCGTCAATCGAGGTGGCGGGTTTGATAATTTTATAAATAAAAATAGTGTTTTTTGCAAATATGCTACTTTAAATGTCTAAACCAAAGATTAGGCTTTCTTTTGCATGTATTTAAAATTCTTAAAATCTTTCCTAAGGTCGCAAATTAGGCGCTAAAAATGTGAAATGCTTCTTAAATATAAATAAATTTTGGATAACATCACATACATTACTCTGATCCTATGGTAAGTAGCTGAAGCACTTGTTACAGAAATCAGAAAAAAACGACGGTACAACAACACCCCGACCCGAGACAATATAAAAAAGTTATTTTTCTACATTCACCGACCGGGAATGGAACTCGGAACCTTAGAGATATCGACACCAAGTCCGGTATGCTCGCCTATTGGCTACGGAGGTCGTCTAAAATACTTGATTATTGTAATTGCAGTTAATTATTATAAAATCATATTAACTTTGTTATTTAGAAGACAGGTCATTTTTTGCTGTCATTCTTTTGTTTTGATATTCGCAAAAAGCTGCTTAGGTCAGTCATTGTTCAGATAATTTATGTAGGACCCACTAAGTCACTGAAATGTATACCTATGGATTTCTAATTTGGACTACATTTTTAATTAGAAAAGTGATGATTAAGTGAATATTTTTTCAAAATTTAAGGTTTGTGAACGTGTAAGCAGATTCACTGGATGAATGTATAAAAAAACTCCAAAAGCCATTATTTCATTCTTTGATAATGAATGCAGTATGAAAAATGCAGGAAGCAAGAACGCCAGGTATGAACTCAGAAAAAAATAAAAAAGCTACTGCAAACTATGAAATCCAATATAGCGAGGGGTGAGTTCACCTCGTGGCATGTGATGAAAAATGGAGTTTTCCCTGTAGACTTTTGCCATTGCAGTTTTTGGGTTAAATACCTGCTGGCTACCTAGAAAATGAACGCGAATATTTTAGATCGTAGCAAAGGTTCTTCTTTTCTTAACATACTTAACCAGTACCCGAGATGCAATTTGATTTTGTGAAAAATAAGTGAAAATTCTGGTACTATCTACTAAAAGATTACTACACCATGAGTAAAGTACTTCTTCCCGAAATTTTAAGTCAGTTTCCTAAATTATGTGACACTTCGTGTCGTGAATAAAACAAGCTAAATATTTTTGTGTGACTACTTCACCAATCGGGCAGCGTTCTCGGTGGCAAAGACATACAAACATGAATGATAGCAAAGTTTCGAAATTTTGTTTTCTGAAAAATAAAAGTTGTAATCAAGATGTTAAGTTATTTCATTTGGTTTGTCCCGTATGCGTAGTTGTGCGAACGCCGGGACTTCCTAATTGAATTGAAAACCACCCAATAAAAGTTGTACAGCAAATAGGAAATTATATTCAGATAATGATTATTAAAATAAAAAACGAAAATATCACAGGGCAGTTCACTGAAAGCCATGAAAGCAAAACATTTATTTCGATGGATAGCAACCCAAAATGGCTGAATGACTAATGGTTTTGAACCCATACTGGCTTTGGCTTATGTCTGTATTGTTGCGGTAAAATGCGAAACAAATAAACGAATAGAAACGTGATTTTTACAGTTTCATAATGTTAAAAGGAAACTGTGTTTTTTTACTTGGTCTTTATTACTTGTATGATTTTTTATTACTTGTACTTGGATGTACTTGCGATGAATAACCCTCGTGTCTCTATAAAGGTGTAAAATGTAAGTGGTGTTACGAATAGCAATACAAATAAATTGTCGTGTCATTACTAATTCTGTATCAGTTAAAACTTTGTTTATAACATACCGTTTGTAACATTGGCTTAAAATCTGGCAAAATCTGAGTCAAATAAAAAGTGGTATTTGAAACTGCATTTGCAAATTGTTGGTGTAATTCATTGACAGCCTTAAGTAAAATATGAAAGCAAGCCTTTAAAAATGCAAAAACTACTTTAGAGCTATTTTGGTAATGATAGCGACAGTAAGTAGGTCGGTCACGATTTGATTTCGCAAATGTAATACAGTACTGATAAATAAATTGAGGTAATAAAGTTACTTGCACTCTGCATTGTATTTGTATTATTTGGTACTGGCAATGAAATCCTACGAGCAGTTTGCTTGTCGTTACTCGAAATTGATCTGTGAATAGCGCATTGCATAATAATTTAATTCGGCTTTAGTATCAGTATCCTACAGAGAATACTGTAGTACAGACACATAATTATTGTCTATCCGATAATATCCAATTGACGATAAATTATGAATTAGCTGTGATGCATTGTCTGTAAGTTGTCGTGTTGTTGTTACATCTACGCCTCATTTGTTTAGTAAACCAGTACGATACCGGTTTAAGATTTAGTGTCTTGGTTCAGTAATTTTGATTTTATTTTTTGGAAAATCTGTTGCCAAAAATTTGGTTACTAGACTGTAGACATCTATAAATCTGAAGAATACCAAGACCAGTTGAGTGGTGGTACCGCTTATTAGTTCTTGTATTTAACCATAATAAACAACATAAATGCAGTTCGCCAAATGAAATATTCTTTAGCTACTCAGGTACTGATCAAAATGTAATTTGCGGCTGCTTTAATAATTTTTATTTTTACTGAAAAAATGCAGTATTGGTATACTACTTAAACTGCCGACTAGCGGGTAGTCTTTTCATGGGGCTCAATTCATTTATTAACCACCATAATTTGATACTATTTACCTAACATTTTTGGACATCAATTAATTTCAAAAACATGGTGTGCCGTATATTATGCTGTTAAGAAAAAATAACGAATTCACCCACTTGAGGATGATTAGTCTCAGTGCAGTGGATATCCTATCCACTTCACGGGATTGTGCCCAGCATGGCGATTGTGTGTGGTGAAAATGGTATATTTTAAAATTACTGTCTTTTGACTTCAACTCGTTAGTTTGGCTACAATACCATTGTATTTTGTTAATCTCTGAAATAGAAAAATATTTGTTTATTTTCGCAATACTCTATGCAAACTTGGTATTAGAGAAATAATGCAAAGTTTAAAAATACTTCCAGGACGCCCCAAAGGCGAGAGAATATTAATTTGACGTTTGATTTTGTTATCATCATGTATGAACAAATTTTTAATTTTTCTTTCGCTGATTTCCAATTTTATTATTAATTGACCTTAAAGCTTCAGTAGGTAAATTTTGTAAAATTCAAAAAAGTATTTGTACAAACTTAAATCTTATCCCATCAACGTTTTAGTTCAAGCTTTTCAATTTGGATTGCTATAAGCTGATGAGACCACATCAATAGATCGCGCTGTATTGGCTGTGATGAGTACTAGCACAATCTCTGAATTATCTCGATTTGCAATATAATGGCATTCATATCAGAACAAACTGATGGATTGCAACGAAATGATTGACCTAGCTTTCGTAAATTGAGCCCATTATATTTTATGTTATTATCATATTCTCACAAAATCACATATCATGTTACAATAATTACATATTTATTAGGCAATCGTATCTATCTGTCAATGTATAAGTTCAAACTACGCAAGTTATATTTATCTTTTCAAAAAAGGTTTTTTATATCGTTTCTTGTCAACAGTGTATTTTTAACTTGTACCTGGTACCCAGTGGCAGCACAACTAACTATTTTCAACCGACTTCAAAAAGGAAAAAGGAGGAGGTTCTCAATTCGTCGGTATCTTTTTTTTTTTTTTTTTATGTATGTTCAGCGATCATTCGTTACTGCGTTGACCGATTTCTATAATTATTTTTTTGTTTGAAAGGTAATACTTTCAGAATGGTCCCATATAAATTTGGTTAAATTCTGATGATGAGATCTATAAGAAAATCATCAAACATTGCATAAACTCCGTACCACGCCAACTGATTTTATTATCTATCTTACCTATATCTCTGCCAAATGTAGACCAATTTTGATGATTCTTTTTATAATGAATAGCTTATACTTCAAAGATACTATAATAAAACATTTTTGGAAAAAATTTCACCCCTAAGGGTGGAAAAATAGGAAATGAAATCGGTATTCAGCAGTTAAATTATGCTTGCACTCGTAAGATTTGTTTTGATTAGGATTTATCACTAAAATGGATGAAATAAGTTAATTTTATAAAAAAAATAAAAACCGACTTCAAAAAACTAAAACGCTAAAAATAATCTTAACACTTAAGTACCTAATCAGTTACTTTTGGAGTCGGTGCCAGTCAATGAGAGACCAATGTTTTCGTTTGCACCGACTCCAAAAGTAACTGATTAGGTACTTAAGTGTTAAGATTATTTTTAGCGTTTTAGTTTTTAGAAGTCGGTTTTTATTTTTTTTATGACAAATCAAGTCACAAAATTAGTTACCTATTAGCTACACGTAAAGGTTTGCTCTGAATTAAAAGTTTTAGTTATCCATCGACCATCATGAACTCAAATAAATTCCTCATCTTATTACAAATAAATAAGAACCGCTGTAGTAGTTAACCTCTAGTGAGCCGTCAAGGACAATAGGCAATAGTCAGCCAAGAATGGCGGACAAAAACGCGGATGCTACGTCTGTAGGGGATTATGAGCAATTAGGTATTGTGATGATGCGCAGTTGTATGTAATATGCTTTGAGAGAATACACTATTATTAATGCAACACTTAATATTAACGATGTGAAAAAAAGCCCTAAGATTTTAAGCCAGTTAGTTTAATGGCACGCTGTTTTTAATTTGCTTAATGTAATTTTTGAAATTATTTACACAGGATGACTTTTCATATTTATGAATATTAGACAATATTAAAATTTGGATACTTATAAATAGTCATCCTAGTAAAAATAGCCTATTACATATTTTTAATATAAGTAGGTTATAGTAATAGTAGCCTTAAAAAAAACCTTCACTTTTTAGAGAATACAGTTAGTTAGTTAGTTAGTTTAGCTGGGCTTTCTCCGCACTTAGCCTCATGATTGGGCCATTGTGCGTGCTACTTAGTCTTTCCTACTCCAACCATCCTAGGTCGTCCCAGAAGGTCAGCAGCCTTTTCAGACTGCTGCAGGCTTCCGGGAGGGATCCTGGTGATTGAAGAATCCGTGCCCGTTGATCTGCCACGCTACTGCACTCCAATAGTACATGCTGTGGCGTTTCTTCTGCCTCCATGCATCCTCTGCATGTCGGGCTGTCTGTCACACCTATGTTAAACAGGTGTTTGTTGAGGGGACAGTGGCCGGTTATAACACCTATAACCTTGCGAATCTTGTCCCTTGCTAATCTTATGAGGTTGCGGGCAAGCTTATTTGATACCGCCGGAACTGCATTTTTCATTTGCCTGCATCCTTCGCTGTTTTTCCATTCTGTTAGATGTGTTTCTTTGGTTCTTTCGCGCAACCATGATTTTATTTGGGCCTGGGGTATGGGCAGTAGTGGTTCCGGTCCGTACACTACTGCCTTCGATCCTCTTTTAGCCAGTTCGTCTGCTGCGTCATTTCCCAGTGAGTTACTGTGTCCTTTGATCCATTGCAGGGTTACTCTGTTCGTGTTTGCAATAGATTGGAGTGCGTTGTGGCATTCCAGTATAAGGACAGAGGTTATGATATTGTTTTGTAAGGCTTGAAGGACGGATGCACTGTCTGAGACAATTTTTATGTTATGCTCTCGGACGTCTCTGGCTGCAACTGCCTGTGCCGCTTTGGTGATGCCAATACATTCTGCTTGGAAGATTGTGTTCAGTTGTGGTAGTTGATATTTTTATGTTTAAGTCATTCGAGAAGACACCGGCTCCAGTGCCATGTGCAGTTTTGGAGCCGTCTGTGTATATCCTAACTTCGTCGACGCCAGAGCTGTCTTTTACTTCTTCCGTGAGTTGGATATTGTATCTTCGGTCGAAGATGTGATGACACGGTGTTCTGTCCATAGGCGCCTCAAGAAGTGGTATTTCCTTTAGGATCGCCTGCAGAACTTTTGAGTGTGTTGTTTCTATGTTTTGTTTCCATAGTCCGTTTGCTCTTAGTCTTAAGGCGGTTGCCTGTGCTTCCTCTTGTATGACAAGATCTAATGGTCTTAGGTTCAGGAGGAGCTCGAGCGCGGCTGATGGGGTGGTTCTCATACATCCAGTAGTTGCTACACACGCTAAGCGTTGTAGACTTTGGAGTTTTGTTTTCACTGTGGTCAGTTGTGTTCTGGGCCACCATACAACTGATCCGTAGGTTAGAGACGGTCTGATAACTGATGTGTATAGCCAAAGTGTAATTTTTGGATTAAGACCCCATTTTTTACCAACTAGTCTTCTACATTGACAAAAAGCTATGCAGGCCTTTTTTATTTTAGCTTCAATATGACTCGCCCAGTTCAGTTTATTATCAAGGGTGATGCCCAGATATTTCACTTGATTTGATAGCGAGAGTTTGGTATTAAATAATTTTGGTAGTTGTAGTTCTGGTAACTTCCTTTTGTTGGTGAAAAGGATTAGTTCTGTCTTTTTCGGATTTACTGAGAGTTGATGCTCGTCACACCATTTTTCTACAATCTGAAGGGCTGAACGCATTATTGCGCAGAGCATATTTTCAGCGTTCCCATTGATCAGTATTGCTAGGTCATCTGCATAACCAATAGTGGTGTACCCTCTTTCATTTAGTTTACGTATGAGGCTGTCCACTACTATATTCCATAATAGTGGTGAGAGAACGCCTCCTTGCGGGCATCCTTTTACTACCTTTGCTCTTGTGGTAGTATTCACCACTATCTGGACCGCCCTTTTACTGACTAGCTCTGTGATCCAGTGTCTAATGACTGGTTCAACGTTTGCTTTTTGTAGGGCGTGGTTAATGCTGTTGTGCATGGTTTTGTCAAATGCCCCTTCTATGTCTATGAAAGCTGCAAGTGTTGATGCTTTGTTTGTGATAGCCGATTCTATTTTTTGTACCACTATGTGTAGTGCTGACTCTGTTGATCTGCCTTTTCTGTATGCATGTTGTTGGGGATGTAGTGGTTTGCTTTTTAGCGCTCCATCCCTTAGGTGTCGATCTACTAGTCTTTCCAGCGTTTTGAGGAGGAATGATGTTAGACTGATGGGCCTGAAAGATTTGGCGTGTGTGTAGTTCTCCTTCCCCGGTTTCGGTAGGAAGACTACCTTTGCCTCCCTCCATGATTTAGGGATGTATTTGAACGCTAGGCAGGCCCTGTAGATTGGTAGTAGGTACTTTATTACTTGGTTGGATTGCCATTGTAGTAGTGCTGGGAATACCCCATCTAGCCCTGCTGACTTGAATGGTTTGAAGCTTTTTAGGGCCCATTCCATTCTTTTTGCAGTTACTACCTTGTTTGCAACTTCCCATTCTTGGGTTGTCGGTATGCTGTGCTGCTCGTCTGGCCACTTGGAGTCTGATGTGATTTGACATCCGGGGAAGTGTGTTTCCAGTAGCACTGCACTGGTCTCTTCATCTGAGTTTGTATAGGTGCCGTCTTCCTTCTTGAGTGATCCCAAAAGTTTGAGATCGCCTTTTGACAGGATTTTTGTTATTCTTGCGGCTTGGTTGGTTGAGTTTATGGTACTACAGAACTTATGCCAGGCCTCCGTTCTCCGGAACCTGATCCGCTTCTTGTAGTAATTTTGTGCTGTTTTGTATTTATCCCAGTCCTCTGTGGTTCTGGTATTTTTTGCTCGGTTAAAAAGTGTCCTGAGCTTTTTGCGTAGCCGTTCAAGTTCGGGCCCCCACCAGGTTCTTTTTTCCTGACTTTTAGGCATTACAGCAGGACATGCCAGTTCATAACTTTCTGTAAGAGTTGCAGTTAGGAACTGTACGTTTAATTCTATGTTGTTAGTACTAGGTATTACGTCAGTTGGTTGCGTGTCACTTAGTGCCTTGGTTAGTAAATTTGTGTACCTTACTATATCTGTTTTGCGGGGGTTGCGATATGGAGCAGGGTTTGTTTGCTTGTATTTAATTTGAAAACACACGCGGCGATGATCGCAAAGGATGGCTCGTTCGACACATGCCATCCTTCAATGAGGTCGGTCGCCGCGTGTGTTGCCATGGTAATGTCTATGATAGTTTGATACCTTGAGCTCACAAATGTAGGTTCTGTACCTCTGTTCATGATGTTCAGGTTTGCTTGGTATAAGTATTCGGCTAATGACTCACCCCTTTTGTTTGTGTCCTTACTTCCCCACAGCGAGTGATGCGCGTTGCTGTCTGCGGAGATGATCAGGTCCCAATCGTGCGCTTCGCAGTGTTGCACCAGTTCGGCTAGTTCCCTTGGAGGAGTTTCGCCATCGCTGGGCATATACGCTGAAGCTAACACTAGGACGGTTTGTTGTTCCGTAAGTGTTTTCACTGCCGTGAGGTCTCTAGAACAGAATTGGTTAAGCAAAGTGGTTGTTATGGTTTTAGGCATAAAGATGCAGGTTCTCGGTTTGTCAACCGAAGTGTCCAACAGCAACTTACCGCCGATGTTAGTTAGACCGCAGACTCTGTTGTTTCTGATCCATGGCTCTTGGATCAGGGCGACGGTGTTGTTGTTTGCCTCCAGCACTCTGCGTAGAGTGGCCGCCGCTATCTGCTTGTGCTGGAGGTTGGTTTGGATGACATTGAGGGTGTTATGGGCTACGCAGGACGTCATCTTCGTCGCTGGTGCCGCCATCCTCAATGTGCGACGACGAGTTTGTCTCCATCTCGCTCGGACCCGGTTGGGGAGCTGAGGTGGATGGCTCTGGAGTTGAAGTGACCTTCACTGTGGCCTCACTCGGCGCTGCTGGTTTGCTTCCGGCGTTTTCTTCCTGGTTAAAGAAACGGATGTACCCACTTCCGGACATGTGGGCCACCCGACGGTCTCTATCCAGGATGGTCTGTCTCTGGTCTTCGGGGATTCCCAGGATTAGGTGGACTACCTTTTCCTTGGAATCCACCTCTTGAGTCCTCTCATCCACCGTCATATCATAACACTGCCAGGAGTCTACTTTGTACCACGGGTTCTGGGCACAAAGGACTCTGTGCAACGTGGCAGCGTCGGTGATACGCGTGTGGATAAGAAGCCCCGCCTTGAGCTTCTTCTTCATTTCTGACTGTTTGATAACAGTCAGGGTGGTACCCGTTATAGGTGACGGTAGGGTTTTGGTAGCGTTGACCAACCAGCTGAGAGCGTTTGCGTCCTCACACCACATCGCTAGTGCCCCGTCCATTAGGAAGGGGCGTCCGCGGAAAGATGGAGCTCGCGCACTCGGAGACGGTGGAGACAGTACAGCTTGTAGGATACTATCATCGATAGCCTCCCTAAGCTGGTCTGCCTGACATTGCGAGAGGTCCCTCGGCGGAACGGTGATAACCGCTACTCTCAGATGCGATTGGTTCGCGTCTGTGTAGCTCATCGTCCGCTTTGGTTTCGCGTCGGTCTTCGCGCGTTTAGCTTCCCCCCTAGGAGATTGGGTCTCATCCAGACGTGCTCGCTTCGAAGAAGCGCGCTCGTCCGAGCAATTCCCCTTCCCAGGCTGTTCCTTTTCAGGAGCAGTGGGAGCAGTCGCAGCGGGTCCCCGACCACGAGAACCTCTCGGTTTTCGTCTCTTTTTCAGCTGTGGTGGTGGTGGTGGTGGTGGTAGTTGTGACACCGTTGTTCTCTGTGCCGTTGCCATCTCCGTAGAGGCGAGTGGCACAGATTCGCGCTGCGTTTCCGCTGCTGCGTCGGTCGTCACCTTGGTTGTCGTCTTGGGCTGCAAGGTTTCCCTTCTCGCGCGCCGGTTAGGGCGACTGCGTTCCGGTTGGCCTTTTAGCCCTTTTTTGTTGGGTTTAGCCGCTGAAACAGCGTTCCCTTTTTTCAAAGGGCGCTTGTGAGCGGTTATGGTCCACTGGGACACGGTGGTTGTGTCCGAGGTAGGTATCTGCGAGGCCTGACATATCCAGGCTGGAGCCTGGTGTTGAGCACAGGTTGCCCCCCCCAGAATACGAGGAGCAGACCGAGCTAGGCTCGGTGAGGGATTCTCCACTGGCAGTGGTACCCTCCTGGGGTAGTATCTGATTGACTTGTGCTGACATAATGGTTTTTGGGGCTGTTGGCGAAAGGTGCCAAGACGAAACGCACACTACCTGCCCTTGGTAAGTGTGGTACAAATTTCTGGGGGGATTTAATGCCCCAAGGCTATGTGGGCCTAGGTGTGGTTTTGCGCCGCCACGGTTCGGCTCTGCGGGATTGGTTGAGGAAGTATGGATAGGGTCAGGGGTTAGGATCTTGGATGTCGGCCAGAGGTTTTTGTTACGCCAGTTGCTGAGGGCAATTGGCCAATAACAGGCGGCAACCTCGGGAAGGGTAGTCCACTGGCCTTGCTTAGGGGATCTTTGCGACCTGCGCTACTCCCTAAACCGTTCGCCAAACCCAGTATCGGACAGATACTGGGAGTAGAGGGATCATTAACCACTATCGTATTGATTGACAATGCCTCCGCCTTAGAGAATACTTAATCCCACCAAAACATTTTCATGTAAAATGTTGCCAAGACGAGACCATATGACTTGCACTGTCAAAAAGTTATCAGAGGCCCAATTCCCGTAATTTGACAATTGTCGCAATCCGGTGTCGATCCGGTCCCAGTAACATTACTATCACAAACGGTATTCTCGTAAACTTTCAATTTGACGTAAAATTATTAAAACTATCCCAATACGACTAAAAACAGAGCAAAAAAAAATCTAATTTTGGTTTCTTCCATTTTCAGTTGCATTACAAACTATAAATTAATTTTTTAGGTTTAGGAGAATACCGTTTGGGATCGTAATGTTACTGGGAGCGGATCGACACCGGATTGCGACTATTGTCAAATTACGGGAATTGGGCCTCTGATCTCATGTAGAGCTAAGCTTCTAACTTATACGACCAAGCCACATATTTTTACTAAGGTGTAGAGTTTGTTAAGTCAGGCCTTGTAGAGATATATACCTAGTCTTGCCATAAATACTGAAACAAAGAAAAAAAAATCAATTGCAAATAACATTTATTACTTTTACAGTGTGGTACTTTAATATATAAATACAAAACAATTTAATATAAAAAAGCTTATTCGAATTGGTCTCCATTGGCTGCAATACAGTCATTTAAACGTTGAGACCAGTTATCAATAGAAGCACGCACTCTTTCCATGGGAAAATTCTTCACTGCCAATCGTACGGATTGTTTTAGGGACTCCAAATTATCATAGCGTTTAGAGAAAGCCGTACTCTTTAAAACTGATTATAAATCATAATCTAGCGGATTAAGATCAGGAATAGACGATGGCCAGTCTTCAGCTCTGATGAAGTCCGAAACGTTCGTTTACAACCAAAACTGCGTAGACCGAGCTTTATGACCCGGCGCCGAGTCTTGCTGGAAGGACCATTCTTGGATATTGAATATGGTGTTGTTAAGGAGCTTCACTACCTTCTCAAGAATGGTATTTTGATACTCTTGTGCCGATGTTTTTATACCTTTTTCACAGAAGTATGGCTCAGTCCCTCCTTCATAGCTAATACCCAACCAAATCATCACTGAAGTCGGATAGTGCCCACGTTGCACTCTGTCGACTAATTGAGAAGCTCCCTTAGAGCTTTGAGCATAAATACGGTCATTTTGTTTGTTAAAATGTTGCTCAATTCTAAAAAATTACTCATCCGTAAACAACATTTTTCTGTGACCTTCCTTTGCGTACCGCTTCAGTAGTTGTTTCGATTTTACCATCCTATTCTTTTTTAAATTATCAGTAAAAAATCTATCTGCAGTACGTCTCTTATAGGTTGCAAGTCCTCAGTCATCTTTTAAAATACGCGACATGGTTCTAGGTGCTATCTTCATATCACGAGATAAAATCTTTTGCTTTCGGACAGGATTTCTTCTAATTCTTTCCCTTACTGCTTTGACCACCTTTTTCGTACGAACACTACGTGGAAGGCCAGATCAATTTTCATATCAGATGAGACTTCTAGCTCAAAATTGCGGGTTTCATACAAACTTCCATCCCCTAGTTTAAGGGGTTGGGGGATAAAAGTTACAATTTTTACAATATTTTTGTTGTTTGTGTATTAGTTACATTAGTTTGCTTACATACCAAATTTCAGCTTTCTAGGATATTAAGAAATACCCTAAGAATTTTGATGATCATCAGTGAGTCGGTGAAGAAATCAGGGTTTTTTAGATACCAATAAAATTTACAGTATAGGAGCTATGCAATTACAACTTTATATTTAATATGTTTAATAAGTCCGCTATTAACAACATATCCCGAAAATTTTGATGTAGCATAATCCAAACCCAAGTTATAAGGGTTCAAAAAAACGACGAAGGGCTTCGAGAAAAGGTAGGTAGTGCCCTTGTGATTCGCTTGGCTCGTTTTGGCGGGGGCACTGCCGTGCCCCCAGATATAATTTATAAACTTGAACAAAGTTTTTGCTTTGTACCTGATACCAGGTTACACACCAATTGGCGCTGGTAACGTTTTTCCCTCCAGTTGCAAGTACATTTGCCTAGCTTCGGTGAAAAGTAAGAGTGGGCATGCAAATAGAAGTTAAGGAATATTTATTTACACAACAATAACTAAAATACAAGGTAAGTTAGGCCGATTGTTACTTTTTGTTAGTGATTCTTCATAAAATAAACTTACTTTTATGTTCGGATTTTATATATTTTACGATACAGGCCATCTCCTTTTCCATCCATCATCTTTTTGTTTTGAGTACCTGCTCAGATGAAGTAGATACCTAAATCGGACAATAGGATCCTAGAATTACTAGCTCTAATACTAATCTAACAAACATCGATACTCTTGATAGCATCGCATTGTTCAGTTATAGACGTTTTAATTACAACTTGATACAGAACAAATAAAACGGCCAGTTTTAAGTCACTCGTATAGAAAAAAAGAAGTGCACCGGCTAAAATTCTTAAAAATGGATATCATATTTATGTTGCAAGTGATAAATGCTGCTAATTAAATAAATTAAATCCCTTAAAAATGTGTGTGTTTTGTGTTAAATATGTGTTGTGTAAAGAATTAAAATCTTTGTGTTATGAAAATAAGGTACGACCTTGAATCTTGGCAGGGAGATGCCCCAGCACATCAAGACACGAGCCAAATAAAAAAAAATACCTGAATTGAAATTCGAATGCGAATTATTGCGTGACACGCTAATGGGACGGTCAAAACAAAAACCTTCTAAAGTTTGCTAAAGACCTTAAAAAGCTTGATTTCTTAAAGTCCATAAAAAAAATATTCAATGTTTTGAAACAAACGTGCTGGCTGATCTTCATGTGCATCCAAGCAGTACAAGATCCAAATAGACTAGTCGGTGTATCGATTCGTGTAGTATCGAATTAACTCGGGCACTCATCCGCGATCCTCGAGAGATTCTCATTCATGCCAGTCTTATGAAAGAGCTGTTCGGACGTTAATTATTGGCCCCGTTCTTCGAGCGGGGGAAGATTTTAGTATTGCAAAATTATAGCATTTTGTAGTAGGCGATTTTTAAGTCATTTTAAATGAAAAAACATTTTTCATTTCCCGACCTAAGAGCTATTTTATTTCATCATTGACTGACGATGACGACGCGAATGAACATATGAACACTTTTTAACATTGCGTGACGTCCCGTGCACTTTGATGCACTTTATCATCGTAATTTTTTGTTTGATTGACAAAAGACAAAATATGGGTCCAATATTTTTGATAATCTAACTGACAGACTAAATAGAATAATCTTTTTTTGACCCAGGGAACTAGCCTTTATATAAATTATGTAATAAGAACTTGTAATACCTATTCTAAGCAAATAAATATCTTTTATCTTTTTTATCCTCCATACCGTGTTTTTTGTAGTATTTCTGCTATTCGGGGCGGAGACCAATTTAACAAATCAATGATCTTAAAAATCAGTCCTGCCGTTCTTGAGTTATAAATGGTGTGACTAACCCGACTTTGTTTTATATAGATATCTAACAAACGCTACTGATTTTCATTCTAAAAATATTGTTTTAGTGTTGTCTATGGTAGAGTCAGTGTAGCTAATGGAAAATGTCATTCATGTCAAAAAGCAGTTAATTAAAGTTGTTATATAACTTCATTTACGTTGCACGAGTCTAGAAGGCATATTTTTAAAGCATTCGTATTTCAATTATGATAACGGAATCGCAAGAATCATAAACAAATTCTTAGCAAATTGTATAACGATTGTTGAAAATTTGATAGCTTCAAAATATTTCTCCTGAGATTTAAACATAATTTTATAGCTGTTATTTATTCAACAATGTTTTGATTTGTAAAAAAATTTTAACGAGTTTGATGATTAGTCAGCAGTCTTAGTTGTTACTATAGTTCATGGTTAGGTTCCTGCAGGCATTATTAGTATCTGAGCAATCGCTCAGATAGAATAGACCCATCATCATTATCATCACCATTGTCATGTCAGCCTGTTGCAGTCCACTGCTGAACGTATCCCTCTCGTAAGGCCAAATAGCATCAAAGAGCACGATCTCCCGCTTTTTTCAACCATCTGCCAGCCATCTTCCTAGGGTCGTCGGTCCATCGGGGGCGTCCTACACTACGCTTGCCAAGACGTGGTATCCACTCGAGAATCCGTTTACATTACCTTTCATCGGTTCTGCGACAGAAGTGGTTCCCAATGCCAATTTAGCTTGCTACATTTTAGAACTATGTCCATTATTATCTTAAGCATCGTTTCCATCAACCATTAGTCGGTATCACAGCTTTACTGTTTTGTTTCACGTTTTGACTTTATAGGTCATCACCGGTATGACGCAGGAAAAGACCCGTAATGGTCTAAAAATATAAAATTTCTGAAAATGCGCTTTCAATGATCGCATTTCCCTATATACCATAAACGTAAGTCAAGGGAGAATATTATAATTTGAGAATTAATTTTTACATTCTAGTTTAAAAAAAACTCTAAAACATGATTTTATTTATATAAGACGATGAGTCTTAAATTAAATGAGCCCGGAAGGTGTTACCCTCCAATTCATCGAGGGGCTGGTTAGCTTGATGGTTTTAAATTATTGTATAAATAACATCCAAATATCATTTAGCATCAAATCGATAATACCAATACAAAATAATAACAAAATCAAAACAAGATTCAAGTAAAACTATTATAAATAATAGTTTTAATTGAATCTTGTTTTTATAATATTATGAGATCATGCATAACCCCCTGGACTGTGTGAACACCAAACCCTTTCCGCCATGCGGTTTCCGATCCGCGGCCATTGTTGGAACGCTATTTAGGGTGTTCCGCGGTTTACGACATTACGTCAAGTGACCATTAATTTTGCGCCGTGCTTCATTTCGGTACGTGACCGCAATACTTCACAAAGAACTGTAACAGTACCTACTCGGGAGTTGAAATTGTGTTGTGACAATACCGTTTTGGGAATTAATTCGTTTGTGATAATCCCAATTGTGACCATCTTTATGACACAAATATTATTTTCAGAAGAATTCAGTATAAAAGAGCTGTTTTTTTTCGATTTTACAATTAGTTCCATAGAAAAAGTTATTTTTAGTAATAACAAGAAGGAAGAATTTACACATTTATTCTATTCCAAAAATGTTTCTTTACTTTGTTCCCATCTAATAAGCCTCTAATAAGCCTCTTAATTTTTGTTGTTTTATACGTTTAATTCAGGTTATACATGAAATAAACTAACTTCAAACTGAACGTTTAGCCTAACGGATTAGCAAGCTGAAGTGGCAGTGGGCTGGGCACGTAGCACGTAGAAGTGACGGCCGATGGGGCAGAAAGGTTCTAGAATCGAGGCCGCGTACCGGCAAGCGCAGCGTGAGACGTTCACCCACAAGGATGACAGACGACCTGGTGAAGGTCGCAGAAACACGCTAGATGCAGGCCGCTTCTAACCGGCAAATCTGGAAGTCAATGGGGGAGGCCTATGATCAGCATTGGACGTCCTATGGCTAAAATAATAATGATGATAAAACTAAGAACTTTGCTAAATAAAAATGAAAATTATTTCTGTTGACCACAAGTCAGCAGGGCCGAGAAGCCAATTTTTTTTTCTTTGGCAAACTAGTTTGATTTTGTACGTACGACCTTACCCTGAAATATGTCTGAACCTTTATGTTACACATTGTAGGGTTTAACAATTTAAAAATGTTGTAAATGTTATTAAACTATTTAAGTTTTAGTTATGCGCTGATGAAAAATGAATTATTAAGTTGATTATGCGCGTGATTTTTATAACCTGCCTGGCTCGCACTTACTAAATATCTTGTAAATGTATTTCTTGTAATAAAAGCTGACAAAGATGACTGAGTTTCTTGCGCTGTTTATTCTCACCACAAGCCAAACACGGTAAGTTTTCTTATGTTTTAAAGCCGAAAAATTCAAATTCTACTGCTTTTTGTATGGGACCAACATCGAACCCTAAAAAAACACACACACACTAATTCATCATCATCATCATGTTAGCCTATTGCAGTCCACTGCTGGACTTAAGCCTAATAATTAATAATACTCATTTAATCAGTATATATAGGCCCTCTACCGGGCACTTATACACGTCCCAAAATATAGCTTTACCCACCGCTGCTTCGGGACTTCATTTTGGCTGGTGTTGAAAAGAAACGGCGTAACAAACTCAGTCACCTTTGTCAGTCTTTTTTTACAGGAAATACATTACAATAATGTAGTAAGTGCGAGCTAAGCAAGTTTTGTGTCCATTCACTCTTGTCGTTTAAATAATCGTCTACTTTATTATATCCTTTTTTCATAAGATTTTTTTAAATGTGGATTTTGAACTCATGTGCAGGTAGTTCAACAAGAGCCTTACTTGTACTTTATTGAAAAATTTAATACAATTTCCCAAGAATGAATTTTATTTATTTATTTCAAGGACAACCAACAAAGCATACACCTTAAAGTTAAACTATACTGTTACATACACAAGCGAAACATTCTTTAGTGTTGCCTTACTTACAGGCTGGCACGACATGCGTAAATATGGAAATTCTTACTCGTGTACTTAAACATATTAATATTCTAAGATTACAAAAAACTGACACTTATGTAATTGTTAAAACTTAAACATTATTGGTGTTCAGTTCCTAAATCAATCGAATTGAAAATGAAAAAATAAACAAGTATTTTATTATTACTATATACCTACAATTTTATAATATAGCGCGAGGTAGGTACTTTATTCATTACTTCAAACAATATCATTTCAAACGATTGGTACTATTGTACCATTTTGTATTGCATCTGATTGAGAAATGGGTTTATTTATGAGGGTGACCTTTTTAGAACGATTGCTCGCTATCGGAATACATAAACTGCAAGCGAGCGCATGAGTCAAGCAGACGTGCCACTAGTAATGTACCATAAGAGTACTTCGGACTCAAGCATGACGTGAAAATTAGTATTTGTCTTGAGTACTTATCGGTCTTTTGATTTTGTTGAAATATACTACGATAATAGTAATATGATACATATTAATGGCAGATGATTTAATAATTAAAGGAAAAGAATTCGTTGAGTTTATTTAAGCCTCCATCTCGCAGAACGCGTTTTCATAAAAGCATTTGACACCGTTCATTATAATATTATAGTGGTAAAAAGTATATTTGATTATACTTACAAATAATTATTTGCAAGAAGTGAAAACTTCCATGCCTAAACGTTAAGATATTTAACGTTGCCGTGCCTATCAAGGTGCATATGAATATTGGAGTTATATATGTATATTTGTTTTTAGCATCTAAGTCATGTGCAATGCAATAAATAAATAATAATAATTCATTCGTCTCTTTCTGGTGCGCAGGGTGCGGGGCAGCGGTAACAGCATCCGGAATATGATCGCTGGTAGACTGGACTGCCAGTACGTCAACCGTTCTTGTGCCATTTCGGGGGGAGTGTTACAGGAATGGGCACTTTAAACTGTAATTCTCAATTATTTTTACTAACATAGTTTATGAGATCTACTAACAACATGAGTCATTGTTACTTAATAATAAAATTATTCATTCATTCATTCATTCATTCATTCTTTTATTTTGCACGTACAAGAAATTTTGCATTTGCTTGCTTGCAGTGTTGCTAGACAAATCGAAATAAATATTGAACCATTCAATTCCTTTAAAAACAAAAACCTGAGCACAAAAAATAGATAACCAAACTGACGGTACAAGTACGAGTCTGCAGTATTACTAATTAACACATCACAGTTCACATCACTACGATCGACCCAAATCGCTGGTCGATCTATGAGGAGAAAGTGATGTATCAGTACAGCAGCCATGATGTAACTCATGGCTTCTCAGTAGTGATGCAATACCTTCGAACTCGGTAATTAGTTTGGTATTCTCTTATCCTCTTGCGAATACGACAGCATGTTTGAAAACAATACAAGATGTCTTATTATTGTTTATTTGCATAGGAGACAGAATACGTGTGGGGCGTAAAGAATACACTTCCCCACCGCCAACAGGAGGCGTGTCGTAAGAGGCGACTAATTCCTGTAGCACGAGACGGGCAGCAGCGTCTGCGTGCGAAATATCATAAAAAACTGCGCTCGCCAACCCGTCTGCCAAGTGTGGCAAGTATTGGCAATCCCCGCCTTTTCGGGGAAGCCTATGTTCAGCAGTGGACGTTCTACGTCTGAAATGATGATGATGATGAGATAGGATAAAGATTGGGCTGTATAATAGAAATCATTTATTTGATTTAATAGATATATATACTCTTTATTGCTCACTACACAGAACAAATAGTACAGAGAAACAATACATTTAGAATGGCACTAGGCAATTAGGCAATGGCAATTAGGCGGTCTCATCGCTACAAGCAATCTCAAAAGTTTAAAAAAAGTTAAGGCGGTGAATATCTAAACAATATTAAGAAATAGTTTACTGGTAATTTATTATCTGTTTAACTAGTTAGCTTTAAACTGAAAAATGGGATGGATGAATTACATGAAGACGAACGGACATGGCGTAACTAAAAAAGTTTCTTGCTTGATATGGAATTAAAATTATATGTCTCTAAAAATTACTAGCTATTATTCGCAACTTCGTTCGCGTAGACTTTGTCTCCTAAACAACCATCTATAGTAAAATTATCTGATGGATACTTACACACTCTCCTTGAAGTGTGTAAGTATCCATCAGTAATTAGTCAGTGGGTTATAGTATTTTATTTTTAAACTTATGTTGTAGATTTGTTCAAAAAGTCTAGTCTAGAAGGGAGACGTTATTCCTACAAATACTCCTAGTGATAAGATAACAATAGGTTAGTAAGTGCATTTAGGGCCAGTTTTTGAATAGTTAAATAACTTTTATTTAAAGAATAAGTTTGACATATGACAGTTTTCGTATAAAAATTGTGTCAAAACGTAAATTTTATTAAAATAATAGTATAAAATTTGGCGATTGAAAAATCAGACATTAAAATATTATATAAATTAACATTTTGTAAGTTCAATGTCCAGAAAACATGTACACGCATTTGATTATTAGGTATTCTATTCTTTTGTCAACCTTACAGTGGTTACACGGAATACATCAAAGCGAAAAGCGAGAACCAACTGCATACGGTACGGTCGGCAAATAACGTCAGTCAGCACAGACGCCGCACTTGTGTCAATATTGTCCTGTCACGGCTCGATAAGGCTTCTGCGGTAACACTAAACCCCTACAAAACCCTACAGCGGTGTGTCGTTTCACAGTGGAACGTACGGGACATGCTTTTGGTGTGATGAAAATTCTGTCACGCTAAAAGGTTAAGTAGTAAAATAAAAGTTAATAGTATGACGACAGTTCACATAAGTCTTGGTACGTTAGGGTTCATTTAATTGTTATGTAAGTAAACACTTAGTACCCTTTAGTACATAATCAGAAAAACTATTGTAACGTAGCAGAGGTACGCTTGAGTTGCTCATAGCAATAAATTTATTTCTATATATGGAAATTATGTCTCGTACAATTGGCTAGTTTCCTGGGTCAAAAAAAGATTATTCTATTTAGTCCGTCAGTTAGATTATCAAAAACCATTGAACCCATATTTTGTTTTTTGCCAATCAAACAAAAAATTACGAAGATAAAGCGCATCAAAGTTTGGGAGTGACGTCACGTCTTGCTAAAAAGTGTCGCAAGGCGTGACGTTACGCAGAACTTTAACGGGATATATCTTCATAATTTTTTGTTTGATTGAGAAAAGAAAAAATACGTGTCCAATATTTTCTGTTAATCCAACTAACGGACTAATTAGTTTTTTTTAGGAAACTAGCCCATTTATACGACGGTTACGTATAGATAACGATGAAATGCTACTGAGCTTACAATCTTGTGATATTTATCAAAATAGTGACAAACTCGTATTTGACACGTTTTACAGCATATTGACATCAAAATACTTTCTGGCTCGGGTAATGAGTCGTGAACAGACCACAGCACAGGCCGATAACTTTTTGTGCATCAAAAATTATATTTTATCTTTATGTGTCTTTATATATTTATATAAAAATTTATCTCTATTTCCCTTGGTCACCGCATCACGTGTGAACGGATAGAACAATTTCGCAAATTATTTTTTTGTTGTGTTAATTATTGACAAAAGAAGGTTCTTTTAAAAGAAAAAAATAAAAAAGTCGCGCAGAGATTCCTCTATGCATACACTAAACCCACGCGAATTAAGTCGCGGGCAACAGCTAGTCTATTAATAAAGCATGTTTTGTAGTAGTTTAAGCCTTTAAAATCTCAAGTAAGATACTTAGAAATAGAAATAGTATTTATTGCATAAAATATGAAATATGACTAATACCTGTAAAAATATGAAAAATATAGCAGAAGAGTTGAACGCCGTGTCGGTGACGTTGTGACGTCACATAATATGATCACTGTTTCGATAAAAATTCAACATAGCGGATAAATGACGCTATTATTTTAAAAAAAAACCAGTTATATATTTTAAGTAGTCAGTTTAAACAAGTATTATATTGTTTTAGAGGATATATTCTAGCTACAGGTTCATAAGAATTTGGTTAGAATCGATCATGATGTTAGCAAGTTTTAGATAGTGTATGCAAATTTCTAATAATATAAAAGTTTGGAATGATGATTTTCATAAGCTAAGCTTATTAATTTTTGTGGCCTTAGTATGTATATCTTAATTAAATAGAATAAGCTGAGTTAATTCATCATTCTTCATAATAAGCAAGGGAACGCCGAAAGTAATCTTGGGTAATCACACTTATCTTCTGATAACAGCTTGCATACTCGGAAGCGGCAATGAAGAGGTCACCGAATACAGACAAAGTAATCACTCAAATACATTCTCCACGTCAGTTCGAATCAAGCTTATAATTTCAGTAGGCGTGTCTCAGATTTTTGCCGGCTATAACCCGATCAATATTCGGGGGTCAAAGATAACATCTCACGTCCAGTACATCGAGGGCATCTTTAGCCGGCCGGTTCGCTGGCCCGAAAGAATTCGTTTGTCCGTTACGGTCGACCACATACGAGCAGCCTACTTTGGTGTGATGCAATCGGATAAACACGATACATAAAAGATACAACCGTAAGTCCTTGTAGGGCTTTATTCAATCTCCAAGGACGGATAGATTACCTTCTTTCAGCTAATTACAGATTGTTTTTTTAAGTACTCAATTTTGAAATTCGAACTCTAGCTCTAGTCTGACATATTTTAGCTTAAAAACACATTGTGCTATCTATGCGCATTGCACATGACACTATTATAAATTGTTGTTATAAATAACGACACTCAAGAAAACAATTACTTAGGTACTTTAAAAAAATGCAAAAAGTTCCCATTTTACATTAATTCATGAAAAATTTTGTACAACTTATCTCTCATCAACTATTTTACTTCTAGCACTTTGCTTATGATATATTGCTGATGAATTATTATTAATTTCACAAAGAATATAAAACAAAATCTTAAAGGCATTAAGGCGACTTTATTGAAATGGACCAGCAAATGGTTTTCCGCCAACACCGTAGCATTCTTGTGTCAACCAGCACTTATGAGCCATTACGTGGCTCATGGCTGGGCCATTACGAGTCTGGGCGATTACGCAACATAACGCTGTTAACGCTGAGTAGACAAACAGTGTCCGAGGATAAAATTTAATGTCTGTACAATAATAGCAAGTGCCCCTAAAACCAAAGACAAAGGGAAAAACGATTAACTCAACTTAAATAAATTACCAAGACGCTATTTTCTTAAAATTGCTGAAACCTAAATTGGCTAAAATCACAAAAACATTTTTCGTAAATAGAAAAATAGAACTAATTATAGCCTCAATTTAGTTAACTGGCTTTTAAGAGGCACAGTCGGAGTATAAATGGTAGAGACCATGTATGTTATAGCGATACTAAAACAAACAATGGTCACTATTACTGGTACGGCTCAAAACCATAAGTAAAAGTATTAAAAAAATATTTCACTATATTATAAATAAAATTGTAAGTAGGTAAGTAAGGAAGACTGATCGATAGAAAATAAATGATTGTTGATTCTGATTTTAAGTGTCTTAATCTTAAGACGAATAATTTGTTACATACCTGGGGCATTACCATAAACTTGAGTAGGAATTAGTGTTATTTGTTCGTCAAACTCTATGCTGAAAACACAAAACAATGTTGAAGTAAGTAATGCAGTTTTAAGAGCTTTTTAGGGTTCCGTACCTCGAAAGGAAAAAAGGCAAAAAAACGCAACTCATATATGATCAATTTGTTGTCCGTCCGTGCGTCCGTCTGTCTGTCTGTCTGTCAAGACCCTTTTTCTCAGGAACGCGTGAAGGTATCAAGCTGGAATTTATATCAAATACTCAAGTCTACTGTCCCTTAGAGCTGTGAAAAAATCATACTTCTAAGCCAACGCAATCAAAAGGTACCGCAAATTTCCGCAAATTTTCGACACTTGCAAGGGAATCAACACCTACAGGGTACTTCCCGTGATCACAGAATCCTGAAATTTGGTACGAAGCAACATCTTATAGCACAGATAAAGTAAAAATTGCGAAAACCGTACATTTTACATCATATAATAAAAATAATTTTAATAATTTTAAACTTACCTTTCATCGTGAACGCACGAAGAGGTATTAAATTGAAACTCATATCAAATACTCAGGTCTATAATACCTATATACCTACAGGTTTGTACGGAACCCTCGGTGCGTGAGTCCGACTCGCACTTGGCTGGTTTTTTCTCTACTGAGTATGACGTAACAACAACACTGCTTAAGTGTATATACTGTTTAATACGTAAGCAGTTTGTTTTTATGTTATGTTAACTTAATAATAAAAAAAACATAACAATATTAAAAATAATACTGTTTCAAGAACTTGTGGTTAGGCCTATTTATCTACCTACTATAGCGAAACTGTGCTACTGCGTACAGCTAATTATGCCGGACGAAAATTAAACGTATAATGGTATACACCAATTAAATTATGTGAAATTTAAAAAATAAAGTGGGTTGACCATGGAAAACTGAAACTCCTTCAAAGACCAATTATAAAAAAATCATAGTTATTGCCATGTGATAGCAGATTCCTTCTACTCACACTAACACCCATCGAACTCGTGGCGGCGAATTTGTTTGTTTCATTAATCCAGTAAATAAACAAATACCTAAAGTCCACTTGCGCATCTCAGGATTAGCGACTTTGATCCCGAACTGTCCACTAACACAGTATTAAACATCATTCTATAGCTGTCAGGTAGTATTGCGTTGAAAGAGATAGATAGATGCCTTAATCCCGTACTATACTAATTCTGTGATGTGCAAGTGGACCTAACTCTTTATTCATTATACTCGTAGTAGCCTTCCATGGTCCAACCACCTTACTTTATTACGCCCATGTTTTTTTTATTAATTTCTAATTATTATATTTACGATGAATTATTTGTAAACAACTATTTGCTAGTAGTTAATTTTGTAAAATGTAAAAACTAAAAATAGATAATAAGTATGTACAACAACGCTAACTCGAAATTGCTTGGTTGCGTGTTTGGGAAGGGTGCGCTACTTTATTCGGGCGGGACTGAACCCAAACGTTCAGAAGTTTTAGTAGTGCTGAAAAAATATCGACAAGTTTTACTGAATTTACTCAAATATCACCTTTAGACACATATACTCGTAATTGGGCGGTAAAAAAAAAATAGGGAGAAAAAACGCATTTTAAAATTTACAAGTTGTTTGTTTGTAGGTACAAATTTGTCATTTGTTATTTCTTTGAAACTCAAACTACTGCTGCTAACCACCGTAATTAGGGCATTTCGACTTTCCACGAGGAAAACACTAGTACTCTCGCTGTTTTTACTACATAACACATACAAACAGTACTGTAACTTAAACTCAATACGTTTAATAAAATACACAAGCCGGTAAGTAAGTATCGATATTTCCAATAATCTGCCTTTTCGTGCACAACACTATGCGGGGTTGGTACTAAGTAAGCCAAACGGCTATGGACACGCATCGTTGGGCACTACGAAACAATCGGGCAAAGCCGTTACACGCGTCAGCTTGCTTGCAGCGGAATGTGTTGGCGCCCTTATGGCTGCCAAACCTGTATTCAACCCTTGAACTCACTCGTTACGGCTGTTAATCCGAAGTTATAGAACCAGTGGCCACTCACTCACATTTCAGTCATAAGACGTCCACTGCAGAACATAGCCTCCCCCAATGACTTCCAGATTGGTCGGTTGGAAACAGCCTGCATCTAGCGGCTTCCTACAACTTTACTAGGTCATCTCTCCACCTTGTCCTACGCTGCGCTTGCCGGTACATGGCCTTCATTCTAGAACCTTTTTGCCTCATCGGCCGTCAGTTCTACGTGCTATGTGCACCGCCTTTGGCCACTTTAGCTTGCTAATCCATCGGGCTCATACCTTGTAGAGCAGTAATAATGACCATCCATCTCCGAAACTTGTTAGTGTTTTTTACTTAAATA
Organism: Anania hortulata; assembly: GCA_963576865.1. Lineage (NCBI taxonomy): Eukaryota > Metazoa > Arthropoda > Insecta > Lepidoptera > Crambidae > Anania > Anania hortulata. Next base: position 10,228,752 of record OY756389.1, read on the forward strand.
TTGTATAAAATGACAAGTTCTGTCTACTTTTTCTTGCCGAAACAAATTAATAACATTCCAACGCTATTACTTAAACTGTTTTCTATGTGCTTTATGTTAAATTGTATTGGTTTATGTATGACGTAATACATAAACGATTGGTCATTGGGTCTCGCTTCATATCAACAATATTTGCAACTCCTCTGTCGAATCGAACGAGTTCAGAGTTTTCGCCTTTGACAAAGTTTCATTAAGTTCCATATGATTTTATTACGCAAAGGGTATCTGAAAGGTTCTGTAAATAGTTTAATCACAATGACTTTTTTTAAATAGTATTATTTGAAAAACAAACTATCTGAAAAACTAAAAAGGTTAAAATAATAATATTTACAATGAGCATACCGATTAGTACCAAATCAGTTCCATACCCCATAATGCTCGGTCGCGCGGAGCAAACAAAAGCATTTATACTCTCCTTGACTGGAACCGACTCCAAAAGTACCTAACTGATTGAATACTGTATTAGATTTAAGTGTTTTAATTAAAATGTAATTATAAATGTCTATTTTTAATAATAATGTCTGCATCAAGATGAATAAATGAAATGAATATTACTAAAAATTTCGGACTGTAAGGGATTCTGCAGATTTTTAATGACCAGTGATTGTCGATAATACAATTTGAGATTATGTTGATAAAATGCGTGAATCACCATTGGAATTCAGTACCATTAACAACGAAGGATTTAAAAAATGTGGACAAATTACTAAAGTAGCAAGGTACAAACGCCAATAAAGAAAGCAATTTCAATGAGCTAAAATTGTATTCAAAATAGAAAAGTCCAAATACCGTAGTTACTAATGGCAGTTCAAGAATTTGAGCTAGGGTTTCCCACAGACCCGTTGAGATGGAAAGAGACGGCGATAGCGATCTCAAATCACGCGCGGTATGCGGATTGTGGCCACAATTATGGTTTAAGATGAGACAGTTTTTGTTGTAATTGAAAAGTAACTAAGAAAAGGAATTAAGGACTAATCAAATTAATTGATCGATCCGGAGGACCGATAAGGATCGATACGGATCGAGGATCGATAATGACTAATCAAATTAATCGACAAGGTGGAGCGATGATAGGTATACGCAAATGTATAGTGGTAGCGGGTGGAGATGAATAGCCGAAGGTCTGGGATAGTGGCGTGTATTTGAAGAGGCTCTTAGCTGGAAGTAGACTAATAATAGTGGCTGCATTGATAATTACAATGAGCACAACGATATGATATAAAATGCTTGCCCGGCAGAGGCTACTCGATTAATTTAGCCATTTTAAATTTAAAGATTGGTACTTTGCTTACGGTTCGCGTTTATTAAATAAGTCTCTATTGTTTTCTAAACTGACAAGATGACACATAAAACTATACTATCATATAAATTAAAAAGGTGGTACATCTTAATATATTTATCAAATCTGGCACTTAACATTAAATCGAAATTGAAGCTAATCTTCGAAGCCCTTCTTTTTAAGAACTCGCAAGACCTTTAAGAAAGTTTTTTTCCGGTTAATTCTAACCTTCACTTGCTGAATACATAAAAATAATTTTTACACGTAGATTAATACATTATATTGGATACCTGTGTCGTGTCGTGTGGGGACGGCCGTAAAGAATACACTTCCCCACCGCCAACAGTAGGCGTGTTGTAAGAGGCGACTAATTCCTGTAGCACTAGACGGGCAGCAGCGTCTTCGTGCGAAATCTTATAAAAAAACTGCGCTCGCCAACCCGCCTGCCAAGCGTGGCGAGTATTAGCAATCCCCCCCGATGATAATGTCATTAGGGGAGGCGTTTGTTCAGCAGTGGATGATGATTGGATACCTACTGGCTGTTATGGATTTAACTCAATTCGGATTGATTAGGTAGCTAAATAGAATGCTACAACTGCTGCGAAATTTCAAATATTTGGTCACCTTACTTTCGCGAGCTCGGCACACTCCCGCGCATGGCTGCTATGCAGCCTTGATCAAGGCATCTCGCCGAGACAGCTGATCGCGGCATGCGGCGCAACGACCCTGCAAACATGCCTGTTTTATTGGGTTCGGTATACTTTGTCAGTGTCTGCTGAATGGTCATTGTAATGTATAACCAATTTTTTAGACGTTCCGTCTATCATTCCATGCAATGTGTGGAAAGAGAAAGTATGCTGTTAAATGAATCAGGCACCATGTCTATTATATCTAAGTACAGACAACGGCATGTCAACCTACCCAAAAAATTAAAGGTCACTGAACTGATTTTCAACTTAAAATCCAATGTTTAGAGACCAGTATCCATTGAGAAAATTTGACATTTTGTGGTAGGTTGACGTGCTGTTGTCTGTACAAATATTATGTGAGTTACTTGTAGATCTCCCTACACTTGTTGCACCAGGTAATCACGAGACGAAATAAATTCATCTTGTGCAGTAAATACTTAATCATATTATTAATATTAATAAACTTATACTTATAATTATTAATAAACTACATAAGTTCCTTAAACTTTATTTTTAAGGTATACCTACGTTTTCGTCTTAGTATAAAAATATTGTATGTCAAGCTGATTATGTCAAACACTTCATAAAATAAAAATAATAATTTCAAAGTTCCTAAATGAATTTACAAAAAATAAACAGTAAATCTAATGCCTCGCGATTAGCCATAATAAGGCTAAACATTTTATACTAAATTTTCTTGTCGGTAAAGGGAGGTCGTGATTAATAAGGGTTAATGGCTCACGTCGATGACTACACCATTTTAAACAATTTGGAGAAGAACAAAAGTGTTTTAGACAAGACAACATTAATTCCAGCATTATTTTTTAATTCTCATAAAACAAATTGTTTTTGATACGAATTTTCAACTCTGGCATTACCAAAGCTTTTATGAACACTTAAAATACGTTATGTGTACCAATCGTTTAACTTTGGTTTGACCAATTTTCATCCGTTTAATGAGCCTGATATTAATATGAACCCTTTCCCTACCGAATAAAACTAAAAACAAAAGCCGATAGACTGAAAGCAAAATAATTATCAAACAAAAACAAATAAGTTATTGTTTACAACAAAATACCAACGAAGGCCTCTGGAATAATTAACGCTATCAAAATCTAACTAGTTCAGTCTAAAACAAGGGAGATTGTGATCTCGGGAGTTGCCTACTCAAGTGTACTCAACCTCGGAACTTTCTAGATGAGTTTTAATTATAAAACAAGCTTTAAACTAAAGGTCTTGGTCGGCGAGTTTGATAACAGATAAGGCATGCCACTTTTCCAAGAAGGGTATCAAACTTTAGAAATTCAAAGGAATAACTGATCCATTTCGAAATAGAAAAATGTGGCTTTGATTAAAGTTATAATACAATTTGATGTTATGGCTTTTAAACAACTTTAACAGACAGTGATGAATGGGAATAATGTCTTAGGTTAGGTAGGTAACTTTATATTAAAATATTGGTTAGACGAGTGCGCGTATCTGGTAAATTTAATACTGGTGTAGGATGATGAGTAACAAATCAATTAAATATTAATAACACACCAAGTATGAACACCTCAATCATATGTTATTTAAAATGAATGATTATTGTGATTAGTAAAGGAATAAACACTAAAAAATATTTACTTCAATATTTTTTCGAATTCAATAGATGACAGCGAAATAAGAATGAAATGTATTTATTACCTATATATATTATTTGATTTAGAGCACAATGTTTTAGTTTCTAGTAAACACTGTCGTAAAAAAGCTATGGTTACAAACACAAGCAAATTATGTTCTTATTCGTAACAGTAAGCTCCAATCAAATTTTATGTTAGGTATCTACTATTGACGTAAATATTAAGTTCCGTAAAAATATATATATTGGATATGAGGAAGGTTAAAAAAGTCATACAAATAAAGGCTTCATATTATGTTACTCTGTAACTCATATTGGCATTCGGTGAACGATCTTAATAGTTTACACAAGTCAATCAAAAGAACTTCGGTGGCGTAGAAAAAACTGGTCTGAAAGAAAATTTACATATTTAAAACGTATTTTTAAAAAACAATATCTTCTTTTAGTCGGATAGGAAACAAAAATAGATCGCTTCAGCCATTAGAATGTTTAGCAAAGCAAGTGAAAAGCTGTAACCTCACACAAGCGACCTGTAACCCGATGCACCGTTAATGAGGACGTGACTGCGTCCGGGCTTTTTGTGCCAAGAAACACTATAATGCAATTTTGAGATCGTGACATGTGGCATTGTTTTTGTTGAGAACTAAATGGGAGGTGGTGCATTTACGCTCAGCTTTTTTAAATTTAGCCGAGGATAAAACTAAAAGGCAAACCAATTTCGAAGTTATTTAGTTAAAACAAAAATGATTGTGATTCTTATAGCAAGCCCGCATTTATGTGGTGTGTGGTAATTGTCAATGTTGCGGCTGCAAATTAGTAATGTCACAAATGGATTGTTTTAAACTTTCTTCCTTTGATAATATAGATATCCATATTTTGGTTCTGCCTTTATATAATTTGTAAGTACCCGACTACCGACAATTTTTAGGTGTGGAAAGCCAAGTTTTTATTACAAAAACAAAAAAACTTACGATGTTATATAATTATTTGGCTATTATGTACTACTGGATACCCTCATTAGCAAATGATGTCAGGAACACAGCTAAATCTATATATATAAAACAAAGTCGGGTTAGTTACACCATTTATAAGTCAAAAACGGCTGGGCCGATTTTTATGATTTTTAGAATTTGTCTCCGTCCCGAATAGCAGGATAACCATAAAAACATCGACAAAATTTACGAAAAAAAAAAACGAGGCGGTACGAAGTTTGCCGGGACAGCTAGTATTAATGATAAAATTTGGTTGTTGACATCCATACTAACCATGAACTTTAAAGTACTAGCCTCCCTAGCATGAGCATCAAAGACGATATGATATGATATAATATAGCGATATATCGACACCAACTGTAAAAATATGATTATAGCCGCTATGTTGCATCGCCGTGCCGGTGACGTCACTTATCATGATCGGTGTTTCGATAAAAATTCAAAATGGCAGCTATATCTATCACATTTTTACAGTTTCTGTCGATATATCGCTATATCATATCATATCATATCGTGTTTTGGTGGTCATGCTAGGGGGGCTGAGAAGTGTTCTTTTTACGGCAAACTCTGTACAGGAACTAGGTTATGACCATATAAAGTCGAAAAAGGCAAAAAATGCCTATAAACACAATAGTAAACTATAAATTTGTTACTATTTAGAAAAAAAAAAAACATGTATAGTAATCGTTTTCTAAGTAATCAAGCTTTGTATGGATAAAAAATTTCAAAATGCTGATGTCAAATTTCTGACGTTACCATAGCATGCATTTGTTAGCACATACCTATACACATACACACAGTTTTTGGCTTTATAAGGTCATTTCTTAACACTATTTAGATAATATGGTGGTAAATAAGTAGATAATAATACATATTTTTACAGCTTAGGTTATATGCCTGAAAATATAAAATGTAAGAGTAAAACCAATTATGTACATGCGGGCTTGTAAACTTTACTGAATAATGGTAAGCCCTATAGCACTAGCAGGCGTTGTTACCTAACATTGTTGCAATGTTTTAGAAATTTCGAATTTTCTCTTTGCATAACATGTTAAATTAATTTAGCGTTAGAGTGACGTAAATGCTAAACGTTATTCAATAAACAATAAATACTTACTTGCTCAAATTATAATGAAATTATGTAAAGTTTGTAAAACTATGACGAGTTCTTCTATGCACCCACTGGCTCCATCGTCAGGCAGGCTTATGATGTCCTAATTTTGCATACTAAATTCAAAATTGATACAACAATTTGAAGTAGCTTTAGACAACATCTAAGATTTAGTTAGGTACCTAGTAATTTAGATGAAATTGAAGCTAATTAAAGCATGTTCGCATATGATACAAACAAACAAGAAACAAATATATATATAAACAAATATAATACAGTATAAGCTTGATTTTGTAGCGAATGTTAGTTGTTATTTGGCAGTTAAAATTTGTGAATTTTAAAATAAATTTTGTTCCGCCAGTCATATTGTGACCTTCTTTAAACTTCGTTCCTGCCATTTAAAGTTTTGCCCATCATAGATTTATTGGTACCTACCTACTAGACTGGACCTACATAATAATAGATATAAAGTTGATATGTGTATCGAAGCCTGAAACTGAACGTTTGACCTTGTTTTCTACACAAGGCCACGACATTGTCAACCAATCAAATATTTCACTCGCGAATGTTCCCTCGGCACGAAATGTACCTACCTGCCAAATTAACTTTGTGAATTGTCTTTTTATTTTTTGTTTTTCATTGAAAGGCGTTTCATGTCGATATCTGCCTAGGTATTGATGAAAGAAAAAGGATAGGCCTTTTAATGTTACGAAACGTACCTACCACGGTTGGTGCCCCTACATATATATATTTTTTAATAAATGACAAAGTCAAAAATCTTTTAACATTATAACTAATTAGAATAGATACAATTACTTTTACATGTCAATAATAATTTGTCGATAAAAATACTACAATATTGCAGTATTAAAAAAAATAAAGAAAAAAAATTTAATCTGGAAGTACGTCTAGTAGTAGTTTGCTCACAAAAATACTATATTTTTCTGCTGTAGGAGAGCCTCTGAAGTACGAAATAGCTGAAACTGTATTTCACTCTTTTTTTTACAAAATTTCAATTACCCCGACGGTTTATGTTATAGATGGAGTAGATATCTATCTACTCTTTTGTCTTCTTTGCGCCTCATAGTAAATCTTGTAACTACCTCTAACAGCGCTAAACTATGTACCTACTATAAAGAATAAATATCTATTTACCCAGCTTTAAGTGAAGACATACGGTCTTGAGCAACCGTGGCTAACTGGAAGTCATCAAATCGACTTTGCTCAGGGGTAAGCCTTTCCAGCCCTCTAGCATGATGACCAAAACACGATATGTTATAGTGATTTATCGACACCAACTGTATTTTTTCTTTAAAATATGATAGGTATACAGTTGGTGTCGATATATTGCTACATCATACAAGTTTTGGTAGACATGCTACTCATGTTAGGGGGGCAAAAAAAAAATAGGGTTTAAGAGATTGAGCTCTTGCGGGTGGAACTGAAAGGTGGATCCACAGACTATGGGTCACCTCACCTTCTTATTTGCCTTTTGTGCCCTAGGCTGCAGCCCCATCGAACATTTAAAAGAAAAAGTTATTATACTTACCTACATTTATTTTCTAAACCCAAGTTTTCTTACATGTAGATTCATACAGGATTATGTAATGAAAGGTTATCAGAAATACATGGGTAAGAATGTTCTCATTTATTTAGGTAATATTACTAGGTGTACACTTGAACAACAAGTTTATTAATGTGACAGGATTTTTTCCCAAGGTGACACAGTTGATTCAATTTTAACTAATTATTATTGTAAAATACATTGCGTTATTGGTAATTACAGATCAAGTGTAAGTGGCGAAGGTTGACTCGTTTTGCCTTATTTAAATAAATTATTTTTATATCACTAATGGCACTGATTAGCAATGGTATCTAGTCAAACTTGTAATAACTCCTTGTGACAGCTTTTATTAAAATTTTTCTTATTTTTGGCTATGAAACAACGAGTATACATAGTAGGTACTTAAATTAATTAATTAATAGTATAATCCAAGAGATTTCTCGACAATAGCAGACGTCTATTTGATTGGTCTCTACTTGACACATGAGGTTTTAGCAATAGGTAATAAAGGCTTTAAAGATAATAATTACTCAGTAACAGAAAGAAACCATACCAAAAATGCATCACCTGCACTTTTTTATGATTTTCGTGAAACAGTATGTTATATTAAAACAGGAAAGACCTAGCAAGGAAATTCCAAGATGCCAGCCTCCCTTGAAACCTTACTTAGTTTAATGTTGCACATTGCACAGCAACTGTCGAATACGATCTACCAAATACCAATTTTACTACTCATTATCGTACCTATTCACGAGTTTTTGGGTTTAAATTAGTTAATTTCTAGGGATGCGCCGAATATAATTTTTTTGGATTCACCGAATCTTAACCACAGGATGATAAAAGCGATTGCTGAATTAAATGCCAAAGTTTCGGCCAACCGAATATTTTGCCGAATATTCGGTAACTGTTTGATATTAAAGAAATATGCGGAAATGGATCAAAGTTTAAATTAAAGTAAAAAAAATAAAGGAACCGAAAAACCGAGGCGTAACCGCAAAAAAATGGAAATTCAGCATAAAATTGGGGCACACTAAAAGTTTTGCACTTCCAGCTAATCGGAACTATTTAAATTTCGAATGTTATATTTTTTTAAACGTTGCAACCTTTTTAGTAATAAAAAAAAAACAATTGGCGGGAAATGATTTGTCAATTGTTTTTTATCACACATCAAAGCTACGTACGCAACGAAAATGGAATTAAGTCGAAAAGATTTTAGAGCGATGATTTTTTATGATTTTAAAAGTTCTATCTCTCCGCAAGACTGTGCCGCTCGTCTTCAAAATGCTTTTGGGAGAGAAGCACCTTGTTTGAGCACCATGAGGCGATGGTTTGCTGAATTTGAGAGAAGTTGAGTTTCTCTACATGACGAATTTCGTGAAGGGCGGCCTTCACCTGCCGTCAACGAAAATAATGTGGCTACTGTTAAGCGGCTAATTGAAGAAAGCCCGCGGTTTACCTATGAGACAATTCGAGGACTATTGGGGATTGGTATAAGCCAAATTCAGAATTTTTTACACGAAGAATTGAAAGTTCGGAAACTTTGCTGTCGTTGAACATGAACTCATGAACTAACAGCGGAGCAGAATCGGGCTCGCGTGGAATGGTGCTCACAGATGCTACTGAAGTACGACCACCGACATTCTAATGCTGTTTATGACATTGGCACAGGAGACGAAACGTGGATTTATTGTTTTGAACCCGAAATAAAACAGCAATCTTGTGAATGGGTGTTTGAAAATGAGAACAGGCCAACAAAAGTGAGGCAGGCGAGAAACGTTGGTAAAAAAATGACCGCGTTTTTTTTCTCAGCTACGGGTCCCATCTGTACAATTCCACTTGAAGATCAAAAGAGTGTTAATGCCGAGTGGTATTCTACCATTTGTTTACCCAGGGTGTTAGAAAAAGTTCGCGAAAGACGACCCAAAAGCCGCGTTCTCCTACATCATGACAACGCTTCTTCACACACGGCCAACAAAACAAAGTCATTTTTAGCTTCTGAAAAAGTACAACTAGTGGTGTGTACTACTACTACTTTTCCCCAAAATCAAAGATTTGATGACAGGTTTTACTTTTACCAACTCCGAAGAGGCAGTGATACGAGTAGCGTTCAATCAGCACATAGAAAATATGCCTTCAGATCTGTGGTCCTCCTGTTTTAAAAAATGGATCGATCGCATAAAAAAAAATTTAAAATGTAAAGGAAAGTATTTTAAAAAAGCAATCAACATAATATTTTGGTTATAACATGTTGTTTTTTTAAGTTACGCAAAACTTATAGTGTGACCTACGTATCTCTATTTTTGCGAGACTTGGTTTTTTTTAAAGTTATGATTTTGGTGGCAGTTGGTGGCAGATTTTGGTTTGACATGGAAAAAAATAGTAAGTAAGACGACTACCTGTACCCGATCTGTAGCCGAGACGCAAGCACGCCGCACTTGGCGTCGCCATCTCTGAGGTCCCGGGTTCGATTCCCGGTCGGGTCAATGTAGGAAACGAACTTTTATATGATATGTCGGATCTGGGTGTTGTATTGTATCGCGTTGTTTTTAAGTTCTATCTCACACAAGAGCTTTGGCTTTTTTAGGATTATTATTACAATATATATGTATATTATATGATTATATCCTACAAAAGATTTGGATCAAAACAATATGTGTGATATTGTCCAATATTATTTAATTAAATAAGTGTATGAGTGCCTGAATATCCGATCAATAATATCTAACACAAGATCTTTGGCTTTTTAGGATTATTATTACAATATATATATATTATATGATTATATCCTACAAAAGATTTAGATCAAAACAATATGTGTTATATTGTCCAATATTATTTAATTAAATAAGTGTATGAGTGCCTGATATCCGATCAATAATAAATTACCCACTGAAAGCAAGTAGGTACTCAAGTAAAAAATTGCCATTATTTTAAAATAAAATATTTAAAAAAAGTAATAATATAAGAAATATCCAAATGTCTGTTTATTAAAATAAATGAATAATTTATTTAAAAGTTAGCTAGGTTGTCTGCAATTTCACATAAATTTATGAGTACACCATTAAAAGTAAAAAATAGCTATTATTTTAATTAATAATAATAACGAAGATTCAAATGTCTGTTTATTTTAATAAATTAATAATTTATAAAAAAATACTGTCTGAATTGCTCACAAAATTACGTGCGGAGCCATCTTGTGACTACAGAACAAATTATCAACTAACAACGTCCCATTGCTTTAGCGAATTCTATGAAGTTGCACGTCTGCGTTTGTTCGTATTTAGTTCACTCAATATAAAACAGATGGCAGTATTCGGGGTTTCTATACTTAGCAAATTGAAGATAATATATTGAGAGAGACGAACACAGCGTACTGAGTTATTATTATCTTTAACATTATTTAGCAAACTTTTTTTAAAATCCAATAAACACGTAACACGCGGGCCTCATAGGAAATTCAAATTCTTTATTTTCTCTTAAATAGGGTGGTTACAAAAAATTGCGGATAGTCGATTAACAGTCAGCTTCTTAAGCCTATTTAGCTATAGAGATTCTTATCATGAAAGCTCATGGTTGCATAGCTCTCTGTGGAAAGGGCTACGCTCATTGTTTCTTTGCAAGATCGAATTAGAAATGAGGAGACCCGTAAACGAACAAAAGTCGCTGCCATAGGCCGACGGATTATCGACGGATTGGGTGTATAGGGCCCAACCAACACCTTTTGGGCCCAAGCCAACCTCACCTGCCAGTCGGTGCACCTGCTGAACAACAGACGAGGCTATGGCGCAGGCTTATCTTTCGGGGTTGGGTGGTCAGACGGCAGACGCTCCCTTTAAAAGTCAACCCTGCTACACAACCATGGTGCGTACACGAAAAGAAAATGTCGCCGATAGAGCGCCGCCCCAAAACGACGCGCAGGAACATCGCCCGATTTCTGTGACAAGTGGGCTAGGGCCGTGGCAGTGTACCATGGGCGGGTACGGCCAAAGATACGAACCCTACATCGGAAACTCCGTTTCGCCACTTTTGCTGCTGAAATGGCGAGAGGTGACTGGTGTCATTTGTGACCCCAGAATGCCGGTTAAGCTAAAAGGACATAAGATAAGAGCGCGTCTGCACCACTACTGGTATTTCAACATCATCACCATCATTACAACCATAGGACTTCCACTGCTGAACATAGGCCTCCCTCATTGACTTCCAGATTGGCCGGTTGGAAGCGGCCTGCATCCAGCGTCTTCCTGTGACCTTTACGAGGTCGTCTGTCCACTTTGTCGTCTACCCGTCCTACGCTGCGTTCACGGGTACGTGGCCTCTATTCTAGAACCTTTCTGCCCCATCGGCCGTCAGTTCTACTGGTATTAATTAGTCTGATAACAATTACTATCGAAACAACGGTAATTAATAATATTGATAGTAGCAGTATTTGTAATAAAATTATTAAAAAAATCTTTAAAAAAATTGGATCAATACTTATTATTGTCTTAATAAGATAGTTTCAGGAAATGTAATGACGAGACTAGCGTAAAGATTGAACCATATAAAATGTACTGGATTTTCTCCAAATTATCTTTCCCATTCTGAGTCCAGCAAAAAGTGCAACTAGTACAACCGATAACATTTCTTGCAACATTTCTAAGGAGATGAGAGAAATAACGGCAATTTCGCGCGCCATTGGCACCCGGCCGGCGGCGCGCGAGCGCCTAAAACACAATGCACGTAAACATAGTTGGATCATTGTAAATTTGTAAATGATAAATATGATAGATATTATATAAATATAATATAAATATAGCCGCAATGTTGAATCGCCATGCCAGTGACGTAACATATTATGATTGCTATTTTGATAAAAATTCAACGTCAAGTAGATATAGCCATCTATCAAAAATTTTCAGTTGGTGTCGATAAATAAAATGCCGCGTATTTTGTTGCAATTAGGTGATATTATCAGGTATCCTGATATATGTATAAGATATAAGAGCTACACCTGCGTCCTGCACGCGGCGAAGGTCTATCGACTTTTTTAACCCACTTATTACGCGGTTATTAGAACTAATGTCATTTAAAAAAAATGTTAAAAATTGCTAGTCGTCAAGCATATTATGACGGTACAGACATACTACACGTTTGACAAAATTTAATTCACATTATCAGGAGTATCAGAAAATGATTTTCGTCCGAATTGCTTACCTTTATGGAAAACTCTATATTGGAGACCATGACAAGGTGCGTCTCGTACCCAGGTATTTACTTGTTTCTGTATCTCAAGTTATGAACAACTATTATTTTAAAAGGTTCGTTTATCTGTAGACATATCGCGGGGTCATGTACATCACCTCTGTCTCATTTAGTAGGTTCTTGGGAGAGAGAGTGAGACCACTATATTCAAATCCATTGTGCCTGAAGACTGTTCTCGCCCATTTATCACGTCAGGAGAGCGAAAAAAATCACAAGTCCGCTGACCCGTTGCTTTTCCATTTACACAGTGTTCTCTCTTATCTCATCCGTGTAATGCTGGACGCGTCTAGATTGTGTACAGGGTTGTATGTATATTTCAACTCTTTTCAAGTTTGGATAGTATATACCTGAAATCACTTTTGAATTAATATCATTACCATACAATAAATGTTTCTATTTTTTAAATATAATTGTTTAGAAAGTAACGAGAAATTTTACTGTTACTGGTTACTATGTTGAGACTTGATACGATTATTTTATATTACGCCTTAGTTGTCGTAAACTATTTTGGTTACCACGATGAGGATAGTGATAAATTATTATATGAGTAGCGACATATCTAAGAGCTGTTGACACAGAGACAGATAAAAAAGTAATAGCAATTACTTAAAAAAAAAAAAAAACTTGCTTCGGGCTACAAAATCCTGTTTGATAAAGTAGAACCATTGTCGAGTCAATCTTACAATTCTAGCGAATAATTTCTATTCCAGTTAGCAGTAAAACTCATTTAAGAGTAGAACCACATGTAGATTAAACAAATGGTTTCAAAGTCAGACATTTCAAAATATCTCTGAAATAATATTTATATTCCAACGAACCTAATTAACTCAAAGTTTCAATTCGGAGTGAATATTGTTTTTAGCTGCCGCTGCTACGTTATCGATATTCCCAAAATAAACGAAACCTGACATCGGAATACGTACCTACGAAATTAAATTTACCTACGTATAAAACCGATGGAAATATCTACCGCAGCTTTTGCGGAATCCTGGATCCTTCATATTCGAGTAATGTTGAATAAATATGTATTAAAAATTACGTGCAGCGTATCAGCGAGTTATATGCACTTCACTGCAACATAAGTTATCAAATTGGAGAGCTCATTTTCGACTCATTTCAGATACATTGAAACTCGAAATGTAATTTCAATTTTGAGGTTTTAACGTTCGTTCATCATTGAGGTTTAACGTGTTGGTTGAAATACCCTGTCGAATGCGGTGTAGAAGTTGTTATATCACACACAGGTGTAACATTTTGACATAAAACACAAATTGTAGTGTATTATTTTTTATAGTCATCGCAATTATAATGGCCATATTATTAAACACTATATTTTAACAAGTAATATTATATGGTACTAGTTAGCGATGTTAATAAATCGCATTGCTGGAGTGTGTCGCAATCGCATGTCTCAAGTGACTGCATGCTGTTTTGGAGTTTGTTATTGGATACCTACGCCGAATATGAACCGACTTTGATATTTTTTTTTTGTTGAATATTATTTACCTCAAGGGTTGTTTAATTTCACTTTGAAGAAACAAATACATCCTTAAGGCATTCAAATAAGGGTTGAAATCGGTGAAAAACAGAGACAGCAGTTAAACAACTACTGCTGCAACAAAACATATTGAGCTCCTCCAAGGAAGTCAAAACTTAGAAAGCTAAACAACTTTCTTTATCATAAAAATATAATGTAAGCTTCAACTAAAATAAAATAACTGGTCCCTCTTGATCTGAAGCCCAATTCCCGTAAATTTAAGAGTAGTTAATACAGTGCCAATCGGGTCCCAGTAACATTACTATCGAAACGGTATCTCCTTATCTTTTTATTTGAAACGAAATATCAAAACTATACGAATACGACTGAAAATAGAACAAAAAAATAGTTTTATTTTCGTTTCTGCCATTTTCAGTCGCATTACAAACTATAATTGCATTTCTTGGGTTTACGAGAATACTGTTTTAGATAGTAAGCTTTAGGTACTGGATTGCGACTTATGTTAAATTATTGGGCCTCTGAACGCAATAAAAACTGAAGCAATCACTTTCGGTTTACTTTCGATAAGTTAAACATTTAATTTATTGCAAATAGACTATTAAGGAAATATTTACTACTCGGTCGAGTTCCAAAAAGAATGCGTATAATAAGAAAAAGCTGATTGTAGTCAAGTCAATCGGCTTTTCACATAAACATTTCTTTTAAATATTTTTGCCTTCCAAATCTCTTATTTTATTTAGACCTCAGACTACGCACGCACTAAAGCGTATTATTTACCACTCAGCGCTAGTTGTCGTTTCGCATTTAGGATAATGTGCTGAATCTGTTGAAAAGAAAAGAGATCGTTTCGGATAAGCACCTCAGTCTCCCCTCGTGCGTGCATTCCCTATATACCCCGAGGAGAAATTCTACGCAAGAAAATATTTCATTTGCCCCGCGAGCCGGTAAAGCTTGCTCTGATCCTTTTTATGAGCTCTATGTAACAGCTATGAGCAATGAATGTCACACGGATGTGACAACCAGCCACTTACAGTATTAATAGTGTTGTTGTTAAGACAGCAGTCTCCAAGGGACTGAAAGTGTCGATTTTATTCGCCCATCTGGTATTATTGAACGCCCAATTGATATGGCGCCATGAGTAATATCCCCATATATCACATAAAAAATATATTTCTAATTCCGTGATAATTTGGTGTTTCTTTAAGTTTATTTCACACCAATATGAACAACGAAAATGTAATGCATCGTTGTCGGTTTATGAAATATCAACTTATAATATAATACTTCTTGATTCCTTTAAAATATCGATGCACGATCTCTGAATTCTTTTATCTTGTGTTTTAAAATTTTTTTGTCACTTATTCAAAAATTAACAATTTTTTAAATTCGATTAATTAATAACTAATTTTCTTAATTGAAAATATTTATATTGTTTACTAGCTGTTGCCCGCGACTTCGTTCGCCTGGTCTTCTCAGATTATTCATAAAGAAATTTCTGCTTATATTTAAAAAAAAAACGTTCAAAAACTCTTCTCCTGACAATACATAACACAACAAGAATTAACGATATCGTTCCATCCGTTCACGGGTGATGCGATGACCAAGGAAAATAGTGATTCATTTTTGTATATATATAGATACAAACTTACCTTATTCAGTCCTCTCACAAAATTAATAATTTCAGTCCAAACAAAATATATCTGCTTTATACCGATTCAATATTTCGGCACCCTTAAGGGTGCCTAGTTTCAATTTTTATACATTATATTTAAAAGAAAATATCTCACCGGTTCACATTTGGCGACATAGGAGATATTTTGTATATGTTTATATCACGTATGTGATAAGATTGTTAACCACATTATTTTGGAAGTCGTTTTAAATAAATGCATGTTGGAGACAATCATCATTATGTAAGCAAGTTTACGTATTCAGCAACGTGGCAAAGACATTTATGTTGGTTTAAGGCCATACTTATAATGAGTATTCAAGAAAAATAGGTCCATTAAAATACTGTGCAAACATCCAGTTATGAATAAAATATTCCTACTAACTCGGTACTTCTCAAACGAGCATACATAAAACATGACTCCTGATTTTCATTTCAAAACAAATCACTGAAAGTAAAAAGTTGACTGTAGGTCTAAGGCTCTAGGCAATCCAGAACTTTAAATGTGTTCCTGTAGAAAAAGGATCCTGGGTTTTAACTGACCTACCAATTGAAATTTCGGAACATACCGGGTTATTAGTATTTCATGGCTAGCATTACTGGAGTGCTGTCGCAAGCTTATATTGTATATATTGATTCTGCAGGTTGCCAACAATAGGTATGGATGAAGTTTAATAAATAGGTAAGTATCTTGAATAGCATGATCCTATCTAATTCTCTCTTCAAATCTATTGTGGGTTTTCGTGAGTTCGCATCCCCCCAGAACTCTAGATTTTTTGGAATCTATGTACGGGTTTATGTCATTTTCTCGGCGATGAGGGATAACATCGCCAGGAAACCTGCACATTCATATAACACATTATTTTTGTTAATGCGTGGATAGTGTATTTGACTACAGATTTAGTTTTATTAATACTTAAGGTCAACATTCTTTTTTGTTAACGTGACAATAATGTAGTTGTTTTCTATTCCAAATAAAGAGAAAAAAAAGAAACACTGGAAGTGTAGTCATAGTCCAAAAATGGTCAGTCTAAGGGTTACGGAGGTCTGATGACAACCTCCAAATATACGAGGTGCAGTATGTAAAATAACAGAGGGCGTTCCCTTCAGCCAGTTTATCTACATCATTAATAAATTAAAATAAAATTAAAAATTTACAAAAATAAGCACAAATCAATTCAAATTCGAAGAAAAAACGAAACGCGATAAAGTAACTAGCGTAATTATAATGCGCAAACTGGTCGCTTTTCTACCCTGCTCGCACGCTTTTCGTTGGTTAACATACTTACTCTATACAGACATGCCGCATCTAGGATCATGGTCAAAGTACGATAAGAAGCGCTAAGAAGAAGAAGATACTTTTGACGAGTATTTTAAAAATACTATTTCTTTATAACACCTTTTTTTGCTTCAAAATTAGTGAATATGAAGTCATACAACTTCGTTTTAAGATAGTTAGAAGCTCATAGCGCTTGCAACAGTGCCTAAGCACCGAAAACTCATAAAAAGGGCATGGTGTCTAATGTCTATCCCAATTACTTTCAATTTGAGTGACGTGTAATTTTAAATCAGTTTATTGTACGAGTATGTAGGTATAAGTGATGTTATAACTTTGTATTTCCATCAAAATCAGTATGGATACTACGTTTAAAAAGCTTGTCGAAAGATCAATTAATTGATCGTCTATCTATCTAGATATAAAGAAGTGGTGCTTATTTTCCACCGAAAAGGCTTCTAAACCAATATACAGAAATAAATGAACCTACTTTCAGGGATTAAACTACCCTAAAGAGATGCTTTAGATCCGCGCCCTAAGCTTTGCTTACTCAGGCTTTTTAAGAATCCTAATAATTTACTTACAATAATTCTATAATGTAACAGCTCCTTGGCGGATTTTCTTCTGGACTTTTGTTGTCTCATTTTACTGCTGTAACTTGAAATAGTTACTATGGTAACCGGATTATCTTTGTGGTACCGACAATAGTATGATAGTATTATTCATTCCTATTGCATTCAATAATGTTAATAGATAGTAAGACAGAAAATAAAATTTAAAAAAAAATCTACTGCTTTATGTAAACACCTGACCCACCTTTCGCTATCTGGGCTACTAGAGAGCCAAACAATGAATTTTAATCAGTAATCAAGCAGTTTTTTTTTGACGTCTAACTCTATACACAAAAACAGAACATGGTTAAAATGATACTATGTAATGCTTGAGTCTTTAGGCGACTTTATGTAGTCTCTGTACCGCGCTGCCGACGCATACCTTGTCAGAACAACAGGACTCTGCTAGACGTTTTTTCATACATTATAGTGCCCGACATCGCCTGCTGCTTGTTGTGCATGCTGATCAGGAGACCCAAACTTAGGAGCTAAATAGCTTGGCAGTGTAGGACCTGTCAGAATTACATTATCAGAGATGTAACAGTGACTGCGCGTGCGCAGGGTCCTAGACTATGGCTATTCTCTCTGTGCTCTGACACCTGAACAAAAATAGACTGCTAAATACTAGGGCTCCATCTATCTGGCAGAATCTTGTTGCTTCGAAATTCATTTGGTATAACATACTTGGCATAAACTTCTTTAAACGAAAATTTGTAAGGCATATATTTTTTAAAATTTAATCATTATTTGGTCGAATGTTTATATGTCCGAATTTACAATGGCATACTTTTAAGATGGGAAAATTTTATTAGGAATTTTAATACCTTCGGCAAGATTTAATTAGGCATAATTTCGTTAAGCATAACGTTTATTTAGTGCGACGATTATTTGGTACAATTATGTCATACTATGAAGATGGTAGAATTTCATTTGGTATAATTTTACTTGGCATACTTAATAAAGATGGCAGAATTTTTGTTGAAAAATTTTTTTTAGGCATATTGCTATTTCTATAAAATAGTATTTTTATCTTAAACTAAATTAAGATATTGTCTTAAAAATGCAATATGTTGTGTTACAAAAGTCAGTGGCAGAAACGAATCGGTGCAAAACCGACTCTACACAGTCTTGTCTGCCCTACCCCTAGAGTGTAATTCAAACCCGCGTAGGCGCGGAAGGACGAGGCGGCCCACGAGTTGAGGAGCAGGTTGTTTTTAAGGTTGCTGCCGCGGCTGAGGCTGGCCGGTGCTGCCAAAAACCTTCTGCGATGGTAAGCTCGCGTGGGACCGCCAGAGCCCCGCAGCGCCGGAGTCGTGTCAGAAACTATGCATGCTGCATGTTGCATGCTTGTTTAAATGCTTATCACTAGTTAGGGGTAATCAAGTTATTGTCTTATGAGAGAAAATAAAGACCACAAAACGGCTCGATAGATGATGATAGCAGATCAATCATGCTGAACGGAATTATCTGAAATTCAGCACACACTTTAAATTTTATGGAAAGAGCTATGTTCAGGTTTTTTTTGAAGGTGAAGAAAGAAATGAGGTCAACCGACAGAAAGTAATTAATAGAGCTCAAATAATAAGCAGAATGAAGTAGCAATGGGCCGTAGAACCGATGACCGATGGGAAAGACGTGTTCCTAAGAGGTGACCGCGTCTTGGCAAACGCAGGGAAAAGTGCCCTCCGACAAGGTGGAGCGATGATATCCGTCAAGCTGCTGGCTGCGGATTGAAAAGAATAGCCGACCAATAGTAAGAGGCTAACTGTCGTAGGTTATTATGATTAGGATAGCACACAAATATTTTTGTTACTCACATAGTATTTCAATCTCGTTTTTGTCTCCTCTCGTCGGATTTCATCCCTTATGGCTCAATTCTAAGGTTAGCATGTAGATATACTACAGACTTGCATGCTTATTAAATGACTCCACGACGGCAGAGTCACGAGTCTCCGTAACGATGCTAGCTCATCGACTGTTTTATTTTATTACAGCTATACTCCCTCAATCCTGGTTTATTGCCTAATTAATTTCACACGTTACACAGGCGTCCCTTTCCCCATGTTCCTTATTGGTTACAGATAAAGTTAATAGCGACCGGCCGTCTTGAGTGTAATGGCTTTGACATTTTCTTTGTTAACGGTTTCCATGATAGGTTATTGGCATGATTCCCTTTAACAACAAATGTCGCGAGTTTCAAAGGTTTCTTATTCTCCACGTTTGAATTCGGTTTCTTATATAATATCAATATATTCTACTGTATTTGAATCAAAATACAAGTGAGGTAAGAGCAAAATATCGACTTTTTGATAAAAGTACCTAAATAAGTAACTACAATTACGAGTGCCAGTATAAAAGTTTACTTTTAAAATCATGATTGCATACCTACATCTAAAATCGGAATAATATGAAAGCAGAAGATTCCGAACTATTCCTAGCTATTTGTTTATACAGAGTGTTCTATTGTAAAGTGCTTCTCAATCAAATTATATGAAACAGCAGATTTATTCACTATAGTTTTTAAAGAAAAAATAAGAAAAAAAATTCTACTTGTGATTATCCAAAAAAGATAATAGGTAAACGCTATAGAGATTGCCTAGATATAGTGATTGCTAACCCTAAGCAAAAGATGCATTATTTACAGTTTCCAAAGGAGCTTGTTTGGTATTAACTCGTCAGATGGCACTATAAGGTTCTTGGTAGCATTTTTGAATTATAAATTGGCAACGCACTAAAGAAAAAAAACTGTCATGGTGGATCATAACAACAAAGGAGCAAGTCAGTTAGAAAAAAAAGGAAGTTTTTATAATTTTTCGTAAGAACAGCTTTCTTGAATTCACTTTGTTTGCTTGTTCTTTTTGTTTTTGAAGAATCTATTATCAACCAGTTAATTAGTTGTTAACTTTTGTTAATGATTGTTTACGAGGGGTGGGCAATAAATGTACATGAATTTTAATAATTTTGGTTATTGCCATACTCATGTTTAGTGATTGTCATAGACAATAGTAACAGCTATTTTATCAGTTTCCCAACAGTTTTAAATTTTAAAGTTCTTGTGTTACCTTCGTGGAAAATATTTAACTGCAAAAATTAAGACAATTTATCAGATCGCCAAATAGCTCATAAATATGGCGTACCCAGATCTACCTTCAGGTTCCATAAAAAAAACCTGGTCACAAAACTAGTTTCGGACCTTTATTTGTTCTAAGGACAAACGAAGAAGCTATTCTTGAAATCATCATCATCACTTTGGAACGAAAAGGTTTTCAAAAAAATAAGGACAATATTTTAGATAGTGTTCAAAAGTTTCTTGTATGCAAGCAAATAATCTTTATTTATTTATTTATCTTTATCTTTATTAAGGAAACATACAGCATTTTAATACATATAGCTAACATTAGATGAATTATACATGAGCATTTAAAGTTTCCAATACTAATTGGTACATTTTATGTTGATATAGAGACACATGCGGGAAAAAAACAATCGAGCATTTTATACATAAAATTAATGCAGTGGCTGCCACAAGTCATTTCATTTGGGATGTCTACCATAAAGCCATCGAAACAACAGACATGATGTTATTTTTATGCCACTTCTGTTACAAAGTTGATGACTCTGACACAGACTTCATTATCCGAATGTAAAGAAATATTTGCCAAAATTCAAAAAGCAATTAAAGTTCTCAGTATCTATATCTCAGAATAAGGGTAATTAATAAGGAACTAATAGGTGGTCAATAGCTATATGGCAATAATTGTGTCAGCTGGCAATGACTGTGGTTTTAGAGATTTCTATTAAAAAAAAAATGACGATAATTCCAAAGATATTGTTACATCTGAATGCTATTCCTACTGGTAATTTATTAAGATTATGATAAAGAAAGTTTCAAATTATTAAATTTGATAATAAGGATTTTATAGAGAATTTTCTTGTATCAATCCCTTAAGCGGGCAATATAGCGTTTACCATTATTATTCTACACCACTCAAAACTTATTAATTCCCAGTTTAAATACCCTGACGAAACCATCAGGGATCATAATATAAAATGACTATGCATGACCATTACAAATTGAGCTTCTCTTAGGCGTGACCATGTAAGGCTCCGTAAAAAAGGTCCCCCGTACACGTGTAACGAGTTGCAAGGACATAATAGGTGCCTTAAAACTGCGGACATAAATTCCAAAAGTTTTCCAATTTGAATTTAACTAACAACTTGAGATTTTCTTGGTGGAATACTAAAAAGTTTTAGTATTCTAACTAAGCAAGGAGCCGACGAGGGAGAGACAATTATTAACGGAGAAGATTTAGAGTGCAAATGTGCTACGTGTTGCAAGTTTTTAACTAGGCAAAAGGCCTCGGTGCATATTAAAGTTTTTGATTTTCAGCTTGTGAATGAGAAACGTTGCTAGCAGTATTATTTCATGTATGGTTAGTGCAATCTGTTTAAATGGAAATTGGTAATCTAGCGTTGCCTAACTCGCGAAACTATCGAAAAGAGATATACTATCGATAGGCCGGTCGATGTATCGATAGCTATAATATAATACTATTAACAAAGAGTAATACTATTGTGGGTAGGTACTATATTACAAGGATCGATGGTTTGACGCCCGTCTAGTGGTTCGCACTCCGGACTACAAATCCTGCGGTCGCAAAGAGCAAGTGTTTGTGTGATGAGCACTAACATTTTTACTTAGGTCATTAATGACATATAATAATGTAAGTGTGTCTATCCGTTGTCTAGTCGCTATGGCCATGGTACAAACTATTTTTAATTTTGGGCTAGGTAATTGATGTCATTACAATAAAACCTATCGATAAAATAGATATTCTTCGTAAACAGCTAAGCTAAGCTACACTAGCTAGGCGTACGTAAACAACAATTTGTGTAAACCCACTTAGTTTACATATTTAATAAAATTAATTATTACAAAAAAATTTAATAATTAAAATGATAAATCAGAGGTAATCTCTTAAACCCCTTAAATGTCTCAGATTATCCGTATTAAACGTCGATAGGTACCTACGTGTTTATGATGCCCTAAGCAAAAAAAAAAACAAAGTGTTGAATTGTGGTAAATACCATCACCGATTAAAAAAGAGATTTTCAATTTCGTTGGTTTAAGTGTTAACATAAAAATATTTATTTGCGCCCAAAATATGAAACGAATCTTTTTTTCTATCAGCATATTGGAATACTTTAGGAAACATTTCGTAAAAATTGTTGAGTGAAAGTTTAATTTCATCCACTCTCGGCGAGTCGTATAATATTACTGAAGTTTGGAAGTTATTTCATTTTACTGCCTAAGGGATAAAAGTTTCCGGATCCATCAGCTAATGCCTAAACAAGTAAAACGTCAATACGAATCACAATGAGCCTAAGTAATTAATAGTGACGGAATCTTGAACTTTCCCAACGACCCTTCGGTTGAGAAACTTTCTTTACAAATAAGTATTTCATGTGATATCCTAACCCACATTGATGCTGAACTAAAGTGTTGGATAAGTTTGGAATAATGTTTTGGTCAAAAGAATATTCAAAATCAAAATCAATTGAATTGAAAAGCTTGAAAAAAAAGGAAATTGCTGAGACATACTAGATAGATACACTAGAATTTTATAAAACATTTTATTATTCAAATAGTCTTACAAACTATTTACATGACACAAAAATTACATAAATAAAATGGGATGGTATAAACATGCTTGTAACGATTCATATCGGGCACAAGAAAGTCCAAAAGGGACATGAACAATTTATACAACTATTCCAGGAGAATACGGAAAAAAATGTAAACATTTAGGAAGGGTCACCAACAAATCATGGTCGTTTAATAGAGTATGCGATAAAACGACGGTCGTATTTACTCGAACTTAGGAGCTCTCAAAACGAACCGTCTCGAGAGGTTATAAACTCGTCAAAAATTATTTCGGATCAAATGAATTTCGAACAGCTGTGGAACTTTGGTATTAATTTGTTTGTCCTTATAATTTAACCCTAATACTTTGTGTTTTGATCACAAATTTTAATGTTAAGTACATAATTAGGCACTTAGAAATTTCTGACCGCGGTTTTGGGTAAGGACGACCAATTGTTTAGACAACAATTTTAAGTAGAAATTATTTGAATTTTTTTGACTAATGGGTTATTCATAAAAAGCTGCTTATCAAATTGCTAAGCATTATTTAGCTAAGAAGCAACTTAAGCCTTAGGCAGTAACAAACAATTTTGTATTAATAAACGAAATCTGATTTCTGTTTTAGTAGAAATGATAGTAATCATAGTTAGCGCGGTATTCTTGGAAAATGTCAAATAATAAAAAAAAAAATTACACTTTTGACTACTTAATCAAAACTCGAAATCAAAAATCACCTGTTAAATTAACGTCATTTTGTTGATTAACTCTTAAGAGAGTGGCAACGGTTGTCTAATTTGATATGTAACAACATAATCAGTTGATTAGCTTTTATTAATACAAAATTTTGATAAATTTAAAAGCATCAAGCAAACAACATTTACGAATAATAGCGTTAATTTTTGGTCAGTTTGTAAAAAAGTTTACCTTTATGAAATGGTTGATGTTTTAAAGCCAAGTAATGGTAAATATTTATTTATAAAATATGTTGCTACGGTACAGTAGCAACATATTTTAAATATTAATAGATTATCAGCAAATCAAAGTTATTTATCCCCTTAAAAACCGCTAGCAAGTCAAGAAAAAACGCTAATGATGCAATAAATTAACAAGAAAAGGTTTTTAAAGCAACTTAGTGGATTACAAAACCGTGTATTAATTCAGGTAATTCATTAAAAATAAATAAGTAGACACTTAAGATGCAAAATGAAGACGTTGATGAGGATACTCTTTCCTACTAATTAGGCCCTAATCAGTCCTCGTCAAGATAAAAATGGAAAAAAGTTTTCACCTTTATTATAAAACTAAATTCTAACAAAGATAAAGCCAGGGGTTTTAATTATTTATTGTTATTGCTCAAAGTTTTGTGAAGGGTAATTTTGGATTTATATTTAATAAGATTGCATCTGACATTTTAAGAGAAGCTTGTTACTCTTTCAGTATTTGCTAACATAAAATAGAAAAACGATTGAGATACTTAGATTACCTGTTAACTCATGATAGTAAAATAGATAGTAGGTATAGGTACTTTTTAATGAGTACACAAATTTTTATATACCTAGTGTTCTAATTATAAATGGACGTCCACTGCTGAACACAGGCCTCCCTCAATGACTTTCATCAGGGGGGATGGCAGGTGGGTTGGCGGGTACAGTTTTTTATAATATTTCGCACGCAGAATCTGCTGCCCGTCTCGTGCTACAGTAATAAGTCGCCTCTTACGATACGCCCCCAGTTGGCGGTAGGGAAGTGTATTCTTTACGGCCGTCCCCACACGGCACAAGCATTATAAATATTAACAACGTTTATATAGGACCGATAGTAAAATCAAGGAAAAGATATCAGCTGTTTACATACGAGTACATACATTTTGGTCGAGCAGCAGCACAACGACTTTAGTATGAAAGAGCTGTTTTTTTTTTTCGATTTTACTAGTATTATATGCATAAATAATTTATTTTGACACACGTCAAGTCACAAATATTATCAATTAAGCCTGAAGCTTGTTCTATGGCAACTATATAACGGATATACATTACTTTAACAAATGTATACATCCATCACTTAATTAAAAATGCTCGTGCTCATCACACAAACTGTAGCCTCTTGCTGGACTCGAAGCCGGCTTTGTAGTCTGAAGCGAGAACCACTACACCAGTCGGTCGTCGATTGGTTCCACATAAAATTTTGTTCATATTCATGAGTATACCAATGTGTTATTTGCGTCGATTTTCGTTTTTTGATCTCTATGAAGTATTACACTTATAAGTAATAAGTAGGGTCTCCCTCCATAAGTAAGGTCTCACACAATGTAACTAATTAATAATGTACGTAATAATGTATGTAATTTACACTTATGACGCAATAAATAAATATGAATAGGTACTTTCGCTAAAAATGTCATTCTAACTTTGACACAAGTACGATACATTTTGGTCAAAAGGTTAAATTTGTCGTCCCAGATGAGTAAATGCCAAATATTAAAAATTGCTCTAAAATAGATACAACATTACCAAAACGTGTTTAATTTCTCTTAAGTTGTCGATTCTAGCTTATTCTCTACACAAAATTATGATAAAAATGGTAAAAGTTTGTCAATAGAGATATGTTCTTATTAAATTAAAAATTCCTGCTTCGATGCGAATGAGCACAGATTATTTTAAAAAAAAATACGTACCATTTTTTAGTTTATAAGTTGAGTCTTTTCAAGTTTTTCAAATCAGGCCGGAGCTATAAACCAAGGTCAATGTATTTTTAGGTCATTTTGAAATCACAAAACTCATCAGCAATGACAAGACAAGTTATAATTTTTGAACAAAATGTCATTGATTTAAAAAGTAAAGATACGGCTGACAGAACAATTCACATTGCACTTTTGCCATACATGACACACTAATGCCATCTATTAGACTATAATGTCAAGTGTTAAACCGCATCACAGATTTAACCTTGTCAAAGCGGCTTATAATTAAAGAGAAATTCATTAAAAAATTTTTCTTATTTTATATTTTATAATATTTAAAGAATTATCATAGTAAATATGTATAACTTTTTGCTTACTTAAATAAAAATACGACACCATGTTTCATTTTGCCAAGGATCAGTAGAAAATCTATTTAAAAACGTAGTTATTTCTTTGTACTTTACACTTACTACGTTAAAACATACGTTAGTTTGATTTCCTATATTATATAAATAAAACCTTCAGATATTTTATCATCATAAATACACTTACTACGTTAAAACACACGTTAGTTTGATTTCCTTAAATATTAGATAAATCGAAACTTCAGATATTTTATCATCATAAAATATAATATTTGTATGACATCGCCTATAACCATGATAGTGTTCACAGTGTAGTACTAATGCACGCCGCTACAAAGCTATATCAGACATTCGTACGGTAAATATGGCGTCGCTTCGTTTAATTGACAAGGACGATAAAAAATTATTAAGGTAATGTAAATAAGATTAATTATTATCAAATTTACGATTTACCGGTGAAATGCAATAATAGAATTATTTTTGGTGAACTTTCTGTCGTAATTAACACAATTCTTAAAAGAAAATCCAGACATATTATTTTTTATTAGGACACCGGCTCCCGATGACAGCCGACCACTGACTACGTCACTTCGGCCCTAGGTAGGGTCAGAGTAGGGCCCGGTTATAGGCAACAGCCTGACGTGCGGTCCGCCCTGTCCTTACGAAGTAATATATAAGTCAATGCAAAATGTATTATAATTGTGTCAAAATCAGGATGTTATTCTTTATTTTAGAAAGTATACTTCACAGTGATCAAAACAACAACAAAAAATTGTCATAAAGACACTAATATTTTAACCTGCATAGTGCATAACTACGACAAGTCCCAAAAACATGGAAAAGATCATAGACTACAAAATATCGCTGAACATACATGGGAATGACTTCATTAGGTCATGGTACGACAGGACCTAAAAAAATATGAACTTCACTGTTTGAGCTAGCCTGTATATTTGCAATTCTAAATATGCCTGTCGGCACCTCAATAGTGAAGTGTCTCGTAATTCACGTACAATGATATTTTTTCTCGCTTGCAATACAAACCCAGTCAGTAATGGCAGAAGTCTCGGCACTGCGCCTGCACGACGACACTCCATTAACCGACGTATTATCTCCGTGCGCCTTTCACTTTAAAATATCTCCAGCTTTATTATGGTGCCTTTTCACTAGACCTGTGCGAGGAATATGGGTTTCGGTGCGAGGAATCATAACAGCTTCGCTATGTCTTCTCCTCGTACTACAGAGTCAACGTACAAAGTGGTTGCGGGAATGAATCTTGCAAGGTGCAAATGTTTATGATAAGCACTGCATTTGTATGTATTCATGAATGTTTGGTAATGTATTTAGATTAAATAGCCCCAAACTAAGTAAACTAGATACTAGAAGAAGGAATAGAAGACTAGATAACGGATCAACATACTTAAATAATTTTATAAATATCCATGACTTGGGTACAAATGCTTGTACTCATCACACAAACATTTGCCCCTTGCGGGATTCGAACCTGCAACCGCTGGCTTTGTAGTTCGGAGTACGAACCACTACCCCAGACGGTCGTCAATTTATGTGTGTTAATACATTAATGTTAAATAGAAAATAATACTCTAAGTGACTCATTTCACCAAATATTTGCAAGAAAGCGAGCACCTGACCCTGCATTGAAGAGCTGTCAAAATATTAATATTAGCTGAAACTGTGCAAAGTTACGTTGTGCTATGAGTCTGGGGTACATTTAGAGAATTTGCCATCAGAATTTTGTAACCCTTAAACAAGGAAATAATAGTATTTTGAACCATGGCTACTTATGCAATGTTATCTAAATTTTATGGGTTTCTTCTCAATGTTTTCTTTCGAGCAAGTGGTATTTTACAGAGATTTCAAAGTTTTCAGAGGCACGTGATGGGGTTCGAACTTACGACTCCACGAACACACGAATTTACTAAGCTACCTTCGCTACAAATCTCAATAAAGTATCCATTTGTATAATGTTACCAGCGCAATGCTCAGATACAGCTAACTCGCACAGTTCTAGTGGAAATGCACCTTAATACTTGAACGCTTTTACCGCAAACGGAATTTCATATTGTGTCGCTTTTAATATTTAAGCATTTGCTGGACTTCAAGGACTGAAAATTAATGTTCTTGAACTACTGCAATTACTTTTCCAGTTGCTTGCATATAGGGTGACTGGTAATAAGGGTATATTATTGCTACCTACTCATACAATTTAATAGCTATAAATATGGGGCCGAAGTCGCAACAAGATAAAAAAATACTGATGCGCCATACAATATCATCGAGGTAATGACTATTTTAAATGGAGAGGTGTTTTTTTTTCGATATTAGTACCATAGTATGTTTAAGTTATTCATTTCAATGAGAAGAGTATTCTTGAAGCGATTCCCCTTACCAGTCACCCAATTAATTACAAAAATAATAGATATTGTTTTACTGTTAAATTACCTTTCTTTAACGTTAAAAAAATACTAATACATAATAACTATGAATCCTACTTTTTCTAAAAACCAAGATAATATTTAGGAAGGGAATCCTTTAAGTTATATGTATTTGGAGCGGTAGCGTGTCCTACATGTTCTCAGACTCTGGGATTACGGGGGAATAAGGCCCCTGAAACTCAGAGGCCTTATTCCCGTAATTTGACAATAGCCGCAATCCAGTGTCGATCCGCTCCCAGTAACATAACGATCACAAATAGTATTCTCGAAAACCCAAAAATTGCAATTAAAATTTGTAATGCGACAAAAAATGTAAGAAACCAAAATTAATTTTTTTTTGGTCTATTTTTAGTCGTATTGGGATAGTTTTGATAATTTAACGTCAAATTAAAAGTTTACGAGAATACCGTTTGTGATCGTAATGTTACTGAGAGTGGATCGAAACCGGATTAACTATTGTCAAATTACGGGAATTGGGCGTCTGGTTTTTACATAACGTGCATTCTTACGCCCAATGCTAATTTTTAGCTATTTTGTTGTCGTTTTCTACTGGGAGAAAACGGCTATCAGCTAGCTCCATTTTCGCGTGTGTTTTTATGTATACGTTTAATCAGATATGTGTTTTACTTACTGCAGTGTGCCACATATTTACTGTCTATTTTGTCTAAACATTTACAAAAAATATATAGTTCTCGATAAAACGATCCCTTTGGTTGGAAGCTTGGAGTTGTCATTGGCCACCGCGTGACCCTAGCACGAACCATTTGAGAGTTTTACCTTCAGTCAAGTGCGAGTCAGACTCGCGCACAACAAACACAAATAAACTTGTAGGTATGTAAGCAAACTATATCCATCACAGGTTTTTTTTGGTGATATTACTACAAATTCACGGTTACATTTTTTATTCATTTACTTGTGTTATAAAACATTGTTTCATGCCAAATTTCATGATTATAGGTCAACGGGAAATACTCTATAGGTTTTGATTTCCTTGCGAGCGTCTAAATACAATATGACATGACCTATTTTTTTACTTAACATTTTGAATTACATCCTCCCTGCGCGTTCCGTTCCTAGTTTTAATGGCTATTATCCATCACAGTAAGCGCACAAAATTATTTAAATATACATGTACATGATACAAGGGTGCTTATTACACAAACATTTGCTTCTTACGGGATTGGAATCCGCAACCACCGGTCTTCCGAAGCCTCACTCCGGAGCGCGGACTACTAGTAGTTCCGTACCGTCTGATCTATGTCAAAGATTCTATATTTAAGTAACCTATTTACTTTATTTACTGACATAGAAAAAAAAATGCGTGAAGATTTGAAGAGCCATGATAGGGATTAGCAGACAGTTGGCCCACAGCAGAGAAACTTGGGGACTTGGAAGAGACCTTTGCCCAGTAGTTGGACACTATAAGTTTTTTTTTTCTAAAACTTTCTTTGTTTATTTTCGTGCGCTTGACCGATAACGCCATGTTTGCACACACTGCCAAGCAAGTGGTCTTAATAATTAATAGGTACCGAAAACTCTAGATCAGTACACTCTGGAATTCTAACTAACGACCCGTGGATATAAGGGAAGTCTCTACAAGGCTTTAACAACTAAGGTATTACTCTGTTTTGAAAACAATTGATAAAATCTTTTAATTACATTTCACTCACTCTACTTACGAGTATATCGACAACATACTCAAAGTTATTCACAAAAGTGGCCGGAACAAGTTTTCTCAAACTTACTTGGCTTTAATTATAAAGTTGACCTAAGTCATTTCAACTTCTAATCTGTTAATGAAAGATATTCAAAGACATCTGTAATAATACTTACAAAGCGAGTATACAAACTAATTAAATTAAAATTTCTAAGAGCCATTTTAAGACTAAAGTGAATTAAAAAGCCAAATTAAATTAAAAACTTTAAAACGAGTAACTATTCACCTAAGTTGGCAATTTATAAGCATCATTAATTTTATGCTTATTTGTTCCCTTTGTATACAGGGTTACATTACAAGCTAGTACCAAATTTAAAAAGAAAGGTCTATAGAACAAGATAAAAATACAAATTTATCGTAATTAATTTCAGTCGTCGTATTTCTGGAGTAAATATACTTAAAAAATTTCGAAAAAAAAAAAGCGCCGTCATACATCAAAGATCACAGGCGTACGCCGACGCCGCTCCAACAAGAATCTCATGCAGTACACATAAGGTGCAATTTAATCGAGTAATTGTAAATTTTCTACGTATTCTATTTTTCAAATCTAGAATGAAAGTAAAAACAAAAAAAATGAGTTTG
Source organism: Anania hortulata (assembly GCA_963576865.1). Lineage (NCBI taxonomy): Eukaryota > Metazoa > Arthropoda > Insecta > Lepidoptera > Crambidae > Anania > Anania hortulata. The sequence goes on from OY756389.1 coordinate 10,259,786, forward strand.
TTTTTTACGTAGATCGATTTAGTTACTGATTCTGATCTACCTTCCGTCTTCTTCATCAGATCAGTTTAATGGTATCATTCTTACCAGAATCATATATTAAAATTTGATTTGTCGACTATGTCAAGGCTTAACTGTCTTAATGAAACTATCTTATCGCTACTCGTGGAAGACTATTGTGGCCAACTATGGTCTCCATCATCAGTTCCACCTCAGCAAATGATACTTTTTAAATGCAAATGCTTGACTTGTTAAATATACTAAAATCGCTATATGTATACTTATAAAATTTTAGGAGTTCCCTGAATTCCTCATGGATCCCATCATCAGAATTGAATTTTGAAAAAAATGGGACCAATGTGGAGGTATACCCTTTCAACTGAAAAAAGAATTTTTCAAATCGGTTCATTAATGGCGGAGTTCTGAGGTAACAAACAAAAAAAAAACAAACTACCGAATTGAGAACCTCCTCCTTTTTTTGAAGTCGGTTAATTAAAAGTAGTTGGTAAAAGTGAACTATTATTATAATAACTATTATTGTAATTGAACAATGCACTAACAGCTAGTAAGTACGTAAAAATAAATGAAAGTAAAATAGACGGAATTTTGTTTGGCATTGTTCTCTCTAGTGCTTTGAATACGCTGTAACTAGTCCAAACGAAATGTAACGAAATTTTTCCAAGCCTTCTCAATGTTTCCACGGAGAGGTATTTGCATTTTGTCTGTTATTGCAAAGTTTGATTGAATAACAGATGGTAGATTAATATTGATGTAACGATATTGTATACAAGCCCCCGGTAGATTTTATTTGTTTACTTACGTCCTTTTAGTCAGGTGGTTCTGAAATTTTATTTATTCTATTTTCTATTTCACAAATTTTACATGCGGCTTGAGTTTTTTTCATAATTATTAGTTTTTATTATACAACAACGGTAGGTAGCATTACAATATTTTGTTTTTACACTAGTCGGAAATAAAAAAACAAATTATTTAGGTATTTAATGTTATGGAGACATTTATATGTCAGGCAAGAAATATGAAAGGTTATTCGGTAAGGTAATTGCACGCTTGTGTAATCCAGGATCCTTTCTATATTTTCTGAACCGAAAGTTTTATTTGAATCATTAATTTGTTTGTCTTGTCCAAAGACAATCGAATATTTCTAAAATACAATTGCAGCGCCACCTTCCGGATGCAATTGTAAATCTAAACCATCCAATCCAATCCACTCAAAATCCACTAAAAATCCACTAAAAAATCCAATCCACTCAGACACACTACTTTAGTATTAAATTACACGAAAGTATTATTTCTGAAAAAATACAGTAACTTTATCTTATATTTGTTACAAAGGGCATGTCTCATGTTTTCCAAAGCACAGATAAGTACCTACTTATCGCAGGCTAGCCAAAAATCTTCTCGCAGTAAAATGTATCAACCAAAAACAGGATTTGCGTAGTCGTGTTTCAGTGTAGATTTATTTAAGCCCAGGTTCCTTGCAAGTTAAGTGCATTTTCGAGATCTCGTATGCAAAACATATCGTTGTCCCGGATCTTTATGCTCTAATTAAAATTAATCATACTTATAATAATTATATTGGTAAATCTGAATGTTTGGATGTTTGTAGTCATGCTTTAAAGGTTGAACGCAATTATTGTCACATATTTAGATGTTGATCTAGCTTTACACATAGGATTATCTTTATCCCGTTTTTGTTTTCCCGTTGGATGATAACTTATCCCTCTGTGGCTAAATTCTGAAGTATGCGCTAAGATGAGGGCAGGAGTTAGTTAAGTTATAAATACGGCTCTATTATTCTAAAATATAGTCTTAATTTATCAGTTAACAACTGATTCCGCTGCCCAAGATGAATTTTATCTTCGGTACAAACATATAATCTTATTAAAAACATCTCCTTCACTAACAAGCCGATCAGTTATATGGAATATTTTTTGTGTACCTACAAATAAGGAAAAGTTGTTATGTATTTGATTAGTGGGATCACGCCTCTCAAGGAAATAGCTAATAAATTAGATCCTTATACAGATTAATGTTACGGTGGAGACGATAGCTCCAACTTATTATTAAAAAGGAGGTCTGATTTTTTTCCAACTGTAGTGAAGAAATGTTTACATTTTGTATGTTTTGTATGTCCATCTAAAGGACAAAGAAATAAGCAAAACTGATTGGCGGATTCCCACTTAAACTAGCTTCTCCTGTATTCAAAATAAGTATGTACGTACAAGCTATGCAGTCTGAGGCTATGATTTGCGTTCACTGGGGCTAGGTGATTGTTTAAAAATGCTCGTTACTTGAAGACAAAAAAAGATTTTCCTCCTAAAAAGCGATAAAAATATGTTATAAAAACGCTGACACGTAACACCAATGTTATCAGAATAATGTGCACTTAGCTACTTCTAATGTAGCGTATGCTAAAATTCTCTTTTAAGGGCCATAAGGAGTCGCTGCCGCACGCTTGGGCTCCGTCGCGAGCAAGAGCCTCTGTTATTTATGATTCTGAGGTAACCACCATCCAGTTTGAGGTGTGTTCTGATTGTGACCAGAATATACACCCGGTATGATATTAAGGGGAGCTGGAAGAAACAATGACACCAAATATCATGGTCTCGGAGTAAAGATAAGTAAGACAGTAAATTTTGCTCTTATACAGTGTGTGGCCTAGAACCGGGAATAATATTCAAAACCGAGACTCTCTAGAGTGTTAGTATTTTTTCTGAAAAGTTTTCAGCCAACCAATATCTATATATGCATTACACGCAATAAGAATTTAAAGTTACGATTCATTCAGTGTATCATTGCAAAACGATATTATCGCTAACGTTGTCAATGTCGTGTCATAGAGACGATCCGAGTAGCTCCGAATAAGTACAATGCAGATGAACTCAATCGATCAAGTTGAGCGAAACTATTGCATTGTTTGTATAACATTGAATTTACGATGAAGTTTGTTAGAAAAAATCAAAAAGTTAAGTTTTAATTTTAATTAGTTGGGACCATAATGATTCAATTACTAATGACCTATAGAGTCTCTGTTTTCAATATTATCCCCGATTCCAGGCCACACTGTATAAAAATCACCAATTGGATATTTAAACTTGTTTGCTAACCAGATCAAAACAATTAAATATTTAATAAATCTCTGTCGTGTCGCGATCTAAGGAAGTATGAAATTATTTTTTGTGAAAAATAACTTTGTGTTTCGGTAAAACAAAGGAAAAATGTAACAGCTCAAAAGGGAATAAAACCTAATTACGCATAAAACAAGCGACATATGAATCAAGGATTCCCTCGATTTGTTTTCCTATATATGCATTTATTTGAATATTTAAATGTACAATGCAATCAATACACCTAAATATGTCATTTAACAAAATATAAATAAACCCATCTGGTACAATACCTATTAAACTCAAGTACATCACGTAGTACTACTCGTACCTACGTACTTAATACAGTACAAATTTTATTGTCTTGCCTCAAGCGCTCAGAGTTAAGTAAAGCCTATACCTAAACATGGCATGATGCGACGATTCTACATAATCTCCTGGGTAGCGCTCAGCGTCTCTAAAACAACATTGGATTTAATCTATCTGTTATATGAAGCAAGATTACACGCGGAGAAGATTCAGGCATTAATCCTTCTGTTTGCATTGACCCCGAAACTGGAGTCCCTTGTGGATATGACATTCAAAGGAGCTTAGTTGAAAATTACTGAACCTTTAAATATGATCACTTCTGTGGACGGACAACGAGTATCTACGATTAGGTGCTTAAGTACTTAAATAACTAAAGAACACTGTGTTTCAGTGCTTTAAAGCGGTTGGAGCACTGAAACTGAAGGATTTGTGGAAAATACATTTTGGTTTTGTAATATTGCTTGTAAATACTACAAGTGTCTTTGACTACTTACCGGGAAAACTCTGCAAAATATTGTAAACTGGTTTCTTGAAATAAATGTTTTTATTATTGTTATTATTATTATAAATCGTGTTACCTTTAATTATCACTAAGTTAGCATAAGTCACGAAATACATTTTGTGGAAAAGTTATTTGAGATTGAATCCTTAGTCCTTAGTTTAATCCAACAACATAAAAATGTGAATCGATATTATCGTTTTACGTGTATTTTTTTTAAAACTCATAGTGCAGTAATTTACGAGCAGTAAATACAGCTTCAGGCCAGCAAAACTTTATATGAAATTAAAATTAAATTCGAAACACAGTTTACATTTTAACGTTACGCGGTCTGATAGAGTGGCATCCAATAATTTGATTATTTAATTTGCATTAGTTTAGATTTAAATTAAAGAACTGTAATAAAGTGTATAAACAATTTACCTATCTATTGCTTCTATTAGGCAGTAAAACTATTTTAATGAAATACTTTTCTCTAGAGCAATTGTCAAAAGTTGATTTGACGCAAATGTCGACGCTAAATTTAAAAGTATATCGGCATCTACTAGCTTTTTCAAATCCCTATTGATTGTTGTTAAGTTGGTAAGTGATATTGTGAAACCAGACACTACTGCTACTTCATGGAAAATTCCGTGTGCTATCAATGCATCCCATCCCCATTGTATTACGTCGTATTCACTGATGGAATGTTTGATGTCATCAACTAATGGTGGATAGGTGAACCTTCCCAGGTGAATTTAGTCACTGCATTAACTAAGATAATTGGAATAGGCTGCGTTGCGAGTGTAGAGGAGCATAGAATTTATCAGAATAAAGTTGAAATAAAACAATGTGTAGTGTGTAAGCTTAGACTTGGATTTTATTTATGACTATGTAAACAGAAAGGTATAAAACCGTTTATTTACTTTATTAACATTGTTTTTATTAAAGTGTTTTTTTTCCTGAATATTGCTAAATTTGACAAATTGTTAACATGATCTTTGTGTTAATTAAAAAATCAATAAAATTCAGTTGGTACACAACTGTTAAGGAAATCTATGTGTTATTTTAATAAGCGAGCCCACGCGACAATCACTGAGCGATTATTTTGTTGCCGAATATAAAACATTCAGAGTTCAATTCAGAGTTGTGCTGTTAGTTTAAACTATAAAAATGAATATAAACATGAATACTGGAAAAGCCTACGTGCTACAAAAAATGCTTATAAACAAGGTCGCGGCATCCCGGGCGACGGGATTAGCGCGCTAAATAACGCTCAGATATTTAGTAGCTCACGCATACTACTCACCGATAATCGGCTGCGTACTCTTGCTAAGGGAGGCAACCAGTAAGAAGAAGCCAGTGACAAAGAGACGGACGTGTGTGTTGAATCCATTAAAACGCTCTCAAAATCTCTCGAAAAAGTCACCAAAAAACTAAAAAACTATTAAACTAAAAAAAGAAAGACACGAAATCTATACTCATAGTTATAACTTTGTAGAATATAGTGGGTTAAAAGGTTACCCTTGAGTGACAGGACACCCTGTCTTAGTATATTATTATAAGGTTTTTTTTTTGACAATAGTTTATTTGAAAGTGCAAGTTTGTTTGTGGAAATTGACTATTTACAGCAGTATTTAAAGTTTAATTTCTCCTTTCAGTTGAAATAAATGATGATGAACCCTGTAATATTTCTGTTAGCAGTTACCCAGACACTAAAACCTCGTAAGTCAAGTAACTATTACGGCAGGTAATACCAGCCCTAAATTACGGGCCCGCCCAGAACACTAGAGCTTATCTAAACATGACTCGGTAGGCTCCTCCGTAAGTACCATATCAAAAACGAATCCTCCGGCTCTCACAAATATGTCGTCTACAGACACTAGGGACGAAATTACATTGTGTGACATATGAGACCCAGTTTGCGAGCGCGATGATTATATTTCGAAGGGGTCTAGTCTCAAAGCGTTGGCCTGCCGGCACAGATAACGTTGTAAATGTCAATCTCTGCAGGTTTGTTCCATTTTGAGAGGATCAAAGTTGCGGGCAGGGATTATAAGGGTCTAGGATAAGCTTATTTTCTAAAGCCTAAATTTGTGCCTTGTTCATTTTGTTCAAATGTCGCAACAATTCTGCAGTTGCTACAATCAGTAACATGTTTAATTAACGCTCAGTGATTGTAACTAATTAAAAAAAACTGTTTTTTTAACCCCAAAAATTAATGTTTCAGTCATAATATAGTGAGAATTCAACTGTTCATAATCTAATGCATGTACGTTAGTTTTGCTTTTTCAATATGGTTTTGAAAAAAAAAAACTGTCGTGATGGTGATTTGTTTTCTAAATTTAAAGCGTACAAGGAAAAAAAAGTACACGCGAGGTGTAAAAGAATTAATCGCTACATAACAAAATTACTTCTGACGAGGGTCGCAAAAGGACACAAAAGCAGTGTGCTCTTAACCAAAACCTTTTAACGAACGCGTTAATGCTAAGCCTGGGTGTTATAACTTGTGACATGTTATAATGTTTTCATAACTCGGTGCATAAATGAAAAATTAAAATTCATAAGATACAACGAAATGCTCTTGTAAAAAAATGACCCTTTTGTGTGAAACGACTTTGTGCTCTACAACGCTCTGTGAATTTGTTTTCGCTTTGATGGAAGTACGTGAGTACACCTAAATTACATATTTTTTTCAAATGTTTCTCCAAGTGGAAATATGTTGCGATTAGTTAAAAAAGCTTGCAATGTTTTTTTTAAATTTATTTATTACAAGAGCCGAAACCAACGAGGGCCGAAAATTTAACACATTTCAGGGATGACCATACCTAACTACAAACAAGCCCAGTGGAAAATTTGCCTATTATTGTCAATGCTTTCAATCAATATTATTTAGTAAACCAAAACCCCAAATAATGCTCATATATTTAATTTGTTTTTGAACTACACTGTTAAGTTTTTAGCCGGTTTAAAGCTAGGTCAAATTAGAATAGTTAAAAAAACTCACTATGGCTGTCTAATACATTGGTAGGCTTTAACTGCAATAAGAAATAAACTTAAAACTATAATCTAGAGTGGTTTTACTATAAAATGGGGCTATCCCTAAGTTTAAATGGAAAAGTTTTAGTTCAAGCAACACAGCCGGAGTGCTCAGATAAATTGTTAAATGTTTTTTTTTTAAGTAAGCAAACAGTTGCTCAAAGGAAAATGTAGCGTCGTTAAAGGGGTTAATTTTGTGCGGAATAGTTAATAAAATTGGTCCGTTCATAAAAATCTTTTGCGAAGTTAACATTGGTCGTTAGGAGTTTTCAATCTGCTATTTAAATGGTTTCGTTTCTTTTATTGCGTGAGCAAAAATGTACTCTTCACACCAGGGGCGTCCCTTCGGCTCTTAATTGTGCCATAAAACAAAGGGAATGAACCGTTCGGTGTCCCCTCTCCGATTCCATAACTAAGCCTCACATCCAACCGTTAAAATGGAGTGTTTTTGTTTACCCATCGACTGCGTTTGAAGGTGAACCGAAAATTCGAACACGTAGGACTTGCGGTTATGAAATGAGTTTGAACGGTTTTTTTCAATTTACGTTTATTAATAGATTCATCAGTAATTTTTTATTTTTTTCTTGTAAATGTTTAAGTCTTGCTTGACATGGCTAAAACGGACTGTACCAATAGTTGAATTTTTTTTTCAAAAATATATTTTTTAGATCTGTTTATTCAGTTACTGCTCCGAATGTGTAAAGTTAGATCTGTCAGTTAAACTTTTTATCAATGACCAAATAAATGCATTATTTGGTAATTTTAGAACAAATTTGATTACAATAAAAAAGGTTAGTAGGTATAGTTATAGTCACATAGCTGTCACAAAATTTTTAAAAGGGGAATTATGCCGTCATAAATGATTTTTACTTAACTTTACCCGTTTACGCAATGCACGCAAAGGATACTCAAACGGAATGTTTTTTTCCGTTTTTGAAACATTTTTCATGGAGCGTCAATGAAAAATGTTTCTGAAATTTTCCTATTAAATAAATAATTATAATTAAATATTGGTCAACATCACATACATTGCATGCACTTGTGTTACAGAAACAACGACGGTAGCACAAGACCCAGACCCGAGACAATATAGAAAAGTTATTTTTGTACATTGACCGACCGGGAATCGAACCCGGGACCTCAGAGATAGCGACACCAAGTCCGATATTCTCGCCTCTCGGCTACAGAGGTCGTCAATTGGTGCTACCTATATAGCCTACTAGCGACCCGCCCCGGCTTCGCACGGGTGCAATGCTGATACTAATATAAGTACTACTAAACATACATAAAGGCACGCGCCGCTGCCGGAACCGCGATGTCCCTGCATTTTAAATCTGTAGTATCTTCAAAAATATTCATTTAAATTACCTACATGCTGTAAAGGGCTATATCAAATGAATTGCTTAAAATCGCTTCGTAAATATGCCATTATTTCTCGTAAAAAGTAAAGAATAAAAAATGGTTATTGTGGGTTATCCCTAAGAGATAGACATATACCATCCTCGATTTTTTTGTAGACCTTTTTAAGGTGTACAATACTGTAGTACATTATTTTGATCTATCTCGTAGGGTTCAGTCAGCGTTTGCAATGTAAGCGCAAAAAAATGTTTATTTGCCACATCAAATTAGAAACCTCTAAAAGATCAGTCTTTAACTACTATATTATGCATGTATTATACATATAAACCTTCCTATTGAATCACTCTATCTATAAAAAAACAACCGTATCAAAATTCATTACGTAGTTTTGAAGATCTAAGCATACATAGGGACAGACAGACAGGAAGCGACTTTGTTTTATATAAACTATGTAGGGGTACGTATTACAATGCCGAATTTGAAAATACCGAATTTCATAAGCCCTACGAACGGAAGGCCGAATATTAAAATGCCGAATGTTTATATGATCAAAAGTTATAAATACCGAAAGTTTAAAATATATAATCTTATAAGACCTATAATCGGAACGCCGAATACTAAAATGCCGAATATTAAAATACTGACTGTTTATATGACCGAAAGTTCAATATACCGAAAGTTTTAAAACCCGATGATTAAAAATACCGAATTTTATAAGACCTATGAACGAAACGCCAAACAAATTGTATACCATTGAGATTGAAGTTCATTAAGAAAAACAAATTTTAGTTGACCCCGACTCGCCGTGGTCCTTCGCCGTGGTACTAGTCTGCCCGATACTAGAGTGTAATTCAAAAGCCGGAGGCGCGGAGGGAGAGCAGCCCTCGCCCGCTGTAGCGAATCTCAGGCTCCCGTGCAAGCTGGGTGCGAGAGGCGAGTGTGGGTGACTGAGATTCGCTACGCTAGGGCGAAAGGGCTGCACTTCCCGCAGCGCCGGAGAAGATCAAAACCTATGCATGCTGCTACAAGCATGCCTGCTTGATTGCTTGCATGCTGTATGCCTGCTTGCTGCATGCATTGAGACTGAGGTTCATTAAGAAAAACAAATGTTAGATTAGAAGACAAATATTCACTCATTGTACAATTACTACTTTTCACTGCAACACAATTAATTACCTTCTCGCAGCTAACAATAATTACGAATGAACTAACGTGAATGAAGTGAAAAGAAGAAGTCATTTTAAAATTGAATCTACCCACATTGTAAAAAATACCAAAACTCCTACCGCACGGTTAATCTGACTTTTGGGATTTTGAACTTGGTATACTAACTGTAGGTATATGAATCTTCAGGATTTTAAACATTCGGGTTATGAACCTTCGGGATTTCAATCTTTCGGGAAACTAGACATATTGAGCATCGGTATATCGGGTATAGGTATTTTATACGTTCGGTATTTTGATTTTCGACGTTTTAAGCGTAGGTATTTCAGTTGGAGGCATTAAGAACTTTCGGTGTTATAATGCGTACCCCTATGTAGTGATGTTAACCTTTTGCGATACGTGGACTATCCAACACAAATATATTTTTTCAACTTGAATCAGCAGTTCCTGAGATTAGCGCGTTCAACCAAACAAACAAAATCTTCAGCTTTAAAATATTAGTGTAGATATTTACTTCGATTAATAATAAAAACCAAATACTTCCAAAATACTATGCACTACTATAGGTACTTCCAAAAATACATGAATGCTGAAATGTATAGGTAATAAGTACCTAATTAATTTTTTCACGTCTCGACGAGATGGCTCTTGTAACCTCTAACTAAAACATATATTTATTTAATGTTTTTCCTTTTAATTATATTTTTACATTGATACAGGAAAAAATAGGGTCTAGGTGAAAAACGTACATAACATAAATGTTAATAGATAAAGTTTAATTTATTACAAAGATTTGCATCTACATTTTTCTTAAATTAAAAATTTGCTTATCAACATAAAAGTAGGAATTATTTGTTACGCAATGGCAAAATGGGACGAAGGACAAGTCTATTAGAGATTCTGGTACCGGCTCTTTTAAGGGATTCTCTTTCATAACGTCGCATCAGCTTAATCCATGACATAAATTATTTAACCCCAGATTTGTACTGAACTTTCCCTTTGAACTTGACAAAATATGGAATTAGTCAAATTTCAAATCCGAACCCGAAATTATTTGAAATCCATGCCGAAGATTTATTATAGTACTGAAACTCGATAAACAATCAAAAGCAGTAAGTTTATGAAATATTTCGGCTCATTACTAAAGATTTGGACATCAAGAGTGCTAGTTTCGCTTGGACGCAGACTTGTAGACAGAAATTTTGTAGACAAGAATTTGAAATAGTCTTACAGTTTTACCTTACAGTCTCGTGCGACCGCTCAGCATCCAATAAGTTAAATATACAAAATCATTCAATATTAACAGCTTGAGTACGCAATAGTTGCTCAAATAGAGTCGGCACCGTGTTTGATCTCAAAGGGTACGGTCTATAGATCACAAATATTTGACATCGATACAGGGTTCTGATATACTAGGTCCTCCAGTGTAGTGGACTCAAAGCTCTCGAGGCTAAGTAGCCATCAAGCCTGCTGGAGTGTTCCAACTGTTCTGTATATGTATAATATCAAAGCTAAGTGGCACGCAGTTGGATGGAGTTCATATCGCAGGACTAACTTTGTACTGAGTCGTTGAAGCCTTCTCATTTAGAGAGTAGATGAGCATTAAAATTTTGAGCTCGTAAATGATTACTTTGCACAAGTACACGCATTGTTACAGTCAGAACTGTTATTTTTTGTACGAATAATTTTTTTTTTTTTTTATGGTTAAATGGGTCATTCTATTTGGCTCTACAATACGAGCGTGTTTAAGTTGAAGGCTGGTTTTGAATAAATAAGAAATCAACCTTTAAGTTTGATGTTATCCTACCAAAGGTTTATGTAGTAATTTATGATACGCCATTATACCACGGACTCTTGTTGAACTACCTGTTTATGAGTTCAAAATCCACATTAAAAATCCATATGAAAAAAGAATATAATAAAATAGACGATTATTAAAACGACAAAAGTTCATGGACTTAACCTGCTTGATCTAGGCACTTACTACAATGTCTGTGTTGTAACTGTATTTCCTGTAAAAAAGGCTGACTAAGGTGACTGCGTTTGTTGCGCAATTTCTTCTCATCACCAGCCGATATGCTGTCCCGATGCGGTGGTAAGGCAAAGCTATACTTTGGGATGTGTTATTAGTGCCCGGAAGAAGGCCTTTACACTGAATAAATGCTTATTATTAAATAAGTACCTACAGAAAATACATTAAAGCTGCTCAATGTAGTCAGTCTTATCGCTAAAAAATATCTCTTCTCGACAACCTCCAGAGGCCCAATTCCCGTAATTTGACAATGGTCGCAATCCGGTGTCGATCCGCTCCCAGTAACATTACGATCACAAATGGTATTTTCGTAAATCCAATAAATTCAATTAGTTTGTAATACGACTGAAAATGGAAGAAACCAAAATTAGATCGTTTTTGTTCTATATTCAGTCTTATTGGGATAATTTTTATAATTTTACGTCAAATTAAAAGTTTACGAGAATACCTTTTGTGATCGTAATGTTACTGAGAGCGGATCGATACCAGATTGCGACTATTGTTAAATTACGGGAATTGGGCCTCAGGTAGAGGACAGTAAAATTAGAATTGAGACGGGGAGGCAGTTTAGTCAGAAATCCTGAATCAATTTAGTCTACCCTTTACTTTGCAAAACCCTTCTACTAAATCAAAACCAAATGAACCAGTCAGACCTTTCAAAATATAGCCAACGAATACCTACAAGCTACCAAATGTAATTTCCAATTTATAAATTTTGTACATTCCAGAATAAAATGAAATTGATTGAATTAAAGATTCCGAATTGGAATTTAACTTGTTTTCGTCGAGTGCGATGATGAAATTGATGAATCAGTGAACGGCGTCGTGTAAACCGTGCTGAATAATCCGGGGCTTGATTGAAAATTTGTTTCAATCTAACGAACGAGGGCAGCCGCAGTCAACAAGAAATTAAATTTGCCGATAAAATTCGTCGATTTTTCCTGTGAAAGAAAGAAAACGCTGTTGCATCCATTATAGCGGGGTGCTGTTTTTATGGTATGTTTTACTAGCATTTTTAAAATTGCTTTGGTTGAAACTTTCGATCGTCATGGCAAAGCATTATTTTTTATTTCGAGGTGAAAACAATTTTGTTTAGTTTAGAGAAAATTTTTCAGTTTGGAAACTAATATACTTAAAAGTACTATGACTAAAGTAATAAATTATACTGAAATATATGAAATAAAACATAAGAAAATCTAGATCGATTTTTATGATATTTGATTTGTTGGTTTTATCTCCGCCCTGTACAGTAGAATAACAAAAAAAAACCACAAAAATCAACACGGGCACATCTAGTAACAAAAATTATAAGATCACAGGAAGTAATCCTGACTGTCAGACTCCTTTTCTCAGGATGTACGTACCTTACGTACGTCCTGAGAAAAGGAGTTAGTACTTCAGTCAAGTTAAAAATACAATACTCGCAAAATACCTGATCAAGCTTAGTTATAGCGGTACTTCCCATTGACCTTTATTTTTCAAATTTAGCAAGCACGAAATCTCTGTAAAATAAAATAATATATTAAAAGTTATAATTTGTGGCATGAAATCGAATGTTTTGTTACGATTGTGATGAAATTTTGGTGAGTATTTGTAGAAAGCCTCGTGAGATTTCTGAATTAAAGAACAAAGTCGCGTGCAAGTGGAAAACGTTTATAATTATGTAGTTGATGTGATTTTAATTAAAAAAAAAACAAAATAAACCAATTACTCAAGTGCAAGACAAGCTCGCACTTAGGATCTTAGTAAAAAAAACCGGGAGTTCGAAATCCTCGGTCAGCGAGTCCCATTTGCACAGTTAGCATTTTTACTATCTATTTTGTTATGCCTCTATTTCATCTCAAAAATTTTACTAAAAAACAAAAATCTTTGGTATCTAAGCGAAACATATTTCATGGTTTTTTCTTTTGCTTTGCTTCAATTTTTCCTTTCCTTCGCTATATTAGTCACCATTTCCCGTTGTACAAAACGTTTTGTATTGCGTTTATGGGCTACGTAAGTTAGAACAAAGGTAAACTTGTCAAGTGTTCACGGAGGGTCAGCGGGTTACACCGATAAACATCATTTACGACACTGAAATTGCCTCTGATATCTGCTGCCTCGGCGCGATGCTCTCGACCAATAACCTACCCAAGATATTCGCCTGGAGCGGTTTTATGGCAATGAACCCCGATATTGCACCCTGGGAATATTAGTGCCTACTACTCTTGATCCGGCAACTGCCATCTTTTACCATCTTTTTCCAATATCCGTTAATATTGGTCGTAGCTCGGTAACAACTTTGAGATCGTTCGAAACACTTTCCTTAATGTTTTCACTCGCCGCCCTGGGGCTGCAAATGCCGTTATTAAATTGGCCTATTTTGAATAAAATATTTTTCTTTTGTAAATTGTACTAGCAAGTGGTATTATTGTTTGTTCTTTGCTAATAGTGGATTTAAAAAAAAATGATTTTGGGATATGCTTGTATGATAGGATATGTTGCTATGTCTTCATGCATGCATTCATGCTACAGGAATTAATCGGCTCTTACGACACGTCTCCTGTTGACGGTGGGGAAGTGTATTCTTTGCGGCTGTCGCAACACGGCACATTTTGCACGGTGGATTTTGCAGTTACGTACAACACATTTGCAACACAATCTAAATATATAAATGTTACGTAAATTATTTGATTTACTTCATATACCTTACCAAAATGGATATTTTACAACAAAAAAATTGCCGATAAAAAGGTTTTTTAAGATTTCGTTCCCGTCTTTTAAATTACATAGCAAAATTCGAAGATATTTTGTGACAAAGTAATTGCCTAATTGGTTGTAAATACCAATACAAAATTAAAGTATCCGTTCCGTTTGACCCAAGGCGGTGTTCAAAGGGTTTGTAGGGCACGAAACGACCAAATCCGATGTATAGGTACGTATATATTAATTAAATTGGTCTATCTCTATTGGGTCCGCAGTCCGCACCCGGGCTGTATTCCCGTTACGTAATCTTGTAACTTTATTTTCTTCAAATGAATGAAAACTTTTGCTTTACATCGGTTCTCCTTTCTCTTGTAAAATCTTTTTCGTCATGACGGTTGAATGATGCTTGATGGGAATCTTGACATCACAGAGTACTTTTTATTAAAGGAAACTTGTCATTTTGAGAAAACCCGGATCGTGATTACATGATCTTTGCAGATCTTTGAACCGGTTCGTTCGTTTCATTGAACGTTTTTCAATTTTGGAGGTTTTCATTAGTCCTTTAGAAATGATTTTGGTCAGAAAATATATCCTAAATGTAAGTACCCAGTGTATTCTTTTACCTTTTACTTTGATTACTCAAACTTTGGAAACATAAGAAATTAAGCGTATCCATTTTAATGCAAAAAAATAAAACTAACTAACTAAAAAATGAAAATGATCACGAAGTTGATAGATTTCCATTTTGCAGTGATGATAGATTTCCATTTTGCAGTGATGGCACTGCAAAATCGAAATCTATCAACTTCGACAACAACAACAATATACTTGTTTTGTACTTGGCCGTGTCCAACTACGATTCATTTCATATTGTTTAAATTATACTTATTTTTGGTCAGTTTTATTTTTGTGTAAAGTTTTTACAAGTTTTGATATCTTGCAATGTTGTTAAGTGAGTCAGTGGGTCTGTTCGAGAGTGAGTGAGTTCGATCAGAATTTATAATTTATTTATTATTATAAATTTTAAAACTTTATTGCACAAACTTAATAAAAGTGTACAAAAGGTGGACTTAATGCTAAAAGCATTCTCTGCCAGTCAACCTATAGGTCATACAGAAAGCTTATAATCTATTTTTTAACCACTTGCTGGCATCCGATTGCACACAAGTGTGTTGCTATGTTATGTGCCTCAAAAGTTTTGCCTGACTGAGGAGTATGGATAGCTATTATATAGGAAATTATAATTAAAATGATTTGGACTTGACGAACGCTAGTTTATGGTTCACGCTTTGCACAACTAAGGCTCTGTCGATTTGAGGTTCGAATCCTTCAAAGGGCAAATGTTTGTGTAACAATTTGTGTTTAAGTTTGAATTTGTACCTAAGATATGGATGTTTATGAATGTATTTAAGTATGTTTGCTCGCTATAGGAACAAATAAGAAACTTATTTAGTCGCCATAATCGGTTAGATTACTTGAATTAGGTATGGTGTACTTATTATTTGTTTATTTAAAACTAATTACAACAACTACTATAGCACTATCTGGGCACTATACGTAGCGCCAAAGATAAAAAAAACATGCAAAATCTTTTCAAATAAAATTATTTCAGTATAATATTAACAAAAGAATTGCCAGTAAGCTGTTTTAAAAACTCCTCTGTGTAAATGTTAATTAGCTTTTATTTTTCAGGTGCCTTTTCTTTTGAGAACGCTTACGACGTCACCAAAGCTCTCAGCCGAAGAGTTATTCGTCCACAGAGACTCTAAAGACAACAATGCTAATACTCCTTTTGAGTTCACCGAACCCAATATGGCTGTTAGTATTTCAATTATTTTACAAGTATTGTATTGCTTGATAAAAATTTAGGTCTAGATATTTACTAAGAGTGTTGCAGACTTTCCAACCATATTTATATTAAAATATTGTCACTGAATACAATCTTAGTAAATTCTCAATTTGCAAATAGATAATTTGCTGCATATTATGATACGATTGTTGTGGAAGAGTAGATTCTTAACACAAGTAAACCCTTACTTAAAAAAGAAGTTCCTAATCCATAAAATAAAATAAATAATAAATATAAATATTGGATAACATCACCTACATTGCTCTGATCCTATGATAAGTAGCTTAAACACTTGTGTGGAATTAGTTTTTTTTTCCTACATTAACCGACCTGGAATCAAACCCGGGACCTCAGAGATAGCGACACTAAGTTCGGTATGCTCGCCTCTCGCCTACGGAGGCCATCATGTGATGTGAAATGTGTTGCATAATTACGGTACTGAAATAAATATATATTTTTATGATAGAAAAGTACGTAAAAGGTCTGCACTGGTTTTTCTCTGTGACTCATACGGAATTCAAATTGTCGTAGAACACAATATTCCGCTTATCTCGGGAACTGTCATCATCATGATCATTATTTCAAGCTATACAAGTACAAGTCTACTACATGACGTGCACACAGCTTGGAGCCCTTACCATTTACCAAAATTTAAGTTTTAATTCTATAACCACGGAAAAAATAATAAAAACAGAAAAAATTTTGTATATAGGTATTTTTAATTATTCCTATCTGATGTTAAAATATAGAGCTCGTGGAAATGCACCGAATGTGCACTGCCTATGGTTCTTGGTGGAGCGGCGTCGGCGTACGTCTTTGGTCTCTGAACTGATGAATGATGGCGCACTTTGAGTTCTTTTTTTTCGGAAAGTTATAAGTATTTTTTATTCTAAAAAATGATATTTCATCCTATTAATAAATAACAGACCTTAGTGAAACTACCTAGATCTTAAAGTTTTTGCATATCACTCAAAATAAACAATTTTATATTCACACTTGTCTTGAATTCTGATGGAATCAATGTGTATGTTTTGTTAAAAAGCCGGGTCTTTGAAATATAAATCCTCTAGCCTATTTGCCCTCTATTCAATATTGTGTTTACTGGGGTTTGAACATATCGTGTAATTGATTTTTTAAATTTGGATTAAAATGTACTATATTTGAAACAGATTTTTATAAATGTTTTCATTGCGCTAGCAAGTTTTGAAAATTAAATTATTCATTTAGCATATTTATGCTTAACACAAGCGAAGTGCAAACACAAACGTAACGTATATTTTTCGTTTGTGTTCAACAACACTTTCCGAACAATGTTTGATTCAGGGAGTGTTGACTTTATTATACGACAGTTATACGTAATAATCAGTTAAATTAAAATAGAGTACTTATTTATTTACAAGTAGCCACAGTAGTTTAACTGTGCGTGCTGGTTAATATTTGCAGCAAGACATGGACACCGTATTACGTCATGAAGGCAATAGAAGACGACGTCAGAGAATATTGGAGAAACTTATTAGGTTGCGAGCGGTTTCATCTGTTGGAAGTTAAAATGATACTACTTATCATTCGCCTGCCCTGTTCTCAGGTCATCTGGGAACAGGGCAGGTCATTCGTCAGCAGGTCATACACTCCCTTTTTAATAATATCACTCTTAACACAATGCATCCATCTGTTCTCCCACCCATCACTCTCCTCGTTACGGGCCCTTCGTTCTTTTCTTTTTTTAAGACAAACTATGACACTATTAAAAATGGTAAAAGTGAAAAAAGCCAATCGAACTATTGAATTTTTTTAAATCAATGAAGGCTTTTAAACTTTGGTAGCTTAGTTTGAAGTTTTATTCAATCACTGTGACAGAACTTCCACTGTTAGTAGAAGAAATAATATTGTCCTGGGTTTATTTGTTAAAAACTTCTTGGGTTTGGGAACCGGCAGGGTCAACGAACTTTTTGAAATTTTGAAATTGGCTCTCGTCATGCAGGGAGACATTGGCCAAAAAGAGGTTAAAGGTAATCATAAAAAATCGCGTATTTTATGGCACATTGTGTACGGTTAATGAGAGAACATGTACCTACACTGAGATAACAATCAATGTGTAGGATAGCCATGGCCCAAAATGTTCTGGTTTTCCTGTCCAGGGTTATGGAGGTTTGATGACAATCGCTCTTAATGCAATGACAAGACTTTTAGAATTTCGGATCATGGGTAAGCGTACTCCAGCTAAGAATGGTACAAAGCGCTAGAAGAAAGATAGGATTCATTTAGTATGCAAAAAATATATGCTAAATAAAAGTATGTAACAATCATTTCTGTTACTTTTTGATCGGTATTTAATTAATACTGACAAATCGGTTGCTTTGGCCAAAATCTAGAATCAGAACACTGTTTAATTTACTGAAAGTGGAGATGGAAAATATTTTGCTAATCTATTACATAATATAATACAAAGCCGCTTCCCGCTGTCTGTGCGCTTAGATCTTTTATGCTACGCAACGGCTTTAATGCGGTTTTAATCAATAGACAGAATTATTAAAGAGGAAGGTTTCTGTATACAGAACATGCATAATACATCTTTATTTATAAAAATGAATCTCTATTTTCCTTGGTCATCGCATCACGCGTGAACGGATGAAAATATTTCGCTATTTTATTATTGTCAGCAGATGGTTCTTAAGGAAAACAAAAAGTTACGTAGAAAATCATTTATGAAAAAACTAAAGACAGCAGCAGCAACAACAGCTAGTTATGAATAAATAAAGACCACGCAAACAAAGTCGCCGTAGTATAAAATAACATAAACATTTTCCACTTTATAAATAATATCGACATGAGGTAACCTACTTTTCTTGTAATCCAATTCCCTGAATTTATAGTTGGTACCTGTTTCAGCGAAGTGATTGTATTTTATTGACGTAACTTAGGGCCCACATTAAAACTTGGACGATTTGTTATCCCGATTGAATGCTCCCTTGGGATGCAATACGGTCAGGATTTGGTACTGAGTGAGGGCTTACTAACGATCACTGATTACAAAATATTTATTGTGTTACTGCTATACCTATATCAACTATCTAATGTTAAGGAATCTAATTGGTCTAATTGGTTAGGAAGATTACTAAGAAATTTTATAAAAAACATTTAAATCATTTTTACCTACCTAATATTTCTTCGACACGATATTAATGTTTTAAGACTTTCTGTTGTAAGAAAAGTCGCATTAATCTTTTATTTGCCTGTATGCAGTGGTAACTAGAGCAAACCGAGTCTCACTTCCCTGACGTTATTAATCGGATCTAGGTGCACTTGGAGATTGATAAAATAGTCTGATAATATATAACATAAGTAATATGTGGTATTGGTAGCGTACAAACACATACAACATACACACACACACACACACACACACACACACACACACGCACAACCACACACACACACACACACACACACACACACACACACACACACACACACACACACACACACACACCACACACACACACAGGTTTTGCAAAACTGAAAAGGAGATTCCCAACCCCTTATATCAGCCGCGTTTACACTTTGATGTATGCATTTTGATACGTTTGGTTATCTTTATTTGACTTTAAGAGATCATTTCGCAGTTTACTGCGATATTTTAACTATATATATATATTACTAACCATATTTGCGTTCAGTGTGATAGTACAAAATAAAAGCCTTTAGTTTTTCATGTGAATTAAAATAGAATGTAGCTCTGAGTAATATTGATTTACAGATTTAAAAGAAACTCTTTTGTTCTAACTAAACTCAACATTTTAACAAAACGTTTTGATTTTACAGAGACTTGCAGCCCTCGTCCAAAACTATCCTGTCGGAGCTCAAAGGTCGGCTCTAGGGCCTGCTCTGGACATCGTTCAAAGGCAAATGGGATGGATCCCCATATCAGCCATGCACAAAGTGGCTGAGATACTTAGCATACCGAGGGTGCGGGTGTACGAATGGGCTACCTTTTATACTATAACCAAACGGTACTTAATCTATGTATACAGGGTTACATTGAAAAAGGGGTGCCAAATCTTTAGGAGTGGCTCAGAATCAGTAATTCCATCAAAATATGCAAAGAACATAACATTTTTTTTTTACATGTAGGTAATTATTTCTATCTCCTGTAAAAATCGTACGCGTTGATATTTTACTCAGTTATGGAAAAATTGCACCGTATGTGCAATGCGTAAGGTCCTTGTTGGCTCGCCGTACCTACGCCTCTGATAATTTGGCTCCCCTTTGCAATGTAACCCTGTATAAAACAAAGTCGGCTTAGTTACACCATTTATAAGTCAAGAACGGATGGGCCGATTTTTGTGATTTATGATTTTTTGGATTTGTCTTCGTCCCGAATAGCAGAATAACTATTAAAACATCAAAAATTCACGAAAAAAAAATTAGGTGGTACGAAGTTCACCGGGACAACTAGATAAGATTATTTTAAAATAGATTTAGTCAGAAACCCCATCACCGTCGGAGTACACCAGGGCTCCGTCCTCAGTCCGTTTCTGTTTAGTGTGATATTAGACGTTGTGTCAGACAGCATCAGAGACTCACATGAGCAGCCACCATGGCTGCTGATGTATGCTGACGATATCGCACTGGTGGACGTGAACAGGGGCAGGCTGGTGAAACGGGTGAACGAGTGGAAGCAGTCGCTTGAGAGCGGTGGTCTGAAACTCAATGTGGCGAAGACCAAGTACTTGGCCTGTAACTCTACAGATCCAACGCCCGTCCGCATAGGCGAAGACAAGGTCGAGCGCATGGACCAGTTTAAATACTTTGGATCTGTACTTCACGCGTCGGGAGATATCGATTGCAACGTCAAAGCACGCATTGCTGCTGCGTGGACCAAATGGCGAGAGGTTACTGGTGTCATTAGTGACCCCAGAATGCCGGTTAAGCTGAAAGGACAGATCTATAATTCCAACATTAGGCCTGTCCTTTTATATGGCAGCGAAGCCTGGCCGCTACTTGAGTGACACAAGCAGGAGCTGCGTGTCACGGTGATGAATATGCTGCGGTGGATGTGCGGAGTCACGCGGAAGGACCGCGTGAGGAACTCGCGCATCCGCGGTAGCCTTCGTGTCCGTGATATTGCAAATTGCAGGAGAGTCGCCTACGTTGGTACGGCCATGTTTTGCGGAAACCGGCAAGCTACGTAGGAAAAAAATTGTCTTGCCATGCCGCCACCGCCAGGTCCTGGCAAAAGGGTAGACCCAAATGCTGGCTCGACGTCGTGAAGGCTGACATGCGTGCCAATGATCTCACAACTAGAGACGCTTAAAACCGCGCGAAGTTGAGGAGTAAATCGAGGAAAACGGACCCTGGGCTCCAAAGCAATGGCTTTGGACGCAACCGGGATTGACGGTATAGATGAAGAGTCAGAAACGGTAATTCATTTTCGAATCTTAAGTGCAACATATCTACATGATGTCAGGTTACGACCCTATATAGCCGAAAAAGGTATATGCTAAGTTATGCATATTAACACTATAGTAGTACTATTAGGTATTCTGTGACTATGGGGACGAAGTCAGAGACATGATATCATCATTTTGAATATTTTCATTTTCATACAAAACATAAAACATAATTACTTTGACCGAGACGGCAGAAGACCAAAGTAAAAGACATTGTTCTAAAATGTAGCATGCTAAATTAGCAGTGAACCGGCCACGTCTGTCGCAGAACCGACGAAAGGTAGAGTAAACGGGTTCTCGAGTAGAGACCACTTCTTGGCAAACGTAGTGTAGGACGCCCCTCACTTTGGGGGACCGACAACCTGGGAAATCTTTCTCGTATCTCGAGATTTTTTTATTTTTTATTCGTATTTTTTATCCGTCCACTGCCAGCTAGATAGCTTAAAAAGCGAGATACCGTTCTCTTTGGCGCTCTTTGGGGAGGCTTATACGTCCAGCAGTGGACTGCAATAGGCTGACATGATAATTACTTAGGAACTGTTTTTTATGAATCAAATGATTTTAAAAATAAAGATATACATTTTTTACACACACAATCTTTACGACTAATTTAATTTTCCATAAGTATATTTAAAAAGTTAACCAATTTTGAAGGCGTTTTCGAGGCAAATTTAACGTGAAAGTTTGCATCACTACGCCATGCATGATCCGAGGGTCGGATATCATCTTGCAAGCTGTCGAAGAAGCTACCTGCTGTTCTGTGGGGAAACTCTCTGCAGACGGACTGTTTGGCGTAGATACGGTGGAGTGCCAGGGCGCTTGTGTCAATGCCCCCATGTTTGTTGTCGATGACGATTACTTCGTAAGTTTATCTTTTTACTGATCTCACTTTTTAAGCGCAGATCACAGGAGAGCGAAGCAAAACGGAGATAAGCTCGTTTTGCTACGCTCATGGCGCCTAACTATGAGAACTCGCAATTTCGCTTTGCTGGCGTAGTTTGCAGTAGTGTTACTATCAATATAGGTTGATTGATAGTTAAAGATAGAAGATAGTAATTGATAGTTTAGTAATAGCAAACGATCGGGTTTGACTATCGATAGTTGACTGTGAAGTTTAGTTACACTATCGATAGTATCGATACTACCGATTCATCGTCATCATCATTTCAGCCATCGTCCTCTGCTGAACTTAGGCCTCCCCCATTACTTACAGATTGGCTAGGCTGAAAGCGGCCTTGGCCGTGGCGTCCATAGAAACTTTCGGCCCCATCGGCCGTCAATTTTACGTGCTATGTGCCTCGCCCATTTCCACATTAGTTTGTAATCCGTTTGGCTATGTCAGTGACTTTTATTAGTCTAGAGATTTCCTTTTAAGATTCGGTCTTATAGAAACACCGAGCATAGCCCTTTTGCTAGCACGCTGTGCAACCTTGAGTTTTCTTAGGAGGCCCATAGTAAGAGGCCACGTTTCTCTGTATATTTTATTGTCTTTTAATAAATTCTAAGAAGTAATAACTTGGTAAAGTAACTTTTACTTTGACCCATGGCCGGAACTAATAAAAAGTGGTCACTTCGTAGCAAAAGAGTACTAAATACGACTACGTCTGAAAAATGAGGATTTATATATAAGATTTAGATGTCAGTAATACCAGACATAAGAGTTATAAATAAATATTAAGTAAATTTTTAGTAGTATTGATAACTCTAGCTGTACAAAAGATAGTCATCGCAATTCGCATCATAATATCAAAAATTATAGTAACAAATTTTGAGTTAAATATAGTACAAAAAAACCTAAACGTTATATTCTACAAGTAGGTCGTTCGTCACAGTGGTAGGTATCATCATTGATAAAACTAAGAGTTAAGCTAAGTGCGCTTTCTGGCAGAGTGCGCCTAAAACACATAATCAGAGCCATTGTTACTGGCACCCAGAACTATGTTTTAGATTGCTGTATCGAGTATTCAGAATGGACAATGATTCGAGCGTATGTGATTTTACTATCTGCAACAGGATTTTATTGAAAACATTTTTGTTTTTGTTTTTAGGAGGATGTAAATGTTTGTGATGTTTACAATATAATACAGACTCTGAGATGTGGCAAGATTCCGCCATGTGGACCTCAGTAAGTATTTTTTAAACACTATTTTCAATTGAGGGACGCGTTCACTTATTAGGTAGATACTCTTTATTGTATAAAGGAGTTACAATTATTAAATACTAGCTGTCCCGGAGAACTTTGTACCACCTGCGCCTTTTTTATATATATTTTTTAGTGAATTTTCCGATGTATTAATAGTTTTTCTGCTATTCGGGACAGATACAAATCCAACAAACCAAAAATCATAAAAATCGGTCAAGCCATTCTCGACTTATAAATGGTGTAACTACCCCGTTTTATATGTAAATAGATTATAATTAAACTAATATTCATAAGCTTTTTATTGCAATTTGTAGTTAAAGTCAAGTGTCCCCTCTCTACCAGCTTCCTCCTCTCCCCTCTCGCAACCATTTGGTTGCTTCAGAAAATGTGCACATATTCACTACATTAGTACATATAGCAAAGTTAAAAAGAAAAATGTTACAGCTTGGTAAGCCTAACAAGTTACCGAGTTAACTTATTAAATGTACTTAGAGAAGAAGATTACTTAGATGATGTAATAATGATAAATTATGTAAAACGGGCAGAAAATACTGTATATTGTGACAGGAAACTACGGAACCCTACACTGCGCGTGTCTTGACACGATTTTCTTAATGGTAGAGGATTATTTTTTATGTTATCATGTGCTCGAAATAAGAAACAAAAATACTTATAAAATTATAATAATAATATTTTAAAACAAAAACCTAAATAATATAATTAAAATAGTTGTAGAAAATTGAATAAGTAAGCACATCAAATTATGGGAAATTAGGGGAAAACATCGTGTAGCTTAAAAAATTGGTATACCTTGATAATATATATAATAAATACATTAAAAGTCCTAAAGGGTGGTGACTGTGCTGAAAATGTAGGGGAAATATAGAAAAAAATTAGGGAGTATAAAGTCCCTCTTATAGGGTCAATATCAAACATTTTGATTACTTCTAACAAATGTTTCTACATAAAATTTAGTCATATTTATTTTTACTCTACGATTAATAAATACACTAGAAGCTACATGATTTGTTAACAGGCTAACAGTTGATGACTTAAGAAACGGAGATAATACAATTTAAATCAGACTTCCTTTATTATGCTACTCATCGTCTTCTACAACGGCGTCTACGTCTTCTCTTTCTGCAAAATCTATAGGTACACTGTAAGGCGTGATATTGTGCTATTGTTAGCTTCTTTAGTAGAAGGGGGCGTGAATAAATATCATTGAGACTTGATGCTTGATTAAATATAAGCTGAGTGTCGTTTGGCTGTTACGATCAGCCCTTATAGCATGACCACCAAAACACGATATGATACAGCGATATATCGACACCAAATGTAAAAATTCAACATGGCGGCTATATCTATAACATTTGTACAGTTAGTGTCGATATATCGCTATATCATATCGTGTTTTGCTGGTCATGCTAGGAGGGCAGACTGAGTAGTGGGCACACGATATATTATTTATATTATTTTTATTAAAAACATTATTTCTCCTGATTTTGCTATGCCTTCCGATGTTGATGTGTCGGGTTTTTCTCAAAATGCTTAACAATTGACACCTATCCTTATATTGTTGTGACTTTGTCGCTGTCACTTAAAATATGTAGCTAAACTTACATTGAGTAAAAATGTATAGAAATAAATTTGTAGATAATTTTATGTAGAATCTTTTGTTAGAAGTAATCATAATGGGTTTCGTGCAGATATTCGATACATGAGCAAAACCTTGGAAAAAAAGATCAGCAAACCCCACATACATCCTCTTTGAGGACTTTTAATTCAATTCAATTCAATATATTTTGCATTCTATAATGTTACACAGGTGTTATAAACTTATACTATGTTGACTTATAGTATGTTTATCTAGACACCTTAGAGTATAAATGTACAATGTTTTTAAAACAACACGAGTTTTTCCCTGATTTTATAAATTTTCTGAATTGATAATACTGGATCAAGATTTTCCATGTCTTTACAATTTTCATCTTTACAATTCCTTGACACTGTTTTTTATTAAAGTTTTATCTGACAGCTTCTTTTTTTCAAATATAGCTGATATTTCACTTAAAGTTTTATCTTTAGTTTCGGGCAAATATTTATACACTAATATAATACATATCGTGAATGTTATCCCAAAAATTAAAAATGTTCCGTGAAAATCAAATGCCTTAAAGCAGTATGGCGCAACCTTAAGGAATATTCCTATGCCAAAATTTGCTATTATTGCTATAACCAATACACCAAAACTTCTGGCTTTCATTGGACATAGCTCACCACTAATACCACTGCATAAAATAAGTGGACCACAGCATACTGTCAATGAAAATAGGACCAAAAAAGTTATTGAGATATAATTATTTTCAGGGACTACTTGTAGTTTAACTAAATATAAGTATAGAGAAATCCCAAATGTAAACATTGCAGCGATTATTGAAGAAGTTATAAGCAACGTTCTTCTATTTAAGAACTTTACGAAAACACAACCCGCATACATACCTAATACACTAAACCCGTCCAAAATTAACATTCCATTGTAAGCCATAGACTGGCTTTTTGTAATTTTTTTCAATATTTCAACTGCATAAACAGCAAACACCATTTTTCCAGACGATTGGTACATGAGTAAGACTAGTAAAGCCAAAAACACAGGTTTATGAAATTCTGGTTGTCTCATTATAGTAATATAGTTTTTGCAGCGATCCAAAAGAGATTTGTTCTTACGCTTAGACCGTTGATTATTTTCTTGTGACTTTATTAACTCATCTAACTCTTTTTCTGCATCGTCGTCTACGCCTTTTAGCCAACGATGAGCTACCGCACACTCATCATATCTGCCTTTATAAGCTAACCAGTACGGAGTCTCAGGTATAAAAAATATGGTTATAAAATTGTATACAGAACAGATCATTCCAACTAAGCCAATGTACCTATAATCGAAAAACGTTCCAATGGCATTTGCAATCCATACACCCCAGTAAAATGATGCTGATTTAATAGTAACAAATAAACCACGGTATCGGGGCGATGATGATTCGGTTAAAATCATAACAGATAAAGCTAATTGAGTCCCTAAAGTGATTCCTAAGAGCAACTGACTTATAAATACGTACATGACATTTTTACTGTAATAAAATATTGTATATGCAACAAAAGTGACAACAGCTGTCACGTGCCATGGTTTCCTCCGGCCGAAGTAATGCGCCATGATGACCAAAATAACGGTCCACAGCATGGCACTGAAGCTGACAATCGAAGCTGCAAAGAAAAAATATATGTATTACGTAATTATGATATCAGTAATGAACATAACTCAAAATGACAAATAATTTTGACACTAACATATCCACGAAGCCATTTCTTCGCTCACTGCCGCCGTGGAGTTGGCTTCTTTCCTTAGTTGTGGAACAAGTACTGTAGGAGACCCAAAGCTCATTCCTGTCATGAAGAAGAATATGGACGAAGTCACGCATAAGAACACCTGTAATGTGAAAAGTATTTTCCGTTGAGGGAGATGTTAACGTCAAATGTATAAGAGTTCTTCAATAGGCTGGTTTCCTAGGTCAAAAAACAAAAATATTTTAATTAGTCTATCAGTTAGATTATCAAAGATATTTTGTCTTATGTCAATTAAACAAAAAAATACGAAGATAAAGCGCATCAAAGTTTGGGAATGGGAGCACATGACATCACGCCGTTCGCAAGGCGTGATGTTACGCGGAACAGTAACGGCCTATATCTTCATCAGTTTTTGTTTAATTGAGAAAAGAAAAAATACGTGTCCAATATTTTCTGTTAATCCAACTGACGGACTAATTAGATTTTTTAGGAAATTATCCTATTTGAGGGTCATACAGAAGCGCTAGAGCAACGCACATATTTTTTGACTGTTTGTAGGATATTTTTCCTATGAATATAAATAGCTTTTTCTATGAGATCAACATCGAACGGCGGCTTAGTTTAAAGAAGTATTTTTTTTTGGGATTTTGAAGTCGGGCTCATCGAAAAATGTTAATGTTCTAAATTCAAATTAAATTTTCATAGGTTTCGTATTTTGTTTAACAAGTAATTTTTACCCTGTATGGAGTGTAAAAGAAATTGATAAAACAACACAGGTAAATGAAAAAAAAGTAAAGAAATAAACGTTTTATTTAATAACTGGGGAGTTATTATTACTGCTTTCATTCGGTTCTCCATCGGTTGGATGAGAGTCACGATCAGATGTTGTGGCATTCCATTCCATTCCCCTTGGATTGCATTTTGCAGCTGGCTAAGTGTTTCTGGGGCAGGATCTCTTGCACGAATTCGTCTTTTTAATTCATCCCATAGATGTTCAATCGGATTCATATCTGGGCTTCTTACTGGCCATTCCATAATGGAGATACCGACTTCGATTGCATAATCTCGTACGACCCTCGCGATGTGAGCCCTAGATTTGTCGTGCATGAATATAAAACTGTTGCCAATAAAATGTGCATAGGGCATCACGCAAGGCTCAAGACACTGTTCGATGTACCGATGACTGTTTAGTGCAGGCAGACGTAACTCAGACACAAAGACAAGCTCTTGTCTTACCGTCGGCGCTGATTCCTCCCCAAACCGTCCACGAACCGCCACCATAGCTGACCTTTTCTTCAATGCACCATTTGTTGGCTTGTGCGGTACCAGTCGACGTTCCTTTAACCTGCTTCTAATTGTAGAGTCACTTACAGCCACCCTACGTACAACATAAAGCTGCTGCTGCAGTTAAAAAGCATTAAGGCGTCGATTATGTAAAGAAGTTCTTACAATAAATCGATCATCTCGCTCAGAAGTGACCCGATTCCTGCCAGATCCTAAAAGGCGCGTGAACAAACCAGTTTCCCGATAGCGTTTTTAGACTCTATGAACAGATGACAGGCTTAGATGTAATCTTTCAGCCACAACACGCTGATTAAGTCCATAATCTGGCAATAAATAGAATAGAAACCAGCTATAAATAGTCGTTTTGTATGGTGCTTCTTTGCCGGGCAACAAAGGCAGATTGAAGCCGAACGAGGCTCTGCTGAGCTGTCAAATTACACTTACAATCGTAAAAAATCATGCAATGAAAATTTTCCCGTTTTACATTTATTTTATTTCTAAAATGACGCCACAATGTAAAAATAATAGGCTAGTTGACTCATATCAAAATTAATTAAACGAAGAATTATTTCAATAGTATTCGACTTTAGTTAGGAACCTAAATACGAGTATATCGATTTTAATACTTAAAAGTAGAAGATTGCCGTAAAAATCAAATTTAAAAAATATTTTAAAATCTATAATTTGAAACTCTAAAAACCCTATCCGCCATGATCGCGACGTGAGTGACGTCACTCTTATTGTAAACGATCAAATGTAATTCGAGTCTTTGATGTATTTTTGCATTCTCGAACGATACAGGTAATGATAATTACTACATTTTTTGTGTAAAATATTAGAAATCATGTTTGTTTAATTCAAAGAGGTTGTATTCGTAAAGACGTCTAAGTTGTTTGTTTGTTTACTAGAGGGACTACGTCATGGCACAGATAATCTATAGACCAAAATGGCTGACACGTTTTCGTCTGTTTATGAAAATATTATTTTAAAATGAAAGTTTTGTAGTTTTCCAAGTCTTAAAAAAATACAAACAATTTTTTTTCGGTCTAATGGAACACTCATCAACAATTTAAGACCTATTTAAAAAAAAGTATCAACTAGCCTATTGACAGTCAGATAAAACAAATTGTATTCTATGGCTAAAGAAATCCATTTTTATATGTAGTAATAACTTTTAAAAATATTATATAAGTATGCGGCCAATTCCGGAAACTTTTAGTGTGACCTATGTACAATACAACGTTTATTAGGTATAGGAGCAACATCGAAATCGCGCTTTTTTTTCAGATCCTCCATACAACATCATTTCAATCTTTCTTGTTACATTTCTTCATACAAGAGTGTTAAGTTTCATAATGGAAAACGTTTAATAAAAAAAAATATAATGACTGAAAACAGATTATGAAATAAAAAGGTAGTAAATACTTCGTTTCTGCTTTGTTGTAATCGGGTCAAACCTTACTTGCTTAAAAACAGGTCGCGTTGTATTTTGAGCACTGATCGTTTTATATTCCAGCTCCATGGTTTTTCCCGTTTTTGATTGACGAATAACGCACATGTATTACACTTCGCTGAAAATATGCCACTAATGTCGACCATCTTTTGATGAATCTATTAATGAATTCTTTTAAGAAACAACTTCCTTTGCTTTAACATTATCAATATTGTCATGCCAAATTTTGTGGGCATCGCAAAACACCTGTCAAGAACGGTGCTAACCAGTGAAATAATGCAAATTAGGATCGTTTGGAATATTGAAACTATTGAAAATATGATAATAATGAAAATATTGAAACGATCATTATAGGTATATTAGTTATTTATTTCGTGACTTGAACGGTGTTGTAGTTTAGTTTTTCTTTGCTTGTCCAATATAGTAAACAATCTTGACGTTCCTCCGAAATTATTTATTTAAAAAAAAAATGACACAAAAATAATATCCTACTATTGTTATTTATCATTTTACATAAAATGATTTTTATTCTAATAGTTCGTTGATTTTATAATTTGATATTTTTGTAAAAAGACATGCTAAGATTGTTCACAATATTAAATAAGCGAAGAAAAGCAGTCTTAAGTGGGATTTTGGGCCCGAGTAAAAAAACACAAAAACACACACTTGATCTATCAAACTCTACTGTTTTTCTGGGCATTACATTGGATTCGAAGTTGCAATAGGGACCACATGTTGACACTCTGGCTGGGAGACTTGCTTCAGCTGCCTTTGCGGTTAGAAAATAATAAATATAATATCATGTACGTTCGCAAAAATTTAGATCTTTTTATGAAAAAAAGTGATATTTATTCATATAACACAAGAAACAAAAACAAACTTGTAGTCCCAAACTTCATATTGGCCAAAACAAGTAATTCATTCTTGGGAAATTGTATATTTTTTTAATAATATACCTTACAATGTTATCGAACTTCCTATTAATACATTTAAATCACATGTAAAAACTACCCTAATGTCTAAGGGGTATTATAAAATTCAAGACTATCTTGATGACAACGATGTATGGTCAGTCCAGCCTGCACTAAACTGATGTACCTACTTGTTTATTTTGATTTAATTTTTTTTTTGTGGCAGCTAGTGGTGACTGAGTTTGCGGCGTTTCTTCTCAGCACTTGCCAGATGGTCTGTGTCTTGTCTCGAAGCGCTAGTAGGGCCCAAAAGATAAGGAGACAATATGTTCTGCCCCATATGGGCCATAATAATGTTATTATTGACGTTCATAAGTGGCAGTTTTCTGTCCTAAATTGAATAAATGATTTTTGACAAGCAATGCGTTCAACTTCTTCTCAAAGTTCATTCATACCTAACAGCTGATCAGCTATTTACTTATTGTGAAGAAAAATATCGCAAGTAATAATGTTCGTGTAAAACTTTTTTAAATTATGACAAAATGTAAATTAAACTTTCTTACTAATCATCATATTTTATTGTTTTGTCTTGCTCTAAATGAAAATGTTATCAACATTTTAATCCGTAAAATATGTGTTCAGATAACTATCTAGGTTTAGATAAAAAGTAAAGTAAGTAAGTATGCCTATAAACAATGCAGGGCACAGGCCTTACCTAACCTAAGAGGTGGTTTGGGCCATACTCCACCATGCGTGCTCAGTGCGGATTCGTAGAGGTGTGTTGTAGGTAAGGCCAGTGTCTCAACCTAACTGTCAGATGGAATCAAGTCTTATGGCCTCTAGGCTTTACCACTAGTATCAAGGGATATTAGCCGATGCCAACTTTAAACGTGTCTTCCGAAGCATGCTTGTGATAAATAAACCTATATGTATAAAAATGAATCTCTATTTCTCTTGGTCATCGCATCACGCGTGAACGGATGGAAAATTTCGCTAATTCTTTTTTTTGTGTTAATTATTGTCAGGAGGTTCTTTTGAAAGAAAAAAAATTAAAAAGTTGCGCAGAAAATCCTTTATGAATAAACTAAAGACCACGCGCACGAAGTCGCGGGCAATAGCTAGTAATAAATAAATATTGGACAACATCACATATAAATTGCTCTGATCCTATCATAAGTAGCTTAAGAACTTAAGTTACAGAAATCAGAAACAACGATTGTACCAACACCAAGACCCGAGATAATAAAGAAAATTTATTGTTCTACTTCGAAATCGACCCCGGCACCTCAGGGAAAGCGACACCAAGTCTGGTATGCTCGCCTCTCGACTACGGAGGTCGTCAAATGTCACCAAATATGACCGGAATGGCCACTCATCATCGCGGCGTCGCCGCGTCGTTTTCACAACTTTGGTAATTACTACCAAATCGGTGGAGCAACTGAGCTACAATCACCTAAATATTCTTATTTTATTTGTTATTTTTTTATTTCTTTGTTAGAAACTCGCTAGCATAAAAGATAATTACAACATTTAATCACCACATTTTTTTCAGAAATGGGAGATATGCCTGTGAACCAATATGTGGCTTGACTAGCCTGTGTGAACAACCGCGCCCTCCTGGATTTGGAGTTCAATCTTGTCTTCAATAATACCTATTGTTAAATAGAAATAAATAAATATGTGAGTATGTCTTTATTCCTGTGTATTTATTCCTGTAACTAGCTAATCCGGCGAACTTCGTACCGCCAGAATAAATTAAATTGTCTGAATTTATCTATTTATAAAACAAAGTTGCAAAAATAAGTTCTGAACGCATCTTGTTTGACAGGTACAAACAGTTTATAAAGGAAAATAAATTTTACTACTTCCCTTGCAATTCCTTTATAGTTTCTTACCTATCAAACTTTCCTTAGACTTCTACAAAAAATTTAAACAAAATTTAGCCAAATCGGCCCATTCTTAAGTTTTTGTGAGATTAACTAATGCAAATATTTTTTTTTCATTCCTGTTATTTAAAAAGTTAAGATAAGAATTAAAAACATACAGCACTTTACTCGTAGTCTAACTATGAACAAACATTTTGTTCTCTTCTGAATCACAACATCAGGTACACCCAGGTTTAGTCGTGACGGCAATTTTAAAAGCAAATTAAATATTTCACCAACGTTTTAATATCCTGTCAGAAAAACGACTGTATAAAATTCTAATTTTCCACTTGAGGCACTCTCCGTGAAACACGACGGAAGAATGTATAATTAGCATTTGATGATAGGGACTTGGATCAGAGGGACAATGCTTAGTGAGGAATGTTGCGAAGATACGATACTTGTTTGCGAAGTTTATTTCTAAAGAAGGCATCAAGTTCAAGTTCAATTCGAGGGAGAAAATTAATAATAAGTTGGAATTGAAACCACTTGTAAAATTAAATATACGAGGTTGTGATGAGGTTGACTTGAAGGATAATGAATTTGCCATTGGAATTTGCTTATTTCTAGTGCCTAACAGAGGTGTCCTCTTCATTATGTCATCATTTTTACAAAATAGATATTACTTTTGTTACCATATAACAACATCGCGTGCTTTAGTCATAAACTGAGTTCTTTGCGAGCAAAGCCGCGGACACAGACAGTTGATTTTGACGTTAAGAAATACTATTTTCGTGGATTTTAAAATTTTACATGTACAAGTTTAAGTTACCACGTATACTTGGCGATCTATGAAAGCTAGGAGCACCTACAAAATTAATAATATGAAATGCTTTAAAAAATATAATATTCACTTAGCCTACAGAAATGACAATTACGAATACGGCGATGAATAGCGAATTAACTGAAATTTTACGTTTAACGCTATATATAAAGCTCCGAAAAAAAGTTGCTAAATAAACGTGAAAGCTTCCTTTCAAAGTTATGTCGAAAATCAGTTTAACATGTAGGTATGGGAAATTAAATTATGTGGAGTAATGACGTCGTGAACACAAATTTTCTCTACAGGATTTTAAATCGAGCAAATTTGGTTTTGTTCTCAGAAATT
Organism: Anania hortulata; assembly: GCA_963576865.1. Taxonomy (NCBI): domain Eukaryota; kingdom Metazoa; phylum Arthropoda; class Insecta; order Lepidoptera; family Crambidae; genus Anania; species Anania hortulata. The sequence continues at coordinate 10,293,442 of OY756389.1, forward strand.
ACAATAGGCTAGATTCCTGGGTCAAAAAAAGATTTATATTTACACTTTGATTATGTTACTGATTCTGAGCCACTCCTAAAGATTTGTCACCGCTTTGCAATGTTACCCAGTATACTACAGAATGTCTGTATACAACGTTAACAGCTTTTTTTTCATTAGACAATACAAACATGTTTTCTTTAGAGGTTACTCTTAAAAGAGCGTCATAGAATTAGCCATGTGACACTCAAAGCTCGGTAGGTAGGTATGTTCCTGCATTTTATCTGTAATGTCTTCGAAAATATTTATTTAAATTACATGCTAAAAAGGGCCATATTGATCTATATTAAATGCACAATGTATTTATGGTACTTAATTGGATAAGGATTAATGCTGTATTGCTTAAAATTTCTTCGTAAATAAGCCATTATTTCTTGTAAAAAGTTAAGATAAAAATGGTTATTATGGGTTATAAGAGATAGACATATAACATGGCGATTTTTTTTAAAAATTTATTTTTAAAGGACCCACAAACAGATTCACTCAGACAAAAACTCAATACATTTATTATACAAAATTAAACATCAATAAGAATCCAACACTGTGGATCTAAATGATTCGCAATTAAATAAGAAATGATTTTGTTTACACATGATACATTGCAATGATTTTTTGAAATTGATATTATTTGTTTTATTCTCGTTTTTATTACTATTATTGTTTTTATTTTGGTTATTTTTTGTAGTTTGTAGGTAAGAATTAGGTTTATAAGTTTCTATTTTATTTGTACTATTATTTTTGTTTTCTTGTAATGTCTCCAATAAATCTGCTCTGTTACTTAAAAATTTTATAAAAATATCCAATGAAGGGAAATTATTTAGCGTATTTCTATGCTCCTCCCATTGCCTATGAGTGATAGTATCCAGTTTTTCTGCCATCATATGGATAATGAGCGTGTCCCAATGCTGGGTAGGCTGACCTAAAGTGGACAACGCTCTAAGATTTTTATTTGTTGAATCAATAAGATAACGAATTGCAGAACAAGACTCAGTTTGTATGTGCTCGACGTTAAACAATGCCTGGACGTGGTTGTTTACGAGCAGCCTTTTGTTGTCATATCTATCGCATACTAACTTCCAAGCGGACTCGTAATTCTCTGCACGTACATCTAAATTATCAATTACAAGAGAAGCACAACCTTTCAAAGATGCACGAAGATAATGAAGCTTATTTATGTTATCTATGTCAGTTCTGGAATGAATTAAAGATATAAAGGTATCCCTAAATTCTAACCAGTGTTGATAGCTACCGTGAAAAATTGGCAATTCAATTTTAGGCAATCTTACGCAATTAGATTTAAAACCACTCGCCTGTTCATCATTGTCACTCGCCACGGCTCCTCCTCGAAGATCGCGCTGCTGGCGGGGGCGAGCGCCTAGTAGGATACGCGCCTCTGCCACCAGCTTGTAGTATGTATCCTCGAATTGCTCTCGCTCCTGGCATTCGTCATCTTGTTCTTCCGATAACTCCTCGATATTACACTGCAACGCATCAAATTTGGAGTATAAGCTTTCAAACTTAGTAAGGCGAGTTTCTAAGTCGACTAGCTGCAGGTTTCCTAGTTCGTCAGTACTTTTAAGAACCTTTAAATAATTACCAAAGATCGTAAGCTTCGCTTTCATACAACTACGTTTCTTTGTTAATTTTTGGTCAGACATGATTGAAAAGAAGGATAGAAAAAGCTAAGATGAAAGTTGTTTGTAAATAATAAGCGCAACAATAAACGTAGCGAACAGGTGCAGCGATTTAATAACCAGCAGCGATAACAAAAGAACAGCTGTGACGGCCGAACGCACTGGGTAGGTACCGTTATTTAGCTTATAGGTAAGAAGCGAGTGCACTGCGTAAACAGCTGATCATGAGAACTTTGTGTGTTTGTGATGTTTTATTTTATATATTTATGATTAAAATGGGCTTAGCAAATTAATTTAATAACGAAACCTTAATAATTAAAGCGTGATAGATGATTATGAAGAAAGAAAAAGTATGAAAATGAGTAAATTTAGGAAGCGTTCGCTAAATTTGAGCAATTTAAACACTGGAAAGAAAGGGAAGAATATAGGAATAATTGGAACGAACTCACGTATCTTTTAAAGCCTCAATAAATCCTTAACACAGATCACTGATGACGATAACTGTGCAATCTTGATGACACGATGACTCGAATATACGGTGGGTCCAAAGTCCGTCGCACGATGACTTTCAAATGACTTTTTTGGGCGTGTGCGGATGCTTGCGTAGTATCCTTGGCTGGAAATTATGAAGGCTCCGGCAGGTATCTAGCGTAGCTGAAGTCCACAACTGAAGAGCTCCAAAGTTAAGGTCTTGAATTTTGAAATTATCCTTGAAGTGGTATTTCCGGTAATCCTCGCAAATAAGACGGCGAATATCCTAAAGGACCATTGTTAGGATCCTATCGATGTAATAAAACTAGCGGACTGTAGAAATATAGGTGCTGTAATTCTCGCCTCTTAATTACAATGAATATAAAAAATACGCGATGGTAAACCGGCGACGGTGGGTGTCCGAAGGCGAGTGTCCGAGCGCGGTCGCGATGATCTCGCGATGACGTCAGTGTCCGCCGCCCGCACTCGTATCCCGCGCTTAGTGGTGTTGCGTTCTCAACATGCTCCCCGGCTTGAAGTCTGAAGACAAGGAAGGCTTCAAAGATCTGGAAGAGGGCACATGTTAATAAGGGCCCTTCGAATGGTGCCACTCTTTGTCTTGAGCTCAGCGACTCTGGAGACATTGTCGGTGCCAGGGTAGAGCTTAGTGACTCGCCCCATAGACCAGAGCAGAGGAGGAAGAGCTCTATCTTTGACAAGTACAAGAGAGCCAATCTTCAGCTCTGTATTCGACGACCGCCACTTCACCTTCTGTTGCAAGAGAGCTATATATTCAAGAGAGAAGCGGTTCCAAAAATGCTGCTTGATGAGCTCTGTTCTCTTGAAACGCTGAAGTCGGTTGATGTCGGTCTCTGCCGGGATCTGTGGATGAGGCACAAAAGGCAGTGGTCGTCCAATCAAAAAGTGGGCAGGAGTAAGGGTCGTGGTTGCCGCCTTATTAAGTCATTTTTGGCAATTTTTATTTGCAATTCGATTAAAGCCTGTCACATTGAACTTGTTACGGCTCTGTCCTCTGAAGCTTACTTAGCCGCTTGAAATCGCTTTATTTCTAGACGGGGAAAGCCCCAAAGCATAACTTCCGATAATGGAACGAATTTCGTAGGTACTTTTAATGAACTTTCAACGGGTTAGCAGAGGCAGCCGTTAAATCCACCAAGCACCACCTTAGAAGGTTATTACAAACCACTAACTTCACATTTGAAGAGATGGCCACATGCCTCGCTCAAATTGAAGCCATTTTAAACTCCCGTCCACTTACTCCTCTGTCTTCCGATCCTAACGACCTAACTGCCCTTACTCCTGCCCACTTTTTGATTGGACGACCACTGTCTTTTGTGCCTCATCCACAGATCCCGGCAGAGACCGACATCAACCGACTTCAGCGTTTCAAGAGAACAGAGCTCATCAAGCAGCATTTTTGGAACCGCTTCTCTCTTGAATATATAGCTCTCTTGCAACAGAAGGTGAAGTGGCGGTCGTCGAATACAGAGCTGAAGATTGGCTCTCTTGTACTTGTCAAAGATAGAGCTCTTCCTCCTCTGCTCTGGTCTATGGGGCGAGTCACTAAGCTCTACCCTGGCACCGACAATGTCTCCAGAGTCGCTGAGCTCAAGACAAAGAGTGGCACCATTCGAAGGGCCCTTATTAACATGTGCCCTCTTCCAGATCTTTGAAGCCTTCCTTGTCTTCAGACTTCAAGCCGGGGAGCATGTTGAGAACGCAACACCACTAAGCGCGGGATACGAGTGCGGGCGGCGGACACTGACGTCATCGCGAGATCATCGCGACCGCGCTCGGACACTCGCCTTCGGACACCCACCGTCGCCGGTTTACCATCGCGTATTTTTTATATTCATTGTAATTAAGAGGCGAGAATTACAGCACCTATATTTCTACAGTCCGCTAGTTTTATTACATCGATAGGATCCTAACAGTCACAGTTTGAGTATTAGTTAGTATTGAGGTGGAGCTTAGCATATGCTGTTATTAGTTAGTAAGTGGACCAATTAAGCAAAAACAATATTATCAAATGAGTGTGTGTGTGTGTGTTTGTGTGCGAGTGTGTGTGTGTGTACATAAGAAATCAGCCCCTAAGCTTGTCAATGACTGATTTCTTGAGTGTGCCATGTCTTAATACAATACTATTTTTGTAGACCTTTTTAAGGTGTACAATACTGTAGTACATTATTTTGATCCATCTCGTAGGGTTCAGCCAGCGTTTGCAATGTAAGCGCAAAAAAATGTGTTTATTTACATCACATTTGAAACCTCTAAAATTATCAGTGCTTCTCTACCATCATTTGCATGTATTATACATAAAAACCTTCCACCTGAATCACTGTCTATTAAAAAAAGACTGCATCAAAATCCGTTGCGTAGTTTTAAGGATCTAAGCATACATAGGGACAGACAGCGGGAAGCGACTCTGCTTTATAATATGTATATTATGAAGCTGAAGAGTTTGTTTTTTTGTTTTATTTAACACGCTAATGTCAGGAACTACTGTTTCGAATTGAAAAAATATTTTTGTGTTGGATACTCTGCTTATCGAGGAAGGTTTTAGGCTGTATTCCATCACGCTACGATCAATAGGAGCAAAACATCAATGAAAAATGCAAAAAACAGGAAAAAATATTTTTCTTGAAGATTTCCGTTGCGTAAACGGATTCTTCCCATTTAAAAGTTCTAAAAAAAGTTCGTGACAGCATATGTCTATCTTTTAAAGTTGACTTACTATAACCTTATATAAGGTAATCACATTTGTTCTAAAATAATGCATCTTTTCTTTTTTCTTTTACTTTTAGAGCGAGGCATTGATCCCTAGGGTGACCTTTGTTTGAGCAGTTGACGTTCTGTGGCTGACATGATGATGATGATGATTGTATTATTTTATTATTTTGAGCTGATACAACATGATATAACATGGGTCGTTGATATAGACTTTATGTGACAGATCAAACTACATGCGGGCGGAAGCTAGTTATTATTAAAAACATTATTTCTCCTGATTCGGCTATGCCTTCCGATGTTGATGTCGGATGCTTTTTTCAAAATGCTTTACAATTGACACATTTCCTATCTTATAAATTGCTGAGATTATGTCGCAGTCGCTAAAAATAAAAATAGAGTAGGAAAACAATACAAAAACAAAATGAAAGTTAATTTAAAAACCTCTAAAAGGGGTGTTTAGTGTTTTTAATAAGTATTATTAGTAGAACGATCTAATTATATTTTTGTTATAACAACTTACTAAATATAATGAATGTTTCATAAAATCTTTGTTTCATATAATCTTACATCCTTTAATATCATTTAAGATAACAATCATTAACTCTAACACTAACTTGTAATAATAATTAAAAGTTATAAAGCTCATTAATATAACATTTGTTTAATTTATTTGTGCATGCATTTTTGTGTTCACCGTAAGTAATTTCTTTACGGTTTACATTATCAACATTATTTTTAGAACGCGGAATTAGAATTTAGCGCTTGCCCTCCCACTACAATTATAATAAATGAGCGTTATTTCTTTTAAAATTAGTTTATTTGTTTCCAATACAAATAAAGCACCTTTAAAAGTAAAAATTAAAAACGCTTTTTTAGGAAATTGTAGAATCTTTTGTTAAAAGTAATCATAATGGTTTTCGTGCAGATATTCGATACATGAGCAAGACCCTGAAAAATGGGATCTGCAAACCCCCATATATCCTCTTTGAGGACTAATATGCTTATCTAGCTGGACATCTCAAAGTACATATATATAATATATATATGTTTTCAAAACTACACGACTTTTTCTCTTAATTTTATTATATTTCTCCATCATATTCTCAATCTATGCAATTTATAATTCCTTGACACTGTTTTTTAGAAAGTTTGATCTGACAGCTTCTTTTTTTTCTTCAAATATAGCTGATATTTCACTTAAAGTTTTATCTTTAGTTTCCGGCAAATATTTATACACTAATACAATACATATCGTGAATGTTATCCCAAAAATTAAAAATGTTCCGTGAAAATCAAATGCTTTAAAGCAGTATGGCGCAACCTTAAGTAATAGTCCTATGCCAAAATTTGCTAATATCGATATAACAAATACACCAAAACTTCTGGCTTTCATTGGATATAGCTCACCAATAATACCACCGCATAAAATAAGTGGACCACAGCATGCTGCCAACGAAAATACGACCAAAAAAGTTATTGAGATATAATTATTTTCAGGGACTACTTGTAGTTTAACTAAATATAAGTATATAGAAATCCCAAATGTAAACATTGCAGCGATTATTGAAGAAGTTATAAGCAACGTTCTTCTATTTAAGAACTTTACGAAAACACAACCCACATACATACCTAATACACTAAACCCGTCCAAAATTAACATTCCATTATAAGCCATAGACTTACTTTTTGTAATTTTTTTCAACATTTCAACTGCATAAACAGCAAACACCATTTTTCCAGACGCTTGGTACATGAGTAAGACTAGTAAAGCCAAAAACACAGGTTTATAAAATTCTGGTTGTCTCATTATAGTAATATAGTTTTTGCAGCGATCCAAAAGAGATTTGTTTTTACGCTTAGACTGTTGATTATTTTCTTGTGACTTTATTAACTCATCTAACTCTTTTTCTGCATCGTCGTCTACGCCTTTTAACCAACGATGAGCTACCGCACACTCGTCATATCTGCCTTTATAAGCTAACCAGTACGGAGTCTGAGGTATAAAAAATATGGTTATAAAATTGTATACAGAACAGATCATTCCAACTAAGCCAATGTACCTATAATCGAAAAACGTTCCAATGGCATTTGCAATCCATACACCCCAGTAAAATGATGCTGATTTAATAGTAACAAATAAACCACGGTATCGGGGCGATGCTGATTCAGTTAAAATCATAATAGATAAAGCTATTTGAGTCCCTAAAGTGATTCCTAAGAGCAACTGACTTATAAATACGTACATGACATTTTTACTGTTATAAAATATTGTATAGGCAACAAAAGTGACAACAGCTGTCATGTGCCATGGTTTCTTCCGGCCAATGTAATGCGCCATGACGATTAAAATAATGGTCCACGGCATGGCACTGAAGCTGACAATTGAAGCTGTAAAAGAAAAATAAACGTGTTACATAATTATTGTATGATTGAGGGCCGATTCGACCAAACACAAAGCTATACCAGAATAACTATTCCTACGGGTATAATTTTACACCTTGAATTTACCCTTGGATCACTTCGATTACGTTTTTCGAGCAATACACTATACTCGGTATTGTTATTCTGTAGTTCAAGGGTGAACGATCAACGAATTGATAAACCTACCAAAATCCATGTAATCCATTTCTTCTAGGTTGACTTGAAATACCACAACATATTAATTTTATAGGATAATAGAGTCTCAATGCTAGATGTTGACAACATGTCAGTTTCGAGGTGACAGGAGTGGATTTGACAAGTGACAACTTTGACATTTACTTATTCTCAGTTTAATCTATACACTGTCAAAATCGCCTGTTTTATTATTTTTCATAGATTAGTGGTTGGTAGAATGAAAAATCAGCTTACTCTAGATTAAGCAGTGGTATACTCTCAAGCTAAAACTTACACCAGCTTGATCGAATCCGGTCTAAACGAACTTACCAAGTAAAGTTTAATCTAGGTTACTTTGTTGTCCCCATAGATATTTATTTTAATTTATTTACAATGTGGTACTCCAGTACGTCAACTCATTCTACACACAATATTCAGAACACACCAGAAAAAGAAAAGTGCAGCAGACCCCTTAAAGTTCTTTATTACTTTACAAAGCTATGATTTTTTAAATCTTTTTCTTATAGCCAGTTATTTACCGGTTTTTATTAATCTTTACAGACAATATTTTTAGTTGGCATGCGATCGTAGTGCGTACGTACATAGGAATGAAATCCGCTCGGTTAGTGGGGACCGGGCTGAGCGTGGTGAAAGAACTACTCCCCTTTTTTTTCTGCTGCGCTCTGAATATTGTGTGTGGGGTGGGTTAACGTACTGGTGTACTAGGTAAAAAAATTAAAATATGTTGGGCCGTGAATTAAAACCCACTAAATAAACACTAATACAGTTTAAATAAATCTATAAATCCTAAATTATACATACATTCCTCATGCTTTGCAAGATATATTAAGGCCCCTATCAAACTCTGATAAGGATAATGATTCTCATTCTCATTCACGCACTTAGGTTTCTCTAACTTCACAATCACACCCATTGGAGTCACTATAGGCTTACATTCACTCATACCAAAGCGTTCTAAAACTTGTTCTAAATACATATTTTGATTAAGATACACCATGTATTCTTTATCACGAGTGAATTCAATGCCCAGACAATGAATTATGACACCCATATCTTTCATTTCATATGCGCTACTTAGTTGCTTCCTAACCTTACATAACCACGTGCTGTCTTCTGTCGCTAGGATAATGTCATCAACATAAATCGCTTACTGAATTCAGTTCAGGCACAAGTCTAAAAACACAGTTTCGAGATATCACGCTTTAAAGTCTTTGAAAGTGGCCGTGCGCCCGCACATATTGCTTCTTACTGACTGCTGTTTAAGGCCTATCATGTTAATACTTATGTTTTCCTAATCTGTGTTATATAGCCAATAAACAAAAAATAATAATTAGTATTCATTCGAATAATATAGGGTCTAAAGATGGGCGCGTTGACTTGCGCCGGTATTGTATGAATAGATTTGATCATTTTTGCTTTAGTGCCAGATGAAATTACTACAAAAAATTGTACAAAACAGGATTAGGCTATAAAAATAGAGTTTAACAATCAGTAGGTACAGCTTTAAGTAGGACAGAGGGTCCAGAGTATTAATATTAGCTCTAAGACGAGTAACGAATAGCAGAATGGACTTGGACCTGGAAACAAACAGCATTAAGTAGTCATAGTATTTAAAGCAGGTTTTTGATAATCACGGTGATAAGAATAATAAACATCACAAAAAAGCAGGCTTGTACTACAACAGGAATAAAAGTTTATATTTTGTAGTATACATTAACCAAGAAACAATAATTGATAGTAAATTCCGTGCCCATTCCGTTACGCCCCCGGCCGCGATGCCCCCAAGTAAAAGAACCATTTTTTGGTACTATATTTTAAAAGACGTTAAAAACACAAGTGTTTTTGGAATTTTTTTTTTTTTATTTTTTTGTTTTGTGGTGTGTTAATTCTACTACTACTACTACTACTATTTGCTTTTTTAGAATTAAAAACGTCTATTTATGTTGATAATATGAGGATTATAAGATAATTGTGACACAGTATCTTAAATTGTATTGTTTTTCAAAAAATAACTTTCTTTAAATTATTTTATGCACATTTATATTTTGTTTATTTAATTCGTAAAACTGCCGTAATTACTTCCAATTAATAAAAACGAGTACACAAACAAACAAATGACTTTTATTGGTAAGTAAGTTAATATAAAAATAAAACACTTGAGTACAATATTGTATGTAGAGAGAAGTATAGGCGATCGCTCTCCACTATGTATAGATCGATATTAGCTAGATACCTGATTTTTCATGATTGTAGCCTTAATTTCATTTCATTTTTGTACTCGGCTGTACTTAATTAAGTATCATGGCAAAAAGAAACATCGGAGGCGTCGCGGCCGGGGGCGTACCAAATAACATTTTTTTCAATGTGGATGCGTGGCGGCCGGGTGAGTAACGGAATGGGACCATAAGGGCCGGACCCATTTAATTTATTATAAACGAAAGGCTTAGTGTAGGAGCAATAACGCTTGGCGAATGCAGTTCTGACTTGCGGAGTAGGTAGCTTAAAAACACGTTTTTTCCTCAAGTTGAGATAGTCCGAGAATGATAACGCCTCTTTATGTGCCAATAAACAAATTTTAAAGAAATATTTATAACCTTCAATCACTCAATACCCGGGCCTCTTCAAACAGGTGAGTTGTAGGAAACAGAAAGGGTTATTTGAGCATTGTTTTTAATACTGCACGTTGGGCTCATTCCAGAATAATGAGATGAGAGGATGCGGCACCGCCCCATGCCGTGATGCAGTACGTCAAGACTGACTGACACAAAGCGACGTATACAGATTTTAACAGAGCCGGTGGTGCTACTTCACGTAGAGACTTTATAATATGAATGAATTTTCTAATTCTTGCGGCCGTAGTCATATTCTTTCAAGAAGCATCTCATCAATAACAATTCCCCAATATTTCACATTTGTGCTCCTCCGTAACCCACAACAACTACCTGTCACTACATCACACACCAATCGTCCTTTCTACGTGCTTTCTAAAGATATCACTATGTTTTTTCTTTCTGTCTCTTCTGTGCATTTTTTGGTATTCCTGGTTAGGGTTGCAATGCCTTTTAACTTTTGTCCCTTTTTATTTTAGTAAGGTTTTTGTCTGTTGTGGAACCTGGTATTTTATTATATTTGATTTATCTATAGGTAATCTATATACTACTGAAAACAGTTTGCTCTCCTCTTTAAATCCAAACGGTCAAATACGGCTCAACTAAAACCTACATACAGTATTTTACATAAAACTGGCATAACTCAAAAGTGCCAGTGTTGCTTGACGAAGACGATCAATTTTGTCTCGTGCACTATCGGCACAAATACCACTACCTGGCTTAATAATGTACAAAAAATTTGGTTCTTTATTATATAAAATAAAGCTCGATGCGTAGAACGCTAATCCGTTACTAACTCAATTTGGCCAAATTTTGAGTTGTGCCACTACTGAATTCAGTAAGCGAAATAACAATCAACATAATTTATTCGCTCACTTTTTCGCACCACAAACAGACATGGATCCTGTGGCATCGCCTCAAAACCAACACTCGTCAGCTTTTCCATCAATTTCTTATGCCAATGTAAACCTGACTGACGCAAACCATATAAAGATTTCTTTAACAAACACACTATTAATAATTTATTTACAGCTTTCTTCCAGCGTCTTGCTGTCTCAACAATTTGTCTTATCTTGTGAGAAAATATCTTTTTCTGTGAGCCAATCTTTTGGTTACTAAAACGTCTTGTAATTGGTCTGGTATTTCCATTAAATACGTCTTCGTCTAGTGAACCATTTAGGCAGGCTGTCCCTACGTCCATTTGTAGAATTTCTACTGCAAATTTATCTGATAGAGCGGCTATAAGTCTTATCGATGAGAAGACGTCTCATGAAACTATAACTATAACTACTAAACTAACTATACTCGTCTTGTTGTCCCTTTTCCATCCATCGATATTACCTGAATTCTCAATTTCATTCCATGGTATTGGCTCAATAGTTGATATTCCTGCTGTTATTTGTTCATTCAATTCTTTTATAATATAAATTACTGTTGGTTTCTTTCCTTTCCTTAGTGTAAATGGTATTTGACTGTCTAATGATGTAGTAGTTGTTTTTTATGTTATTTGCTGTATGAACTGCCTCAGCCCAAAACGAAGGCAGACTACCTGCCTGAAGCATTATATAACGAGCCATTTTAACCAGCTTTTGATTCTTCCACTCAGCAATTTCATTTTTTTGCAATGTATACGGTGCTGTCAATCTTCTGATCCCTTCACTTTTTAGAAAATCGTCAATTTCTTTGTTTTAGAATTTTTAATCGTATCCGATTGTAATTTTCTTACCGGTAAACTTCTCGACATAAGCCTTACAGTTTTTAAATACTTCCAGTACGTCACTTATATTTACAATGAAGTAAACTTCACACCATTCATCATTCATGAGATTCATGCCTCATCGGTATTAACGATTTTCAGTAAATCGCTCGTACGTTCATCACTGCCCATATAAAAAGCGTACAAGACATCAGTGGTGCTCATTATTATACTTAGTCTGGCCATAAATACTGTTTTAAAAATAAACTAAATATTACATTTGAATTTGGAATCTGTAATTTTTATATGATTGTTAATTGAGTTTTCTCATTTTGGCGCCAATATATTGTACATTGATAAAGAGAACCGAATCGCTGTTATTGCATTACACAAACTAGGTATGAACCCAAATGCTATTTTTAAAACTCGTCATACGCTTGGTATTAGTAAAACGTTCGTGTACCGGGCTATTAATAGGTACAATGAGACCTCTGTTTGTGAGAGAAAAAGATCTGGCTCCACGTAGTGTTCGTACGAAAAAGGTGGTCAAAGCAGTAAGGGAAAGAATTCGATAAAATCCTGTCCGAAAGTAAAATATTTTATCTCGGGAGATGAAGATAGCACCTCGAACCATGTCGCGTATTTTAAAAGATGACTTAGGAATTGCAGCCTATAAGAGACGTACTGGTCATCTGATAATTTAAAAAAGAATATGGTGGAAAAATCGAAACAACTACTGAAGCGGGTAGGCAAAGGGAGGTCACAGAAAAAAATTGTTTACGGATGAGTTTTTTTTTACAATTGAGCAACATTTTAACAAACAAAATTACCGTATTTATGCTCAAAGCTCTAAAAAGCTCTAGAAGCTCTGGAAGCTTCCTAATTAGTCGACAGAGTCAAGAGTGCAACGTGAGCACTATCCGACTTCAGTGATGGTTTGGTAGGGTATTAGCTATGAAGGAGTGATTCAGCCATACTTTTGTGAAAAAGGTATCAAAACATCGGCACAAGTGTATCAAGATACCATTCTTGAGAAGGTAGTGAAGCCCTTTAACAATACCATGTTCAATAACCAAGAATGGTCCTTCCAGCAAGACTCGGCGCCGGGTCATAAAGCTCGGTCTACGCAGTCTTGGTTGGAAACGAACGTTTCGGACTTCATCAGAGCTGAAGACTGGCCGTCGTCTAGTCCTGATCTTAATCCGCTGGATTATGATTTATGGTCAGTTTTAGATAGTACGGCTTGCTCTAAACGCCTTGATAATTTGGAGTCCCTAAAACAATCCGTACGATTGGCAGTGAAGAATTTTCCCATGGAAAGAGTGCGTGCTTCTATTGATAACTGGCCTCAACGCATAAAGGACTGTATTGCTGTCCCGGCGAACTTTGTACCGCCCCTTCACACTTTTTTTAGGTGAATTTTCCGCGATTTTATAGTTATTCTGCTATTCGGGGCGGAGACAACTTTAACAAATCAAAGATCATACAAATTTGTCCAGTCGTTCTCGACTTATAAATGGTGTAACTAACCCGACTTTTTTCTATATATATAGATTGTTTTATATTTATGTATTAAACTAACACACTGCAAAAGTAATAAATGTTATTTGCAATTGAATTTTTTTTCTTTGTTTCAGTATCTATGGCAAGACTAGGTAATTGTCTTTGGCTTGGTATCATCGCTGCGTTTCAATTTTTGTGCGCTCTGCTTCTGTTTATTTACATTCTTGGGCAAAACGATTTCTCTCCCTTGCAAAATTACCACAACGAAAACATTCAGTTTTGCTGTTGTTACTATTATTATATTTATTTTGAGTTCTTCTTATAGGCATTTGTGTTGGTGCGTGGCTCGACGATCTTCACTTTCAACTCTTCTGTTTCCGGTAAATCGTCTCTTGTGATTCCATCCCAGTCCGAATTGTGGCAAAAGAATAGCACCAGACAAGACGACAATTGTCATGGTAATAAGGAATTAACATCATTGTGTTACGAGGTACTGTAGCCAATGTTTTATTTTTGTTGTAAGTATTCATTTGTCACCTGCTGACCATCAAATATTTTCCCACACTTATGAGTGACATTTAGTCATCAAAATAGAATACACTTGATATAAATTATTTGGTAACTTGACATCTTAACATACAAATACTTTAATAATAAAAAAAATCAAAAAAATCGTTTAAATTTGGCAAAGAAAATAAAAACTTTTTTAAAAATATTTTCAAAAATATGAACTAACTAAAAAAAAACAAAATGTTATGAACTTTTCTGTAATGAACTTAATTCAAAATGACAAATAATTTTGACACTTACTTATCCACGAAGCCATTTCTTCGCTCACCGCCGCCGTAGAGTTGGCTTCTTTCCTTAGTTGTGGAACAAGCACTGTAGGAGACCCAAAGCTCAATCCTGTCATGAAGTAGAATAAGGACGAAGTCAGGCATAAGAAAACCTGGAATGTGAGAAATAGTATTTTCCGTTGAGGTAGATGTTAACGACAAATGTGTAAGAGTTAATAGTTATAGATAATTATACAGAATTTGAGGGTCATACAAGCCACGCTTGAGCAAGGCACATACTTATTGTTTTTTACTGTTTTAAAACCGTTTTCAAGATATTTTCCCTATGAACATACAGCTTTTTCTATCGGATTAACATCGAAATCAGCTGTTTAGTATGAGGAAGATATCGAACTCAGCGGCTTAGTATAAGAAAGCAAATGTTTTTGGGATTTTGAAGTTAGTCTCATAAAAAAAGTCCTAAAAGGATTTCCACTTGTACGACGGCTTATACGATGGGCCTGTAGGATAATCTGACCGTCTTATGTTATAAAACGTGATGCGCACGCGCAAAAAACAGTCCCATTTTTTTTTGCGATTTAATAATTTGCCAAAAAGAAAGTATTAAATCTATTGCACTATATAAAATACTATTGTCTTACTAATTGCTGCAACGTCGCGGCGTTTAGTCTTTATTGCAAGGGTCCAAGGTTCGATTTCCGAAGTTGACAATAAGGGCTAGCGCATACCTGAGATGATAAATAACAATTTTAACTAAACGAAATTGGCAGCCCGTGTCAGCTTGTGTCGCCGTTCGCTAAAGTTTAGCTTTGGGATGCCATTTTCAACCGTATATTATAAATGTAATGGCTTAGTTCAAATTGTTTTTATCTCAGTCTCTTCGCCGCGCCTCGCCATGTTTACGCTGGCCCTAAAATACTAAAATGTTTGCTAATAAAGGTATTATTGATATGCATGCAAAGATGTTATTTCTTTACTAAGCTACCAAGATATCAAGACTATTTTGTGTCTCGCATATTTATTTATTAGGATTGTTGTAATTTACTTTTTTCTATTTTATTTTGGCACCACACCACATTTTGAACCTTATTTACTTATCTTGAAAGGCCAGGCTTGGCTATAAGGAAAAAGACAATAAAATATCATAGTCACGGAAGTTACGCATAGAAATAATTATCCGTAAAATACATGATTTTGTACGCACGAATAAGCCTCATGCTCTGTATAATTTTTTGTATGTCTACTTCAAAATAAGTGGTAGTAAGCGAGGCTGACGGTGTAACTCAGATATGACATGACATTAGAATACTGACATTGCCAAACTTGCGCTTTGCTAAAAACGACTGAGTATAGGTATATTATCTGTACTCTATACGCCTTTTTTTCTATGCCAGTTGTTCCCCCAGACTCCTTTCGCCTGCTTCATTACCCTCATGGCCACGAATTTACAACCCTACGTATCTACCTGAATATACATATATTAATTAAAGTTTGGTACAGATTACATAAGAAATATTTATCTAAATTATAAATATTAGAATCCGATAAAAATTAATACAAAAGAATAGGATACTTCTTAATACAACGTCTTCGGCTGCTCATAGGTATAACACGTTTGCTATGGGAGCAACATCAAAATCGTGTTTTTTTTTTCTGATGCTCCAAACAACATTTTAAACTTTATTGTTGCATTTTTTCACACAAAGTGTAAGTTTTATATTAGAAAACATTTTATGAAGAAAGCAAAAAAATATAACGACTAATATTAAAAAAAATCTTCATAACAATGTGTTATTGTCGCTACAGCCACAATACCTAAAGAACAAGGTATTCGACCAGTGCGTCCTACCAGTGATGACCTACGGAGCCGAAACGTGGAACATGACAGTAAAGCTGACCCACCGACTTCACGTCACTCAGCAAGCTATGGAAAATCGATGCTTGGAATTTCGTCAAGAGATAAAATCCAAAACGAGGTTATTAGGCAGAAGACCAAAGTAATGGTCATAGTTCTAAAATGTGGCAGCTAAAGTGGCAGTGGACCGGCCACATCTGTCGCAGAACTGATGAACGGTGGAGTATACGGGTTCTCGAGTGGAGACAACGCCTTGGCAAACGTAGTGTAGGACGCCCCCCAGCTCGATGGACCTTAGGATGGCTAGCAGCGGATGGATGAAAAAAGCAAGAGATCGTGTACTTTGGCGCTTTTAGGAGGCTTTCGTCCTCGGACTGCAATTTATAGGCTGACATGTTGATGATTTAAAAATAAAATTCAGGTAAATTAATATTTAAACTAATTTATGTTCAGCAGTGGACGACCTACGGTTAAAATGATGATGATGATGATGAATATTTAAATATTATTATTTCATAATATTTTTTATCTTATAAAGATTTCAATTCCCAAAACAGTACGACGAGAGTAACTTCACTAGATAAAATAAAATATTTTTTTTTTACATTGGCCCTTTGAAGTAGGTACTTTATTTTACTTTTAATATGATAAAAAAAAAACAGTCTACTTCGGGACAATCGTGGGCAAGTGCCGAGAATAAACAAAATTCGCTTATATTAACACTATGAAATGGTGTAGCTATTTATCTCCTACAAACAATCTTACTTAACTACATAGATATATTCAATTTTACTAATAAAATGTTAGTATTGAATATACAGTACAGTTTATGAAATAAAAAGGTAATAATAATAAATAAATGAATCAATTTTTGAAGTAGTAAATATTAAAAACTTGATTAATCATAAAAAAATAAAATTTTAATAAATATCTGAACAATTGAAAACGTGATACAAAACTTTTGCAAGTTTTTTTTTTTTAATTAGCGATACTTATGTGAATAATGAAATAAAAGAATAATTGAAAATTTGAATAAATGAAAAGTAGAATGAATAGATGAACATATGAATTAATGAAAAGTAGAATTTGGGGGTGCTGGATCTCCTGTGATCCAACAGCCCAAATTTCTACCTAATTAAATTATTATTAATATTAAAGTAAGCCCTTCATTTCGGCTTTGTTTTAGTCGGTTCGAACCTTACTTGCTTAAAAACAGGTCGCGTTGTATTTTGGGCACCGATCGTTTTATATTCTAGCTCCATGGCTTTGCCTGATTCTAATTGACGAACAACTGCACGTGTATTACACTTCGCAGAAAATACGCCACTGATGTGAAAGTGAAGATAAAACTTTTAAGAAACAACTTCCATTGTTTTAATATTACCATTTATTGTCATGCCAGCCAGATTTATGCCAAATTTTGTGGACATCGCAAAGCACGTGTCAAGAAGAGGTGCTCACCGGTAAAATAATACGAATTAGCATCGTTTAGAAAAATATTAAAACGGTTATTTGTAGGTAAATTAGTTATTCATTTCGTGACTTGAACGGTGTTGTCGTACCTACCTACAGTCCGTTTTTCTTTGCTTGTCCAATATAGTAAACAATCTTGGCATTCCTCCGAAATTATTCATTTAAAAATAAGATATTTAAGTAAACACAAAAATAATATCCTACTGTTGTAATTTATCTTTTTTTTTTCAACTTTATGTAAAGTTCATATTACTAAGTTTGTTGATTTTATAAACTGATATTCTGGTAAAAAGACATGCTAAGATTGTTTACAATATTAGACAAGTTAAGAAAAGCAGTCATATGTGGGTAGTAGATTTTGGGCCTCTATTCCACAAAGTTCAGTTACTGGTAGTTCAACTAGTTGAACTTTAGACAAAAAAAAAACAATATTTCAACTTTGTAATTTATTTTAAAAGTTGAACTTTCTGTACAAAATTTATCCCATTAGTTCAACTTTACAATTATTTTTATATATTTATTTTTTTAAGTGGTGTGTATGTGTGTGTATGTATGTATGTATGTGTGTTTGTGTGTTTTTATGTGTTTGTGAGTGTGTGGATGTATTTGTGTGTGTTTTTTTTCGATGTTTTCACTTGTTTTCCCGACGCTAACTTGTTGTTTTCTTAATGATCCTTTGTTTTTCCGATGTTCACTTGTTTTCGCGATGCTTACTTGTTGTTTTCTTAATGCTCATTTGTTTTTCAGATGTTCACTTGTTTTCGATGCTCACTTGTTGTTTTCTTTATGCTAATTTGTTTTAGATATTTACTTGTTTTACCGATGCTTACTTGATGTTTTCTTAGTGCTAATTTGTTTTTAGATGTTTACTTGTTTTGCCGATGCTCACTTGTTTCTTTCTTAATGCTCATTTGTTTTTTCGAAGTACACTTGTTTTCCCGATGCTCACTTGTTTTTTCCCATGCTCATGTATTTTTCCGATGTTTACTTGTTTTCTCAATGCTCTTTGTTTTTCCGATGTTCACTTATTTTCCCGATTTTCACTTGTTTTTCCGATGATCACTTGTTTACCTGACCGGCGGTAATGTACCTATACTATCCCTTTGCGTTCCACTTACCCGTGGTAGACCGGAAAAACAATAGAAAATATTAGGGAAAATTTTTAGTGGCACGCGAAGGTAACTTTGTCTTAGGGGATTATGGTGAACTTACGAAATATGTTGAAATATAGATCTATGATTTTGTTGGAAGTAAAATACTATATTTTATTGCTTTTTATTTGATTTTTTTAAGTTGAACTAATTGGATAAAAATGTTCCAATTATTTCAACTTGGTAAGTATCAGGAATCTATATATATAAAAGAAGAAACTGACTGACTTACTGACTGACTGACTGACTAACTGACTGACTGACATATCAACGCACAGCCCAAACCGCTGGTGCTAGAGATTCCAAATTTGGCATGTAGGTTTCTTATAAGGTCTAGGGGTGCACTAAGAAAGGGTTTTTCAAAATTCACCCTCTAAAGGGGTGAAATGGGGGCCCAAAGTTTGTATGGGGAAACAAGATTTGTTAGACTATTTTTTTCGAAACTTCACAGGAGTATTCCTAACAATAAATGATTAAACACGTGTTTCAGGTTTTTTGCGAAATCTACCCCTAAGGGGGTAAAAGGGGTAACAAAGTCTGAAAATCAACATGGGTATTGTTTTTATGGTTTATCGGGTCGCTGATTACGAAAACAACAACAATTTTAAAATACAACTTTGCGGACGTAAAATATTATCCCCCTATTGGGGTGCGATGGGGTTGAAATGTCTAAATATCAATATGGGTGTCGATTTTATGGTTTTTTGGGATGTTAATTATGAAAATGACATCGATTTGGAAATTTAATATTGTGGACATAAAACATTCTTGAATTCAACCCTTAAGTAGGTGAAAAGAGGAAAGAAACTTTGTATTTCAGTTATCTATTTGTATAAAATGGTTAACTGACTAATTGTTGATATATCAACACACAGCCTTACCTTATACAGTGTAGACATCCATTAAGAAATGTTTTTTTGGAAATTATAGCCCTAAGGGGGTAAAATAGGGGATGAAAATTTAATGAAAGCATATCAGTTTCAAATAATAATTTTCAAATTTTGTATTATGGTGACGATTGAAAATAAATATAAGTATTACAGCGTTTTTGATTATTCAACCTCTGAAGGGGTGAAAAAGGATATTAAGTTGTATCTTAAAAGTCCTTCATTTTTAAAGTTATAAACACTAAACTTATGTTTATAGTAAACTTACTCAATACATTGTTATTTTCACTCGGCTGCCGTAGGAGGGTTTTTCGAGCGTATGTATGTGTGTTTATAAGTTTTTGGCACGCTCTACAGCCTAAGCCGTTAGAGATGTATTTCATCATATGAGATTCTTCTCAGTTGTGGAAGTGACATAAAGCATATCGTTTTTCGGAATTCCCATGGGACATAGGAATTACGCGGGGAACTCTGATCTCTAATGCTACTTACCTGATTTCAACCCTCGATGCTTTTAGATTAGTTTAAATGCTGTTGAAGTGTTCCAGAGACGTCGCCTGGGGTCTACGGGGGCCAAAATTTTGTTTATTTTGAGCTAGGACGCACCGTTTTCGAGATATCAAGGCGCTGCGTACACGACGTAGCAGGGCGGGCCGGACAATTTTGCCGCGAATAATAGACCAAAGGGAATCGTATACTGCAACGCACACGGCGGTCAATAATACCGCGCCGCCAGTGCCCACCCCGCACCGCGGCATGTCCGTGGCTGCCCGCCGTGGATCGAACAAACCAGTTTGTATACACTAACGCAGACGGCGGCGCGGGCGACTAGCTTAGTCTGCGTCGCGCGCTCTACTAGAATGGTTGTCCTGAACTGACCGTCATGCACGTTGAGTACACGGCGCGGGCAGTCGCGGGCATCGATGAGCAGACGCGGTCTTTATTGCTTCACGGTCAAAAAGACCGCACCACTGCGTTGTATGCGCAGCACCTTACTCCATTCTATATTAATTAATCTATATACATATATAAAAGGCAAAAGTGATTGACTGATGTATCAAATCACAGCCGAAACCGCGGGTTCTAGAGATTCCAAATTTGACACGTAGGTTTCTTATAAAATCTAGGGGTCACTAAGAAATGATTTTTCGAAATTCATCCCCTAAAAGGGTGAAATGGGGATCCAAAGTTTGTATAGGTAAACAAGATTAGTCAGACTCTTTTATTCAAAACTTCACAGGAGTAAGTTCTCCTTACGATAAATGAGTAAACATGTGTTTCAGATTTTTTGAAAAGTCAACCCCTAAAAGGGGAAGGGGGCTGACAAAGTCTGAAAATCAACATGGGTATTGTTTCTATGGTTTATCGGGTCGCTGATTACGAAAACAACAACGATTTTAAAATTTAACGTTGCGGACGTGAAATTCCATCTCCCCTGTTGGGATGCGATGGGGTTGAAATGTCTATCAATATGGGTGTAGATTTTATGGTTTTTGGGAACTTTGATTTTAAAATTGAATATTGTGAACATGAAAATTCTTGAAATTATTAGTGCCAAATTGCAATTCAATCGGGCCAGTAATTTCGGAGCTACTCGGTTGTAACAGACGGACTGACAAACAGCCACACGTGATCCCAACACAAAGGTTCTATTTTTGCATTTGATGTATAGAACGAGACCCGCGTTATCCTAAAGTTGATAAATCGCTATATTATATCATATCATATCGTGTTTTGATGGTCATGCTAGGGGGGGGCTGTATTAGTAAAAATATTGTCTTTAAAGAAGTTTTGTAGAGTTTTTTTAAATTACTGAGTTTGACATTCATACATCACTCAAAATCAAATCTAACGCGAGCGAAGCCGCGGGAAATAGCTAGGATTACATAAAAGTTGAAATAATTGGATTCTTTTATCTAATTAGTTCAACTAGTTGAACTGCCAGTTGAACTTTGTGGAATAGAGGGATTTTGGGCACGAGTAAAAAACACAAGCAATGCGTTCAACTTCTTTTCAAAGTTGATTCATACTTAACAGCCGTTAAGCTATTTACTTGTTGAGATAAATCGCAAGCATTAATGTTCGTGTAAAACTTTTTAAAATTATGAAATATATTGAAATATGTGTTCAGATAAATAAACTTAAATAAAAAGTAAAGTATGCATATAAACGTCACAATGCAGGGCACAGGCCTTTCCTAAACTATGAGGTAGCTTGGCAATTACTCCACCACAGAGGGCCCATTGCGGATTCATGGAGGTGTGTTGTAAGGCCAGTGACTAAACCTTACTGTCAGATATAATCAAGCTGCCTAAAAGCCTCTAACTAGGTTTAACTACTAGTATCGAGCGATATTAGCCGAGACCAACTTTAAACGTGCCTTACGAAGCACGGAGATGCTTAAAAGATAAATAAATAATAAATATAATAACTAAATTTTAAGACAACATCACATCATTGATCTGATCCTGTGATAAGTAGCTGAGGAATTTGCGTTTTACAAATCAGAAACAATGACGGTACCACAACACCCAGACCCAAGATAAGAAAGAAAAGTTATTTTTCTACATTGACGAATGGGAAATCGAACGCGGAATCTCGATAATTGTATAATTTTATAAATTTTGTTTGTTGTTTTGCTATTTTTTTAATTTTTTTGTTAGAAACTAGCTGGCATAAAAATTGGTGCTTAGTAATTACAAAATTTAATTTTTAAATATCAGTATTATTCCAATGTTTCGTTGACACGCATTTTTTTTAGAAATGGAAGATATGCCTGTGTATGCCCCCCCTCCCCCTCCTGGATTTGGAGTTCAATCTGGTCTTCAATAATATTGTTAAATAGAAATAAAAAGTATGTGTGTATGTTCCTGTAGTCCTGTCCCTCTAGATTTTTATTCCTGCAATTAAAAAAGTTAAGTTATGAATTAAAAAGGTACACCACTTCACTCAAGAACAAACATTTTGTTCTCTTTTCAAATCACAATATCAGGTACACTCAGGTTTAGACGTGACGGCAATTTTAAGTGGCAAATTAAGGGTAGTAATTAAAACGCCTTCTTTTTAATAGCATTATGTGCTTTAAAAAATCTGCATTGCATTCTAAATTACTAAGTCAGCCGCTTTTAATACGCCTCTGAATAATACTGTCTCGACCACTAGGTATCTTCTATGTGAGCCACTATAAATCTAACTCATCATGGCGGTTATTATTTAGCATCTAAATTTGTAAAACACATTCAAATAGTTAACTTCTAAAATATTTATTATATGGCACCATAATAGTAACTCTATTAGCTTCTAACTTAATAACTCAGTGCGTTTAAAATATAACTCGTCATATATTAATTAAATGTCAAAAATATCTTAAAATTACATTCAAATAAGTACTATATGAAAGCAACTAATATTAGTTACGAACTATTAAGGACGAACAAAATAAAAAACCTTATTTGAATAAATCAACTTTTTATTAAGACCTTTCTAATGAATACTTATGTAATTAAAAGATAAGAAAAATAATAAACCATTATTGGATTATTAAAGCTGCTCGCGCTTTCGTTGGCCTTCCACGCTTTCTTTTTAGTCCAAGCGGTTGCGCTTTTGCCTCTAATGGTGGGGTCGCGTATTTCAGTCTGATTGCGAGACCTATCACATGCTTGCAGATGTACTTGCGATAAAAGTCTGGGCAATCACAGGAACCAGTAATCCAGTCGCTCTGAGTGTTTGGTAGTGTAACGTTCCAAGATGAAAAAAAACTTTTTTGTATTCGTCAAATTGCTTGAATATTTTCTCAGCTTGATTATTTTTAGAGTCTTTGCATGGAATCAAATAGGTGTTGCTGCCTGGTGTCGATTGTACAACTTTAATTTTAGTATCAGTTTTAGCCCATTGATATCCAGTTGTCCAATCAGATAACGGCAATTCAATAGCAAATATATTTCTGCAGCACACTGTACTCCTTTACGTGGTACTTTGTTGCACCTATAAAATCGTTTTTTCCGTCCATGGTAACGTGGGTAGTGCGTACTGACCACGTGTTTTCGACTTTCACTGCTTCTTCGGCGAAACTAACACACGAAAATTTGTTCACATATATCCACTTCTTAGATTCACCCCGTTTTTTTTTCGACGGCCGACCTTCTTCCGATTCCTCGTCAGAACAGTACAAAGGTACCTCGTTTTCACTTCGAGACGTCATAGCTAGCTAATCGAAAACTTAAACAAATTACTGACGAAACTTACGAAAAAACAAAATACAAACGCATGAACGAACACACTGTAAACAAATACGCTGGTCAGGTTGGTAGCTCGTCAGTTCACGAATGATGATCTCTGATTGGTGCAAATGGCCGCTCGCTGTCGTATCGCGCACTCGCGCCAAATTTAAAAGGGGCTATTTTCACGATTTTAGAATTATGATGTATCATTTTACTTGCTAAGTTATAATATATGATTTTGTTTATTAAAGCTTAAAATTATAGTTTTTGAGGAGCTTGTGTCAATGCTGTAAAACTTGAAATGGTGTTAAGTTGCAAAATCCGTGGCTGAATTGGTAAATTACGTGTCAAGTTATTAATCAGAAGGACCAGTTAAAATAATTGTTGATCTTTACATGGCGCTTTGTTTAAAATATTTAAAGGGCGTTGTAAAAAAGATGAACTAGTTTATTAGGGGCTAATATATTTTCACGTGGCTTGGTTATAAAAAAGGAAGTTTAATCACGTGGCCAATTAAAAATTCTGTGGCTGTACTTATAATTTCTCTAAATATTTGACCAACGTATTAATATCCTGTCAGAAAACGACTGTATAAAATTTTAATTTTCCACTTGAGGCACTCTCTTCGTGAAACACGACGGAAGAATGTATAATTAGCATTTGATGATAGGTACTTGGATCAGAGGGACAATGTTTAGTGAGGAATGTTGCGAAGATACGATACTTGTTTGCGAAGTTTATTTCTAAAGAAGGCGTCAAGTTCAAGTTCAATTCGAGGGAGAAAGTTAATAATAAGTTGGAATTAAACCACTTTTGTGAAATGAAATATACAAGGTTATGAGTTTGACAAGAAGGATAATGAATTTGCCATTGACATTTGCTTATTTCTAGTGTCTAACAGAGCTGTCCTCTTCATTTTTAATAGATTTTCAACAAAATAGATATTATTCTTGATATTAGTAACCATATCGCATCCTTTACTCATCAACCGAATTGTTTGCGTGCAAAGCCGCGGTCACAAGCAATTGATTTTAATGTTAAGAAAGACTATTCTCGCCAATTCTAAGATTTTACATGTTTAAGTTTATTTACAACATTCATGAAAGCTAGGAACACCTACAAAATTAATATTAAGAAGTACCTTTTACAAACATAATATTAGCATAATCTATAAAATTACAATCAATAGCGAACTAACCGAAATTTTACGTTTAACGCAATAAAGCTCCGAAAAAAGTTGCAAAATAAACGTGAAAGCTTCCTTTTGAAGTTATGTCGAAAATCAGTTTAACATGTAGGTAAGGGAAATTCAATTATGGGGAATAATGGACCACGTCGTGAACACAAATTTTCTCTACGGGATTTTAAATCGAGCAAATATGGTTTTGTTCTCAGAAATTACAATTCTGTTGTATTAAGCGCTTAATGACTTTTTACCAATATTATACTCGTATTAAGAATACATTACACAGGGATAATATAAAATGCCTGCTGCAAAACTTTAGTTAAAAGTTTTCATTCTAAGTTCTCTTCATTCTAGTCCATTGACGTGGTTGGTGAATTGATTTCTTGTAATTGGTTTAAATAAACTGCTGGGCAAAGGCCTCCCCTAATCATCTCTACTTTTCTATGTCGGTGATTAGAGCTTGCCATACCTTTTAGTCCAAGTCAACATGCCATCGTTATGGAGGTCTACCTACCGACGACGTCTGTCAGTAGACAGTTAGTGCGTGACGACTGTAGTCCACTTTTTAGTACACATTCCATGTAGGTATATGGCCTACCTATTTTTACTTCACTTTAGTTCAGTATTTTATATTATAATATTATAAAATAATATTATTTTTGTAACATTTTATTGGCTATAAATATCATTAATACGTTGTTGGTCCTAGCTGACATCAAAGTCGTAAGACGGAAATGAGAACTACCTTAGAAATTTTCCGTCGATTAAAAAAAACAGATCAGTAGATGTATAAGCAAGAATTAACTAAGTAACATATTATTAACTTCATACAACCTAAACATGAGACAACTAACAAAACCATGCTACTTCGATTATTATGAAGTGAATTTTCATCATCATCATCATCATCATCATTTCAGCCATAGGACGTCCACTGCTGAACATAGGCCTCCCCCATTGACTTCCAGATTGGCCGGTTGGAAGCGGCCTGCATCCAGCGTCTTTGTGACCTTTACCAGGTCGTCTGACCACCTTGTGAGTGAACGTCCTACGCTGCGCTTGCCGGTACGCAGCCTCCATTTAAAAGTGAATTTTAATGTAAAGTTATCTGAGTAGAAAATAAATTTAAACGTGCAAATATTTAAATAGCAACGAAATTCAGTTGGGCTTATAGTGACGGCGAATAAAACGTCCAAATATTTGTAAAGAGGAGGACGAGATAATGCAGTAGTTAATGGCGCGGCCGGACGTCGTGGCTGTGTTGTTGTTATTGCTTTAGGCAGAGCTGCACACCGAATCGTAACTTACAATTATTTTTAAAAGCGTTTGCAAAATATACTGTTAACATTTCAGCTTCTTTTTTCGTGTCAACTGAAATGTAGAAGCACACTGCACATTCCGATAGGTGTTGCATTGTGTTTGGTCCTCAAACCTGTACTGATTATTTAAACAGGTAAACAGTTAAAGAGTTGCTACCTAACGCTAAGCTGTGAAACTTGTGTCGAACTAACAAAAATCTTTGCAAAAACATTCAAACATTGACATTTACGTGGACTTTGGTTAAAGATGAGTTGACAATGGTTGTTGTCAAGACCAAACACGCTGGTGCCATCTGAGGTTGGCTTTGCCTGTGCTTCCCCATTCTGTAGGTCTGTTGAAGACCAGTATTCCGCCTTACGAACCGCATCATCGGTAGCATGTAATATTTCATCGCGTGTGCAGCTATCCGTAAACGTGAGACATAAAAAAAGCTATCCATGGTTGGAGTGAAAGAATTGCAAACTCATTTGACATCCGTGTCATTAGTACTTATAGCACCACTTTCTAGAAGTTATCCTTACAGCAACCAACCTGACTTCTGACTGCAACTGTAGAAAAGTGGCACATCAGACTGGCGGTTAGGTGGTTAGGACATTCGGTTGGTATACGACACAGTAACTTTAATTAGTAAATTGATTATTTTAACCACCCTATTAGTTATATTTCATGCAAACGAAGCCGCAGGCATAGCTATAGCTTTTGTTACAGATACTGTGAAAAAACGGTTATACAGACAAGCGTCAAACTTTGTGTGAACCGTGTAGTTGCCACCCAAGTATTCTCATCTAAATGAAAGAAATAAACGGTGGTACAGAACCCTTAAAGTGCTTTTCCTTCTCGTACTAGGCCAGTGGTTTATAGTTTTTCAAACTATACATTAAAATTTACTTGATGTTACGGGAAGTTTAATGAGTTTTATGTTTTGAACATGTTACAGTACACTGTAATGCAAGGCTATCTTACCAAGCCCGAGGCCAGACGCCAGACCAGAGTCGTAACCGTAAAACGTACAAATGGAAAACAAAAATGCAATAATAGTTCCCTTGAATTGTGATTCCCTCTCTCTCGTGATGGAAAACGATGCCTTTTGGCGGGTATTAAAATTTGATGATCCATTAGATTATGCTCTGGTTTCAGTGTTGATACTTTGCACTGAAGTTAATGGCTGAAAGCTGAAATACTCCTGAGTTACGATATTGTGTTCCTCAAAATTCCGTCTTTAACGAACGTGGTCTGACCATAAATAAAGCAGGGGTTAAATATGAAATAATATTTACCAATTCAATAAAATGTGGAAGATAAATAACAAAAAATAAAATAAAAAATATTCATAAAAATTTGAGTGCGGATGTCAAAGTCTACTTCGAGAAATTCAGCACAGCTCGGCCAATTGTAAAATAATAATAAATAAATAAATATAAATATTGGACAACATTACAAACATTGCTCTGATCCTGTGGTAAGTAGCCAAAGCACTTGTGTTACACAAATCAGAAACAACGACGGTACCGACCCGAGACAATATAGAAAAGTTATTTTTCTACATTGACCCGACCGGAAATCGAAACCAGAACCTCAGAGATAGCGACACCAAGTCCGGTATGCTCGCCTCTTGGCTACGGAGGTCGTCAAAATTTTTATACTTCGAATAAGTCTTGTTGGTCGGTTGTTGGTTGGTTAGGTCTTGTTGACAGACAGCGAAGAGACCCTAAGAGTAATTTTTTACCTTTTGAGGTATCCCCTACCTAAAAAAGCGGCCATCATCACCGAAACGTTTATGCAACTTAAAGAAGGTTGAAAATCCTATATAAACGTTTAATTCTCAACATGAAACAAAGCTTTGTAGCTCAAGATTAGGCCATATAAAACGCTGAGTAACACCATGTCTGTAAATATTCTTTGTGTGCTTTGGTTTTAAATATTATCCAATTACCAATTAGGATAATAGTGAGCTTTTTAAGTGCATGGCTTATGGCTTGTTAACCAGCAGTGGTTTAGAAATTCTGAACTAAGCGTTATTTAGTTAACAAGCTGCAGGTTTAGAGTCAGTCTAAAGGAGCGGTCCCACTGGTGCGACGACCAAAAAAATGAGACTTGCAGTGCAGCACACGAATAATCCAAATATTTAAAATACACGTCCTCATTCGGTTTCAGTGGAAACAGAGGTAAAGAGTAGCAGAGTTCAAAATATTTGGCAAATGTAACTTAAAGTTGGGCTAGAATTAAGTGACGCTTAGTTGTATGGATTAGGGTAGAAGAGCCGGTTGGAGAAACCCAGTGCTAGGAATTAGGTCATCGACTGACAAACCAACCAACTAGTTAGCCGAGCAGTCAGACACAGTCGATCAACTAGTCAATTAATTTGTTGAACAACCAAGAGAAGGTAGCCAGCCTTCTTTAAAAAACGGTAAAACAGCTTGTCCCCATTCTGCTTTTTTACGTTTCTCCGTATTTCACCGCTCTGCCAAGCTCCTCTACGGTTCAATCCCACGTCATCTTGCTTCTCTGTGGTATTACGTCATTTATTTTCACTGCTTCAGTGGAAACACCTACCGCTTTCTGCAGCTTCGCTATCCTTCTTTTCATGTGCTTTGGTGGAAACGCACTTTAAGGGTATCGCTTACTAAAACGTTCATTTAGCTTCATGCTGTTGTTAGTACAGTTTAAAGCTGTTGCGGTTAATTCTATTTTTACTCTCCTAGCTGAATATATTTACCATTATGTACATTAAATATTACATAAAGCTTTTTTTTTGTGAAGTTTTGACATGATTTCCTTTTGTTTAGATGCTACCAAGTTTTGGAGTTGAAACGTGATATATACAAAAAAAATGCCGCGAACCACAATAATAATAGGATTCACTTGTGTGTTTAATGTAGCATGAACTTAACTCAGTCTATTATCTTTACCTTGATGGTCTTGGAAGATATTATATTATTAAAATAAATAATCTTGATAGTGCTAATTGTTTGAAATAGGGTAATGTGAAAGTGTAAAAGTAGCACCTTTTGTTTACTTATTGTGCCGTCGAAGTTTCAGAATTATTTCGCAGACTTTCAAAGATTGTATTTTCTTTTGCGAAAGATTGAAACTTCTAAACTAAAGTTTGTGCGAGTGGCGGGAATAGAAAGCGTCGAAACCATAAAAGGACTGGTTCATTATTTACATAAACGCCATAAAAGTGAACAAAAGAAAATTTATACCGTAAACTTTTGGGCAATATCCGTTTTCTGTGACACGTTTTTTCGAGGGCCGTTGTTCATCGTTAATCTTGAAACAAAAACAGCAAGTTAGGCGCGTCTGGCTGGGCCATAATTTACGCGCGGCAAGTGCGCTCGACATGCGGCCAGGCATGTTCACCCCGACCGATAAAAATTTAGGTAAACACCCATTGCTACGAATATTGTTTACCGAAATTCACTAAATACAATTTCGGATTACATTGCTTTTAATATGTATTTTGTTCTTGTGTCAAAAAACTGAGCATATTGAGAGTTACATGCCATATATTTCAGATGATTTTTATGAAAAATGGGATTTTGCAAGTCGCGAAACAGTATCGCAAGACTTATCTATCATAATTCATAACTTAAATACATTATCTATTGCCTAGTAACACGATATTATGTTCCATAATCTCGTCCTCATTTTGTACAATGTAGTACCCACTTTTTGCTACTGCACTGATTACAATCTTCAAAGTTAGGCGCGTGCTTGAACGCGTCAATAAACTAAAAAATAAATAACCAGAACGTGCCCGCACTGTCATCTGTCAATGTCATCTGTCACCTGTCAATGTCATTTGTACTTTTTTGTACACAGCTGAAGACAAAAATATTTAGAATAAATTTGTTTTTTATCTAATTATTGATTTACAGCTTACATACAAATGCAAAAAACCAAGAAGAAAATACGGTGATGTTTGTGTAAAAGTATGGTGGCTGGAATGCAAAACTTGTCAGTTGAATTTGTGAAATTGTTGGACCGATACCTCGGCTCAATTATTACGATTTCTATCACCACCACAGCACACTAAAATATAATATTATCACCATCACCATCATCTCAGCCTATTACAGCCCACTGCTGGACGTAAGGGAGGGACGCAAAGAGCGCTAAGGAGTACGATCTCCTGCTTAGATACAAATGTATCCAGCCATATTCCTGAGTTCGTCGGCCCATCAAATTAAGGAGCGTCCTACACTACCTTCGCCGAGACGTGGCCTCCACTCCAACAACATAATCAGCGAGATATTAATCATGAAAACAAGGAGTGTTTGTGACAGAGTGGCGTTATTCTTCAGCCCGCAAACGAGACGGAATGATTGACATCGGAGCTTTCACGGGAGGTTGGCTGTTGGTTGTCTGTCATGTCTCAGAATAACTCCACAGAAACTGCTCTGTGCAAAAGCACTGGCCTTTACGATGGAGTGGCCAGTGGGTTTTTTGTTCAGTCTGAAGCGTCACCTCGAGGGATTCCTCCTGAGACGAAACATTATGGCTCTAGTCTTCATGAAGAGTTGACCATAAGACCGATATAATGTTGCACCAGAAATATACTACAAAGGATCTGTAATAGCATAAGGTAAGTTATTAATATTATAAATTTATTCTAGCGCATCTAATGTATCAAGAGAACAATTAATGCTCTTGTCTGTCACGCAGCAGAATTATAACACTTCCACTTGGTTTCACGAGGGGTTAGCCTGTGGCTTAATTTTTTTTGTTATAATATTGCGGGTCTGCTAATCATCTTATAAGGTTGACCAGAGACCGACTTCATCAATTGAAGTTGAAAATATAGTCGAACACAAACCTTTGTGTTCGACTTTTGATACCTATCAAGGCGATACATATCTTCGAATGCCACTGAAGAAAAAAAGAGAGGATTGAGAGTATGGGTACCGAGACCATGAGGTAATGCCCTCTCTCTTGCCTGCTGATATTGAAGGATTAAAGAATTCTGAGTACTTGTGTCAACAAGTCACATACTTACCTAGATAATTTCAGTCTGTATTTAAAAAAAATAAGTTTTTAATAATTTCATCAATTGTTATTATTAAATTGGGCCTTCGGCAACCATTAATGGTACCAAGACAATCTGTTGATCTCAGATCTGCTTGTCTCATTTTGCCCCTATTATATGCATACAAGTCAATGATAAATAGCGCTTTTACAAATTATGGTTTATCCCGGTGTGGATTTCTACAAGTACATAATTGAGATACTCCTTGATGTTGGCCCAAGAGGGCAATACTTTATAAAGCATACCATAGAAAACAACCTGTTTACCCCAATAGTTCATGTAATTGACCATATTTAGGAAAAAAAAAAAACTCTTATATTGTACTAAAAAGCTTGAATTTGACTTGATGTTGACTGGTGCATATTTGTATGTTCCTATACAACTGATATGGTATCCCATTTATGTAACTTATATTAGATCTAGTCACAACCGGGTAAACCTAAAATTCTCATAGTATTAAGCTTAATTCTCAAGATTCTATAATAATCTATAAAAGCAATTACTAATTTAACCCTGTTACTGACATACGGTTATTATTCTAGCTGATCGACATGGCTAGTTAGATTATTTCTAGTCTTCATCAAGTGTGAATAATTTCTCAGAAAATTTATAAATAAAGACACACTCAAGATGAGTGTTACTTACAAATAATGTGAGTGAAGATCACTGTTACAGATATGGAAATATAATTCTCCTTGTTATCAACAAGATAAAATTACTATAATTAAAAGCCTTTTTAACTGTAACTATATGTTATATTCTAATATTTTCAGTCAGTAAAAATCCATGGAAAGATTTATGCAGCTTTATTTACAGGCAAAAATGTGGCACCATAATTGATCCTAATGTACTTGTCATATGGTCGAAAACCAATTATTTTAATTTTAAAGGTACCTGCTACCTGCTACCTTTGGAAAAGTAAGAGAAATTTAAAACTAGACACAAAGTTCCAATGATAACTTGAATTTTCAAATCTGACCTAAATATATTTTAATATATTTTTAATTATAAACCATATATTTCTAGAAATTTTATCATTTGTGAAAATGTTTGATAACTACAAATGAAGACAAAGATAAATTATCATTCAATCATGAAATTATCAAGATACTAAAGATAGTAATTAACTGAATTATCCCAGGTGGATAATAACAAAGGTTCACATTTTAATAGATGATTATAATAAAATATGATTTATTTAAACATATACTTAGAAAATTAAAATTGTATCCATGAAACTATAAATTTCATAAAAAATATACTACTGACTTAAAAATATTATTTAAATTAAGGCATGAATCTTACAATTATAATTGAAGATTGTCAAGTACCTATGTGAGTCTATGTATAAATGATTTTATTAGATATTAAATTACCATGTAAAGCAAAAATAGAGATGATAAATAATGACAGAAAATTTCTAATGAACGATTAAAAATGAAACGATAAACGATGAAAAAAAAAATTGACGACACGATAGAGGCATTGATTGGTGGCAGGCAATAAATGTTGACTTACCTTGTTATTGGACTAAGGCTGTAAGGCTGCTACAAGTATTTTGAGCCGGAGTAAACTTTCTATCTTATCCGATGTGATGTATTGGTAAATTATTACTTATTTAATAATATTATTTTTTATTAGCTTTACAAAAATTTACCAGTTATTGAATCTTTCTCTGAATAAGTATTCAGACTGTTTCATTAACTTATTATTATCCCCTACCAGGGATCCACACATATCTCACACTGATTTCCAGCCATATAAGTGTAACACATATGACGGTTTTCTAAGAAGATGAGTAAAAATCAATCTTTCTCAGTAAAATAATGTTGAAACTATTGTCAACAAAATAGGATCCCTACTGGACAAATAATGGTAGTATTTGTATATAATTTCCTTATTTATAACATATAAATAATAAAAGATTTGCCATAGTAAACATCCATATTATTTATTTTAGTTTCCTTTACTTTGGAACTACACCTTGAACAGATGAGTTATTAAGAATAAGAATAATTTATTTGTATAAAAACTTGTATTACAGATAATGATAACTTAAAAGGTTACTAGGCTTTCTTATTAAATAAAATAAATTAAATCTTTTCAGAAGAAATACTAGCTTAACTACCTACTTGCACATGGATAAATTTACCTTGTTAGGTAACCATGTACTAAGTATGTACTACATAATACTGGATAAATGAGACGGATATTAATAGTTCAAAGCATTGGCTCCATTTCCATGACAACTTATTAAACTAGCTGTTGCCCCGCGATTTAGTTTGCGTGATCTCTAGTTTATTCGTAAAGAATATACCTACTTAATAGCGAGGGGTATTTACCAATTATTATTTATTTAAAACTTTATTGCACAAACTTAAAAATGTACAACAGGTGGATTATTTACAGTCTCAGTCCCAGCAAATCTATAAATTCATAAAGACTTACAGCTTTAACAAAAATAAAAGAAAGATTTGCTATTTTTGATTTTATAGAATTCCTACACATTTTTTGGTTCACCTGTATGGTATAAAATAGGTACAGGTTTGTCATCAAATGCGATGGGACTGTATCAATATACATGGTTGTATTAGTATACGGGGTTATATCATCATACAGGGTTGTATTATCTATCATATAGGATTTATCATCACACAGGGTGTATCATCATACATGATTGTATCGATATACAGGGTTGTATCGATATACAGGGTTGGTTGATTAATTCCAATGATTTAATCAAACAACTATATCCTTGTTAAATAAAACTTGAATTAAGCATTTACCGATAGATAGTTAATAAAATAAAGTTTTATCATGTGCCAAGACTTTAGCAAATCATATAAATTATCATAATAAATGTTTATATTGATTTGTCGACACAACTTTCCTCTTTGAACATCTACATTGTACAAAATGAAGACGAGATTATGGAACATAATTTATATGATCGGACTAACTTACCTAGTGACGTCCGATCCTCAATTATGTGAAGTAATCTCGTCCTCATCCTATCCCCAGCCCGGCCCAGTTAGTAAGTATTTATCAATCCTTAAAGTCTATAAAAAAGACTATGTGCTATAAATACCTATTTACTACTTAGTTTCCCTTCTTTTTTAAAGTTGTGTCCAGTTTTATCCTTTGAAATAATGACAGATGACATTGACAGATGACAGTGTGGGCACGTTCCGGTTATTCATTTTTTAGTTTATTAACGTTTACGCACGCGCCTAACTTTGAAGATTGTAATCAGTGCAGTAGCAAAAAGTGCGTACTACATTGTACAAAATGAGGACGAGATTACTTCACATAATTGAGGATCGGACGTCACTAGGTAAGTTAGTCCAATCATATAAATTATACGACAAGAATCTAATTATAATAGACCCTAAAGCATTCATCGTTTTACAAATTCCAGTTCGCAACTTACAATTTGCTTAAACTTAGACCTTATTTCCTTTGCAAAGGTTTTATCAATAGAAATATCTTATAACCTACTTCACTAATAGGATTTACATCCCATCGGGTTCAAATCCCGCAAGGGGCAAATGTTTATGTGATAAAAGATTATATACACGTAATTAAGGTTTAAAAACATATTTACTAAAATTTGTGTAGCTCAATACAAAGCAAACTAATTCAACCTATCTATAGAGTTTTAAAATTTGTTATATTTTTTTCGTTTGACATCGCAATTCGAAAACTGCAAAAATCTACACCAAAAATAATTGCGTTAGCATGGGACTGTCTCTATATGGCAAATTGGATATTTGATTAGTCCTGTATCGAGCCTTTGTATTTTTTGTAAAATATGAACGAACTGCACATGATAAAAATAGGAAAATACAGCACTACCCTAAACTGTTTTGTACTATACCTACTTATTATGACATAAATATTTTGTTGGGTAGACTCATTTTAATTTGGCATCAATAACACTGTGCGTTCTATGTCTGTTTTAACTCTTCGACCTGCCTGCTTAGATTCACGATGCAAACCACGTATCTAAAGTAGATTTTTTAATAATTATTCATCATTATAATCAGCCCACGTCAGTCTACTACTACATAGGCCTCTTCCAATGCCCCCTACTTAACTGGATTCTCGGCTATTCATCAGCTTCTAGCAGTTTTGCGTATATTATCGCTCTACTTACCTTGTCGGAGGGCGCCATACGCAACGTTTGCCAAGTTGAAGTCTCCATTTAAGAACTCATCTACTTCATTGGAGGTTCTGCTGTCACAAATAACTCGCTTTTAATTATTGACAGGTCAGATTTCCATATCCAAACCCAATACTAATATTATCCTTTAAAAACCAATAAAACCAATTTATTTCTGTAAATAGGCCTAAATTAAGCTCTTTTACACGTCCCAATATTTTTTTTACCTTACCACTGCTTCGGGACAATATTGTGGGCTAGTGACGAGAAGAAGCAGCGCAAGAAACTCCGTCCTATTGTCAGCCTCTTTTTAAATAGTGTGTTTACATTACAAGATAAAATGTACCTGTGAGAGCATGGCAGTATTTAATTCCATACATTTTTATCATTTAAACAGTAATTTACAGTGTAATAACCTTTTTTTATTAAAATCATCTTGGCATGTGAATTATATTCGTACATAGGCAGTTCAGCAATGGACTGTGGTAATTTGTTAAAAAGCGAATATTTTTTTCTATAAACGAATTACCCACTTTAAGCAGTCTGAAATTTGGAACGGCAAGTTTATCTTTATTCCGGGTTTATTGTTTACTATAATTATATACTTTATTTATTGATATTATGCATGTCACTCTTTTTAGAAAATAGATGCAGCTTTCTTCTTAACAAAAACAATTTCCATATACAGTACACTTGTAAACATCATACTACCGTTTCACATAGTTTCTCTAGTACATATTAATATTTGTATATGCTTGATGGTAGGGTACTCGGGCCATTTCCCTTGAGGTAGTTAGCCGCTTCACTGTCGAGCACACATATGTGCGTCCATATTTGATGAAAGGGAACCGTAGTCTATCTCCAAACGAGGTATAAACAACAGTAGTAAATTTACTATCATAATTTGTAGGTACGAGGGTGCGTTCCCAACTAACGATCGGTTGATAAGAAAATATGGGTATGGCTGTTTAATAGAGTGTGGACGGTTTTGTTAAAATTAAGGGAGATTATGCTGTTCATATGCTGTAAAATAATTCAAATTTGTTTACGGTTCAGAATATGAATAATTGACTATCAAACCAAGATCCTCACTGACTGAGTAAAATTAAGCTAACCATTCGAAATCATCTCTTAATGATGTAATCCTTTGTTGATGAATAATTTAATTAAAACGGTCTTATTTTAGGTTATAAAGTAAAACCGTTTTTTAAAATATTGAACAAAGAATATGCTTGAAGTCAACTTTTTGTAAAATCAACGTGCAAATTCGGCTTTGGGCAGAATTGATGAGCTATGTACGAGCTATCAATCAAGATTTGCAACCAAAACTCTCGGCTTGAATGGGGCCAGGAAATTAAATAAAAATAGCCGTCATTTATATTGGCGGTTGATAAAATTGTTAAATATTGCGTAGGTACATTTGAACGGTGAGATAGAAATCAAACGTCAATTCAATCATTTCATAAAAGAGAAACTGGAATAAAAAGCAGTTTTTTCTAATTTCCGTAGCTATTATATCTGTTCATATCCAATTTCTGGAGTACAAGAGTACAAGTACGTATTATGGAGTTCATTTAACCAAACGTAAATATAATAAATATTATTTACTTAACAAAATTGTTTCTTATTCTCTGCTTTAAGGCTTGTAATACCTACGCCAGAAGGCTTCGCTCTTCTTTTTATATACCTATATACCAAATAATTATACTTTGTTAACTATTAAATATCCTTAACGAAAAAGCACTGAAGCAGAATCAATGAACTTTGAAAAAACTGCGTAAGTATCTCAATAGTTTTTAATAGTACCTTGTTTTTTCTTCAGAAGTTGTTTATGTATGTAAAATGATATGTTGATGGTGTATCTTATTCAATAAATAAATAAATAAATAGGAATCGCCTGCAAAGCATTCTGTACGTGAGCATTCCAACCACTTATGGACGCTTGAATTGATTCTGGAATCACTATCCAGCGA
Source organism: Anania hortulata (assembly GCA_963576865.1). Classification (NCBI taxonomy): domain Eukaryota; kingdom Metazoa; phylum Arthropoda; class Insecta; order Lepidoptera; family Crambidae; genus Anania; species Anania hortulata. The sequence goes on from OY756389.1 coordinate 10,330,811, forward strand.
GATTCCGTGACATGGCTCAGCGAAAATTTCGCTCGATTTCGTAAAGTGATATAAGCTGAAGACGCTGGCTCGGCGTGATTGATCGTGGTAAATGGTTCGCGATGCCCGTTGCTCCGCCTGACAGGCGGCGTGCCGTGAAACTTTACGAGATGCCCGCGGGATGCCGCACACTGAAGACGGCAGTAGCGGCAAAAAACGGCACTAAATAGCTCACTTTATAGGTAGATAGTAAAAAATGTAACCAGTGAAAATGGAAATGGAAAAAAAATCAAATAATGCCTTATCTGACTATATATGTATTAACATCATAAAAACTGTCATGACACTAACTAGCTCACTTTATAGGTAGGTAGTAGAAAATGTAACCAGTGAAAATGGAAATGGAAAAAATTCAATTGATGCCATATCTGACTATTTATGTATCAACTTCATAAAAACTGTCATGACGTACGGAGCCGAGACTTGGACAGTCACGGTGCGACTAGTAGGGGAGACCGGGGATAGTTGATAGGTACCTATAGGCTTACTAACTGTCGAAAACTGGACTTATTTGACAGTGTTTCGTTTTCTAACTAAGCGACTGACCGGGGTCAATGAACAGGTTTTGTCAATCTACCCCTAAGTCAACTATTCCCGGTCTCGCCAACACCAATTTAAAGTTGCTCAGCGACCTATAGAATGAGCTATGCTCGAGATTTCTCTGAAAAATAAAATCAGAAATGAGGTTATCTGACAGAAAACTAAACTAATCGATACTTATAGCTCAAAGAATAAACAAACTGAAGTGGCAGTAGGTACGCAAAGCTGCTGGCAGTGGAAGGAAAAACATAGCCGAGACTCGGGCTCAGTGGAGTGCATTAGGAGACGCCTATGTCTAGTAGTGGACTGACGTGGGTTTATTATGATGTGTACCAAAGCCAAACTTTAATCCACAAAGCAAACACTATGAATTTGGAACCGGTCTTGCGTAGTATGTAGCAGCTGTCTAACTTACATTTTTGTCCTTGCATTTCCTGTTGAAAATGATAAATTGTTGCATTATTTTTAAAATATTTATTATAAACTAGCTGTCTGGCAAACTTCGTACTGACCACGCCTTATTTTTTTTTGTGAATTTTCCGATGTTTTAATAGTTGTTTTGCTATTCGGAGCGAATAAAAATCCAACAAATCAAAGATCATAAAAATCGGTCCAGCCGTTCTCGACTTATAAATGGTGTAACTAACCCGACTTTGTTTCATGATAGATATATAAAGATAAACAGTTAGTGATCTTGAAACCTTTGGGTTCTAGAAGATCTTTTTTTTTAATTGGCTTAAAACAAGCATACATCGAGAAAAGTATCTATTTGTGTAGGTGCAAAAGTATTTGGTCCAGTTACCGTCGGACTTGGCGTCGCCGTCTCTGAGGTCCCGGGTTCGATTCCCAATCGGTTGTCTCGGGTCGTGTTGTATTACCGTCGTTGTTTCCGATTTCTATAACAAGTGCTCTAGCTACTTACCTTAGGATCAGAGCAATGTATGTGATGTTGTCCAATATTTATTAATAAATAAAACTACTTACCCGCATTACATAATTTTGAAAATATTACAGAGATAAAAAGTTGCCGATGTAAGAACGCAATTGTAATAAGCGTAAAACGCACCATTGTAAAAGATCAACACTATTAATAAACACAAAATTAATTTTTTGAACTTCTGCTTTAGTCTATGTACCTAAGTGACTTTTTTCATTCAAACGTTTTCAGCTGGTCCAAACTGTTGCAATCGATTTCATCAAAAGAGGATTTCAAACTTCTATACGCTGCTTGACCCGGAAAAGTCAAGATTATTTTATGTGATTTTATTTTATATGTTTTTTTTTTAATAATCCGCCGGATACCAGATTATGTTTAACTAGCTTTGCCGGTGGCATTGCCCGCGTTGAATACGGGTATTAAATATTAATGTTTTCACATCCAAATATTTTTAGCAACTGAACAGCGACATTAATATATACATTAATTACCGCCATCTAGGTAAGAATATTGATGTATACCACGCATCCCTTAGAAAAAAAAAATACGAGGAAGAAAGTGGAACGGAAAGTTTATTGTAAATATTGGTCAAGGATTATTCATATCGAATGAGTAGTTCCTTACATTACTTCTTGTTAGAGGTCTAAACAAGGTTTACTTTTTTATTATTAATAAATATTGGACATCACATGCCTTCAGCATTTCAGCCATAGGACGTCCACTGCTGAACTCAGACCTCCCCTGATGACTTTCATCCAGGGGATTGCCAATACTTGCCACGCTTGGCAGGCGGGTTGGCGAGCGCAGTTTTTTTTAAATTTGGCACGCAGACGCTGCTGCTCGTCTTGTGCTACAGGAATTAGTCGCCTCTTACGACTCCTATTGGCAGTGGGGAATTGTATTTTTTACGGCCGTCCCCACACGGCACTGTCACATGCCTTGCTTTGATTCTAAAAGCACTTGTGTAGAAATCAGAAACAACGACGGTACCACAACACCTAGACACAAGAAATCATAGAAAAATTCGTTATCTACATTGACCCTACCGAGAATCGAACCCGGGACCTCAAAGATTTCAGAACGTCAAGTCCGGCGTACTCGCCTCGCTACGAAGGTCGTCAGTAAATAAGTAGATTTCGACATTTCAATGTTAATTATTTACCTAGTCTGAGTTACATACCAACAAATATCCAAACCTCATTACGATGAATCATAGTGGCAGCTGCAATTTTATCTTTAATGAGTTTATGTCAAACAGGTTATACTTTACCTCAGCTCCACTTGAAATTTTTTATAGCGTAGCGAATGAGTTATGTACAAAATATCGCAGAGTCAACAGTATCGCAATCGAAACAGAATCTATGTTGCTAGCTACCCCATTCATTACATAGTTTATTTTTACAGCATAAAATCTTCGAATCCCAATAAAATTCACCGTTGAACTTTAGCATAGTTTCGAGTCAAATACCATAAAACACCTACTTATGAACGTGAAAGCCGTAAAAATGTTTTCAGCATGGAAAAAACCCAATATATGGGTCTATAAAAACCACAGAAACATAAAATTTCCAGTAATATATTAGCAATTTCCGCTTTGGAAGCCGATGGTAGATGCTTATAATGTTTCATGACCGGTCATTTTTTGTAACTAAATGGACTTTAAAATGTGAACTTCATAACAACACTGCTATTGGTCATATGGATTACTTGTTACGAAGCCTAAATGGGCTATAAAATATACAAAAATAATTAATTGATATTCGTATAAAAATCCCATTGAGTTACAGTTCTTGCAATAGCGATCACAACAAAGCGAGGTTTAGTATGCGTTGCTGGCGGATTAGGCATGCATACTACGTATAATAGAACCAGTCCCAAAGAAATAAAGTAAATAGCAAATAACTACTTAGTTTGTTCATGAATTGCAATAACCTGTAACTATGTTGATCCCAATCTTTAAGTACACTACTGGCTATGAACTAGTGGACTTATTCTATTTCCCTTTTTGTATTTGTATGTTAAGGAACAATAAACAAACCAACAGTAATTTAATTGTTGTGCTTTTGCAAACTTTGCAAACTAATGTTTTGTCATTCTCTAAGAGAAACAATAGGTCGCTAAAATTACTCACCACGCGTTTTCATTTGCAGTAACATTCGAGACTATTGGGTAGTGTACCGATGAAATTTCTGAAATATACATTCCAATAAAAAGAAAAGTGCTCTGAGAGACGTTGAAAATGTGTCCGCATTTGGACAAATTTGGGTCGAATATAACCCCGAATGGAGAGAGTGAACGATCCCTTACAACCGTAATATAAAATCCAGTGAAAACCTCTTATATAATATTGAATAGATACGGACATAATAAGTATAAGGGAAATTATTCCACAGGATCGAGAAATGAATTACAACAGACTTCAGAATCTTACTTAGAAATTAGTTTATATAAGTCTGGGAGTAATTGCCAATTATACGTGCGCAAAAACTTAATCGTCGTTTAGAATTGGCGGTTTAATCTGACGACTCGAACAGTTACAGTAACGACTCACCGGGCATAGGCGAGTTTTTGTGCGAAAGATTAACGACAAAGTGTGGGTCACAAAAAAAGCGTCGCAAAGTACGGAAATTGCCAAAACTTCGTGTCGAAGCCTGAAATTTTCTTGTTCTAAATGTCGTCGTAAATGAAAGATGGCTCTTTTAAAATCGGAAAAGAAATTAGGAACAGACGTTTTTAGGATTACGAGTTTTGTAACAACTTACAGCTTGCGTTTTTTTACTTTCGCGCGAAGGAATTCTGTTGGACAAAAGTTCCTACCTACTGTTGTTGTGTCTAAAAGAAGGAATTAAGTACGAATGATTCTTAATCAGGGCTTATACTTTTTTTAATAGTATTTTTAGCTGGGCTTTGTCGACTTGAGTGATGAATGTGGTACTGACTGTCACTTTACAGAATTCGCATCTGTAAGAAATCGCTCTTGCCTTTATATTATAGATTTAGAAAGTTAGTTAAATTAAATTGATTAACATTTATTTCGGATTAGAATTAATTATTTTTATATAACTATTTTTGTTTTATTTTGTGTGTTAGAAAATTAATATTCTTTAAAAGCACCACCAATATTACTAGTGTTTTATCAAAAATATTACTAGTGTTATTCCAAGCGTACCTAACTTTCAGTAACTTCATGAATCATGATTTATCTTTAATGCACCAAGCCCCCTGCAACCTTTTCGAACATTTAAAATTGTATTAAAAATATCATTAATAACAGTTGCTTTTTAACTTCCACCACATATACGCGGTAATCAGCCAGCGCTACAAGCTGAGGGTCATTTGCAGCGCCCAAATTGGTGTCATCGTCAGTAAAGGCGCATTTGTCAACTATGGCAATATTTAATGTAAAAAGTTTTTTGCATTTAATTCTGGGTCTCATGTCGCGCAACGAGCGGTAGGCATCGCATCCCTTCAATTCATCCGGGCACGCGCGGCATACGTGCGTGGCCTGACAACTGAGTGGATGGTACTCCTATAAATATGTATATTCTGAGCGCAGGCGTAACGACGGCATTATAATATGCCCAAACTGCTTCTGTACTCGATGTGATAAATGCTCACGGTTATTTGATGGTGGTGAGCTACTGTTTGCAATGTAAAGACGCCCTGATTTGCGCCTGAATTCCATTTGGGAAATGGTCGTGATATGCGAATTGTACGTGCAATTTTTTTGTTAAAATAGAATTTTTTGAGGAAAATAGGTCATTTATTTAATTATTTTTTTTTATAAATTAATATCGGTTTAAAAAAACTTGTATACCATTTTTTATTTATTTTAAATAGGTCTGTGGTCTATAACCTTTAAACAGTGTTGCTTTTGTTTTGTGTTTAATGTAGGTACAAAGTTTGATGTTAAAACATAACTGCTTGGATACTATTTAGGGTGGTTCATGGTTTTCCTTTTGCCCAAATATTATTAAGATTTAAAAAGATTGCTCTACAACTAAAAACACATATTGAAAATGCTAAAGTCTCAAAAATCTATATCGTAATCTATGAAATAGTTTTAATTACGATGATAATGTATAAAATTATTTTGAACTTCAGCAACCTCTCTAGATAATGTGCTACAAAAAGTTACCACAAGCTAAGATATTTAATGTCCAATTAACAGCATAACCGCTAAAAAGCCGGCTCAACTCGTAATGTCGACCGCTAAATCAGGCTCACATATGAAAAGTTACGTAAAGGTTATTTAGAAGAATTCCCCGCTCTGCGGGCGATGTAGCGTTTCCCGGCTAATGACGACTCCGGCCCACAATATATCTCCCGTACGCACGACGGCGTGTAAAAGTACGCCCTTACTACCTTAATCAACGGTAATAAAGATCATAATGGAATGTTTCAGCGCGCACTTAGGAGTAGGGTGTACCTAGTTAGGCGCAGAAATCACGGCGACTCGTGCGCTTGATTGAGTTTTCTTTTCCATTGTGCCTCCATTAACAGAATAGCTTTCTCCCCTATGTTCTCAGCGGACGCCATGTGTTCGCGGAAAATTATATCAACAATTTTTCTTTCTTGCCGCGGTGCCGGCTAACGTCGCTGAATCGGCTTTATGGTTTTTGCGGTAGCACATTTCAGTTTCGGGAAGTGTACACACTCAATTTCATTACGACAAATAAGCCGTGGAAATGCCAAAAGGTAGAGCCGTAACGCATAATAAGACTATGTATTTGACATTCCAGTAAACATTACGTTTTTCAAACGAAAACGTTACGGTATCAAAAGCATCAAAAACTTATTCTTATTGATTTCATTTTTACGAAAATTACAGAAATAGGCATGAAAAGTATGGCGCATTGTGGTTATTTCTATTGCATATATATGCGATGGATAATTATAAAGCGCATTCAAATTGATTCTCGTATCCAGTTGTAAGTAAGTTGATAAATTTTAGTTTTGTACATATTAAATATTAAATTTTAGCCAAAATTTATCGTAAAACAGTATTGAACTAAACGTAGCAAGGTGCTTCCCTGCGTTCGCCCAACTTTGCCTAAGTATCAGAGCTCAGAGTTAGAATTAGAATTAGGACCTAAGTAAGTTCAGACTTGAATTTCCTGCTTCAATAAATAGCTAACTTTAATACGTGCTGAAGGGTACAGTAGGTAGTCATGTAAATACAGTCTTCTATATATATATATATATATATATATAAATATATAAGACTGACGGCTTAGGGAGCTATTTGTACCAGGAACTTTGATATAAAATTACTTTGACAAGCGATTTTTTTCCTGGCGGGTACAAATAGGTCCATAAGCCGACTACCAAAAAAAATTTTATATCCATCTGGTCTGGACTACCCTGTCTAGTATATATATATAGTCTGTATATATATAATTAGCTATTTTTAAGAACGTAATCAGTTTTTAAAACATAACACAACATTAAGGTATATTTATTTTAATAGGAGCAGACAAACTGGTTTTTAAGTTTTATTAATTAAAATTAAATTGCAAACCACTTGTGTGTATACACAAGTGACAGTTAAATACGGTATGAAAACAGAACATGAAACAAAGTGAAGGTAAATTAAAATTGATTGAATAAGCCAGCTTGTGCTTTCTGCCGTGAAACCAAACACCTGTACCCAACCTTTTGCAGGCACGCTACAGAAGTGAGGTAGCCCCAATATCCTGAATGTGTTTTGACTGCGTTCGCAAAACGGCGTGCGATTTTAGGTATATTTGACCAAGACTGCCAGAGTAGAACGAAATGCAGTATGATTTAACAAAGCGTTATCTTAACTTCTGCTATATTATTCGCAATTCTGCGAGCGAACATATTTGCCACATTGATCGCGACAGATGACAGATCATTCCCAATCCACAACATATTTTAAGTCATTTGTAATCCAGGCAATTCTATAAACGCAGTTTTACTTATGTTTAAAATAAAATATAATATCCTTCAGATATTTAAAGTAATTTCTGTGATTGTAATAGTTGTTTGTTCCGGCCTGTATAACCACAGTTGAATACTTATATAAATTAGACAAATATCTAAATAATAGCAAAAATTTTACCACCAGTTCACTGCTGACTACCTATCAGAGATTCAATGACAAAATTACTCGGTAAAAGCCTTTATATGATTCTAATATCACATAACAAACTCCAGTCCCAGGGGTATGACCATTCTGCCATCAGTCATAATTTGGACGTATTAAATTAAAGTTACGTGATTTAATTTAAGCTAGCGCCGGAGACCTAGTGCTTACGAAAGTAAACGAAAGCGGCCCCAGAGTGCTCTTGTTGAGCTGCCGTCTAATTAACGACGTATCTAATTATACCATCGTAGAGCAAGCCCAAACGTAGAACACCTTGAGGAATGGATAGAACCAATATTGGAATTTAAATTTGCTTGAATTGTAGGCCAGAAAAACCGGCCTAACGCGAGTCGGACTTGCGCACCAAGCGTTGCGTACAAATTTTGCTATGTAAATAGTTCGTCCATAACCGGAATTGAGTCTTGAATATTTTTACCGATTTTTTGAATTTGTGTTTTGTTACATAACACATTTTTTTTTAAATTCAGAAAAGGTTGTTTACGAATTAATTTTTTTCTGCACCACTGTAGAATGGTATATAATGCTTCTTGTCATTAATACTGCCATTTATACATTAAAAAAGCCATTTAATATGCATATGCATATATCGGCCTAAAGCAGTGGTAGGGTAAAACAATAATTAGAACGTTAAAAAAAAGACAAATTTAGGTCTGTTTGCAAAAATAAATTTGTCTTATTGCTTTTAAATAGATAATCTAAAGTATTGATAGGTGGATGATGAAACAAAAACATGAAGGAATTTTAAATATTTTTGATGTTATATTGTCTGGATATACGCCGGCTTCTATTAGTCTAAGTTGCATGTGCCCTGAGAGGAGAATTTCCCAAATTACTTATTACGAAACGCAATTACACTTAGGCGAATGCTATGAGACAAATTGAGTTAGGTGTATTACACCCTTTACTTATAGACATTGTTTGGATTGGTAATTAAGCCTACTTTTACAGTTTAATTTGAAATTAATGAGCGAATGTTTGAATTACATTTGCGAAGTAATGAGGTGTGTTGATGAGCTTCGGTTTAAATAAGTTTGGCATTATGTGCACATAGAATGAATGAGATTTAGTTGTAGACTATTCCAAACAATTATTACAATTACGATAAAATAATTTATATAAGTTATACTTATGTAAATTAAAGTAAGTAAAAATGTATCTTTTAAATTCAAATAAACATTTAATACTCGTATCAAATAACTTGTATAAACTTTTTTTTTGCAATTCACAATAATGCTTGTTTATTATATCAATGATAATATTTTCACTTCCCACTTCAGTAAAAATGTTTTTTCGAGTGATCTTGTTTAATAATCGTTTTTTTTAAATACCAATGTAGTGTATTAAACAGCCTGACGAATTATAGTTTAGGATACCTAAATAATAACCTTTAATGAGTATAAAAATATTATGTTTCACTTGGCAAAAAAGGGTAAGTAATCAGTTACAGAATATACGCCCAAAATATCGATACAACAAACAGAATGCTAAAACTCAGGTAAAATTAGGATGCACCTCAGACTCCGAGACGCATCACGTGCGTAGACGATCCTCAACTCCCCAAAAGTAGAAAACAAAACGTAATGTTCCCTCAGGAAGTCGTTCTTGGCTTAATTTTGGTTCAGAAACGAGGCGGCATTACGCGCTTGAGCACCTCTTTCCTGTTTTCCTTAATTGTTGCATAAACCAAACAAAATGGGCCATAGCTAGGCACGATCGACACTGCCTTTGCTTTGTTTTTACTAGACTAACAGAAAAGAGAGAATCTTTAAAACAAACAAGAGATGGCTGCTTCTCTAAAGTTCAACTTTTATTAGTATTTTATAAATTTAACAAAGTTTAAATTTAAATCATTCATTTTGTTTTATTGATTAGGTTTATAAGCAGTTATAACATAAAACACGTAAAATAAAAATAAATACTAACATATTTATCTCATAAATGTATTAAGGATGGAATGGACTGTATGGTATGACAATCGTAAAATAATAATGTCATAGCGGAATGACGACTACGATGATATTGTCAGTGGTGGTAAGCATTATAAAACTATGATAGACACAATAATTTTGTAAACATAAAAAGTCCAAAAAGGTCATTAGGTAGGTATGTAATAAAGATCGCAACATTAGGTGCATAACAATTTAAATTAAAAAACATCGATTGTTTTCTGTGAAAGAAAACCAATTATTTTTAATCGTTACAGATTTTTTTTTTCAATATTGGTTTTATTTTGGTCTGTACTGTTACCGGGATTAAATCAAATTTACACAGCACTACTTAATCGATGACTTGTGCACGACACTACGAATGTCACTTGATGTTTTTCGCTTTTAGCGCGCATACGGTGAAAAATATGTTAATAGTACCTTTACGATTATTATAATTAAATGCTGAAGTTAGTTGGGAAAATAGGTGTCACCCACAGCGATAACAAAACATTTGAGGCTATTTTGTTATCTGTATATACGGACCTCACAAAGGCAACGGTCACAGTTTACATTTTGTAAAATTCATAATAAACGGCAACATCCGTACAGGAAATTAAATACGAATCAGAACAAATCCTATTATGAACTCTCATCAATCACAAAATTTTCCTTAAGGTCCCGCACGAAAAAGGTGAAAACGGAACACATTGAGTGACACCGTCATAAATGTATCTAACTTTTGGATTGATTACGTCTCTGCGGAATTAGACAGGATTGTGGCAGAAACAGATGTCAATCCTGGCAGTATGAACAAATTAATTAACTATATTAAAATAAAAATATTTTGGATACTGAACGCATGTTTGTATGCATAAACTAAGAGTATAGTTCGTTCAAACTTAAAATCAATTCATTAAAACATTTTTTTTAACCGACCGTGATTATTTGTACTAATATCAGATAAATTTGGAGGCTGACTATGATTTCCTATAGCTAATAATTCGACCTTGTTTTGTTTTTTATTGATCGATTTTTTTGTAAAAAAAAAACTGCTTAGGTACTGTAAGCGTAGCGTTCATACTATCATTGAGTTTTTTTTATCCTAATAATTTTCACCAACAACACATGGCACAGAAAAATCAATCCCCTGTCAAGATTAGTACATTCTTCTTTAGAGATCAGGTGTAAAGAGTCTAACAGAGCGTTACCACACTGGCGATTTACGACAGAATTTAAAGCGAGGAGAGGGCGCAGCGGACTCGCAACGAGTTTGCAACGACAGCGCAGCGGGCTCGCGGCGAGTTATAGCATAAAACACGTCGCGAATAGACGTAAATACTCTCTGATTCTTCTTTTATCTGCTTTCGATTTAGTTTTTTGCATTTTAGAAGTAACAAAGCTAAGACGAGTGTTTCCTCTACGGAATCTATCCTGGAACTGATTGCCCAAAGCGCGGATGTGACGCCGCGAGCCCGTCGCCCACCCGCGGTGTGTTGTTTGCTGTCTGCTCAATATAAACTTGCGGCGAGCCCAATGCTTTCTTGCTTCCCTCGTTAAGAATAAGACCATTTGTATCTAAAATTTAAGCATGGTTCGAAAACTAAACCATTTTCCCTATCATAAAAGTACACGATTAAAAATACTACGAACAAGTGATGTTTCAAGCTGGTGGGCAAAACAAAGTCTGTCTTAAACAAAATACTTTTTATTTTTTTCATATTGTTTTTTTTTGGATTACCAAAATCGATAAATCATCGTCCATATCACAAAACACCCGCACGTTACCAATAATACGTTACGCCATGAGGTAATATTTTTCGTAAACAATGTTCAATTTTCGAGCAAAAACACGCGTTCTCATATTGTTTTTTCGGAACCATGATTTAAAGAAAGGATTGATTTTAATTAACAGATATCAAAAATTGGGTCTATTGTGTTCCTCGCCGGCTTGATTAGATTTTCATGAAACAATGTGTAAAGGGACAGATAACAAATTGAATAGCGCGATTATTAAAATTTGTTCGTGCTTACGGCTACATTATTCTTTTGTTTCAACCTACAATAGAATTTTTAATACAGAATTGCTCAGAAAACGCGTAAGTAATTGAAATTGTGCGTCTAAAAATGAAAGAGCCGTCACTGTAGTGATATTAATTTTGGAATCGTAAGACATTTCTGACTTTGATGTGACTTAATTTCAACTTATTTAATAACCGAAAAACTTCTGAAATTTAAACCTATGTAGTATTTCTTTCGAGTTCTTCGTAATGTAATTTAGGACTAAGATTTAAACCTTAATTCATAGTTATATTTGAATTAGTAACCACATCAAGATAATAAAACTAATATTAGACCCTGATAATAATTAAAGGTTTTATAATTCAAGATATTTCAGAGCTACGATGAATTCTTTGAGATGCGAGTCATTTTGTTTATAAAATTTAGTACCGAAATAAAACCTAGTTTAAAAAAGCAGTATGCATAATGCATTTCAAACCATTTATGGTTAAATTTTGATGTTCCAACTTAAACGCAAAAATTTCCCTTTTGTGAATTCATGAATCACAAAACAAACCGAGCTATGTAAAAAAACTCCACATCCTAAAAAAGTTGCCATAAAACAATCTAAAGCCGAGTGTAACACGGTGGAAAATAAAATGGAAGAATGCTAAAAGCTGGCATTTATGAAATATTCAAATATACTTTTTGTTTTTCATTAAACGAAATGATATTTCAGGTGACTCGTACTCATTTTTACTTCTAACAAAAGATTTTTCGTAAAAAAAAATTAAGTCTGAATTTTTTTTAATGTTTCAAATCAGGTTCTTTATCTGATAGCAGATTATGTGAGTGAAAAAACTGTAAGCAACAAGCGAGAATACAGTTATTTTTCTCCTTAATTTAGACTCCTTAGAGAAGTCTTGATTTTGATTTATTTTTAGAAAATATGTTGTTCAATAATTTCTAGTGACAAACGATCATTAAGACGAATCTTATGAGTCCAAACAAAAATTATCTGCAGTACACAGATTTCACTATATTTTTTCATCTTTATTTGCTTAAATTTGAATTACCTATACACAATATATTTATTATAAATCTATAAAAAATACATAAACAATACATTAAAATAAAGAAACTTCTCGGCTAAAAAAAGATAATTGTTCATCAAGTTTTTAGCACTGCATCGATATTTTTGATATGGATCCGTTTAAAATACTAACTAACGAACGAAAAAGCTACTTGCTCATAAAAACTGACATATTATATTAAAATAATATTGTAGCAACCTAGCAAGCATTCAGCAACAGGCGCGCCACGAGAATGCGCCAGACCCAAGCCCCTGGGATTCGCGCGACTCGCCCAGAATAGCTTTGTCCTTTGTATTTAACTGAGCATTAAGTTATTCTCCACCTGTACGTTTATTTTATAGTTCACTAAAATGTTGCTATATTTTATCTTTAAATTCAGTTTCAGTTGATATTTTTCTTATTTGAATACGTTTGCTATTAACGTTTATGCACTTAAGAGTGAATTGGAATATAAATGAGTCTAGGGTATATTTTAGTTGTATTGTTACAAAAACTTTTCTAAATACTCTTAGGGTATTTTATAGTTGGACGAAAAGAGAGTCAAAAAGTTTGACGTAATTTATAATGTACGATATTATAATTCTAAAGGTCACCTCGCCCCGTCGAAGTGCAGAAAATGTTCTAATTAAGAAAAGTTTTTGTAATAAAATTCATTGAACGAAGTGTTCCAAAATTTAATATTTTCGTATTGCAAAAGTTTGGGGAAAGCAAACAATTCGTTAAGGGAAGATTTGCTTGAATAATTTCGCGTAAATACAATCTTTGCTCGATTTGCAATTCACATAACGTTGGAACGACAAAATTATTCATTTTGTAGGTACCTTTAGTGTTGTGCAGGTACCGTTTTAACTCCAATTAACCGTAAAATAGCATTTCCAATATAATTGACTGACGGGCACACCACCGCACTTCGAAACAAAGATGAAATTAACGAGACCATTATCGAGATAATATTTAAAGCACACTGTTTTACTCCACGACATGGAAATGTAATTAGCCACATCAAATTAAACCGAAAATGGGCAATATTTCGTGCAGTTTTGAAAATTGGTACAATTATACTTTGAGATATCCAGATGAAAGTCCTCAAGGACTGTGCTAAGTGTGTGGGTTGAAGGTTCTTTTTTTTTCAGATTTTTGCTCATTTGTCGAATATCATTTTACTTCTAACAAAATATTCTACAATTTCCTACAAATTAGGATTAGTAATTTTTAATCTAAAATCAACACGCTTGAAAGCTAAAAAATAGACGATCTAAGAAATAAACAAATGAATTCGACCACCTTTATTATCTTTACTTAAAAGTAATCGTCTTTTATATCGATATCTTTGTCTTGTCTATCTAGTAAATCTACAATTACACCGCAAAGCGTGATATGTTGCTTTTACTTGCTTCTTTAGTAAAGGGGAGAGAGGAGGGATAAGCATTGGACTTGGTGTTGTATTCAATAAATCTGAGAGTCGGTTGGCTATTAAGACCAAACTGAGTACAGGGCTCACTATGGCTATGGCTGCCGATGTTGATATTGGGTCATAAAAAATGGCTGCTAATTCCCTGATTGTGTTATTTTTTAAACCTATCATTTGACACGTTTCCTATCCTATAAATTTCTGAGGTTGTGTCGCATTCGCAGTCACTTAAACCATACAGAACAGAAAATCAAAATGAGCGTTAACATAACACTCTGTTGTAGCTCTAAAAGTACCGTTCAGTAAAAATGAATAGATCTAAATTTGTAGGAAATTGTAAATAAAATCTTTTGTCTGAAGTAATAACTCGTATAATGCTTTTCATACAGATATTTTAAACCCTCTATCCTCCCTACACTCTTACCACAGCCCCCACCCTAAAAACTTTTAGTATGTTCACCAAGACACCTCAAGGTGTTACTGTTCCAATTTTCAATTTTTCTATTGATTTTATTAATTTTCTCGGACTAAATTACTAGTTTTCCAATTTACCACTTCCTATTTAGGCATTTTTTACAGATAGGAAATATTTTATCTATTATTATTTTTGTTTTTTACCTTTGGTAATTCTCGGAACCCGCTGTTCCGGTATTTAAAGATGACCTCGTGGGTTGTTAACCAAGTGATGGTCCTCTTGTAGGAATCGCCGTACAATACGGCAAGTATTTAGAAGAGCTGCTTTCTGCATATTGTAAAAGGTACTAATAGGTAGATCTAGTGCGTAGACTGTTTTTTAATTCCTGTGGTATAACACCTGTGCTAGAGATCATCTATTATTATTATTGTATCTCTCCTACGGGAAATCACGGCACAAAGGCCGGTCCTTTTGGCAGGCGTTCGTGGGGATACAGATCCAACACGAAGAGGCCCCTTTGAGATACGATAATGAGTTGGGATATGTACACTTAGCGGATACTATCTCTGCCTGTACTATTGAGAAGATACAGCCAAAGACAGCACCCGCTAGGTGCAAAGACTATTGCAGAAAAGATGGAAACTATACCGGGTCTATGGAAAGGAACTTGATGGCCTGGTTGCCGGGATACTGATGAGACAATGGACAATGACACTACTAACTATGAGCTAAAATATTATTTGAGTTTGGTTAGGATGTTTTTACAAAACTAAATGTCAAAAGGAAATTGGAAAAGAAGGTAGTTAAAGGGCCCTCTTAAATCGAGATTTGTGATTAAATGGTTAGGTTCCTGGTTAAAAAAATTAATGACGTATTAACCAGAGATCATTTTAACTTGGTCTATGGTTTTCGTCTTGGTTGTTCTGCTAAGAAGCTCAGAAACAACTCTTTCTTCTCTCTTTTGATAAATTTTCGCACTAACAACTCACTTTTCATTTTAAAGTTAATTGCATGATGTTGTTAAGAAGGAACAGTTAGCCATAAGCCATTTTATTGTTAATTTTGACGTGTACTAATGTGTCGACGTTGGTAATCAAAAAACAATTATACAATAAATCCAAGTTTAGGTTAAATATAAATAAAACCTTTCTGCCCCATCGACCGGCAGTTCTACGTGCTATGTGCCACGCCCACCGGCTACTTCAGCTTGCTTATCCATTGTCGGTTGGCAACCGCAGCATAAGACGTCCACCCACAAGGTGGACAGATGAACTAGTAAAGGTTGCAGAAATCCGCTGGATGCAGGCCGCTTCTAACCGGCCAATCTGGAAGTCACTTGGGGAGGACTATGTTCAGCAGTGGATGTCCTATAGCTGAAACGATGGTGATGATGATAAATTCAAGAAAATTCTGCAAACGGCCCTAAGTATAACACTCTTAAGTGGTATTATGCGTACTTACAGTAAAGGGAGTAAGTTGAGTTGTAAAGTGTCCGTCACGTTATAAATGTCTGACCAATATGACCGAGCAAATTGGACATTTTCTCAATGTGACCGGATATTTTGGACATTTATGGTCACTAACGTCACAATCAATTCTATCGACAAACTATGAAAAAAAAAATGGTCACAAATAAGTGCATTATTATAAGAAAGACAGGCTTTAGTAGTGATTATCTAAAATTAATTTATCTTTCTGCACGAACAAGCTAAAAAGCGTCGTATCGTTCCGCGCGAGATTTTTTTTTGAGTTCAATCCAGATCCACTTACATGTTTTATTGTATGTTTTTATTGTCAAATACTTAACATTTGAGACTTACGTTAGAGGATTTCTTCT
Organism: Anania hortulata; assembly: GCA_963576865.1. Lineage (NCBI taxonomy): Eukaryota > Metazoa > Arthropoda > Insecta > Lepidoptera > Crambidae > Anania > Anania hortulata. Next base: position 10,347,140 of record OY756389.1, read on the forward strand.
TTTTTTAAAATTTATGCAAAAAAAAATATGTAACCATCGTGACAATAAATGTCCAATGTGACCAAGCATTTATCATAAATGACGGACGCTTATAGCATATGACCGTCAATTTACAACTCTATTAAGCTTAAAACTATTAAGTTACAATTTTGTAACGCAGTAACTTGGTATTACAGTTTGTCGGAGTGTTCATTTGATCTAAAATGCAAATTTTGCTATAATAAAATAAGTTATAATTGGGTATGGAATTAGTTGAACAGTTGCTAGAGGCGCATTAATTAGGCTCCAACTATTTATGTTTTGGTGAGTTCGTGTATGCGATCCGAAATGAGATTAATGTCGTAGCCAACTAATTGGTCCAGTCATTCAACTAAATGTCTATCCTGTTAATTTAATCAAATGACCTAACCTATGAATGATGTCATGCTAGATTTTTAACGTTTTGACTGTTTGAAAGATTTAACTTATCTACCTCTTTGAGGCTTGTCTCGTTACGAAATCTTGTTAAACGTTACAGTTATCGACTTATTTGTCCGTCATTTGATTAAATGCTACAACACGCTATGACGATAAAATTCGTGAGTATAAAAATTTCATGTTCATGGATATTTAGTAAATTCAAATTCAAATTCAAAATATATTTATTGTGAATCACAGGTATAAAGGTCATAAAATAAAAAATACAGATCAGCTGTGTTCCGCCGCACGGGCATACAATGTCAATTAAATGCTATTAAAATAATTTAAACAACAAAATAGAATAATTTTCATTAATAAAATCGGATTACACGTGGTTTAGAAACTTTGATCAGTCAAAAAATCATTTGTCTTATAATAACATTTATCTGTAAGGAAATCGTAAAGTTTTCGTTTGAAACAACTTAGTTCATCGGTGTTACGAATTGACTCAGGAATTTTGTTAAAGATATGAGGTGCGTTTCCAAAGATACTTTGGCGTAGCAGAGCTGTCCTACTCGCTATTGTACACAGTTTATGTTTATGACGCTCCCGTGTTTTAAATTTGAATAGATCTATATTTGTCCTAACAAAAATTGCACTCTCATAAATGTACAAACATGACATGGTTAAGATTTTAAGCTTTATGAAAAAAGGTTTGCACGAATCCGTTTGCTTCAGACCGTACATTGCCCGTATGCATCGTTTTTGAGCTCTGAACGCAAGATCTTTATCGGTTGAGTTTCCCCAAAATATTATGCCGTATCGTAATGTAGATGCAACATAGCCATGATAGGCCATCGACAAAGCGGATTCGTTTGATATTTTTCTTAATTTATGCAGCGCATATGAAAACTGGCTTAGTTTCTTACAGACATGTTCAATATGAGTTTTCCATTTTAACCTACTGTCAATATGTAGTCCTAAAAATTTTGTCGTGTCTATTTCATTGATTGCTTTATCATTATAGCTAATGTTGAGATCGATGTCTATATTTTTTCTTTGTCTAAAATTCATTAGCAAAGTTTTGTCCAAATTTATTTTAAGATTATTATTATCAAGCCATCGAATGACGCACACTAAAGAATTATTTATGTCATTTTCTAATTGTATTAAATTGTCATTAGTAAAAAGAAGGGTACTGTCGTCGGCAAATAATGTCAAGTTATTTAGTTTTGTTGCTGATGGCAAGTCGTTAATATAAATTAAAAATAATAGGGGTCCCAATACACTACCTTGTGGGACACCATATTTTATTTCCTTAAATTCAGATTGATAAATAGTTTCAGTTTTAGTTGCATAGTTTAATTTATCAATTCGTGTTGCCTGTTGTCTACCTGTCAAATAAGACTCTATAAGATTATGCATATTTCCTCTTATTCCATAATCATACAATTTATTTAACAAAATATTATGATCCACGTAATCAAATGCTTTGGTCAAATCCATGTATATTGCAATAGTAGGTTTCCGGCGGTCCATATTTGTTGTAACTTCAAGAAGGAAATTGTATATTGCCATATTAATTGTTTTATTCTTCCTAAAACCGTATTGTTGAGGGGTAAAAACATAATTTGCTTCCAAAAACGAGTTTAGTTGTTTATATATAAGTTTTTCAAATATTTTTGAGAAGATTGAAATTAGGGCAATGGGTCTATAGAAACTCATATTTGTCCTATCTTCTTTTTTAAAAAGCGGCTTAATGATAGACTTTTTTAGCATTTCCGGATAAGTACCTTGTTCAACACATAAGTTAAATATAAAATTTAGTACCGGTGAAAATAATGACACAGACATCCTTAAGTATCGTTGTAATTATATCATCATGACCAGCACTATTGGTATTTTTCAGAGAGTTTATTTCAATTAAAATGTCATTAGGAATAGTAGGGGTCATAAAAATTGTATTTGGATTAGAAATTATAGATTTATTATTGATAGTGGTACTATTTTTATTTTCAGTCTTAACTTCGTCAATGAAATATTTATTGAAAGCATCAGCAATGTCTTTAGGATTAGTGATAACTTTGTTTCCCACTTTAATCTTATGTATGCTTTCCTTGGGGTAGCTTGTTTTTATTTTATTTATTACTTTCCATGTAGCTTGGCACTTGTTAACAGATTTATTAATAAAATAGTTATTTTGAGCTTTTTGAGTAAGTATGACATTTAAAATTTATTAAATTATTTGTTTAACATTTTTCATCATTAGGAGTATCAACTCGGGTCGTCTAAATTAGATGCTTACCCACCTATCTATTACCTAGATACTTTAGGCTAGGGCGCTGCTGAAACTTAAACGATGATATATCACAATGACAAGAATCTTATCACATTAATTTTATAAATATAAAAGATAACTGAAATTAATATCTGCAACATAATTGGTAAAACAATTTTTGTTTAGTTTAGCATTTAGACTCCGGTTATTTGCGTTTTGGCGAGTTCGTGTGTGCGGTCTTGTTTCTGAAATGAGATTAATACCGCAATATGATTTACTGTGCCTCTGCCAAATTCGTACAGCCCAGCGATAGTACCTATTAAGCGTAATTTTATTAATGAAAAGAGCTATATCGCAATATTGCCTGAAAACTAGGGCCCAACAATAAACACTAGTATCTAATCAGTTTTATTTTACGTTAAACTGTTTACAGAAAAAACAAAATAAAATTGAAAAAATACTGCTAAAGAGTTCATGGTTAGATGTTATTTTTCCAGTATCTAACTGACTATATACTATAACTGGACCATCAATAACATCCAACAAAGTGCAATCGATGTGATGTCGCTATGACACGGTAACGTAGCCGTTCAATTTCATACAAACAATTACTTCTTCCAGGTACAACAATCCTTTTCACGAAGAAGTGTAACCATAATTATGTAATTTGTACATATAATATGGTATGTCTAACCATATTTTACTTACATGTTCTTTACATATTATGGTTAGACCTTGCACTTTGTTGTAGTTTACGATCCTGACCGTACATGTACAAGGCTATTAATAGTAATAAAAAACATGAATTTAAATTTTAAAATCCATACGATTCTGTTAGTAAAACATGAAATTCTTATTCTAGTGTGAGTACTTAGATCAAAAATAAAATATCTATAGAGAATGGTTCCTAATAGGGCTTGCTATTGTCTGTCGATTATAGTAGGTGACATCCCCATGAAGTTAATTAGGTGTATACATTTCCTACAACCATACAGTTTCATTAAACAAGCGGTCTCTGTATAGAGTTCAGTTTATATTGGAAATGCATAATTTACTTTGTTATGAAAATTAACGGCGATACATAACATCTTATACAATAAATACTTATAATGTAATTATAGCGAACCCGAGGTATTATAGCTTGTCATAAAACCGTTTGTACAAACAAACGTCTCCCGTGCATGTGTGCATTACGTCTACGTTGTGCTTATTAAATTCCTATAACAGTAGGTTCGTTGCTTAATTGCAACGTAAAGTCTTTATTGATCGCAACAAATCCTGCTTCCCCTGTAATGCTCTCAACAATCATAAAACATATCTGAAACTCAACAATACAGTAATAATCCTGAATAATTTACCCCGCGATAGGCTTGCAAAAACCAACCTGTAATTGAATATTAAATAAAAGTAAATTAAAGCATCATCCGTGGCCCTGAATATTAATAATCCTGTTGCCTCAGAGAATTAGACCCTTATAATCCAACCCTTCAGTTCCATCCTTGGTTCAACCCTCGTGTGATTGACGTCTCGGCGGCGATTATTGTAGGGTCTATCTGACCGCTCTGTGCTACCCAGATTATGACCGCGAACTTTTCGGAAAGGATTATTGTTCAAAGACACGAGTACAGTTAAGCCATGTCCACACGACCGGCGTCATTGTTTTGCCAAATGTCGAGCGAAGTGTTGTTTGCCAAATGGACAAAGTAAATTTTGTCAGCGTGATGAATGAACACGGGTATAGGACATGTTGACTAGACTTGTTTTGAGATATAAGGATCGTGTTTTGTTCGCGTAGGCAAAGGGGATTTGTGTCCTTCTTTGACTTACAATATACAGAGTGCCCCATATATAATTAATAAATAATTTATTTAAATGCTATATAAAACACTATCCCACCAAAAACATTTTCATGTAAAATGTTGCCAAGACGAGACCATATGGCACGCACTGTCAAAAACTTAATCTCATTAGATCCAAGCTTGTAACTCTACACTTACTAAACTAAACTATACAACTTAGTCGAAATATGTGGCTTAACCGTTTACAAGCCCTATTGTATAGCAAAAAGAAATATGAACAGTGAATAATTTTTTTATCTTACGTGCCCATGTGACGGTAGCGAAACAGCCAAGCCACATATTTTGACTAAGGTGTCGCTTCGCTTGCCTCGTCTTGGCGTTGTTGCGTTGGGTTAGTTACATTGATCTTTTAGGATTTAACCATTTAAAGGATCTATTTTTGGAAAAGCTTGCTTAAATCCTTAATGTACCCTCATACAATATTGTATCTCCCTTTTTTCGTGTCTTGGCTAAGGTATTCAATTATTTTATAATTTTTATATGTTCCGCACACACTGCGTTTGAGTTTGCAAAATGGCATTAGACATAGTCTAAATGTGATATAATGTTTCGTGATGTATTGTCACATTTTGATCTCATAATCAGTAAGGTATTGCGGTAAGAAGTAGCACAGAATATATAATAGGATAAATTTGTGAGTGTTCGTCACTAATAGGATTCATTGAAAAAGAAACAATAGTGACTAAGTATTATTTATTACAACTTGATTTATCAAATTGCAACAAACTGATGAGACTTTTAGTCCACTGAACCTAATTCTCTTGTGTTTAGGATACGGATGCATTTATTTCTAGTACAAGTGTTTTAAAAATAAAAACCTTAATTTCTTCCGTTTCTTATCGAATTTATGCTGCACCTTTACCTAACAATATGAATCTGGTAATAGCTACGTACTCTGCACGCAACAGCTACTTTATGTTTTACCGCAATAGCTTAGGGACCGTGCATAAATCAGGGATGTCAACTCCTAAAGTCGTAACTCTTTAAATGAAATCAAAATACCCCTTAGTACCTTTCTATTTCAGAATAATATATATAATTAATAAATATTAATTATTTAAGGGTTAATTTTGGGGGCAAATTAGTAGATAAAAAAAAGTTTTAACAACTGTAACGTGTTATCATATCATATCAGATGAAAGAGCTTTTTGTAAAAATCTTTTTTTAAATTTTTTATTAATATAAAATAAACAGTTTTGTAAAAGTTATTTAACAAAGTGGACAAAAATCTACTACCCCCCCGGTAATTGATTGGAAGGAGATGCACACATAGATTGAAAAGAGACGCCGTGTGCACGTACTCAATAACTAAACTACTTTACTGCTATAAACCTCCAGTAAAGAAGCCTTCATCTGCGTTTAGGATTTTATACCCAGCGACCACACCTTAACCCTCGTCATATAGTTCACTATCTACCAAGTATTTAGTGGTAAATTTTTTAGGGTTCCGTGCCTTAAAAGTAAAAAAACAGAACCCTTTTAGGATCTCTTTGTTGTCCATCTGTCTGTCAAGCAAGACCCTTTATCTCGAGAACGCGTGGAGGTATCAAGTAAAAAATTAAAATGTATATAAAATGTATATACTCTCAAAGAAATCAAAATTTATTTATGGGACTTTCCGTTGACCTAAAACTATGAAATTTGGCAAGTAATATCGTCTTATAAGGTAGGTCTGTCGAATTACGTCTAGAGGCTAATTACGCCTATTAAATGTAAAAAAAAAAAAAAAACTATCGCCCAATTGAATTGTATGCACTAAAATAACAAGTCCCGTCGTAGTCTCGAACCCTTCGACACAATAAACACTGTTTTCTTCTTCCCCTCTTTGACAAAAGTTTAAACCTTAAAAAGGCGTAATTCAACAGACCTACCTTACTACATGTATGGGGAAAAATCTGAAAGCTGTACCTTTGTCATTAAGTTTTGTCACCCTTTGTGATTAAACTGCCAGATTCGATTCCTGAACTATTTACTATGTGTAGAGTCAACGGCAGGTCAATCAACCCAAAAAGTTATCATCGGTCATTGAACCGATTTTTAAATTTAAGGCTGACATGTAGAGATCTATATCGATTGAGAAAATTTGACCTTTTGTGTTAAGTTGACCAGCTGTGGTCTGTACCTATAAATTTGTACGGAACCCTCGGTGAGCGAGTCTGACTCGCACTTGTCCGGTTTTTTTTTTATTAGTCTGCGAGCGAAATTGTTGCTTTTAACTAATGTGAAAAAATCACTACATTATAGTATATATTATATAACGAAATATATTATTAAAAGGAAAACTATCATAGCTAGAAAATCTTACAAGTTACCAATTTATCTTGTAAAATGTTGTTACTTGGAAAAGAAAATAACTCAGGTGAAATAATGAATAAAGTTTATTTGGCCCAAATAAAAAAAATCCATGATAATACACAAATGTTTATTTACAAGTCGTCATGTACCAAATAGACTAAATTAAGTTGATGCAATTAATTCTGTAAAACAGGTAGCAAATACTGCATACTGTGACGGGAAACTATGGAATCCTACATTGCGCGTGGCCCGACTTAGTCGTTTTTTATTTAAACATTAAGTTGCAGATTGGTATCGACTTGTTAATCCTTTAACCAATTTTGGCCATAGCTACTTTACTAACTTTTTTCTCTTTTGATTCAAAACTAATGAAAATAGAAATGTCTATACCAATTAAAGGGTTAACATATTTATTTTTCCACTTTTAGTATAAATACTTAGTTATTTAACCACAACCATATTTCCTATGTTACAAAAAATTAATAAAACTATTATAACCTCAAAATAATATTAAATTAATGATAATCATATTTTTGCTCACCTAAATCTTTATGTTACACTTCCCCTTAAATTTAGAGGGAAACCCCTAAGTTGATAACCCTGGTTTAAAGTATTAAGCAAGTTACCCGCCATTAGGGAACGGGCGATGCAGCGCACCGATTGAGAAAAGAGAATATAAATTGTGTTTAGTTATTTAGAAACTAATTGAAACTGGCAACTAAGGTTCTTGGAATTAATAAAAGATGCCCTGATCCTGAGATTAAGCCCCAATGAAACCATTGAGTTCCCAATCTGATTTAATCTTATTATTTTTAAATATTCGATAGAAGACGGTGTAACATTTAATGTATTTAATAAACTTAAATAAATTTTATTATATTGAATTTTAGTTAGTTTAGTTTGTTCAGTTTTTTATTTAAAGACAAATAACATTGTTGTGTTTGAATTTATCTTTTAATGAGTACAGTAAAATAATAGTATTTTTTTTTAAATTTTGCTATAATAAATAATGTTAATTAATAACAGTTTTAATAAAAGCAAAAATATTTAATTTTTATGCAACTAGTTGTATAGTCAGGAAATAGCGTTAAGCATTTGGATCCTTATAGTTAAGTAAATTTAGTCAATCTACCGAATTTCAGTGATTGGATTTTTGTTTATATTCGCTAATTAATTAAACACCGAACTAGATTTGAAAAAACATTAACAAGTCTAGTTTAGAAGTAGGTCTATGTTTATGTATGCAGGAGGTTAGGTTACCTTATAAGGCTAAAACACGTATGTCATATCATAGTTAAAAAAAACATGCAAAACAATTAGTTCATCATCATCATCATCATTTCAGTCATCCACTTTTCAGAAGTCCACTGCTGAACACAATCAATCCTCCCCCAATGTTCTATCATCGCGGGGAATTGCTAATACTCACCACGCTTGGCAGGCAGGTTGGCGAGCGCAGTTTTTATTATAACATTTCGCACGCAGACGCTGCTGCCCTGTCTGTTGACGCTGCTGCTGTCTTGTGCTACAGGATTAGTCGCCTCTTACGACACCCCTCCAGTTGGCGGTGGGGAAGTGTATTCTTTCTTTAATTTAAACAATTAGTTATTATGTTTATAGGGAATATTATGTTTAAATATTATATAAGAAACAGTCCCAACGGCGTCCTAAAGACATTGGCGGATCGTTTCACTATGGAGAGATCTTATGTCCGGTAGGTGCGTACCCTCTCCCGTGACGGCCCTGCATACTCATTGTGGCTAGGATACTAGAAGATGGGATGTAAGTACTAAAAATAGTTATTAAGGCATTTCATTTCATTTCATTAACAAAAAAAAATGGACTTTTGGTCTGAAATAAAGATATTTTTATTTTATTTATTTTATTATATTTTTATTTTATTTTATTTTATTTATTATGTTTAAAGGGAATAAAATATATCAGTAAAAAAACATGATAATCTACCTAATCTTAATTCTGATTTAAGGCCGGTTTATCAATAGTCAGATAACTTTTATTTAAAGAATAAATTTAACATTTGTCAGTTTTCGTATAGAAATTCGAAAGTCGAATAAAGTTATTTGGCGATTGAAAAAGTATGTAGTATTTAAATGCATAATTATATGTTAGGACCTCGTGTTTCGGTACTATTATTTATTCTGTGGTTTCGGCTTTATAGGGTCAATACCTCTTACACCCTGTATGACGAGTGACCGAATGAAAAAGTAAAATATCCTACTGCGCCGACCCCAGGTGGCTTAATGATGATAACGTCTGCATAATTTGATTTAGGGCCGATTTTTCATTCGCCAGATAACTTTATTCGAGGTATAAAGTTGACACTTTGACACAATTTCTATACGACTACTGTCAAATGTCAAACTTGTTCTTGAAGAATAAAAGTTAATTATTGAAAAATCGGCCCTTAGCTTAATAACGTTTTTCACAACGTTCTTCATTTCAATTCAATCTCGCAAAGAAACACCGAGCATAATTATGGTTCTTTGCGAGATTAAATAAGAAATGTGGAGATCTGTATTCTGATAGATTAGAAGGCTAAAGTAGCAGTGGGCAGGGCACATAGCAGGTAGAACTGACGGCCGATTGGGCAGAAAGGTTCTAAAATGGAGGCCACGTACCGGCAAGCGCAGCGTATATGTCCACCTACAAGGTGGACGTATCGCACGAAGCTGCTGGATGCAGGCTGCTTCTAACCGCCAATCTGGAAGTCATTGGGGGAGGCATATGATCAGCAGTGGATGTCCTATGGCTGAAATTATGATAATGATTTTTTTCAAAACGGTATTTTTACCGTTTTGAAAAAAAACTTTAAATCTTCTTGAAAAACCAAAATGATTACTTGCAAGTTTACATAATATTTTTATACTGCTATAACTCTACTGCTACTCAAAAACTGTTATTCTCACCTGCGAAAAACAAAAACAAATGAAATTTAACGCGGTGGATTAGTGGGTTTTGTTTGCCGCATAACGCGTAACCAACTAATTGCGTCCTTGAGCTGAGAGCCTCCGCGCAAACATTGTTTATAAAAGGTACGAAATAGACGAGCGTCCCAGTATTACGGGCCGCCTTATTACATTGCGAGTACCTTACAAAGCCTCCGTGCCTTATCAGCCGACCAAGAGAGGCTCGTAAGCCCAGGTTGTTACCTCAGAACACATTGTAACACATTATGCGCCAGTCGACCTAACGCCCCTCCCCGTATAATAAGAATATGTCTTATAATGTTCCCGACAATATGCCGTTAGAGATTCACTCGTGCATGGAGATAGAAGTCGTTGCGGAGCGGCTTGAGATGCAGTTTAATATTTAACCCATGTTAATACTAGGTGGCTTTTGGCAAGGGTTGTTATGGAATAAGTAGCAGTTTATAATAACTGCAGATCCGCTTGAAATGATTGCTTTGTGTACATTGAATTAAACATTTAGAAATTAAAGTATGCTTATAATTATACACCCCACTGCAGGGCACAGGCCTCATCTAAATATGAGGTGGTTTGGGCCATACTCCAACACGTGAGCCCAGTATTGATTGGTGGAGAGGTGCTGTAAGGCCATTGACTTAATGACTAGTATCTGATATGATTTTAGCCGGGACCAACTTTTAACGTGCCTTCCGAAGCACGGAGATGCTTGTGATAAATGTCAATTACCACGGTGTAGGTGGCATAACTTTGGTGATCATAGCCAAAGCGCTGCCGCCCCTAAAGCTACTATTTTTGATATTATTCTTTGATTTTATATTATTATTTTAAATAATATTTTATATTTAAAAAATAGTGATGCTTCGAAACATGGATGCCATTCAAAACTCTGGCTTACTAAAAGCGAGTCTCTTAAAAATGTCTTTGTTTTTAGTAGAACTGTTGCATGAATAGCGTATCGTCGTGGGTTTAAATTGTTTTTTTTTTCAACTGAAATATTTTCTTTGTTATACTTAATCACAATAATTGTGAATGTTAAGAAATTAAAATATTCTTTGATTATTTTATATTGATACTTATGACGAAGCCTTTATCGAGCAGCTTTTTATTATGATAAATATTACAAGACAATATTTTAATGAGGCTAAATTAAAAAATATTGTTATATTAAATGTATTTTATCAATAAACATTAATTAGTACTTACTTGAGACGAAAACTGTGTCGTGCAGCCTTGTCTTGTAGTAACATATTACAAAAAAAATATTCAAACTGAGATCAAATTTAAAATGTTCTCATAATAGATGTTCAATTTATTAATACAAATTAATTTAATGTTCTACGAATAACAGCCATATACCAAAGTACCGTTCTACCCTGCGCCTATTGGTCCACCTAGATACTGCTGCTTGCATGTATCTACGCCATTGCGGTAGTCAGTCGCGTCTCACGTCATCTAAATACAGAACCTTCATTTTTTATTTCTTCTATTCTTCTAAAATAGATTTTATAGATTTTTACGTTTATGATGTAAGATTTAGCTAAGTGTTGCATTTCAAATCCGATGTCAATCAGTTCAGACTAAGGTGCAGATGCCTAAAGTGGCTTTTTTCTTCTTGCTTTAGTGCGGAGAAAATGAGTTACGCATTACTAAGGCCATGAAAACATCAGGTGTGGGACTCTTAAATAGTAGCGGCTCTCATTACAACCACTCGCTAAGATACACCTTAAACGTCCATGTTCGTTCAGTCCACTATTTAGCAGAACGACTGAGGATCACTGCAAGAGGCACTTATAATTAGCCGTTTTTCAGAAAACATCTAGGAGATGTAATGAATAAGATGTACGAGGATTTTTGCGGTACGGCTCGTCTTAGTATACGCCGAGTTATCTTACCGTCCAGTGGAAACATGTAACTTCCAGGATTGTAATAGCACTTTAAGATTACTGACTTAATTAAATTGAAAGTAAAAAGGAGTATTGTGACTTTTTCCTGAATGTGCGCAATAAAGCATAACTCGACTACATTCGTCTTCCAGACAACTTTGGCGCTAACATTTAGTACATTTCGTAGAATTGAAGAGAATTCATAGCTCCAAATTAAGTTCATATTCTATTGTAGAACTAGCTGCAAGCATACGTACAACACTTTCAGATGGGAAATGGACTTAATACTGAATTATAGCATATCGCGAGGCAAAATTAGTGTTCGCTCTATGAAGTAGTGTAAAGGGGTGTGTTATGTTATCTACTGTTAGCCAATAGCACAGAATTCATAGATATAAGTACCTAAGTACTTAAACCTATTTTGTACAAAAACGTCACTATTTTGATTACGACCAGTTGTCTACCTAAATAAAAAAACCGACCAAGTGCGAGTCGAACTTGCGCGCCGAGGCTTCCGTACCAACTTATAACTATGTTAATAATTTGTGTATAACGAAAATCGATATTTACCGATTTTCAGTTTGTTAAAAAAAACAAACAAATTTACGGTTTTTGGACTTTTGCCTTTACTTGTGCTCATTGCTTCTTGCCAAATTTCATGTTTCTAGGTCAACGGGAAATACCCTATTCATTTTGATTCCCTAGAGAGTGTCGAAATATACATTTTTTGCGGCATAAACGGCCGAATTATTTTTTTACCTTAACTTAGACGTTTAATTTTTTACAGCATCAAGAGACTGTAGACTTGAGTATACCGTTTTAATTTAACTCCATACCTCTACGCGTTCCCGAGATAAAGGGCTCGACAAACAGACAGACAGACATACAGACAAATTCTCGTCACCACTGCCACAATGCCTGAAGAGCAAGATATTTGATCTGTGCATTCTACCAGTGATGACCTACGGAGCCGAAACGTTGAACATGATAGTAAAGCTGACCCACCAAATTCACATCACTCGGCGAGCTATAGAAAGGTTAATGCTTGGGATCTCGTTAAGGGATAAAATCCGAAACTGGACTGGTACTGGACATAGTCCAAAATTGTAGCCAGCTAAAGTACTAGTGGACCGGCAACATCTGTCGCAGAACCGATGAAAGATCGAGTAAACGGGTTCTGGAAGGCCACTCCTCGGCAAACGTGGTGTAGGTAGGACGCCACCGACCGATTGTAAGTACCTAAATGAAAAATCGTGCTCTTTGGCGTTTTTTGGGAGAGGCAGGCGTCCAGCAATAGATTTTAATAGGCTAATTTGAAGATGAATCATCATCATTTAAGGTGACAAAAGCTATAAAAAAAAAAAAAAAAAAATTTAAATTTATAAACAAAACCGCGAAGAGATTTATACTCGTGGCGCCATTTTCCATTATTTATGCAGACATAAAATAAAATATTATTTACTGCGAACATTTACCCAAGTGTAGCCACAGACCTTTAAATCACTGGATAGACCCGTGAGACTCCATAACCCTTTTAGGCTTTTGACCAGAAAGGTCCCAAGGCTACGATTACGATTTTTCTTCTACGCACTTTTACTTAACAGAATAGAGTTACATTTTCCAATTATTCAATAAAAAACTACAAGCAAAATATTTATTGACAACCTCATCTTAAAGTATATTTAAAACAATACATTCTAGTAATTTTAAAAGTAGTCGGTACTGTATATTTTTTTTAAATGGGTATGATTGCGATCGGTATAAATGTTTTAGCTAAACTTGCCGCATCTAGAATCATGACAATGTAACTTTGTGTTTTTTTTTCTTCAATTTAATTTATAAATTTGTGATTTTATGAAATCTGTGATTTTATTTTTTTACTTCTCGTTACGTTGATGTCAAAAAAAAACCATACCACCATTCAATATTTCTGCCGTGTCTAATGGTTGACTGGTAGATAATGTCTTTAGGCGTTAAGTCCGCATGTACATTTGTTCCGTGCAAAACAGAAAAAAAAACTCTGACTTGAATTTGGGCAAAGCGCTTAGAGGCAAGACCTAAATCCATACATCACCTTAGTAGTTACACTTTACAAACTAAGCATAGTATTATTTATCACAATGATAAAAAAATTTTTTGCTGTAATAAAGCAAAAAAAAAAAAGATCTGTATTTTTCAATTGATAAAGTTGTTCATTTGTAGCATTGCAGTACGGTGCGCATAGTAAGAAAATTAACATTAAAATATTGCTCACTCAATATTGCAGAACTAGCTTTTGCCCGCGGCTTCGCTCGCGTTAGATTTGATTTTGAGTGAATGTATGAATGTCAAACTCAGTAATTTTAAAAAAAAACTACAAAACTTCTTTAGACAATATTCTTGACAGCCTAGCATGACTATCAAAACACGATATGATATGATATGATATACCGATTTATCAATTTTAGGATAACGCGGGTCTCATTCTATACAACTAATGCAAAAATAGAACCTTTGTGTTGAGATCACGTGTGGCTGTCTGTCAGTCCGTCTGTTACAACCGATTAGCTCTGAAATTACTGGACCGAATGAATTGCAATCTGTATAATAATAATTAAAAATAATAATAATTTCAAGAATTTTACATGTTCACAAATTCAATTTTAAAACCAACGTCCCAAAAAACCATAAAATCGAAACTCATATTGATAGTCATTTCAACCCAATCGCATCCCAAAGCAGGGGAGATGGTGTTTCACGTCCGCAACGTTGAATTTTAAAATCGTTGTTGTTTTCGTATTCAGTGACCCGATAAACCATAGAAACAATACCCATGTTGATTTTCAGACTTTGTCACCCCCTTCCCCTTTTTAGGGGTTGACTTTCAAAAAATCTGCAACACATGTTTCCTCATTTATCGTAAGGAGTACCTACTCCTATGAAGTTTTAAATAAAATAGTCTGACTAATCTTGTTTCCCCATACGGTCCCCATACCATTCCCCGTACTATAACATCGATACTGTGTTGTATTCATACAAATAAATGATTTAATTCTTTGATACAAACTTAGGACCCGCATTTCACCCCTCTAGGGGGTGAATTTTGAAAAATCAGTGACCCCTAGATTTTATAAGGAACCTACGTGTCAAGTTTGGAATCTCTAGAACCAGCGGTTTGGGCTGTGCGTTTTTACATCAGTCATGTTCCTATTTGGGTCCATAGTCTATTTAAGGACTTCCAAGTTGCCCAATGTAGATCATGTCCAGGAGGGAGTCGTGACAATATATTTGGTGATTATTAATTCGACAATAACAAAATTAAATCCCCTTTGAAATTCTAACTCCACCAATTTAATTTGAGTAAGTGTACTATAAACAAGTTTAGTGATTATAAATTTTAAAATGAAGGACTTTCAAGACACAACTTAATCTCCTTTTTCAATCCTTCGGAGGTTGAATAAAAAGAACGCTGTAATACATAAATTTATTTTCAATCGTCACCATAAATACAAAATTTAAAGATTCTAATTTGAAACTGATATGCTTTAATTAAATTTTCATCCCCTATTTTACCCCCTTAGGGCTTTAATTTCCAAAAACCCTTCCTTAATGGATGTTTACACTGTATAAGGTAAGGCTGATTGATATATCAACAATTAGTTGGTTTACCATTTCATCTCCCTTTTCACCTACTTAAGGGTTGAATTCAAGAATTTTCCCACAATATTAAATTTCAAAATCGATGTCATTTTCGTAATAAACATCCCCAAAAGCCATAAAAACGACACCCATATTGATATATAGACATTTCAACCCCATCGCACACCAACAGGGGGATGATATTTCACGTCCGCAACATTAGATTTTAAAATTATTGTTGGTTTCGCAATCAACGACCCGATAAACAATAAAAACAATACCCATGTTGATTTTCAGACTTTGTCACCCCTTTTACCCCCTTTAGAGGTAGATTTCGCAAAAAACCTGAAACACTTTTTTAATCATTTATTGTTAGGAATACTCCTGTGAAGTTTCGAATAAAATAGACTAACTAATCTTGTTTCTCCATACAAACTTTGGGCTCCTATTTTACCCTTTTAGGGGGTGAATTTTGAAAAACCCTTTCTTAGTGCACCCCTAGACCTTATAAGGAACCTACATGCCAAATTTGGAATCTCCAGCACCAGCGGTTTGGGCTGTTTGTTGATATGTTAGTCAGTCAGTTTCTTCTTTTATATATATAGACTACTCGTAGCTGACCCAGCAAACTTTGTTCCGCCAATTCTTTTATATGGGAAAATAAAATAGTTGTTTTACTACTTTCTGCTACTGCATTTTTTAAATATTTTGTCACCTTTTAAACCATCCCTGAACTTCCACAAATATTTCAAGATCAAAATTAGCCAAATCGGTCCAGCCATTCTCGAGTTTTAGCGAGACAAACGAACAGCAATTCATTTTTATATGTATAGATAGATAAAACGAGGGATTCTTGAGTTTGATTGTCCTAAAACATTCGACTTAATATCTCATAATATTATAAACTAAAATAAATAAATACCTACGCGAAACTATAGATATTGTACGTTAATTGTAAAAATATACAAACAAAATTAAATATTTCTAACTTTCCTGCCGACCGTATCAAGAATTAATAACCGTAACGATCGTTCGGTACACTATTGAAGTTTTTTACAAATGAAATTATTTCGAGTTCATTCGCGATGCGCGATTCATTATGCCAGAGTAGGGCGGGGTAAGAGGCAAGTTTTAATAATGTAGGGCGGTTGGCAAGGCAGTGCCAGCTTCCTTTCATTCATCTCTCCCCTTCCGGTTGGCGCAATTAAACGACGGCCTGTTCCGGCACTTAAAAAACTTTTAAAGTACAGCCAGAGACAATTTGAGAGACGTATATTGTCACAAATGATGGAAGATTGTTTATGCTCCGAGTTTTATACGCTTGTTGGGGTTGTGGTTTCTGTACATGGATCGTTTTAAACAATATAAACTAACATTCCATAAAAGGCTCTTTTTGATGGATAAGAACATCTCTGAATATTTAATCATTTATTGCTTTACTATAATAGCACTTAGGTTTTACAATTCTGTGACACAATACTAACCGTACTAATGCTAGCTCTTACTGTCAAAAAATCTCTTATTCTTAAGGGCAGAAGGTTGGAGACTTATGGGGTAGTCTTGATAAACTAAGGTTTAGGATAGAGCATAGGCCTTTTCACAATCTCGAGGACCCTGAAGATAGGCGACTTCTGACTCTTTTGTCTTCTTAAGTTTCTAAGACTTAGCCTTTTCTAAACCTTACCAAGGGACAAGCTCAGTTAGGATCAGAAAACCTCACCCACGATAGCAATTAATTCTTGCAATCCTATGTCTATATCAGCCTTTATCAGATCACCAGAGTCTTGTTGTATACCTAATAAAGCCTTACTAGGTTAACATCCTTGAATTCCTCGATGATATAAGGTAATTTCTTGGAGCTATTAAGAAGGTTAAAATTATAATATGAAATAAAAAGGAACGCACACTGTTAAGCAATACAGATACAGATTGTTTCTCCCTTATTGCTTAAACGCTGACTGGCAACTTTTCAAACAAAATTGCCTTTTTTTGCTCTGAAACTCTATTTTCGTCTTATGTTTTTCTAAATGTAATATTGAGTTACGTTGGCGATGTTTTATTTTGATGTTAGGCTGCGATATTTTATCTATAATCCATACATACATACAAATAAATACATTTAAAGTATCTGTTTATAACGTCAAAATAACTGCTTTTTACTACATATAAATTAAATGAAAGTTTCAACGATATTTATAACAATAAATCATTTTTTCTTATTTTTGGCCGTTTACCTGTTTATTTGTTTCGGCTAATTTTCGAAACGGCTTGACCGATTTTGACAAGAATTTTACCAGCAAATAACTGATGTTTTATGAAATAAAATAATAATAATACAATAAAATTGTTAACGATTCAAATACGGTAGTTTTTTAATTTATTTAAGGATTACGCGAACGAAGTCGTGGGCGACTAGTCTTTATTAGAATAATGAATGTTTGTGTTTTTATCACATAATACGTATTCCAAAACCATACATCCGATGGCAACGAAGTTGAATGAGTTGTTATAGACAAAGCGAACGAAGTCACACATCACACTGACACTTCTCGATATGACGATGAACCAAAGAATTCACATAATAAAACTTATTCCTATTTCTTAACCAAATCGTTGAGTCTTGCGTACATCAAATCTTAAACGTTGCAACACCTTTGCCAAATCGGTTCATCATTATTCAGCCGCGCGGCAATTGTAACTGCAGTAGTGCTCATTCCGCTTCCCCACTCAATGCTCCTTGTTCCGACGGCTCGAGTTATTTGCATCACAAAAACACAATGTCAAGGGAACGCGAAACCATTAATCACTAGTGCCGGGACATGGCGTGGAGAATGATTCAGACGTTTCGGCTGATTAAAGGGGAATCGAGTCAAAATACCACAATCAGAATGCTAATTGAGTTTTAGAATATGAAAGATTCGAATAACAACAAAACCTTTCACTCATAACAATATATGATGAACTAATAACCGAAGCTTAAGATCTATCTTTAACAATTGTTTAGCTTTAATATTGTCTGTTTGCGACTAAACTATTGATAAAGTCACAGTTCATCAGGCATACAGTTGAAATACCTACCCTGACAAATGCATAAAACCTTTGTATCCTAGGTGCCTTAATAGGTACGTTTACTAACTTTACCAGAAACTAAGCTAACATCTTTAACCAAATCGGTTCATCAGTATTCAGCCGCGTGGCAATTGAAACTGCGGCAGTACTCCGTTCCCCCGCTCAATTCCCCTTGTTCCGACGGCTCGAGTTATTTGCATCACAAAAACACAATGTCGAGGGAACGCGAGACCATTAATCACTAGTGCCGGGACTCAGCGTGGTGAATGGTTTCAGCCACACGAGAATGATTCAGACGTTTCGGTTGATCGAAGGCAAGTCGCGTCAAAATGTCACGGCAACTGACACCGGGATATGCTAATTGACTTTTCGAATATTGGATGTTCGATGAACAATGATGCTATTGTTGTGGTTTCATGCTATTATATGTATATACCTACGTATTCAGATAGATACGAGTACGACACATAACAAGTTTACTGTAACTACTTTGAATTCACAGTAGTCAGTAAAAACAGTTTTTCTTATTATTCTTACATTATTTTTATTCTTTTAATTACATAGACATGATAGGCCTGACTAATATCACCTAAATTATGAACAACCACAGAAAATACCACTTTATTAATTACAACAAAGCTTAACTAGTCTCCATTTATATCAACGAAACCACTGTTCATTTGATTAACATTTAATCCATCATGTACAGCCAGTAAATCAAACACGTAAACCTATACCGTAAAACCAGATTGGATGGGTGAACGACTTAATACAACATTGTGCATGAAATTAATTTTAATCATTAAACAGGTATTATTGAAATGTATTATTTTTTTAAAGTACATAAAAAATTACACCTTTCCAGAATAAAACCTCGTAATTTGTCCGAGTTGAAAAACACGGTAAGTGTAAATCTGGTGAAAATAATTAAGAAAACTTCACCTCAAAGTCTCAAAGTTTTTACAGTGGACGTTAACTATGCAAACTTCTTCTGTCGTTCTCCCACTTAGAATTGTGAAAACAATTCGCTTTAAAAAGACGCTCGTAACAAAAAACCCTTCGTAAGTAATTAAGAAGTTTGAGAAACACCGGTTCATTGGCATACTTTCGGCTTGTAATACGCAGTTAATCTCAGCACAAAAACTTGGCGCTTTCTGATGTTATAATTCACGAGGGCCCGCCCGCGCCAGCTACAAGGGTGAATTTCTTATGAGGCCGACGTGTATTTGTCACAAGAATCTATATGTATATTTGAGTTCAGCCTACGTGCTCCTCGACGCCAAGCAGATAAGGCAAAACTGACATCGTTCTTTATTGCTTTAAGTCAGATATTCGGCGTTTCTTTTTCGCCGTATCCACCGTGAGTAATGAAGAAGTTCAGAGCGGCTTAACACTCCTAAATTGTGATAAAGCCCGTGATATTGTCTTCCACGGCGGCGCAGCTGGGTCACGGCGAGAGAACATTTCATTACGATTATTACCAAGTTAATGATGTCGTAGTAACTTCACTTATTCGCGCCAAGGCGAGGTATGCTGCGAATTTAAATAAATTCGGGCACATACGAGTTATCCTCATTCCGGGAGACAAACTGGGAGCTGTGTCTGTCGTACAAAGAAACGGCGGTAATTCATGAGCTTAGCGCGATCCACTCTTATCTCTTTCAGTTCTCGCGACGACGCTCTTAAATCTTGCCGAGTCTCGAATACTACACTCAGGAACACTTACAAGCCTTTAATTCGAGACAAATTAATGCATAATTTAGCAGTTTTAAATCAGGATTAGTGTTTGCAATGAGCTACGTTTGTTGCAGGATTAAATTGTTTGGATAGGCTTTTAGGATCGTGATTTAAATTATGTTATTATTGTGAGTTTATCCCGAGTTGACATTGTATTGCCTGGCTGATTGAAATATAAGGTATATTACCTACAAAAACTATGTTGAATAATAGCGTTTTAATTTAATATGTATCGTATCGCCCTTGTATTAATATTAAGAGCAACCTACGTATTATAGGATGAAGGAAGATTACATCAATGTAATGTTTACTCGAGTGTTTTTATTTACATCCGATCAACAATGCGGGCTTTCCAAAATTAGATCCGCATTATACGCCCCCATATTTGAAGCGACAATTATTCCAGAGGTTTTGCATGCGCTAGTAACCTGAGTTATAAAAAGGGTCGACCCAACTAATACCCTTGTCATGTCGAGCCGAAATTAGTTCAAATCTTGCAGCTGCGCCGGCGAAACCTCCGTTGTTTGTCCAAAATTTAATCTGACAATATAACATCGATATACAACAACAATATGAACAGTCGCCTGTTTGTGTTTAGTTAATTAACCAATGACTGGCAGCTATGAATAGGCCACTTGTACAATATAGTGGTAATAGTTACTGTAGAGGTCTAAGGCAAACTTTAGCCTCCCGTGGGACTGATGTAATTACTGGCCCGTTTGTCGGTTTTCATTTTAGTGGAGGTTTTGACAAATATTGCAATCTGTGGTTGTGAATTTGTTTTTTGCAATTGCTTTACTTGATTTGGCTGAAGGATGTTTCTGCATTATATCACACTACTAATCTGCCCCGGCTTCGCACGGGTAGCTTAAATACAAAGGTTACATAATGTTTGACCACAACTTTTTTGGCAAATGTTCACTTCACAAACAACGATCATCAACTATTATTTTATTTCATAAACATATTGTTTTATAAAGTCATTTGAGAAACACTTGGTTGACAAGTGGTTTACCTTATAAACGTTTAGAATATTAAAGTATATTTTTAGTTTTTAGGATTCGTTTCGCAACTTGATGTTATAACAAATTTACATAAAATATTGTTACTATTTACAAACGATTGCAATTCAAAACGATGAATTCATATTCATATTTTATAACACAAATAAGTAGTTAGCTTAGCAAATTTACAAAATTTTAAGCGAGAATTAGTATCTAGCGCTCGCCACGCTGGCTCGGCTTTGCGCTTTTCGCATAGGTACCATACCGCCTCGGGGGAAGCAGCATGGTTATGTGGGACAACCCTCATCGAGAAATAGCTACACTGTTTCCCGTTGACGTATATTCACTAAAAACCTGGGCTCAGGCATAGGGAATAGTCTGGCAGATTGTGCTATGTGAGCAGGGAGCCTCCGCCTCACCTTTGCTAGCTTACCAGAAGGGGGAATGTGAGTTCGGCGAGACGCCTTTGCTTAGTCCCCCCCCGCCCTTCGATCTTTTGCACCGCCTACGTCTCGCGCCCTCTCGCTGCATAGCGCTAACTAGACTGGAAAGCGAGAGATTTCCACAGAAACAGAACAAGGAAAACGGCGCACCTTCTCACCGACACTCTTCATCCCCCACGATCAGGAAACCTGTCGAGGGGGATAACAATCTTTTTAAATACCTACTCGTGCCCTCGTACTCGTACTCGACGTCTCATAACATACCAATTTAAAACAAGTTTGGAAAATAAAACACTTTATTTTTTTTTATTTTTTTTTTTTACTCCTTTTTTATTTTTTAGAGAATCCAAGTTAGCGTATATCAACTAAGTATAATATTTTTATTTTTAAAATTTTACTGCCATGTAGTAGTTGATTAAACTTCTGATTAAAAATGATAATAACATTTGTTGGAAACAATAATTTGTGGAGTAATTATATTCCATAATCTCGTCCTCATATTTTGTACAATGTAGTACGCACTTTTTGCTACTGCACTGATTACAATCTTCAAAGTTAGGCACGTGCTTGAACGCGTCAATAAACTAAAAAATAAATAGCCGGAACGTCCCCGCACTGTCACCTGTCAATGTCATTGTACTTTTTTGTACACAGCACTGAAGACAAAATTATTAAGAATAAATTGTGACAGACTGGCGTTATTCTTCAGCCCGCAAACAGAATGAATGACATCGGAGCTTTCACGGGAGGTTGGCCATGATGATCATTAAGTTAATTCTAGTTTTCTCGCATGTCTCAGAATGAATGACATCGTGGCCTTCACGGAAGGTTGGCCGTTGGTGATCATTATGTTCATTCTAGTTGTCTGTTATGTCTCAGAATGACTCCACAGAAACTGCCCTGTGCAAAAGCACTGGCCTTTACGATGGAGTGGCGTCTCCTCGACGGATTCCCCCTGAGACGTAACATTATGGTTCTAGTCTTCATGAAAGGTTGACCATGAGACCGATATAATGTTGCACAAGAAATATACTACAGTGGATCTGTTATAGCATAAGGTAAGTTATTAATATTATAAATTTATCCTAGCGCATCTTATGTATCAAGAGAACAATTAATCCTCTTGTCTGTCTCGCAGCAGAATTATAACACTTCCACTTGCTTTCACGAGGGGTTAGCCGTGGCTTAAAATTTTTGTTATAATATTGCGGGTCTGCAAATCATCTTATAAGGTTGACCAGAGACCGACTTCATCAATTGAAGTTGAAAATATAGTCGAACACAAAGGTATCAAGGCGATACATATCTTCGAATGCCGCTGAAGAAAAAAAAAGGAGAGAGAATATGGGTACCGAGACTAATGTAATGCCCTCCGTCTTAGTAGTTTTTACGACTTAACACTTTGACTCTAAGGAGGCTATGAAAGAAGCTCCTTTGCCTGCTGATATCGAAGGCTTAAGGAATTCTGAGTACTTGTGTAGACAAGTCACATACTTACCTAGACAATTTCAGTCTGTTTTTAAAGATTTTAAGTTTTTAATAATTTCATCAGTTGTTACTATTAAATTGGGCCTTTGGCAACCATTAATGGTACCAAGACAATCTGTTGGTCTCAGATCTGCTTGTCTCTTTTCGCCCCGTTTATATGCATACAAGTCAATAATAAATAGCGCTTTTACAAATTATGGTTTATCTCGGTGTGGATTTTCACAAGTATATAATTGAGGTACCTACACCTTGATGTTAGCCCAAGAGGGCAAGACTTTATAAAGCATAGTATAGAAAACAACCTGTTGACCCCAATAGTTCATGTAATTAAGACCATATTAGGTTTTTTTTTTCTTTTATATTGTACTAAAAAGCTTAAATAAATAAATAAACATTACTTGAAATCTAGCTCTACTCTACTCTACTAATTGATATCTATGCTTTAAAGATCATTAGTCCACCTGATTGGTGTAGTTGAGTTAACGTAAAAGGTCCCAGGTTCGAAACTCAGTTCGAATGCCCCTGGCGAGATGGATTGTCTTGTACCTCGTAGTACAGGGAAGTTGACTCCTTGTTTGGAGACCATGACAAATTGATGTTGGCTGGTGCATGTTTGTATGTTCCTATATAACTGATATGGTATCCCATTTTTGTAACTTATCTTAGATCTGGTCACAACCGGGTAAACCTTAAATTCTCATAGTATCAAGCCTAATTCTCAAGATTCTATAATAATCTATAAAAGCAATTACTAATTTAACACGGTTACTGACTTAAGGTTATTATTCTAGCTGGTGGCCATGGCTAGATTAGATTATTTCTAGACTTCATCAAGTGTAAATAATTCCTCAGAAAATTTATAAACAAAGACACACTCAAGATAAGTGTTACTTACAAATAATGTGAGTGAAGATCACTGTTACAGATATGAAAAAATAATTCTCCTTGTTATCAACAAGATAAAAATTACCATAATTAAAAGCTTTTTTAACTGTAACTATATGTTATATTCCAATATTTTCAGAGTCAGTAAAAATCCATGGCAAGATTTATGCAGCCTTATTTACAGGCAAAAATTTCGCACCATAATTGATCCTTATGTACTTGTCATAAGGTCGAAAACCAATTATTTTAATTTTAAGGTAGGTATGTTATGTGTTGTATTGGTAAATTATTACTTATTTAATATTATTATTTTTTATTAGCTTTACAAGAATTGACCAGTTATTGAATCTTTCTCTGAATAAGTATTCAGCCTGTTTCATTAGCTTATTGATTTCCCCTAACAGGGATCCACACATAAAGTGCAGGAGTCTCACACTGATTTCCAGCTATACAAGTGTAACACATATGACGGTTTTCTAAGAATCTAATTTTCTTATTTATAACATTTTTTTTTTTTTAATATCAATTTTCTTCGTGATCTGTCCTAGGACATTTAACGATGTGTTATGAAGGTGGTATGGTCTTGTATGGTATAAGTCCATTGACTTATCCATGTCTATTGTCTGTTATTTTTTTTAGTTAGTGTCCTGCTGGGGATGTCTTCTCTTTAATCTGTGAAATGCTGTTTTGGTCGCTATCAAGTCTGACGCCAGAGGATTTAGGTGATTTGTTAATCGTTTTGTATATCGGTTCACAATTTTGCCGATCTCTTGGTTCGTTTAGGCGCGATTGGGCCAATTCGCGATTGGTCCAATCGTGAAAAAATTACAAATTCGCGATTAGTCCAATTCGCGATTGGTCCAATTCGCTATTGGACCAATTCGCGATTGGTCCAATTCACTATTGGTCCAATTCGCTATTGGGCCAATTCGCTATTGGGCCAATTCGCTATTGGTCCAATTCGTAATTGGTCCAAAATAAAATGATATCCAAAATGAAACAAATGAGGTCATTTATTAGTATGGATTTTAATTATTATGCATTATTATAAGTATCTTGAAGCCATTAACAACTAATTTCATATTTAACCAAAAAACTAAAAACTATCGGTACAACAACAAAATCAACTATGTAACTAAATAATAAATAATCAACTTTTACTACTACTATATGTAGAAAATAACAAAGCCATATTGTTCTGTTTTACTTATTTCAATAATAATCACCTTTGGAAATAGAGCGAAATATAAATATAAAAAAACACAAACATTTGTTTCTATAATTTTTAAATAACGATAAAAATACAAATAATAAAAGGAGAGAACGCGACATTTTATTTGATAAAAAATATGAACAGTTACTAAACCAATATGAAAATGGAACATTGACAACAAAAATATTTATTTACAAAATTATATACTTACGATTATCGTTATTTAAAAATTAGTGGAACAAATGTTTGTATTTTTTTATATTTATATCTTGCTCTATTTCCAAATGTGATTATTATTGAAATAAGTAAAACTGAAAAATATGACATTGTTATTTTCTACTTAAAGTAGTAGTAAAAGTTTGTTTGTTGATTATTTTCTTTTTAGTTACATAGTTGATTTTGTTGTTGTACCAATAACTTTAGTTTTTTGGTTAAATTATGAAACTAGTTGTTAATGGCTTCAAGATACTTATAATAATGCATAATCATTAAAATCCATACAAATAAATGACCCCATTTGTTTAATTTTGGATATCCTTTTATTTTGGACCAATTACGAATTGGACCAATAGCGAATTGGTCCAATAGCGAATTGGCCCAATAGCGAATTGGACTAATAGCGAATTGGACCAATCGCGAATTGGTCCAATAGCGAATTGGACCAATCGCGAATTGGACTAATCGCGAATTTGTAATTTTTTCACGATTGGACCAATCGCGAATTGGCCCAATCGCGCCTAAACGAACAAAATCAACTATGTAACTAAAAAGAAAATAATCAACAAACAAACTTTTACTACTACTTTAAGTAGAAAATAACAAAGTCATATTTTTCAGTTTTACTTATTTCAATAATAATCACATTTGGAAATAGAGCAAGATATAAATATAAAAAAATACAAACATTTGTTCCACTAATTTTTAAATAACGATAATCGTAAGTATATAATTTTGTAAAAAAATATTTTTGTTGTCAATGTTCCATTTTCATATTGGTTTAGTAACTGTTCATATTTTTTATCAAATAAAATGTCGCGTTCTCTCCTTTTATTATTTGTATTTTTATCGTTATTTAAAAATTATAGAAACAAATGTTTGTATTTTTTTATATTTATATTTCGCTCTATTTCCAAAGGTGATTATTATTGAAATAAGTAAAACAGAACAATATGGCTTTGTTATTTTCTACATATAGTAGTAGTAAAAGTTGATTATTTATTATTTAGTTACATAGTTGATTTTGTTGTTGTACCGATAGTTTTTAGTTTTTTGGTTAAATATGAAATTAGTTGTTAATGGCTTCAAGATACTTATAATAATGCATAATAATTAAAATCCATACTAATAAATGACCTCATTTGTTTCATTTTGGATATCATTTTATTTTGGACCAATTACGAATTGGACCAATAGCGAATTGGCCCAATAGCGAATTGGCCCAATAGCGAATTGGACCAATAGTGAATTGGACCAATCGCGAATTGGTCCAATAGCGAATTGGACCAATCGCGAATTGGACTAATCGCGAATTTGTAATTTTTTCACGATTGGACCAATCGCGAATTGGCCCAATCGCGCCTAAACGGTGGGCAGGTGTTGTGTCTTAAGGTAAATAAGACATGAGTGGACTTCGTTTCATTAGCCTTAATGCGCCAGTCTTTTAGCCAGGTTGATATTTTATCTAGACCTTCTTGAAGCATCGAGGATGCCGCTGCGGCGTCCTCGTGGGCTGCTCATACAGCAGTGTCATCGGCGAAAGTTCCAACCAAAACATCACGCGACGACGGCTGGTCAGAAGTGTATAGAAGGTATAGGATCGGGCCCAAAACGCTGCCTTGTGGAACTCCTGCTTGGATTTTTTTGATGGCTGTTCTGTCGTCTCCATGCTTTACATAGAAGTGTCTATCGGAGAGATAAGACTCAAGAAACAAAAAAAAAATTATAGGGAGGGCATTTTTAAGTTTGCAGAGTAGTCCGTCGTGCCAAACGCGATCAAAAGCCTGAGATATGTCCAAAAAAGCAGCGGAGCAATATTTTTTGTTTTCAAAAGAATAGTTGATTTTGTCAACTAGTCTATGCACTTGCTCAATGGTACCATGGCCACGACGAAAACCAAACTGGTGGTCCGGAATTAAGTTTTTATTTGCTACAACCACCATGAGTCTTCTGAGAAATAGGCTCTCAAGAACCTTTGATGGGACAGGTAATAGACTGATTGGGCGATATGATTTCACATCCTCCTGGTTCTTTCCTGGCTTCGGAGTCATAATGATCTCGGCGACCTTCCATTGTGGGGGAGTGTACCCCTCAATAGAATGCCGTTGTATATTTGGGTAAGGTAGGTTATGCCCGATTCGGGGAGCTCTTTCATGATCTTTGCGGTGATAAGATCATAGCCTGGGGCTTTGTTATTGTCAAGTTTCCTAATAACCGATTTCACTTCATCCTTCAAAAACTTCTTAATCGGAATATCGAGCTGGTAAATACCACTAAGCGTTTCTGAGACATTTTGGATCCTGCTGGATCCGCTGTCTGGATTTGGCGTAAAAACATTGGTTAGATGTCTGGCGAACTCTTCAGCTTTTTCGTGATCGCTCTTTGCCCAAGAGTTGTCTTCACGGCGTATTGGAGACTGGAATGAGATCGGTCTTTTCAAGTTCTTCGTAGCTCTCCAGAGGGAGTAGTTAGTTGCAGCAGAGGTGTCCAGATTTGCCAGATAATTGCCAACGCTTTGGTTTTTCTCGGAATTCAGCAATATTTTGAGGTCAGAGGCCAACTTGTTGTACAAATTTATAACATATAAATAATAAAAGATTTGCCATAATAAACATCCATATTATTTATTTTAGTTTCCTTTACTTTGGAACTACACCTTAAACAGATGAGTTATTAAGAATAAAAATAATTTATTTGCATAAAAAATGGTATTACAGACAATGATAACTTAATAGTCCTACTACTAGGTTTTCTTATTATATAAAATAAAATACATCTTTGGAGAAGAAATACTAGCTTAAATACCTACTTGCACATCGATAAATTTACCTTGTGAAGTAACCATGTACTAAGTATGTACTACTTACTACTGGATAAATGAGACGGTGATTAATAGTTCAAAGCATTGGCTCCATTTCCATGACAACGTATTAAACTAGCTGTTGCTCCGCGATTTTGTTTGCGTGATCTCTAGTTTATTCCTAAATAATATACCTACTTACTAGCGAGGGGTATTTGTTTAAAACTTTATTGCACAAACTTAAAAGTGTACAACAGGTGGATTATCAGTCTCAGTCCCAGCTAATCTATAAATTCATAAAGACTTACAGTTTTAACAAAAATAATAGAGTATTTAAATTTAAGTAAAATTTGCTATTTTCTATTTTAAAGAATTCCTACTCATTTTTTGGTCCACCTGTATGGTATTATACAGGGTTGTATTATCATACATGGTGTATCATCATACGGGGTTGTATCGATATACAGGGTTGGTTGATGAATTCCAATGATTTAATCAAACAACTATATCCTTATTCTCTTTATAATCTCGTAATCTCGTCCTCATCCTATCCCCAGCTCG
Organism: Anania hortulata; assembly: GCA_963576865.1. NCBI lineage: Eukaryota > Metazoa > Arthropoda > Insecta > Lepidoptera > Crambidae > Anania > Anania hortulata. The sequence goes on from OY756389.1 coordinate 10,375,836, forward strand.
GCCCAGTTAGTAAGTATTTATCAATCCTTAAAGTCTATAAAAAAGACTATGTGCTATAAATATCTACCTACTATTTAGTTTCCCTTCTTTTTGAAAGTTGTGTCCAGTTTTATCCTTTGAAATAATGACATTGACAGGTGGCAGATGACATTGACAGGTGACAGTGCCGGGCCGTGCCGGTTATTATTTTTTAGTTTATTGAGGCATTTAAGCACGCAAGCAAAGCAAAGTTAGGCACTTTGAAGATTGTAATCAGTGCAGTAGCAAAAAGTGCGTACTAAACTGTTCAAAATATGAGGACGAGATTATTTCACATAATTGAGGATCGGACGTCACTAGGTAAGCTAGTCCGATCATATAAATTATTTTAAGAACGTGTAATTACCGCAGAATACTGAGCGTACGCGAGCGGACCTTTTTGGCACAAATGCATTATTTTAATGTTACTCGTGTATGTGTTGTAATTTATATTTTGTGCCAAATAAAAACCGTTCTATTTATTCATTCTATTTTAATTGTTTAAAAAAAGAGTTGTGGATCATAATTTTGCCAATTGATAGATATCAAATGCAACTTTGCAAATTCACTGTAGGTAAGAAGATAGGATACCGTATACAATCTTTCCATGTACCAGTTTATCTGATAATTAAATCTATATTATAATCAGTACAGTACTGGCAAGATGGACAACAGAATGGTATGTGATCCTTTAGGAACTGCATCTATTTACAATTTAGGAATTAATTGCAATTAATAACAGAGTGTCTAATAAGCCTAGGGCCTAGTATAGTACAAAACAATTGCTTCGCATAAATTGACGGAAAAGTAATACAAATTAACGTCTACTATATAAATACTTTACAAAACATTGAGTAACAAATACAAACATTAATTTTCTAATGAGAAATGTTTTGCAAGTGTCTTCTTCTTTTAAAAACCTGCCATTTTCCTTCTACTTTTTAACTTAGTCTTGGTTTACGATAGCTAGTTTTTTTTTTTACAAAACCATTACGTTTGGTTGTGACAAAGTTTTTTAAAGTGGGGTTCAAGTGTAATTTACGAGTCGTTGGCACGGCGCACGTCGACTAACGAGGACAGAGAGACTGCTGCAGCGACTGGAATACAAACAGGTGTTTGGGGACTTATTCTGGACTTCCCAAGCATGCTATTTTCACTGCTTTACTATGTTAAGAAGAAGTGTTCAAATCTAAAATTAAATTAAAAATGAGGTCTAAAAAAATTTTCAAGTAGAAATGAATAAAGAGCCGATTATTTATTTTATTTATTTAGATCATATTTCACTACCATATTCCAATCCGCCCTAATATTTCACTATTAGGGCAGACTGGTGAAGAAGTGCTGTGAGTGGCTTAACTTAGTGCTCCACTTTTTGTACGACTTTAATCTGTGCAATAAGTTTAAATAAAAAATAAAATTGTAATAATAAATAAATTTAAAAATAAGTATAAAATTGTATCTCATAGGTATTTATGATTCTATGTAAATCACTGTATGTAGAGCAGGGTTTTTCACAACTAATAATAATAACCCTGGCGGGGAAGCTTGTGGCAAGCTGTAGGTGAGTGGCGACTCCTCGCACCTCGATCCTCCGGAGGGCCCGTATTTATTTGGCCCTTCCCTCTTGTGATTGCCTTAACTGGCCGGTCGAGAGTTGCAAAAGCAGAACCTGTGCTTCAGGTTGGAAGTCTAAAATATCATAACGCCGGTGGCCCGTTGACTGGTACGTTTAGCACTGGGATCTTGCATCCCGCAGACTCACCTCTATACAACTTTAGCCGTTAACACCGATGTTGCTACCCTCGCTACCTTTTGGTAGCTTTAATAGAGCGGCCCATTTAGTGAGCGGTGAGTCACTTTCTACCCTGATTATCGAGATGAGACATTTGATATGGCAGGCGTCCCGTTTTCTCATCAATATCCCGGCAACCAGTCCATCAAGTTCATTTCCATAGACCCAGTATAGTTTCCATCTTATCTGAATCTTATCCGCACTTAGCGGGTGCTGTCTTCGGCTGTATCTTCTCAATAGAACAGGCAGAGATAGATCCGCTAGGTGTACATATCCCAACTCATCGTATCTCAAAGGCCTCTTCGTGTTCGATCTGTATCCCCACGAACGCCTTACACAAGAACCGGCCTTCATGCCGTGATTTCCCGTAGGAAAGATACAATAATATTATTTTTAATATTAGTTAATATGGCCGGATTGGTTACCCATCCACTCACAACCGCAGCGTGTGTTACTTAACTTTGGTAACAATCACCAACAAAGCGCTGACGGTACTCATCTACTCTCTAGTGATTACGGTACTGTATGGAAATAATTCATATGAAATCTTTTAGTGCGTTTCATTAGATTCAAAGTTTTATCATTTACTGGCAAAAAATATTTTTCAGCTCATAACACCTGTTTAACAAGATAATAGTGCATAAAATATTCAAAAAGCTTCCATTTATAAATGCATTAGTAATAAAAAAAGGTTTTTGTAATGCATAACTTGCATTACAAAAACCTTTTAGTCTTGCCAAAAAGCAATCACTATAATACAGAGTGTTCGCTGCACAAAGGCTCGTTAAGATTCTATTATACATGCAGATAAGACCTAAATGAAGAGTGGTTAAGTAGCAGGAATTGGGTCAGCCACCGGGCGGAACTATGGTTTACAGCTAGGCGTAATCAGCTCGCCTTAGAGCTATCACACGAGGTAATTAGATAGATGCCACTAATGCAGCTCCCAGAATGCAGACCATGCAGTGCAATCTTTTGATATTTGTTATTTGATATTTGTTTTTTAATTTATTACGTCAGTACATACGACTTATAAGTGAGAAACATAAAAGCATGTTTGTTTAATTTACCGCTAACAGGGTAAATATAATGTCTTACTTATTAGATTTTGCTGTTTAAATAGAACCTTATAAATGGGACACCAGAATAATCATATTAATGTAGGATATTTTTATCATACCTACTCATTAGGTCGGTGTTAGATTAGTTGTCAAAAACTAGCTAAATAATACTTACTATCATCCATCGTGAGTTGAAATCCTATCTTAGACCTCTGGGTTTTTCGGAATCAATGTTTGGATTTAATAAACCACTTACTTAGAGGTGAGGGAAACTTGCACACTTAATAACACTGTAGGCTTAGTCTAAAATGGTCTAGTTACTCTATCTAAGGGTTACAAAGGTTTAATTCCAATCATGTTCTACCGTAGTTACCTTGAAAAAATTCTCACAATTTCATTTCAGATTATCGAGGAAGTTAACAAGTATACCTACTTAGAGAATGAAGCCAACCGCGAAACCCCTTTACCATGAGTAATTGTTTCAAGAAACATTGAAAGTATAGCTTTGTCAACTTTATCAGAAAAAAATATTGTTAAACTTGTAAATTATTACCCCACCAGATGTTACAAGAAAACAAGAGGTGGGCATTTGTAACAAAGATTAACGGGAGAAAAGTTACATAAAAAGTGTCACGGCGTGGAGAGGTAGTAAAGTTTTATACGTGATATTTCTCCGCTTTATATTGTAGACCCTATTAAAGGACGTACTTTGGGGTATTTTCACTGCACTAATTTTGTGCTCTATAAAACCCGACGCATAATTTGGTATTACATATGAAAAAATACTGGCAGTAAAATACCCTTCAGATAACCTTTTCTTTATTTCAACGTTTTTTTTTTACCTTTAAAATGTGGAAGGATGGACTTAAGTTTTCTATGATAATAATAATGTATGTAAAATATCATACAAGAAAACAGGCTTATTTAGGGTTAGTTTAAATCATTTATAGTATTTATAGTATTTAGTAGTTATCTATGAGTAGGAATTACTTTTGGTAAATAATTATTATAATAAAAAGTATATTCCCCTATATTTGAAATAAAATAATACATCAAGAATAATTAAGAACAATGAAATTATTCATATCCTAAATAATAGTTTGATAAAAAAGAAGGCAAATTTTAGAAGTATACACTTAGGCTCTTGCAGCATAAGTAGTAAAGCACCTGCGCGCTAGATAGTTCAATAGTTGGGTTTTTCACCAACTCGACACAAGAAACTGGATACACATGTGTCTAGTTGGTGAACTTCAAATTAATATTACTTATTATTTCATCATCTGGACATGCCAAGATTTTTACGCGTGTTTATATTTTCGCCAACTAGACACACTTAGTTTTTTTTTTAAACAGGGTACAGTTAGGTAATTAATCGCCTCGTTCATTGAATTAATGAACGAGACAAGTTCATGAATGAGCTGCCACACTTTTTTGCTGGAAAAACGTTTGAAATAAAACAAATAATATAACGATCAAATAATGGTATGATTTATTAATATAAAGACAAGTCTTGACTACCTAGGAATAGCGTGAAAATATTCAATATTTAAATCTAAATAAATTTAATAATTTAAGATAAGAATATCACAGAAAAAACAAATAAGTACATACATAATTTAACTCAGCAAAATATTATATATTTAAATTAGAATACATTTTTCATACTAGATATCAGTGTCAAAAATATATTCTGTATAAATTCACAAATGTTGAATAATTTTACAATGACATACAAAATTACCCGTTTCCAGTACCTACTGGAAACAGGTAATTTTGTATGTCATTGTTGTCCACCTGGACGTTCAGTGGCCGAAAATGATTGTGACACAGAATATTGATTTGCGTGACTGTACTTTGTCATAAATTCGGTTAAAATACGAATGTGTGTCCTGTTGGCGAAAACATATAAGTGATTTTATTTGAGTTTTACTATGTGGACACGCGTAAAAATCCAGCAACTTTCCTGCCTCTAGAACAGAAATTACACATTGTAATGAATAGACACATTATAACAGACAGTCAATGGCACTGCAGACCTCCGTCGACGCTAAGGCATATCGGCAGCTCAATAGACGGATATGGAAGTCCTTGCGACATGATATCCGCAACTTTAATACCAACAGTATTAAAGAGGCGATAGAGCGGAACCAAGGCTCCAAAGTTTTTGCAAGAGACATGTCTATTGGGCAAAGCCAGCTGACGAAGCTGAAGACGGAGGATGGCAGTATAACGTCGACAAAAGCCGAAGTTTTGGGGGAGATCGAGAAGTTCTATGGGCAGTTATATACATCGGTCACTAAACCTGTAAGTAGCTTAGCCGAAGATCCAAGAGCTAAGCTGACCCGACACTATACCGAAGATATCCCGGACATCAGCCTATACGAGATTAGGATGGCCCTCAAACAGCTTAGGAACAACAAGGCGCCGGGTGATGACGGAATCACATCAGAGCTTCTGAATGCGGGTGGAACACCGATACTGAAAGTCCTTCAGAGACTCTTCAACTCCGTCTTGCTCGAGGGAATAACGCCGGAGGCGTGGAACAGGGGTGTGGTGGTGCTCTTCTTCAAGAAAGGAGATAAAACCTTATTGAAGAATTACAGACCCATCTCACTTCTAAGTCATGTCTACAAACTGTTTTCGAGAGTCATCACGAATCGTCTCGCGCGTTGGTTCGATGACTTCCAGCCTCCCGAACAAGCCGGTTTCCGAAAAGGCTTTAGTACCATAGACCACATTTATACGCTGCGGCAAATTATACAGAAGACCGAGGAGTATAACTTGCCACTATGCTTAGCGTTCGTGGACTATGAGAAGGCCTTTGATTCGATCGAGACCTGGGCAGTGCTACAGTCTCTCCAGCGGTGCCATATTGACTATCGGTACATCGAGGTGTTGAAGTGTTTATACAGAAACGCCACCATGTCGGTCCGAGTACAGGAGCAGAGCACGAAGGCGATTCCTCTGCAGCGAGGCGTAAGACAGGGAGATGTTAAATCTCCGAAACTGTTCACCGCTGCATTGAAAGACGCTTTCAAGCTCCTGGAATGGAAAGGATTTGGCATCAACATCAACGGCGAGTACATCACTCACCTTCGGTTTGCCGACGATATTGTGGTCATGGCAGAATCGCTTGAAGACTTCAGCACAATGCTCGATGACCTTACTCGAGTCTCCCAACAAGTAGGCCTGCGAATGAACATGGACAAAACCAAGCTCATGTCGAATGCCCATGTTGCGCCCTACCCAGTATCCGTTGGGAGCTCTACTCTCGAAATTGTTGACAAATATGTCTACTTAGGACAAGTTATCCAGTTGGGTAAATCCAATTTTGAGAAGGAGGTCAATCGTCGAATCCAACTCGGCTGGGCAGCGTTCGGGAAACTACACCACGTCTTCTCGTCCAAAATACCTCAGTGCCTCAAGACGAAAGTCTACAACCAGTGTGTGTTACCAGTGATGACATATGGAACTGAAACGTGGCCTCTCACTATGGGCCTCATAAGAAAGCTCAAGGTCGCACAGCGTGCTATGGAAAGGGCTATGCTTGGTGTTTCCTTGCGAGATCGAATCAGAAATGAAGAGATCCATAAACGAACAAAAGTCGTTGACATAGCCCAACGGATTAGCAAGCTGAAGTGGCAGTGGGCGGGGCACATAGCACGTAGAACTGATGGCCGATGGGGCAGAAAGGTTCTAGAATGGAGGCCGCGTACCGGCAAGCGCAGCGTAGGACGTCCACTCACAAGGTGGTCAGACGACCTGGTAAAGGTCGCAGGAAGACGCTGGATGCAGGCCGCTTCCAACCGGCCAATCTGGAAGTCAATGGGGGAGGCCTATGTTCAGCAGTGGACGTCCTATGGCTGAAATGATGATTATAACAGAAAAACAGCCATTGATAAGAATCATAATAATATTATGTAAGATACGGGATAGTAAAGTTGGTAAGATATTTCGTAGGCAATAACTAGCTTTATTAATTGATTAAATAGAAAATAAAACTGATATTTGTATTTAATGAAGTAGGAGAATCGACTATCCTACTTTAAAGTATAGTAATGGTCCTTCTGTGAAATCATCATCATTAAAGGCCTTGATATTCAATTTAAACAGTTTTAGTAGTATATAGCATCTGCTCCTTTTTGCATTTAAAGCTAAGAAATAAGCATAAAGTGGAGACAAATAATGATATATAATACTTTGGGTTATAAGGCAAAAGAGCACTAACGTGTAGACAACTACACTAAGTCGTTCATTAATTACTAAATTCTATGTTCGACTTAATAAATGTAGGTATTAAACACGTCTGTATATATATTTAAAATTCTGTATATATTTAAATCGGTTTGTGTTTACTTTAACGAGGTGACTTAAAAATAAAAAGCATAGGCCTAGTTCCAGCTACCAACTCGATCATTTTATAATCACACAAACCAAACAATTGCATACAAAATACGTACGTAATTTAGTTTGTCCTCATTTTGTGCACATCTATAAATACAAAATAAATCACTTTAGCAGGTAGTAACTTGATAAGTAATATGCGGTATAAATAGTTTTTAATGTTAATTGGTCAAACTTATTAGAAGTAATAAATTAATTAATTAAAGCCGACGGTTTATCTTTATGAAAATCAAACCAACCATTTTTTTGCTGTGTGCAAAATAATCTGAAGTAATAGTTATTTTCCATGTTATCTTGTCAGACAAATAGTTGTTTAATCAACATCAAACGAAAGTTATACCAACATCGTTTATTAGAAATCATGTAGGCGTATATATAGAACTCGATTGAAAACGATTTTCTTGGAAAGAGTTTATTTACCGGTACTTGTGAGAAGCTAATGGATTTTACGGGTCAATGAATCAAGTTTACATGGTACAAGTGGCACTTGTCTATCTTAACGAACCCCACACGCTCGACTGAGCACAGCCCTAATGCGAAAAATTCAATATAATTTATCGAAACGTTCATTTCCGCCATTATTTAATATCTTTTGAGAAGTGTTCCCCTCCGGGAAAACATTACAGTAATGGCCATATAGAAGACAAATGAGGCAAAAATGCGCTCCCAAGATGCTCCCATTTCTAAATATAAATCTAATGCGTTCATTTTACCTTTATTTAACTCATTTACGTCGACGCCGGGTATCAGATTGAGCTCTCTGTATCTCTGGTAGACATTACGCTTGACGACCCTCAGCTCAGTTAGCAAGGGAATTAACAGCTCTAAAATTCGTTCTTGAGGAATGATTGGGTCGTAATTCGTTTGGTATTGTCAGAATTTATCATTGGGGTATAAATGAAGGTGCAATTAAATTAAATTTTCTCATCTTAAATAGCATTTACTTTTGATATACACGGATTAGTCTCAGTATTCCTTGTACCTATGTACTAAATAAAAAAGGGTGTAACAGAAATTAAATATTAAAATAAACTACATTAACTTTTAGGATCAATTACTCAAACTACAAATTTTTCTTGTTCCCTTAAATGACCGGCTGAAAAGACCGAATGATTTTGTTATTTGTATGTGGAAGTGTTTTATTAGAGACGAATGTTTTACGTAAACCAGATTTGTCGTCAAAAATCTGCATTACAAGCTTACTGTATATTAAAGGACAACACCAGTGGTGTGATTATGACATTTTGTGACTTAATGTTTACGTATGCAATAAAAAAAACGGAAACTTATTATATTAGAGACATAAAATACGGCATGATATCAACATTAAATAGAAATAGCAAAAGGAAAGGAAAAAAAAACTGTGAATGCGTACTTATTTGTCACCACAACAAAGTCGTCTATCTAAACATCGGTAGTTTCAAGCGCAATAACTCGTAAAGTTGTATTTAATGTATTTTCCTTTCAGCAGCGAAGGATTCAAAGACGGAGAACGCTTAAGCTTCGACCGTAATAAGCACTCTTGCTTCCCTACACGGCATTCAAGGCATTTCTTATTCAAAAATCCTCTCGTCTCATTTCGAATCATTTGAAAGTATGATTGATGGTACTGAAAAAGACTAAATCGAGATAAGTGCCCGTTTTTAATGCTACCGCGAAGGCAGATAAGGGTTATTTTATGTATAATTTAAAAAGAATTCCCAGAACGCTTCTGAACACGAGTAGAATTTATTATTGCAATATAATACAGAATTATTTTTAACAGTGTACAAATATTTAAAAAGAATATTCTGGGATAAATCGTAACATCTAATTGAGCATGTTAATAAATATTAAATTAGTTTTTATAATCACATCTATTATCTTGCCACAAACTTATAGCTTGGTACTATGGCGACTAGATAACAGATGTAAATGTATGTTGTTTAAAAACATCCATGACTAAGGTACAATAATGATCGTGCTTATCACACAATTATTTTCCCTTTGCGGGATTCAAACCCACCACCGCCGGGATTTGTAGCGTCGAGTGGGAACTGCTACACCAGACGGCCGTCAAAATATAAATTTAGTAAATGATAGAAATCAACTAATAATTAATTATCAAAATAAACATAAATTGAAAAATAACTTTAATTTGGATTTGATGAAGTGAACTTTAGTTTTATATTTCTTTATTGCAATCAAATGAGATTAAGGACGTTACGTTGATTTCATGTGAAGCAACAGGTTATGCAACTAACCTAACTATACAAATATTAATATAAGAAAAAATATACTTAAAAGAACAGAGAATTTCAAACGTTTCCACAAGTTTAGTTTCAGCAAATGAAGTCTGGAATATTCCAACTCACTTGCTACCTCATAGAAACTTAGAATAATACATTCCGCGCTATCCTATCTCTTTAAATTGGAATATATTTTTCTTTACTGTGACCCGCAAATAGAAAGAGCACCCACTGACTTCTAAGATTCGTGTCATTCCCCACAGCTATTTGTACTGTGACACAGAAAAATGGTACTCTCTTGCGTTTTCGCAGTCAAGAAGAAAGATAAAGAAGGCTCTGTCGTCGCAGAATAGATATTAATAGTACGCAATTAGACTACGAAGTATTGCACTTGTAGCAAGGTAGGTGTTTTAAGCGCAGTTGCACACTAAGCTACGAGAGGCGATTAACTACTTGCGGCCACATATAGTTGGCTGAAAGGGCGAAAAGATAGCCAAGCATAACATAGTTGGCTATCTCTTTCCCCGCAAAGTAAGTTCAAATGGCAAAAACTTAACATGGTGCATCGTAGTGGCCGATGACAGTCACTGGTCGCGGCCATTGCGCAACTAGAAGTGGCGGTAGATCCGAAAATGTCTGTTTTTGTATATATCTATCTATATATATAAAAGAAAGTCGGGTTAGTTACACCATTTATAAGTCAAGAACGGCTGGGTCGTTTTTATGATCTTTGATTTGTTAGATTTGTCTTCGTCCCGAATAGCAGAATAACTATTAAAACATCGGAAAAATTCACAAAAAAAATTTTTTTAAGGCGTTACGAAGTTCGCCGGGACAGCTAGTTTTCTATATAATAAATAATCATATGAATATGCGCCAGATAAAACATCAATAGTTAATCGACATGGACCAGAAATAATTAGGAATTAACATTCTTTTGTTAGGAATAGACACAGTCGGCCAAGAAAGTGGTCTACCAGTTTTGGCAAAATTACACCTGTATATTTTAACAATTCGTAACCCAAAAGAACATTTAACCATATAAAATGTATATATTTTGGTAATCACCTTTCAAAACTCTTGATTTTGATATAATTTATGAAGAGTTTTTTTAGGCAGGAAATCGCCGCGCAACAACGATGATTTTCATTATATACGGCTACAAGTAGCCGAATATGCTTTTTTGTTTTCAGAATTTCTAAGATCGCTTGCAATTGAGCTCTGAAATGTGGACGTGCAGAGTAAGTGCTTTCACAATTTGTTACGAGCTTGTATCGCATTCCTGATTGGTCAGCATTTTTCTGCAACTGTTTATCATCATCATCATCATCATCATTTCAGCCATAGGACGTCCACTGCTGAACATAGGCCTCCACCATTGACTTCCAGGTTAGCCGGTTCGAAGCGGAATGGTTCAGGGTGAATTATTAGATAATTGACGTAATCCTTGCAGGAGGCGATAGAAAAGTAAAATCGAAGCATATTTCTCAATTGTACCATTTATTTATTTCATCATTTCAGCCATAGGACGTCCACTGCTGAACATAGGCCTCCCCCAGTGACTTCCAGATTGGCCGGTTGAAAGCGGCTCGCATCCAGCGGCTTCCTGCAACCTTTACCAGGTCGTCTGTCCACCTTGTAGGTGGACGTCCTACGCTGCGCTTGTCGGTACGTTACGTATTTATTTATTTATTTATTTAGACTTTATTGCACAGATTTAAAAAAATCATTCAAAAGGTGGACTTAATGCCATAAAGCATTCTCTACCAGTCAACCATTATTCTAAACCATTATCGAAATAAAATAAAAATTCTTCCCTCCGCACTACTAATAGTCGCCTGCTATGTTTAGTATTACAAAGTGTTTCTTTCGAGATAAGATGTTAGTCTTGTTTCATTTTTGCCTCTCAATTAATTCAATTCAATATGTTTATTGACTTAAAAGAAGGATACACACAATAATAAATCAAAAACATAAGCACATGTTTTAACTAACAGAATGAATCACCTTCTGCAAGAAATATAAGTATGTCAAATGACATTTTTCTACACGCGCTCGCCGCGTACTCTTGGCTCTCAACATATCATGCAGTGGTACTGGATTTATCTCTGTTATGCAGACACTATATGCCGAAGGAACTTTTATCATCTGCCTCGTAAAGAGCGGTCATGCGTAAATATTACTTATCTGAACAGTTTTACAGCTTACTCTACTTGGAATTTTAAAACATAGCATATGGAATCGGTCATGCAGAGAGAGTTATCGTTAGTTAACTTTAGGTACGTGAATTTGTATAAAAAATTGCACTGTTTAAAAAGTATATAAAATACGCAAAAACAATTTACGCAAAATGACTGTTTTCTTGTACAACATTTTTCGTTTATTAGAACTACATTGTTTTACAAACCAACTTTAAAAAAATGCACCAACACCAAATTATAACAACCTTAATAGTTGACATTAAACATGTTGCCATTGAATAGGTTACCTTCAAAAGGGCAAATTACGTAACAAATTACCCCAATAACGAACCACAGCTAGTTTACTGATAGCAATACAGCGTTCAGCTGAGACAGCTTTGATTCAGTTAATATCAATTCAGCGTAGACGTGAAACAAGCCCAAATACGCAATAGCGCTGTGTGCGGGCATTAGAGAGAAATATACGGTACGTGACTGCGTGGCGTAGCCCGATGTAAGTAAAAGTTACCGCTTATGGTTTGTACATGTCTTTAGGCGTAAGCGTTACAGATCGCCGGGATCTAGATAAGAAATAAGATACCTTTTGGTGGAATAGCTATGTCACTTTTTTATGAAGCATTATGTACACAGGTGTTGGGTTACAATCACATCTGATTAATTTTTAGCCAACAGAAGGTTTCCAGTCAAAATTTATATGAAACGACATTTGCACTAGTTCCGCCAAAAGTAATAGTAAAATAAATACTTATAATAAAAAATTAAATCGTAAATGTAATTTATTATTCCAGTTTTCTTAAATATGAATTTTCATTTTTTCAAATTCTTCCTTAACCAAAGTTGGACTTTACGCACATGTAAAAGTAGTAAGCCAAATCTGTCCAGTCATTCTTATAGTTTGTGCTTGTAACGAAAAACATCTAATTTTCATCGTATAGACAAATAAGAGTTATAGGAAGTACCAACCAACAACGCAATTACAAGGTTTATCATCCATTCATAAACATCTGTGTGAGATCGACGGGTCACTAATTAATTTATAAGAGTATAGTCCACTGCGAAATTTAGGATGCTAAACTGCGTCAAACGTAGAAAGTATGTCCCAGTCATGTCTAATCCCATTGTACCTCAGAGGCATAGTTTGCATATCCAAGTTACATGCACTTGCGCGGCACGTGTTATGATAAAGCAACTGAACATGAATACGGTAAACCAGCACGTTGCATTGTTATTGCTAGGTATGCCATCTACCGCGTTTAGACTGGTGTAAGGATCTTCTAAGTTATCGATTAGGGTAGATGAGGCAAAGTATTTACTTTGGTCAAATATCCAAAAGACTATTTAAGGATTTTTGGTAGGTACATGACAAGATTCTTAAATCTATATTTCGGCCAACTATATTTACTTGTTCATCATCATCATCATCATTTGACTGCAGCAATTGACAGGGTCGTATGTGAAAATTCGATAGTTTTCTACGTCTACGTATCAAAACAAATTTTGGTATAGTGCAATAATAGGTTTATTTATCTAATTTTAGGTAAGCTAGAAGATGATAAGGTAAAAAAAGTGTAATAATAAATAGGAAATGTGAAAAAAGGGCACATGTCACGTTATTAATCGTAAAAGACCAAGCTACTATGTCGGAAATGGGATATCCTATATAATTAATCGGAGTTTTATTTCTCAATTTGTCGGATGTGGAACATACTACAATAATTATCGGAGTTTTTATTCTTAGTTATGTGGTAAGTGGGACATACGACAAGTACAAGTCTGTACCAAGTCTGGCATCTTTTTAGCCCGAGACATAATGTAAAACGTAGAATGGCATTAATTGTAATAAAACGATTGAGTTAAAAATAGAAAATCGCGCGTGCGCTCTTCCCGCTAACTGAATTGGAATTGGCAAATCTGCGCGGCGCACGAGTGACCGCCCCCTCGCGTGCCCCGGTAAGTACGTCTTAACATAACTACCTACAGTACTAATCGAAGGCTATGAAAACATCCAACTTTTTCCCTAGTCAAAAACAGAGAAAGAGTTATATTTGACAATTGAAACTTTATGAGACCAAAGATATTATAAGACAGATATTATTATAAGAAGAATTGATATTATAAGACATTTAATGCAAAAAAATAAAAATCGACATAATGTAGTTCCAACTTTGTTAATTGCTGCAGTATTTTCAGCCATAGGACGTCCACTGCTGGACATAGGCCTCTCCCAGTGACTTCCAGATTGGCCGGTTGGAAGCGGCCCGCATCCAGCGGCTTCCTGCAACCTTTACCAGGTCGTCCTTGTAGATGAACATCCTACGCTGCGCTTGCCTTTTATTTGTTCGTTTTAACTTTATTGTACAGGTAAGTACAATTGTTATATATTTTTCAGTTTCCTAATTTTTTGTGTTAGTTTATTGGTATTCCTATTTATTTCATTAAGGAAAAATATTATACAACAATGTATTTGTAACTTTGATTTTTTCATTATCATTACCATGGTCTACTTTGTCCATAAACCAATCAATAATGTCAATCAAGGGTGGTCAAAAGCATTAATATGTTTGGCCAAGTCGCTTGCATCACGTAGAAAAAGACTACGAGATTCAGTTCTAATCCAATTGCCTCGTCCACACAATTTCCGTCTTCCTAACATCCTTGTTGCACATCGCTTCATATGCCACGGTCCACATTGTCCACAAAGCGAGCGGTCAGAAGCTAAAGCATGTTTTGCCAAGTTCTTCACGCCGCAGTTACAAAGGAACACTCATTTACTGGATGCTGGCTCCTTTTAAACGCTTCAGAATGGAAAAATAAAGTGTCATGAAAATACATGGGTAAACCTAGTTTAAATATTATAACTGTTTACTTGTTTACTTGTATTGTGGTATGTAGGTTTTTGATATACATACAAAGATTCAAATCATGAGCCAAATCAAATCGAATTTCTAAAAGGCTACTGTTATAGTACACTACGCCACGCTAATTACATTTGTTTTAATCCAGCAATTAATCTATCTAAATGTCTTTACTTCTTAGATGTAATTAAAGTCATTTATATACGAGATTTGCTTCTATTAGCGTAACCATAAACGCGCAACAGTACCCAATCAATGTTGTTTTAACGTCAAATTATATTTAGAAAAAATAACAATTTAAAGTAAAAGCAGATTTTTTGTTTGAAAAATTATTTACAGACAAAATAGGGAAACCAAACCTGAATGAAGTATCATTATTATCATAAACAGCCCACGTTAGTCCACTGCTGTACATAGGCCTCTCCCATAATTCTTCTATAATATTTATGAATTATCTATAATAATTTATCTAACAAATTAAAAAATCTAAATATAAACCAATTCAAGCCCGCCTTGTATGAATGGCTGTTAATAGAGAGCTTTTACAATATCGAAGAATTTTTTACAAAAAGAGATAGATGTTTATAAAAAATCTGAAAATTGTACAATTCTCAACACATTTGCATGTCTTTAAAATTGACTAAACATGAATGTTCTTACAATAATTTTATAACCTTGATTACCATGTTTTCTACAAATAAAGAATTTTTATCTTTATCTTATCTTTATCTTTATCTTTATCCCATGCACGCCACTGCGCCCGATTCTCGGCTATTCTTTTCCATCGACAGCCAACAGCCTTGCGTGTACCCGAAGTATAAAGTTAGTAAATTAAACTAGAAGTCTAAAGAGGAGAATGGATAAGTAAATCTCTTCTGATCAAGCTTGCTACAAATCATAATCTACATCTTATATCAGACTGTGATCAAAAATAATTACATCTATCACAGAAATCAGCACAAATCTATTTTGTTTACAAAATAAGACAATATGAAATGAAACAATGAATTGTCTTGATCTTATTGACTAATTAAGCAGACAAGCCTTCACAGGTCTACCACAACTAGCTGTAAGTCGTGGCTCCAGTGAATCTATCATCGACAAAGCTAACACTGCCTCGCGCCGAGGATAGTGGCTTACGCCAACTGATTGGTCATCTTGTTAGCTAAATTAATTGCTACCTAGCGAACCGAGACGTTTAAACACCTAAGGCTCTAGGAAGACGCTGCTTGGATTTAGAATTTCAAGTTATATTGTGGTGTATTTGAATGAACGACTTGATTTTAAACTAATGAATTGATACCAATCTTATTTCGTGTGGAAGATGATATTAGAAACCAATTTCCCCAAGGTCAAATCAGTATATTTGACGGAAAATCAGTTATATTTATTAAGTAATCGGCAATTATTAATCTGCTGATAATAATTTGTGACATTGTATTTGATGATATTAATAAAAAATATTTAAACCGATTTTACTGACCACATAAAATGTAAATGTTTACAAAAAGTCTGATTCTAACTGAAAATACCAATATTCCCATTCAGTTAAAAATTTAAATAAATTGATGAAAAGATTGTATAAAATAGGTTACTTTGGCAATCTTTTTATCTATATCTGATAAGAAAAATTATAATTCTATAAAAATGCATGAAAATGAAATTAGTAACACTATTGACAACATAACGAAATGGCTAGATAGAAATGACCTTAAACTGAATTTGAATAAATCAAACTTTATACAATTTAATAAATCAAAACATGCCCAATACAATTTTAAACTCAACATTGACAACATAAAAGAAATCACACATACCAAATTTCTTGGCGTAATCATCGATCAAGACTTAAGCTGGAAGTTACACATTGATAATCTGTGCAATAGAATCAATATTTTTGTTTACGCACTCAACAGAATTAGGCAAGTTACTAACAAACAAACTGTTGTCACAACTTACCACGCTTATGTAGCTTCGTTATTGCGTTATGGCCTCATAATATGGGGGAACAGTACCGATCGAAATAGAGTATTTATTGCGCAAAAGAAATGTGTTAGAGCCATGTGCGGGGTCCCGCCGGGTGAGTCTTGCAGACCAGCTTTTATAAAACTTGGACTTCTACCACTGCCTGCGCTGTACATTTTTGAAATTTGCTGCTTCGTAAAGAAACACGATAAATTATTCATGAAGGCTAAAGATACAAACTCAAGGCTTAAAAGAAACCCAAACAGATTGGTCTTAAGTGTCATCCCAAAATCGCAAAAATATAACAAGAGTTGTGTATCTATGTGTGTTAAGATATACAATAAAATTCCTGATGACATAAAAAAACAGAAAATCAATGTTTTTAAGACTAAATTGTACAAGTGGCTTATTGACCAAAGAATTTATGACCTAAAAGAACTACTTGACCGCACATCTCATTGACTCGATTTAATTTGACCAGTTAATTAAAAGTGATAATACCTAGTAATTTAGTATTCCAATCGATGTTATTAATTTGTCAATCTAATTATATTATAATTGTCTCACGCATAATGTATCTACATTTAATTTAATTAATATTTGCATGCTAATAATCCTGGCAAGACATGTGAACCTTTTTTAATGTAACATCTTTATACCATGTTCTTACGCAAATAAAATATTATGATTATGATTATGATTATTATGATTATATACTAAAACGCTACACCTCATTTTGTATTATTTAAGAAAATGTATTTTCACTAAGTGTAAGGTAATAAATGTTATTCTGGCGAGTTATAAAGGAAGCCGTTTTGCTTTCCATTTGAATAGATGTTACATTTATAGTTAATGAGCTACTAAAATTAAGTCGAAATTTGTACATAAGACAATTTTCCTCAACATTTTATCTTAATATACAAGCCTAATGAACCGATAAATGTTGTATAGTACATTCGTCTGACCTTATTAAAACGAATTTAATGTTTATTAAAATACTGTATTTATTGAGTTAAAAATACTGACAACTTATTAATTTTAGATGAAGAGTTTAAAAGTAAATGCGTTGCAGCTTGCTACGAGCTGCTACGGTATCGCGCTACGATATTGTTCGTAGCAAATACAGATTTGCATTCACAGTGCGTTCCAATAAAAAATCTAAGCTTATTGTTTGAAAACGGATCAGAAAAGTTTTCAAGCTCCCTACGCACTGCTACGGTATCGTGCTACGAGTATGATACTGTTCGTAGCAAATATAGGCTTACACCTATATTTGCTTAATCTAAAATCTAATCTTATCGCACTCTTTTTCAGTCGATTGGGATGGTAATAAATAAGAGACACCATTGAAGCACAAATCGATTTTATATTTGAGACGCAGATTAGATTCGTAGGCATGTGCGAAATAAAACCACAACGTACGGGCCGCTCCATCACACAGGCGGTATGTAAACAATAGTTCGGTCGAGCATCGTCGAAACGCTTCATCAGACTCCTGAAAGCGGCCTATGCAACGCCCAGCCATTGTGGGTTTTACTGTTAGACCAGTTACAGGGTGACCGTTACACCGTTACTTGATTTTAAACAAAAAGTTTTAAATTATTTCGTGTTAAAGAAACAAATATATTTTTTTAATTATTGATGCGTGCTACAAACTTTGCTACGCGTCCACTTACTAGTAGCAGTATATTAGCAGATTTATTGAGGCAATCAAACAAAAAAAAAAATACTACAGCCTGACAGTGCCAATTAGTGTTCTAATTGGCAATTTTATTAGTGATGTCCAAATTAAAAGGATCTCAGCGTACACAAGCCTAATTATTATATTATGCAGCAGTATTAATTCAACCATGTTTTGTTTTTCTGCATAAAGTTATTCATTAAATTAAATTCATTCTGCTTAGGTAATATTTTACGTTTATGGCTATTAGCCTAGCTTGGGACACAGTTAATAAACATACTCATGTAGGCTACATTTACCCATTAACATTATTTTTAATTTAAAATTAACACTTATATTGTCCAACACAATTTCAATCAAAAGATACGGCCTATGCGTTTTGGGTTACACCCGTAAGGGAATCAAAACATATTGGGTACTTTCCGTTGAGCTAGAATTATTTAATTTGGCATTAAAGCGATATCTTTTAGCACAAGTACAGAAAGAGGTCCAAAAACCGTTAATGTGTAGTAGCATCACATGCAAACAAAACATTTTGAACAAATTGGAAAAATGCCCTAAAATCTTTGACTCGATTCCCATTAAGGACGAATTATTTACATACCATTACGTACCAGTACATTACGTGCCGTGTGAGGACGGCCGTAAAAAATACACTTCCCCACCGCCAACAGGAGGTGTGTCGTAAGAGGCGACTAATTCCTGTAGCACGAAACGGGCAGCAGCGTCTTCGTGCGAAATCTTATAAAAAAATGCGATCGCCAACTCGCCTGTCAAGCGTGGCGAGTATTGGCAATCCGCCCCCTATGATATACTCATATATATATATGACTTTATACTCCGCCACTGACTACATTATCTGCATTACCTCAAGGTTGACTGGCAGAGAATGTTGTATAGCATTAAGTCCGCCAATTGTACTTACTTGTGCAATAAAGTTTAAATAAATAAATATTGATATAGGGGGAGGCCTTTGTTCAGTAGTAGATGTCCTATGGCTGAAATGATGATGATGATGAATAACGTAAAAGTTTATTAAGCTAGTTAAGTTATTAGTTAACTCTCGGGGCGCACTTGGCCAGTTTTTTTCTCTGCGCTTGCTTAGCTAAAGTATTTTCTTTAAGTTCATACAGATGATGCAACGGTGCAAATTCAGCCCAACAGTATGTAGGACAGTCATCACGTAGCTTGACTCAAGTCATTTGCATCACAACAACGGCGAGCTGGCTCTCATTAATCATGAGACCGGAACGTTCGCGTGTTCACATTTCGCACCATTTCATTGACGGAGGGGGGTGACGAAATGAAAGTTGTGACTTGTAAACTATTGTTGGACGTGCTTATGAATAGAGGAATAAGCTGAATAAAGAATTCTAGATTCGAATGCGATTTGTAGCAATGCGATTCGATCACGCTGATTCTAAATAATTTTATAGCACATGATATACTTAAAACGTAAAGTATAACGACAACTTTAATGATTTAAATGTGTGTTTTTAACGGCACGAGACGGGTAGCAGCGTCTTCGTGTGTAATCTTATAAAAAAACTGCGCTCGCCAACCTGCCTGCCAAGCGTGGCGAGTATTGGCAATCCCCCTCGACGATAAGTTATTGGAAGGGGCCTTTGTTCAGCAGTGGACATCCTATGGTCGAAATGATGACGATGATGATGTATTATTCAAATACATAGGTACTTTATTCATGTTTATTTTTATAGGTATACTAGCTGTCCTGACAGATGTGGTCTAGTCCAAATCAGTTACCAAAATATAAAAAATTATAGAACCCGATTGCAACGCCATCTACTGGGTCCAAATATTGTGAATCTAATCTAAACCCACTCAAATATACACAAAATAACTCTCTAACCCGATTGCAGCGCCACCTACCGGATCCAATTGTGTTTTCAAACCATTCAAGAACCTATTTAAATATACCCGAATCTCATCAAAATCGGTTCAGCCGTTTAGAAGGAGTTGGAAGAATTATATTTAAATATATAAAAATTAACCTCTTTTTGCTTATCGCATCACGCGAAAACGCGCGGAACAATTTCGGTAATTCTTTTTTTGTTTTTTTTGTCCTTTTAAAGAAAATAAGAAAGTTGCGAAGAAAATCCTTTATGAATAAACTAAAGACCACGCGAACGAAGTCGCGGGCAACAGCTAGTATATTATAAAGATAGCTCTAAATTGTAGTAAACTACTTACGAGTACAAAGTATTTATTTTGTAATGTTAAGAAAGAGCGGGGCTTACATGCACTAGACTATACTTAAAAGAAGACGAAGTTATCAAATAACATGATAAATGCGTTATATAAAAAACAATAGTATGCAAATCCAATTTAAAAAATGTAGGTGATGCATCATTTTTGACACCATTAAAGATAATTTTTCAATCAACACAACAATATTTCATATTTTCTAACCTTCATTCCGTGAATGGCCGTTCCGCTGGTTATTAAGATGTTGGGTGACATTATCAATGAATTATTGCCTTTTGCTTTCAAATATACCTAAACATTTTCAATAAAAAATATTTAATAGCCCTTTAAATAATGTCAATAATGGCTTCCGGGAATAACAATAGGTCCCGTCCATGACAAACAGTATTGTGAGTGATGTTCAATGGCTTTTGCCATTGGAAAATGGGTCTTGGAATCGCTTCCTTTAAAGACAGGCAGTTGCCTTTGAAAACGTACGGCAAGTAATTGAAATCCAATCTTGAAGTTTATTTTTGTTCAAGTAAAAGAATAAATGCAGCTTACTCAATTTAAATGCTAGTATTACTTTCAAGAATAACACAATGAGCTAGTTTCCTAAAAAAAACTAATTAGTTCGTCAGTTGGATTATCAGAAAATATTGGACATGTATTTTTTCTTGTCTCAATCAAACAAAAAATTATGAAAATATAGCCCGTTAAAGTTCCGCGTAACGTTACGCCTTGCGACACTTTTTAGCAAGGCATGACTTCACGTGCTCACTTTGATGCGCTTTACCTTCGTAATTGTTTGTTTGATTGACAAAATACAAAATATGGATCCAATATATTTTGATAATCTAACTGACAGATTAGGATAATGAAATAATCTTTTTTTGACCCAGGAAACTAGCCTATTGGAATTGGCTTATTCCTTTAAGCATTCAGTTAATTTATTGTAAAGGCAGTGTGATTGTAAACTATTTAGTAGTTCAACATTATACTTTAAATCAGTCTGTCTTTGTGTGTATCACACATGTTTTTGTCTAAATCATTTTAAAGGACTTTTAGTTAATTATACACAACGTGAAACGAGTAGGTTATTAAGAAAAGAGCTACTCAATTATTGTAATCAGCAAGACAAATCTTAGATCAAAGGAGGAACACGAAAGGAACAACCGACTACAGTCCATTAGGAATGAGTGGGGAAAAGAGGATTAATTTGCGCTGATTGGATCATTTCCATTTTGCCCCGTGGAACATTTTTAACAAAATCGTGGAAATCAAGACTTCAAATGGTTTATTGTGTATTTGAAATCGGTATTGGAACAACGGTTTTATTTAAAATTAGTAAAAAGGTTATAAGAGACAAGTCTGTAATAAGTAAATTCTTTAACAATCATACCAATATCTATAATATCAGACTAAGCAAAGTTTACTTCTATTATGGTAACATAGTTAGGCACACTTAAATATCACGTTGTAAGGAAAATAAATGAAATCCAACAAATGTAACCTGTATTACAAAACTGAATTTGCTGAATCAAAAATAATGGACGTTTTAAACTAACAGCTAATGTTACCTACCACCAACTCGTACATTACCAACTTTGTGTAACAAAGTTCCTAATGATTATTGGACAAAACTGTTACAATTAGGAACACAAATGGTTACAAATACATTTTTTCGTCGGAAACCGGAACAAATAAATGCAAGTGCAATTTGGGAGCAATTTCCATCGCACGCGAAGCGCAAGAACACAAATAGAGTGAAACATTGTTTCTTAAATAGAGACCTAAATAGCAGAGTCGTTTGCGTAATTTTCTTTGATGTAGTTGTAGTTAGCTCGAATCAATTTAGATGTATATATCTTTTGATAAATGAGAATAATTACTTAGTAAAAAAATAAAGTTAACTACATTTGCTAATTTTGTTTTTACCTTTATTAGCTAGCTATGATAGCATATTAAGACTTAGTTGTAAAAAATGTATTGCTTATTTGCAAAATAAAATTATTTAGAATTTTTTGAAGTGCAGGTTTGTAATTTTTTTTACGTACTCATTAACTTATGGTTTTTGATATAATATGCTCTACCTCCAAAACAGCAAAAAAACAGATGGCTTAAATTAATATCAATCTGTACTTATATTTGCACAAATGAATAAATTGCATTATTAGATTTATTACAAATTTTGCAATGTCTAACCTATTTTACTTGACAATTAATAGACGTAATTAAAACTTAATATTTTTTTAAGTACTTATTAAATTATTTTTAATTAACAAAAACTAAGTAATAGTAAATAATCTTCTTGTTTTCCACTCAACGGTAACTCTGTAAAATTTTTGATGATCAGTATAATTTTGCCACTCGGACCAGCGACACGCACGGCCATCATAGTCGCCGTGTTACAGTCGCAGCAGTCAATGCAAAAGTAAGAAACATAAAAGATGGCCCATGGTTTGTACTTGCTATTATTAATGGAATTAAAGTAAAAGTATGCCTACATACGTGCCACTGCAGGGCACAGACCTCACCTCAAATAAAGGTGGTTTGGGCCATACTCGACCACGCGGGCCTAGTGCGGATTGGTGGAGGGGATTAAGTCACTGGCCTTGCTGTTGCAACCTTAAACTTACTATCAGATGGTATTAAGCCACCCTAAGGTCTTTGACTAGGCTTCACGACTAGTAGCAAGCGATATTAGCCGGGACCAACTTTAAACGTGCCTTCCGAAGCACAGAGATGCTTGTGATAAATGTTACTTAATATAATTGGAATCGTCACCCATCCAATCACAACCGCGGTGAAGGTGGCTTAACTTTAGTAATCACTACCAAAGAATGGCATTAATAATTGTCATGAACAAGTTGTCCTAACAGCGGCTGACCTAACATAGAGGTTGTTAAAAGCTTCCCAGCTCAGTCAATAAACCTATTTTATTAGTTACCAAGATACTGTACAAGACTTATATAAAATAGTATTAGCCATAAAACATGAACGACGTACGAAATTAAATTTATCTAAAATTTTACGATTCTAAAAACTCCTTAAAAGCATCCAATCGTGTTTAATCTCTCAAACACACGTTAAGCTCTCAATACACAACCAACAATAAACTTGCAATGCATTTGTGCTAGATAAAAGTTTTAATGATTGCGACATTGCGATAAAGGCACTGGAACATGCTACCAAATAAAGTTTTCACAATGCTCACAGTCATACATTAATGAATATTATAGTAACGAGATATATTTGAGATGAGTAGTACATTTTCTTGAGTATTTTCATGTAATGTAACGTTTGTGCAAGAGGTACAATACAAACAAAAGCTCAAATATAGCATTGGCATGTTAGTAACATTCCCACGACTTCTCGAAGCTTTGTTCCACGTAATGTTCAAGCGAGTGAGCTTTTACCTGCAATAATCCTTTCTGTTTTGCGTTCACTTTCTTGGTAACAAATTAACTTGGCACTTACATGCATTACATGACTCGCCTGCGCTCGTGTCTTTGTTAGATGAAATGTTACACAAATAAGCTCATTATTTTTTAAATCAGTAGAAACAAAACGTCGATCATCGTGCTCTATGATTTTCGGTTCGGAAAAATCTTTGCATAATATCTCTTCTAGTAAGAATGAATACACATAATTCAATGCACTACGAGCATAAAAGATAGCTAGTAGTTGGTCGTGCTACGAGATGATGGCTAAGGAGGTATCTTACCTCTAGTCTAGAGTGAAGAAAATAATGAGAGTGCAGCAAACTTACGAGTATGTATATGTTAACAGGCCAACTGATCCACCATGACTTGGATCGAACTTGTTTTGAGCTTTTTACCTACATTACTGAACTTTTAAAACTATAAAATAATGTATTTACAAAATGTGCCACAACACTCAGTAATAAACGTTGCCAATTTAATAAATACCTCAGCATTAAATACTGGTACTAATACATTGATGACCTACTTCTACTGTCCGTATCATAAGACAGACGTTATCAATCATGATATAAGGTAGCCTAGCCTCAAATCGCATGTTAGCGTCAGACACAAATCTCGCCTCATACTGGCACATAGGCAGCAAGCAGGTGATGCCACTGATTTGATCGCGATTTTCGCGTTACCGCGTCGGGTCGCGTACATAGAACACTGCTTTAGCGCCTGGCGTCTCATAATGACAGCGCACCTATCAACACCACGCGATCAGGCATCGTATATTTTAAAATTCTTTGTAAGAAATCGTATGGAACCGTGCTCACCCGGCCCCGTTGCAGTGTCGCGCAGTGGCTGCATCTGACGCATAATATACTCTCTTAGAATGTGGATGATGTCACCAGATCGGACTAGATCAGACCAGTACGGTGCGGGCGCTGCGGCCAATGCGACCGATGCGTACAAGCGTATCAAAATCCATAGTAATACTAAATAAATGTGAATGTCGAGGCCATCCAGCTCCTCGACAACACGGTAAGAAGACTTAAAAGAACAAAAACTTTTGAGTTAGTGCAGTGATAGTGTGTATAGCTCTCAGTTATTTTCAAAGACTTGTGAACAATGTGTCTTCTTCTTAATATTATTAGTGACAATAAGAAAAGTGTTAATGTACAGGTTCTTAGCTATAACTTATCAACTATACTTAGATAAGGTCAAAATTAAATTATCAGTTAGTCTAGTTAGGCTAGATTGTAATATTCTTAAGGTTTTAAGTATAACTTAGGCCTTAGACAGATTATAAAAAAATTTAAAAAATAGAAACATAACTTATGTTTGGTCATCGAGTAGAAAATTCTTCTGCCTAGTTCGCCGTTTGTTTATTACCAAATAAAATATAAAAAATGACTGTTTAAAAATTTAATCAATCACAATTTAATGGCTTGGACAGTAATTAGTCCATTGTGGTAAACAAACCACTCAGCCAAAAAAAAAAATTAAAAATACGGCTGTATGACCAAAAAAATCCTAACGTTTTCATAATTTATTTTTAACTTTTGAATTTGCTTTAAATAACAGCAGTCGTGTTTTAAAATGTTTTGCTACAATATTAAGTTTGTTCTTAGGATAAGTACGGAACCCCCGCTAGTTTTAGTAACACTTGTCAGGTTTCTTTCATTACAGTAAAATAAATTTACCTGACTTCGTTCGCGTAATCAATAAGAAACGTTCCCGATTGAAAAAGTTTTATCTGCTGATCTATTTATCGGACTGAATTCTACAAATTTTACCAATTATAAGGCCATTTTAAATCAATTATGAAGCACACTTTAGATTCATGTTATTATTTTAATCAACATTTTTGTGTTGCGAATTACCAGACAATGTTTTTGCCTAGGTCGGCTCCCAGTATACACAGACACTGGGCTAATTTAGAAAAGTTCGTTTTCTGAACTGACTTGAAGCGAGAATCAAAAGCCCCTTTGCGAATCAACGCCCCACTACGCCGATTAGGTAGCCAAATACCCTATAGGCTGTGTTTACATAAATAAGATTTAAAAAAACGATGAAGTAAAATTTAATTCGAAACTTACTTGCCCAGTAAATCTGTTAATATTCATTTATCCAATAACTGAGGTACCACCATTGCAACCTCGCGTACTGGTGACTCATACATATAGCCTTTGGGCCTTAAGTCTACCTCTTCCACATTTAACCGCCTATTATGGAATAAATAAATGAAAAATAGTTAAAGAGTACAAAGAGAAGGTATAGATCTATCATAGATCCTACATCTATCAGCAAAGAATAAACACGTAACTACGTAAGTTATGTTGATAAACTGCAACCACTTAAATGTAAATGATATTGAAGTTTATAACTTTGGTTCCAACATAGATTTTTTTCTTTGAATTGTATGTGTTCTAAAAAATAAAGTCACCACATGGAATATTCACCACTCTAGTTTTAGAAACTATCTCAAATTAATATTTCTTAGTTTATTTACTTTAAGACAATAACGAAGTCCTAATTAAAAATAATCCCTTTAATTGAAAATGATCCGCAAAACCCAAACTCTCAGCTGCTAAATCTTCACAGTAAAAGATTTTCCAAGTTAACACGAAGCAAACAATATCGGGGGGCCCTGCTCCTGAAGTTTTGGGGGAGTTTATATCAGTTCTATGTTCAAATAAAAAGAATGAACGATTTATCCTTACCTGTTAAATTGAAAAAGTTGCCAGGACCAATGTAAGGGTAGATTTACGTGCAGCGGGTGCTGAGTAATATCAAAAAAGTTTATCGGAAACGGTTAACGTTCGCAGCGACAGACCCGCGCTGATTTTTTAATAATTTCGATGGATTGAAAAACACTAAACGCATGGCGATATGAAACAGTTTTTGATTGAAATCAAAGTATTTTTAAATCGGAATGTCTCATCTTCTTTACCTGCTAAGAAGATTCAACCATTCGTTCATTCAACCGTGAGAAGTACTCGTAGTATCGAAATAGTCCTTTTTAGTTGGTTGGAATATTGATGATGACCACCAATCTACTATCGCAGTAATTATTATGAGCTGTCAAAACTCGATATTTCCATAGATTTTGTAGGGTATAGCCATAGAATATAAGAACAAGAATAGACCGAACCTTCAAAGCAACCGAGTGAAGCCACTATAGTCTAAGGGTATATAGCTACATATTCATACATATTTAAACCTTTTTTAAAAATAATAATGCTAGTTTATTCGCTTCGCCACGTAATCAGCTTACTCTCTTTGCTTAAATTTGCTTTAAGTAAATTCTAAATGCAACTTCAATGCCGTAACTAAACTTCTAAAATCCAGCTTATGTTCTATTCGGTCGGGCCAAATAGAGACGTGGCCCATCGAACACTTATCAATGTCGTTTTACGGTCGCCGGGTTAAAACGAAATGTAACAGTTGGGAGGAGGCCCCTCACATTTGTCACGCGCCCGACTTAAGTGGAAGAATTTGCGGCGATGTCTGAACAATGGATACGTTTAGGACACTAATTTTTACTAGCCAAACTGGACCGCTTCGGAGTCGAGAGTGTTTTGTTTTCATTGTTTAGCTTAGCCTGTTGTTAAAAAGAAAGAAAATCAAGTACAATAAAAAAACTTGTTTAAAATATCATTATCCAATGGTAGAAAATGAACACAAAAATAATCGTAACTCAATCTATATAAGTTCTATTTTACAATAAAACAGAAGAGAGTACTGCACATAAATTATTGACATTACAAAAAAAAAATTATATCTTATCTTGACATCAATATTTAGCAAATTTTTTATTCGTAGATTTTTTGTAAATAAAATATTCAATTTAAAACATCGCACATTTCAGTTGGAAAAAAAGCTTAATAAACCAAGTCTTTAAAATCTCTCTAGCAAATCGGAGCACCCAGTGGGCAAGCCGAGAATTCCGTCACCACTAAAGCGTATGCCTTCCGTCTAATCGAGTAAATGTTTCCAGCCCACTGGTTCGTACACGTCGCGAGTGGCTACAGGCGCCGCGCACACACTTACATCTCTACACTTGGGCAAACATTTGTACTGCACTCACCAGTTTGATGGTCGCATTGGAAGTCTTGCAATGCATAAATGCCTTGTCACATTACATTTTTAATACAAATTTTAGTAAAGCACAGAAACTTAGCGAGCTGTGGAAAGAGAGATGCCCGGGATTTCGCCGAAGGATAAATTAATCAGAAATGAGGTCATCCGACATA
This sequence comes from Anania hortulata, assembly GCA_963576865.1. Taxonomy (NCBI): domain Eukaryota; kingdom Metazoa; phylum Arthropoda; class Insecta; order Lepidoptera; family Crambidae; genus Anania; species Anania hortulata. The sequence goes on from OY756389.1 coordinate 10,403,933, forward strand.
AAACTTAAGAAATCAATATAGCTCAGTGAGCAAACTGAAGTGGCAGTGGGGTGATCGAATTTGCCGTGGAACTGATAGGGTAGACGTGTTCTTGAGCGGAGCCCGCGACTTTGCAAATAAGCGTAGGGCGCCCTCTGACAAGGTGGAGCGATGATAATAATATAATGATATATGGCCTAGGCAGCAGATGGAAAAGAATACTCAAAGATCGGGCTCAGCAGTAGAGTGATGTGGGGTGATTATGATGATGACAAAGACTAAGAAAGTTTCTTGGAGAATAATTTCATCATCATCATCATCAGCCTCTAGGAGCCCACTGCTGGACTGCCTCCCCTATAAAACGCCTCAGCGAATGGTGTTTGCATCCAGCCGCTGCCCGCAACCTTAAATAGACGAAGACTATTACCTATAGGTATATTTTTATTGCCTTTTAAACAGCCCCAAACTTAGCAGAGCTAATATAAATACATTGAATGACATCCATGACACAGGTACAAATTCTTGTGCTCATCACACAAACACCCTTGCGAGATCCAAACCCGCGACCGCTTGGTTTTGCAATCCGTTTTTTTTCAATTAGTAAGATTTCATTAGTTTACTGTAGAAAATTAAATTGACATGTTATCTAGATAGTAAAAAGAGACACCAAAAAGTTTTTTTTAACACAGATTTAATGGATTCAATAGAATTATCAAACATACACATTTGGGATTCAATTTGCCCATCATGCTTTGTTTTTTAATCAACGCGCAACAGTTACGGCTGCAAAGCTCAAATTAATGTCAGCATTAAGTGATTAACGTTAAGTATGGAAATGACCTAAATGGGAGTTTTATAGCAATTATTCCGATACAAAATAGGCGTAACTGGATATATATCAACATTAGCCATTGTTAAACAATGTAGGTATTTAATGATTGCAAACAATTTTCTGTTAACGAATTGGTAATAATATGAGCCGTGAAATAACACCTACTAGAACACTGCATAGTAGTTTACGTTACAAAATAACAACTGCCTTCGGTATTTCATACTTTCAGTTTTCATAGACATTTTTTTTTCGTAAAGTCCAAAAAGTCATCTTTGTCTCAGTTAGGTAAGCAAGTGTTTGTTATTATTATATTGCATATTATTAATAGTCTGTACTGTACTTTGGTTATCTCCTTCAATGTACACTTTTTCTTCTTACCTCCTCAATGATGAGGATCGTGATCATAATGTGAAATGAAAGGCAGATACTACAACATTTATCGAAATTTAATTTAAGTAATTCTTTTTTTGACTTCTTCATTTTGCACACTAAACAACTACCAATGGGTGTGCAGGGTACCTCACAATGTTTTATTTTACCGAAGCAGCGATATCCTCGATTGTATTTAATAAAATTGTAAACTGTGCTACATACAATTGAAAGAAGAGCAATTATTTTTAATCAAATAATTTTTTTTCTATAAATATTTTATCAACATCATCATATTTCAGCCATAAGACGGCCACTGCTGAACATAGGCCTCCCCCAACGACTTTCGGGGGGGGATTGCCAATATTTGCCACGCTTGGCAGGTGGGTTGACGAGTGCAGTTTGTTATAACATTTCGCAAGCAGACGCTGCTGCACGTCTCGTGCTACATTAGTCGCCTCTTACAACACGCCTCCTCTGGGCGGTGGGGAAGTGTTTTCTTTACGGCTGTGTGGAGACGGCCGTATAAATATTTAATTAGCCGAAATAAATAAGATGTTTTAAAATACCTAATGTCTGTTACATATTGTGTTCGTTCCTTTTCATTACATTTCACTCTCTCCAGGCGATATCATTCTTGTTTACTATAACAATATTATTAAGCATCTGTGGAGAGTAAGAAATTAGTTGGTAAACTGATATAAAAACGTAATTAAAGCAATAATAATGAAATTAAGCAATAATAGAAATCTAGGATACCATATTTTGCTACATAGTAAAACTATATAACCTGCATCTAAATTTGAAATTGAATTTAATATCTTTGCATGTAAATTTTTGTACCAATCAAGGTATTTTCCAGGAGGATCTTTTAGCAGTTTTAATAAGTTTTTTGAACTGACTCAAACCGGAAATCGAACCCGGGATCCGTTGCATCCAGATGGTGATTTCTTCTTCTTCATCTATACGGTCAGTCCCGGTTACGTCCAAAGCCATCGCTTTGGAGCCCAGGGTCCGCTATCCTTGATTTACTCCTCCACTTCGCACGGTCTTGAGCGTCTCTAGTTGTGAGATCATTGGCATACATGTAATTGATTACTAATAATTCAGATGGTGATTTATCACTAATAATTCAATCAGGCCGTCAAGGTAAAAGTATTCCAGCTTGATCCAGAATATAGTTCTACCCCGTATTAAAATATGATTTTATCCAATAATGTTTCACAAACGATTTGTATTTTTTGATTTACATAGCACGTATTAGAACTGACGGCCGATGAGGCAGAGGTTCTAAAATGGACCACATACCGCGTCAAGCGCAGCGTAGGACGTCCACCTACAAGGAGGACAGACGACCTGGTAAAGGTTGCAGGAAGACGCTGGATGCAGGCCGCTTCCAACCGGCCAATCTGGAAGTTAATGGAGGAGGTTATGTTCAGCAGTGTAGGTCCTATGGCTGACGTGAAGATAATATGATTGATTTAGATACGAGTTTGTGCTATGTGGGGACGGCCGTAAAGAATATACTTCCCCACCGCCAACAGGAGGCGTGTCGTAACAGGCGACTAATCCTGTAGCACGAGACGGGTAGCAGCGTCTGCGTGCGAAATTTTATAAAAAACTGCGCTTGCCAACCCGCCTGCCAAGCGTGGCGAGTATTGGCAATCCACCCGATGAAAGTCATTGGGGGAGGCCTGTGTTTAGCAGTGGACGTCCATGGCTGAAATGATGATGATGAGATACGATTTTAAATCAACCAGCCTATATTTTTATCCCCTGATAATAAGTATTTCTGTTTCGTCGAGTTTAGTGCTGCGAGAATGTAATTTATCATCTCTTTTTATTATACACCTAAGGGTAGAGCTCAAGAGTTGAACACTAAAGTCTGGGTTAGATCTAAAAATTATGACAGCAATAAAATATGTTCGAACTTAATTTTTCTTTTCTGCCTTTAGATTAAACTGTCAAAGGAACAAAATAAGTAGGGAATATCATTTAAAGAAACTTATTTTGATTTTAAACATAATATCTACTGAAGTGTAAAAACTAATTTGTAAAATCGAGTATTTAATATTATTTTCAATTACGGTGAGAAAAAAAAATTGAACTAAAACATTGTTATTAAGTACAGACAAAACATATTTAAAAAATGGAAAACTTACTATAATTTTAAATGTACTTTAGCTTTCACAGTGCTGCCAAATACATTAATACATACCTTATTTCCACGTACATAAGCTACGTAGGAACAACTAGTATTATTTAATTAATAATTATAATATTTAATACCCACCATTATTGACCGGTGGAAAGTATTACCTATTTGATTATATCAAACTAATTGAGATTATTAAGCCTACATAATCAGACGATTTTTATGACATAAAAGTTTTAAATACAATATGTGTCTAGTACAATTAACATCAAAATTGTATATTTGATTAATTCAAAGATCAAAAGGTACTAAAAAATGAGGTCGCGGTCACATACGCGATAACACATGCGGTCACGGAAACATAAAGGATTGCCTTAACCAATTAAAACATAATGGCGTCTCTAAAACCCTGGTAACGGTGGATTAAAATTTTGCATAATAGCAAGATTCCCGCATAAACATCAACCGGGTGTGTTCTGTAAAAAGCTGTTGCCGCAATTGAAGCCAGATGCGGGGGCATTTAATAAAAAATAAACGGGCGGGGCTGCCGCCGGCAATCTATCACGCTCTCAGTCATAAGCTGACTTTAATGCTGGGTCACTTCAGACCTTTTTGTTGACGTTAATATTACTTAACGTTTTTCAAAAAATTACCAAGTCATCGGGCGCTCTTTAAATAAAACGTCACTTTGGGATAAACGTCCAAATATTTATGAACGTGACGTTACACGTTTCCAGGAATTAATTAATTACGTCTTTTGTTCTTTTCCAATTGCGGCTTTTTTGATCAATTGAGTTAAATAAAAGTCAAGCAAAACGAAAGAAAATAATTATTTCTATTCAAATCGATTTATAATAAATTTTAAGATTCTAGAAAACATGTACAGACAACGGCAGGTCAACCTACCCAAAAAGTTAAAGGTCATTGAAATGATTTTCAACTTTGAGTCCGACACGTAGAGATCAATATCAATTGAGAGAATTTGACGTTTTGTGGTAGGTTGACGTGCTGTTATCTGTACATAATATTTTTACTACAACACTTCATAACAAAATAAGACCTAGCTACTAGAGCAATAATATGATATATCATGAATCATCATGAAATATTTAAGAGATATAATAAATTTGCCATTAAGTATGATAAAAAACTCCATCTAGATTTTGTAATTGTTTGATCTGCCTTAAATTTAATTTTACACCACAATTTTATTTTATTTTATTGGTATTGGTACGGCACAAAAATTTCGTTACCGAAGATTTAACTATAATACCACACAACATTACGGGGGTCGGCATTTTTTTAGCTGTATTCATATCATAATTTACCCAACGTTATCTTACGTTGGGTAAATTATATATAATTTTTGTATTTTACTAGAAAAATATAAACATGAAACTTTGCTGATTTGTCGTGCCCACATCGGATAGCGTTTCTGAATTGAACTGTATGTACCACACAAGCAAAGTCGCGAGAAACACAAAATTAAACAAAGAAAAAAACACATCTAAAATATAATAATTTGCATGCAAGGACAATATTATAAAGGTATTTTAATTAAGTTGGTTAAGGTTCTTGTTGAATACAATGTAAATACACCAATTTGAGAAACTTGTCCCTATGTGTGAGTGTCCCTAGTAAAATAACACTCTCCACGATATGGCGGTGGAATGAACACTAGCTAGATAATTGAAAACTTGACTACTCCTCACTTCTTTGAAAGTTTGTTAATTAAAAGAAACGTCGAAATACAACTTAAGTTCAAACGTCTAACGGTCAGATTTCTTATTAAGAATTCAAGACTCTTTCAAACGAAACTTATGTAATAGTGTCTTAAATGTTGGTAAATTCTAAGTAAGTTGTATAAGTAAGTAGAGACTAGAGGTTATTTCATTGATGGCCTACGTACGAACTTCGTTTCAAGTTCGAATCAAGATGCTATTCCTGTTGTACGATCTTAAATATTTCTTAAATTCTGAAGAAAGTAAATAATTTACGACATTTTGTCAAAGAGTATTTTTTGTTTGTTTCGTTTTTGTTTGTAGTGGACGAGATTAACAACAGGTTCGTAAAAACTGTCCAAGTGGACGGGTTGAAATTTTTTAGACCCTGTCGTAAAGACGGCTTGCCTTGCAAAAGCAGCAAGCAAGCAAAAGCTTACCGACCCTACCCTCAACCTCATGGCAGAACATCTTTCAATGGTACTGCAGACCTCCGTTGACGCTAAGGCATATCATCAGCTTAATAGACGTATCCTTACGACATGATATCCGCAACTTTAAAACAAACAGTATTAAAGAGGTGATAGAGCAGAACCAAGGCGCCAAAGTTTTCGCAAGAGACATATCTATTAGGCAAAGCCAGCTGACGATGCTGAAGACGGAAAACGGCAGTATAACGTCGTTAAAAGCCGAAGTTTTGGGGAAGTAAGAAGAAGGTGTTAACTTCTTTTTCAAGAAGGAGATAACACCTTATTGAAGAATTATAGACTCATTTAACTTTTGAGTCATGTCTGCAATCGAGTACTGGGCAGTGCTACAGTCTCTTCAGCGGTCGCATATTGACTATTAGTACATCCAGGTGTTGAAGTGTCTATACCAAAACGCCACCATGTCGGTCCGAGTACAGGAGCAGAGCATGAAGGCGATTCCTCTGCAGTGAGGCGTAAGGCAGGGAGATGTTATTTACCGCTATATGCGCACCGCACTATTTGTTAGCGGCTTGTATAAGGGCTAAACGATTTTCGGCTTATTCTAATACAAAACGCTAACTTTTCTAAATTCATAAATAAGGATCTTATCATAAAAAAATATTGGTCATAATACTCTTCATTGCTATGATGTCGATTTTAAATGTAATTATTAATTTTATTTTGTGTAGTATTCAATTTATTATTTTGTAGTCTCTAATATTCCCATGTATATTACGCTGAGTATTGGCGGAGTATATCCGGATCTTAAATTGGAGTTTTCCGCGTTACATCCCGCTAAGTGAGGCTAAGTAAAAAACCAATAAGATTTGTTAAGTGTTATTATGCGGGTCTTAAGCATCAGTAAATTAGTTACTTGTACAAAAAAAAAACAACAAAATAACTGCAAAAATAAAGATTTTATCAACTTTTTTCGTTAAAGAGCTCCGTCTGTAAATTTGCAACTTTGAAATTAGCGTATTGTTCATTGGAGGCATCGAGGGTTATATCTATTTCAAATGTAATAAATAGATTTGCTTTGATCTAGAATCGTGTCTGTCTGGGTACGCCCCCCAAACTAAAAGAAGAAGAAGAAATTCTTTACATCACAGTAATTTCAGTACGAAAGTGTTTCTGTTCCGACGACATAGATACTCGTCATACGCCACAGTCACTAAAACCCAGTTCACAATAGCGCAACTCGCTCAAGAGCGGTCAATGAACAGTGAGAGCTGTTAGAATGCATGCTACCTCGGGCAATTTCATCCTTTGTTTTAAATGATGGGGAGACATCTTCGTCGCGTAACATAGAATAAAAAGTCGCGCAGAAAGTTCATTTTCCAGAAATATGAGAATTTTTGGGCAGGGTTCTATAAATAAAAACAATATTTTTTTTTTTAATTTTTTTTTATATCATTAAATCAGACAACGCAGGTCCATTTTATTAGTAAGATCTTATAAGCTATATTAGTAACAACAAAAACACAAAACAATAAAACAGAGAGAACTACAGATGGCAGCAATATGACACCTTTAAACCATTAATAGTCATTATTAACAAAATGTAATAATCAATCGTAATCCGGCAATAACAGGGACAGAGTGCTGTAACTAAGAGGGACTAAAGTATGCAATGGTACAGCCATGGCAAAATTTAATAACCGCATAACTGGCATTACCATAGCCTAGAGGTTATATTGCAAACTTACAATTTAAGCATATAGTTTTTTTTTGCGAGCATAGTACGTATAGATTGTAGTATTTCTTCACAAGAGATGATAAAAAAATTATGTACTTGTATCCTTATCTAAATAGAAAACCAGAAACTGATCTTCTTCTCAGCCATTTTTAACCAGTTTCGTGTAGGCCTCTTTCAAATTGCGACATTTAGCTCGGTCCTGCGCTACTTCCATCCAGTTCGTCCCCGTAACTTTCCTAACGTCATCCTTCCATCGCATCCATGCTCTACGTCTAGGTCTCTTTTTGCGCCAAGGCCTCCATTCTAGAACAGCTTTGCTCCGTAATCCCTTATTTAGATTGATAACAAAATAGTATCACTGGTAGACGACCATGACAAGTAAAATAGATTGGGAATTCTGGCACTATTTATTATTTGCTAAAGAGTTCTAAGCAGACAAGATGTCACTGTGCCGATGCTCCCTGCACTCGAAAAGTCGAGCATTCTTGCCTCATGATGCAGGAGTGCAGATGTCAAAAGCCTTTTGTTGTTTTAGATCTGTGTGTAAATTTTACACGGTAGACGTGCGCATTGCAAATTCAATTTCGTTTCTTTTCGTTCTTTTTTTTTCATTTAGGATGACAAATATGATTTTAAAAACATTGGGCTGAATGTTACTGTATCCAAAGGGTGCCAACGGGACTATATTACTCCGCTATCTATCTATCTGTCTGTCTTGTCTGTCTGTTTGTCTAACTGTCTGTCCGTTGGACTGTCATTGGGCTCTTTCTTCAAATACCACAGTTTACACTTGAAATTTACACAAAGTTTGTATTACCTTACCACACTATGGCTGCTAAAAAACAAATCATAAAAATTTAAATATTTTGAATCTAAGGTTTTTTATTTTATAGCATTTACAATAATTCCAGCGCAGGCGGTTGAGTTTTTTTTCCAAGTAAAATATTTTTCTTATATTGTCTTTAATCGTTTTTTGATCGATTTTAATAATGAAAATACTATATAACTATATTTTTTGATAGTGGTAAATATTATCCGGAACCCTTCGTCTGCTAGTCCGAATCTCATTTGGTTTTTTATTATTTCACTTCATAAATTATGAAAACGTAGTCCTTTCCTTACTAAGCAAAATCAATACCATCTTATTTTGCTTTTGCTTGCTATAAAACACTCTAGGCATCCAATGTAGCATTTTTTGCAACATGCAATTTTCGCAGCATGGCATATCATTACCGCGATCGTTTCACCGCGTCGCGTAGTTTTCTCTACCGCTTTAATAATAAATATTTCCTCTTTACATTTTCTTACTTTCTACAATGTTGCAATACTGCATTATTTTCTTTAGCGTAGCTCTTTAGTTCTGCAAGAATTAAATACTAAAGTTAGTCGTCATTGAATGTAACGCAAATGTGTCATTTAAAATGTTTCAAGAAAAAAAAGATGTCTATTAATCGTAAACATTTAATACCTACATCCTGTATGTTTAATGATGCTTGTCTATGTGACCAATAACGTCTCGTAAATTAAAAGGGCAAAATACAAAGAAAGCTACAATAAAATGGCGGAGCATACATGACGGTATTCCAATGCTAGGGGTGCTATAACTTTTGACTTCTGCTTGAACCTATTTTCAGGGACAATCTATACATATATCGAAGAAATGCAAGTCTTTCACAATGGAATGACCAATTATTATCCAAATAATTGGTCATTACATTGACCAGACTATTTGACCAAATATTTCTTAGAAGTACCAATACAATTAGTACCAATTATAAGACTTAGACAATAAGTACCAATTATTCACAAAACTGAATTGAAGATCACCAAGCACTTAGATTGGTACGCTAATAAATTCGTCTAATTTAATTTAAATAAATCTCCAAACCGGTTTGAACGCTTGACACGTACAAATAAGTCCATCCGCGTCGGCTCGTACAATCAGTCGGCACTTGCTCCACTTACACTACGCAAATGAGGATCGTTCTCAGGAGGTTTCTCGCAAATGAGTTTCTCAAATGAATCGTTACCAAGTGTCGGGGAACGAAAAATCATCGGCGCTCAAGCGCTTTTCAATTTTGTTTGTACGTGTAACTCAACCTTAATGTTATCCTCAAGAGACTGGCTTAGGATGATCAAGCATATCAGTGTCTTACAAAAAACAGATTATTCCAAAAAAATTGTTTAGCAGAAGTCCAGTCCAATCCATTAGAGTCCTAGGGCACAAAAAAAAGTTATTTGTATCGAAAGTAATGCTTTCAATTTCAATTTCATTGCATGCTCGAGCAACTTACACATATACGAGTACCTCACTCACAAACACAAAATCTCGGCACACTCTTAGAATAGCTACTGCCTGAGCGTTTCGGGATTTTCTGTCCGTGAGCGATGTCTATGTGTGTGTTGTTAGTGCTAAATGTATAAAGCTTATCTTCTGATACTAACTATTAATTATTAAGTGCCTAAAAGTTCCTAGGGGTGTGTGAATCACAATCTATATTAAATTTTTTACCAACATTGGAATTTAACTTTGTTATAGTGTAATGGTAATTGATGGACCCACAATAGGCTAGTTTCCCAAAAAAACGAATAAGTCCGTCAGTTGGATTAACATAAAATATTGGACAAGTATTTTTTTCTTTTTTCAATCAAACAAAAAAATATGAAGATATAACCCGTTAAAGTTCCGCGTAACGTCACGCCTTGCGACACTTTTAGCAAGCTCAGCTAGCTTCACATGCTCACTTTGATGCGCTTTACCTTCTTAATTTTTTGTTTAATTGACAAAAGACAAAATATTCAAAAAAAGTCCAATATTTTTTGATAATCTAACTGACGGACTAAATATAATAATCTTTTTTTGACCCAGGAAACTAGCCTATTGTTTTTGTGACTGTTAAGTAGACTTTATTCACCTATAACAGAATAAAAACAAGTATACTAATAATTATTGCCTAAAATGTCTCTAAATTCAAGTAGTTTGTTCATAACGGAAATTGAGTCTCAAAAATTTTTACCGCTTTTTCCGTGTTTGTTAAAAATGTACGCTTCGAACTTTTAGTTTCTAAGTTGTTTTTTTTTAACTTGTACTGAGTATAAGACATTCTTCTTGCCAAAACACTCCAGTGATACAAATATTTTTTGATTTAATATACAAAACCTCAAACATGCTTCTCTTTATCTACGTGGTATAGAATTATCTTTATGAGGCTTTCTCTATGAGGTTGAAAGCTTTTATTCAACTATATTAACTTAACTCTTTCATAATACTGGTACTACGGCAACTACCCTATAGGTTGTGATTCCCTTGCTCGTTTCATAATATGCGACATAACTGGTAGTATCTTTTGATGGCGTAGATTTAGAAGTTAGATTTTTTTGACAGCTCGAGAAATTGCGGACCTCGAAATTGATATTAATTTCAACTTGCAACATACACGCGGTTCTGATGAAAAGGGTCTAGACAGGCAGATATCAGACACAACAGGTGATCATAAGAGTTTTTTTTTTTCCTTTCGAAGTACGGAACCCTAAAAACCATGATATGGGTAACCATGGTATAACACTAGGAATGTGCTGGAAATTAGTTGACACTATTTTTAAGACACCATGTTGGATATCGTGTTAAGGGTAAGAGGTAAATGCTCTTAAAAATATTTATCGCAACAAGTGAGCTTTACATTTTTTTAAGATGCAAAAGCCTATTTTGGCCAATCAAATGCGTAACAAAACTCTTAATCATATAGATCGAATCCAATTTAAATCTCTGTCGATTGTGAAAACTGTTGGGTGCTGAATGAAACAAACAAAGGAAATACACTGCGAAAGCTCTAAAGATAGTGAAAAATGTATTTTCTTTCACAAAGCGCATAACGTAGAGAACATGAAATATGGTACGGATTCCGTTTGGCTCTGCGTGCGTTGTGAGTCTACCTATTGGTCCGCTAGAGGCATCGAACTTATGTGCATTTGTTTTCTATTTGCAAGGAGGCGAAGTTGTACTTAGGTCTCATCTGGGATTCGTGTCTTTGTGCAAAGCCGGTGTAATCAAAGCCGGATTCTGGTAAGGCATGTGTAAGCTCACGGTTCCACTCCGTTTGCTTTGTGCACCATCTGCGTAATTTGGCTGAGTTTAATCATCCGTGTGTCTAACGTTTTCTATGGATGATACAGAGCTCTTCAGTACGATTGCAAAGTAATGTTAACTTTCAGAATAAGGTAAAAAAGCAACTTTTAAAATGATAAAAATATACAATTTTAAAAAAACCGGCCAAGTGCGAGTTAGACAAGCTTCGTAGTTTAAATAGTTCATTCATCACGGGCATCGTTTTTTTTGTGAGTAACTACACGGTTGTTTAGAGTTTTTTATTTACTTGTGCTTTAATACATATTTCTTTTTGCCAAATTTCATGATTTTAGGTCAACGAGAAGTACCTTATTAGGCTTTGATTACTTTGCATTGACTTAGAAGTTTGATTTCTTAAACAGCAGCAGAGATTGCAGACCTAAGTATTTTATATTAATTCCTGACGAAAAGGGTATTCGCAGACAGACAGACAAACAAACTGACGGACAACGAAGCTGCGAAGTGCGCAGACGCACTGCAGTAAAAAAATAAAGTAAAGTATGCCTATATAATTCCTACAGCAAGGCACAGGCCTCATCTCAACTATGAGGTGGTTCGGGCCATACTCCATCACGCAGGCCTAGTACGGATTGGTGGAAAGGTGTGCTAAGGCCAGTGACTTGTAATCAAGCCGCTTCAAGGCCTCTAACAGGCTTTACGACTAGTATTAGCGATATTAGCCAGGACCAAGTTTTAACGTGCCTTCCGAAGTACGGAGATGGTTGTGATAATTAAGGTCGGAGCGGTTACCCATCCACTCCCGGCGTGGGTTCCTTATCTTCAGTAATCTCTACAAAAGCGCCACTGAGCTACAAGCACCTTTGCACTGCAGATAAATATTATAATACCTACACATGTGTAATAGAAATCGGGCATATGTACGAACGTATGTGGCCCGCCTACACGGTATATTGACGCTAAACGAGTGATTACAGTAACGAGAGACATGCCTCAGACGCGCCGGAGATACTCGCACACCCACAGTTGACAAGCCTCGAATTAATTAAAGTCAAACAACGAAACCATTTTGCGAAATTATCTCCTTGGCAAACGGAATTAATAATTTCATTTAGCTTTCGGTCGTGCCGGATTTAAAGTGACGCGTTCATGATTGAATGTTCTTGGGAATACACTACAATTTGGTTAGTTATAAATTATCTGAGAATTATGTTAAGCAGAGAAGACTTCTAAATTGATTAAAAGAAAAATATTGTTACTATTTCTGTCACACTTCATGTCGTCATGTAATGTCAATATAATGTGTGATTTAGAACTTACAATAAAATTTATTATTAAGATTTATTATTGTTAAAAAGATTCGAATATTAAAACATGTATTCGGATACTTTATATGACTCAAATACTTTTTATTAAATTTTTAAATTAAGCTCTGAATCCTAGTCTTAATTCCATTACATCATTGGTCGTCAAGTTGTCTTGTGGATATATACGAGTAATAAGCGTAGCGTATTCTTAGTCTATGGATATATATATATGTATAACCACATAATGACCTAAAAGGTCGTGCAAATTTCTACATTTTGTTCAATAAGACCAGTATAATAGGTACATGTATTGTTTTTCAAAGTTTAATTTCTTACAAGGCATAAATATTTAGTACCTTATTTAAATTTTAGTACGTCAACTATTGTTTCATGACATAGACAGATTGCATCAATACTTCCAGCATAGAAATTGAATTATCATTCGTTTTCAGTGCGCATGTTGCGAAATCTTCTAAAAGCTTTTCAGTGTTGCATTGAAACAAATACTGCATCTACACAAATAGTCAGTTTTATCTCTGTAAGCTCACATTTTTGTTAGAATTGTGTTATGTGTAAAATTGAACCTGCAAGTAGGCACTGCAATTTTTATTGGGAATATTGATTGACACCAACAAAAAATATTTTTAAGACCATTCCTTCCAAGAAACAATTTTTAAAGTAAAATTCAAATCAATAATAAAGTAATAATTAGACTTTAATTTGAATTACTCATTATTATTATAGGTAATTCATGGAGATATACCGTTTGACAGCTTATTATAAGTATTTAAATATATTCTTGTCTTATCAAAACACAAGTTCTATGTTAAAATTAGAGATGTTCCGACTAGTCGGTAATGCCGACTCTGGCCACTTTTGTAGTTGGCGGCTAATTGGCAAAAAGCGCCACCTATCGGATTTCTTACTTTTTTAGTTTTTTTTTTGTATTGTTTCACTTATATATGAACCATCACAGTATTATATCAAGGAAAATAGTCTTACTTAAAACAAATTTATTTTGAAAATAAATTTGGAAATCAAGATCCAGAATTGCAATGCAAAAATATGGTAATTTTAATTTAATTTCAGTATATGTTTTCGATTTGCGGAAATGCAATTATGTGGTGGTGCTCACGTGGTATTTTGTAGAGGTAAATTGAAGCTTGTTTAAAGATTTCGTAATACACACGTTGTCTATTAACCTGAGGGACTCACTTCTGGGAACGATAGATCAAAGCATCTGCCGTACCCAAACAAGACCCTTTACGTGAGGTTATGTGATTGAAAACTTCATTTCTCCGAATCGAGTATATTTAAAAAACACAATTTATACTTTAAGTTCAACGTAACTTATATTTTCAATGCAATATTTTCTATTTCGAACAGATTTTTTTGTCTTGAAACTAGACCTTTAGTTGTATACAGGTTAATACGATCATAATCTCAGTATTATTTTATTTTAATGTCGGTGTTTGAAATTTATGCATTTTTTGTTTCAATTTAATTCAATGTTTTATTTTAGGTAAACATTTTATGATATTTTCAATTTAATTTAAATTAATTCAGTGAAAAATATGAGATCTTTTTAAAATAAACTAGTCGTGTTTTTTTCAAAGAAAAGCTTCTTTGAAAAGAATAAACGACACACCTAGTTTGAATTCATCTAAACTGTTTACTCTAAAAAATTAAAACAACTGTTTTAATTTATTTACAAACTGACTGCCTATGCAGAACAGTCATCATTGCCTTATAAAAAAACAAAAGCACAAGCAAGAAATAAAAGAAAAATGTTTGAAACTTTTTAAATAGTTTTCATCAGTTTTTGTGCTAATTAACACGACCGAACATTTATAAGGAAGCTAAAGTGATTTACACCGCATTATGATTATCACAAACTGTATGTAGGTATGTAATATTAACCTTGGAAAATGTCCTGAATTTTGGTAACTGTAAGCTTTTGGGCTTATTACTTTAAATAAATTCTTACTACACTAAGCAGGTTTATCTGGAAGTCGATGGGGGAGGCCTATGTTCAGCAGTGGACATCCTATGTCTGAAATGATGATGATGATGATGAAGCAGGTTTTATTTAAATCTTTGCATTGTTTAAGTTAAGCACTATCCAAGCCTTGGTTCGCAATAACTTGCTGGGCACACTATGATGGCCTCAAGTTTAACTTAGCTACATCTCGGACTTTTAAGCTTGGTCATCATGGAAGCCCTTGCTATCCGCGCTATAAAGGCCTCGACCTTTGGTCTTGGCTTCGTTGCGCTTTCGATTATCAGGTTCCGGACGGTTCCAGTCCAGGATCAGGTTTCCAGCAAACGCAGTCATTACAGACCGCGGCAGTAATGCACAGACAACAGCTCGTCAACCTACCACTCAACGTCAAATATTCTCTTGATATTGATCTCTACATGTCAGAGTTAAAGTTAAAAATCGGTTCCAAGACCGTTAACTTTTTGGTTGGTTGACCTGCCGTTGACTGCTCTATTATCCGTACGGTCAGTAGGTTGCTTATTTATTTTACGTAGACGATGTCTGCTGTACCAACTGAATGTAATGCAATAAAAACTTAACTGAAGTAGCTTTAGCTGAACTTTTAAAATACTTTAGCCATTAGCAAACAAAAAGTGTAATTGACACAACGAATCTATAGAAAGGGTGTCGCCATAAATAACGTAAAAAAGCTGCAACTTGTTCTGTTGTAGTTCAAATGGCAAAGTTTTGGTTTCAGACACGCCGACCTAAGTGCACTTTGTCACTTAAATTGGAAAATATTGTTCTCAGCAAGGAAACGGGAAGTAACGGTTTTCAAGTAAAAGAATGGCATTGTTATTTTATCCAACTTAAAAATCGTGAAGTGGAAAAAATGTGCATTTATTACACTTGTTGAGATGCTGCTATGTGCCTGCCTAAATATTTTAGTTTTATAACAGGTAACTAGTTAAGGCAAACAAAGAATTCTAAAAAATTATTGTACGGTTGATGTTTTTATTTCAGTTAGTGTATAATTTTTTTTTTACCTAATGTATATCGAGCGGTCGTATGAGACCACGAAATAATAAAATTTATATTGCTGGGGTGGGGTTATGTTATGAGACTATTTTTATTTAAATTAATCGCAACTTCTTAAGTTAAAAAAATATTTTTTATCTTACAATTTAAGAATAAGGCATGGGTGATGTTATTTGATCATAAATCTTTAGAGGATATTGTCTATATTTTTTTAAATACCCTAATGAAAACTGAGAAAAGAATTTTGTCGAAAGGGAGATTTTTTTTAAACGGAAAGGAACTTCAATTACTATTTCTTAATCTCTCCTGATTTACATCAATTTCATTAATTAGATTATAATTTTTCCCCGAAATACCTACTCTTTTTTTATTTACAAAAACTGCGGAGGGCATTATCTACTTAGAAACTTAAACTAGCACGCAGTGAAAGGTCAAACTCGATATTGGATTTAGTTAGAAATGAAACCGCAACTGCAACAATGTTATTAGAAAACAAATAGGCTTTTAACTTGGTAGATGTATACAAAAACCCATATTCAGTTTTTTAGATCAAATAATCATATCTTCTCTAAATACATAGGTACATAGTACAAAAACAAAGTCGCTTTCTGCGTTAGTTTGTTTATGCTCTTAGTTCTTCTTAACTAAGCGATGGATTTTGATAGTGTTAATTTATTTACAGAATTACTTACAATTTATTCTTCAAAAAGTACGAAAACGGATGTTTCGTAATCAACTCGTACAAAATATTCTAGTGCGTTGACATTGCTAACGCTGGCTAAACCTTAATATAAATCAATAGTTAAAAAAGTTATTGTTTTATTCCTATTTGAAGACCATACAACTAAAAATGAAGTAAAAATTTGTAAAGAAAGTATAATTTTTATAAGTTTGTTTTGGTTTTTGTGTGTCAATCGCTGTCATCTATTATTTTTTAGACTGTGCATAACCAGGCTTTTTCAGTTAATTAAAAATTAAGTTTACTAACTCTTAACAAGGTTAATTGGGGTTCATTTGAGTTACTACCCAAAAGGAAAATCTATTAATGGGCTGTGTACGTTAATCCACGGGTTCAAAGCTCAACTAGTGAAAATAAATCCTTTGCAAGAGTAACGGATCAGCTTTTCCTTTCCAAACCATGGATTTATCTTCGCTTGAGTACAAAAGATTTCATTAGATTGCACATTACAAAAATACGAGTATCACACAAAATAAAATATTACTTACTTACAAAATAGACTTATTTTTTCCAAAATCTGTTACACACTTCCGAAATATCCAATTTCTTGTCATTATGATAATTTAGTTGTTCTCCGATTTATTCTATTTACTTTTACTTTTCCAATTGTTTATTGAGCTACGAGGATGTGCTCAAAATACTGAAATAGGGGTTAGATGTTAGTAAGATAAAAATGAAAATATCTTGAGCAAATTACTGTCAACTACAAGTGTAACAAAGAGTTGCAGCGGCAACTGAATATTTTAATGAAGAATTTGTATTTTTTTTTTTAGAACTACATCTTGGCGAATTGATTGTTTTCAAAAACCTTTCAGAAACATCATTTACTAGCAAGAGAGAGATCTCAAATCGCACTCAGTACGGATCGAGTTGTTTGATCAAACTTGTTTAACTCACAAAATTTTATTACGTTGAAAACTTAGCTTAGTGTTCTCAATTGCTTGGTTAGCCCGATTCTCTAGGGTATTTCGATTCGTTTTGTCTTTAAACATTTCTTTGAACGAGCCAATCTGATCTAGCCGAATCCATTTTGTTTCGGGAATTGCTAGCAAAGAATGAGCATTTTAAAAAAGGTTCAGACCATTGTCCTGCAACGTCGCGATGCTTAACCCACCAGTCTGCGAGCACAAAGCCACTACAGAAGGTAAATGGGCTTTCTGCTCCTGAAACTGTGAGCCTGGAGATAGGGTGCGTGCAACATAATACAGGCTATTGTATTGTTTAACTGATAAAACACATAAATTATAATGAAAATCCATACTTAAAATACATTAAGTGTGATTATAAGCATTTACAAGAACGAGTTTAAAATAAATAAATTAGTATTTACATTACTTACTATTTGGTATGTGGAGCTACTAGATGAGTGGAAAAACAGAATAATTTATTACATAATTATGACGCATAACTATTTGTGAAAGAGAGGCTAAGAGTCTGAGATCAGTGTAATGTTATTATTATATATCTTATTTAACGACCCTACGGAAAATTCCTAGAGCAGGCAACTTGTACCAATCAAATAATGACAATAATACATAAAGTAAGCACGTTAATGGTATGTACTGATTTAAATATTAAAACTGGCATTATTTTTTTAAACTTTCAATATTTACCTTACCTTAGACGCATGCTAGCCCCTGACCTAAACTCACATTATGCTTCAGAGGCAGTGTAGGTGCGCGCATTGCGCTCCTTCTTATTACAGTATGCATAATAACATAACATTCATAACTGACACCGCAGTTTATTAAAACCTGCCGAGTTAACACTGGGCTCTTTTGAATGCGTAATTGGGGATCTTATTTGTTTGAACGGCTGAAAACAGTTCGGTAATGCTGCATAGTGGAAATGCATTTTTATTTGTGTAATGTTGCCAGAATGGTTTTAGTACTTATCTTGTTTTGTAATGACGATGGTATGACGAATGGTACAATTTAGATTTATTGCATGTACATAATCTTCCTTAATCACGATTTTAGAAGGGTCATGTGTTTCGCAGTTCACATGAAAATTATTAGACACAGAAAAATGTGTAAACATTGTAAATAAGATATCTACACTATACTTATGATCTTCCATAAAATAATAAGGTCATTAATGTCTTTCTTGAAACTGTGATATTTGTAAAATTATATAATATATTTATCGGACAACATCACATACATTGTTCTGATCCTATGGTAAGTAGCCAAATCACTTGTGTTACAGAAATCAGAAACAACGACCAGAAGCAACTTAATTGGTTAAATGTTAGGGCAGTATTTAACATAATCGATCATATCCATTAAATGTGGAACTCTCATTGCAGAGGCGGTCCATTTGGTAAGGATTCAGCTAGTAACGGAAACGTATAGCTTGACTTGTAGCTTGCTTAGTCTATTAGTTAAATATGCTAAATAAATTGGTTTTGGCTCGTAGTAGTAAGTAGCTTCATTTTTAAAGTGTATCTTAGCTCAATTCCCAGCTGAGCCCAGTTACTTTTCATAAACTGTTGATGACTTTAATTAAGTTTGCACTAAGCACATGTATCTATCATAAGAATTTAAATTTGCATTTTGGCACAACCTTGTTGGTTATTTAAAAAAGTATGTAATATTATATGAAAATCTTTAGTTTTTTTTATTACTTAATTAATTTGTTTTCTTATGGTTTAAGAGTTCCCCGTAGATAACTTTCTTGCTTGATGTAACACCTTGTTTTAAATGCTACTATGAAATGCTTTACCTATTTAAATCAATTTGAAAGTTAGGCTATAAATTTGTAACGTAGTTCTGAGCTAGCTATAAAAAAAATACGTGGTTCACTCGTTTAATCAAGTCGTGTAAACACTGTAAATTAATTTTGTGTATAGTACAGCTAGTTATTAGTTTGCCCTGGACAAGCGAAACTGGAAATAAGAAACACGATACGTCTTCGCGTCACGTGGCCGTGATATTGACGGATGGCTTTTGCATGGAATTTGTCTTGAATTTACATTCTTGATATATTAAAGTTGAATTTTACATTATGTAATCGTTTAAGCAAGTTTATTCCTTTTTTTCATCTAAGACGTTTATGACGTTTTATGACTATCGCACCTCAGTTATGTGACCAACTCATCACGTTACATGTCTGTCTTACTTGCAACTTGTTTTGCTTTTTCTGTTTAGAATTTGACATAGACAACTACTTGAGTACTGTTTAACATTTGGTAAGGCCCTAGCGCACATACATTATAGAGTATGGCGATGTATCTCCATTACTAAATTTGTGACAGTATTGTGTTTGTGACAGGATAGGCAGTTTTTATCCTGTGTGTAAATCGTTTAATAGCTTAACAAAGTTTTATTTATTTATATTTGATTTTGACTTTCTTGGAATTGTATAATCCTTGGTTCTGAGTATATTACTTTCATAGTGGTTATTATCAAAAAATTAGGTTTTATATTTTTATTGTCATAATCATCACGTTTTATAATGCTTACGTGGCAAAGCAATACTTCTTATTTAGCGAAGCATTTTTTTTGTCTTATCAGGTCCCCAATTCAGAACCTTTCTATACCGAATTGGCGACCGAAAAACCACGTGACACTATAGGATTTAACATTAAAGTCACGTGATTCACCGGTTGACTACTCGATATCAAAACGTTCTGAAACGGGTGCCGTCTAAAAAATATTGGTAGCACATTGATGTGTTTAGAATAGCTAAAATAATGGTGTTGATTCATGATAACACATAATTATGTAAATTATATTAATAAAATAATTAAATAAATGTTGGCCTTTTTAAGATCATAGATAAATCATATCATCATCATAAAACAATTGCTTGCTGCTATTGCTTAAAAATGTTTACTTTATTAAGCTCTTCGTAGCCAGTTGTAGCTTTAAAAGACGCTAACAATAGTGACAACACTAACCGAGTTTCGTGCGCTCCTTCTTCTCGGCGCTAGCCCAAAATATTGTCACGACGCAGTGGTAGGGTAAAAAGTTTTTTTTTTTGTTGAACCGATTAACTTATATAGTGTTGAAACAGTTGATAGACTAGTATTCCTTAAGTAAACCGTTGGCGTCGTAATTTGTGCACACAGTTTTATCTGTTGACATATAACATCAATAAACACGGCCGGCAATGTATCAAAATAAACAAGACCTTTTTTCTTCAAATACAATTCAATTTTCTGTACGAGTTTCGTAGTAGTTCGCAAACTCATGAGTGCATATTTGCTCAAGGGATAGAAAATCCTTGTCTGGGGAAATTGCCTTTGATCGGATTGGATGACGGCGCGGAGTCGCCGACGGGGGCCGCGATTGTCATTTGTTTACTGCTGAATCCAACCGGTTTGCATTATAGACTGCTCGCTGATAAATAGCGAGAATTTTTCTTACTCTTCGTTGCCAGTTGTTTAGCTCAGACTCACTGCTGGGATAAAGTGCTCCGTCTAGGGAGCTTCATTACTTTAAAAGAAGCTCTTTTTTCAAGATTGTCGTCTATTATGATGGCACGGTCGCTTGTGTTTAGTTATTTTACAAAACAAGTCTGAATACTGAATAATAAACAATAACTTTATTTAATCAAACAAACCTTTTTTTAAATTAATGTGGTCATTTAAGTAATCAACACAAGTAGTTCGTAGCTCACTGGCGACAACACTTTGCTAGCAATTCACGCCGAGGTTGTGATTGGATGAGTGACCATTCCGACTTCATTTAGTAACATTTATTACAAAAATCTTCGTGCTTTGGCAGGCATGTCATGCATGCATGGTCCCGGCTAATATCACTTGATACTAATCGTAAAGCCTATATATATTAATATTATATTAAAACATCTATCCATCAACTAGCACTGGGCCTGCCTGGTGAAGTAGGTCTAAATCCACCTTATAGTCGAGGTAAGGTCTGTGCCCTGCCTTATGCGGTAAGTATGTACATTGGCATCATCGTTTCAGCCATAGGACTTCTACTGCTGAATAAAGACCTTCTCAAGTGACTTCCAGATTGACCGGTTAGAAGCAACCTGCATCCAGCGGCTTCCTGCAACCTTTATCATGTCGTATGTCCACCTTGTGGGTAGACATCCTATGCTGCGCTAACCGGTACGTGGCGTCCATTGTAGAACCTTTCTGCCCCATTCGGCTGTCAGTTATGTACCCCGCCCACTGCCGCAGCTTGCTAATCCTTTGGCTATGTCTTTGTTCGTTTACAGACGGTTAGTTTATGTAGGCATACTTTCCTTTTTTACGTTTGTTTATTACTTTTTATTTAATACAAATCGGCTTATAGCAAAAACGATTTCTAGTTTTATAACCTAAATATGTTATTATACGTTGAAGTGTTCTTTTTTATTTTTAATAAAAAAAGGCATTTTAGCTTGTGATGAAAAACGTTGACAGAATGACAAACATAATAATATATTGCGTAATTACACAACTTTAGGAGCTTCGTTTAGCAGCTAAGCGTCGTTCGAGTATATTTTCCCGCCAAGCCAGAATCGCTAACGACGTGAAAAAGTTTTGATGGATTTTTCATAGCCCAGAAAAAATACAACAATGTGTGGTCATCCAATATCGCAAGTTTTCTGCTATTCTCTCCTCGTTTGAAGGATTCGGAAAATGAATATTGCCTTGCGTCGTATTTACTGCATATATGTCGAGTAGATATGACTAAACAGCTGCATAGCTTTATGAATAGTGAATTTATAACTTCATTTTAATCAACTATTTAAGTTCACTAATACCTACCTCATGCAGATCGCCTAAAATATTACGATTGACCATCGTATTGCCAATGTCGGTATATTATTGACACTGTTGTAATATTGTAAAGTGAATGAATTATTAAGATTTTCTTTAGCATTGTTTGCTTTTTTAGTAAGTCATAATTGTCAAAATTCAAATATTATCACTAAAAGCCACTTGCAGATCTCTTTTTAATCTTGAGTTAGCTCAAATCTGGATTAAAACATATCTCAAATTTAAATTTGTGTTAAATCTCTAGTTACCCAAAATCTGAAATAATAAATCATCTTACCTGACAACTTGACGACCTCCGTAGTCAAGAGGCGAGCAGGCCGGCCAGCATCGCGATCTTTGAGTTCCCAAGTTCGATTCCCGGATATGTCAATTTAGAAAACGAACTTTTCTATGTTGTCTGGGTGTTGTACTACTGTCGTTGTTTCTGATTTCTATAACACAAGTGCTTTGGCTACTTACCTAAGGATTAGAGCAATATAACATATAAATTATTATTTAAAAATAATTAAACTTCCTTACTTTAATTAAACCAAGTCCAATATATAACCTATGTCAACAGTTAGCCTAAATTTGTATTAACAAATCAACCTTACTCTGTTAACTTAAAAAAAAACCTGGCAGGCACAGAATTAAAGTGAAGTCCAGCTGTAGGTTTAGTGTAGATTAAGAAAGATTGTACCGTAATATATTTTCTCCTGTTTCACCACGGGGTGAGTAATACATTTTAGAAATAAATTCTTGATGGTCGCTATCACAGCCGCTATAACACATCCAACAAATTCCGTTTAAGTTACAAATATAAATAATTAAACCCAGATATTTAATCTAATAAATAAAAATAAAGGTACAAAAAATGTATCCCATGTGAACTTTTTTCTGCTAATTCAGCTATGTGTCATAGATAAATCTAATCCTCACAGAACATGAAATTTTTCACACTGGAAATCAATTTTTATCATACCTGTCATGCGTGATTTTATCAGCTTATCGTATTTAGGGGTCATAAAACAGCACTCGGTGTTCGCAGTTCAATCGTCTGTATGTTATTATTTTTCATTGTGGCCTGTTATTGCGGACGCGAGTTGGGAACCGAGCGAAATAAAAAAATCAATTTATTTCCCTAGCGAGGAACATGTCCCGGACTAATCCAGTTTGTTCGACCGCGCAAGGGTTGAATCGCCAATGAGGAACGCAGTCCAAATGTAAAAGTGTGCCACTTGGGGGAAAAGTATCGAATATTGGCTCTTCGCAATGAAAACCCACCCTGAATGAGATCAGTATCTATTTTGTAATTCTGCCTCCCTTAAAAAAGGTTTCGCTAAGGCGCTGACAGTCGGAGCTTACAGTTTTTTCTCTTTAGCCAGACCAATAGCGATTTCCGACACTAGTGATGTGACGACCCTTCCGGATTACGATATTATTATGAGCTATACTAACTTAAGCCCGTATATTTTCCTTATTGCGATAGGTTATACGAAAACAATTTGACCGAGTATCGTATAAGCATGAAATAAGAGAAGTAGATATAGATGTGTAAACTTTATGTATTTTGGCATAATACAGGATTACATTGCAAAGAGGTGTAAATCTTTAGGAGTAGCTCAGAATCAGTAACTTAATCGAACTATGCAAAGAACAAAAATAATTTTTTTTCATTAGTAATATCGTGAGTGTTTTAGTTTGATAAATTGATTTATACACAGCTAAAAGTGCTGATCTACATGACATTATTCCTATTTATAAGACCCACTGCAACCACTTTCATAGCAAATAAAGATTCTTCTTCTTCTTCTTCTTCACATTTAATTATTCCTATCCGCTGTCACAAATCGTACGCGTGGATAATTTAACTGATTCATGAATAATTGCACCGTTTGTGCACTGCGTAAGGTCCTTGTTGGCTCGCCGCACTTACATTTCCGATGAATGACCGCGCGGCTTTCGTAGTCTCTCTATTGAATTTATTTTCGGATATTTAAAAGTTTTTATTCGTAACATACAAATATAAAAAATAATAACGATTAAGACGCTTCTTTATATTGTTCCCTAGATCTTATTTTTTTAATTTGGCACCCCTTTGCAATGTAACCCTGTATATCAATTTCTGATCTCTTAAACTTATGATATAAGCATTTTTTGGCCCCGGTAGAAGTACTAGTCATAAAAAGAAAGCAAAAAGGAATTATTTGAAGTCTGTTTAAAGCCTAAACATTACAACAAACGAATCCAGTTCGAGAAACTTAGTAAAAATGAGAAAGCACAGCTCCTGTCTACCCTAAATAAATATGCTTTAATATTTTTCCAGCGCATTCTTTGTTCACAAAAGCATACCTAACTTACATTAAATTTGTTTAGTCAGCACTCTCTTTTTCTCTGTTCTTTTAATTTGAACTTTGTGAGCAAACAAAAGCATTTTTGTTGAAAAAACGAATCGCTCTCAGACGCATCAATGTAAGAATGTTTGACATTATTCTACGAATCTCTAGACTTAAATAAACGAACATAAAATGGACGTGTACGAGTATCTATGCACTAGTCATATACTTACAGTAACATATGACTAGTGCATGAAACATGTCAGTCATATTTAACTACTCCTACTACCTACTCGTTGGTATTGGATTTATTTTTGTAAAATTTGTGATCTAGATAAAAGCATTCGCCGCTTTTCCTTATCAGTTCTACAAAATGTTAGTGGACTAATGCTAATAAATGTTTTTTTTTTCAAAAAGTTTTATTAGCCTAGTTTGGATAGATACATATCGGTAATCTATGAAACCCTAAAGAATATACTTATTACGCAGAGTTAAGTGACGTTCAGAACAAATACGCGAATTCCATTCAAGTTAAAACTCATCACGAGCGAGTCGGATGCTCTGACTGGTGGCTTCGGAGCAGAAAAACTTATGAATAAAAAATGAATTCCTTGGTTTTAAAATTAGCATTACAAAGAGAGGGTAATTCTCGTACCTCCACGGCTACAAAAGAAATGTATAAACGCGGTCGACGACGTTTTATTGTAAGTGAAAAATCGGCGTTTTACCTTAAACTGCCGTAAACCTTATGAGCCTCTCTGTATCTGCCCGGATATCTTTTTTTGGGAGATGCAGCTTTTTCCAGTTCTATTATTTTACCACGTAGAAACAATGATTTTCCTATCATGCAATTTATTGGTGGTTTTAAATATTAACAAATAAAAATACCTCTTTAGTAGTGTACTTAAGTTGCATATAAAATAAGTAATTATTAGCTTACCTTTTTACTAAACTGTATTTTTGTCTAGATCGAGGTTAAGAAATAACTCTACAGAAAAGGTCTTAAGATTATTCTGCCACCGATGTACATCGGCATTTGTTTTAGCCGATCGTAAATAATCAAATAATTTTGTAAAATGACTCCTTATTTACAAATTTGATTTGACTAAAATGGACAGACAGCGGCTATCCTTTCTTTTGCAAACACGGTGACAAGTCACTTATGATTGACAGTGATTTTTTGAGGCGATACAGGGTTTTACTCATTGCATTTTCAGGAATCTTTTCAAGCAGTTTTAGTCATAAAATATTGTGTATTTGTAGGTACAACAATTAGTAAGGGTCTAAAATTAAATTTCCCATTACTTTTCAGCGGAGTCACGCGAAACTAAAGTGTTTTTCCTTGCACCCCGCCCTCTCGCATGTCAGGAAACGTTTAGCTTTTTTGAAACTTTTTCGTTGAGGTAAATAAAGTACGTTTAAACTGTTTTGTATTTTAATGAATATTTTGATGAACTCCGGTAAATTAATGTCAAATGCATATGTTTTCTCCAAAAAAATCTTAAAATAAACTTTCATATGTTTTTTGATGTGGTATAACAACTAATTAAATTTTCACCTTTTTTTTCTTTTATGCTGTGAGGCCTTGTTTTTGGCCTACGTTTCAATAAGTTACATTAAATCAAAAGATAGGCTCCTTTTGATTGCGTTTGCCTAAAATATATTTTTGAATGCAACAATAATTTTAACTAGATATCATAAACTCGTGCTTGAGAACAAAATTCTTGAGCAATAGAATAAAGTAATCCTATGAAATTACCGTTTTTTTCCATTGGGGTAGAACCCTAATGACGACTTATAACATAACCGAAAAAAAACTGCTCTTAAACTAACGCCTGCTTATTAAATAATCAGACCTTACATCGAAAATATTTTCAGGCACAATAGATCTTCAAGCAAAAGGCACTCTATTCCCTGGGGAAATAGAGTGTCACTTTGTAAGGAATTTAGATAAAATATTTAGTGCACTTCATGTGATTGCTTTCTTGACAAGTTTTGTAACAAACACATTTTTCCGGACCCTTCCTGGAGACCACACGAGATGTGTTTCCGGGAAAACATTACAGGAAAATTGTCGGGGCTTCATATCGTTTTCATCACTTCACGATATAGGCAGGGGTTGTTTTTAACCTTTAATTGTTACTGCCCGACTTAATTATTATAATCTTTAATTAAGCTTCACCTGCCCGGTGTCTGTCAGTTATCAAACCTCGTGAGTTAAGTTAGACTAATTGAGCTGAATTTTTGCAAGCTTATGTAAATCGGATGACAATGCAATATTTAATATGCCATGGAGCTGATATGATGATTGAGCTGGAGGTGGCCATTGGTACTCTGCAATAAAACGACGCTACCGCACCGAAATTAGGAGGCTAATTCTTTTAGTTATAGTAAACGCGATTTGTAAAATACTTGGCACAATGAAATATTAATGAATTCTTTAATTTTTAAAACTATAGCTCGTACATCTCGTTTCTGAAGACGAAATTTTTTTGTAATGGAACTGATTAACCCGTAACGATCGGAACATTTGTTTGTGGACTTCAATTGATTCAGTATCTCTAGCAATTACATCAAAAATTTACTCAGACTACAGATTGTTTTATTTATAGCGTGTAATACATTTTAATTGGATACGATTATTTCGTTATACTTCCCAGACAAAAAGTTCTACCGGGAAAAAGCTAATATCTGATTCTGCATCAAAGGAAACATTCATTAAAAAAGATGCACGGGTATTGGTTTTTACCACAAAAAAGCTTTTGAACACAAAGCGATGAGTACCCGATGTTTTGATAAAAGTCTTAATTAGGGTCCCTCTGTTATTTTGAAGTATCATCCACCCTATCAAGGGGTGACGGATTTGTGAATTTTGTCAGTGTGCGAGCCGGGAGCGTCATACAAAAAGCAGTGACATCGGAATTTCTCATTACAGCTCCAGGCAAGATCCCATACATCACGATGGGAAAATATCGCTTTTAACATCCCCTTACTACCATAAATAGTCGCACATACGTATAAACCCTACACGGCTGCAGACTGATAAAACAAGATTTAAGTGTTTTGCGGAATTCGTTTTGTTTCTCTTACAATTATAGGGATGACGACTGGGTAGAAAAAATGAAATTCAAATAAAAATAATGGACACAAGATAAAGCGCGTCAAAGTTGGAGAGTGGGGGCTCGTGGCGTCACTTCTTAGTAAAAATTGTAGCCAAGACGTGACGTCATGCAACATTTCAAATCAATATCCTCTGTAATATTTTGATTATGTGAAAAAAGGAAAAAGTAAGTGTTCAATACTTTTTAATAATCAACCTGATAGACGAAGAAAAAAAAGTTTGTCGTCATCCCTATTGTGAGTATTGATAATTTCATTTGCACTTTGTAAATATTTGTTATTCAAATAAGCGGTTCGAATTAATTATCCGGTACTTAACTATTTGGATGTACTTTTTATATTCGTATACTTATTTATAATTATATAATAGGTAGGTACTAAACATGGCATAGCTAATGAATTTTATTTACAGTGCTTTTTTCTTTGTCATAAAAAAGAATAATAAATACAGTGTCACTAGGAGGATTAAATAATATAGAAGCAGTTAGCACAGATTTTTAATGTTAAAATCGAACCTTTTAAGACTATAGATACTGTCGTGCTCTATCTATATTAATCTTTTCATTTAAATGTTTATCCTTAGTTACTAATTACAAATATATAATACTATAAAAACTAATTATTAAAACAACTGCAAGCAACTCTAAAAATCAGCTTACTATACACCAACCGTTTCAAAGGCTGACACAATTAGTAAATCTAAATGTAGATATTTTTGATTCACTTCCA
The DNA here is from genome assembly GCA_963576865.1 of Anania hortulata. Classification (NCBI taxonomy): domain Eukaryota; kingdom Metazoa; phylum Arthropoda; class Insecta; order Lepidoptera; family Crambidae; genus Anania; species Anania hortulata. Next base: position 10,432,205 of record OY756389.1, read on the forward strand.
TCAATTAAAAATACACTATCCTAACTTAACCTCGCAAAAATATCCCTCAGCAAAAAATTTCGACAACTATTCTGCATTAGCAAAAGTATCCACAAGCATTAATTAGATAACATCTTTGCTTTCACGTAGCAACGTTATAAGTAGCTAACGATCCCCTCAGTTAGTGGCTGGGTTTTTGCTGTAATCACATTACCACTTACCTTTATTTCAGGGAATAATATTTGCTGACAAAGTCTCGTAATGGAATCGGCAGATAGCAGCATGTCTGTCCATTACCGGATCTTAATTAGGATCCATCAGGACGGTCTGCGAAGCCAAGTTGGTCGAAACTTAATCTACCCATCAGAATTCTGATCACGCATCTACTGAATTTCTATGAGTGAACCAAATGTCAGTGGTTCGCTCTCGTCGAATTTATGGCTAAAGGGACACCATAAATTCAATGGTTCGATATAATGCGTGAGCGAGCTGTAAAGGTATTCAATATCTCTAAAGATAAAGGCTAGACGTAAAGTTATAAATTTAATGCCGATATTTGTTGTGTATTATTTCCAGTACTTCTTAGTTTACTTTATCCGTCATACAATGATGTTTGTTATTTATTTTAATAACATAACATTATATGTGTAACCCAATTACTAATTCAACGCTCTTCGTAAGCTTGTCTGTCCGTCTGTCTCTCCATCCACCTTCATACTTATACAGGTTGGCCAGAAAAGTGACGTACAATTTTTTTTAAAGTGCCTCGTGTTGAGAGCTATCTGAATCACCCCTATGTTTGTTCTACGATTTTTCGTAGTTTTCGAGTTACGATTTTTTTATGAATTTTTGCAACTGATACAGTTTGAGAATTCGCAAAAAAAAGTAGAATATCTTTTCGTTTTTTTTCTTGCAGCTTAATCTCTATGAGTTATGCATTTATGCATAAAATAACAAGCTTCATAACTTTAATCGAAGTTACTACAAAATTGACCTAAAGTTGAGAATTTATGTTAAGTTAGTTATAATTTAAATTTACAACTTAAAATTAAACATCTAAACTGATACTTTCTTAGTTCCTAAGTAGCTTCAGAGAATGCGCTAGACTCTAAGCTTTCATAATAACAATAAAAAAGTAGTACTTATGAAGTACTAGTTTTTTATTCATAGGCTATTTTAAAAAAAACGAGACTCGAAAACTACGATAAATCGTAGAACATACATAGGGGTGATTCACTCACATTCACTCAACACGAGGCACCTAAAAAAAAATTTTGGACGTCACTTTTCTGGCCTTCTGTATAGTGAACAATTTTTGTTCTATGACTTTTAAAAACATGCATTTTTTTTATTCAATCGGCTGTATATTTATTCTGTGAGATGTCGATACATTTTCATGCAAACAAAAGTCATAAGGAACCCCCCACACTAGCGTCTTTCTAGGGTCGTCGTCTCACCAGCCTGTCGTCGGGCACGCCGCTACGCAAGCGCCGCATCGACACTGTGCCGGCGCCGGCAAGACGACGACGCTCGAAAGACGCTAGTGTTTAAGGAACACCATAAAAAATATGTGGTTACAGGGTTTTCCTTGAGTCCCGGGACACCCTGTATAGGGCTGTAGATTTAAAACCATAATAAAAATAGTAGCAAGACAACAAACCAAATTGTTTTGTCATCTGCCATAAATTTGAAATAAAATATTAAATCCTTTCACTTGACGATTTGATTGGCGTAGTGGCGTGAACTTTAATTGGAAATTTGCTAAGGAATTTACTTCCTTGCGTAGAGACCAAGAACATAGTTGTGTGTTTTTTGGGGCGTAATTTAAATTTTAGGTATTTCCGAATATTTTTAAATGTTGCATATATAAAAAATCTATTTAAGTGTTTCATATACATAAATCCGCTTAATTTGTTGAATTATAAATGTTTTTTTCTTTATATTTTTTGTTTTATGTAGTGTGCAATAAGCCGTGTCTACCTACTTCACATCTATTTGCACAAACTTTAATGGTTTCAAATTAAAATAATAAGACGTATAGATAAATTAAATGCTCTTCATCGCAGGTTTTTGTTTTTATACGTGTGGCGTAAGGCTCTATATTCCGTAGTATTATTATTTCCCAACCGAGAAGCAGGAGACGTATTTTTGAAGCGTTAGAAATGAATCTCGAATTCGAACACGAAAACAATTCGTGTATGAAACTCTATTGCTCACCATTTTACGCATTTTTGAATCACTCATAACTATTTTCGTTGTACGCAGAAAATATTATGACACGGAATGCAAAAACTCATTGATTTTAAAAACCTGTAGTGAATCGCTTAAAACGGAACTTACATTTTTACACATTTACTTGTCAACGTCATTCTTCCGTAATTTCTACTAGTAGAAAAAGAAAAACGAGTGGTCGTTGCAGAATTCATGGAATTAATTTTCAAAAGTGGACGTCCTATGGCTGAAATATTGACGACTACTAATTTTTGAGTTTAGTCTACTGCTGAGCAAAGGTCTACTGAGATCATAAGCTATGTAAGTAAGTTGTATGCCTGTAAGTATGCGAGTCCAAGCCTTTTGTCTTTCACTTGTTATTATTGGGGTTATTTTAAATCTTCATCTTTTCGAAGGCCGTCCTCTGAGGCGACTTAATTTTTTACTTCCCTAAAGTCACATAATTATTTTATTTATTATTTATTCATAAAACTACTTACAATTACAATAAATTTCAAAACGACATTACAAGAAAAACAATATAACTTTGATTATTGACACTTCTGTGAACACCTCTCCAAGTTACAGAGAAAAATTTTAATTTCTTTAGATATAAGTTGCATTATGTTTTAATGTTACTACTGATCTGATGATATCACGATTTTATAATATTCTTGTTAAAAATTCAAAATTTACATCTTCGTGCTACAATATTTCGTAGCAGTTAACGCTTAGTATCTACGAAGTCAGACTCGTGAGTATCATTGCCCTACAAAATCTCGATATTGCCTGCTATGTGCCTAATATTCTTTTGAATTTCATACGCTTTGTATTTTTTCCATACAATGTTTCATTATTCTTCTAGTAATAAAAATAAAATACAGCAATTTTGCTTTCACTCCGTTGAGCACGTTTGCACACTAATACGTGTAATGTGCAGCATGACGCTACATATTCCGTAGTCTTATTATTTCTCGACCCTGAATAGAATAAAAAAACGAAACATAAAAAGTAATACATCCTTATCATGTTGCATACTTTGAAGACCTACTTTTTAAGTATCTTAATAGAAAAGATAGTCAAGTTTGTCTTAACATTATTGTATACCGTAACTTCTTAACCAATTAGGCCATTCGCGATCGTCTTCAAGTGGTAGTTTCAGTACAAATTAACTACGGGCAAAGTCCGTATTCGGGCTTCAGGTCACGAACCAGCCGAATTTAGATGAGTGTATCAATGTATACGGCCAAGATGAACGCCGTAGCTTTAAGTAGAAACTTTTCGGTTTGATCAAATTTAAGTTAGGTTTTCTTAGATCGAGTACACATTTACATTTTTATAAATAAAGTTGGTTACTATCTTACCTTATCATTATTAAGTGAGGTGCTTGAGTGCTGTTTTTGAAAGTGGTTTAAATCATTCTTGAAGAGAGAATTTGTAATGATATTGTGATTGCTTATATTTTAATACAAAGTAGGTAAATCTTGTGATGTTTTTTTTAGTATATAACTGTGTCTCAAGCTAAAATGAGGTAGTTACCTTAAGTACACAGACGCTTAATTAGCGATAGAGCTAATATAAATTAGTAAGGAAAGGTTTTTAAGCCTACTATTAGGAGGTGATATTGAACAAGCTTCTACGTTGTCGTTTCTTAACGCGTTTGCTGTTTGATAATGCTTTTTCACAGTTTGAAAAAATATGATACAATTACTATTATTACTAGACTAGCTGTTCCCCGCGGCTTCGCACGCGTGTAATTTAGTTTGTCACAGAAATTCGTTAACTAACGTCTCTTAGTAATGTTAGTGGGTTTTTCGGAATAAACAACAAAATATACCTACACCAAACCTTTATGTTTAGGTTTGCTTTAATTGTAACTAAGGTTTTAGCACGACTTTAATGATGATGAAGTCGAAGGTGGATCACCCTTACTAAGTAAATACGGTCCCTATCTAACCCTCTTATTCGGACCAAAAGTAAGCTAATTTATAGTAGAAATTAATAGGATGTTTTTACCCACGCAGCCTGAAATCTCGCGCAAGCTTTACAACTGGTACGCCAGAGTTATCTTACACGCATTTCTCAGAAAATAGATAGATAGATAGATACTCTTTACTGTACACCACACAAAGAAGTTACAATTTGTGTTTACAGAAAGATGCACAATTTAGGCGGTCTTATCGCTAAAAGCGATCTCTTCCAGACAACCTTTAGGTAGAGGACAGATAAGAAGAAAGGGGAAAGTGTTATTTTTTGGGGAAAAAAAAGTGTATTGTAAGTTGTTTTATGACCTCTTCCCTCTATTTTACTCTCTTGGGATTGTATGAAATTCAACCCATTCAATACCGTCCCTTTTTGGTAAGCATTTGTCACAAATTATAGCTATTGACTAAATTTTAACTCTCTATCCTAAGCCATTTGGGCAGGATGAAGATTTTACATACATACTTTCATCCCCCATTTGACACTCTACAGGGATGCAAGTTGACAAATGCTGAAACAGGTATTCATTTATTTTTGTTAGTAAGTATTTGTGCCTTTCAAGTCCATAGATTACAAAAGAAATATTTTGCCATACAAATTTTCAATTTCACACCCTTAGGGATGCATTTCCCCAAAAACTCCGAAAACAGTAATTTTATTTACAAAGAGTAGCTTAAATACATATAAAATCTTTCTAACTTCAGAAATGACAAACTTTCATACAAAGTGTAATTATCGTTTTTACCCCTATAAAGGGTAAAATATCCAATAATCCGTTCTTATTCCTTGTCTATGTTATTAAAGGAACCTCGTGTGAAAAGTTCCATCATTCTAGATTCAAGGGTTTGGGCTGGGCGTTGATGAGTCAGTCAGTGAATGAATAAGTGAGTCAGGACACTGATTTGGTATTATAGTCAGGACTTGTCTTTTTATATTAGAATACAGTTTTGTAGGAAAATATTTTTGCAACTAAGTTGTGACAAACTTAAGCAGATAGTAAAGAAGTAATGTTATCAGTTGCGACAATTTAAACAAGGAACATAACGCAAAGTGTTGGTTGACGTCATAGATAATAATTATGTTATAGAATAGAGAGCATTAGTAGCTGTCAGAATATTTTTGCATGAAAAAATCAACCCTGTTGTTCTATGACGCGCTAATGATTTTCATCCTTAGGGTGATAAACCACTTTCTTGGCCGACTGTACATTAGGAGGCGGGAATCATACTCCACCTTTAATCAATCCACAGAGTTAGCTACTTTTCCACAGACATCAATCAGGTAGCGTAGTTCCGGATAGGGAATAGAGTTTTACCGGGCTTCAGCTTCAAGCATCCTTTGATTATTCGGCAAGTATCGTTGAGTGCTGTATCCACCTGTTTTGCGTGTGTTGAGCGGCTCCGCCAACAATATGAAATACTCTAGATTCACCGCCAGCGCTCAAAACATGTCCAGAAAAAGGAGTGCTTAAACTCGGCTTAAGCACTCCTTCGCTCGCAGTCGCACGCTGACCGTCCATGATTCAGTATGCCGAAGTACTCCGTAAATTGATACTCAAAATGCAAAAAAATAAAATTAAAAAAACTGGAAAAAGATTGGAGTGTCCTATTTCCGGTAGGTATTACAAAAACGTTTGATAATATAATGGATTATTCGAAGAGTGAATCCTTAAATGTACTGGAACTTAAGTTTTTTTTTAAACGAAATAGTCAAACACACGGCCGGTTGCGCAGCCTATCTTTTTCCCTTGCGCTGCTTGAGAAAGAGACAGGCAGAGATGGAATTAGGAGCGCATACGAAATTCGACCTTATTTCTATTGTGTTAAAGCTTATATACTTCTTTTTAGGAATAAAGCAATAAAATTTTACGAGCTTGCAGCCTGGTTGCATTCTAAAATGTCATATCTATTGAACGCATGCATTTGAAGTAAAACAGTATTACTGTAATTTAACGTCAAATTTTTATAGTAAAGTAAGAGTTGATGTAATATTTTCGGGATGCAGGCGACTGCGCGTGATTGCTAGCTACTTTCGGGACAGTTTTTGGCCGCCGTTTTGTATGTACGGTTACATCTAGGGTATTTAATATCGTTGGGCTCCGCACAGTATAGACACAGTATACATATACTGTAGTATAGATATACTCGCCAGCCGAGTAGCAGAGCGCTAGTCTAGTTTTCTGCAAGATGTGTTGTCCTTAGGAAAGGAAAGGAAAGTTATTGAATGGTGTTGTTCTAATATTTACCTGGAAGTGACTTCGATTCAATAAGTTTTTAGAAATGTGGCAATAGTCTGTCAATTCTCATTACCACCTAAAGGCACTACTACTACTACTTAAATAAAATCTCGTATACATAAAAGATTGTTGGTGATGATCAAAATTAAAACAAAAAAATGGTACCATCCATAATGATAAAGCAAACATTTGAAGACTAATTCATCAAAACTATTACAGCTCTAATTATCTGAAAATATACTACTTCACTCACCAATACTGAGACATCTACATATATCCTAGTATTGGTTTGAACCAATATAAAGATATCTTTGGTTTGAACTGACAATGTACTGGTTTATTGCGGAAGGAAAGCGAGTCAAGCAAGACTAAGTTAGCTTGCTTGACGTATTTTTGGATTTTTAATTATATCTGTTTTTTGTGATTATCCCTGATTTTTGAGTTTCCCGTTTTGTTCAAGGTGTCCGATTTTTGCAGGCACTTGCATGCGGAATATCAAAATTGTTGTTTCCCATTTTGCATCGATAGCCTTCTGGGAAATCGAAAATGCATAGCTGTTTATCTATGCATGTCTCACTTCGCTGTAAGCTCGACCAAGGAGATAATCCTGATAAAAATGGCAATACGGTAAATGGAAGTGTCTCTTCTGCAAGGAAGTATTTTTTGTACTTCAGTGTTAATAGTAATAGTCCAGGCTCTGGGCTGCTTGGATTTGTCTGGAAGAATAGAATCCTATTCAGCACGGAACTGTGATGAAATATTCCACTGTTGTCTTTGTTGTTTTGGAATGGTTACAATAGACCGATATTTAACTAATCACATGAAATTGTCTGTTCCAAGCAAGAGGGTTATGGATACCAAATGATGGTATTTTCGTTGATAAAATAAGGTATGTTATCTGTAGTTGCTACTCGGAGTTCTCCTACAAGAATGATGCCATCCAGGTACGGCAGACGAAGAAAGGGGTTCGTAGTAAAATAGAACACGGTGATCTGGTGGTAGGCGTGTTGTATTAAAAGAAGAGAGGATACAAACAACACGTCGTTCTTGTTCACAAGTTAAAGGTTAAATGCTCTTAATGTCGGCTCGTGACCAAACACCGTGCCGTGTGGGGACGGCCGTAAAGAATACACTTCCCTACCGCCAACAGGAGGCGATTCGTAAGAGGCCACTAATTCCTGTAGCACAAGATGGGCAGCAGCTTCTGAATGCAAAATCTTAAAAAAAACTGCGCTCACCAACCCGCCTGCCAAGCGTGGTGAGTATTGGCAATCCCCCTCCAATGAAAGTCATTGGGGGAGGCCTATGTTCAGCAGTGGACGTTCTGTGGCTGTAATGATGATGATGATGACCAAACACACTTTGTACTGTAGGTAGACAGCGAAAAAATCCTACAATGTATTTACAATTTATTACTAACTTTTTAGTTAGTTTTTACTAACCGCTGTCGTTTTTCAAATAAAATTAAAAGTAACTGATTGATTTGTTGCAAATAAACGTACTCGTATTCCTTTATTTTTATTCTCATTCAAAAAATTACGAATACACAAGATTTGATGGCTGAAATAAGAAATATCTGTTTATATGGATTTTGGATAGTGAACACTATCAAAATAAAATGCAGCGGTACTTAGCGTAGGGGATTTTTTTTTCTCTTATATACACTAAACAATAGTGCCATTAGCAATAACGAGTCGTCATTCTTAATATGCCTGTGCGAACGTAGAAGGATAGAAAAGAGTGTTGTGGTGGTGCAGTCAGACCTAAGGCACTGCGCACCGATGGGGCGGAGGGGAACGGACAATTTCATCGCGGACAAATTCACAAAAAGAATCGAATACTGTAACGCACACGGCGGTCAAAAAGACCGCGCAGGGCGGGGCGGCGCGGCATGTCTGTGGCTACCCGACGTGGATCAGACAGACTCTACTAGAATGGTCGTTCGTCATGTGCGTTGACGGACAGATGAGGTTTTTATTGATTCGTATGCGCAGCGCCTAACTGGTCACGGGATCGCCGGACCTGATGCGGGTTTATGACAGTTCGGTCCGGTGCGCGCAAGAATTATTCTATTGGAAATTTCTCATAATATGCAAAGGAATTAAAGAATGGAAGGAAATATTCAAATAAAGATTTTAAAGGTTCTTTGAAGAATGCTCTCAATCTCGATACATGACCGATTAAATAAGATGATTAACACATAAAATGTTCAAAATGTGCATTTTCAAAGTTAGGATTTTATTCAAAAATTATATAAGTACCTACGTTATAAAACACATTCTATAATTACATTCATAGCAAAGCAACCATATTAAGTCTGCAATCTATTGTGAATATGTGTCACTGTGCTAAATAGAAAATTTGATTTCACAAATAAAAGGTAGCGTTTCATTGCACATATTTGAAAGATCAGTTATAGGTTGCTTAAAGCCTATGCGAGTATTATTGTTCCAAACTGCAAAACATTCATTGTCGCCGTTTCCAACTATCGGAAAATCAAATTCAGCGAAATTAAACCTTTTACCTAGAACAAAAAATAAAAAAATTAACATAAAGGCAAGAATAATATCGGTACCGTTTCCGCCAGTGCGAATATGTAAGAAAACATAACGCCAGTAGAAAAATGAAACTGATTATCTGCTAAAGTGGTATGAATGGCTTTGGCAAGGGATTATTAAAAAATGACGTAAAATCGTCAAAAAGTCCGTAACGGGACTAAAACTGGTACAAAAAAAACTCATTTTTGTTTGCTCCATTTTCAATCGCAATACGAACTATAAATTGATATTTGATTGTCATGTTACTGGAACCGGATCGAAACTCAATTTAATAGAATCACTGTTAAATTACGGTAACTGGACTTTTGTTTGCAGTACGAGTTCAAGTAACTCGAACGGTAACGAGCCGATCTTTGAAAAATGTTAACCAAGACGCAAATGTACTCAGAAAAGAAAATAACTTTAATTATGTAAAAAAAGGTAGCAAATGCCGCATATTGTGACAAGAAACTATACGGAACACCATTGCGCGTTGGCCGACACGAATAGGGCTGTTTTTAATGTTGTGTACTAATGAACTGTCTGTCTGATTCTAGTTAAAAACTAGTTTTACCCACCTGTGATACTGTTGTAATATTGATCGGTTTTGATGAGTCTGGCGGTGTAGAATATTGATTCTTCACGTGATTTTGTTTCAATACTTTGCTGTATAATTTTAATAATGACGCTTAATTCAACATCACTTTCCATGGCTAACAAAATGCCACCTTCGACTAAACAGGCTTCCATTGCATCACACCAATTCATAACCTTGTTACTCACTTTGTAACACTTTCCCGTTTCTTTGGAGTATTGATATCCTGTTAAAAGGTAAGAAAACATTTTATACAGTTGTAAACATCAATAATAAATTTTATTAAAAAAAATAAAACCGACTTCAAAACACTGAAATGCTAAAAATAATCCTAACACTTAAGTACCTAATCAGATACTTTTGGAGTCGGTGCCAGCCGATGAGAGATTCAATGTTTTTGTTTGCACCGACTCCAAAAGTAACTGATTAGGTACTTAAGTGTTAGGATTATTTTTAGCATTTCAGTGTTTTGAAGTCGGTTTTATTTTTTTTAATAAAATTTACTTATTTCATCTATTTTTAGTGATAAATCCTAATCTAACTGCTGAACACCGATTTCATCCCCTATTTTCCTACCCTTAGGGGTGATTTTTATTTTTCAAACTTTTATCATAGCATCTTTAAAGTATAAGCTATTCAATAAAACAAAAATCATCAAAATCGGCTCATATTTGTCGAAGATAGGTAACAAGAACCACAACCAAAATATTATCTGGGTATATATTTGTTGTATTTCTCAAAAAGTTCTAAATCAATTTCGATAAAATTTATATGGGACCACCTCTGAAGTATGATCTACCAAACAAAAAAAGAATCATTAAAATCGATTCATAATTGGCGGAGTAATCGCGTAACAAATATACAAAAAAAAAAAAAAAAAAACATACAGTCGAATTGAGAACCTCCTCCTTTTTTGAAGTCGGTTGAAAATAAACTTTATTTAGTATCGAGCTGATCTGATAATTGAGTCAGAAGGTAGATAGTTTATTTTTATTTTATTTATTGGGTTAATCAACTGTTGATACCATAATTTATGCTTAAATATAACATTTTAAAGGTTACAAGTCAGTTTGTTCAAGAGATTTACGGACAAACACAGCTTGCTTAACATTAAATTATACACACACGTTTAGTAGGTAAGATATATGACTTTAAACAAAAAGGCAAACAAATAAATACATACTTATTAACCTGAGTATGGTCAGTGAGCTAACACCAACAATACTACACTACCTCAATAAATAGTTATAGACTAATTAGAACCCCCTAATGTTAGTTTAACTATCAAACTGCTTATACAGGGTTAGGTTACGTTAGTGCTCAAATACAACTTTTTCTATGGTACCAACATTGAAAACGCAAAAAAAAATCACTTCATACTAAGTGATGTCAGCTGGTGGCTTAGTATAGAGAAGTGTTTTTTTACGATTTTAATGTTGGTCCCATAGAAAAAAAAATTGTGTTTGAGCACCACAATCAGCCCCTAGGAGGTTGTTTATGTTTTACAAATAACTCTGTATAACTCGTGTAAACCTTCATGTTAGGGCTCATTTGATTTTTTGACTAGTGCCATTAATTAACAGGATGTCCTAAAATAGGTGAATTGATCGAATCCTACCTAATAAATATAACAGTTCAAGTAAAAGTTGCATGATTATTTTTAACCGACTTCACAAAAAGGAGGAGGTTCTCAATTCGGTTGTATGTTTTTTTAAAGAAAAATATCCCACAACAATATTTTTATTTAAAATATTGCCAAGACGAGACCTTATGGCACGCACTGTCAAAAAGTTATTAAACCTCATGTAGAGCCAAGCTTATAACTCTACACGCCCTAACTCTACAAGTCCTAACTTCACAAACTCTACACCTTAGTCATTATTTGCGGCCTCGGCCGTTTCGCTGGCGTTACGTTACGTACGTTGGCGTAAGTTGGCATATGGTGACGGTAACAGAATGGCTTACTTTCCTGTTATACAATCGATCTTGAAGTAATGAAACGGCCAAGCCACATACCTATTTAAATCTAGATTAAAACTTCTCGTGTATTTTTGCTGCACGTACTTTAGTTTCATTCTAGGAAATTTAATTTTTGTTACTATTACCTACAATAAGAATTTAACTGCCTAATTAGTTAGTTACAATCATTTTTGAATAGAAACGCGAAATTGAATTTATTTTTATCCGACTTCAAAAAAGGAGGTGGCTCTCAATTCGGTTGTTGTTGGTTTTTATGTTTGTTACCTCAGAACTTCGCCATTAATGAACCAATTTGAAACATTATTTTCTCAATTGGAAGGGTATACCACCAGATTGGTCCCATTTTTTTCAAAGTTCAATTCTGATGATGGGATCCATGAGGAATTGAGGGAACTCCTAAAATATTATAGGTATACATATAAAGATTGTAGTATATTTAACAAAAACATACAACCGAATTGACATACTTCTTTTTTTGAAGTCGGTTAAAAGATCAAGCATTTGCATTCAGAAAATATCATCTGCTTAGGAGGAACTAATGAAAAAATTGTGGTAAATGTCAGGGTAACATTGCCTGCTCAAATTAATACAAAAGCGTCGATGGTATCGCTTGGATTTTTAAATTGAGCGCCATCATTACCTAAATTCTTGTACTGATTCTTATGTCATCGTTATAAGGGCCATAATGATGACATAAGAATCATTGCGAGAATAAATGACGTGGGCAATGTTGGCTTAAAGTCCAGATAACTTTGCCCGCTTAAATTATCAATGAAATGTTGGATAAAATGTCTTATTTCAAATTTTGCTACACCAATGCCTGCGTATAATCTTAGAGCTGCTGCAGAAAGAAATTACTGTCGCTGCGATAAATATTCATTTAAAAAAAACGTATTTTACGGATCAAACGGGCAAAGTTGGCTTATTTGACTTAAGCCTTACCATAGTCGACAAATCAAATTTTAATGATTCTGGTGAAAATGGTACCATCAAACTGATCTGATGACGAAGGCGGAAGGTAAGCACCGGAACTCTGTGATAAAACAATGTATCGTGTTTGGACTTATTTAAATCGTCATGAGAAGCAATTTAGCTATAACTATATCACAGATCGCCATTTACAGTGGAAAAAACACAAAAAACAGACAAATAAAAAAAAAATATAAAAAAATAACTTACTTCGAAAACTATTAAAGTCGGTTATTTAAAAAAAAAATGTTTTAATTTAGAAATTTTACAGGTTAATTCTAAATTTAGTTATACATTGAAGTATGTTTTTACAATAAAATTGAATTAATCGTTTTAAAAAAGTATACTTGAAGAAATTTAACAGACATGAAAAACATATAAAATATTGATGTCTGAAGGTTTAGAAAAGGGGTTTTTATATTTCAAAATGACAACGATAAAACAAATCAAATTTTTTAGATATATTGTCTAATATATAATTTTAGACTTTTTTAATTTTAGATTTTAGGTTTTCCCAATTAAATATTTTTTATTACATGTTATGAAAGTAGCAGAATTTGTATACGCAGATCCATTCTATTTTGGCCTTCCCAAAGTGGTTCATCTAATCCTACACGGTTGTTTGTTTTTGATAGGTACAATCAACATACCAATACCCGGGCAGGTAGATATTTCCTTGCCTACATTCCTGGCTTTTTTGCAAATAAAAGGGTTTCGGATGCTGCTGTATCCAAAGCACCAGTTGCTGACAAGAACGCCAGTGTGAATGTCGAGAGTGACACAATTTCCTTCACCAAAAGTTTTATAGCTCCATCTTGGTGTGAATGACTTTGAAGAAACTGAAACAAATATCTTTTTTTTTTTTAACAAACGACAATGGGACCTTATTATTTTGCCAATATTTTACAAACTCTATTTCACGCCAGAACTTGGAACACTCGATATAACTATTTCGATTGTAGTTTTCTCATAATTTAATAGATTTCAAACATACTACGAGCTCACAACAATTACGCGACGTTACAGCTACATGTTATTGATACACGACAGGACAATAGCAATAAATAACAATAAAACCAATTTATTTCTGCAAATAGGCCTAAATTAAGCTCTTTTAAACGTCCCAATTTTTTTTTACCCCACCACTGCTTTGGGACAATAGGCTAGTTTCCTAAAAAAATCTAATTAGTCCGTCAGTTGGATTATCAGAAAATATTGGATACATATTTTTTCTTTTCTCAATCAAACAAAAAATGATGAAGATATAGCCCGTTAAAGTTCCGCGTAACGTCACGCCTTGTGACACTTTTTAGCAAGACGTGACGTCACGTGCTCACTTTGATGCGCTTTATCTTCGTCATTTTTTGTTTGATTGACAAAAGACAAAATACGAGTCCAATATTTTTTGATAATCTAACTGACGGACTAAATAGAATAATCTTTTTTTGACCAAGAAAACTAGCCCATTGTGGACTAGCGCCGAGAAGAAACAGCGCAAGAAACTCGGTCCCAATTGTCAGCCTCTTTTCAACCGACTTCAAAAAACGAGGAGGTTCTCAATTCGACTGTATGTTTTTTTTTTTTTTTTTTTTTTGTATATTTGTTACGCGATTACTCCGCCAATTATGAATCGATTTTAATGATTCTTTTTTTGTTTGGTAGATCATACTTCAGAGGTGGTCCCATATAAATTTTATCGAAATTGATTTAGAACTTTTTGAGAAAATCAACAAATATATACCCAGATAGTATTTTGGTTGTGGTTCTTGTTACCTATCTTCGTCAAATATGAGCCGATTTTGATGATTTTTATTTTATTGAATAGCTTATACTTCAAAGATAATATGCTAAAAGTTTACAAAATAAAAATCACCCCTAAGGGTAGGAAAATAGGGGATGAAATCGGTGTTCAGCAGTTAGATTAGGATTTATCACTAAAAATTGATGAAATAAGTAAATTTTATTAAAAAAAATAAAACCGACTTCAAAACACTAAAATGCTAAAAATAATCCTAACACTTAAGTACCTAATCAGTTACTTTTGGAGTCGGTGCAAACAAAAACATTGAATCTCTCATCGGCTGGCACCGACTCCAAAAGTAACTGATTAGGTACTTAAGTGTTAGGATTATTTTTAGCATTTTAGTGTTTTGAAGTCGGTTTTATTTTTTTTAATAATTAAATAGTATGTTTACATTACAAGATAATATGTACCTATGCAAGCAGGGCAGTATTTAATTCCATACATTTTTATTATTCACAGTGTTTTTTCATTAAAACCATCTTGACATGCGATTTGAATGTATATGTATAGGTAGTTCAGCAATAGACTGCGGCAATTTGTTAAAAAAGCGAATACATTTCCCATGAACGAATTACCTACTTTATGCAGTCTGAAATTTGGAACGGCAAGTTTGTCTTTATTTCGGGTATTTAAATAATGAATGTCACTTTTCTTAGGAAATAGATGCAGGTTTTTACGAACATATTTTTACGAAGTATTTGCATAAATGAATTGAGAAGCCACTGTTAATATATTAATTTCCTTGAACAGATCTTTTAACGAGTCTCGGGGTCTAAGGTCGTAAATTGCCCGTACAGCTCTCTTTTGTAGTACAAAGATAGACTCACTACCTGCTGAGCCCCATAACAATATTCCTTGACATTATACTGTGAAAATAGCTAAAATAGCAAAAAACTTATTTGACATTACTTAGGAGGCGCTTAAAAGGTGTAAAGGCGTATTCTCAGCGGCGACTTTCTCGCCTGCGCCCGTGTCAGCATATTTAATCATATTATAGAAAGAATACTTTTAAATATTTCAATTATCATTTTTTATCTATATAAAGAATAAAAACACTAGAAAAGTAAGATAAAATCTTTATTTAATTATTCTTAATTGGCACACTAATATAACACGAACAAAGACCTAAATAAATGAGAGTGACACGAGACCTATGTGTGCGTTACCTATGAGAGTTAGCAATTTGTGATGTTTATTTTTAAGTGAATCGCGTCTTAACAACGGGCAAAGATTCGTGTTAGTTTTTAAATCACCACCACGTGTTGACTAGCCGAATTTTCATCATTCAAGCGCATAATTGTTGTTGTCGAGTATGTAAAAAACCTTTACCATACAATATTTATTTATTTTTTAAATATATAGTTATATTAGAAATAACGATAATGACACGACTACTGGAAATAATAAACAGAATTTAAAAAAATTATATTTCGTTTAAAAAAATGAATATAATAAAATATAAGTACTAAAACTTACATTGCATAATGTCGAAATCACATGATTGGTAATTTTTCTCAAGCAGTCCAACAAAAATGCTCGAGATGATGGCCGGATACGACTCAGCGTTCATCAAAGTCTTGGCCACAGTCCAT
Source organism: Anania hortulata (assembly GCA_963576865.1). NCBI lineage: Eukaryota > Metazoa > Arthropoda > Insecta > Lepidoptera > Crambidae > Anania > Anania hortulata. The sequence continues at coordinate 10,448,091 of OY756389.1, forward strand.
TCGTCAGGAGTCTTGAAAGAAACAGAGATTTATTTTTACCTAAGCTGTAGATTTATTATACCCTAAATTTGCCGCTTCTATTCATGCAGTACGTACGTGGACTCTGAAGCGGTGGTATGGTATGGTAAGAGCGCTTTTAAAAAGACGTTTTCCATACCGGTTTCCAAGCTCTCTCAGCATTTTTTAGATCCAGACCAACGTCAGATTCTGCTTCTTTATTTGAAATAACTGCTTAGAAGAGAGTCTTGATATCGTTTTTTTTTTTAAAACTGTTACTTTATAATCTAAGCTTGTGTGGTAAAGGGACCGAACAAGGCAGCCCGCAAAATTTTAAAAAATCTTAGTTTTTTTCAAATAGCTACTCGGTTTCACATATTATACTGATCTAATTGTAGGTGTAGTAACACTTTTTACTGTTTAATAATAATTTTAATAAAACTCTGACTCTGCCTTGAACGATCCTGTAGATAAAATTTGTAACGATGTTCAATAGCACTAGCAGAGATACAATATGCATACAGAGACGATCTTGTTCTTATCGTCTCTGTACGCATATTATATAGTTTTTTTTTTTAATTAATCCTCAAATTAATATATTCCTAGGGCTTAACCCTCAGAAATATACATGAAACCAATATAATATGTTATAAGGACGCTAGGCCAACATCAAGATCTTAAAAACTGTTTGACAACTAGCTTAAGTTTGGTGCTGGATATGCTATCGGTACAAATTAGTTATAAGCTCGTAATAAAACAGGTACTTAGTGTTAAGTAATAAATAAATAATTAAAAGAAATATTGGACACCATCACATACACTGCTCTGATCCTAAGGTAAGTAATAAAGCACCTGTGTTATAGAAATCGGAAACAACGGCGTACTCTCCTCTCGGCTACGGAGGTCTTCAAGTACCTAATATTTTAACACGGTTTTATTAAAATTAATAAAATAAAATACATTTATTTCAGGAAACTGAGACTTAGGGATAATGTTACTAGTATTGCAAAAAACAACGAGTTCCAAAATAAATATTAGCTTCACCTATGGTGCGTACAGATCCGGCAAACAAGTCGCGCACGCACTTGCGGTACATTTGCCAGATCAGTAGGCACGTTATTATACGTTTTATCAAATCTTGGAAGTCAGTTTTAATAAATTTTTTTAATTTGTATCGTACCTCCTAAAACAAGGACGTTAATTCTGTACGTACTTCTATTTCAAATGACGTTCTGAGCAGACAGTCGTGCGTTCGCAGCAAGCACCGGACACTAACTGTTAGAAGGTATTTAGTAATTTTAATATTTTTTTCCAACGCAGTTGCTATACAATTTTCTATGTGTGGCCCTACAAACGCACGATTGACGGCTTTCTCAAAATATCTTATTTAAAAATAGCCCCTACAAAGTCACGACAAACTAGTGTGTTGTCTTGAGATTGTATCGCAGCATAATTTAGAAAATCTTACATTAGGGTAAAACAACTCGGCACCTTCTGTTTGATACAAACATTAGTTTTGTTTTGTTTAAAAAATATAATACATTTAAATTACATTAGAAAACGTTTAATCATTATTGTTACTGATAGCGTTATTCAAACTGCCTATGCCTAAATGTGCATTGTACAAAAATAAAAATAAAAAAAACGCAGTCTATGGGCTGCACTATGGCTTTCTCTCTCTTGCGTTATCCGCCATTGTGTGAGCAACAATTTTATTTGTAAAGTTGTGTCTTTATCTATAAATAAAGCTCAATTCATGAATACATACTGTTTCAATTATACAGTAGTGGTCCTTCGAATAAAATACAATTAATTTTCGGCTTGAATCAGCACAGTAACATAATCGGTCTGAAACATAACCTGCGCTGGCGGCGTGTAGACGGCGTGGTTATTGGAAACCATATTTTCCAAGGCCGGGAATAGCATTGATTGCCCTGACACCGACTCAGTGGAACAGTCATCGACAGCCAGCAACGGTGCGTACCTTTTGTAGCTCAATATACTGAGAAAGCAGTGCAACGTGATCGTGGTGACACGTGCATATCAAAATGGAACCTAAAGGCGCAATGGACGACCTCAAACGCTTAAAGAAAAAGCGTGGAAACTGTAAAGCGACTATAACCCGCATACAGAATTTCGTCACAGATCCAGTTGCCCTCGCTAGTGCAGGCATAGACATGCTCGAGGCACGAAGAGATAAATTAATTAGCACCCTAAAAGAGTACGAAGAACTCAATATCGACATCCAGTCATTGGACGAAATTGACACAGAAAGTGTCGAAGATGTGGAGTCGCAATATTTCTGTGTTTTGTCAAAATTACAGGAATCCTTAAAGACCTTAAAGCGGTGTGAAACTCAAAGCAATGACAACATTTCCAGTTCCAAATTGCCTAGCATTGAAATATCATTTTTTGACGGAAAGGACTTTTCAAAATATCAACCATTCATCGATCTTTTCACAGCTTTAATTGATAACAACAAAACACTGAGTAATGTGCAGAAACTTTTCTATTTGCGTAAGTATCTTCAAGATGAGGCTTTGTCTATAATTATTAATTTACCTATTACAAATGAATCATACCCTGAAGCTCTAAATTTATTGAATAAACGCTATAACAATAAAGCTAGACTTATAGCAAATCATTTAAACTATATTTTGGACTTGCAGGAGATGCAGAAGGGTACTGCCGCTGCCTTGCGAACCTTTATTTCAGAAGTTCAGCAACAATTGTATGCGCTCAAAAATCTTGGACAGCCCACGGATAAGTGGGATATGCTGTTAATATCAGTTTTAGTGAAGAAACTAGATTCTTACACAGTCAGAGCATACCATCTTGATCGAACAAGCCCAGATAAGTTACCCACTTTAAATGAATTTTTTACTTTTATTGAAAAACGTGCAATTGCGCTTGAGGACAGTGCTCCTCATAATATTTCAAAATCTAAACCTTTCTCTAAGTCACAAGTAACAAATTTTGCTTTGAATACTAAAAATAAAAACCAATTTTGTGTTTTTTGCAATAAAATGGATCACTTATTGTTCATGTGTCCTAAATTTAAAATGGCTTCTATACAAGAGCGTTTGCAATTTGTTACATTAAAAAAGTTGTGTACCACATGTCTGAACATACATACTGACAAATGTAGGTTTAATTTCAAGTGTAAGAACTGTAAACAGAACCATAACACACTTCTGCATCAAGACAAACAAATAGAGGAGCCTATAGTTTCCCTACATTCAAATAATATTTTGTCCGATACTGTTTTATTACCTACTGTACGGGTGAAACTGTGTGATAAATATGGGCATGAGATTGTTGTAAAGGCTTTGCTGGACAGCGGCAGTCAGGCTTCTATTATTAAGGAATCTCTTGTTACTCAATTGGGTGTGACTCCCATCACCCAAAATTCTAATATTATTGGTATAGCAAATAACACAAATAAAATAAACCAATGTGTTCATGTTTTGTTGCAGTCTTGTGCACATAATGTAAAATTTAATGTAAAATGTCATATTGTCAAAAATATCACTACAAAACTTCCACAACAATTATTAGATTTTTCAAAGTTGTTTATTCCTAAAAATGTACTATTGGCAGACAGTGACTTTTGCATTCCCTCTGACATTAGTATATTGTTGGGTGCTGATGTGTATTTCAAAACATTATTGGATGGTCACATAAAACTGGACAGTGGAGCTGTCTTGCAAAATACTTTGTTTGGTTATGTCTGTGGTGGTAATGTAAAATTTCATAAAAGTGATAATGAAAGTAAAAATGTTACATTAGTTACAAACTTTGCTATCAATAACTCGAGTCATAGTTTAGAAAACATAATGGAAAATTTTTGGTTGTCGGAAAAAATACCTGAAGGTCAGGAAAAGGTCACTTCTGAATTTCAGAAAACTGAACAGTGTTTCAAGAACTCTGTTGAAATTAAAGACAATAGATTTTATGTGGACATGCCACTTAAGTCTGATTTGAATGAGTTGCAAATAGGTGATTCTTTTTCTATAGCCCTTCAGAGATTTTATGTATTGGAAAAGAAATTTAAAACAAACCCTTCTTATTTTGAACAGTACAAAACATTTGTGAATGAATACTTAGAGTTGGGACATGCTAAAATGGTCGACATTAGTGGTTATGATGTGAACAATGATCCAGTGTATTTTCTATCACACCATGCAGTACTTAATGAAACGAGTAAAACTACAAAGTTGAGAGTTGTTTTTAACGGCAGCATGAAATCAAAAAACAAAGTTTCTCTTAATGATGTTATGCTAAATGGACCTATTGTTCAGAACGAGTTGTTTGACATTTTGTTGCTTTTTAGAACTTATAAATATACACTTATGTGTGACATTGAGAAGATGTTTAGGCAAGTATATATTAATCAACATCACACACCCTTGCAAAACATCTTATGGCGAGATGATCCAACAAAGCCCATCAGTTGTTTACAACTTCAGACAGTCACATACGGGCTGAAAGCATCAACCTTTTTAAGTACTCGTTGCTTAGTCGAACTAGCACTTCTTTATCAAGATTCATATCCTTATGCTGCCAATGCTATCCTGCAAAATACATATGTTGACGATGTGATCTGTGGCACAGACGACCTTGAATTGATCTCTGTCATAAAAAATCAATTAATAGATTTATTACAGTTAGGTAGCTTTAGACTACACAAATGGTGTTCAAATCTTCCTCAAGTCTTGGATGATATCCCTATGTGTGACAGATTTTTCGAACAGGTAGACATGAGTAAAGACAATATTATCAAAACTCTAGGGCTGAAATATAACATACTTACTGATTCATTCACTTTCTCATGTCCTCCTGTCGAAGGTCAGCAGCTTATGACTAAAAGAAACATCCTGGCATTTATAGGCAGAATGTATGACCCTCTCGGACTCATAGCTCCAATTTTAGTCAAGGCAAAACTATTCATGCAAGAACTTTGGTGTTTGAAAATTGATTGGGATTCTATAATACCTACCAAACAACTTAATGAGTGGACGAAATTTTTACAAGCCTTAACAGATATGAAATCAATTCAAACACCGAGGGGCATATTGGGTGGTGATGCTAATGTGAGTTCTGTGCAGTTAGTAGGTTACTGTGATGCCTCATTCAAAGCTATAGGTTGCTGTCTTTATCTCAAAATTATTTATGAAAATAAAAAAGTTCAAGTCAATCTGCTCAGTTCAAAGTCTCGTATTGCACCCAAAAATAAATCTCTTACTATTCCAAATCTTGAATTAAACAGTGCTCTCTTACTTGCTCAGCTTGCACAAAGGGTTTACTTAACCTTAAAAAATAGATTTCCTGTAAAAGTGATCTTAAATTGTGATTCACAAATAGTTTTATCATGGATAGATAATTCTGATAACAAAAAAGGAGTTTATGTTGCTAACAGAATCAAAGTAATTAAAAAACTCACAAAAGAGTGGTCATGGTTTTATGTAAAATCTTCTGAAAATCCTGCGGACTTAGTGTCCAGAGGTGTCTGTCCTCAAACTCTTCAGAACAACAAGTTGTGGTGGCATGGCCCCCAATACCTATCTAATATAGAACATCAGTTCATCAAAGAACCTACATACTTTTCTATACCAACAAATATAACACAAATACATGAGAAAAGCACAGAAACCACAGCAATTAATATTGCTAAAGTTGACCCCAATGTTTTTGATAGATACTCTGATGTGACAAAATTGCAGAGAATTGTTGCTCTCATTATGAGATTTCAAAACAATTGTCTGAATTCAAATAATAAAAGAATGGGATTCTTATCACCTTTTGAATTAAATCTGTCTATGAAAATAATTGTTCGTCATGCTCAAAGCAACAGTTTTTCAAGTGAAATACAGGATCTGTCAAATAATAAAGATATTAAAACTGGGCTCCATAGTTTGCACCCTTTTTTGGATCATGATAATATACTTAGAGTAGGTGGTCGTTTACACAATGCTATAAACTTGCCCTATGACAAGAAACACCCAGCTATATTACCCAAGTCAAATAATATCACACACATGATTATACGAAGAGAACACCTCCGCCTTCTACATGCTGGACCAAAGCTTGTTCTTAGTTCCTTGTCACAGAGGTATTGGTTGGTGAATGGTATTCGAGAGGTTAAAAAAGTACTACACAGTTGCATCAAGTGTTTTCGCAATAAAGCTGAAGTTGCCAAGCAGCTGATGGGCTCGCTGCCGTCTCAAAGGATCACCGCTTCTAGGCCTTTCCAAATAACAGGAGTCGATTTTTGTGGTCCATTTGATTTAAAAATTGCACGTGTGAGAAAACCTTTAGTTACTAAATCCTACATAGCTGTATTTGTCTGCTTCTCTACAAAAGCCATTCATGTGGAACTGGTCAGCAGTTTGACCACAGAGGTCTTTTTAGCATGTCTCAAAAGATTTGTGTCCAGGAGAGGTTTGCCCACTCAGATATATTGTGATAATGCAGCCACATTTAAGGGCGCATCTAACTATCTTAAAGATCTGTGTAAATTGCATCGTTTCTGTTCTGAAAATTCTATAACATTTAAAAACATACCAAGTTACTCACCTGAGTTTGGAGGCCTCTGGGAGGCCGGGGTAAAAAGTATAAAGTACCACTTAAAAAGAATTGTCGGAAATGCTTCATTAACTTACGAAGAACTTTATACAGTGATTACTCAGATAGAAAGTGTATTAAACTCACGACCGTTGTTGCCAATGACCTCAGATGTTACAGATTTAAATTATTTGACCCCAGGCCACTTTCTTATTGGTGCTCCTTTAACTAGTCTGCCTGAACCAGATCTTTCAGATACCAATATAAACAGGCTCAAATTCTGGGACATATGTACTAAGCTTAAACAGGAATTCTGGAAGGTGTGGTCCAGGGACTATTTAACTCAATTACAAAATAGGCCGAAATGGAAGTATAGTCATGATAACATAAAAACAGGTGATCTTGTAATTGTAAAGATGGGTGATGTGCCATCTATGAATTGGCCTATGGCTCGTGTTGTTAAAGTATTTCCAGGCAGCGATAATAAAGTCCGGGTGGCCGAGGTAATGATGGGTGTGAACAGAAAGACATATTTAAGATCTTACCATAAATTGTGTCCGTTGCCATTATAGAATAATCTGATCTGTTCTCATCCACTATTACCGAAGCCAACCAAATTTATAGTTTTAATTTTAATTTTAGTAATTCGCTCACCAGTTTGTAATCTTTGTCTTAGATTTGTCAAGGCTAATATTTGTTTGTCATTTATTGTCCTCGATTGGTCGAGGCCAATATTTGTTTGTCTTTTATCGTCCTCGATTGGTCGAGGTCAGTATTTGTTGTAGGCCAACTATGTTTGATACAAACATTAGTTTTGTTTTGTTTAAAAAATATAATACATTTAAATTACATTAGAAAACGTTTAATCATTATTGTTACTGATAGCGTTATTCAAACTGCCTATGCCTAAATGTGCATTGTACAAAAATAAAAATAAAAAAAACGCAGTCTATGGGCTGCACTATGGCTTTCTCTCTCTTGCGTTATCCGCCATTGTGTGAGCAACAATTTTATTTGTAAAGTTGTGTCTTTATCTATAAATAAAGCTCAATTCATGAATACATACTGTTTCAATTATACACCTTCCATTTCGCAAATAGAGAAGATTGTGGTGTAATTTTCTTCTTTAATATTCCCATGTAATTTGTAAAATGCGTCGAACTTCTCTAAGTAAATATAGTCATGGCGATAGAAGGGATGCGATGCCACGAATGAGAATCCCGCAACTGACAAAAAACAAGAATTTAGAATCCAAACCAAACATCTCAAAACAGATACAATCATCATCATCATTTCAACCAAAGGACGTTCATTGTTGAACATAGGCCACCCCGATGACTTCTAGATTGATCGGTTAGAAGCTGCCTGCATCCAGCGGCGCTTCCTGCAACCTTAAAGTACCGTCGTCTGTCTACTTGTGGGTGGGCGTCCTATAATGCACTTACCACGTATGTGGCCCGCATTCTAGAACCTTTCTGCCCCATCGGCTGTCAGTTCTAGGTACATGCTTTGTGCCAGACTATTCAATGGCAAAACTAATTATTTTGCGCCTACAAAATAATGTTTTTAATACCTGTTTTTTGAAGTCGAAGTTAAATAAAACTGGGTTGTGTGTTATTTAACTCAAGGATAATAACCAAATATTCTGTATATCTTAATGAACAACTTTTGTTGAGTGCATTTTTAGTTTTTCTATACAAATTTATTCGGCCTCTAGTTAATTTTGTATGGGAAGTCGATAAATTGTCAAAAGTCATAAACTAAAAGTTTTGAGAATTTAGTTACATGGATATCCTTCATCTTCATCTTCATCATGGATATATACTCATATCCTTGACTTACGGGAAAACCTGTATAAAAGTTTGAATTTAAACACATTTTTATCTAATAGAAAAAAATAAAAACCTAATGTAACTTTTTTGTTGCCGGCGTGATCAGAGGTCGCGGCCCGTGGAACATTAGTCCGTCTTCTTAGCCATTCGGCTATCGATACTTCACAGTATGGAACGAAATTCATAACGACATGTTAAGTAGTGACGTCGACGGTTCATCCCGGCGAACTTCGTACCACCTCTTCGTACTTTTTTTTTAAATTTTCTGATATTTTAATGGTATTCTGCTATTCGGAGCGAATACAAATCCAAAAAATCAAAGATCATAAAAATCGGTGCAGTCATTATTGATTGATAAATGGTGTATCTGACCCGACTTTGTTTTACCTATATAGGTATTATAGAGAGAGATTTAATTTATTGCGAAATCTACAATAACCATGTTCTACAAGCTTACATTCAAAGAGTGTAGCTTACATTACGTTGAATGGCGCCATAGACTAAAAACTTACATAACTCCCAAAGTACTAAGCAGTAGTCTTACTAAATTAATATTAAATTCAGCGATTTTAGTATATTCAACAACAAATAAGGCATTTGCATTCAAAATGTTATTTGGTGAGGTGGAACTGATGAAGAAAATCATATATAGCCACAATAGTATTTCACGAGTGAGTTCAATTCATCATCATCATCATCATTTCAGCCATAGGACGTCCACTGCTGAACATAGACCTCCCCCATTGTCTGCCAGGTTGGCCGGTTGTAAGCGGCCTGCATCCAGCGTCTTTCTGCGACCTTTACCAGGTCGTCTGTTTACGTTTTGGGTGGACGTCCTACGCTGCGCTTACCGGACCTTTACCAGGTCGTCTGTCCACGTTTTATGTGGACGTCCTACGCTGCGCTTACCGGTACGTGGCCTCCATTTTAGAACCTTTTTGCCCCATCGGCCGTCAGTTCTACGTGCTATGTGCCCCGCCAACTGCCACTTCACCGTGCTAATCCGTTCTTAGTGTTCAGTAATTGACCAGTATCGCTAGTTAAAGGTAAGTCTGAAACTACAGCCAAGGCTACCAATCAAGTCCTTTTAGATATTCAAAGTTTCTTCTTTGTTATCTATAGACTTGGAAACTACTGAGACAATTTTATTTAGGTTTAAATTGTTTCAAGGTATAAAGTGTAACTTAAAATCTAGAGTATGTCTAATTGTAATTAGCTAAATACAACTTCTAATACAGTTTGAACACTCTTTTTTATGCAGATCCATATAGGTACAAAAGAAGTCAAGATTAATGGACAATGATTGCTTACTCGCGAGAATTGTTGCTGGTCATTAAATAAGAAGGTCTGTTACTAAAATTTAACTGACCTGTTAATTGATTGGGCTTTTGACCTGATAGTATGAATCGCATGATGAATTGATTTTATGTTTTGTATGATAAAATAATATAAAGACCACGTGAACGAAGTCGCAGGCAATAGCTAGTATATAAATAAATAAAGCTTACCAAAAAACAGTGTCAACAGCGCAGACATGACTAGTTCGGAGTTGGCACGCAAATGAGGTCACTGTAAGAAGCGGACAAGTAAAACCAATAAATAAGTTATTTTTTTAAAGACTTATGATAACTGTAACAACAACTCAATATACCATAAAAAAATTAATGTGTGTTTATTTTTTTCTATATTATCTTGAGTTGACAAAGACTTGACGAAGATTCCGCGTGATTATTCATAGGCAGGGGTTAAGAGTCAAAGTGATAAAGGTTACTATTATTTTGGAAAAGTACACAGTTTCCGAGAGCAGCACAATATCGAATGTTCAGTCATAACCTGAATGCTAAACAAGTAGAGCCGCGAGTTAAAGCTAGTTTATAATAAAGATAACCTTTTAAAACTCATGACGATAGGAGAATACCAGATCTATGTAGCTAGGTCGCAAATGTTATCTTTAAAATATTTTAATAATTTTGTTTATGGCTTTACTTAGATATTTATCGAGATCTAAAAAATTTAATTAATGTTTACTAATTAAGTATTTTAATATTTTCTTAATACAATTGATATTGTATTTATTTAGTGTTTACTAAATGTAATATTTTCTTTGTTTGTTGCATTCACAATAATGCTAGTTTATTATTTCAAGGAAAATAATTTTACTTGAAAAAATGATTCTATGGAATCCGCGCGAAAATTCAAAATGACAAATGTGCAAGATTCGAATTAATTAAATCCACAACGTTACTGACGTTACAATCCGAATCGATAGTACTGCTCAGCAGTAAAAGCTCATAATGAACAATGCCTTCCAATCTCACCATACACACAGCTTCACCTCATTGCGAGTTAGCTCGGGTTTCGCCACAGTCTGTGAAGCCTAACCGACCTTCGACACGACCTTCTTCGTACGTTCTTGTCTTACGTGATCTACTTTTCATCACTGGTTATCAATTTCTTCAAAAATGGTTCGGTTTCATTACGTCTCATTAAAAAATCGCAAATGAGTACACGATTCATTACGTTACCTTCGGTGATCTCGTGTGGCACTCAAATATCGAGATTTTTTGTGTACCCAAGTTTTTTTAAATGGGTAAAAACTGTTTTATGATCGTAACTACCGATACCGATCTTGCTCCACTTATTTAAAAATGGCGTCAACTTTATCCATAACAGGGCGACCTGAGCCAAATGTATCTTTGACATCACAATTTTCAGATTGATAATGCTTAAACCAACTTTGTGCTACTTTTACTGATTCTGCAGTAAGTCCATAAAAGTCACTATTGTTTTTCGCAGTGTGCATTGTGTGTTTTCCTTTTTGGTATTTTTATTTTCTCGTTTTACCTTTTGTCCTACAGAAAAAGTTCTCGTTAATCATGTGAAAATAACCAGTAGAATTATGTTCCTATCTAAGTTTTTTTTCCCTAAGTACAGTTTACAAGTTAACACAGTAACTTGTTAATCCGACCTAGCTGTAATATTCATTTTAACTTCGTTATACAATACTACAGTCGTGTTTTTTTTCACATGTCTTAAAGCAACCATTTACTTGACTCTAGCAAAATATTTTACTTGAAAGCTTAATTTTACTCAAACAAATCTCTGAACACTGCATTGAAGAATAGTGTTTAGACACCTGAAATATTTTTAAACGACCTATCCAACGACACCTCACATGGTGCGATAGACAAAAGAAAATAATCACCTCAACCAAACGTGGGAGGTACGCCCAAATCTAAAAAAAAATTTTTTTCAAGATCTAATTCTTCTATTTTGTCAGCGTGATTAATATTAGCATTCTAGTACAAAGAGTCTCTTAGCTAAGAAAGACATAAAAACAGACAGATGAACATGGCGAAACTAAAAGAGCTCCGCTGTGGCTACAGAACCATAAAAAATTATGCGCGCATAAAACGCATTTACCAGACCTCCAGATGGGGTACAGACCCCAACTTCTGATCATATTTTAGTAACGAGTTTTTTTGAGAATAATTTGGTTTGATACAAAAAAATAAACAAACTTACAAATACTTAACAATTAAAAAAAAAAGGTGCTGCAAAAAAAGGAGTTCCGCGACAGCCAAGGACTAATCGTAACCCTAATTATCGGAGTGATGAAACTTATGCTGTTACGCAACGGCATATTGGAGTACCGGAGAACCCAAAATCTCTCCAACCGACTCCGAGTGATCCTAATCGGCCGTTCTTCATAAGGTCGATTTTTGACAAAAAGTTGTTGTATTGGACCACCTAAGTCAGTCCTTAAGTCGGTCCACAATATTCGGATTGTGTTACTTGTGTTATACACAATAATAAGTTTCATAATTCCAAGGAAACTAACGGCATCGGCAGGGTTGAGGGTGGGGCATATTTTATCAGTTTGGCGGATAAAAGCTATCAACTACACCTGAGACTTATTTTACGCCCGCTATGCCAATATCCGTTTCCTCGATACCTGGGAACAAACGGGAATTGGGATAAATCATAAAATTCACGGCCACTACGGAATTGGCTTTGTTAATTTTAATTTGTTCTGTTTGGGCTTGTTGATTGCATTGCGTGATTGAGGCTTGCAATTGGGTACAACTAATGGCTGTTGTACACAGATTTACATCGGTACAAATGATTTTGCTTTCAATTAAATATGCAAACTGATTATATTTAAGTAAGTAAACATACGATGTTACTATTACCGTATAGGTGCTTAGTAAATAGTTTTAGTTACGAGTGTATGAACCTATCATTTACCCTGGCGTTTATAAAAAAAGTCTAAAACGATTCGGTCTAAGCGACATTTAAGTAAAATATAAAGCATCCTTCGAACGGTGTGCTTTGTAAGGATATTTGCGTTCGATCAGTTCGCACGTCTTATGTGAGGGGCGATCGCTTGTTGGATGTGCCTTGCATAGCTCATTGTGTTCTGCCAAGACTACTCGCCACGTCGTAGCTAGGTACCTATATTTTACACTTTTCGGTTTTCTATCGATCATCTAAGTAACAGTGAGATAAGAGTAATATTTTTTATTTGTAACCATTATACTGGGATCTGTACATTTTTCATGAAAAAAAAAATGTAGACATGTCCTTCTTGAGATAATAAAAAAAAACTTATAAATCTGTTTTATATTTTAGCCGTTAACGTAATAGAAAGAGAGGCAGGTTACTCTACGATAAGGATAGTGTTGGGGTTTGTTAAAGTAAGTTTATGTAAAATTAACATAATCGTTATATTTTAGGCGAATTAGTTTGACAAAGAGTGAGTGTTCATTATTCCGTATACAAATTCGATTCTAATTTGTATTCACTGTTCTACACACGTTTGTTGCATATTTACATAATACACAAAATTGCTAAACCTAATCAAATGTACAAATTGCAGCATCATTTTGTATTTGGTGATCACGAAAACCGCAAATAACGCATCTGGTAACATTTGGAAATTATAGATATTTGTTGAATTATACAGGGCGATTGGTTAGACGAAGGTATCGCTTTAACAGATTTTTTATCTATTAATGTGAACAACTTGGAAAAAGTATTAAAATCGGGAGAAGCCTTTCCATACTAAATAGTCATTTACCTCGACGATAACGTATGGAAAATCGGTTTTTTTTTTGGTCCGAGAGTAAAAGCTACAATGGGCAATACATCCCGTTAAATTATTTCTTTTGTTTAATCTGGTAACCGGTCACTCTGTAGTTATTTGTTAACAAGAAGGAAAACAAACCACATTGGTTGCATTTTCGTTTAGAGAAAATGACAAAATTCACATTGCGCTTTATCCGAGTGCATTCATTCGGAATAATTTCATTCGAGGCGAATTGCGTTTGCTTATCTTGCTTCATTTTATTTCCCAATAGTGATTTCAAGCACCTGGAATCTGCCATTACTCTTTTAAAATTGCAAACTTTATAGCGTCAATATTTCAATGAAATTGCGGAACTGTTCACTAGAATCATTTAGCTCAGGAAATATAGGGCTAGTTTTTATTGATTTGTGCTTTTAAACAGTATTCGTTTGCATATTTTAGACTGTGTTTATCAATTTGCTCAAAGCCCATAATGCTACTGCTGTTTACATGATATTAAATGTTTCTAACATATTTAGTTTTTAGAAACTTAAAACTAAAATGTTTATATAAATTATGTTTTTACCAAATATAAGGGTGTAAGGGGCCCAACCAAGACCTTTTGGGCCCAAGCCAACCTCACCTGCCAGTCGGTGCACCTGCCAAACAACGGACGAGGCTCTGGCGCAGGCTTTCCTTTCGGGGTTGGGGGGTCGGACGGCAGTCGCTCCTGTAAAAGCCAACCCCGCCACACAACATGGTACGTCATTGTAAAGTAATTGTCACCGATAGGGCGCCGCCGCAAAACGGCGCGCAGGAGCATCGCCCGACTCCTGTGACAAGTGGGCTAGGGCTACTGTGCCACGGGCGGGCACGGCCAAAGACGCGAGCCCCACACCGGAAACTCCGCTTCGCGACTTTAAACATTGGCACGCTAACCGGACGCGCGAGGGAGTTGGCCGACGTACTCTTCAGGCGGAGGGTGGACGTGGCGTTCCTGCAGGAGACTCGGTGGAAAGGCAGCAGATCCCGGTTAATTGGAAATGGCTACAAACTGATCTACACGGGTGCACCTGGTGGAGCGAATGGGGTGGCCGTGGTCCTCTCCGAAGGATTGCAGAACGACATTCTGGAAGTGAAACGCTACAGCGATCGGCTGATGGTCGTGGGGGTGCTTGTCGAAGGGGTTGTCACCCACTTGATAAGTGCTTACGCGCCACAGGCCGGTTGTGGCGAGGCTAAGAGAATGGCGTTCTGGGGTCTGCTTGGTGGAGTGCTTAGCGGTATCCCGTTGTCGCAGGGGATTGTTGTGGGTGGCGATCTGAACGGTCATGTGGGTGAACGGTGTGAGGAGTTTGAGCGTGTTCATGGTGGTTATGGGTACGGTGGTCGTAATGCAGAAGGTGGGGATATCCTCCGGACGTGTGCGGCTGCTGACCTTGCCATTGTGAACACGTATTTCAAAAAGAAAACCGAGCACCTTATCACCTACGGGAGCGGGAGGCATGCCACTCAGATCGATTTCCTACTCACCAGGAGACACCACATCAGTAAAGTGGCCAACTGCAAAGTCATACCCGGTGAGAGTCTCGCTGCACAACACCGTCTACTTGTCATGGATCTCCGCGTAAAGCCCAAGATCAAGCGTATCGAGCGCTGCCGACGCCAAATCAGATGGTGGAAGCTTGATAAAGACACGTCCCAGAAGTTCGCCTCAACTATCGGCGACAAGTGCGACGGTAGTGATGGCGAACCAGTCCAAAAATACTGGGATAGGATTCAGGCAACCGTCACTGATGCAGCGAAAGCGGTGCTTGGCTTATCTCAGGGCGGTCGCAAATGTGACAAGGAGACTTGGTGGTGGAACGACTCAGTCCAAGAGGAGATTACGGTGAAGAAAGCCCTCTTTAAAAAGTGGCAAGCGTCCAGATCTCCTGAAGACCACGACGCGTACAAGGGTGCAAAACGCGCTGCTAAGAGAGCTGTAGCCAGAGCCAGGCGAGACCACTTTCATACGCTCTATGACAAGTTGGAATCGTCTGAGGGGCAAAAGCTAATCTATAAGTTAGCGCGCTCCAGGGTCAAAGCGGCACAGGATATTTCCCAGTGTCGCTGTGTTAAAGACCCTGGGGGCAACCTTCTATGCGAGGACCTCGCGGTGAAGGAGAGATGGCGCTCTTATTTCCACGAGTTGCTGAATAAGCAGCACAAAGAGGTGCAGCCACCGGACCTCCCTCCGAATCAGGGACTAGTACCACCGGTAACGCCTGAAGAAGTCCAGTTTGCTCTTCGCCGCATGAAGAATCGTAAAGCTGTCGGAGCCGATGGAGTCCCAATCGAAGCCTGGAAGGCGATGGGCCCTCTTGGTGTGGACATCCTAACCTACCTTTACAACCGCATACTCTTAAGCGGGCTGATCCCGAGCCAATGGAGAATGAGTATTATTACTCCGGTCTTCAAAGGCAAGGGATCAGTGCAAGAGTGCAGCAACTACCGCGGTATAAAGGTCATGTCCCACACCATGAAGCTCCTTGAGCGGATTGTGGACTCCCGGATCCGACAGGAGTGTGATGTCTCGGGGTGTCAATATGGGTTTCGTCCTGGCAACAGTACTATGGACCCTGTCTTCGCCCTAAGGACCGTCATGGAGAGATACAGGGCGAAGAACACGCCTCTGCACTTGCTCTTTCTTGATCTGCAGAAGGCCTTCGACTGTATCCCTCGAGTGGTGATCTGGTGGGCACTGAGATCCAAAGGGGTCCCCGAGGCATATATTGACATTATTCGGGACATGTACCGCAGCTCCGATTCTATGGTTCGGACCGCTGTTGGCGACACCAAACCGTTCCCCATCACCGTCGGAGTACACCAGGGTTCCGTCCTCAGTCCGTTTCTGTTCAGTGTGATATTAGACGTTGTGTCAGACAGCATCAGAGACTCACATGAGCAGCCACCATGGCTGCTGATGTATGCTGACGATATCGCACTGGTGGACGCGGACAGGGGCAGGCTGGTGAGACGGGTGAACGAGTGGAAGCAGTCGCTTGAGAGCGGTGGTCTGAAACTCAATGTGGCGAAGACCGAGTACCTGGCCAGTAACTCTACAGATCCAACACCCGTTCGCATAGGCGGAGACAAGGTCGAGCGCAAGGACCAGTTCAAATACCTTGGATCTGTACTTCACGCGTCCGGAGACATCGATTGCGACGTCAAAGCACGCATTGCTGCTGCGTGGGCCAAATGGCGAGAGGTGACTGGTGTCATTTGTGACCCCAGAATGCCGGTTAAGCTTAAAGGACAGATCTATAAGTCCATCATTAGGCCTGTTCTTTTATATGGCAGCGAAGCATGGCCGCTACTTGAGCGACACAAGCAGGAGCTGCGTGTCACGGAGATGAATATGCTGCGGTGGATGTGCGGAGTCACGCGTAAGGACCGCGTGAGGAACTCGCGCATCCGCGGTAGCCTTCGTGTCCGTGATATTGCAGACAAACTGCAGGAGAGTCGCCTACGCTGGTACGGCCATGTTTTGCGGAAACCGGCAAGCTACGTAGGAAACAAATGTCTGGCCATGCCGCCACCGCCAGGTCCTGGCAAAAGGGGTTGACCCAAGAAATGCTGGCTTGACGTTGTGAGGGCTGACATGCGTGCCAATGATCTCACAACTAGAGACGCTCAAGACCGCGCGAAGTGGAGGAGCAAATCAAGGAAAGCGGACCCTGGGCTCCAAAGCAACGGCTTTGGACGCAACCGGGATTGACCGTATAGATGATGATGATGATGTTTTTACCAAATATCTGGTTTATCAGCAATAAGATTATTACATATACATAATGTATTTAACCATCATAATCAGTGATCGGAGTAGGTAGATTGATTTGATATACTTTGGTAGTGCTAGAATAATATGGATATGCTTTTTAGGCAAAAAGTAAGTTACGAATTTACTCCTTGCAGGTACCAATATTTGACATAGTAATTAGGTACTTATGTAAAATGTCTATATTTTTTATTTAAAGTAAGAAAAAGCATCGTGTTCTAGACGATTGTTGTCAATAAAATTGCTGAAAGTCATCGACTTGTCCTTATAGAACCTATTTACATCCACAAAGTATTATTAACGTATGTAAGATAAAACTTACCGTTACTTCTAGGTACTCCCTAATTTTAGGAAAGTGAACCTCGTAGGACCACCCAATTGGGGCATTATAAATACGGGCGGCTGTAACCTCCAACTGTACGAACTAATTTCGGCCGTTGAAATGCTACTAGCACTTTTTGGGAACGTTAAATTAAATCGGCGCCGCGCGTGACCCGCTTTGCAATCTAGTACCCTACTCCAGTATTAGAACTGTATTTATTTTGCCATTGTCTCTTTCATCGTTTCAGTGAGCGAGTAAGACAGACGATGTGGCTCCAGACTGTTAGGCAGTACACTGCCGAAAATTTACAGAGTCAGCAATGTTCATTACTGGCTCGAAGAGGAAATAAAACGAGGCAGTTGCCGAACGGTACTGCCGAGTAATCCTCTATTACAGTGAAGGACGCAACAAATTTTACGAGTGAAAAACTGCACGATTTACAGGACAGTAATCCGGTTTATTTCCTGTTTCCGTTTTTAATAATGTTGGATAACAAAAGAGAAAAAAAAACGACGAGCTTGATGCTTACCTTAATTTCTGAGATTAAAATAATTCCATTTCAGTTTGTGTTGCGTGTTTGAAACTACAAATACATTTGCTATAATTAGTCGGTGAGTCTAGCCGCTTCCAACCGGCCAATCTGGAAGTCAATGGGGGAGGCCTATGTTCAGCAGTGGACGTCCTATGGCTGAAATGATGATGATGATGATGAGTCTGTTGAATCTTTATTGATCCAACTAAACTACAGTTACATATTGAACCATGTATGGCGTTGCCCTTTTGCTTTTTATACGAAGCTTTAATAGTTTGTAGGTATTTTGATTTGAACAAATATTTTATTTGAACAATTGATATCTGTTTGTAACTGCAAACAGATTTCTACAGTAAGTTTTTACTCTCTTAAAAACTACAGAACTTACTAGGATACATTTGATAAATTACATCTTGTTACAAATAAACCAGGGGATATTTTATCACGACCAGCCCTAAATTAGATTTGAACTGAACGTTACCCGCATCGATAAAAAGAACGGGCCTTGCTTTTTTCTGATTGCAAAAGAGGGAAACGTCTTTCCTTTTATATGGCCACTCTCGTACATTTACTATTATTTGTACATGATTTAATTAAGCTTTATAAAAGCAATAGTGGCCCTTTAAAAATAATTTATTGTTTTTATTTGATTTACTTGCTATATGACCGTCTGTTCACATTTTGTAACGTTTTTTTTTAATTTCTTACATTTTATAACGACATAAGAAATAATAAATAACTGACAGTTATAAAAAATTAACTTTTACTTAATTAGGTAACTATTAATCACACGTAATCCTAAACGATATTGATTTCTTTTCACATTATTATAGTCACATTTTTCCACTTAATCATTGACTATTATCATTGACAAGTGTTTTTGATAAGCAATTCCTCGTAACTAACCGGAGGACCACTACTGATTAATTAACAAAGGCCGCCCCAGAGGGCGCCAGCTACTCTCTGTCCTGTGATTACCCTTTGCAAAATAATTGTGAAGAGTAGGTACATTTAATTTTCTGTAGTAACCAGTAAAAAATGCTATTGTCAACCATGTTTCTCTTGAAAAGAAAACAAAAATTCAAAAGTTTTCGTAGAATTTAATAAGATCTATGAAAACTACTATTGAAATATTATTTGAGGCAGTCTCTAATATTTCCTGGGTAATATCATTTTTGAACACTTTTCGCAAATGTTGTTAAACGAAAAACAGTTTAATATTTGTAAAGTCTTTTATTAAAAAATGATTTTGTTAGCTATGTAGGTTACAGCGTAAGTAGTATGAAGTATTATTACGAAGAATTATTAGAGTCCCTGGAATAGTTTTAAAATACTAGCTTTTGCAATGAAAGTATCGATACCGGCTCAGGCATCGATACTTTTTGCGAATCTCTAGCTGTTCTTGTCGCCCTACGATCATGTTCCACTGTATCGGTACGTAATTTGAAACCAGTGGAATCTTTTACAAAGTAGATAAATACCGCAGATACTCTCTTTGTGACAAAAGATCGTGCTATCTCTTTGTACATTAGATACTTTGGCACAGTTAACAATGGGAGCATTGTGTTTATATGACGTCCCTGTACAGAGATCTGAGGCCCAATTCCCGTAATTTGACAATAGCCGCAATCCGTTGTCGATCCGCTCCCAGTAACATTACGATCACAAACGGTATTCTTGTAAACCCAAAAATGCAATTATAGTTCGTTAAGCAACTGAAAATGGAAGAAACCAAAATTAGATAGGTTTTTGCTCTATTTTCAGTCGTATTGGTTATAGTTTTGATAATTTTATGTTAAATTAAAAGTTTACGAGAATACCGTTTGTGATTGTAATGTTAGTGGAAGCGGATCGACACCGGATTGCGACTATTGTCAAATTACGGGAATTGGGCCTCTGGGTTTAAGGCGAGGATAGTCAGCGTCAACTGTCTCTTTTCAATCAATAGTCAAATCGCATATGGGAGAAGAGCACGGCGTCGTACCGATTTAAATAATTTAAGGTTTGCTTAGGATACAATGGTTTAATCTTGATCAGCTTAATAAAATAAAGTTACAGACATTCAATTGCACAAAAATATTATTAAAGGTTATTTCAAACAATGCACTGCTATGTACAATGACGCGGCCTTGTAGCCAAAAGCAATCTCTTCCAGACAACCTTTGGGTAGAGGAAATTAAGTATTAAAGTACATTTATCATTTGCATTCATGCTTATTTTTGTTTTGAAAGAACATATGGTCAGTGACGTCCCTGAATAGCAGCATTAAGCCCAACTAATAGTGTAATTACGCGTGGCAGTTACTAGTACTAGTTAGTTGGATAGCATAGGTAATTACACCTTTAACCTTCCGTAATCTCTATAATTGGTAATACAATCATATCATTTCTAGATTAATTATAAGAAATCAAGCTTTGACACAACTGACTCAACTTGGTAGATGAACGTGCCTTTGTGTTGTTTTTTTTTGTTGTTGTTGTGTTTTTCAACAATTATGATAGTTTGCGTGGTAATTAACTGCTTAAGGCACGTTTTAGTCGCAAAAAAGCATGTAACTCTTGTTAAAATGTATAGAAAAATAAAACAATCCGCCACGGCGTTGCCTGCGTATTCTCTATGTGCTAAGTGGGTGGTGGGGGCCGTCAAATCGATCACAGCACGCAATCTGGCAGAAATGTGAAAAAACTCTGGACTGTCATGTGTCAAATTGCTATATTTCCATAAAATTTCATACTTACGTTATTAAGTATTTTTAAGTAAACACGTTAAAATTCGCGATATGGGTCACAGTACGTGTTGTGTTTTAAGGTGTAGAAACAATGGGAAAAACAGTTCGTGCATGTTTTATTCGTTTCCAACATCAAGATGGAAATTGAAGCAAAGTATTAAATAGATAGCTGCTGTGAAAAGAATAAAGTTTGTAGGAAGTTTGTGTCACAGACGTTTGTCTTATGATCACAGCTCTTCAAAGTCTGTCACATGCTTTACTTATACTATTTTCTTCCCTTTTTGGACAGTGAGGTTGGAAAGTTATATCATGTTGTATCGATTCAAATCCCGTTCGTATTCTAACATTCATATTTTAGTTCGAGTAAGAAAATCACTTATATAATATGCACAAGCTTTTTAGATACTTACATCTAATTTAGAAGAAAAACAATCCAAAAACCATTCTTAAACCATCCAGTTGCCATAATGTGAGAGATCTAAGTCCACAATACTTGTGGTCACTAGGGGCGCTGTCATCGCGCACACAGCGAATAGTGTTGTCGGAGCACCACATATGAAGCTCGGTTGCGTTGCGTCGCGACGCAGTTGAGTTTCAAACCAGCCACAGTTACCTAGTTTTGTTTGCATCAAGACAGGACAATGCACGTAAATAAGGTGTGGTTATAGCGTGGTTTTAGTGCAGGTACGGTGTGGTTCAGACTTAGTGCGGTAACAACAACCGCTCTTCAACCGCGTTGTGATAATGCTCGTTGCAGAACCGAGCTCACGTAACCAAGTGTCACGACTAATGACACGACTATATAAAAGTCAGTGTATATGTTTTGCATAGGTACAAGACTCTAATAACTCTATTGTTTTTACAAAAACTCGTATCGTAAAAGCAGTTTTTTTTTTGTTTGTTTTACAACTTTTTAAAATGTAGTTGTAGTCGTATAAGCGGTGCACGATAATAAAACGCCGTGGCCTGTTTCAGACGTAAAAAAGCTTACAGTAGGTCATCTCTTGTCAAAATCAATAGAGTAATGACATGATCTGCTACATGTCGGTGTTGTTAAAGCATCACACATGAAACGTGATCGCGGTTCGGGTTCAAACCAGGCTCGTCTTCAGTTTGGTTTGCATTTGAACCAAACAGTATAAATATAAATATGCGCCAGAAAACACAATAATTGTCATGGTCTCACAGTAAAGAATGAAAATCCTTGTGTTACAATGTACCAGACAATGTATTTTGCCAAGCGCGTCTCTTATCACACTCAGGTTCAAGCCAATTTAGAAAACAAAATACCGTTTTCTGAATTGACCTAAAACGGAAATCAAACCAAGGACCCTTGGCGTTCAAGGCGAATCACTGCGCCATTACACCAATCGGGATATCAATGACAATTGCATGCATAATCAATCATTATCATTGATTCATCATTTTAGCCATAGGGCAACCACTGCAGAACATAGGCCTCCCCTAATGACATCCAGATAGGGCGGTTTAAAGCAGCATGCAAATACGGCGCGGCTTTAGCATGGTTTCAGTGCAGGTACGGTGCGGTTGAGACATGGTGCGGTGCGGGCCGCGGTAACAACAACCGCTATTCGACCGCGTTCGATGTATGCTGCTCTTTACAGAACCAAGCCCACGTAACACGACGTACGTGACCCGACTGTGACACGACTGGATATAAGCCAGTTTATTTGCTTTTCGTAAATGACTGACTCTTCCATTTACAACATTGGAAAAACAAAGTAGTTCCAACTCGTATTTTGTTTTTTTTTTGTATTTGTATTTTGTTTTAATTGTATTATTAACTAAAACGGTATTTTTGTCATGTAGAGCCAAAAAGCAGATACACAAAAAAGCCAACGTTTTTGGACATATTTTCAACAGTAACTCATACAGTTTAGCAACGAGGCAAATTGACGTTTTGTTTTAGGTTGACGAGTTGCTTTCGCGATTTCTCATTTGAAAATTTTAGATTGTATAACAATGACGTTGCAGCATTAGCTAGGAAAACCTAATTTGTATCATAGTTCAACATAATCTCTGTCTAAAGCTGATTGCTATTGCTCTATATCGTTCCGTATGGATGCAAGCGTTTGGGAATCAGCCTTGATTACGGCATCCAGTCCGGTCTACTGCGTAATTAGTTGCTGTATGTAGTTTAGACATTTAGATATTGATACCGCTATCTTATGATATTCAAGTCAATTTATTAAATTTGCGCAAGTTTTCAGTCATTTAGTAAATTATGTAAACAGTAAATTATGTAAAAATAAACCTTATACAATCGAGTATTTTTTGTATTTTCATTAGGGGTTTAACATTTAACGTTATGAAAATAATTTTCAGTAAGGGATGCAATGGCAGTCAATTATTAACTGATAAGTTATGTCGCTTAAAAAATAAAAAATCTTTTCTCTCTACTTCGAAACATTCAAAGCAATGGTAGGACTATCGAAAGAAAAAGAGGTTCAGCTGCTTTAGTTTATACTGCTATTTCAAACCCCATTCTGTTTTTTAAAGACGATAGATTTAAGTTGTTGGTTGTAAAAATGTAAGGAAATAATGTAATATAAATTAAAAAAAAAAAAAACAAAATATTAGTAGCATACAATTTTTTTTACATTGTTTACCACATGTAAAATTGCTTCCTTTATTTTTAAAGGTAAATAAGCAATCATCTATTTTGTTCGTTTCCGCTATCAATATGTGTTTTTCATTTTCAATACCAATCCGGCAAAGCATCACGTCTGATTAGAGACGGCGGTAGCCACAACGAGCTATTGTGGAGCGGTCCCTGATTACTCGCCGAGCTCCTAATAATCATCTGAGTAGGTATACCAGTTCAACTTGCGTTTATATGTTATCTACCAAACGGCGTGATTGGGTACTATAGGGTCAACATCGAAATTATAAAAAAGTAGCTACATAGATTACTTATTACATCATCGAGGTAGAGAATTAGTTTGTATGGAGAGAAAAAAAATGCAATTACAATGTTGACCCCATAGAAAATGTTGTTTGTATTGATGAACACATGCCGCTCTGTAAGATACACTTACGTATTTATAATAATTTACACTGAAAATTTACAATTAACACTTACATTAGTCCAACATACACATTATGAATATTAACATGAGATAGAATAGAACAGTCGATGTGCACCGTTTGTTGAATATTGATATCGACATTAACGTCGACGTCACGAACCCTCTAACGCAGCGCGCGCAATAACGGCTATGGATAGGCGAATGCACGCCTGCGTGCGCGCAATCATCTCACCAGTCGGAATTCACTATTGATGTAAAGCGCAGGCCACTCGGTCTAATATTGTTATATTTCATTTATAATTTGCACATATATCAGAACCAATCTGTTGTAAACTTTGTATTTGTATTTTGTATATTTTAATGTAAGTATATGCTCTTGGCGTGCCTTAATAATAATAATAAAAAAACAATTGATTGTAATTCGCTAATTATTCTGTTTATGCTACCTTTCGTTCACCTTCAAACTTTCCAACGTTATTCTGTGCTATGCCTTTGCTTCTTCCTTGTTCTTGCTCCCTCCAATGTGTAATTAATTTCTTCTGTGTGATTGTTGGAATCTGGACAATGTACCTACAATTCTACAATGTATTTCGTAATTTTTTTGTTTGTATATTTTAGTTAAACGCTAGTTTTCTTAATCTCCATCGTTGTAAAACACAAACAAAAATTCACAACTAAACCGCAAGCATAATTTTAGCAACGTTCCATTTTAATGGTAACATTTGTATTAAAATTATAATCCCGGACGAAAGCATTTCATTTCGGATGCTTAAAATCCCGGAATAAAATTGAAAACAAGCTAACAAAGAGTTTTACGTCTAAGTCCAGGGAGTCATTGTTGAATTACAACGTTATTCTTTCGTCCACAATGCCGGACCGTACTGACAGAAAAGATATTAAATGGTAAGTCTTGTTGTTTGCCGAAGGATGTTTGCGAAATAAAACGATATATCAGGGGCCTAATCATGAATGCATAACAGTACCTAAGCAGTGTTGGTTTTACGTCTAACTCTATGTAGAAAAAACAAAATGTAGTTAAAGTTATAAGTACTGCTTAATTAGCTCATGGAGCGGATAAGGTGTGCGAGACACTTTACATAATATCTTCTTCGCCAAGTAATTTAAACAAATAGGTATGGGTACGACCTTTTTAACTAGGGTCAGAAAAGGTTATAACAATTTTGACAAATGACATTGACTTATAGATAAGACACATTTCATGGAACCAAAGATAAAATGTTTAAATATAAGTTACGTATGCATAAAATAAATTGGTTTATTCTGAAACACCTTTAATTCGCCCAATAAAATTATGAATTCTTCCAAAATTTACACCAATTAAACACATTAGTCCTAAACAAGCAAAGGTTGTGCTATAGCGGCTAGATAATGCATAGACATACATAAATACATTTTTAAACGTCCATGACTTGGTACACAGATAATCTCTGCTTAGGTACAAATGCTTGTGCTCTTCACACAAACATTGCTCCTTGAGGGATTCAAAACCGCAACCGCCTGGCTTTGTATTCCGGGGAGCAAACCACTAGATTAGACGGTTGTCAAATACTTAATATTATCAAAAACCTTTCGATCCTGGTATAGCTCGTGAGATACTTCAAAACTGTCTTCTGTAAGTACTTACTCTGTATTTCATTTTGAAATTAACGACGGCAATAATGTTGGTAAAGGTACTGGCAAGACGAAATGTCATAATTTGGCAAACCATTTTCAACTTTCTTATCTAAACCGTAAGACATAACGTTTCCAAATGATGATGAACTTTGGCAATAAAGCGTAATCAAAACACGACAACTCTCTAACAGGCCATAATATCGGCCTTTACTGCGTCAATCCCCAGTTTCGTAGGCAAAATTTAGTTACATTTCATGACCGTAAAATCATAAATAAACATTATTTAAATGTGGCAAACATTTACATTTGAAATTAAACAATCTTAGGGAGTAATTCAATTTACTTACTTCGCAAATATACGCCATTACGGCGCTTAGACTCGATAATTTAGTCTTTAGGAAGGTACATTTGTTTAATTACGTGCTTTATTTTGCATGAGTGGTATATCAATAGCGGTTTTCTGCAGCTTTAACTAAATTAACTAAAATTTAAATATTAATATAGTTTAAGAAAACTATAAAACATGCTTGTACATGACGTGTTTATGGTACTCGACATAATAAGTCAAATAGGCCCGACCAAGACGGCTTTACTATTAGCCAGAGAAGGGTAGAAGATTTAAGAAATAGGTTAAAAACGATTTTTCAGATTTGATTACTTACTTATTGATTAGTTAGTTACAAGTGAAAAGTGTGTTTAAATTAAAACACCCTCATAACGAAGCTAGCTCACATCCAAATTTAAAAAATATCCGTAAAAAGCTTCATCATCATTTTAGCTGCAGGACTTCCACTGAACATAGGCCTCCCAGAAAAGGGGGGATTTCAAATACTCGCCTCGCTTGGCAGGCGGGTGTACGAGCGCAGTTTTTTATAATATTTCGCACGCAGACGTTGCTGCCCGTCTCGTGCTACAGGAATTAGTCGCCTCTTACGACACGCCTCCTGTTGGCAGTAGGGGTGTGTATTCATTAGGGCCTTCCCCAGACGGCGTAAAAAGCTTAGTTAATTTAAAAAATTATACGTCCGCTAGGTTAAGCGGCTTATATTAGGCGAAATTAAACGAACCAACTTTTATCTTACCTAAATGATATAAGATCCTTGTGATAATTTTTTAAAGTGCCTCGCCAATCCTTAAAAGGTTGATTACCAGCTCCAGGAACTTGTTCTTGTCTTTTACAAGGTAAAAATAATTGGGGTGTTCTTATTATTTTATATATTCCCGAATGTTGCTTCTTTCTTCGATCAACATGGCTCATACCGTCGATCTTGTCCATCATAATTTCCTGCAGAAGGTGAAGGTGATGCTTGTTATAAATGTCACTAAAATAATCAGCCATCCACTCAGAACCGCAATTTGTGTTGCTTAACTTTGGTAATCGCTACCAAACGCTGCCACCACTGAGCTACGAGTATAAGCATCTCAATTTGCTACAGACTAGCAGTTCCAATTCAATAGGGTATAGTCAAGCATACCTACCGCTTTAACGTACCCTAAGCTGGGTCATAATCACGCACTAGCCGGCAGAGGCCATGATTACCGTGCTGCCTAATCAAGGATTGGAGCTAAATGCTCGTTCCACGAGACAGTGTATCGTCCTGTTCAATGGAGATGTGCAAGAGCGAGCTATAATTAGCCTGACTGTATTGAGCGTATCTATCTATTGATACTAGCATTTAGGCACTAGTTAAAACTAAAATGTTTTTTGTCTTTATCGCATAACATTAGAATATCAACTTATTTGTAACAAAAAAACAAATTTAGACAATGATAGGGCAGAAGATGAAAATCTACGTGAAAGTTTTTAAGAGCGTATTAGGATTTATTAAAACAAAAGCATTGTGATACGACTAACGGTATAATACAAAAACCATTCTAAATCTTAATATATCTCGGGAAAGTACATTTTAAGAATTAAAAAAAAAACTTTTATATAACGGCCGTCTATCTAATGCACCACGCTGACTACGAAACCAGCGCTTTAGAATTCGAAACAAAATGTGTTTCTCATGTTAATAATAATGATGTGTATGCATCGAGTACATACCCTATAGAGCAGCAATACGAACCATCTTTTTCCGAAACTAGTAAGTGATTTTTCACTTACATTTAGTATGAAATGACAAATCCTGTCAACTCTCACCCATACAAAAAAGTACAGATACAGGTTATAAAATGGCGGAAATCTTCGTCGAACAAATCATGACAATTCTACTCTATATTAGGGTATGTGCTCTATGTTTGTATGCAACAAAGGTCAAAAATGCCTATGTCTAAATTTAATGAGAACAAGCATAAATATTGAGTCACGCACGATTGTCTATATACTTTATTAATACCTAGTTGGTTGAAAATGGAATGAACTTCTATGATTACAAAATAACTAAAAAGGTTATACCAAATTTAACTCCATTTAGTTTGCAGATTTTAAAACAACAGTTAAATTCCAATACATCGAAATTTAAGACTATATTCCACTGATCCAGGGCGGACGTTAATTGTGACGCTTCCCCGGAAGAGCGGAGGGCAATTTGCCCTACATTCGTCGAAATAGCGATGCTGGTTGTTTCTAAAAGGCTTTATTAGCGCGAGTCTGATGGGAAGCGTATCCTTTTACGAACCATCTTGTTTCAGCGAGGCAACCTTATTTTACAAATCTATAAGAAGACTAGCTGTTGCCCGCGACTTCGTCTGCGTGGTCTTTAGGGGTATGAAAAATAGATGTTGGCCGATTCTCAGACCTACTCAATATGCTCACAAAATTTCATGAGAATCGGTCAAGCCGTTTCGGAGGAGTACGGGAACGAACATTGTGACACGAGAATTTTATATATAAGATTTTAACATTAACTGCTACGAATACCTAGCAGTTTAACAATAGTTAGGGCCACTTTCACCACTTGCTGATAAGTTCGGATAACCTATCTGGCACTTGTTTTGACAGATAAGCCATACAATTAGCTGTCAAAAAAGTGATGGATAGGTTATCTGGAACTTATGAGCAAGTGGTGAAAGAGGCCCTTAAACTTGTATTTTTACGTAGATAAATACGAAAAAAATAATGTGTGTGCATAGTTTCGTGCGAAATGTTTAACTACCTATACAGTTTTATGCCATTGATTGTTTTTTTGCAATAACAACATTTCCTACAACGGAGCAATCGTTGATTGTTGGACATTCTACTAGTCTTAACTAGATGGCATTGTCATTGGTAGCGATTATACTGTATGTAAATACATATAGTTGTTTTTAGATATTGCAAATTAGGTTTTTATCTTCATTTAAGTTTCATTTTGTTTGCATTAACAGTGTCGGTAAAGATTAACTCGTGATCTCGTGACAACTTGACGACATAAATCGCACTAAAAACGTAAAAAAACATTAACGTTTTCATAAAAAATTACAAATATAATATCCACAAACCATTTCATAAAACCAGTAAACCTATTACGATTGCGTACAGTAGTAAGTATATTAATTTTGAGTACAAATAGTCAATTTAAATTATATTATATACACGTTAGTATCAAATAAAATGTATCCTAAGTTATAATGTTATCTTCGTCGTACTCTATACCCGTCTCTAGAGCCTTAACAAGCTTCGACTTAGTGGTAACCTAAGACCTAAAAGGGATCTGAGAAAGTTTATGTATTCACCAGATAAAACAAATTTAAATATTAAAACAAGTAAATACTTTAACATTGTGTAATGTGTGAACTTTTAAGTTTTTTACATGAATTTATCTATATTCTCATGCATTTTCATATTAATTTAATCACTTAATAATATAACGTAATTTTATTTATTACAATAAATTTAAGTTACAATAATATTACATCCTCATTCCAATTCAAATTAAGACAGATTTATCAATAGCCAAATATTTTTATACAACGATCAAATTTGACATGTTGACAGATTTTGTACAGAAATTCAGTCAAAGCGTCAATTTTAATCGTTGGTTAAAAGTTATCTGATGTTTGAAAAATCAGCCCTTATTTAGCAATAATATATTCCAAATAAATTGTTAATATGTCTTATTTTTTATTTATTTATGTTTATGTCACATGCTTCGTTATATTACCAAATGACATCACCCATCATCATGTATGTCAATTTATGATTTGGATTACAATTTATGATGTCAATAATTTAAGATAATAATTAAAAATTGATGCCTAAAATAGTCATTCAAACCATAGTAAGACTACAACTAATATTTTTTCGAAAATTCTTTTTCAATTTTATTTCTGTAGAACTATGTTGGATTTTTCCTGGTTTGCAAAGTAAAAGACAAAATCAACCGAATTGTACTAAAGAGAGGTAAATAAACCTTATAAAGTCAAGCCAAGTATGATTTTATCGGTATTCCTATTTCGTATTTGGCTATTCGTATACTTTATAAATTACTGTTAACAGATACAGTATGTTAACTAACGAAAGGTTTTCATAGAGTCCATACATAATAAACAAATGTTCCCATTTAAAATAAATGTGATTTAATTTAATTTTAAAATTTCATAAAAAATAATGAACGTCAGTCCCTTTTATTTCCGTGCGAGCAAGATAGAAAAGTGATATTTCTTTCCAGTTTGCGCATTGTAATTACGCATGTTACGTACGTATACTTACTATACGCGTTACGGTTTTGGTTTTAAACAGAGGCGTGTCGAATATTTTTTTTACCTTTTTGCATTGTGAATTTTTTAAATTCTATTTTGGTTATATTTTTATTTTTATCGACGAGTATTAATGATGTAGATAAACTGGCTGAAAGGAACGTCCTGTGTTATTTTACATGCTGTGTATAAAAAAAGTTTTGATTTAACTATTTTTCGTGTGATTACAAGTATCACAAGAGATTGATCTAACTATATCGAAACTTGTTCAAACTGGAGACTGGATGATGACATATTGTAATGGGACCAATTTCAATATGCTCTAACAGACATAAAAAAATGAATTTGGAAATCCCAAAAATCGTAACAACATTTTTGTTTGTAAAATATATCCACCAACATTGATAAACCCGACAAAACGTAATCTTGTATTTATGATCAGTGTACTTATTGTATCGCCTATCTATTTTATTGTCTATTGTATTGTCTCGTCTAGTTTACGCATGCCTGATGAGTTGAAGGGCGCTGAAAGCAGGGTGCCGTTGTAAGGTGCGCTCAAGGGCTTTTGTCAGCTGCAAGCGGAATGTCTACTCCGGCGCAGAATACTATCTTTTTAGATCCAAAACGAATGGTGTAAGTTTAATCAGTACATCCTGTTCCACTCATAGGCTTGACACTTTGGAATACGATTAAGGAACGTTTGTTAACATTTTGATTATACAGCCCAACAACTTGCTTATAATTATTAAACAATGTGATATGTACACTGTATAAGCATGTGTGTGTGTGACAGACAGTAATAAAAATATTTGCCAAAAAACCTTTTTGGAAAAGACGCTTTTTATGTGTCTTATTAATTGAGCTCAAACACAGAGCTCTTAAACAATACTACTTGGCTATTCATAAACAAATTTGATACATGTCAATGGCCAGGTTTTACGTGTCGTAATTTTTGTTTTCTTTTTCGGGCAAGGACATAGCTGCATGAATCTCGTAATCTCGGCTATTGTTTCTTTTGTTAAGGTTATGGAATTTCTTCCGTTTTTTTTAAAAAAATTATAAAAACTCAACTTATAGAATTTAATGCTCTATTGTGGTTTAAACTTAATTTTAATGTTATCTTTTCTATGTGTGAATTAATTTGCTCTGTTTGTAAACAGTCAACCGGCAGGTCTCGCACTACTATTGGATTGAAAATAATTTTGTCTATATTTTTTATGTAATACTGTTGTTTATTTATTTAATTATTATAACTATAGTTAGGTTATAAAGTACACTTAAATATGAGTAACGATGAGTCATTCTTGTCAGCGTGTGATATTTCCTCATCATTTCATTCTTGCAATTCCTCAGCTTCTCTACAAAGTAACCTCTGTTTAGAACTTCAGAATAACACTAAATTACTCAATGTTTGTCACATTAATGCACAAAGCATTCCTCGACATTATTCAGAACTACTCGATACTTTCTCTCCAGACATTGTTGATGCGGTTCTTATATCTGAAAGTTGGCTGAAACCCCATCTTGTTTCCACCTCGTTCTCTCTACCTGGCTTCGTCCTGATCAGGAACGACAGAATCGGAAAGGGCGGTGGTGGAGTTGCCATCTACCTTCGTAGTGACATTCCTTACAAAGCTTTATTCTCCACCCCAGGTGAGTACTCCAACTCACTAGAATGTATATTTCTCGAAATCCTTGTGAAGGGGACAAAAGCTGTTCTCGGAGTCATGTACTGCCCTCCTGCAGTAGACTTCTTGTCTAAAATGGAGTCGATTCTCGAACCTATTTGCTCTGAATACACACACATTATGGTCTTGGGAGACTTCAACACTAACCTGCTCAAACAAACTCCTCAATCCACCAAATTACTGTCTATCCTAGAATCTGTGCACCTATCTCTGTTAAAACTGCAACCTACTCATCACAACGTCGATACTGACGACACTTGGATCGATCTTATAATAGTATCTTGTCCTGATCTCTCTATTAAGCACGGTCAGTTGCTAGCCCCTGGATTTTCCCGCCACGACCTTGTTTTCCTCTGCTAAAATCTTCTTCCACCCAAACGTAGACCAGAGACTGTATTCCTGCGAAGTTTTGCTCGTATCGACCAAAAGCGGTTGTCCCGTGACTGCTCTGCGCTAGACTGGTCCCCGGTGATTTGCGCAGAGACTGTCGATAAAAAAGTTGACTGTCTCAGTAGCAGTATCATGCGCCTTTTTGATGAGCATGCGCCAGTTCGAGCTGTTCGCGTTAGACGACCGCCAGCGCCCTGGATGACAGACAAGGTTCGAGCGGCCATGACTAGACGTGACAATGCCTTCCGTAGTTTTAAGGGAGACCGCTGTACTTTGAAGTGGGACGCATTCAAACGTGCCAGAAATAGATGCAACGGTATTGTCAAGGCTGCTAAACGCCACCATATTCATGAAAACGTTCTTTCTTCATCCAGCTCCGACATCTGGAAGTTTCTGAAAACACTTGGCTTAGGCAAGACTTCTTCGTGCACTCCTACTACTTCCTTCTCTCCTGACGAACTTAACTCTCACTTCACCTCAGCCTCTGTTCTGGACCACTCTGTTAAATTATCAACTATTACCCTTTTAAACTCACTTCCTTGTGTCTCTTCTAATTCGTTCTCTTTCTCTCCAGTTACCGTCGATGAGACTCGTAAAATGATCTTATCCATCAAATCCAAGGCAGTTGGCTGTGATGATGTTAGCAGAACCATGCTCCTCCTTATTATTGATGATCTTCTCCCATTAATCACACACATAATAAACTTCTCCCTTGAGAGCGGGTCCTTCCCTTCTATCTGGCGTCGAGCGCATGTCATCCCTTTACCTAAGGTCTCACACCCCACATCTCTAAATCAATTTCGTCCAATCTCTATTTTACCATTCCTTTCCAAAATTCTGGAAGCTGCGGCTCATAAGCAGTTCTCAAAATTTATCTTCGACAATAAATTGTTAAGCCCCTTCCAATCTGGATTTCGCCCTGGACACAGCACAACTACTGCACTCCTTAATATTGTTGATGATATCAGGGCTGGTATGGAGGAGTCGCGTTTAACCGTACTAGTACTCATTGATTTTTCCAACGCTTTTAACACGGTTGACCATGATATCCTCTTAGCCATCCTCTCTCATTTGCGGGTCTCATCATCTGCTTTGGATTGGTTCACTTCTTATCTCAGTGGCCGTCAGCAAGCTGTTCGTTCCGGCCAAACGTACTCCAAGTGGGCCAACCTGGCCACTGGAGTACCGCAAGGCGGTATACTCTCTCCTATTTTATTTTCTGTGTTCATTAACATCCTCACTTCTCATCTTTCCTCTTCCTTTCATCTTTACGCTGATGATCTCCAACTTTACGTTCAGACGAGTCCTTCCGAGATTGACAGTGCTGTTCGTCGGTTAAACGATGACCTGGGCAGTATTAGTGACTGGTCTAACAAATTTGGCGTAAATGTCAATCCCAGCAAGTGTCAGGCCGTGATAATCGGCAGCTCCAGACAACTGTCTAAGTTGGACATGAATGCTGTTCCGACGATCGCATTCGATGGAATCATCGTAAAGTATTCTCCGTTTGTTAAAAACTTGGGTCTCTATATTGATAACACCTTGTGCTGGTCCCAGCATGTCAAAGAAATTTGCAAAAAAGTTACGGGCAGTTTGCGTGCTCTTTATCATCTCAAACATTTTCTGCCATCGAGTACGAAATTGCTGCTTGTGCAGTCTCTGGTTCTGCCCATCATTGACTATGGTGATGTGTGCTGTACTAATATCTCCCAAGACCTTTTTAACAAACTGGATCGTCTGCTTAACAACTGCATACGTTTCGTCTTCGGTCTGCGTAAATATGACCACGTCTCTCAATTTCGCACTCAGCTAGGCTGGCTTCCCATCAGACAGCGCAGAGAGGTTCGGGCACTTTGCGTTCTCTTTTCTATTCTTTTTGATCTCAACGCTCCTTCTTACCTAAAAGAAAAGTTTAGGTTCCTTCACAACTGTCACGACAGAAATCTTCGTACTGGTAATACCCTCCAACTACTTACCCCACTTCACACTTCTGGCTTTATGTCCAACTCTTTCACCCTCACAGCTATACGACTCTGGAATCGACTTCCCACCAACATTAGGAAATCCAAGTCCAAATTTACTTTTAAGAAAGCTCTACGCATTTACATCAAAAATCGCTGACCTAATAATTTATCTTTCATTTGCTCTGTGTACTATATTATGTATGTGTATGTATATGTATATAATTGATAATCATATATATTTATACCTATTTATTAAGTATGTAATGTTGGTGTGTATATATATATATGTTTTTTTTTTCTTGCTGCACCGCCTGTATTTCTCTGTTTGATCACTGGTTGACTGGTAGAGAATGCTTCTTGGCATTAAGTCCGCCATTTGTACAATTATTTTTAAATGTGCAATAAAGTATAAATTAAATAAAATAAAATAAATAAAAAATAAAGCAATACAACTTTTAGAAAAGCGTTGCTTAAAGAAGGTGCTTTAACCTCCAGAAAATTCCCTAAATAGAAAATCAAACGAAACACGCAACACTAAATCAAGATACAAGTCTGGACTTATCTAAGGGTGCGATAGTACAACCGATTCACCCTTGCTATTCCAGAAATAAATATTCGATTTAAGCCTCGAATTCGGCCTCAAAGTGTATACCCGTAGTGACTTAGATCACCATATTGATAGATACCCTTTTTTATTAGACGTCCTAAAAGGAAAGTGCTTTAATACAATATCGAAATAAGTGCAATGTGCCATGATTTGTGACAGTGGCCATAATACAATATTTTTAGCTGGATCAAAATTATCAGGTTTGATTTTTGCCTTTGCTTGCTTTTTCACCTACGTTCTGTTTCTCGTCTCATCAAAGGAATATTTTTAGGATAGAAAGTACATAGGCTATGCTCATTCGAATTTAATATTGTAAATGTTTGTCATAGAGTTATTTGAGTATTCAGTAGTTGTAAAGATTACCTCTTACATCCATATAAACTATACTTTAAAAAATACTAGCTGTCCCGGCGAATTTTGTAGAGCCTTTGTATATTTTTTTTGTGAATTTTCCGATCTTTTTATAGTTTGCTATTCGGAGCGGAGACAAAGCCAACAAATCAAGGTCATAAAATTGATCCAGCTATTTTTGACTTATAAATAGTGTAACTAACCCCACTTTGTTTATATATAAAGATTACTTTTACTTTTACTGCTCTTACTCTTGCTCTGTCAATAAACAATGTCAATTTTCGCTAATTTTAAAAACGTTTTTAAAACTCATACATCGCAGAATATTTTTCCGAAGAAAATTCTGTGGTTTTCGGTCCCAAAGACGCAATCTATCGAGGTCGATTCTTCTCTCTCACACGCCTAAATTAAAGCCCATTCATTTTGTCGCCACTCCCGTCCAACGTTCGTCCGATAAAGTGTTTATTATCACAACATCTGTTTTGTCTATTACGCAGCCAGTATCTACTTACCGTAAGGAAAATTTAATATTTTTCCGCTATTTTCTGGTCGGTGTTCTCTTAAAGATTTTCGCTGCGAACACTTTATGAGTAGCAACTATGATGGAGGTCCAATTATATATTTTCATAATATTTTCTTTTAATTTTGGCTTTTATGTTTTTTTAGAGTAATTAGAATAGTAATAATTTTGTAAATGGATGGATTTTAAATGGATACGTAGCCATTACAAGGTACTGAAGCTACGTAGAGAAGATGCCACGTACCGGCAAGCGCAGTGCAGGACGTCCACCTACAAGGTAGACAGACGACCTGGTAAAGGTTGCTGGAAACTGCTGGTTGCGGGCCACCACAGGGCTATGTTCAGCACTGAAGGTCCTATTGCTGAAATGATTATGATGAGGATCCATTACAATAATGTTCATTAGCAAAGATTTTGTAATCAGTAGAAAGCAAAATATTTAAATAGCAAGCTAAAGTGAGAGTGGGCGCAGCACATAGCACGTAGAACTGACGGCCGATGAGGCAGAAAGGTTCTAGAGTAGAGGCCATATACTGGTAAGAGCCGCGTAAGACACCAACCCACAAGGTGGACAGACATCCCGGTAATGGTTGCAGGAAGCCGCTGGATGCAGGTCGCTTCCAACCCGCCAATCTAGAAATTATTGGTGAAGGCATATGACCCGAAATAATTAAAGGTTAACAGGGCGTTGCCGACCATCTAAACTGAAATTTTGAATAATATTGTTGTATGATATCGTAGGAATATTGACTTGAAAAGTTTTATTTTAATTTATTTTCTGTTGTAAGAAAAACTGAATACCTTTTAGGGTCATCACTTTTTGGTCCCTCTGTCTATCTGTTAAAGTCAAGACCCTAATCATGAACAGTTCATAAGTACTGTTGTTTTTACGTCAAACTCTAAACAGCAAAAACTTAATAAAGTTGAAGTATTACAATTCTATAAGAGCTCACGGTTAAGCCCTTCGCGGTATTTTAGGCTTTTGTTTGCACACTAACCCCTCAGCCCAGGAAAACGAGTCACAGAGTAATTTTTCCTGATACGATGTCTTAGGCGACCGCTCAGCATCTAAGTAAGTTATTTACCATAATAATACACGAGCGGATCCAAAATTAATTGGAGCACAAATTCGACCTAGTAAACAAGATTTAAAACGGCCCGAGATACTCGTTGGTGTCCCCAACCTGAGGTATATGCATACATTTATCTTGTTTTGTAAATATTTCGAGATTTTGTAATTCGCGTTGTTCTTTTAGCGTTTAGCATAACCCAGCCACACGGCAGCGCTCATATGTCGCGCCGCAGGGGTGTCGTAAAGTACGTCACTCACACAAAATTGCTCTCAAATCTAGGAAAAACTCAAACGTTTGCAAAAACTGTGGCAAAGTGCGCCTGTTGGTAGCGCTCATGTTTATACAACATCAATATTTAAATCTTGTATGAATCTGCTGCTACGGTGGGGATTCAACGTTATATTTATAAAAATACCAATACCTCTTCGAGGCAAGCAGTTTTTTTATTATACCATGTGCCAGGTTTTTTGTTAGAAAGATATCTGCCTGGTTTAAATAGCGTGAATACATTTATTATGTTTGCTTAACTGCAACGTACGTACGTAACGTTGTGCGTGTCTAAAAGAAATAATTATCCGCTTTGAGAAATAAAGTACTCGTAAGTGTGTCATGTCTAATTAAAATCTACTTTGAAATTCAACTTTCGATTTTTTTTGAAAATTTTAATAATCTGGTTTCATCTGTTACTCATTATTTTATTTAGACTAATTATCTTTTGAATTAACAAAAACAGGTACATGTATCATCATTATCACAATATACCAAGCAATGTAACCATTTTGCTAAACTAAGTATCAAATATCAGTTAGATTGAAATTTTCTCAAAAAGACTAGGTAGATAGGTCCTGGTTTTAAATCTTTTGTCGTAAAAAGCATATCTACTGCTATAAATGTATAGGAATGTAAAGAAAAATATAATTTTCTTTCATTTCAATTTTCCCGCACAACAAACCTCATTGCGTCGGACTGTAACATGACTAGGGTTTGCATTATCCGTAAAGTTTGATTATCCGGATAATATCCGCCAAAAAATAAGCCATGTTGTAATGTAGATATACAAGGTCGCCTTTTATAAACTGGTGAAACTTTAACAGAACTTCTAATTATATTATAGAAACCGGGCCCTATTATTTTCGTTCTTAAAAACGGGCGTTTTCATTTTTATTATTTCTAACAATTTTAAGAGCATCCTGTCTAGTCTGAAACGTCCCTACGTCATCGCCTCTGTCCCTCTCATTTCAATCGTGGCCCACTCTTCCCTCGGTGTCCACGCACGGGGCACGGGGTGTTTTATTTTATGTTGAAATCAAAATAGTTTTTGGCGTTTTTCTCGAAAAGTAGCGTATAAAAATTTACTAATTTTTTAAATGATTCATTTATGTTTTTGTAATTGCTCTTTAAATTTCACCCGTTTATAAAAGGCGACCTTATATAATAATCCACCAAAGGTGATCGCGC
Organism: Anania hortulata; assembly: GCA_963576865.1. Classification (NCBI taxonomy): domain Eukaryota; kingdom Metazoa; phylum Arthropoda; class Insecta; order Lepidoptera; family Crambidae; genus Anania; species Anania hortulata. Next base: position 10,486,310 of record OY756389.1, read on the forward strand.
ACCTATTAGCACCGCACTACCCACACGCGCCGCATTCATTTTAGAATTCTTTGTATGAAATCGCGCTCACCTAGGCGCGCCGCATATCAAACTCTCTCAGAACGCGAATGGCGTCATCAGACTCGGAGCCTACACTGCGGGCGCTGCGGCCGATGCGTACAACCGTATCAGTATCCATAACCTAAGCACACGTCCGCTCTAAACAAAAATTCTGTAAGAATAAGAAAGGATGCTATGGGGATAGTCGGCTAGTGCGGATATTGCGGTTAGTGAGGAAAGTGCGAGATAGTGCAAGATAGTGCGAGATAGTGCGGGTAGTACGGGTACTGCGGGTACGGTGAGTACTGCGAGTACTGCGACGCGTGCGGCGCGGCTAAATGCGCGAAGCCAATAGTAAATCCTATAGGTTGACTGGCAGAGAATGTTTTTAGCATTAAGTTCACCTTTTGTACACTTTTATTAAGTTTGTGGGATAAAGTTTTAAATAAAAATAAATAATAAATAAATCCGATGACTACGGTGCATGCGGGTAGTTCGGTGCTTTAACCCTTCTCGTTGTCCATCTTCTTCTTAACTGCTGGCCAGTTGGAGGATATTTAAATGTTTAAACTATACAGCTAAGAAACATAGATCTAATTGTGATGTGTGCTACTTACAAACGGCGGATTATAAGTATCTACGTAATATCGTGAATTTAGTATGCATCGAAGCAGTTTCAGAATGTATCGGAACAGGTATCACGTCGCAGCTCCAATCTCTATTTATACCAGGCTTAGCTGTTCAGTCCCGGCTTGTGTTTATGCAGCGACGGGCACGGCTCACTGGTTTCTCCGACGACAAAATGCACTCACGTCCCGTCCCGGCGCACTCAGCCGCGAATTCGAATGCACTAATATTATTGATCACGGGCCACATACGAAAACTAGTTTTCTGCCTTTCGGGTTTGATGTAAACTGTAATATGGTATGTTTGAACTGTTGTCAAGTCGAGACGAGATCCTGTAGTCATAATTTACAAAAATCTTGTGGTATGGTTCATGCTGTATGGAAATGATAAACTTAGATAAATAAACATGCGATACACAACATACAATGGTCATAAATTCGAAAAAAAAGTTAAGTATGCCTACAAACGTTCCACTGCACGGTACAAGCCTCACCTCAACTATGATGTGGTTTGGGCCATACTCCATGCGGATTGGTGGAGGAGTTTTGTAAGGCTAGGTAGTGACTAAATCATACTGTCAGATGTTATTAAGCCACCCTAAGGCATCTGACTAGGCTTCACAGCTAGTATCAAGTGATATCAGCCGGGACCAACTTTTAAAAAATAATAAATATACACATATTGGACAACATCACTAGTGTTGCCCAAAATCGGTCTTGGTCTTGCAGTCTTGGTCTTGTTCTTGCATTTTTGCAAGACCAAGACCAAGACCAAGACCGCCTAATTTTAGCAAGACCAAGACCAAGACTGACTGTGCAAGATTTAAGCAAGAACAAGACCAAGCCTGCGAGACTCTTGCGTCTTGCAATTAGGACTTTTTTTTAAATATACTTGGTATATGTTTTTAAAAGCAATCTTTTTTTTTTTAAACAGTCACGTTTTTCACCGTAGACCCCTTCGAGTGTCGGTTTGTCGCAGTAAGCCCCCAACACTAACGCGCGCCGCACCAACGAACGATACCTACATGTTTTATTAAAATTAAGCGTTTTTTATGTATATATAATGTTTTAATGACACAAAGTAGTACAGGTACTGTAACTTAAACACGATTTAAGCCTTAAGTCGGGAATCGAACCCGTAACTTTTTGTATCATGATCTAGGCTCGGCTTTGGCCTGCCTGACCGTTTGAAAACTAAAAGTCATTTCAACTAACTTCGGGCGATCTATCGGGAATCGAACCTTGAACTTTCGTGTTGATTAACCTTTTCAACATAAAATTAAAGTAGATTATTAAATGATGTCAGTCTGAAGTATTTTTGGCGTTTTTAAATTAATAACTTATCGACTTATCTTAATAACTAGTTCTTTGTACACTTATTTACACTAACCTCAATAAACGGATGTATAAAAAACCCTGTCCGATCCATTAAGGTGTTATTAGGTATCGGGATAAGGTTCTATTTGTGTAATCATTTTCATAAAATGTTAGAAAAAATTACCCCATGAAAAAACATTACAAAATGCACTACAATAAAATTATTAAATGTTAACGTTTATTAAGAAACAGACTGACTTCCGCGCGACACAGTTGATAGCTCAGTTGGTTAGTTAGTTAGTTAGAGCATCGGCACTCACCGCTTAGGTCGTGGGTTCAAACCCCAACCAATTGTTTTTTTGAATTTCTCATGAAATGTTTAGACATTTATTAATTTATAGTTGGTCTTTACCATGGCAATGTTAATTTGAGCTCAAAATGTACCTACTCCATTGCGTTGTTCTAATATCTAAAGTAACGTTTAATAAATAGCGACAAGCTAATAGGTAATTGCAAGACTTGCGAGACTCTTGCTGCAAGACCAAGACCAAGACCAAGACTGGCCAAGTCTTATCTTGTTCTTGCATTTAGGCAACACTAAACATCACATAGATTGCTCTAATCTTATATATGTATAAGTAGCTTAAACACTAAACATATTAAATAAATAAATATATTAAATATTAAGTTTTTAAAAAAATGCTTTACACAAATTAACTATTAACATATTTCATACTTTAGATGTTGTTCTATTAGTAAAATCTGCTCGCTTAAACTAGTAAAAACTGTGTATTCATTTATGCTCGTATATGATCGTCTCCACCCAGTATATTCACACATACACCGCAAGTATTAACATGTGTTTGAATATTCAAAAGAAAGCTTTAGTTTAAGTATTCTGTACACTCATGGCTATCGATCCCGCTCACATGGCAGACCATGAGTCACTGCAGGGTTTCCGGTTAACGAACGAACCCTACAAAATAATAAATTACTACCCCACTCCGGCAAGGAGTAAATCGCTAATCAATCATGTACGATCACACGATTCTTCTTTTGCAATCCATTTTTGTTTTGTTTATGTAATACCTATTTATTGCCCGGGGATAGATATTTAGTTATCTATCAAATTTCCTTAGTTTTATTTTATGATAAATAAAATGAAAACAACTGTATAAAAATCGTGTTAGTTTAACAGAAATACTCGTACTACTCGTGTAAGAATAACATTAGAATATTTCGTCTGTGGTTTAAAAATGGAGATCAAAATAGATCAGATACAGTTCATTAAGGCCTATCATACACTAGAAGCTGACAAAATGTTTAGCATAGATCTGTCTGTCGATTCTGTAAGAAACACGCAGGTAAACTCGCTCTAAAAGTAGTTTGTTATTATTATTTATTATTGCTTATCGTCGATAAGTGAGTTCGAAGATTTTTAAGCCGTTTGTTTTCCGGATTCGATATAATGCATAGACGCATACTATTCAATAATAATTAATGCAAAATACTATACAATAATAATTTGAGTAGGTTTGATAGCAACATTGATACATTTCCATCACGCCCCAATAACATTTGTACGCCGTTTGATCCTAAAATAATAATTTCCAGTTTATTAACAATTAATAGTTTTAGCGAGTTTGATTGTTTTTCTGTATTTTTTTAAAATAATTGCAATTACAACATTATGTTGATTTTGCCGTTATAATTGATCTTACCTATTAGAAGAGTAAAACTAGATTTTTTTCTTGTCATTATCGTTTTATAGGACTTCAAATAAATCCTGTTAATGCACCAAAAACATGTAAACCATCTTCGTAGTATTTGTTTAATGAGAGAGAGAGAAAGACGCATGCATTCATTCAGATTCGCGCGGCGCTCGCGCAATCTCCCGCGCATGCGCGTCTGCTACGCCTAGTGCCAACGATTGTCAAGATCGCCAAGCATCGCGGGTTCGCATCCTGCACTAGCATTTAATAAACGTGATATCTGTTGATTTGTATGTTGTGGCCATTACGAAGTAATAAAAATAGCACTTTTCACGAGTTTTTTTTATCTGCTTAATAAATTGTTTATTTTAATTACTTAGTTAAGGTGTATTTTAAAATATGAAATCCACTAGGTATTTACAAGATTAACAAATGATACAAATACCTAAAAACCTTTAAAAAAATATCAACATACCTTACACGTATTGCAGTATTTTTTCAAAATGTCCTCCTCTCTCCGAGATACAAACACGTGCTCTTTTCCGCAAGTTATTCTTCAAAGAAATAAGCACGTTTCTTTAAGCTTGATCCTCTCGAAAAGCCGCAATGATTCGGTTTCGCAAATCACCAACACTAGTAGGTTCACTCACAAACACTCGGCGCTTGATCTCGCTCCACAAATAAAAGTCCACAGGCGTAAGGTCCGGGGACCGCGGAGGCCAGGGCACGGGCCCGCCGCGGCCGATCCACCGCGCTCCGAACTCGCCGTTTAGGTACGCGCGCACTGCATTGTGGTAATGGGGCGGAGCACCGTCATGTTGGAAGTACAGCGACTGGAGATACGCGAGGGGCACGTCGTCCATTATGGTCGGCAACATCTCCTGGAGAATAGCTAAATAGCTTCCACCCGTCAACCGCCCTTCGATGAAATATAGGCCGATGATAGTGTCGTTAAACACACCTGCCCATACGTTGAGTGAAAAACGGTGTTGGTAGGAGTGCCGCTTTGACAATTTTGGATTCAAGTAACTCCAGTAGTGTTCATTGTGGCTGTTGAAAACACCGATCCGACTAAACAAACATTCACCGGTGAACAAAATGTTAGCGTTTGGGTTTGCTAACACCCGCTCGCAGAACGACACTCGCGGCTGTCTGTCACTGTCACTGAGCTCCTGCACTTTGCGGTAGTGAAACGGGTGCATGACCGATAAAAAAAAAATCCATATGCAGTACTGGCTCACGTGGAAATGTCGGGCTCCTTCACGGGTACTGCGTCGCGGGTCTTCTTCAAAGTACTGTACGACATCATCGTACAGTTCTTGTGGGTACGAGACCCCCGAGCGTCCTTGTGCGTGAGCCGGGGTGCGGAACTGCCCATGGTCCAACAGCCTCTGCTAGGCTCCCAACATGGTTTCGTGCGAAGGTTGGCGCTCATTAGGGTATAAGTCCCTGTACAAACGTAATCCAGCCGCTACGTTCTCGCCTGACATAATGTACGCTCTCACCATGAGAGCTTATTCACGATTGGAGTACTGATAGGCCATCACGATATTCGTCACTTCACTTTAAAGTAAACACAGGTGCGGAGGTCGCGTGCGCCGGTGACCTTGCGTGACACAACCTTGACCGTTTAAGATTCGCGACGGACTGAGCTGAGGTCAACGATGGCGCGGGCGGGCGGGGGATGCGCGTGAGTCTCCGCCCGCCCGTTCATTGATGAAGGGAGTGCTGGCCAGCTTCGAGCTTAGACGCGAGTTTGCCGAATGAGAAAGAAACGTCTTTTGTCGGCAGGTTGTGTAATTTGTTTTCATTCATAGTTATTCCTTCCGTACGCCAATATTACGCGACCAAATTAGGTGGATTTTGGTTCCGATAATGTTGGAATGATAATGATTACTATTTGAATTAGCAGGACTTTTATGTTGCATATTTTTTACGGAATGTTAGAGACCTTTTAAATAAATTTCTCATAAAAATATATTTTTTTTTATTCGCCAAATTCGATGTATCGATATCTGAGTATGTTAATTAATTTTCTCGGGTAATTAAAAATTCACGGTGTATTGTTTATTTTCTTGGAAAGAAAGATAATTACATAATATCGTATAAAAATTTTTTTTGCTAATTTAAATACACAGATCGATAAAGCGGAAAAATAAGTAAAACTGCATTATAAAGTAATTTTAATTATACTCGTATCTTCAACGTATATAAAACTAACGCTCTGTTAATCTTTCGTTAAATTCGGCGCCTGATATTATTTCGTAATTTTCAAGTTGGCGTTATGGTATACCTTTCTATCAATTAGAAATTTGTTTTATTTTTAAATTTGATTTTTTTTATTTGAAACCATATCACATTTTACAAAGCATTGTAGCGTTAACAACTGCAATAGTCAGAGACTGTGTCGCAGTTATTAGCACCCACCTCAGAACAGACGGGTTTATCATACATTATGGTGTTACAAAAATAATAATTATATAAAATTAAAAATATAAAAATATAAAACCTAAGTAGACAAAGATACTTTTATGGTTTATGTATGAGTGTGAAGAGAGTGTGTGTATATGTGTGTGTGTGTGTGAGTGTAGGTATGTGTTAGTTTGTGTTTTTAATTTTAACTTCTATGAAAATAACGAAAAAAAAAAAGATCGATCACAAAAGATATAGCTTTATAAGTTTACTTAACTAAAGATTCTACCGCATCATAATCAAGGCTAAGAAGCCACTCACTCAAGATAAATTTGCATTTGAATTTAGTGAGAGGGTAAATGTTTAGTATTTTGTAAACCTTATTGTACAGAGAAGGAGCAATATATTCGAAAAGTTGTTTTACCAATACAACTCTACACCTTAGAATAAGTTACTCTTTTTAACTCCTCTTGTTAAACTCCAAAACTCCTAGTTAGTTAATTATTTAGCGTTATGACTTGACGTGAAGTACCTTGCTATATTGTAGGTTTATTAAGATGTGTATGTAGTTCAGTGAAAGCTCTTAAAAGAAAAGAAAAGATTGTGGAATTTTGTATTTTGATAGCTAGTTACTCTCTTAAATTAGGTACCTACAAAATGTCTATCTGTAAGCATTGTCTGATGAAAGCTAAAACATCAAAGACGAATCTTACGCAGCCTCTGGTTTATTTTGATAAGCATTTTGTAGATTCAATGTAAACATAATTATCAAAGCTGGCAATCAGGGCGTCAAACAAGCCTTTAAAAACCAGCCAATTGAGTTCCAACGAGGATAAAGTTCTGTCGCTAAACGCACACAAAAAATATGGTAGATATTTTTTTTATTTGTACAAGCAATTTGACGACCGTAAACATGAGATAAATACGATTTAAGAACACCACAAATAAGTAAAATACGATTTCTAATTACAGAAACAAACAAGTTTTCTGTCTGTTCATGATTTTAGATATAAACTATTCGATTTATTTATATTCATATTAGTTTTCAGTCGTCATTTAATATATAATATATATATATAATTATAGCACACACTACACTACACACTATTACACGTAGGTATGCTTAAATAATTGATTAAGCTATTAAAAAAACAACAATAAAATAATATTTCATTACTTCAAATCTTCTTTTTCTTGCTTGCTTGTAGGACGAGTCCTTAGGAGTGCCATTGTGGTGAGAGGATTGGCCAGCCTAGATCCTGCGTTACCGGGTCTAGCTGTTTCCAGAGTGCGCCACGGGGAGGCTCCTTTCATGCAACTCCAAATTAAACAAATTATTTCAATTAAAACGTATTGACATAAATCCAAATTCGATTATGTTTAGATGATGAATTAAATAAAAAAAATTGATGAAAATTTCAGTAGGTACTATAAAAAAATCAAACTACTTCAATTCGGTAATTTCCCAGTGTCATTTAAATGTTAAAAAAAAACGACTGTATTTAAAATTAAGCAAACTCAAATGTAATTAAATGTCAAACAATGGTAAACAAACATGTTACTTACTCTCTGTTCACAATTTGCATACTTTTTTTCCATATTAGGAAATTGGTGAGATTACCTTGTCAATACTAGTTCAAAGATTTGGATTCGAACCGATGAGCAGGTTACGTGAGCACTTATCCCAAATTAGTAGGGGTTGGAAGGGAGCGGGTACCGGTACGCGATTGAGCGTAAGATCCGCGCCTCTAAATGAACAACCATCGCGGCGCTCTCCATAATTCACGATACGCCCTTGGCTCAAGTCTATCTTTGAACTACCGTACTTACTCCATTCTCGTTTTTAATATAGCGATATCTAAGCTTGGTTTGAAACGAAAACAGTTTATTTCTATAATCACTGTTAAAAAACATATAAAGCGTTTTTATTTAGTATTTAGGCCCGCTTCCGGGCACATACCTGTCATGTCCCAAAATTTAGCTTTGACATACCACTGCTGCGGGCACTACATATTGACTGAAGATGAGATTAAACGGCCTAACATAGTCAGTCACCTTTGTCAGCCTTTATTACAGAAAATACTTTTACATGATTGTAGAAATGACAGCTCTCGGCACGTTCATGTCTATGCACTGCTGTGTTTAAATAATCATCTACTTTATGATATCCTTTTTTTAAAGACATTTTAATGTAAATCGCGAACCAATGAACAAGTAGTTTAACAAGAGTCTACTTTATTGAATTTAATACATTTCCCCAAGAACGAATTTCCATCTTTATTCAGGTAGTCCCAATCAGAACTTATCAACAGCTTCTTGTCATAACCGGCAACATTACTTAAAAAATTTAATCACATTGTATTCTTCTACTGAAACTTTGAGAATTTTTTTGTTTCTAGTTAGCATTCGATTACTTTTAATTCGAATGATTTAAAAGACGACCTGGTAAAGGTTGCAGGCAGCCGCTGGATGCGGGCTGCTTTCAACCGGCCAATCTGAAAGTCACTGGGGGAGGCCTATGTTCAGCAGTGGACGTCCTATGACTGAAATGATAATGAAGATGATGACTTTTAAACTACAGCTAACCGGATAGCATGTAACTAGAACGGTCCATTTTGTGACTTTCGTATGGCACAAATTATGTAATTTCTTGTAGGTAATCAAAATAATTTATAAATGATAGTTAAATCTCTTAGAATGAGATACTACAGCATTTTTGGTATATTAACAAAGCACAATGTAGGTACAACTATTATGTGTAATGCTATATCTTTTCTTGAAATCGAATTGCTACTACTACCGCTAAATTAGAACAGAAACTGCCAGAATTCTAAAAAGCCGGTTACTTATAATTGCATACCTATTCTGAAGTGCTTTGCCTCAGCGTGTCTGCATACGGCATTTACAAAGCATGGTGCTAGAACCTTACATTACTGTCCCCTCCATATTTACGGGGAGCGAAACGTGAGTTATGGTGACGCCGCGACGGATGTCTCGCTTAGACGGAGCGATTAAACACAGCTAAGGCAGAGATTTTGCGTCCTTGTGTCCTGCATAATTATTATGAACACCAAGCAGTATAGTGAAGTTATAACGACAATCTCAATACGGGAAAAATGTAACACGATTCAATCTTCTTGCCGTGGAGCGCCCGTTTGATGGTTGCGGTTTGTATGGGCTCAGGCTCATGAGCAGAGGCGAAAAATTTGTTTCACCATCAAAAATAAATAATATTAATGTAATGATTTTGTCATATAAAAAAATAACAGAAATCAAATAACACATCACTGCAATGTAAGTTTTTAGTGGTACTTTTGCAAAATCTAACAAAATCATGTGTAAGTTGGAATGTTTACTTACACATGATTTTGTAACGGCATAACTATTTCGATGAAAATTGTAACTCAGATAGACCATGTACTAAATAAGAATATAAACTAGATTATAACCAACGAATATTACATTAATTTCCGTTTATGCATTACCTCATAGGCTTATTCTGGTGTTTAAACATAGCAACTTTAACTATCATTTGTGCATTGAAATCTAAAAAAAAAATATCATCAAGGCATTGAGTAAGTATAGGTAATTACTTTTTTTTATTGTGTATTGAATAGACTAAAATTAATACTTTAGATTTAGTTTTCGAGAGATACACGTGATTTCTGACTCACCAAATACCCAAAACATGGTAAGTACCTAAGTAAAAAATAAGTAAAGTGATTTATAATTATAATAAAGTCAAATGTTAGGTAAGTATAATAATGTAGAAAATATAGAAAAATAACTTTTCTATATTGTCTCGGGTCTGGGTGTTGTGGTACCGTCGTTGTTTCTGATTTCTGTAACACAAGTGCTTAAGCTACTTATCATAGGATGAGAGCAATGTGTGTGATTTTGTACGATATTTCTGTCTGTCCTGGCGAACTTCGTACTGCCTTATTTTTTTTAAAATTTTGTGAATTTTTTTTCTGCTATTCGGGGCGGAAAGAAATTCAACAAATTAAAGATCATAAAAATCGGTCCAGCCGTTCTCGACTTATAAATTGTGTAACTAACCCTACTTTTTTATAAATATAGATTTATTTATTTATTATTAAAATGTTTGTGAGCATTTCGGTATCACCTGATGATCTTATCAATAAAATCGTGATTCTTCCCTTTTTAGGTATATATATTAAGTATATTTCGATACTCAACATTTTGTTTACTATTTAACAATCTTTTTTAATTAATTAAAATAAGACCAGTGACAGTACTTTAATGGATAAGACCAACCTTAAATAACCACACAAACATTTTCATATAATATCTTCACTAAATGAATATCCCCGCAAAATCAGTTCAGTATCAAACGACAGCCGAAAATAGGGGATAAATAAAATGTCTGTTCACTAAATTCATTTGTTCGCTCGAATATAAGTTTTTTTCCTGCTACGGGCTCTAACCGTCTGTTGTGAGCCAGCGCTTGAAATAAAACGAGATCAGACGGAAAACGCTCTACAATAGCTCACCGTGCTCTTCTAATACTGCAATTAGACGAACACTATGAAAGGATTCGTCCTCCGCTAACGAAGGACGACTAAGCTCCGCTACGAAATACTACGGATCTTTTCTAAGGAAAACGATACGAAGCTTGTTATTTACTGCTGTTTTTCCTTGTTATTAAACGAAACACTTAATTAACTTTTAGCTGGTTTTAATTGATTAAGTTTACCCAGACATTGATTGGCTACCTTTTTCTTTTGCACAACTAACTGCCTACACTGTTTTTAAGATACAATATTTTAACATATTAGAAACTTATTCTAAGCAAACACAGCTCGTGCGTAAGAAAATAAAACTACTGCAAGATAAAGATATATTTTAAAGAAAACCGATTAAAAATGATTTTATAAACAATATTTGCTTATTTGACTAGTCTGTTGTAAAGAAGTTGGTGCAAATTAAATCATTTAAACTCCTTGGCTGGCATCCAACCTAAAAATTGTTGATTGCGTAGCGTTTACTAAGTTTGATTTTTACAGCTTCAAGGGATTGCAGACCTTAATACATGATATTAATTTTAACTTGATACTTCCACGCGTTCCTGGTCTTGACAGACAGACAGACGACGGACAACGAAGTGATCCTGATTTTAATATCGTAAAATGGATAAGATATAACTCCATAATTCTTTCAAAAGACACATTCAATCTTCGGAACATATTAGCATAGATATTAACAGTTCAGTGATAAAGCGGAGCGTTCCTTAATTAAATTTTCCGCTATTTATTTACTTCTTCAATAATGCAAACGGCAGAAAGGATGCGAAAAAGACAAGCATTATTAACCTATTTCAGAAAATGGAGGAAAGAGACGGGTACGATGATTAATTAACAGCGAGCTGGCCGCAAGCGAGGCTCTTTACCAAGGAAAACTTAATTACTTTTCTCGGCTGAATCATAAAGCTGAATAATTCATACACTAGCTGCAAGGACAGTCTTGAATGTGTGACATAGAAGCGCACTTTCCGGCACTCGGTTAAAATTGAATTGCCTCTTACATTACTTTGGGCTAACTTTTGCCGGGACAATTCGGGTCGGAGCGAGCAGCTGAGCGGTAATTGTAGCGTTTACGATGACCTCATTGTGCTTTCCGCAGAACTAACTATCATAATGTTCTAGTCAAAGCAAAAAAAAAACTTATTTTTAATTGATGCCCAGAATAAATTTCAAAAATACTAATTAGTTGAAAAATTGCAAAATTGTTAGGTGGGCTTTTTTACATAACGCATGTCGGCTATTTGTATGCTGATTCAAAATAGTCCAATGTTTATACCAATTAAGACCTAACGAATATATTTTTATGTCTAGATGAGTAACTCATTGATTGCACATTCAAAGCATCTGGTATACCTATTATGTATTCTTGTCTAAGTGGCTGGTAATAAATGAAATGTATGTTTTCTGTGCAGCAGCCTAAATACTTAAGGCCTGCACAGACGAGGGACTTTTGTCCTCGGACTTTTTTTGCTCGCCAAAATAGGTCGCTTACAATTGCATCCAATACCGCATACGAGGGATAAAAAGTACCGCGTACAAAAAGTCCCCCGAATAACCTAGGACGCCAAGAGATCGGACTGGACAAAAGTACGGTGTAGTCCACAAAATAAATATAACTCATGTGACTATGCGCAGCAACGCACACAAAACTTGCATCCGCCCCGTGATGACATACGCCAGTCCGGTGTTTGCTCACGCTTCTTCCAACACCCTTGAGAAAATGCAAAGTTTTCAAAATAATTTCCTTCTTAGAGCCTCGGGTCAACCGTGGTTCATACGCCGCAAGAATTTCCATAGAGATTTCGACATGCCCTCAGTAGCCCAATATATGAAAGAAGCGTCTAAGCGCTTCTTCGATAAGGCAAAAAACCATTCCAATCCGCTCATAGTCAAATTCGCCACGTACACGCCCCAGGAGGATGTCGCTGCCCGACTCCGTCGGCCTCGGCACGTTCTGGACGACCCTGACGATTCCTACACCGCGTACTGTAGAACAACAGCCAACACCGCCTTAAGCACTTCAAGTACTGCACAACATTTTAGTTCGCATCACCGCACCCGCCGAAGGGTGCGAGGTCCCGTATTTCATTTCGGCCGACACAGACATGTGCCTGGCCGTTTTTCCCCTGCCCACCCTACGGACGACGGCCCAAGCCGAGGTCCGAGCCTATAGAGGCGCCCTTGAGGCCAGAGTCCGACTCACCCCCAGATCGGGCCCGCTAGAAAGGAGCCCGGCAGCGGTCCGGCCTGTTTCGGCAGTTCCGGTCCCGTCGGCGCCACCACTAGCGGGTTCGCCGCTTGGTAGGGTGCCTTTTGCACTCCACATTGGCCCGATCACGCCTGCTAGTATGGGGCTCGACACGTACGAGTCTGAGGCTTCGCTGCGCGAAGCCTCACACTCGGCCGGGTCGCGGCGACCGCTAGCGGGGCGGACCTAGGCTGTGCGCCTTCAGCGCACGCCACAACTGCCCGGGTTAAGCTGGCGAATGTCTTTCTCAAAGACACTCAGCGATAGGTCCGTCCATAAAAAAAAAAAAAAAAAAAAAGCAACGTACACAGCTTTAGTCTGCGTTGCGCGCTCGAGAGTGACGCTCGTTCCGGGCAACAAATGATCGCACACCGTGCGCGTTGAGTCCGTGGCAAGTTCTCGGCGGACATTTTGTCACGATTCAGGGATTTTTGTCCTCTACGGACAAAAGTTTGCGCAGGCCTTTATGGGTGGCATTATTTTCCTCATCAAATTAATACTTTCTTTGAGGCCTCCCGTTTGTCTGTTTAACCATGTACTAAGACTTTTAGGCACACTCTTACATAGATATGTAGGCCAAAGCGCGACAGGCACACTAACTTCATTACCGCAGCCACAAGAGGCAAAAGTACTTATATGGATTTTTTCACTGTCTCACTTAACACTCTTTATTTACAGCCAAATTCTGTTAATCCTGGAAGTATTTGTTCACAGATCGTATCTCAGACCTGCTGCCATTAATCGACGAACCGCGACCACTTCTCCTACAAACATGGCGAGCCCACTCTTATTTCAGTTTAGCGGATTTCTTACCGAAGCTGTGTTTGTAAACATTGAAAAATTTTGCAATTTTTAAAATGCACATCCTAAAATACGTACTTGTAATACAACCTCGCCGCTAATCGCCTAACCGTCCGCGAGGCCTTAACTTTATAGTTGGATGTGCAACGTTATGTTTCGTGGGAATTAGACTTATAAAGGCTTTGTGGACCGCAGCGACCTGAGACTTCTTCGTCCCCACGTAATATCGCAGAGAAGCTTTACATTTCAAAGAGAAACGGCGCATTAAGGAAACGCACTGTGTCGGATCGAGTCACTGATCCGAGGAGGCTATCCTTTATTTTTGCTTTTAGTTTATTTTGCGTTTGCGTTTTTTTTTTAAACTGCAAGTATCGCTTGTAGCGCTACGTTATTTTGCAGACTAAAATAAAACTTTTAAGAGATGGTTTATAACAACTGAATGCTGCTTTCACCTCATATAGTTTATGTGGAGCAACATTTGCCAACATGAAGTAATAATAAATAACTTTCCATAGATTTATTGGTCTTTATTATTGCCCAGTAGCTGCGTAATGTAAAATAATAAAGCAGTTCATTAATTCATTATTTTACTAAAACAATTCAACCAAACATACGCAATAACTCTGTCTATGTAATCTAGTCTTACGTAACGCTACGATTCAAAACTAAATCCATACAGCAATAGTTCGACAATAAATAAGCGAAACATGGCAAGTTGTTAGTTCAAACTCGGAGGAATGTATCCAGTTAACCGCTCGTGGTGGGATCCCGAGGGATATCGAGGACACGTTCCGTTCACTCAGCACGAGAGCTCCTCCAATTCACAGAGACAATTTCAGTGTTCTTTTCCCCGGCTCAAGAGCTCGCGATATAGCTGACATATACTTAATTTCGATTCGATGCCGGCATACTATGTTTGGAAGCGAACATCGGGAAAATTGAGTCGAAAATATTCTTAGAGGCACCGCTCACGGTGCCGTGCGTAGGAATAATTTCACTATATTACCTATGATATTACCTACCAATAGGGGTGGGCTACGAAACAAAACGTTACTGTGGAAATCATACACCTATTGTATATTTGAATTCACAAGTTGTGCTTTTTAATCAACATGGCTGATTAGCCACTGATTTTATCAACTGATTTCATTAGCAACTGATTAGTTAAACTAAGAATGAATATAAATACATAATCAATTTAGATGGTAATGAGTGGACGGTAAGCGCGGTGGTCGCTACAAAAAGTATACACTTTATACTTTTACTTTTATGTAGACAAATTGAGTATGATATTGATATTTTCAAGTAATTCATTTATTTAAGAAACTAATGTACTTTGAGTGACTAAACACTTAAAGTACTAGGCATATTTAATTAGAATAAACCACACCAAAAATATTAAACTAATATTTGTCACTACTTAATAACATAGATAATAATCTTTTTCGAACCGAAAAAATAGAAAATTAACTGAAAATATATTTATATCAAGTCTGACTTTTTACTTATCGTCTAAGTTCTCTAGAATCGGCACAACACTAAGTAATGCCGCTTTTAAAGTTAGGTCTACCGAAACAAAAGGATTCTTTTCTTTCATGGTGACACATTTATTTTGAAACTCTGCGAAGTCACCACATTTTACAGGAAAAGTGGATTAAGGTTTCCTATTTTATACTTATCTAATATTTCACATTATACTCAGTCTGCATGATTTATAGGCTAACTTTAGAAAGTTTCGCATGTCATCTCTCGCACTGTGAATTTTTCTCAAGAAACTTTAATCTTTCTACATTAGATGGATTACTGGATTTACGTATAAAGGGTACGTAAGTTATCCTACTAGTGTTCTAAAACTTTGAACATTGTGACTATGATAAAAATTGTAGTGATTAGTTTTTTTATTAGGCCAAGGTAGGTCGCGTTGGGGTATTTAAAAATTTACTACTCTGAATAATAAAAATCGTTTTCGATATATCGGTTCGTCAGTCGTTTGTGTACAGTAATTACCACAAACAATGTCCAACATTACTTGCAATACTTTTGTGGAACTGTTGAGGAAATACAAAGTAATTGACACCATCTGTACTTTCACACAGAACGAGCAGAAGTAGTTTAGTTCCAGTGGTATAAGAAGTGAATTAGTTTTAAGCGGTGGAAGTTTTGTAAGTGATTAAGACTTACAGGGTTTTTGTTTTAAAAAACTGTTGAGTGTTGAGAGCAGTTGATAATAGCAGCGTAGCGTAGTTTATAACAATTTTTCTAAACATATATATTTTTTGCAAGATGTGAATCTTATCTACTGTGTTTTAACTTAAAATTAGTATTATTACTTAAATTAAGATGTTTTACATCAAAGACAATCTTTATTTATAAAACAAAGTCGGGTTAGTTACACCATTTATAAGTCGAGAACGGTTACACCGATTTTTATGATCTTTGTTTTGTTGAATTTGTCTCCGCCCTGAATAGCAGGATAACCATAAAAATACTTTATAATATTTTTTTTTAATATGACGGTACGAAGTTCGCCGGGACAGCTAGTTTTTAAATAAATTGTATTCAGTCGTTATTGAATCCGTAATATATATTTAAATATAGTAATATTTAAAAATTTCTTTAAAAATAATAAACAAACGCTTTTTACCGAGTGAGCGAGACAGAAACACTGACGTTGCCAGTTAGCGCATCGCAAAAACGCTAGTTGTGTTTCATTTTTATTTGCATTTTCATTTTTTGTGCTTATTTTTGGTTGGATAAATGGACTTATAGTTATACTTATACCTTTTGTTATTTTACATTCTGTAAGTATATCACTAAATGTGACAGTAACATTTTAACAGAAGAAACGAACTGTAGCATAGTGCTTTTGGATATTTCAGATCTTGTCATATTTCAGAGATACCCATGCATTAGTGTTAACCCTTCCGTGGCATCTTCAAAGATCTTGGAGCACGCTAAGGAGGCAAACTAACGATATTTTGTCTGCTAGTGATTAATGGTAGCCGACTCACGGATTGTTCAAGCGAGATGAGTTCAGAAGAAGCATCCACAACCCGTGAAATTAACTTTCGTCGCCTCTCCGGGGCTGTCAGTTTATTTCAGAAGTGCGTTTGCCTTTTTGTGGCCCAATATTTCAAAGGTTATTGGAAACGTTTGATTATTGATCCCATTTCACGGTCTTCCATAGTGCCGTTATGGTGTTTTACGATAACGACTGCGAAGGGTATTTTTGAAGTATGCAGTTGATAGGGTATATAAAAGGAGAACAGTTTTTTGAAACCCTTTGAACACGAAAACGAGTTGGTATTTCAGGAGGGCAGTATGAATAACTAGAAAATAATGTAGTGTAATTTAAGAGACAGAAATAATTTGTTATTGTAAGTCTGGAGTACTTATTAATACGTAATCAGTGTTCGAGTCGCGGTTCGAGTCAATTTAGTCCGTCAGTTAGACATAATTTTTTTCTTTTGTCAATATACCATACAGATATTAAAACAGCGAATAACAAGACAAATGCTTTTAAGAATAGAAGTTCTAAAATAGCAGCACAAATCCAGTTTTTGTCCGTTCAACAACAACTACTATGAATTCAGATAGTAATCCTCCACTAATGGATCGTGTGCGTCATGCTCTACGTCAATAAATGTCCTTTTAAAACGCCACCTTTGTTGAAGTATGCCAATTACTATAGTATAAAGCGTAATAGCTCTGATACTTTGGACAATGGCTTTTGTTCGTATGAAAACAATTTTCGTTACGGACTTCAATTAAGCGGTCCACTTAAAAATGTTAAATTTTATTATGTTTGAGTAATTTCGCTTTTTTGGTTGGAGGACGATTTCGGTAGATAATTTTGTTTATATCTGACGTTATACTTGTAACATTGTTGCTAGGTTACGGTGCCTACTTTGCTTTGCTAAATTAGACCTAAGTAAAATTAACATAGATAAGTACCTATAAAATGTTAGTTTTATTTATCTAATCGAAGATAAAGAATAAGAAGTATATTCAGGGAAACAGGGCCTAAGCCTTATTTGGTTAGACGATTTCAGTAGCTAAGAGGCGAGCATGCCTGACTTGGTGTCGCTATCTCTGAGGTTCCGGGTTCGATTTCCGGTCGGTCAATGTAGGAAAATAACTTTTCTATATTATCTCGGGTCTGGATGTTGTGGTATCGTCGTTGTTTGTGATTTCTGTAACACAAGTGCTTAAGCTACTTAAATTATCATAGGATCAGAGCAATGTATGTGATGTAGTCCAATATTTATTATATATATTTATATATATTTATATATTTTTTAAGAATTATTTGATTACATTCTTGAGCACCAGTGCTCACCTAAACGACGTGACGTGACGCGACGTGGTTTGGGTAATTTCACTTTTTCGGTTGGCTGACGATATCGGCAGATAATGGGGAAGCACAGGAAAAGCTTCTTTGCGAGATCGAATCAGGAATGAGAAGATTCGTAAACGAACAAAAGTCGCTGACATAGCCCAATGGATTAGCAAGCTGAAATGGCAGTGGGCGGGGCACATAGAACGTAGAACTAACGGCCGATGGGACAGAAAGGTTCTGGAATGGAGGCCACGTACCAGCAAGCGCAGCGTCTACCTACAAGGTGGACAGACGACCTGGTAAAGGTTGCAGGAAGCCGCTTGATGCGGGCCGCTTCCAACCGGCCAATCTGCAAGTCCCTGCGGGAGCCTATGTTCAGCAGTTGACGTCCTATGGCTGAAATGATGATAATGATGATGACAGGCATAGCTAATCTCAGATGGCGCCAGCGTGTTTGGTCTTGTAACCGTTCTCGACGAAAGTCCATGCTAATGTCATAGTTATTTTTTTGTGCTCGCTAGTATGACGCAGGTTTGACTCACGCTTGACAATGTGTCATACTAATAATTGTGTAATTATACTTTAAATGTACCAAATTTCGCACTCGACATAGGAGCACTTTCGATGTACCCATTTGTAGAACTAAGTACCGTAGAAATAGTTTTATTGTAAGAGCTACAGACAAGTATAACTCGAAATTCTGTCACATAGACATTTTTAATGAGCGGTTGGTTCGGTTTCGTCATCTCCTGAGATCAATTTAACAGTATTGAGTCTTTTTTGGCCCACTGGATTTTAATCGATTAACTCAATTTATTTTATACTGCATATTCTCTGTTTTTTTTTTGTATTATGTCTCCATTTGGCATAGCTGTAATAATTAGCGTTGGAAACTTAAAATGCTAATGTATGACCAAATTATTTTTAAGCTAAATGAAATATTGTAAAGCTGTTTGTTTCCTTGAATAAAGAATAAGAATAAGAATAACATTTATCGTAGTGATTATTGAATCAGTGGCAGCAGTGACAGAACCAGTGATCAAATAATCACTACGGATTAGATCAATCACAGAGCGACACCTATCGGGGTAAATGTGCAGTTTGGTTCCTCGTTGTGTTGATTTCAGACGTTATACTATTTTGTAACACTCCTGCTATGGTCCGGTGCTCTAAATAAGGTCTTATTTAGGCTTTATTCACGTAACAACGTTGTCTTTCACAGCAAAACACTTTAAATTCGTAAACTAATGTTTTTTTTTCAAGGGTAATGTTTTGCATAAAGAGGTAGTAGCCATTTATAGGAAACACTATTCAAATCCATCGGTATTGGTTCTCAGACGCCTCGGCGCGAGTGCATTTGCATATTGATCTCGAGTCACTGTGGCTGAATCGCGATAAAAGCACGCTTTTATGTCAAGTGACATATGTGGTTTCTGCAGATTCAGGCTAAAAATCTTTAGTAACGAGAAAACATTACATGTGTAATAAATACATAAATTCAACCAACAATCTCACCAAATCTAACCCCAAGGAATGATTGTACTTTGGCGATTACTTAAGTATAATACTTAGGTAACGGATAAACATACATAAATACTCATTTATTAAAAATCATGACTTGTTGGAACATGGTACAAATGCTCGTGCTTATCACTCAAAACTTTACTCCTTGCGGGATTTGAATCCGCAACCGTCTGGCTTTAGTCCGAATAGCGGTAGTCTGGTTCAGTTATACAGTCGACAAACTAAAATGAAGCATTACTTCAGAATACATTAAGACACTCGTAAGGACATGTGTGTTGAATTTTGTAATTAGGGTTTTCCCTTAGGCCCAGCGCCTACTTATATGACGTGACACTCGCCCGAAAGCTGGTATATCTACCCAGAAATTCAAGGTCATTCAACCGATTTTCAACTTTAAGACCTACTCGTATAGCTCAGTGTTGCCGAAAAATCGATATCAATAGTTTAAATCGAAAATCATCTACTCCATCGATAGTATAACTTTAACTATGACGTCCACCGAATACTTGATCGCGTGTCTATACTATCTCGACCATCGAGCGAATAATGCCCGACAGTGCGAGCCAGCACCCCTCTAGTGCTCGGTGTTACGTCAGAGAGACTGTTCGTTCGTTCATTCGTTTAGAATCTGAAACGGAAACGATAAAGTTAGGAGAGAAACAATTTAGATAGCGCTACAGAGCTGAGTTTCTTGTTGCGCCGTCACATACGTAATTTTTTTTACACTTATGTTGTTACAATTATTATGACAAGCTATACCTAATGCGATAATATAGGTATCCTAAAACTAAGTATATTATTGTAACATAACAATTTTAACACACATTCTCCGAATTCACTCAAGGCACAAGTAAAAATATTTACATTGTTATGCACTTTACGAGTATGAGTATTACGGTGACACGCGTAAGAGGAGTTTTTTTCAGCGACAATTTTCTACAAAATCGCGCATTTATCGCGATGCAGCCGCAGTCAGTGACTCGTACTTGAGATCAATACGTAAAATGCAATCGCGCGGTATCGCGAATGTTGCATTTGCAATGCCGTGTGAGTGCATTCTCTATAGAGACGCGCCTAAGAATCAACTCCGATGGATTTTTAGGTTATGTAAAGCGCTTACATACAGCATTCACATATACAGGGTTACTTTAAAGACAGTGCACATTTTTTTTTCCGCAATTTGTATCGGTATTACACGAAAATCATTTATAATTTAAAGTTATTATTTCAATTACCTTATCCATTTTCAAGAAAACGTTGTCACTTTATGATAAAAGATACGCGCCTTTTTATTGTCAATGATTTTAAAATACGCCAGATTTGTGCACTGTCTTGAGATAACCCTTATTATTTGACAGTATTATTGTTAATTTTACTTTACTTGACTTAAGAATACGATTTTCAAAATAATAATTCTGTACTTATAACTAAGTAATAAAAATAATTAATTTACTAAGAACAACTTACCATATGTAATTACTTCTTTATAAATAAGGGTGTTAGTGTTCATGGTAGGGTCTCAGTATAACAATACATTGCTAACCTGATTTGAGCTTCTGATTTGAACATCATCTTTTATAAGAAATCTGTATACTGATCGTGCATCATACGCCCTGCTGTTCAAAGTTACGAACACCAATTACTGTGCGACCGTAATTCCATAATTTACCCCTATTCAGTTATTCGCCACCACTAATATAACTTGCGTTATACAGCAGTGTCAAAAAAGAAAAATCTACTTTCTGAGGATATTCTATGTCCGGAAAATCTTACCCATACCTCGATCGAACTTAAGACATCTATTATAGGTAAATATAAAATAATGTCGGGTTAGGTACACCATTTATAAATCAAGAACGGCTGGACCGATTTTTATGATCTTTAGTTTTGGTATCCGAATGTCAGAATGACGCCGGAATAAAATAGCAAAAAAAAAAGTATGAAGAGGCGAACGAAGTTCACCGGGACAGCTATATATCAATATAAGGAACTTAGAAAGTTTCAGTTGTTTGGGTCTTCAATCAATTTCATTACTGGATGATGTTTAAATACAGGGTTATGAAGCAAAGGGGTGCCAAATTTAAAAAATAAGATCTGGGGAACAATATTAAGAAGAGCCCTAATCGTTATTATTTTTAATAATCGTATGTTACGAAAAATTACTTTAAAATATCCGAACATAAATTCAATAGAGAGATTACGAAAACTGCGTGGTCATTCATCAGAGGCGTAGGTACGTGGAGCCTGCAAGGACCTTACACATACGGTGCAATTTTTTCATGAATGAGTTAAATAATCCACGTGGACGACTTTTGACAGCGGATAGGAATAATGAAATGTAAAAAATTTTTTTTTGTTCTTTGCATAGTTTATTAAAGATTAAAGATTTAATTTACTGATTCTGAGCTACTCCTAATGATTTGGCACCCCATTGCAATGTAACCCTGTAGATTCAAATATTAAATTAAAAAATAAATATAAATATGATAAGCTAAATAAATAATGCATATTTTTATAACCATTTACCAAGATTTTAGTTAAGTACTTACTCGTACTAATAACGCAGAAAACTTATATAAATAGTGTTTTAATTAAGAGGTATTCGTTATTAAGAATACCTATATAGATACGCAGAGTGCTCATCACTTAACTGTCCACAATCCACAATCGATAACTGGAAGAGGCTAAATGTCAATATCAACCCAAACTGTGCCTTGCTTATATAATTGGTGTCCACATACTATTAGAAGACGGATTGTTCATGCAAAACCAATTAATTACTGTCTAATTACACTGTGAATTGGGATGGCTAATTAAATAGAAACAACTGTCTTTACCCTGTTAACACTTAAAACGAAATGGGGTAGTAATAAAACGTATACAATCACATTATTTTGGAGTCGCTGCCAGTAAAAACATTTAACTCTAGCTACTGTAAGTATGTATAACTTATTTTCTGCATCAAACGGTCGCCACGTAACGATACGGCAGTGGGGTAGGCCTTATCCCTGCGGGCAATTGTAGCCCAAATAGTGGAGAGAGAGGAGAAGTGGCTGCTGGTGGTTCACCTTCTGTGAGATAGTCATCTCGCAGAAGGAAGCGGCAGAGAGGGAGCAAGAGGCTCCAGTCGACGCCCCAATAATCCGCCGCCGACTCACTAGGCGCCGCAGGAGGCAGTATATCCTCCTCACGCCACTTCTCAATAGGCCTCGGACGCCCGACTCGGGGTGTCACCCGTCCACTAAAGGAGGCCCTGCGGTGGTGCTGCGCAACATTTTGCTAGAGACCAGAGTGTAAACCAATTTCCCCCCTGAAGCTGGTTAGCGCTCGCTGTTCGCCACATAACCATAAAATGTATATTAATTCTCGTTTTGCAGGGTTTCAAAAAATATTAGTAGCTTTTTTTGATGTCGATTTTTATTTACTTATAAAAACTACTTTATTTGTCTATTTTATTGTTAGGCTTAAAGTCCAGCCTAAGGGGGAGGGAGGAGGTATTGTAACATTCGCAGCAAGCTTATTACGTTATACGTATATTACGTATATGCTAAAATCCCTGTAAATCCATCTCATTACAAGCTTGTTTACCCGTACTGGCTGCACGAATATTTGCTTTGTAACATGTTACATTACTTCCCGTAACGCTGGTCAGCACCTACCCTTAACAAACCCTTAAAAATGATGCGCTCAATGACGCCATCAAAAGAGCTCTTGCCAGCATCCGCGTTCCCTCCTCGCTGGAACCTCGTGGATTGGTGCGTGATGGTGGCAAGAGACCGGATGGTCTTACGCTGGTTCCCTGGGAGCTTTAGTATGGGCGCGACTTGTGTCGATACTTTAGCCCCTTCTCATCTTCAGAATCAGCTGTAAAAGCTGGAGCTGCAGCGGAGTCCGCAGAAAATATCAAGCGGCGCAAATACGAGTCACTTGCGAGTGATTACGTGTTTGCGCCATTTGGCGTTGAGACTTTTGGACTGTGGGAACCAAGTGCAAAATTACTTTTCGGAAAAATTGCTCCAAAATTAATTTTGATTTCAGAAAATAAAAATGCTGGCTCGTTCCTCGGTCAAAGGCTTAGTTTAGCCATTCAGCGTGGAAACACTGCTAGCATTCTCGCCTCTTGGCCTCATGGACATGCTTTTATTTTTGAGTAGGTAGTTTTTAGTTTTAGGTTAGTTTATTTTTGTGTTATTAGAATTTTAATTGTTATTAAAAGTTAATTATAAATAAAAAAAAACAATAAAAAATAAGACCGACTTCAAAAAGCAAAAAATAATCCTAATAACACTTTTGGAGTCGGTGCAAACGAAAACATTGAATCTCTCGTCGGCTGGCACCGACTCCAAAAGTAACTGATTAAGTACTTAAGTGTTAAGATTATTTTTAATATTTTAAAGTCGTTTTTTTAACTTATTTATATACTTATTATTATTATTTATATACTTCTATTTGTGATAAATCCTAACCAAAACAAATCTTACGAGTGCAAGCAAAATTTAACTGCTGAACACCGATTTCATTTTCTATTTTTCCACCCGTAGGTTAATTTTTTTCCGCAAATTTTTATTATAGTGTCTTTGAAGTATAAGCTATTCAATAAAAAAAGAATTATTAAAATCGGTTCACATTTGTCGAAAATATTGCGTAACATAGATACTAAAATCAGTTGGCATGGTACGGAGTTCTTGCAATGTTTGATGATTTTCTTATAGATCCCATTATCAATATTTAACGAAATTTATATGGGACCATTCTGAAAGTATTGCCTTTCGAACAAAAAAATAACTATCGAAATCGGTCAACCGAGTAGCGAATGATCGCTAAACATACATAAAAAAAAAAGATTCCGACGAATTGAGAACCTCCTCCTTTTTTGAAGTCGGTTGAAAATAGGTTTACATAATTTTTTTTCCAAGATATTATGTAAGTTGCACACAAAAAATCTCTCAAATTGAGAATTCTTAAAATTTGGTTGAAAATGTCCTAAGCCTAACATTAAAAAGGTATGACACGGAAGGGAACCCCGTCGTATTGTGCTCCCCTGTCGTCCAAAAACACTTTTCAACTGCCATGACGTATTGAGGAAGCTATTTCGTGAGCCGGCCGCGACGCGTCATCGTGGAAACTTTTAATCGGCTGTCATAGTACGGATTATTGGCAAAGGAGTTTCGTCCATACTGCCAATCGATCCACACGATCTGCTGTCAACAGTTTGATGCTCATGCCGCCGCATGGTGGCCAGGAGTATAGATTCGAATTGGGAAGGAAGATACAGCGGTTCAAAATCTAAATCGGGATCCTTAAAGCGCTCGCTCAACTCTAACTTGACCAATTTTATTATTGTTTTACAAGAGTTTACACTATCATCACATCAAGTTTGATAAAACTTTTTTATTATTTGTTAGCTGCCATTATAATATACCATTCCATAAAAAGAAACGGCTACCACATTGGTTTGTATATTCACATTGAACACGGAACCCTAAAAATGCAACGTAAGACTACCTACGTTATAATACATAATGTAATTAAAATTATCAATTTAGAATATATTATGATTATTTATAAATTGATTGGAGTCTGGGTGTTCTGAACCCCAGACAAATTCATTATCTGGTACCATGTAACACAAGGATGTTAATTCCTTATTTTCGAGACCATGGCAACGAGTAAAGTTTGTTGTCTGTCTCATATTTATTTTATTGTGATCATTGACTAATATATTACTTCGTAAGGACGAGGCCGACCGCATGTTAAACTGTTGCCACTAACGTGGTCTTAAAAGTCCTGTCCGTGCGATGGGAATCCGCCCAGTGGAACAGAGGCCAAACCATAGTTTGATTTAAAAAAACAACATTGCTTAAGCACCAAAAAAAACCGACCATGTGTGAGTTAGACTCGCGCACTGAGGGTTCCGCACGAACTATAGATATGAAAATTGTTCATCCATAATGGGAATAGTTTTGAAGATTTTTTGAGCTGTTTCCTTCTGCTTTTTTCAAGAAAAAATATTTTTTGTGATGTACTCGTACTTACGGTTTTTGGACTTTTTCTTTACTTATGATATAAGACATGGCTTCTTGGCAAATTTCGTGTTTCTAGGTCAATGGGGAATACCCTATAGGTTTTGTATTCCCTTGCGATTATGAATAGTGTGCATAAACAACTGTCGTGCAAGGGATTGCAGACTTTAGTACTTATTAGATATTAATTAATTAGGACAGACGGATGGACGGACCGATGGACGGATGGACGGACGGACTTATATACGGACGGTGCGTTTGCAGAAACGTACTTATTATCTATTAACTACCACCACTTACGTAATCATTACAGGAGAACCCCAATGCGGTAGTATTAGCCTAATTTACATTAAATTTTTGCATTTTTAATTAACCTACAGAATATTCTTTTAACAAATAATATAATTTGCTATCCTCGTGTTTTTTTTTTTAGAATCAGAATCCGAATAATTCGCTCATAGTACAGAAAAATAGGTTAAGAGTGTGCAGCGCACGCGGCTGCGGTGCCTTGCTCTTCAGGTTATTCCGCCCGCGAGGCAGGGCCGGCATTTGCGGCCGGCGCCGGCGTCACACATATCTGTTGGGAACACATAAATGCATCTTCTCCGAGATGCTTGCATTCGTTATTCTTCCAACAAGAATATTTTGCAAGTATCTAGTGAGAGCCACATCCCATCTAACCCATAACTGATTGTATCCAACCATGCCCAGAATAAATAAAGTTGGGTACATTTATAGGAAAACGGAGACATCCCATACAAACGCTTATATAGGTAGATATCTTATGTATTTATTTTCCACTTGCTCCAACATGAGATAGTCTATACTTAGTCATCCATATTCCTGAATTAAATTCCAACTGACTTCTGACTTAGGTGCTATATAGTGTAATAATGAGTCATATTTGTAAAACCTTTTACCCTACGAAGAACGAAACTAATCTTCTGTACGCTTTCTTACAAATATTTACAATGTGCTCCCTAAATTTCAGGTCCTGTTTAAACATGACTCTGAGATCTTTGACTGCGCCCTGGCCACAGGTAATCCTTCGACAGTGTAGGAGAAAGTTATATGACAACTAGCATCAGTTAGTGTGCGGTCCTGTAAATGCACGACTCAAATCCTCCCTCCATAAAATGACTTATTCGAAAGAGCCCCCAGTGTTTATTCATTGTTAAGTAGAGCCCTCTGATTTAAACACCATTGACTGTTACTACCGTACGTAAAAACATTTTATAAATGATATCAATTAATGACATGTAGTCATGTACTATAAGTATTCATCACTACTAGTATAACTTGCGCTATATAGTACTAACAAAATAATTAAATATTATCAAATGTAGTAGTAAAGGTAGTTGTATTCTGAGGATATTGTATACCCGGAAAATCTAAACCAAACCGCGATGTAACACAAGGCAGCGCCATCTATTATCAATTTAAGGAACAAAGAAACACATGTTTCTGTTGTTGTTAGCTCCACATTAAACATCTAGTTCAAGTTATATACCTACTTCTTTAATACTGGATTATGTTTTTAAATAGATTCTAGGTACCAAATTAATTAAAAGAAGACACAAATTCATTTGCGATTTGGGTTACTTTGGTGCAATAATGTTTTCTTTTTACTTGGCCTTTGTTTTTAATTTGCGTTTCCCATAGTGTACGTAATGCATCTAACGAATATTAACTACCAATCAAAGACAAAAACGATTTAGGCTAATTTGATCTTTTTAGACCCATTATCATAATTAGCCCACGTCCGTCAGTCCACAGCTGGCATAGGCCTCTCCTAATGCACGCCACTGTGGCCTGAGCCCGGCCCTCGGCTGCTATTTTCCATCCGTTGCTTGCAGCTTTACGTATATCATCGCTCCACCTTATAGTTGGGTAATTAATTTAAACCAGAAATGTATAGATAAGTTACTTAAATCGACATTACAGACTTTGAGCTAATGTAGCAGGGAGTTGATAAAATCACGGTAGATGTTAAATGGATGACTCTATTGAGTCATTTTCCCCACAGAACAGGTAAAACACGCTATGCTACGAATCGCTATTTTCTATGAAAAGGCCAAGTGATTTGATTCTAATCCCTAAGAATTTGTAGTGACGACTAAATATATTAAAAGAATCAGGACTGGCTCAGAACTGTGCTGCCCTTTCTTATGAAATTTAAAGATGTGTTAATGAATGCCACCGATTTAATTTAAGTTTCATAGGTATATAGAAGTCTATTCTATGAAAAAAATATTACGGGGGTCGTTTTAAATATAAAAATAAATAAAAAATATATTCTATAATTAACCTGGCATTATAAAAAAAATCGCTTTCAATAAACGCTCTATAAAAGTGTAGCTGTTTAAATATAACGGCTCTTCTAAATTTTTGATCGAACGGGTATATACTTTACAAATGGTCCTGTAAAGTGGCTAATTTCTGATGATGGGATCCATGAGAGAATCTTTAAACATTGCATGAACTCCATACCGTTCCAACTAATTTTTGTATCTATTACCCAATTCTTCTGCAAATGTGAATCGATTTTGATGATTATTTTTAAATATCTAAAGCGTTTACTTTAAAAATAGTAGATATATTTAAAATTTGCAGAAAAATCACCTCAAGGGGTGAAAAAATAGGGGATAAAATCGGTGTTTAGCAGTTAACTTTTGTTTGCACTCTCATGATTCGTCTCGATGACGATTTACCTATTACTAAAATAGATAAAATAAGTATTATACATTTTATTTTATAAAACCAACTTCAAATGTTAATATTTTTGCTTGTTAAAACGAACAGTGACGTCTTTTGTTTTATCCATATTACCAGTAACAAAATCACTAGTCCCAAAGCTCATCATTTCTCTATTTTGTCCGTTTTCGCACTAATCTCTCGTGGGCATTTAGTCCAATTTATTACATGTTTATGGGCTAATCAATTTCATTTCGGATAGTATTATAGTTATTTTCCGCTGAGACTTGAAACTAATTGGTATTCGCTTGTGATTCCTTTGAAATGGTAAGAGTATCAATATGTTAGTTTGTTTTAGGAACTCTAAAATTATTTTGTTTTAAGTGAAGATAACTACTTGAATGATTCTATAGGGTATAGAGTAGAAATGTAATTTATTTTGTTCTACAAAAATTCCGCCGGTATTTAATCTTTGACTGTACTGTTATAGTATAGGCGAGAGTGGACGGGACTTGTCAGTTCATAGAAGAAAGAATTATACAATTTGGAGTACCGCATTGAGCAACACATACACCAGCCAATAACACAGCCTGCGTGACTACGTGCAGTGCAGTGCGTGTGTGCGTGCGCACATTTGGGTGAAAATTCACTATCGTGTTTCGGAGACAGATGGTCTGTATTGTTGCTCTATAAGGCATGTACTCGGTAAACACCGGTGTTTATCAATTTACATTGATAACCTTAGTCCCAAACAATTTTTGGCCTATTTTTCAACCAATAATTTTCAAATCTTATGGGAGACTAATGTTTGCGTTTAGTTAATTCGTCAGGGCATTAACAGCAGAAACAGCGTGTTTGTGATTGAATAGTTGCATGTCTCGTGGTATTAAAAGCCTGTCGTGATCGCCAGTAGTAACGTTGAGTTAATTTTCGTCTGATAATGACTAAGAAATCATGGCCGATTCGACAGCCGTGTTTTACTGATCGGCTTTTATTAACAAGGAACTGTTTAGCTTCGCTTTTAGGCTTGTTTGTTATTACTAATCAAATAAAAAGCTACGTTTACGCTATTTATACCTTAATGAAATTGCGATTGGTATTTCTTGGGAAAAGAAAAGATTATTTTATTACTTAGATTTCTCGATGAGTAAATGGAACGGTGGGCGGATCTCCGTCTATTAAATGGGTGGTCATTATTACTAGTAAATAGAGTTTGTTAATTGAAAACATGTCGGTAAAACAGGTAAATTAGGCATAATTTGTCAGACCTACCAAATCCGTCAGTTTGCTTGAGAGATATAGTGATCCTAACTGACAATTTATTGTAGTTTTTTTAGATGCTAATGTAGACAAAAGTTCCAAATCTCCCTTATAACACCAGCCAGTGTTCTTCCTGTCTCCCTTAAATACCTAGCAGAATCAAAAGAAAATTACAGTATACTACTATATTATCACTTCCGCATACTAAGCCGCCACCAACTGATATCAGTTTGTATGGAGAAGTAAAATTTTATTTTTTTAATTTCAATGTTGGTCCCATAGAAAAAGATGTATTTGAGCACCAGAATCAGCCCCTAGGAGGTTGTTGATGTTTTACAAATAACCCTGTACAGAATTGTGTTAACCAAGGTATAGATTTTTATTTATCTAGGTCCTTTACAATAAAGATAACAGAGATTGAAACAGCGATATTTTAAAACTTTATTTTAATTATAATTTTTAAAAGATTGATTCGGAATTTTTATCCGTACAAATTGTGATAAGTCTATAGTTTTATGTGCCACAACAACTTTGGACAACTTATAACAAAAACTTAATAATCATTAATCTTTGTTACATTTTACAGAAAGTAGATAAGATAATATCTCCTTACTTTATATCGCACCAGGGCACAACCCGCTACAAAACTT
Source organism: Anania hortulata (assembly GCA_963576865.1). Classification (NCBI taxonomy): domain Eukaryota; kingdom Metazoa; phylum Arthropoda; class Insecta; order Lepidoptera; family Crambidae; genus Anania; species Anania hortulata. The sequence continues at coordinate 10,516,499 of OY756389.1, forward strand.
TAAAAGCAACGCTAATTGTTGATGTTTGATAACCAGAAGCAACCGTAAACTTGTTACGAAGTAAAGATAAGAATGTTTAAAAGCAAATTATAGTGTAATCGCAACTGATGGCGCGCTAGTCCCAAATAGTGTCTAAATGTAGGAAACCAAAGATATTGAGAGCTTGGAAGTGTTTTATTAGTAAATATCTTAAGCGCTGCATGAGAAAATTTAAGGTTCTTAAATATTTTTATTAGCATCTGCCATCGTTTCTGTGCTAGAAATATGCTACACAAGACGTGCTAATAGAGCACCTCCACTGTCGCTCTACTGTCACTCCACTGGAAATGGAAAAAAAACTGACACTTTTCCACAGGAAATGTTTAAAAAACATCATAAACAAAAATAATATTTGTTGACTATAAACCATCAAAAGGATTGTCTCAAATCTATTAATTAATAATTTAACGAGGCTCAAAGCTCAAAAACAAATTAGTAGGGTACTTACCTTTTACATTTCACAATAATTTAGATAGTAATTAATGATTTAGAATAGTTACCAATTTTATTATTAATTTTGTTTTTTTTTTCATCTTCGCCTCTTCTCCTAACAAGCGATCGGTTTTCCTAATCTTGGTGTGCCATTTACTTTGCTGGTGAGCGTCATCTACAGGCAGACTTAAAACCTTCATGTATCTCACAACAGTCGTCATCCAAGTCGTTTGCGATCTGCCTCTGCGCCTCTTTTGCGTAGCTATAGAAAGGCACTTCTTCACGTGATAATTTATCTTGGATGAAAGTTATATTTCCTAAAGTCTCTTCTAAGTATTTAAATCTGTGTGGGTGTCAAAATCTGTTGGTGTGCGGTCTCAACACAAGCTGTGCTCCAACTTAAATACGACTTAGTACAACTTCTTGCGACATATCGAACTAGACTAAGGCGCCAGTTTTGGCTGCGATGCCGCCCGAGTTTGCTTTGTCCTCCCTCGAATAATTGTTGGAGTAGGTAATAACCTAACAAGTATATAAGGTGGGTTAATAGGTAACACAAATACATTTCGTTGAAAGCACATATGTTAGAATTATCTTTGGGTATTGAGTAAACATACAAAGTTAGAAAAGGAAGTCGGAACTTAGGGGTACGAGTAACATGTCTACGCGTAAAGGAGGAGATTCATCGATGGAGGATTTTTTTCTTTTTCGTAGTCGTTTTAAAAGTTTCGCGGCGCCGCGCCGTCAGTTCGTCTGTCCGTCTGCAGTTTAGCTCAGAGACTATTATTATTAGAAAGCCGTTTTTTATGGCACCTTCTATACACAGTGAAATTAATCAGTTCTACGTGCTATGTGCTCCATCCACTGCTACTTCTGCTTGCTCTTCCGTTGGGCTATGTCAGCGACTTTTGTTCGTCTACGGATCTCCTCATTTCCGATTCGATCTCGCAAGGAAACACCGAGCATAGCTTTTTCCATAGCACGCTGTGCGACCTTGAGCTTTTTTATGAGGCCCATAGTGAGTTGAGTGAGTTTCAGTTCCACATGTCATCACTGGTAACACACACTGATTGTAGACTTTCGTCTTTAGACACTGAGGTATATTGGACGAGAAGACGTTGTGTAATTTCCCGAACGCTGCCCGGCGGAGTTGGATTCGACGATTGACCTCCTTCGAAGAGAAAGAGGGTAGTATATTTAATGAAGTTAAAAGGTAAATTATCACAACTAGGTAGGCTATACAAGTTACCGAGATAATTTATTAAATTTACTTGAAGACAAAAATTACTTTATATCATGTTGTTAATTATGTGAAACAGGTATAATATACCGCATATCGTGACGGGAAACTACGAAACCCTACATTGCGCGTGACCCGACAACTAAGTACTTAGCCGGTTTCTTATTTTATCTATTTTCTATATTCCTCGTTCATTAGTACCCTTTATAACAAATTGATATCAGGCTATTTTTAAGATAACCAGCTACAAGATAGAACAAAGTGAAAACGAACTAAAAAAAGAAAGCTGGACTCCGTCACAAACGCACAAGACAAACAGACAATAAGATTATTTTTAATAAATCTAGTAACTTACGTAAAAGTACAGGAACTCTTTATGCGCTAATGACAGCGAGATCTACAAAACAGAAAAGCGATAAAAATATTTCATCCCAAATAGTACTGGTACATGTTAATTAAATACCAAAGACAAACGTTGCTTAGCACACCGTATTCCAAATTTATGTTTGGAACTTAAACTGTTAGTAAACTGGCTCCGCAAATAGCGACTTAGGGCCTTGACAAACTAACAGCAGGTATTTGTTTGTATGAATGACTATTCGATAATTTTAAACAATTTAAAAAAAAGTGTTTTCAGTAGCCGATAGCATATGATATAGGAATATTTAACATTAAAGGGTTCTGCTGTCACTTTTGGTCATTTTTATTATTATTATAGGTTTTATATAGATATTGGACAACATCACAAACATTGCTCTGATCCTATTTAGCTTAAGCACCTTTGTTACAGAAATCAGAATTAACGATGGTACCACAACGCCCAGACCTGAGACAATATAGAAAAGTTATTTTTCTACATTGACCGACCGGAAATCGAACCCGGAACCTCAAAGATAGCGACACCAAGTCTAGTATGCGCGCCTCTTGGCTAAGGAGGTTTTTTTTAAAGCTTATTCTCTTTACAAACTTCGGAAAACAACGATTTTTTTGCATGTACTGCCTTATAGAGGATTAACCAATATTTAACTAATCTATGGGATGTTAGTAGCAAATTCGAAAAATATACGAACTTCTTCGGCTGTTTATACAAATTTTTATTTATTTTAATACTGCTATTACATTTTTTTTTCGTCCTATTTAATTTTATACGTAGCTCACACTATAAGTTTTGCCTCACTTTTGTTGGCCTGTTCTCATTTTCAAACACCCATTCATAAAATTGCTGTTTTTTTTTTCGGGTTCTAAACAATAAATACACGTTTCGTCTCGTCATCTGTGACAATATCATAAACAGCATTAGAATGTCCGTGGTCGTACTTCAGTAGCATCTGTGAGCACCATTCCACGCGAGCCCGCATCTGCTCCGCTGTCAGTTCATAAGTGATCCAACGACAGCAATGTTTCCGAACTTTCAACAGTAGCCACATTATTTTCGTTGACGGCAGTTGAAGGCCGTCCTTCACGATATTCGTCATGTAAAGAAACTCGACCTCTCTCAAATTCAGCAAACCATCGCCTCACGGTGCTAAAACAAGGTGCTGCTCTCCCAAAAGCATTTTGAAGACGAGCGGCACAGTCTTGCGGAGAGAGAGAACTTTTAAAATCATAAAAAATCATCGCTCTGAAATCTTTTCGACTTAATTCCATTAAAAAACAATTGAAAAATCATTTCCCGCCAATTGTTTTTTTTAATACTAAGAAGGTTGCAACGTTTAAAAAAATATAACATTCGAAATTCAAATAGTTCCAATTAGCTAGAAGTGCAAAACTTTTAGTGTGCCCCATGTATTATTAAATTATAATTGACTAAGTAATGTGAGAATTTAATATTTGTCTTGCTGGTCGTCATATAACTTTAATGAAACCATTGAGATAAAGTGAATACTACGAAAATTTGTTTGCAACTTAACTCGCACTTTAGTCTTTTGACACCATCTCAATAATTAAAAGATTAATATGAGCAGGTGCTGAAGCGTGAAAAGCTTAACACCCATTAAAGTTATTTACAGTTTCAATAATATGATTACTTTAATAAAAATGGGACACTTCACTGAATAATTCTACCAGGAATTCCACATTCCCATAAAACATCAATAAACTAAAGTATTATACAATAAAGCTTAGCTTATGGGTGCTCTACCAAATAAACTATTCCAATAAAGTCTCAAGTCCAAAATAGAACAGAAGACTTAACTCATAAAATAAGCCATTATGAAAGGAATGCCTCTAGATAAACTATCGTGTTTTCTCTCAGATGAGATGTCATTTTCGATAGCGATCGAAAATTCGTGTTTTGTTACAGAGTTCAAAGCAGTACGATTCAAATATCCAATATTCCGACGTTCAAAGGCTTGCGCATTTTGATGTTTGTAAATAAAAGTGTCTATCCACGTACAAGTTCCTTAATACAAACGATTTTAGCGACTTAAAAAAATACTTTTTTATAGATGTCCATTATGAAGACTTCTAGTTTATCTCATCTTTTAAATACTTTGTTGGTTTGCACCTACTACCCAGACAAACGTTATTTGTCTTTAAAATATGGCGTAGTACATATAATAAATAGCCTAATAAACGTATATTAGGATCGTTTAAATAAAGTTATCGAGACTTTTTCTCATTTTATCATCATCATCATCATCATTTCAGCCATAAGACGTCCACTGCTGAACAATAACTTCCAGATCCAGAGTAGGAAGCTTTCTCATTTGCCATCAAGCAAACCAAAAAGTGTTTTCTGGTTTATTAAAATGTTGTGTGCCATTGTTAAACCTCAACAAAGATTATAATACAGCCATTATGATTTATTAAAAAAGGTTTTAAAAGCCATTCACCTTCACCTTCTAACCTTCTAAGAAATCGCTTAAATGTTCTGAGTTGCTATGAGGGTTGATAATGTATGACTGAAATCGAAATGCTCGTGTCGTATCTCCATTCCTGTGCAAACGAAGGTAATTTTTATGCCATTAATGTTCTTGTTTTTATTCCTAAAATAGATATTTGTTAATTTCCTCCAATCTTGTCCTAAATGCTTTATTTCTAATCTTCACTCATTTGTTTATACGTGATACAAACTTTGAATATTATACATAGTGCATTATTTAAATCAAATTAAAAGCATAACAATTGCAGTTACCTAAATACTACCAATTTATTACGTGATGGGATATTTATTTATTTTTAACAAGACAAAGTGATTAAAATAAGACTGCATAATATTATAATCTTAAAAAGATAGTTAATTAAAAAACGTATTGACAAAACTGTAATAGTAGATATCCTTCAGAATAAGAATAAAGTTTTGTTCTAAAAATACCTAAGCAATTAGTTTAGACGACAATATCTCAAGAGGGATTAGTTCCTCCTTTCCCTTTCCTTCGGCATAAGCTCATTTAATGACGGATAGTTAGCCGAAATCGTCCTCCAGCGTATTTAGGTTAGCGATAATCATAATGGCGGATTGTCATAACGCACATTTACAACCGTATCATAGGATATTGAGCCCAATATTGCAGGCGAGATAGTATTACAGCCAGTTTCGCCTGCCTGGGGCGAGTGACAATGTCCAGCCACCACGATAACGCAGTGATTGTATCTTTAACACATAACTGATGTAAATAAAAATGAACATTATAGATATTGCGTTCATACACGCACACACACGCACAAGCACACGAATGTGAGAACATAAAATTAAATAGGAAAATAGGACACTACTAATTAGTAATCTATGTGCTGTTGCTTCTAAAATTATTCGATTGTTTGTATTATTGTTTCGTCTGTCGCTGTACGTTCAACATCAAAGGTCGATGACCACATTCAGATATTTAAAATCATCAAACTCTGGCGCTTGTCATTGAGCGTTTTACTGCGACTATTTTTGATGCTAACGGTACTTTTGTATTTTTTATTTATATATGTGTCTAATAAAAATATATATTTATCTCTCTCATTATTCTGGTGGACATGGGCGCAATACTTCTTGCTTAATATCATATTTTATTCTAGAGGACATCATAGTCGCAATATTTTTTTTGCTGCTTCGTGATGAAGTGACGTAACAAATTTAATTAATTTACACATAAATACGATTCAGAATTTCAGAAATGTTTTACTAATTTTAGAAATTAGACTACGATGTGTTTTTTATTGCTTGAAGATTTTTTGGCTCTACTACTCTAGCTTACGTATCTACTTAATAAAGTTAAAAATAAAAACATTATTTTCCCAATTTCAGCAGAGGCCGAGGCCTAGTGAACACTACGCACAAAGTAGACACTACTTTAGCTTACGTATCTACTTACTAAATGGTTAAAAATAAAACAGTATTTTCCCAAATTCAGCGAAGGCAGAGGCCTAGAGAACACTACGCAAAAAGTTGACATCACTGGAATCGCATTGGGACAAAGGCGATATTCCAGCACGATTTGATTTTGTATCGCTTTAGTTTAACGTAGGTACCTATTATAACTCGAGCGAAATAATCTACGCTTCGGGGCTTTAGGTAGGTATAAATTGAAAATCCTATTTACGACTGTTCTGCCTTCGTTGCGAGACGTAATTCTTTTGCATTTAAAAATAAATCGTATACACCTTATAACAGGCATTGTTTCTTTCGATTTCTAAATAATTATAACAAGCAATTTTACTAATTTAGAATATTCACAGTATGTAGATTATGTAGATGTAGATATAAAAATTAATCAGTTTTTTTACATAATAAGACGACCTTCTTAACTGAGAATCAAGCATACTAGACTTGGTGGCGCTATCTCTGAGGTCCCGGGTTCGATTCCTAGTCGGTAAATGTAGAAAAATAACTTTTCTATGTTGACTCCGTCACCCAGTGCTTTGGCTACTTACCATAGGATCAGAGCAATGTAGGTATGTAATGTTATCCAGAATTTATATATCTTTATTTATCTTTTATTTGAACTTAGGTATTGGATGCCGAGCGTCACAACTAAATGTCTATAATATTGTCGCGTTTTTCTCAGCAGAGGGCTTAAAATTCTGATTTTTTAATAAAAGGACAGACTCTGTTACTAAATCGTATAACTTGATTCAATTGCCAAGAACTCACAACGACATAACAAAGTTGCTCTTTCGCTAGTTCAAAATGATTCGTCCTATTTGGAAACAGGCATTCATACTTATCTCCAATCGGTGCCATTGTGGGCATTCAAATAGTACACAATCGCCTCAGCAGGTATTTCCAAGTCGGGAGTGGATCGCAGTAAATTGTGACGCCGCTTGGCCTCTCGCAATCGGCCGAGTCACCGGGGTGGAATTAAACGATTTATCGTAGTCACGGACTCCGATTCCACGGATCCCTGTCACGGTGCGCAATATTGTTGTTATACAGATTGAACTAACGTAATACTAACGAATTTATAAAAGCTTTTAGCAATATCGAATTTGTAGATCAGCCTTTGATTTCATTTTGACTCGTTGATTCATTTTTTGCACAGTGTGCAATAATACAAATAATTTTTAAAAAGTTTTTTTTTGTTCGGTCTTAAAATTAAAACCGACCAAGTATATGTCAAACTCGCGCTAGTTTGTTCCTCAGCATCATATACAAGCTGTAGTATTTATTCGTGTACGGTGGTACCGATGCAATTCTGGCTCGGACTTAGTCGGGTTTTCACATTATATCGATTACAAATCTCATAGTTAAAAACCCCCGCCCTTAAATCTGAAATTCACTGTCAGCTATACTAAACGCATTAAGTAAACATCATGAATTTATTATCTCCAAAAAGCTTTATTGAAATGCGGTCGGCCTTTTACAATAAAATTTCAATGAGCTTATTAAATATAAACAAATCTTTATTTGCCCATGCAAATTGCTATAATACCGATCCAACAGTTCTCGGTCGTAATTCAAGACGGCTCATTTCGTGCGGGTCCCCACTGGGACAATATATCAAGCCCGATTTATTTTCTTCCTTTCATAACCTCCTTCTTTATTCGATGTCGTCACTTCACGCGAAAGGTGCAGAATTGTGTTGAAGTAGGTAACTGTTGTGGCTTGTTTCTTTTACATGAAATACATTTCGTGTCGACTGTGCCTGAAATAAGTGCTTACTTGTCTTTTGTTTTGATTTATAATTTTACTGTAATTATTTTTGGTGAAAATTTAATAAACAATAAATAAAGCACATTAACGATTATTGATTTTTAACATGCTACTATGCAATTTAAGCAATCAAATCTTAGAAGTCCTTTATAAACTTTATCTTTTCTTATTGATTTAAACTTTGTAAGTATGTGACATTCGGATGGCAATTAAATACTTTTAGTAAAAGTAAAGTATGCCTATAAATGTCCCACTGCAGGGCACAGGTCTCACCTTAAGTACGAGTATAAGGGGGTATGGATGGGCCCAGTGCGGATTGGGCCAGGCCATTGTAAGGCCAGTGACTAAACCGTACTGTCAGTCAGTAACAAGCGATATTAGCCGAGAACAACTCTTAATTTGCCTTCTGGTGCTTGTGGTAAATGTCCTTGTTGGAATAGTCACCCACTCATTCACAACCACGGCGACAATACAATAATATTTTAATACAATCGAGTTGATCTGATGATAGGTAAATACTAGGAAAACCAAATACTTATTTGGGCTCATTTGATTTGTTGTTAAATCGACAAGTACATTTAAAGTGTGTTGAAAATATTTTTATGCTATTACAAGATGAAATTAAAATTTCACAACCTCTTTGGAGGTAATAAATACAACAACTAAAGTACCAACATAAAAATATCAAAAATAAAAACACTTTCTTACAGACCAGCTCACATCACTTGCATGAAGTCTTTTTTAAAGAATTCAGTGTTATTTCTTTAAATCATGTGTTTCATTTAAGCAGCAAAGTCACCTCCTATAAGGTTTTGGGTTGTTTAAACAATAAAAGAAACTATTACGAGCTATCGACTTTTGTGTTTAAGTTTTACCTATTACCTTGTAGTATCATGTGTGCTTGTCTAATGAGAAATCTCTTGCTTTCTCTCTCTCTTTCTTTCTGCTTTGTATTCTGAAGACCAAGCAAATTTGTAAACGTGATAGTTGATAATATTACCTCTCACGGTTATATTTGCATTGCTTACAGAGCTCAAAGCCTGGTCGGTGGCGTGTAAGCAGAAGTCGCCTGTGTATTCCCGACACGTTCCTCACTGCGGGAGACGAGATACAAATCCCGGAGGAGACTGGGAATCTGTTCACATATACCTTCATGCTTACCTTACTGATATTTATACGCGATTGAAAGAAAAATACGTGTGATCGATTACAATAATAATGTTCCTAATGTGAACTTAGACGTAAAACTTTTTTTCTTCTTGCAATATAATCACCGTGTTAACAAATATTAATCAGTTAAAAATAAAAGTCTAGAACCCGGTGCTCTTTGCGTTTAAGGTAAACTAACGCTTAACTACTACAGTAGAAAAAAACTATCAGAGACTAGATACCACAACATATAGATAAGCTAAAACAGTAAAGTAACTACGTATTAAACGTTCGAAATGACGCACTCACACATACGCAAAAATTAAGAGACTTTGCCCAAACCAATGGAGTGTAGGTATTTATCTCAACAAATAGACCTGGTTTTGGTACTGTTTTAGCATATACATATACCATACCGTATACCAAAAATCTGCCAACATAGCATCCATAAAAAAAATGAAAATACATAACTAGCTGTCCCGGCGAACTTCGTCCCTTCAAAAATTTTTTTTTCGTAAAATTTTCCCGTCTTTTTTGTAGTTATTTTTATAACCGATAAACTAATACCGTCGAACACTATCTCTATAGAGCAGCATTATGGACTATCTTTCTCCAAAACACGTTAGTGATTTTTCACTTACATTTAGTATAGAGTGACAAGTCCTGCCAACACTCACTCATACTAAATCAATACAGTCACAGATTAAATAACAGCGAAACTTTTGTAGAACATAATAAATGTCATTTCTCCTCTAAAGGGTATATGTTGTACCGACCGACAATAGTATTGAAATCGTAGCACGTTCGTAGCAAGGTGACTACGGCGACGACCTACGTTACTGTACGACAAAAGTTGTATGCTTTAACTTATTTTAAGAAAGTATACTCGTAGCAAGTCCTGTATCCGTATAAACAAGTCTTTGTTCGTATATAAAGTGTTTCGTAACTTTCGAGTTTTAAAAAAACTGTTGTGTAAGTAAATTTTATTGTTATTTATAACTTGTATACAATTCCAACGCAATAAAAACATACTCTTTTACACCTCACCGAGCATTCTGAATCACCTAAAACCATTTCAACGTTTAATAAAGTGATAAAACGTCTGCGCTAACGTCAAACACGCAATGTTTTTATGATTTCATTCCGTTGCTTTTTATTACCTCCCTTTCAATTTTCAAACTTTGCTCGGACAATAAATCGCGATAGCTAAACACATCGCAGAATCAAACTTAGAAGTAAACTCCAAGAGAAAGGACGTGTTTCGACTGACGCCTATCCATTAGGGAATACCTCTAGGTTTCACATGACTTTGTCTTTCTACATTCAATTTGTACATTCAAATTGAGTTACAAAGAGCAGTCAATATTCCCAGAGGTAGAAATTTTTGGATATTTACCTAATTCACTAACTGAATAAAAAGAAAAGTTGTTATTTTTCACCTTCGTGTCGTTTGGGGTTTTGTAAGAGCACTCCTATTCGCAACATACTTCTTGCTTAATATCTATTGCTTATTTTCCCCTTCATAATGCCCCACGGGACTCCGGTGGCCTACGTGATTTATAGCTTATGCAAAGAATGAGAGGATATTTTCTACACCATAATTCAGCCTAGTTGAGATTAGAGGAGGGTCTGCGTAAGATGATATATCAATCTGTTTCCTTCTTGCGCCTAGTTTTATGTGAATATTACAATTACAATTGTCGTATTATGGTTTTAAATACATATTTTTGTCAATAGATACCTATATATTATTTCGAGCACGTTTTTGTTCTAATAATGTGGTTTTACATTTTAATCACTGTATTTTTTAAATTATTTTTTATATAAATTTTATGATCTCTTTGAATACAACGGGTCCCGGGTTCGATTTCTACTTTTACGGTCAATTTAGAAAACGAACTTCCCTGAATTGACTGGGTACGCTGGGTCTGGCTATTTATTACACAAGGATATTAATTTCTTTATCATTGTCATCTTCATTTCAGCCACAGATGGTTCACTGCTGAACATAGCCCTCCCCCAGTGACTTTGTGACCAACTAATGATATTGGTAGGGTCCCAATCTATGATATATTCTGGTTAGTTATTTTGACAATTTTTTTATACTACGTAGGTACAGACATTTCATTCGGTTATTAACTATTTATTACACTGATCATTCATCATTAGTAAATAATAATTTCGTTTCTTTAATCGCACAACGATTTGCAAATGGAACTTCTGTGATAAATAAAATAACCCTCAAAGTCTATAAATTAATCTACTTTCAAATCTCCGAACGAGTGAATACCGAGTGCTCCTAAATTTTAAACCAACTCGTCTATTAGTATTGTTCAACTTGAGTATACCCCCACTGTCTACAATAGGTCATTAAATTAAAAGGTTTCGTGCTAGAAGGCCGTTTGTAATATTCGCGGCGCCTACAGCCGTTCCTACAAGGGCACAGTCAGCTAAACAGTCAACTAATTTATTATCCATAAATTTCTGATCAAGAACTTGATAAGACACGTTCTTAAGGCTTTACGAGTTTGGCTTGCGTTTAATCAGTCGTGAATACTAGAAGTGGGTTAAGTTTATGTCTCATGAATATATTAAACGGAATGATTTTATAAGCCTTCAGATAGAGGATAAGGGTATCTGATTAAACTTATAAGATTAGAAAGATCTTTGAGATTACTTTTATATTCGTAGTCAAACGTTGAAATAATAACTTAAGTCTCGTACGTTTCAGTTGCGAAGTTGTTACCGTTTGCTACTTTAAACTATGAATTGTAAATAACTTTAAGTAATATTTTATGAATTTGACATGATGAAAATAAAACAAAATTACTGTTTGCAGTCTCATTTAATTTATCATTTTGTATTTATTAAACTAAGATAGTTACATCAAAACACACATTGCGTAACAAATTGGACTGGAAGATATGTTAGAACCAGTGATACGATGTACCATTAGGTACTATTATTGCTGAGATCCGATACTCTGCTCGTTCGTAGTTAGTAACATACCGACCTCGGATGTAAGTTCACACTTGTTTTTATCATTATTTTGTGTTTGAAGATAAAACCATTAAATCTATTCACTAATTGGTTACTATCCATCCGTACCAAATAATGGACCGGGTATGAAAAAGTAAACAAAAAAAAATATGAAAACTGTATGCAATCGAAGCCAGAGTGGATTCCGAATCCTATATGAACGCTAAACCGGAATTGATGCTAGATTTGAATTCGGAACGGTATTTTTTTTTCTTTAAAAACGTTTCAGGATTATTTACGAAAGAGTTTTACTTTTTCGCAAACGACAAACAGACTTCAATTTTACCAAGAATAGAGACAAATCATTAGTAAAAGCATCTGTTAGAAATTCATTATAGAATTTCCAGACAGACATCTTCTCGTACCACGTCTCATCTGTCTCACTCCGAACGAGCGCGAGTAGGGTGGACCTAAATATAATTTAAAGTGGATATGTTCCGTTGAACACGAAGCGAGTCTAACACGAAAAACGTAACTCTAAACGTCATGTTGATATACATATTTTAATATTGTCATTGTTTTATTTTAATTAGTATTTAGGTATAATACTTTACAAATAGTCCACTAGACGAAATGTAGAAAAGACAACTTAGCTTTTTACCTTTAATTTAGAGCGCTTCGCATTAGCGTACAAAAAATCTTCGAACAAAATTACCTAAATTTGATCTAGGCTATTTATCAATATTTCTCTATACATAACATTAGGGATTGTTAATATACACGCTTAGAAATAAATTTCAAATTCGTTATATTTCACTTATAACAAACATACAATATACCAATTGAGACTTGTAACCACAGTGAGTCCTAGAACTATTACTGTGACCAATTTTCACCGACTTTGATAGACTTATTCGGTTTACTGTAAAAGAAAAGCGGCTTGTAAAAAACCTATTCTAACTAGTTATGTACATATTACAAAAACGGCATAAATAAATTACTGAATTAGAGGTAAGTTACAAAAAACCTAAATAAAACCACAATATTTTGCAAATGCTAGCATAAAAATGAATTTCAGTTTACGAGTATTATGCCATAAAAGTATTATGCCAACATTTTTATAATTAAAATTATTTCAAAAAGAATGTATTCCGCATTTTGCAAATGAAAATTATTTTTTAAAATAAAGAGAATCAACTAAAAATAAACCCTATCTAAATGTATGGAGGTAAAAACTAAAAAGTAGCTACTGTACAATTACTATGGCACTGTCTCTTACTTTAAAATATTTTATTATAATAACAAGGAATGGTTTTAAATGGAATATAAAAGTCGTAAATGAAACTCTCACTTGTAGTTATATCACTTTAACAACAAAGTAAATCGGATCATACAAAAATTGGAATGTTGTTATTAAAGCCTGTTAAACACTCATGGTAAGGTTTAAGTATTTTAAAAATCGTACCATATTTCCGTCGTAATCGTGCCATTTTGCTTCACAATAAGGAAAATCGGTAAAGGCTAACACTACGATCTAGATAATATATATTTTTGCTAGTATTAACAACAAAATATTGAGAGTCTTTTTAATTTTTCAGTACTTACGTACGTCTTATAATCCTCTTTTTATTATACCTCTGATGTGTAATCCGAGCACCGATTTACAAAGATAAAATTGGTTATACCCTATTCAGGCTACGTTTACACAGACCGATTTTCCGGTGAAATCCCTATAAAATTATAAAATGCGCAAGGAATTTGCAGAAAATAAATAGGTTTCTGTAAACGCACCTTGAAACCTAAAACTACTACATAATGTAAATTATGGCAACATATTATTTTGGTTAAAGATATGAATACTTATTTCCATTTGTTGTACTCATCTCTTTAAGATCTCTGACAATAAACAGTTTCACCGAACGGAACGGATATGTATCGGTAGGTACTTCAACAGGTACTTTTAAATGCTAGAACGCAAAGCAATAAAATAATACTTTTAGTATCTCACATTATTTTTTTCCAAATGACTTCCAAATGTCATTTGCTAACGAGACATTTAACTATATTTGCATTTAATTGATAAATAAAAGTTTCATATTTTTAAAATTTTTCGTAATTGTGTCGACTTTGTTATTCTCTTTTTGTAATCTCTTGCACTTTTTAAGTTCAACTATTATTTCAAGAGTAAAGAGTTTAAGTCGCAAATGTTAACCCTTTCAGCTTTTAACATAGTTAAACACCCCTTTAATATTAGCACATATCTGTGCTTTAATCGGTCAGTCGCAATGTCGTATCGTGGTGGCGGGTCTTATCGGTGCGCTGAGGTCGATGTGCCGTCCACTTGCCTTCACGCTGGCTACACAGCCGCGGAGACCCGTGTATAAGGCAGGTGGAAGTCCCAGTGGCAACGTTGGTGATCCCCCTGTGAGGGAAACGAAACGCAACTGTAGTAAAATGTTTGGTTTCTGAAAACGTATTTGAATTATAACGGCCATTTTTCAGTTAAAATTATTTATTTTATTATTTAAACCTCAAGAAGGATAAAAAATTATTCACCCTATATAATATAAAATAATATATATATAATATAAAATATATAAAAATACCAAGATTGGCAAAAACAATAGTTCTCTACTCCTTTGTTTTATTGACTTATGTCTTACGTAGTAAATCGCTAAAACGCAACGGCTCGCCGATTTAAGACACTTACTAAAGGTAACTTATTACTTATACTCACCAATCCACAGCTTGGGGTTCGACTTCGAGGGTACTAGCAAGGACTGCGAATATCCTCTAACGGGTGGTGTGTCATCCACCTGAAGCATGGCTAACCGCTTCCGTCGCCTCACAACAGCCGTGTGCCACATACCATCATCTACACGGATTTTTGACTCAACACACTGGAACCAGTCCTCGTGGGTTGCTGAATTTAGTTCTTTCACATCAGTGTCGGTGTATATAAGCTGGAGTTTGCCCTCACTCAGGCCGAGGCCGATAAAGTCCCGAGGCCGTATGCCGATTTTCCGTCTCCACATGAGGAGGCCAGAGTCGTTGTATGTACGAAATTTAATTTCGTACCTAATGCCTCGAGCGTTGCGATTCCTAAAACATTATTGTTGTTAATTAAAAAGCAAAATAGTTTTTAAAGCAGAACACTTAATAAATTAATTAAAAAGCAAGTAAGTTGTTAGTAGAGAATATTGGAAAACAGAATACAGAAAGAAGCGTATATTAAATGTTTATAAAGTCGCTGCTGAAACGATGCATTAATACTATAGAATCATGAACTAGTATATAGTATCTTTTGTTTGCATTGAAACTCCAAACTGAACTATTTTCAAACAGTATTTTGTTTACTTGTTTACGTTAACGCGTTTATGTAAATGCATAAAGTTTTGGTAAACTTATTTGCCTGACTCTGCAAATACACTACATTCAGTAGTCTGGTTAAGGAAATAAAACAAAATTATG